>OX101814.2:65701726-68101726 GCA_944452925.2 Chrysolina oricalcia | reverse complement strand
ATTTGTACTAGTTTTTCGTGAGATTCAACAACTCTAACAATTGTAAAATGGTACGACGAGGTAAGTTACACATGGTGCCATCAGCAGTTTGCAACATTGGATAGCTTTCAAAAAGTTAGGATAGGAAAGTGGAATACATTGTGATCCATTTGTTACGATTTTCTCATTGAACTGGCGCAAAAGTAGTCGAAATAATTATTTACAAGTGTTCATAAGTCCAAAACTATTAACTTTTTTGATAGAAAACCATCTATCAAACTTGTTCAGAATTCAACGTAGAATGTAATAATGCAATGAAATACAGGGTGTCCCATTTAAAAAAATTAACTTCTAAGTCACCGTGCTTTTTTGAGACACTCTGTATGAATGAAACTTAAACCATTAAAGAGATCGAATGAAACCCTACAACTTATGTATTTAACATTTTTTTGTAATATGTAGAATAAAGAAGTTACAGGGGGGGCGACGGATTTTTGGTCCTCACTGTATATATTTTACAAATAACTCAATGTTATTAAATACTGTTTATTTTCAATTTAGATCAACGACCACTCCTATACAATATTTGTATTGTCTTTTTTGGAGAATAAAATCATTATTATTATTATTATTATTATTATTAAAAAGACATTGCCATTGGAATCTGTTACAGTTCAATAAAACGACGGAACAAAAGATAGCGATAGACAATGACTTTTCTTTCTCATTCTCGACTGCTCTTTTGGCAGCATCATCGAAACGTGTCCAAGCTTTCCCCAGCTTTATCGCCCCACCTTCATTGATAATTCAGCGAAAGCGCCTCTCAAGGGCTACTTCCGCTACGACCCGGAAGACTACAATCGAATTAGAGCTATAGCACCCTGTACAGGTGATAAAGAACGAATGCAACCCTCATTTGTTCGGTTCCAGCACGGCAAAAGACCAATCGGTGTTCTAATTTCATTTTATCTTTTAAGCTCGGCTTATATTTTCGCAGGGACACAAAGGACTAAAATGTTAATACTGTTTTCCGTTACAGCTTTGTGTTTCTCGGAAGTCGAAGCAATGCTCTGGAGACTCTGGGATTATTCCTTTTCTCTCTGAATGTATATTTTCCAGCCAAGAATTTGAAAGAGAAATAGAGAAGTTCGGCACGACATTTCAAATTGATATGTGTACAGTTGAAGTGAGCAATATAACTGTAATTTTCAGTTCAGGGGTTTGGCTCGAATCAAAAATAAATCAATACAATGGGTCACTCTTCAGTTAGAGTAAAGTTGTAAGTCTATTACAGATTTTACTGAAAGAACTTGCCCTGCAGCCAGCCAACAGTTTTGAGGGAAAAACTACGCCAATATGTAGTTTTTTCAAATTGAGCAAGTGAAAATACAACTTTTTCGTTCTATGTGTTTTCTTCATATCTATCTTTGTTTTCGAGAAAGAATTTGATAATTCACTTCAACTCATTCTAAACACTAGTCATGGGCAACATTAAATAGAAACCAGAGATGAAAAATTAACAATTTCGACCTTTGATGAAGTTGTTTTCATTTTTTAATTATGGATTAATTATAAGAAATTAGGTAAATTGAAACATAATTGTGAAAGATTCATTGAAATATCTTTAAAAATGAAAAAGTTATGGGACTTTTAAGTTGCGCTTGGAAGAATAATTTTATGGTACGCATCGCTCTAGTGTGTGACGTCACGCCACATGAACGAGGAGACTGGTATTCGCAGAGTGCTTACAAATTTATCGGTGTGCAATCACTTGCGCCGCTCGTGTCGTGTATTGTTCATTACACAATGGCTGAAATTAAAAAAATATCCTACAAATATTGTATTGTGCCTATGCGTAAAAGCACGACAATTAAAAACCCCAATAAATTGTTTTTTCATGTACCAAATGACATAAATAAAAGAAAGTACTGGTGCAAAATAATGAAGATTGACTTATTTGGACCTAAAAGTACTATACGGAGTGGGTCACGGTCGATGGTACCTTAGACGTTTACGAAGAACAGGAAATAGTATCATTCTGAAAATTTGGTTTCTCAAATAGTTGCTCTTGGTCTATCGATCTAAAATATTTTCAACAATGCAGCGTTGCCGCTTATACCAGAAAGTAGCAGCATCTTTGTTATTTCAAATGGGTCACCCTGAGAATTACCGCATTTTTGAACTTGTCATTCCTTTCTGATTATTTCTATCTCATACTGCCCTATACCTATCTCTAACGGTTTTTGAGATATTGTTTATTTTCCATATTTTTTATCCAAAACATTGCTCGAATTGAATGTTTATTTCTGCGGTATTTGGATTCTTAGGAAGTTGCAATTTTGTGTTTAGTTCATCAGGATCATGAACATTGATTCTGTATAGAGAAGTTTGTTCTGCGTTATACAGGGTCGTTCAAAATTCATGATCTTACTGTTAGATACGAATAGGGTTGAGAGTGCGTTTTTTTTAATGGAACATCCTGTATATTATGAAATATACTGAAAGATGACTAAATTCCCTTCGAATTGATATATCCTGTTCCTATACCTAAATAGTCAGAATTCCGAGATAATAGCAATTTTCACTTGTAATCTCCCAAGTGCTTGAATTATTGCCTGAAATTTTTCGAGTACATGAATTTTTTGAAAATTACCCGAGTCGCGAAGCAACGAGGGTAATTTTCTTTTATAATTCATGTACGATATAAATTTACGGCAATTAATTCAAGCAGGAGGGGGATTCGGTAAGAAAATTTCACACCGAGAAATGAAAATCATCCCACAATTCATAAGAAATAACTAACGATGGTTTTTACCTGAACTATTTATAACCACTGAAATATTGATGTGTAAAATACTTAACAAAATTTTCATCAATCAATTAATTAATTTGGAACAAAAAAAATAAAAAAAGTTATGTTCTTTTCGTGGATTGAACCATAAATGAGCGGAAATTTTTCTGTCAAACATTTGACCTGTGACAAGTGATATTTTGCTTTAATGTACAAATGGAGGTCTAGTTTTCACATGAAAGGAGATAATTATGTATTTACTAGATATTTGGAATGTGTCTGAAAATATTTTCTCCACGATTATTGCAGAAATTGTCAATTCTGAAATCATATTTCAGAAGAAGTTCAATACACCATTTGTCACAAGTTTGTATCACAAGTCCCGTAGCTCAGCGGTAGTGTTGCGGCCGGTCTCACCGGGCTAAGAGTACATGACAAGCTACCCCGCAAACATGGTGGGGTGTTATATGAGTAGCTGGATATCTTCCAGGAGCGCTGGGTAGAACCGGCGCCGTAGGGAATCCAAGTTGAGAATCTAAAACGTCAAGTACTTCAACCCGGTATTTTGCTTCTAGCCTTTTCCGGGGCAACATCCAAATTATGGTCCTCACAAACTACCAACACTCAACTTTTTACATTGAATGGGACAACACGCGCATAAGCTTTGGAGGAGGCGCGAATACTCCAGTTACCACCATCATTTCTGCCAAAGGTCGACATTTCCGTGCACCAGCGGAGACAGTGACCAGCGCCCTCTCTATATGGGGACCCTTGGCACTGTCAAAAGGCATCGTGCACATCACCAGAGCTGGCAACAGCAGGGTGGCGTGAAGCACACTTGCCGTCCTCCCCTTCCTTTCATCCTATCCCCCCTGCCGGGCGAAGATGGACTGAAGAAAGAGTAGCTGCTTCGGGTAGAATAACGAATTGTAAATAATAACTTTAATATAATATACTTATATTTATTTATTTATTTATGAGTCGCTAGGCCGATGGTTCAATCCACGATAAGAACATAACTTTTTAATTTTTTTTGTTCCAAATTAAAACACATTTATTGATGAAAATTTTGTTAAGTATTTTACATATCAATATTTCAGTGGTTATAAATAGTTCAGGTGAAACCATCGATAGTTATTTCTTATAAATTGTTGGATGATTTTCATTTGTCGGTGTGAAATTTTCTTACCGAATCCCCCTCGTGCTTGAATTAATTGCCGTAAATTTATCTCGTACATGAATTTTCAAAGAAAATTAGCCTCGTCGCTTCGCGACTCGGGTAATTTTCGGGTAAAATTCATGTACTCGAAAAATTTCCGGCAATAATTCAAGCACTTGGGAGATTACAAGTGAAAATTGCTATTATCTCGGAATTCTGGCTATTTAGGTATAGGAACATGATATATCAATTCGAAGAGAATTTAGTCATCTTTCAGGATATTTCATGATATACAGGATGTTTCATTTAAAAAAATGCAATTTCAACCTTTTTCGTATCTAGCAGTAAGATCATGAATTTTGAACGACCCTGTATAACGCAGAACAAACTTCTCTATACAGAATCAATGTACATGATCTTGATGAACTAAACACAAAATTGCAACTTCCTAAGGATCCAAATACCGCAGAAATAAACATTCAATTCGAGCTATGTTTTGGATAAAAAAATATGGAAAATAACCAATATCTCAAAAACCGTTAGAGATAGGTATAGGAGAGTATATGGCAGAAATGATCAGAAAGGAATGACAAGTTAAAAAATACGGTAATATACAGGGTGACCAATTTGAAATAACAAAGATGCTGCTACTTTCTGGTATAAGCGGCAACGCTGCATTGTTGAAAATATTTTAGATCGATAGACCAAGAGCAACTACTTGAGAAACCAAATTTTCAGAATGATCCTATGTCCCGTTCTCCGTAAACGTCTAAGGTACCATCGACCGTGACCCACCCTGTATATGTGTACCTTGGCGCGACTAAGGATCTAATACGTGATTATTTGTGTTGTGGCGATCTCAGACATGTGGCATGTCACAGACGAGTCGGGACTGAAGACATTCCGCGCTAAATTACGTAAATTCAAATAATAATTTGAATAGTCATTTGTTGGTGGATTGAAAAAAAAACACTGATTTACTAGTTCTGATCTATATTTCCATTCCATCAAGTCAAATATAGTATTTTCATCATCACTAAACTAGTCCATTGTCGGACACGTTCAAAAATACCAAGAGTATTATTTATGACATTGCTATTGTCAATTATTCGATTCCTCAAGTCATTGAGACCTCTAGTACAGGAGTTTTATAAACAAGAGCCTTCGGAGACCCCATAGATAAAAATCTAGCGAACTCATTTCATGACGGCGAGCTGGCCAATGTTGGGGTGCTGAACGTCCAATACAGCGATTAGGGTAGATTATGTCGAGATGCTGACGAGCAAAATGAACTGTTGCCCCGTCGTGCATGGCAAATTAGGTAGTCACCAATACTTTCTTCCTGAACGTTCAGCGAAAATTGTTGCTGAAAATGAATCTCTTTAAAAACGTGGGGATTTTCATCAGCACAAAAATGGTTATTGTGAAAGTTCATAATAGCATCTCGTGAAAAATTTGCCTCGTCCGTAAATGAAACATTTGGTAAAAAAAAGAATTCTGTGTCATCGTAGGGTTCAAACACCTGCCAAACATTAGTCTTGGGTGAAAATCTCGAGGCAGTAGAGCTTTCTTTTTAGAACTTTCCAAACGGTTTTTTGGGCTGACTCCAAGCTGCAGTACAATCGTCCTGGTACTATCGCATCATATGTATAGCTTCTTCTAGTTCAGGCGTTGTTACCGTTTCTGGTCTTCCACCAATAATAATAATAATAATTCTCTAATTCCAGTAAAATCATTGTTACGAGGATATATTGAAAAATTCTTAGCATATTATAGAACCAAACAAAATTTCAATGTCAAAATATTTTATTACTCAACATATTCTCCTCTCAATTGAATACATTTATTACAGCGAACCTGCAACGTCTCTAGACCTTTAAAAAAATGTTTCTTCTTGCTTTGCAAACCAGACCTCCACAGCTTTTATTACCTCCTCGATGGAGGAAAATTTACGACCTTTTAAACTTTTTTTCAGTTGATGAAAGAGATGATAGTCGGACAGAGCCAAATCTGGTGAATAAGGGGGGTGTTCTAGTAATTCAAACCCTAAATCACGAATTTTTTGCATGGCAACATGAGATTTGTGTGCAGGGGCGTTGTCCTGCAAAAACAAAACACTTTTGGATAGCTTTCCGTGTCTTTTCTCTTTAATTTTTTCCCGTAGAGTGGTCAGTAATGTCGAATAGTAATCTCCAGTTATTGTTCTACCCTTATCAAAAGAATCAATCATGCCATACTCCATGGCAATCCCAAAAAACTGAAGCAAGAACTTTTCCAAATCGAGCACAGATCGAACGCGATGCTTCTTGGAGAACCGGAGTGTCGTCATTCCATCGATTGTTGCTTTGTTTCTGGATCGTAGAAATGTTCCTAAGTCTCATCCATAGTAACAATTCGGTTTAAGAAGAAGTCTACATCGTTTTCAAATCGAGCACACATCGAACGCGATGCTACTACTCTTGCACGCTTTTGGTCAACATTCAAACATTTGGGGATCCATTTTGCAGCAATTTTTCTCATGTCCAAATTGACGTGAACTATATGATGAACGCGTTCGTATGAAATTTTTAGCGCTTCAGATATCCGTTTTAGCCCAATTCGTCGGTCTGTTAAAATCATGTAATGAACTGCATCAATATTTTCGGGGACCGACACAGAAACTGGCCTTTCCGATCAGTCATCATCTTCAATTTACCTCTTTTGAAGCTTGTAGTCCAATTTTTCACGGTCACATACGAAGGACATTGATCACCAAGGGTATTAAGCATATCTTAAATCGTAAATCTGCTTACCTCTTAACCCTTTTACATATAGGTACTTGATGATGGCTCGATACTCCAATTTTTCAATTTTCACAATTTCGGTGGACACATTTTTTCTTGTAATTTATTGCGTAACTCTGGTTTACTTTTTTGACGTCAAACTTTACACTGGCACTTATTGTTCGTTGCTATGGTAACGCAATATTTTGTTTATGCAGGGAACTGGTCTAGGCTAACTAGATATCAATACATCCTCGCACATGATATTGGAAGAATAATTATAAAACAGTCAGCATTGTATATTTACGAGATAATATTGAAAATGACGTTAAAGAAATATATAAATGAAATCTATTGTGGATATACAAATTTCATTTGGTCAATGTAAAATTATTCATAAAATAGCGGATATTTGAATACATGGACAAAAAATATCTAAAATGGTTGAAAAATATCACAAGTAGAAGCTAACACAAATATTAAACTAGTAGGAAAGAAATTCATCAACAAATATATACCGATATCATTATCATTCTCCTAAGAATTCATTTACTTTATAGTAACATTTTCTTACTAGTTTTATCAATTTATTTTTGAAAATGTTATGATTCTGTACACTACCAATTTCTTCTGGTGATTTATTGAAAAGCTGTATTCCTGCATAAGAGGGAGCGTTTTCGAAAAATCTTGTTTTATGGCTTGGTATGCCGTATCTTGTATTATATTTGTGGTTATCGCTATTTATCAATAAATTAGAAAGTTTCCTTTTTATTAGTAATATAGATCTCATGACGATCCAATCACCATCTGCATTTTTATTGAAACACCCAGTTTCATCATTCATGTAGCGTTCTGATGCGTTCTAAATGTTTTAGCACATGGAATAATAATAATAATATTAACTTTGATTAAGGCTTCTGCGGCCGAAATTTTCAGTGTCAGTTTCAATGTCACGTGGCCGAAGTTTTTTCTGTCACTAAACCCGAGTGAAAATAATAACTTTATTCACAATATATAGATTGGGGCACAATTGAAACAAAATGTGTTAAAGTGGTTCGAAGATAAGAGCAAAACTCTTGTTTCGTAAAAACATATTACTAATAATAATATTTGTAGTAAATATACAAAACTTAATATATGAAAATATAATAAAATATGTATGAATACTACGTATCACCGTAAGAGAGTTAGGAAAAAAACGTTAGTCAAACAAAATGACACACTCTTGAAATATAACTCTGATCTCCAAAGCAGGTGTTCATGATATGCAATAAAGTTGCTTCGATTTTTTCTTATCGAAAACGAAGCTAGAAATGAAGAAAATAGAAGAGACTAAAAAAATTGTATTTTCAGTTGTTCAATCTAGAAAAAATACCAGAAGAAGTCAGTGGTATATTTTTTTTCTTGATATTGTTGTTTGTGGTGCGCACTGAGACGCCACTGGACCGTATAGTTTCAATCTAATTGGGGCTAAATGAGCGTCCTATTAGTTCAAGTGACTATACCAAATTTCAACAAAATCTGTTCAAGGATATTTGGAATACTTTAATAATTTTTTTTTCACACCATGTATCTCAGAAACGAAGCAACTTCAGACATATGCACATGAAAACTTTTTTTCTTAAAACAACCTTACGAATTACCCTCTGCTGTTTCGTACCGTAGTTAGTGAACACCCTGTAGAGCCTGCAAAACTAGGTATCTGCCCCTCAGTATCAATTTTGAATGGAATTGGTCCGAGTACTGATCCTTGTGGAACGTCATATCTCACCAGTGTTTCTGAGTTGGTATTGTTCCCTGTTTTGAATTCCTTTTAAGCCAAACTTCATATATGATATGTTTTTCATCAAATAATTAATTGTATTCGAGTGAATTTCTGATGCAAATGTAAACACCCAAACTCTCCCTTTTCCTTCCCACCCCTGAAAGTAATGCTCAACGCTCGAGTGAGAAGGGAAAGATTTTCAAAAACGCAATTCCTGTTCGACCAAGCAAACTCTAACATTATCATTCAAACCCTATTGAACTCTCAGAATACCCTTGTGACTCGAGAAAAAGATGAAGTACCTGGAGAAGGAAACAATGATAGCGATAAGGTCTCGTGGAGGAAATTATTTAATTTCCGAACTTTCACTGCGCCGTTTGTTTCTAGAGGAATTTCCTAATTTGAGCGGAATACTGTGCGATTCGTTTTGGGGATCCCATAGTTCTGGCAAAGAAAAAATTCAGTTTCTAGCAACTTCATAGTAATTATGATACACATTAATTTCCAAATAAAAAAAACAATAATGTTCGTAGGAAACTGTACTGCTTGCTAGTAAACCGGGTGTCTGCGGAAAGTCTGTATAACTTTTATGTTTTTGAAGATAATGGAATTAAACTTGAAAGACCTTTAAACGACATTAAACTGCATTTTTTTTACTCATTTCGGTTCCATATGATATTATGAATACAACCATGTGCTTCTTTATGTAACCAAACTTTTTTTTTTTATTCAATTTTTGAATCTCGAGGGCTTTGGTTGCTTGAATCACCAATTTCAGTCCTAAAATTTTGACAAAAATACAACTTTACTGTTAATATACCAATATAATATACCAACTAATTAAAATAATATTTTTAAATAGGCATTACCAATTTTTCTCAGAGGTTAGGAAAGAAGGGCATTTTGTTACGATTGATTTGATACTGCGCAATATCGGTTTCGTAGCAAACTTTTATCACTAAACTAGATCTTTCCTGAAATGAAATATTTTTTGAATTTAAATGTATTGGGTAACTTGTCACCAACACAACTGACAATACAGAATCATTAAAGTGTATTGAAAAAATGTACTGCTCTTATTTCACCTCGCTTCTGCAAAAGAAAATAGAATACATTTATTGCATCAAAAACACACAGTTCATAGCAAGGATTCGAAAGTACAGGCGTTAACATAGATCACTATTATTATTGTTATTGAACATTTTCCTAAAAAAGAAAGAAATAAGAAAAAACAACAGATAAAATTACAAGTCAGCTAGAGAAACAGAATATTGAAGTAAAGTATACAGTGTGTCCATAAAGTAACCCCCCCTGTTAACTTTTGAACATGGTGGAATTTTTTTGTGAATTTTTTTTGGTGAAATGGTATGTTATAAGCTACTTTTACAGTAATGAAAAATGTCTATCCATCAAAATGGCGGCAAGGCGTCATTTTGAAAGATTTTTTTAAAGGGCATGGGGGGTCGAGTGATACCTCATTCGAATTGTCTTTTGATTTTCCATACGACTACAAAATTTCAGACAGAAATATTCATCCAAAATAAAATGGCGGCACATTATGTTAGAACTTTTATACGCGATTTCTATGAACAAATGGCTTCAAACGAGCTCAATTGAAATAAAAAATATTTTTTGATATCTACAAATATTCTCTGTCCCTCAGAATCGTATATGGGACATGATTTCTGAGATTTGCTGAGATTCAATAAAACGAGGTTTCACACTTCTTCTCTACTTATTTGAATTTTTTCCTAATATGGCTCCCATCTGCCATTTTGAGTGACAAGAATCTCTTTCAGAAACGAAAAAATATTTTATCATTGCACTAATGCTCTTTAATAGCCATTTATTCGACAGGATCCTATCGTGAGAGTTCATAATGTATCGCCATTTTGTTTTGGACAAATATTTCTGTTTGAAATTTTGCTGCCCAATAGATATTTGAAAAACGAATCGAATGAGGTATCACTCGACCCCCCATGCTATTTCAAAAAATATTCCAAAATGGCGCCTTGCCGCCATTTTGGAAGATAGATTTTTTTTATCAATGTCAAAAAGTAGCTTATAAACTACCATTCGACAAAAAAAAATGTCAAAGGAAAATGTCTCTCCGTTCAAAAATTAACAGGGGCGGGGGGGTTACTTTATGGACACACTGTATATTATTGTGAGAAAACTCATTCATTCATCACGAAAGATCGGAGCCTCGAAACTTTCCAGATATAGTTAGTTATGACCTTGGCAGATTTTTGGGTAATGTTATCGAGAGAATGGATAAGGTTGTCAAGGCTGATTAGCGAGTCGGAATTTTGGGGTTTCATTGCACAATAAATTGGACACTCAAACAAAATATGTTCTATAGTTCCTAGCTCGTTCATGTTATATATTGTGCAAATTTGCCTCGGATCTATTCTATATGTGGAGCCATTCCGTCTGAATTTAATAATGTAATTATAACAAAGACGGAGTTGTGCAATGGTTCCTCTGACTTGTATGGGTAAATTAAAGTTTGAAATCTTGGTTTGACCTGCTGACTGAAAAAACAATGGAGAGAAAGAAACGTAGCACGGCTTGAAAGTGAAACAATTTCTTGAAATAGCTCTTCCCGGAATTTGAGTAATGTAACATAATTTTTTTATGACTTGTTATGGTACCACGTTCAATTTGGGACCAAATTTCGGGTAAGTTTAAAGAAATGAAGAGCTTTTTCAATTGAGGTGTCCAGTTGAACTTTTCGTCACAGTTGTCAAGTGTGCGCTGTCTTTTGAGACATATCTTAGGTAATCGAGTTTCATCCATGTTCAGTATTCTGGTTAACCAATTTAGACATAGTTTTAGAACATCCATTCACCCGCCCAGTTTCTAGTCTAACCACAAAGTCAGGTGACGTAATAGGCAACAGTTAGAATCTTTTGAGGAAAACCACCTGAACACGCTCCAACATTTCAGCGTATCTAAAGGTGGGATTTCCTAGCGACGTCTAGCGTTCGCGGCTCGCATCGACGTTCAGCTGTAACGGCTGGCCGCGACGATTGTTGGATTTGCTTGAAGCGTCTGGCGTCCGCGTTTTTGTAATGAAATTATACCCCCAGTGCGTTTTGTGTTCTGGTTGACTGCAGTTTAAAAGTGATAATTGCTTGTTGTCATAATGAATGGGAATTTTCTAGCAAATTTCGAAATTTTTCTGCGAATAAAACGGCTGCCAGTTATGCTGGACCAATCGTTGATGCAGAACCATGTCCATAGCCATTTAATTCGCAAAAAAATTGCGAAATTCGCGAGTACATGAACGAGACTTATGAACCGACAATAATTATCTGAATAAACTGACAATTATCTAACTTATCGATAAAAATATTAGGGAAACACAAAGAAACTAATTAACTTCATGACTCCCTACTATTCACAAAACTCAAATCTATAAATGATCTTTTCTGAACCAAGTAAAAAAAATGTAGGATTTTTCATTTAATACTCGCAGCCCATGGATAAAACTGTGCAAATTTCGTTCCACATTTTTTCCCGAATTTGAAAATCTTTGAAGTCTTTGTGTGAATGGTCATGAAGGCAGTGATATTCACATACTTGATTAATCAAAATTTCGTCGTCTGTATTGGTATATTTCTATGTCACGTTGTAGTAATATCCACCACGCTTATTTCACATTGAAATAATGTTACTGCTGGTGTCGGCGTTCGCGTCTTGACATGTTTTTGAGCAGTCGGGACGAGGCCGCCGACGGCCGGCCGCTGAGACGATGAATCGCGCCGCTTCAAACAAAACAGTTGCATTGAAAATGTATGTGTAACTAACGGCCAGACGTCGCGGCGAGACGTGAACGCTGTACGTCGCTAGGAAATCCCACCTTAAGACCCCACATGGCAACACAACTGAACATGACACTCACAACTATGCTTTCAAAAAGTTTCATTTTGCATTTCCAAAAAGTTTCATTTTGCTTTTCCAAAAATCAGTTTTACTCTTGACGTTGTCATTTTTATGCTCTCATCTATCAAAACATTGCCGACTTTGGGAGCTTGTATTTCGATAATAAGATGAACGAACTTTTACAGATTGGTTATCAGCATGAGTTTATTTATGTTTTAGCAAATTTGTAAGACGCGTTTCTTCTGTACAGCGTATTATTTGGAACAATGCTTGCATTTGGACTATGATGCTATGATTGAAAAGTCTATTAGGGAGCAATTTTGAGTACAATTATTTCCGATTCTAAATTGACGAAAATTCCCAAAAAAAAATTATAAATGTAGAATCTGTCGAAAAATATTATACCAAATTCTCATTGTATTTGTAAGAAAACTGCTCTAGCCTTCCAAATACATCAAGTCGAATATAGATCCTTCTCTCATATCATTATCTTTAAAAACAACTGGCAAGACACAACATAGTCGCACTTGCTTGAGACCTGGACACAGAGGATTGGAATGCTGAGAAAGAGTAAAGGTACCCATTCACATACAGTTTGCCTTCAGTCCAGAACTGCCGATTTGCATATCGTCAGTTAAAATTTGTACATACACATACAGGCCGTCGACAGGTCTGAGCCTGCAGTTCACTTGAATCTAACGACGGACTGGAGTGTATGGAGAAAAATCGTCAGTTGAAAACGTACGATCCCATCTTTAAACTAGTTGGAAGTTTTCGTGATTTCGTTATTTCTGAAATGGAGTCAAGCAATAATACAGTGTTTGTACCCGAATTTATTGATATTCATAGGCAATTGCCTTGCCTTTGGAAAGTAAAGAGCAAGTCATACTCAAATAGGCACGAAAAGAATGAAGCGTACGAAAAATTATTATTGTTTTATAAACAAACAGATCCAAATGCAACAATTGATTCTATTAAAAAGAAAATTAATAATTTACGGTGCACTTTTCGAAAAGAACTGAAAAAAGTGAGGAAATCAAAGCGATTAGGCGCAGGGGAGAAATAATTGCCGAAAATTTCAAATCTTCCAAACTTCGCCCCGTTGCTAGATATCGAAGTGTCACTATTAATCGTTCTTCGGCTGTAATTGCTTTTCTCATTTTAGTATTTTTCTTTGATATTAACGGCTTAACCATGCTTAAGAGTTCTTTAAAACATGTGTCATCCATTCTGAGGTAATTTTTAAGGTCGTCTGTTGCACTAGTTCTTAATTTTTGCACCAGTCTCAAATGAGATAAAGTATCACGTTGTAACAGCCAATCTTTTACCCTGTTGTATATTATGATACATCCTGTGTTACGTTGCTATGCTAATGTTTATTATGTTTGAAAATGTTTTTGAGATAACTCACTGTCAAATAATTTTTATGAGAATATACAAATTATCACTTTCTTGTTTAATTAATCATCTCTGCCAAAGTAGAAAAGACATAACAAGACGTGGCGACGAGGATGGGATATTTTTTGATAATCTCAAGCAAGGAGATGAGAGTATCAGTAACTGGTTCGTCAGAGTGAAACAACTGGCTGCAGTTTGTGAATTTGGCAGTTCCTTGAATGACCGTGTTAAGGACAAATTTGTGGTTGGGCTCAAGCCGGGTCGGATTCTAGATCGACTTTGTGAAGAATCCCCAGTGAAGAAATCTATGGAAGAATTATTTGAAATTGCTTTGTCGCGAGAGGCAGTTTTAGAAGAGAGAAAACAACCGATCCAGGTTAATAGGATTCAAAAAATTGAAAGTGCTTATAAGAAGATACCAGAAAGGGATAATAAACGGATTTCGAGTAGGTTTCCGAATGAAACTTTTCAAAAGGTTTGTTTTGCTTGTAACAAAACCAATCATGATTTTCGTTACTGTAAATTCAGAAATTTCACCTGTGATCTTTGCAAAAGAAAGGGCCATATTCAGACAGCATGTAAGGAAAATAAAAATCATTTTGTCGCTCTCAATCAGGATCCTTCTGAAGAAGTGGAAAATCCTAATGATTTCATAGAGATGTTTAATACTAATGATAATTCGAGTTTTAGGTTGGAACCCATTTATATTAATGTTGTTTTGAATGGAAAGTTATTGAAAATGGAGCTGGACATAGGTGCAGGTTTGTCTTGTATTCCATTGAAGCTATATGAGGAATCGTTTTCTGATGTTACTTTGACTGATACTCCGGTTAAGCTCAGAACCTACGATGGAAGCATAATAGCTCCTGTTGGCAAGATAAAGGTCAATGTATCTTTGGGAAATATGAACCAGGTTTGTGACTTAATAGTGGTAAATGGTGGATGTAGATTACTTTTTGGACGCGATTTGTTGAAAAAGTTTCAGATTGACGTTTTGTCACTTCTGTCACCTATATCTGTCAATTCATTGAGTAGTGAAACAAAATTACATGATTTGCTACAGGAATATGATGAACTTTTCAAAAACGATTTGGGGTTATATAGAGGGTTGAAAATTACACTGGAATATGATAGGTCGGCTAAGCCAATTTTTTATAAGTCGAAACCAATTCCATATGCCTATAAGGATTCAGTTAAGAATGAGCTTCAACGTTTAGAAAGAGAAAAAGTTATAGAGAAAATAGATAATGGGGAACACCTTTAGTGGTGGCTTTGAAATCAAATGGGAAAGATATCAGATTGTGTGCAAATTATAAAATTACTGTAAATAAATATTTAACTGACGTCAATCATCCTTTACCAAGAATCGAATGTATTTTTGCAGCTTTACAGGGTGGTCAATATTTCACAAAACTTGATTTTCGCAATGCTTATAATCAGTTGGAGCTGGATGATGAATCTAGTATGTTTATTAGCATGGAGTACTGAGCAGGGTATTTACAGGGTGAATCGTCTTCCATTTGGAACTAAACCCGCCTGTGCAATTTTTCAGCAAGCGGTAGAAAAGCTTTTGTTGGGTATACCAGGGGTAGTTAACTATTTAGATGATATTGTGGTAACCGGCAGAACTAATGAGGAACATTTCGAAAATTGAAAACCGTTTTTGAACGGCTAAAATTGTCAGGTCTACGTTTGAATAAGGAAAAATTTAATTTTTTCAAAAAAGAAATTAAATATTTAGGACATATAATTAATTCTGAAGGCCTGATGAAAGATAATGATAAAATAAGTGGCATTTTACATTGTCCTGTACCAAAGTCAGTGACACAGGTCAAGTCTTTCTGTGGAATGGTAAATTATTATTCAAAATTCATTCCAAACCTAACCACTAAATTGAAACCATTGTATAGTCTGTGTGAAAAAGACAAAAAATTTGAATGGTCTGAGGATTGCCAGCGATCGTTTGAAATTGCTAAAAATGATTTACTATCAGAAAATGTAATTGTACATTATGATCCAAACAAACCACTGAATTTATATTGTGACGCTAGTAGTCAAGGTATTGGAGCTTGTTTGTCACATGTTTTCGAAGATGGTTCAGAGAAACCCGTGTGTTTTATTTCGAGAGTTTTGAATAAATTTGAGGAAAACTATTCAATTGTCTATAAAGAGGCTTTAGCTGTCTACTGGGCGGTACAGAAGCTTTATCAATATTTGGCTGGTAGACATTTCAGAATCATTTCAGATCATAAGGCTCTCATTACTATTTTTGACGAGAAGAAAAGTTTACCACAAATGGCTTCAGGGCGTATTCAAAGATGGTCATTGTTTTTGTCAAATTTCAATTATACGTTTGATTATATACGCGGTATAAATAATTCAAGAGCAGATGCTTTATCACGATTGCCTGTCGGAAAAATAGAAAATAATGAAAAAAGTGATTTAGATTATTTGAATTTTGTTGAGAATATGAATATAATTGATACCAATCTTGTTCGCTCTGAAACTAGGACGGATAATATTTTGGGAAAAGTTTTTAATTATGTACGTTATGGCTTTCCAGAAGAAGAATGTGGTCAAGATTTAAAACCATATGTTAGGAGAAAAGGGGAGCTTTACATTGAGAATAATATAATAATGTGGGGATACAGGGTAGTAATTCCTTTTAAACTTCGGGCAACTCTTTGAATGAATTACATGCAAATCACGAGGGAATTGTTGAAATGAAATCTACTGCCCGATCCTATTTTTGGTGGCCGTCATTAGATGAGGATATTGAGAATAAGGTAAAATATTGTGAAATTTGTGTTAAATTCCGTCCCGAACCTGTGAAATCTGTTTCACGCCCTTGGAATAGATGCAATAGAATGTATGAGAGAGTTCATTGTGATTTTCTGGGTCCTTTCCATAATAAAATGATATTGATAATTGTAGATGCCTACTCAAAATGGGTAGAAGCTTTCATTATGCGGAAACTATCGAGAAGTGCAGGGAATGTTTTTCTCGCTTTGGGTTGCCGGATGTACTGGTCACAGACAATGGTTCCTCATTTACATCCAAAGAATTTTCAAATTTTCTGAGTATGAATGGTATTCGTCATATGACTTCACCTGTGTATCATCCTTCTAGTAATGGTCAAGCAGAAAACTCAGTCAAAAGCTTTAAATTAGCAATGTCCAAAGCATTGAAAGATCCAGCCAATAGAAATGTTAGTTTCGAAACCTTGATGTTTAGATATCTTTTTAGTTCAAGAACTAGCGCACAAATGACTACAGGTTTGACACCTTCTAATATGATTTTAAGGAACAAGCCAAAAACAAGACTCGATCTTTTGAAAAGTTATATCAATAGGAAAGATATTTTTTCTACTCCTATGTTAGTAAACATTGTTTTACAAACAGTTCACTCTATAAGTAAATCCATTCTTACGCACAACTGTGCGTAAAGAATAAAAACGCACAACTGTGCGTCATGATATGATGGCTAGTATAATAGGTAACAATCAAGTTGCCTCTTGAACCACTCAAATCGTGACATTTATCTGTCTTGCGTTTTAAATATTTGACAGTGACATTGTCACTTTTTGAGATTTGAAGTTCAAATCGATACTTCATAAATTATAATCCGATCTTTAATTTTATATCTACAAATATGAGCAACTCCGATAATGAAATGAGCGCAACGCCACCGGAAATTGTTCTTCAGGCTGCTTCTGCTATGGAGAATATTCTGCCGCAAAAATCAAAGGATAGATATGAAAAAGCCTATCAAAAATTTATGGAATGGAGTATGGATAACCACGTGAGTACGTACTCCGAAAATGTATTGCTCGCCTATTTTAATATATTGACCAAAACATTTAAACCCTCCTCGCTCTGTTCATCATTTCTATGCTATATAGTACAAAATTGTATTTTCTTAGATTTAATTTGTTGTTGTTGGAAATTAAACCATAAACTGCGTTAGTTACCTTCATTTTTTTATTACTTAAAGCTTAATCAAACGCACCATCCAGTATATAAGAGTCGTAGAAAAAGTATAGTACGTATTACGTGTTGTAAAGCAATTACGCACTCATGTAATTACCGCACTCACCGCTACGCGGCTCGTGCGCAATTTTTCCATTCGTGCGTAATATGCTTTTTACAACACTTGATACGTAATATACTAATGTTGAATAATGCAGGGGAATTAAGTGACAATAAATTTACAGTGGGAGAAATAGTATATTGTAGAGATTTTCGATGTCCTAATAGGAAAACATGGACAAAATGTGTGATTGATAAAGTGTTAGGAAATAAGATGTACTTTTGTAAAATTTTAGGTGAGGAAATTGTTTGGAAACGTCATGTAGATCAGTTACTGAAATGCAATAACACCGATAATGCAATGAGAGATCCCAATTCAAACAGTTTTCCATCTATAAATAACGATTCAGATAGTGATTTTGATGAAACCCGAGAGGACCCTGTTTCTGATAATTCTGATATTATTTCTTCCGGTAGCAAAGTAAGCGATCCTACTGGTTCAAATTCAAGTACAATAGCCGACCAAGTTGATAAAACCCAACCTGGTAATCGTTACGACTTGAGAAGTAGGCTTACTTTGAAACCACCTGATCGTTTAGCTTAGTGGCGGGGATATTGTTGTATATTATGATACATCCTGTGTTACGTTGCTATGCTAATGTTTATTATGTTTGAACATGTTTTTGAGATAACTCACTGTCAAATAATTTTTATGAGAATATACAAATTATCACTTTCTTGTTTAATTAATCATCTCTGCCAAAGTAGAAAAGACATAACATACCCAAAAACGTTTTTTTGCCTTTGTTGTAGACAATAATAGCACAAGAAGTGCGGCTAGTTTTTTTTTCTATTACTACAAAACATTTTTCACTACAGCAAGACTGTTCAGTTGATTAGCACTGACAAAATGTTTGTGTGTATGGCGAGAGCTCAGTTTTCCTTCAGTTCTGAAACTGACAGTCTTAAAACTGAGGTCGCATCGTTTCAGAAAACTGAATAGTGTGTGGCCTGAGAAAGTTCATATCTTCAGTTCAGATCGTACAGTCTTAGAACTGCAGGCAAACTGTATGTGAATGGGTACCTTTACCCAACTACAAGACAGCCTCCAACTAGCCAACCGACCAACCTTGTTTGAAAACGCTAATAAGGCCCAATATTGGACTCGAATATTTCCATTTCTGGTGAACCTCGTACCTTGTGATATCAACTCGTATCTAGTGGAAATATTCCCCCTACGAAACAATCTGATTTGTGCCCTGCATTCGCAAATTTTTATATCCCATACCCGATACCGTCTACTCTGCGACTTGAATAGGGCTTTATGTGTTGTCTTAGGCTTTAACGCTGATACCCCATTCTCGGCTCCGGAATCTGGGGGGCCTTGTATCGTGGATGGACGTGATTTGACTTGAGCGTTCGGGATCTGATAGTGTGTTCTCGAACCAAGTCTGCTCTTTTGAATATTTCTCGAGGGTTTGCTGTATCTTGTATTGTGTGAACAGGTGTCGGAAAAGTGGAACGATGGCGACTTTGTAAGACGGGGTTTTCTCTTAGTGGGAGAAATTTTCAATTAGACTGTAATATCTCTTACGATATTATATATAAATGTTTAGTATAAATACTCAATAAGAAGGAAGTCGTGGGATTTTAGGAGTTTCAGAACAAAAGAAAATAATACTTATTGAAAAAGAACTGTTGATATTCACTTAAATATCGAACATTTAGTACAAATTAACATTGGCTTAACCTAAGGCCTAACAAGACTTATAATTGATGAAAGATGCGGGGAAATGAAGCGAATGATGAATAATTGATAAAAATACCCGATTAGAGACAAAAGAATCATGCTTTTGGATTATTTTCTCTTTTAACAAAGAAATTGTCTCCGTCCCAAATATTTTGCTCTTGAATGAAAATCATTGTTGCTTTTGTAATAAATTTTCTATTCATTTGGCTTCAAATGCTTTTGAGAGAACATTATTAACTTTGTCTCCAGTCCTGCTTGATTGACTCTTGTCTCAAAACCATGACCACTTGATACAAGGTCCAAATGTGTTTGGTTGACATAATCTACCTCAGCTATCTTCGCCATGCCTGAGCTCGGGTCTACCGGTCTACCCGAAGTTTGCCATTTGAATTTGAGCAAGTCGCAACGACTTGCGCCTACGCAGCGGGCGCAGGTGCAGGGTGCAGGTGTCAGTGTATCAGTTCACTGGTCACAAGTCACTAGAAACCGGTTTAAAAAAAAGTGGTATCGGTGATACTATTCAAAACTGTTTTCGTCCCATGTGTGTACGTCGGACCGTTCAAAAGTTAACAGTGGGGGAGTATTTACGTCCACACTGTATAATATTACAATGTTAAGCTATAATATGAAAATGCGTCAATGTAGGTAGACATTTATTTGTTTTACTTCCTTTACGAGTTTTATGATTTTGTTGGTACCACCTAGAGTTAGTTTTGTTTTGTTCCTTATTCACCAGCAATACCATTTTTTCCCTGATTTGTGTTCAGTAACCATAGTAACGTGTTATGTGTTATTATTTAAATAAATACGTTTTTATTAATATTTGTTTTTCTTAATATCCCTATAAGTTTTTATGAATATTTAAATATCAATTTTGAATTTGATTTCAACCAATGCAAGTTTGTTGCTTTAAAACTTTCCAAATTTTCACATGAACTATTATTATCTTTTAAAAATATCTTCAGGAAATTTGGCCTTGACCATACACATTTTGTCACAAGACCGTTTTGGATCTTTTTAAAAAAGAGTAAATTTTTCCTAAGATTTTAAATGAAGCATTTGTTGGTTTTATATCAAATGCCTTTTATTTCAAGACAATGACATCATGTCTATTATTTTAAAGCACGTAATTTTCAAACAATCTCCTAATGAATTTGATCGAAAACTCAGGCTCTTTTGCTTAAGTTCACATGACTTTGAGCTAGAAAAAAGATGGCATTTCCCTCAAAACTTTTCACAATTTGGAAAAATAATGATTTTATAGATAGATCTGATTGATATCTAAGTTTTTTTTAAAGTCCAGTATCATTCATTACTCTGGATAACTATACGAATCTCTGTTGAAACTGATAAATAAGGTAGTTGAAGTTCACTTGCTTAGTTATATCAGTACATAGAGAGATCTCACCAGCTTTCAGTTAGGGCAATGTGCAGAAATACCCTCTGTATAGAAACACCAATGAACAAAAAGGAATTTCCAATTCCTCCCACAAACTTTACTGCACTGCTTTCACCAGTTACGTTTTCCTTTTATTGCTGATTTGACAATTTTCATTTGCTTAACTTTAGTTTAAGATTTGAACCACGTCTCCGCTAAAAGTGATAAATCTGATATAAAAGATTGCATGATATGTTTTCATACAGTTAAAGTAATATTACTCACCGTGGTTATGCAAATCTTTTAACTTTTTCTCCTGAAATTCTGATAGAAATCAATTCAATTGTGTTCAAATTTTGACAAACGTCAATCTGACATTTAATTACTTGATCGCTCAACAAAGTTTCGAAACAAGAAATTGAATACATGGTTTGCTGTTACAAGGCTTTTACTAGCGAGAAATGGAAACTTCATTTCGATATTGGAATTTCCATTATCTGTTGATTGTGGAATTGTTCTTGAAAATTTTCTTCAAACTGTAATATGTCAACATTCTGCAAACATCACTCCAAGGATATTAATATATTGAATAAAATGAAGCTAATCAAAATCAGACACAAAATATTCATTTCACTGTCCTTGTTTTGGGCAGCCACGGCCAAAGGGGTTTATTTTTTTTGCGACTTTTCGATTGCTGCATCTCTCTGTGTTTTCATTACCTGCCCAATGCATTTGATACAGTGAGTCTCATCATTTGATTTTGAAATCTCTTGAAAACATGCTTAAAAATCTTTGATAGACCTTTTTCTGTGGAAGTTGACGATAATTATAAATGAAATTTACTATGGCACTTTTGGAATGAATCGAGTAATTCAAAACATTCAGTACGTTGAACAGAGGTCTGATAAATTGAAAAACAATCCAATAAAATGGAAAGAAATTCAAAATAGTGAAAACAAATCTAATTTATTAAATATAAATCTCAAGTATTGGATTTTTTCCGGCAAATTATTTCATTTTATTTGTGTGACCACTAGACGCATTTAGACCACTTTGAGATTTGATGAAAAATATATAATTTCAATCAAAATGGAAAGTTTTGTATTGCAGATGTGATTAGAATTTTATTTATTTTTTCTATCAACCTTTTCGGTCTTGGTATCCTAAATCCTAAATTTAGTACATTTGCAGTTGTTCAGTGAGACGTGGATTCGACGATAAAAATTGATTTTGATAAGATTTGAAATATGGGGCTTAATTTCCGGAGCGCCACGGATTTATCGCCAGTGAAAAATCCGAAGCCACCCTGATGGAATGAGACAACCCACTGCACTGATTTCACTTAAATATTAAACTATTCATACCTGTAAATGGTATATAAATAATATATAAATATGTAGAGGTTTTGTCTTCCCTTACGCTTGGATAACTTGGACCATAATATAAGAAATAGTCATGTCTCTTACTTATAAAATATATTTATTGATGTTACACACACACACAATACAAAATGAAATGATTTTAATGTAAATATGGTACCACCAAGATGGATTCAAGTGTACGCTATGATTGAGAATAGTGTATCTTCTGAGTCTACTAATGTGAACCACCAGTGAGGGCTATGTCTGTGATGTTACGATTATAGCTAACAATTATGCATACCAATGCCTTTGGGGTAGTCTTAATCTTAACTTATCTGATACTAAGTAGGTTTTCTCAATCAGGCAAGTTCACCATTTGTAGTTGTAGTTCACCAGTGACTTGGTGAATACCGGTGTGCACAGTGGGTACGACACAATCAATCGAAGTACATGTACAGCTGGGACGAATACCGTCAACGATGAATACCAGTAATTGTGGACGAACAGAGAAGGAATAGTGAACAACAGATGTACAGTGGAACAACCACAGTTGTGCAGGAACAATCACAGTAGTGAAACAGTGGAAAGACAACCGTGGAGCAACGGAACAATAGCGGAGCAACAACACTAGCGGAGCAGTATCAGTAACGGAGCAGTAGCAACGAAGCAGTAGCAGTAACAGAGCACCCTAGAAAAAACAATACCAGTCTGACTTCTGATTACACTTGTATGGGGCCATAAGTAGAGCCCAAATGCAAATACTAACCTCTATTGAGTGGGAGGGTTCTGGTACTGGCTATGATGGTCTGTTTGCTGCCTGATAGCTAGTTTCTTGTTCCAGTATATTTATCGATAATCGAATGACTTCTTACTTCAAAATCCGCAAATTGAACGGAGATTTCTCGAAAATCTATAGCTTCAAATATCGTAAATAATACGAGAAAATCTACAGGCACGAATCCTCCCAAGATCCATCAACGATGATCAAAACTTAATTTTCATTTAGGAGAATTCGAATTAATAGGTCCGCCACTCATGTCACTCATCAAAATCTCGAACCAAAAATCGTCACTCAAAAATGTCTCAGACGTCAAAGTCAAAAACTGTCATTATCAGACAAGGCGCTTCCTTGTTCGTTCGTGTTCTGTGAGATCAGTCCAGGAACTACCTCGAGCTACTCGGAGCTACTCCTTGGTGCCATTGGATAACGACTCAAATGGAAAGAACACCTAAAGATTCAGTGTTGTCAACTGAACCAAGACGAAAACGCCAACGTATTCGATAGTGAAGTAAGTACCTCAATGACACAAGATAAGGATAGAGCAGGATTAGTAGGAATGGGTTTTGTGTTCTTAACACAAAACAATTCACTAACCAAAAGCATATTTACAAAATAAAGCTGTCATACCGCAAAATAGAACAACTGATAACTGTTATTAGCTTAAGGCCAGTTCATGTCCGCTCGAACTAGTACGGCAAAGGTAAGTACTTACATTCGGAACAAGCTAAACCTGACAACGATCAAGTTGTCATTTTGAAACAGTGGCGTACAGAGTGGAAAGTTCATATCAATGAGAGAGAATTTCTGATGTTATTATATTAAAACAGAAAGGATTTTCTAGTGCAAAATAAACTCGTTACAATTTTTACTGAAATACAATGTCTTGTCTAATTCACAAAATGTTTGTTCTCATTCTCATTCTCCATATTGTATGTACTGTTTGCTCATGGTGTACTGAATTTAGCACAACCAATATCACAAAAATTAGCTGTCACAACAATTTTTCTATAAGCTCAAAAATCTTAGAAGAATTCATTCATGTTTCCAAAATTCAAAATTTTTGTTTGAAAAAAACAATAATTTCTGAGAAAACTGTTTCAATTGTTCGTTATTAGGACACTTGAACTATTCTTGAACTAACATGATTTTATGTTAAATCAGGAATTGATTGAGACAATATCCATACGTGGCAATGTGGAGGAGCCTTAAGCATGCACTTCATCAACTCCTTCTGCGGCAGCGTCTGCATCACATGCAAATGCGTATCGATTGCGCTGATCGCTGTAGCACTAGCAATTAGCGGGAGTGTAGAAGCAGCTATCTGAGTCGAAGTCGCTCGCCGAGCACAACGTAATCAAGGGTATTTGTTGCGCGTCAGTGAGCAGATCAAAGCTCATTGTAGCGGTTGTGGCTTGAGCGGAAAATTCGGCGCCCGGCCCATTTTCGGCGTATCCGACGATTCGCGGCACGTACCGGCCCCAATCCCCGACGGCCCTCGTTTGGGTCGGACACCCCGTGTGTGCCAAACAACACGAACATTGACTTGACAAATCTAAAACATCCCCCCCTTTTCTGCTCGGCGGAATTCTTCAACGCATATTTGTCTCCCTTACGGATGAACACTCACGGGGATATTCACGATAGGAGCCAATTAATCTAGTATACAAGAACTATTTTATTGAATTTCTCTGCAAGGGCACCGAAAATTATGATCCAGGTATCAACTTTTTGAAAAATTTGAAGGAGCGCCGGCAAAATGGCAAAAGTTATAAACAATTTAGTGGAAAAAAGGAGAGGGTTTGGTTTTTTGCAAATATCTCGGAAACTATTGAAGATATCCAAAATTTAAAAAAAGATCATGAAAGAAGAGGAAATTTCGTAAAAAAAGTTCCACTTTTTGGAACTCTACCACCAATATTTAGAATTTTAATTCAGAGGCGAAAATAGCGCTAAAAGCGGATGATAAGAGTCCCGCGTACGCTGACTGATATGGACCCTTGAACAATAAAAATAATTTTAACCCATTAAATGTCAATATTAGGAAATAAACAAAATCTCTTACCTTTTAGACACTTCAATAAACGAAAATCCATGGAAAATATTTTCCGGAATTATTTTATTACCTATGCTTTTGTTAATTAACTAGTTTTTCCAAGTTTTAAATTTACATACAAATCCTGATAATTGTTATACTAATAACCTCTAATTTGTTTCACTTCTTGAAGCTATTCTCGAAAGTCTTTAAGAAAGATCCCTATCAGAAAAATAAAAGAATTTAGATTTTCCACTTTGTTATTAAAAATCTAAGAGACTAAAGAATGAAAAATGCAAATAAAGTTATAATTTTTTTTTGATCTCTCAATTTGTTCGTATTTTAATCATTTAAAATTACATAAAAACATTTTTTTTTAATTTCTTACTCAGATTGTTTAAATAATTATTATAAACAATTGCATTGTTTATTAGATATTTGAATGTTTGTTTTTGGAATTTTAATCAGCGATCTTTAAGAACAAAATCATTTCTCAAAAAAAAAATATATTATATTGCTTAAAAACGCATTTGTTGATTAACTGTTTTTTTTTTGCTAACAAATATTGATATTTTTTTTTTACACAATAAATGACACATGGTGGATTTTGTTATTTTTTCTACATTCATGCAAAAAGCAAAACTTTATTTAACTAAGTATATTCAGTGGAAAAAGAAGTTCTTTATTGCACTAGTGCAATAAAGTTTTTATTGCACTCATCTGTCATTCTACTTCAACGTGCTGTCATCATGACAAACATAAACGTTTAAACCTACTACATATTTAGCAGATATTCTGTGAGATTGGCAATAGGTACTTCACTACGAAATATTCATATTGAAAATTGCACCAATTGTTCATTCACTTTCAACATTGAGGGTAAAAATAAAGTTTGGCTTAAATTGTTCGTAACGTATTAGTTCCTGTTTCAATGCAAATCGATATTAATAATAAAGTATTCAAGTTGCGCTTTTCATTTTCCTACACCTAGTGCCGCACCTCAATAAATCATTTTTTGTTTTTTGCATGAACGTAGAAAACATGTTGTATGCAACTAGTGCAAAAATTGTTTATTGCACTCGACGTGTTGTCCAACTCGGCCTAACGGCCTCGTCGGACAATTTCACGTCGAGTGCAATAAACATTCACTTTTTGCACTTGTTGCATAAATAACTATTTTGCAATAGTTAAAAAAATATTATATCGCGAAAATTCATTTGTTGCACCACACTGTATATTATATTTAAATAAATTTCGAAATAAATTATCGATAAAAGTGTCAAAGGACACTGTATATTTTCTTTGTCGACCTGGAGACGAAAAAAAAAACACAAAAAATGATCAACGAAAAAGCGTTCTGGGCGACTTGGGCAGCGGCTCGCAATAAAAAACCACGCTCGAGCGGAATTACAAATATTACGAGGCGATAGTCGTTTTTCCATAACAGGAATGGCTTTATTGACTGCAGTATCAATACCGACTAATCCGAAATTTCGGTTCACTCATGTGGGCCAAACTCGAACGCCCTACATACACCTTCATAAAAATAATATATCGATATTGTTATCGATACGGCGCGGCGTAGCTACACCGCATTTGCAGACTGGGAGTTCTTGTTGCAGTGGCGTAGTCAGAGGGGTAGAGAGGGTCAGGGAATAGAATAGAATATAATATCTTTATTGACCATTTTTTGGTACAAGAGTACATGTGGTAAGTCAAAAATTAATCCAGGAGAAATAATAAAATAATAGTAAATTGAAAAGTATATGAACAAACAATAACATTTTTGATACTAACAACATCAAGACATAAAATTTCAAGACCTACAATTATGACGAGCTCATTGCATATTCAAAGAATTCAGATATTCTTCTTTGCTATAAACACAATGTCGGATAAAAAATTCCTTAGCCTTATTGCGAAAAGCTTGATGAGAACTCGATTGCTTAATAGAGTTCGGCAATTTATTGTACAGAGTTATCGCATTGTAAAGAGCAGATTCCTTGAATTTAGAAGTTTTGTGTGAGGTAACTTTCAACAACCTGTCCTGTCCTGTCTTGTACATGTGTGAAGAGTTTACAGTTCGCGAAGAGTTTACATTTTTCCTAGCATGACAAACACACTTCAGAATATAAATTGAGGGAGCAGCTAAAACTTGTTCATTCACAGAAATTGGCTTACAACCAAATATCAGCCTTATGATGCGTTTCTGACCTATGAACACCCTTTGACAATCTTTCCCACCTCCCCAAGACATGATATTGAGGGAAATATGAGAGAAAACCATTGCATAATAAACATTTAACAGGCTTGACCTAGTCACACACTTTGTTAATTGTTTCATAGCGTAAAATGCTTTATTTAATTTATTCCCAGTCCCAAGTCATACTGGGATCTAGCAACGTGCCTAAAAATTTAATATCAGTACCTATATTGCATTACCCAAGCATGTTTTATCTGCTAGCTGATCTTTTCTGTTGTGGAAAGTCATAAATACTGACTTATTTGTGTTCAACACTAAGCGATTATTTTCACACCAGGAAGAAACACTACTGTCAAATGCTTGACATTTGTTATACGTATAACAAATGTCAAGCATTTGACAGCGACATGAAAAACCAGAAACTTTCTCTTGAAAATGCTAACCACTCGTGTTGGCGAAATATCGAGATCTTCTCTCAACATACGTCGGCCTTACTACCCGAAGAACCACCATGTAACTAAGAAAACTGTTTCGAAAAGAAGATGTGGAGAGCATTTGATATATTTTCTCAGGTTTCAGCTGATGTAGCTGTTGCTTACTCAGATTTGATCATAATTTATTTAAAAATTGTTCATTCAATATAAGTGTAATATTCTGATTTCAATAGTGGCAATAAGTTTTCTTTGTGATACTGCATCAATATTATAACTTCAATATTAGCGTGGGGTGTTCGTGAAGATTTAAATCAAATTGGGTTATATCAAAATATTGTTCAAGAACATTTCACCGTCGAAAGGGTCTATGTAAATATTCAGCGAAGGTCTATTGAAAATTTGAGAGAAATGAGAAATCCGCTACACTTGACAAAAACTGTCTCTGATTCAACACAAAATCCAAATCACTGAGATACTTTCAAATAGTTCAATAATTATTTTAAAAAAGTCAATAATTGAATCTAAAATAATATTATACGATAACTATTTATCACAATCCTGTATCAAAGTCAAAGTTAGCTGGAGATTGATGAAATTTAAAAGCAATAAGCAAATCATAGAAAATATAAATTCTTACGAATACAATGCATTTTTTGCCACTGTAGCAGATATAATATTATACATGCATTTTTTATGTCAATAGCGACCAATCTGCTTACGATTCGTTTTTTCTTCAACCCATCACTGATTCAGGAGTATTCAATGCAATCAACCACCTGAAAATGAAGCTGTTTCGACTACTTGCACAATTTGATAGAATAATAGAATAATCAAAGAATCCATTTAATTTCTTTCAGATCCTCTATGTTTCAAAATGCCTGTTCAACTGAAGAAATATTTTCTGAAGAGCTGAACATTGCACTTTCCAAAAAAGGAGATATTATTGATAAACTGTAAAATTATCTCCCGAAATTAATAATCCCATTTTTTAGATGTTTTTCACAAATTCTACGGTATTTTCCAATTATATCTTCGAGAGTTTTTGCATCAAAATTCCACAGGAGGGCAACAGTCTTCGCATTCAAATCAGGCGAACTCTCGATGTTTTCACAAGAAAAAGGAGGTTACGACCTCAATGGTAATATATTATTGCATTGTCTTCGAAGTAATAGGTATATTATGTGTTTCAAATTTCAGTTCAGTTGGTTGGGGAGGAATGAAGTTTTTTGTTTTTTTGGTAAAAAAATAAATGAGCGTTCAGGGCCGTCTCTAAGAGCTATAACGATTATTTTGTAACAAAAATATAGTTTTTGTGTTCCCTTTGATGTGTTCAAATTGTCAACTTCATAACCACACCGGTTCAAAAAACGAAAATGGATAAGAGTACATGAGCCCCACTGTATAGACAAACTACTGAAAAACACGGCAACGGAAAAGTTTCCTGACTAACCCGCCGCCCTTCGAAAATCCTGGCTCCGTACCCGACCGGCCGAAAGTTTTGCTCATCAATAACCAATTTTAAGTTTGTTGAGACAGAGAACAAACGATCAATTTCTCTAATGCATGTAATATGTCGAATGTCAACAAACAATTGCCATAGTTCGGGATTTATTTTCTCGGTGCACATGCCAGGGGTTCTTTTGTCGCGAGGCGTTCGAATCCGGATGGGAGCCATATTGTTGCATTGACAGTGCAATGTGCTCAGGATCATGACGGTGTTTTCGATGTGTCGCAGGGATATTGTGATACTCCCCTTGTAAATATGCTTGGTTTCATTAGGCATGTTTTGATGTTGATGATATGAACGTAATGGACACGTTCCCTCAACGATGTTATTTGGTCCACGAGAAGCTTAAGAAAGTTTTTTCGATTTTTTTCGAATTTTATAAACTTAAATTCCTTTTATTTTTTAAATATAGAAGAAAACACTAAGCACCATTTTCAACAACCTATTAACTTTCTCGAGGGAGCAACAATTTCTATCAAATCTCCAGTTTATGATGAAATCGAACAATTCCCAAAGGGGAAATTGCCCACAATATAACGTGCACACAGAGAAAAAATACTGTTCAATCAACAAAATATCATTCAACGAGAATAAATTAGTGTCAGTATCCCACAATTGATTATTAATCCGAATGAATCGAATATTGTCACTTATATGCTTCTCTGTAATTCTTTTTGATTGAATAAAATTTTCTTTTAATTGCATATATGTTCTGCTCATAGAAACTATCGTAAATTTTGTTTTAACATCCATTTTTTCAGTCGTTTGATCTACCAAATCATTAAATCTTAAGGAAGTTCACAATTAAGTTCGTTGAACATACCATTCAAACGAAATAGCTTTGATAGTCGTAACGATTCACACAACATGTCGAACTAATTCTGATACACATGTCCGATACACACAGTAGTATTTGATCAAAGTATATATTTTCACTTATAATTACACGAGAGCTTTTTTTTTCGAAGTAAACTTGACATGTATTAATGAGAATTTTGTTGCTTGGCAATTTAACGAAAAAAACTGCTCCTGAAAAAACTACTCGTCCTACGGACTCGTATTTTTTTCTGGCAGTTTTTTGAGTTGAATTGCCTACTGGCAACAAAATTCGAATTATAAATGTCAAGTTTACTTCGACAAAGCTTGATTTTCAGAACTTTCTTGTCTTTTGTTACTAGTTCGCTGCATGCTGGTGAGCGGTGGTAGTAACTGTTTCTTGGACAGTAGTACGAATGGTTTGGTTCCGTTTTGTCACTGGAAAAGTTAGGGCAAACTTTTTTTGCTGTCATAATGACAAAACACCGTGACATATGGCATCTTTAGTGCATGAATTGAATTGTCTCATAAAAAAAAAAATTGTAAAATATCTTCTTCGTTCAATAAATGCTACTATTCAAGCTTGTTTTTGCTGCAGTTGCAACTAATTTTTTCCATTCGACAATAAACTCTTAACAAAAATAAAGTAATGTAGCAACAAAATTGTTTTTACTGAGCGGTACAATTATTTACAACACATTTCTCAACTCAATTCTTATCATTATTTTTTGCAATCATAAAATCAATGGAAATTTTGCCGTATACAGAGTTTCGATCAATAATTTGAGAAAATTAAAAATATCTGTATTTCTACAGTATTTTCCGATATCTTTGCAATGTTCATGGGTGAAGACCTAACTCCTAAGCAAAACTTTCAGATTTTTTTGATACTTTGCCATGTACCCCACTAATTGCAACTCAATAGTGATTTTTTCCAATTCGTCCATAGGTGACATGAGTCAAAATCGATTTGTCTGATAAGAATAAAAGAGAAATCTAAAATAAATTTTGTCCAAAATGATTTGAAAAATAGACATATTTCTGAAAAACTCATACTTTCCTATCAATTTCTTCTGTATTACGCAATGTTTTTCCTATTTAACCAATACTGTATTTATTACCATCTCAGGAACACGCTGTATATACAAAATACTGATTTTCATGAGAGAGAATTCAACTCATTGATTTTTCCATTAATACCCAACAAGAAATACTGGATCACTGACTGAAACCCAAGGAAGAAAAAGGAAAAGGAAGAAAAAAAAGCCCAAGATATGCGAAAATCAAATTTTTCGTCAAACCTTGTGTTTCCATATAAAACAATAAATGGCCTTGGATGGTATGAAATGGAAATAAAGAAGAGGCATATTATTCTGTGAAAAAATATCTCAATATCTCATCATGTTGATTTTTTTTTATGAAAAATGGGATATAAACTATTTGTACTACGAGAGATCTCCAGAGAGAAGAAAACTCTTCAGAGAAATAGTCGTAAGATTGCGACACAACCACATTTATAGTGGTCAATTTGAAAAGAAAACAACAAAATTAAATAATAATAAAATCTTTATTGCTTCTGAAAACATGGTTATCAGCAAAAGTTAAGTAGGAGAGAACAAAAAAAAGTAACATAAAAATAGCAAGAAGAAAAGTAATAAAATATTATCGTACCCAAGAAAAAGTCAACTCACTCGTTATATATAACCAAAATTATGTAATCAAAGAGTTGGAAGAAATAGTCGTTCTAGGAGGTAATGAAAACAATCCCAAAATATCAATACGAAATTGAAAATTATCAACCGGCCTACCAAGAACTAACTTCAAGCGGATTATAAAAATAACGAATTCAAGCCATACAGGACCAGAAGAGTTCATCAAGTCAGACCAGGAGGTTTTGAACGCCGTATGGATTTTTGCCAGTGGGTCCTGGAAAATTTCAAGTAAGTGCGTGATTTTTCGTTAGATTGTATTTGGACTGACGAAGCTTATGTAAGCAGTGCCGGCATTTCCAATCACTACAATTATTATATAAGAGCACGACAAAATTATCATTCTGTTGTGGAGCAGAAAAGTCGAGGAAAATTTGGATTTAGTGTGCGAGCAGGTTTTAGGGGTAGAATTATCAACACGTTCATTTATAATGGCATTCTCACATCTCAGAGGTATTACCAAATTATTAAGGCAACAAATTTAATCACTTGTTGATGAATTTTCAGAATTTCCAGGAAAATTTTCAACAATATGAGGCCTCGCCTCACAACGCTGCAATTGTCAAGAATTTTTTGGATGCAAATTGTGTCAATAATTGGATAGCTAGCCAAGGACCCAACAGTTGGCTGCCCTAATGGCCACGGGCTTTCACTTCTGGGGAAGGTTAATAGATCTTATGATCAAATTTCCTACCATCTAGACACGAATTGGAAGCGGAAGAGAAGTAGAGTATTGCTTTTTTCATTCCCATTGGACTTGATAATTCTACAAGAACTGATCAGAAAAGGTGCTGTGTAGAAGTAGCTGGTAGACATTTTGAACACCTCTGAAGGAATATTTTATTCTTGTTTGTTCATTATTCTTATTGTTAAAGTTTCATTCATCAGTAGTAAATATAATATAAACTGTTTTTTTGACACTACCAGTTTAGTTACTGCTGTGGCCAGCTTTCTCAACATTTGATAGCTACTAGTGACTACTTGCTTTCTGTATTATCGCCGCTTCGTCCAAATCCTACTTGTTCAAAATATGCTTTTCAATGTCTACATGTGAAAAAAACCAAATCTCTGATTTTCAAAGATGACTCTAGCAAAACACGTGTTCTAGATTTTTGGAATGGTAATTCCTAAATGTATAGAAAAATGCAGAAATATACAATATGTCTCATTAAAAAAAAAATTAAAAAAAATCCTTTAATGAGTATTGATATATGATTTGGAAAACTAAAATACTTACACTACGTAAAAAAGTGCTTGGAAAAGTTTTTATATAAACAAAGAATTTTTGGAATAAAAAAGTTTCGAAAATACACGTTTTCGAAGAACAAGCTGTAACTTAAAAATGATGCTAGATATCGACATGTGAATTCCACCATTACGTTTGTCATGAAAATTTATGCTTAGACACAGCCATCAGTTTTCATCTATTTAGTTTCAAATCGGGCGTTTCCCTTTAAAATTGCCCAAATTGGTCCACTCTGTACATCTAGCGTCAGTGTGGAAAGTTCTATTCAAAGTTCGAAAGAGGGTCGAAATCAAATTTTCAGAAAATTTATAACAGACAAATTGAAAAAGTAAATGAGAACGATAATAAAAGCAAAAAGTAACGTATCAAGCGATTGAAAAACAAATACATTTTTTGAAAAGCTGATGAAGACAATGTAGTGGAAATTCTGGATAAATCTCATGACAACAGAAGAATCTTCATGAAAACTATACTGGAAAACCTTTATAAACACCATTCTCTTGATTTTAATATACAATGAACAGCCACCAAATATGCGCAGAGAATGGACCTCAACTGGGAAGGGATGCATCGTGTGGTACACAGTTGGATCTAAGATAGATGAAAGGGTTGGAGTGGGCGTTACAGGACCAAATTTCAGGCTCTCGAAACCCATTGGTAACACCCCAACCATCTTCCAAGCAGAAGTACATTCTATAGAATTATGTGCCCAGGAATGCCTTGAAAAAGGCACTCAAAGGGCAGAAATCTATATACTATCAGATAGCCAAGCAGCACTAAAACCTCTGAGGTCATACCCCTGTGAGTCTAAGCTGACTTGGGACTGTTAAAAATCCCTGAGACAACTGGCAACAAACAATCAGGTCACCTTGATGTGGGTGCCAGGTCACAAAGGAATTAAAGGTAACGAAGAAGCAGATTGCCTTGCCAAAGAAGGGGCAAACACACAATTTTCCAGCCCAGAACCCTTCTGTGGACTCTCCAAAGCCCACTTGAAAGAGGACTTCCGACGCTGGGAAACCGATGAAATGAAATCTCACTGGAATAAAGTGCGAGGACAAAGACAAGCGAAAAAACCAATGGGCCTATCGCCAAAGAAAGCTAAACAGCTTCTCGGGTTAGACAAGAAAGACTTGAAGATGGTAACGGGACTCCTCACTGGACACTGCCCTCTGGGGTACCACCTCAAAAAGATGGGTAAATCAGAGAGTGATAGTTGCCGCTACTGCGAGAACTTCGCGGAAACTGCAGAACATTTGCTTTGTGAATGCCCAGCGCTTTTCTGCAAGAGGCTTAAGTTCCTGATTATTATCAATTTGTCAAAAAATTTCATTTTTCAAAAAAGTTAGTGCATTGCAGAGAAATTTCAACTTAGTCATAAAATTATTGAATTCCGGAACGGTATATAGGGGGTAACAAAAAATAGGAATTTTGAGAGATTTCAAAAAAGTGTCTTCAGGAAAAAAATCTAATTGAGAGATTTTATTCGAATTTGGAATCACTATCAACTCAAATACACCTTAGGAATCTTCCTACCATCACTTTGATAACAAGTCTGCAAAATTTGGTACCATGTATTAGTTGGACAAAATTGGTGCAAATTTTATAGTTAACTCTGTTTGTATGTACACAATAACCACCATTATGATAAATTTGAAGAAAACGTCACTATTTCATCATTAATATCAATTATTGATATTGCAACACTTCTTGAAACATACTAACGGCATTCGCCAAAACCTCAGCTCCAATCGGAATCACAAACCATACAACACTCTTTCCATACAATATAAATGGGCTTTCTCCGACTTATTTCCCGAGCAAACTAAATCGCGAGAAAACAAACGCGAACGCCGGAGTTGAAACGCAAACATCCATCTCCCGGAGCCGTATTTGCAACGGAATACATCATGTCTAATGATATAAACCAGATAGGATGAAGAAGTAGTCTAATTTCAATATGGCTGCACTCAAGGAATTGAAATAGGTAATCTAACAAATTTACATGTTATCCGAGCTCACGAACTCCGCTCTGAGATGTTTATTTGCGAGTTGAGCTCGGCATTTGATTTAATATGTAAGTAAAACTTTCGTGATTGCTCACTTTTCAGTTCCGTTTCCGCCAGCGAGCAGAAAAAGTATAGCATAGAGATTCGGAATGAGTGGAAGCCACTTATCACTTAGCTAGATCGATTGAGATTCCAATAAATACTCTGTGTCAAGTCCTGTCATCAATAATAACACTCGCCAGAGAAACAGAGAAAGGTCGTTGTATCACATTAATTAAAATTGTTGACCTGAGAGAGACCCCACAAAGATCATAATTACCTTTGTAGCAGGTTCATTAGTTGCATGCTATTTAATAAGTATCCAAGATATCTTGTAGCATTCACACACTTGATAACGACAGTAGATGTTAACTGTTGAAATGTCGTGACTCAAACACATGCGAAGAATTTATTTTTGTTTCTAGACAATGGAAGTCCTCAAGAATTTCGCTAACGCTGATACCCTGTCAACCACTTTCAAACAAACGTCTTATTCTTTCATGTTTTTTTTCACGAAAAGGAAAATCTTCCGAGGCAGTGAGTTCCAATGCTTTGGCATTAGTTGCCATAAGAAGCACGCCTTTGAATTTATTCAAGTATTATTCAGATACTCGGCAACAATATGTTCACCTATTCAACAATTCCAAATCTGAACTGAAAAACGTTCGACATGGTGTTCCCCAAGGATCTGTCCTAGGACCACAACTTTTTTTTTATATGCATTAATGACCTATGCTTTTATATAATGACATAAAGTGAAATTGTACCCTATGCAGATGACACATTCTTCAATAGTTCTAATGCCAGTGTTTCACTTTTACATGAGCGCGCTGAAACATTAATATCCGATGCAGAATCTTGGCCGAATAAGAGAAGAACCCAAACTTTAGTAATTTTCAGTAAGTTACTAGTGATTCTGGAAGATTCTCTGAAGTGGACACACCACATAGATCAACTTAGCACCAGAGTAGCGACAATTTTATTTTTACTTAGGCAACTTAGCCGTTGCTTGAACTCGAACATTTTGAAAGGCATATATTTCGGCCTTTTCGATTTCATTATCAACTATGTAACATTTTCGTAGGGTAATTCAGTTAATAATGTAACAATACTCAAATTACAAAAAATGAGCAATGAGAATAAGAAACTATTAAAGATTTCCAAAAGTTGAAAAAAGATCCTGAAAGAGGAGGAAATTTCCTAAAAAATAGTACCACCTCCCGGAACTCTTCCACCAATATTTAGAATTTTAATTTAGAGACGAAAATAGCTCTAAAAGCGGAGACTTGAACAATAAGAATAATATTAACTCATTAAATATCAATATTGAGAAATAAAAAAATTCTTTCACCTTAGACACTTCAATAAACGAAAATCCATGGGAAATTTTTTCCCGTAATTATTTTATTACATATGCTTTTGGTAATTAAAAAGTTTTTCCAAGTTTCAAATTTACATCAAAACCCTGATAATTAAACTAAAAACCTCGAATTTGTTTCTCTTCTTGGAGCGATTCTTCAAAAAATATCACCATTGAAAAAATTGAAAAATGTTGATTTTCCACTTTGTTATTGACAATTTAAGAGACTAAAAATATACACTGACAGTTTCATCAGACATGCAAGTGGTTATGAGAGTTAATCTCCAAAATATTTACGTTACTGTAACGTTACTGTTACGTTACAGTAACGTCAATGTTACGTGACTGTTACGTCACTGTTACGTTACTGTAACTTTGCTGTTACCCTACTGTTACGTTACTGTTACTCTACTGTTACGCTACTGTTTCGTTAGTTTTACGATACTGTTACGTTACTGTTACGTTACTGTTACGTTACTGTTACTGTTACGTTACTGTTACGTTACTGTTACGTTGCTGTTACGTTACTGTTACGTTACTGTTACGTTACTGTTACGTTACTGTTACGTTACTGTTATGTTACTGTTACGTTACTGTTATGTTACTCTTACGTTACTATCACGTTGATCAGTCGCCATGAATATTCACTAATATTACGAATCCATTGATATAATCGTCATGGGCCTTCCGTTTTGCATTTTTTCTAATTTCCCTCATCCCGATAGTTAGTAACATACAACTCAATGTTACACTGAACGTTATCTTAATCTTTCTCTGCTGATAATCTATGCAGAAAAATGATTATACAGATAAAACAAAATAATGGTTCACACGCAACTACAATTCAGAAGTTAGTTACAAAATTACGTCTTGAATTTTCTTACAAATCAATATACCCCCAGGTCAAACAATAATTAAACAGTAAGAACACTAATAGCCGTATGCATAGTCAATCGCCAGCGACTCGCCAGAGTTTCGCCGTTCGCTACACAAGGATTATAATGCACAGTCGAACTCCAAAAAAGTGACAACCACGCGATAAGTCACATTTTGGCGAAACGCTGGCGATGTGCCACTTTTTTGGAGCTCGACTGTGCATTATAGTTCTTGTGTAGCGAGCGGCGAAACTCCAGCGAGTCGCTGGAATTGACTATGCATGCGGCTGTAAGAATTCTGCAGAAAGAACAGAGTGAACAGGCATTAAGTTCTTACTATTCGTTTGATGATGTCAATAGGACAAAACTGCAGTAACATGAGTTACAAAATAGAAGTGATATAAAAACAAAGAAAGTTTTCTCAGTTTTTATGAGTTTTCATTGAGCCTGTCCTCAGAGAAAAATAGTACAAAAAAATTATGTTTCTTGAGAAATAAGAAAACTAAATCTACTTTACTAAAAATGGACTGGATAATTAAATCATTCAATTATTTCCAGCTCTAAAGTCATCAACCACCGCTATAGTCTGCTCTGCAGAAAGTTTTCACCTTATGATAGTTAATTAACTGTTGTACATTTCTAGTGCTCCAACCGCAACAATGATATTTTATTCAGAAATGTCTCCAATACTCGACAACTTTTGTATTTTTGCTGCGAGCCATGTTTTCCTAGGAGTCGCGGTTACTTGTAATATCTCAGATTGCATTAAGCGAAGTAGAAATCCGGCACAATCGTTGAAATATCGTGCAGTATTCGATAATGGTGGTTCCGTGTATCTTTTCCATAATACAATGAGGAAGTCTGTTCGGTTTCAGCTTTTCAATCCGGCATAAAATGGAAGGAATCGCAGCCATTGAAATGAAAACTTCTGTGATTGGATTAAGGTCGACTTTTCCAGAATTATTGGTTAGCGTCATGCCATTCTATTAAAGTTTGGATTTCGTTTCGGTGCAGAGCGAGAAAGAATCCCGGTTTGCCGTGATACGTGTCACATGGTGCCGAGCTGATAAACGGTAACGTATTGAAAACATTTTCAATAAAGTATCTCATCCGCGGAAAGTTCACTCATTCTCCCTCGGAAAAGATGATTATTTCTCGAACACATGACAAAATATGTGCGGGGATTATTTTTGGCACGAACGGTTGCAATATTGTTTCGTACGCCTGTAGGAAATGGCTTTCGCCAAGATGAATTCGCTGAAAAATGGAACCGAATAAAAGTTTTCTGGCGAAAATGTTATTGCATCCACTTGAGCAGATGATTCCCAGAACTATCGAAATACAAAGAAGTGAAAAGATCGCTGACTGTGCCTCTGGTGGAATTGAACTTTTGAGTACATGCTTGGAAAACAAATTGCAGCATACAGTTATTCTTACTTTTATTTCGAGGAGGTGATAGTGGAAGATAAGGCACACTACAATGACCCTCGGTCATTGTAACTGATCAAATAGATACAATCAATGCTGAAGAGCAGAATCATTATTTATCCTCTTGGGAAGGGGAAGACAGTCATGTTTTTCCTCTTGGAAAGGAGGAAGTCAGTCAGCACGACAGCACTAAAAGGTTGTCCCCAAGGGGAAATATCATAGCTTTGGCTGTGATCACTGGTTGTCAACATCCTGACAGTGAAAGTAAACGACGCTGGTTTCAAAACTCAGGGTTACCCCGATGTACACCATTGCTGATGGATGCCAAACATAAAAGCGGGAAAAAATTAATTGAATGAAAGTGATATTTCACGGTTTTTCGCGACTGACAACGAAAGTTGAGCTCCTATGAAAACGCTAGGGAGCAAAGATGTTGAAAATAAAAATATCTACAATTCCACATTACCTCAAATTTTCCGAAAAAACGACCTCATTTTCAATTGAAGAATTTCACCGGTAGAATTCGTATTTTCAAGCTAGTTTTTTTGTTGAAGCGTCTTCTATCAGATCAGGTATTAATAGAGAAAAGACAACAAAACAAATATTTTAATTTTTTTTCCAAACTCATATCTTTATCAAAATTATTAAAATTATCATTTGAAACCCCACAAAAATATTGGTTTTATGTTACCTCAATAGGTTCAGGGAATGAACAAGGACATAATTAAGGATTTGATTATGATAGTAGGGCAGAAGAAGGTGCAATTTTGGAGGGAAAATTCACCTCCTACAAAGAAGAGTTGAACGAAAAAGTTGTTGTCTACAATTTTCGTAACAAAATTTTTCCACATATCCTCAAATTTTCCAGGAAATCGTGCTAATTTGGTCTAATTTTTTTTTGTGTAAAAATTGTATGTATGTCGCAAAATCTAGTAAAAATATACCTTTCCATGTTCTGAATAAGACCTTCTTGACACCAAAAAAGTTATATTTCTATAAATTTTCTTGTAAATTAAATCATTTATATGCGAGAAAAAATTAAATACTGAAAAATCGATTTTTCGCCATTTTGACGGTCAATTTGAGATTATGTGGAAAGAGTTTGATCAAAAGTTTTCATCCTCTTTATGGCCAACAACTATTTCCTTCAACTTTTTCTAGTAGAATGTTAATTTTCGCTGCGAATCGTGAAAAACCATTTTTACCCCCAAATGTTCACCTCCTTTTGCCCTTCTATCTTAATCAAATCCTTATTTACCTATTGAAGAAATATGAAAACAATATTGAAATTTTCACTCTCCAAAGGTTTCAACTGTTAATTTCAATAATTTTAACAGATAAATATGAGTTTATTTCTGTTATGCATAAAAGTGGTCAAATGTTCAATTTTGGAATGAAAGAATGAAGAAGAAGAAAAATTATTTAAGATGACATAAATCATAGCCATTTTTTTAGGAAAAATTACTTTTATAGAATTTAATTTTAGATAGCCGTGGAAACATCGAGCTAAGTGACAGTTTAGACTCTTTGAGGTAATTTATAAATAGGTTTGACGGTGATACAAAATATATCCCAAAATGCAAATATTGATTATTCAAACGAAGTTCCCATGAAATTATTTATTATCCACTAACAATATGATCAAGCCATTGTCAGAACTTGCAGAAATTTCAACCAAATGTATTCTGAATCAACACCAATGACCGACAGGAAGTTTCTAAGATCGCAAAATGATTTCATCAACTATAGCTCAAAGATTCCAGGGAACAACTGTACAAAAACTCGGCTTATTATCTCGTTTTTCTTGGTAGAAACATTGTTTATATAGAAGTAAGATAGTTAGCCAACCTTATGGGATTTATATTGGATTCAAATGGATGCGACATGTAGATGGCGACAGTGATCTCGCATCCAAGTCATGTCGTAACTTCAGTGATCTGGCCTCCAAGTCACGTCGTAACTTGATTAAAACAATGGAAAAGCATTAAAATCAGGGTTTTTTGAAGAAACCTGCATTAAAATTATGTCAAATATTCATGTTTGTAACTAATCACGCTAATTTTCCACAGGCATTGACTAACTATGTTCTATTTAAACAATGGTAGAAAGCTGGATTTACTGTATAATATTTGAAGGTACAGAAAAAAATAGGAAGAATAAAAATAACAATATTTCACCTTTATAAACGCTGGAGATGTTATCCATTACATTCTATAGATACACTGGAAACTATATTTTTATAGAAATTTAATGAATAAACATAAATTCAATTCATAAAATATAACAATGTAAATAAATAACATAAAACAACAACAGTAAAAGGGTACACTATGAGCAGAACTCGTAGAAAAGAACATATGCCTCTCTGCCCACAAGTGGAATTGGTGAAATTGGTTACACCCAAGAATCATTATACATGTGCCACGTATCTTCGAAAGGGTGTCTACAGTTAGCCGTGAAGTATCCGCTATAGGTAGTCCCACTGTGATTGGATACAGCATATAGGTTATAAACACGAGGGGTTGCATTTTCTGTTGCATAGTTGCTCATATTCAATCCATTTACAGGAAATTTGATGGAAATATCAATTTTATATCTTGTTCTTTCTGTTGAAGAAAATAGTTTGAAATGGATCACAAGAATTTCTGGAAATTTATGAATTGTTGTTGTTGTTTTAAAATTGTTATTTCCGTCAACCAATTGTACCCCTACGCGCAAACCTCAAGTCTTCAAGAGTCTTGTGTGAGCTAGGGAAGACGCAGCCCTTACCTTTTAACGTGTGATGCCACGCACGAGACCGATGACCATGCGAGGCTTTGAACCCTTCGCTCCAAAGGCGAACGTTCTACCAGCACGGCCACCACGGCCTTGCTGGAATGGATATGGATTTCGTGCACTTTCGACTCTCTTGGCATTTCGAACAAGAAGGTTTCTGGTCACCATCCAAAATTTCTTCTTCAGTAAAATAATCCAAACAATGCGACAGACTAAGTTGTTATATTTTTTTCGGAATCGGTAGTGAGAGATCCCAGACTGGATCGAACGTGACTGAACAATGACCACAATGTGTACATTTTAATGCAGATTTTAGTTGGCCAACAAAGTTATCTATAATCTTGGAGTTGTTCATCCTCAAGAATCTCGCCCAAGCTTCTTCAGCTTCTTCATTGTCACTTGATATCTCATCAAAATCTGTCAAAATTTCAACCGGCTCCACGTGAATCCTGTTTATATCTTCATGTATTCCCTCCAGCAAGTACCTTAATAATTCCTTTGCATCTTGCTGGGGGAGTGCGATAAAGCGAGGTGCAAATCGTTGAATTTGACATTTCAATGGGGCTGAACTCGAACTAACGAATCTTCTGACCATAGTTTCTTGATCACCTCGGCAAATGATTTGATTAAAGCTCTTTTCGTACAAGGTATATTCATGTTTACAACTCTCAAGTAGGCATCCTGTTTCATACACTCCAAAAACCACCTTGCATTAGGTAAACACTGGATAACACTGTTCATAAAGCAAGAATTGCCAATATTTTTAAGACCATTGAGACCGAGTATGTTGATGGCACTATTTTCTATGATAGGGTTGAAGTTTATACTGCGTTAATTACTGTCTATATTAGTTTTGTGGCCTGACAGTAAACTCGCGTGAATACTGCTGGGAATTGAATTGGATGTAAATATTGCTTATGTTGTGAGTTCTACAGAAGACGATAAATCTACCTGCAGAACATTTTTGTTGACTGGTATCCTTTGTGGGCGAATGAAAATGTTATCTAGGCACTGAGAGGTAGGAATGGCACCCAATATGGAAGCAGAATTTGCTCTCTGGATTGCTACACTTATACGCTATATAAAGAAGGATCCAAACCAAGCATCATTTGTTTTCTTTATTAGTTTATGTCCGATGGTTTTCATAAAGTCGGTGGCAGAGCTTCCAATTACACCAAAAGTTTCCATGGCCACTGGGCAAAAAACGAATTGATCTTCTCAATTTCGATTTTTCTGCTGATTCAGCAGCTCACCAGCTTCTCTTGATGTTGATTCGATGTGAGAACCTGTAACAGTATCGACTCAGGTGAAATCCAACAATTATACCTAAAAACAAGTTGTAAATAAAAAATTTATCAATCTTGAATCATTTTAATGAAAAATGGATTCCGACTTGTCAGTGAGAGAAAAATAAAATGGAAGAAAATGAATTCCACAGAAACTCCTATCATTTCCCCAAAGACCCGTGATTTCCTCGTTGCAAATTCTGTATATCAACTCCGCGACTGCACTGTCGGTAATATAGATCTATCACGAAACGCCTGCCATAAATCGTGCGACAAAACCCCCGTGGAAGGGTACAAATTCCGCCCTACGACTGTTTTAGTCAGCGTATTCAAGCAGGAATAGCAGGATGCCGTCCCGCAGGCTGCCGAGCTTTCAATCGGCCTCGACGGGCCGATAATTTATTACATCCAGGTATGCCGTGACTCCCGATACTGACTGCTGATACGCCGCGTGGCCAAATAAAAATTGACGTAGCCAATTCGATAAAAGCTAGGTTATGTTGCGATAAGGACACGTACTGCCAGATACGCTTTTTCTTGGTCGGACGTGTAGTGATACATGTTTCGAGAACGATCAAAGATATTATAGGCCAGGGCCGAAGCCTTCGAAAATGGTAAAAAGTGAAGAAAAAAAAATAGAACAGGATAATACTCATTGGAAAATTAAGAAAATATGACAAAATAAAAGGAAAAATCATTTACAGGCGATTTGAGGTCGGGGAGAGATTTTGAGGGTGAAAACGGTTTATTACGCTTTCCGACAAAACTACGAGTCCTAAAAAAAAAATTTGAAAAGTTGTAAGTAATACAAAGATTCACAACTTTTGTATCGCCATTTTTTCACATAACCCAAAAACCGACTTTTTAGTTTTTAATTTTTATCTCCCACAAAAAAAATCACAAAATTTGATGAAAACGTACCTTTTTCTACAAACGTCAAAAAATGACAAGGTTCGCGCATTGACAACAGTATGCGAAGTGGCACTTTTTTTCATTTTCATTCGTTACCATGACACTGTGCGCGAAGTAATGTGCGAAATATATTTCGCACACTGCATGTAAACTAGATGGGATTTTCATATTCTAACCTATATGGTCCTCAACTCCTCAATCAAGCAAAAAACAAGAAATCGTTTATTTATTAATGTAGAACAATAATTGAGGCTTTCAAATTGTGAGAGATATTTTTCTGGCTTTATTTGCTTCACACCACTCTTTAAATTGCTGATATGCATTTTCATACTGCCGCCTCGATATCTCCGATAAAAGGTTGGAAATTACGGAATTGGACGCATCTATCAAGTTAGGTGGGGTACTGCTTAGTTCATCGTCGCTCGAAATTTCCATTCTTTTACAATAATAAATATCACGCACGAAATTGACGCGAATAAAAAGTCACTCCAGAATAATTATCAAGAACTGTCACTTTGAAATAATTGTCAACAAATGCCATTTTATTTCCATAGTTACAGTAATTACTTGATTTGGAAAAATTATTTAAGCCAGTTCAATACTATTTTTCATAGTTATTACTTATTTTAGAACAATATTTTTGACGTTTGTAGAAAAAATTTTGATTGCATCTCATGCGCGAAATACTTTGGTGATCGAGAACTGATTTTTTTTAACGAGTTGCAGCCGAGTTAAAAAAAAATAGCATTTCGCGCACTAGATACAACACACTATGATTTTTTGGATTGAAAATATTTATTGTTTCCCCTTAATTTGATTGATGATCGAAAAAGCACTCTTATTTTGAATCGAAAATTCTCACATCAAAATGCCTGCAGTTTGAAAATATTGGTGTGCCTTTTGTTTGTTAGAACCTCTACTTTTTGATGGTATAAAAAATATTCGTTCCTCTAGCAAAATTTCCCAGAAAATTGGTTCATTATATGTCACGTGGGTTGTTCTTTAGATTCCATTGATTTTCAATCAAAAATATCTATTTCTTCGAACATCAAGTAAATTCATTAGATCTAAGGAATTTTTTTTATTTGGCAACTCTGTAGCATAAATCAACACGATACCTGTTCTGGAAGCCGGCATCAGGCTATCCTTTTCTGTACAGTTTATTGGGGTGAAGTTGATCCCACAATACGTAACAAAAGCCTGACGTCAAAAGTAGGCAAATACATTGACAAGAAGTCTCCAGCCCTATGCAATTTTGATGATGAGTTATTAGAAGGACTTGGATTCTGAGGAACATCAAATGGTTTACTAAATTGTTATCCCAGTGATTGAAAACAATATGTAGAAATAGGCAATGAACTCAGTGAAAAAAGTACTGTAGAATATGGTGTTATCCAAGGTACTGTCCTCGGTCCGATTCTATTTGATATGTATTGAAACAATCTCTATAAACTACAGAAGGAAGGAGACGTGATAAGATAGGACGACACTGAAATCATATACAACGTTGGATTTCAAAATTATTATGGATTAATTCGATAGTCATCTACTTTCCATTAATGTTGATGAAACTGTTTATATTCCATTCGCTTCATACACAAAGTAGATACCTACGTGTAAGAGCCTGAACATTTCTACTAGACATGACATGGAAATTTCAATATTCAATAAAAAATGTGAGTGTAAAATATCTAGGTATTTATGTTGAATCCAATTTAAAATAGGACATTGATGTGAATTATGTTGTGAAAAAGCCAGATATGTACCCAAACTTTCCAATGGTATACCACGATTCATAGAAATGATACAAATAGGAAGATTGAAATTTCACCAACTTGTTGATCCGACTGTAAGAATAAATTTCTGATGATGAATTGTTATTGTATTTTTTTTTTCAGAGAGGCTGATCACACAGTGGGCAACGTGATCATGTTAGAAGTATCTGTACCAATGAAGTCTTCCATTTGGATTCCCAGCAGGACCATTTCATTGGAATGCCATGTGAAGTCCATTGTCAGACAGCAAATAACAATAGTTGTCCTCTACCCACACAGACTATGCTTTGGGATACACTTTTGTGAATGTTCTTGAAGGAGTATTGTCCATTATACCTATTATCTCACCTATGGTCCTAGGAAATATCATACCATTGATATAAAACTAAGAATTAATGCTCCCAGAACTGATCCTTGAGCATCACCAAATTTAACAATTTGATAAATAGCGTATTGAAACTTTTCGTGAATTCCATTACTGTCCAATGTTTCTTCAACAACCACTTCATCGATATGCTCATGTTCCTTTTTTTTCTACTTAAACTTCCATAACATAAACTAGCATCCAATTACCTCAACCAACTTTGAATGCATCATTTTTACGCTGGCGTGGATTCACCGCCTGAACTTGCAAACTCCAAGTCTACTAATTGTATTAGCCTAAACGGCGACCCACCCCAACCCCAAAAGGGAACACTCCCTAATTAGGTGAAGTGATAACACCAATTATAATATAAATTGTGTCTGGCTTTGGCGGTGTGGCGCTCTGGCAAGGGCGTGGTTTCGAACGTGTGATCCCAGATTATGCTAGAATAACAAAGAGTACTGAAAAAATATGTTAGGATATAAGTTGATGGATATAACCAGTAGTGATACTATGAGACAGGTAGTGCAGCAAAACTTTTCTAAGTCCGAGAATTGTGATATTTCTGGAGCAGTGAGAAAATCAGAACCTAACCTGCAACAAATATTTAGAAAGTGTGTACAATTTGAAATTATTATATCGAAATTATCTATATCATTGATAACATTGGTAAATTCATTAATATTATAAAAAACATGTTGAAGGAGGAGAGATTTCAATTTATACTTGAATTTTTTTTGATAATTTCCATATTTGTGATTGTAGTAAGGAGACATCTGTAGATTTGAGTGCCTGTATAAAAAATATTATTTCTATTTATATTCATTTTGAAGTTTGGTGAAATATATGAATCCATATTTCGGGTATCGTAGCCGTGAATATCGGAATGAATTACTAATTTTTTTCTGTTTTTAAAAATCATGATTCTCAGTTCATTGAAGTACTGCCTGCATCAGTCGTATTTCCTCAAAACTCATTAGGCTCGTATTGCTTTCTTTCGCAGCATAAATGTGCTCTCAGCAGCAGTGAAATTACCCCAGAATTCCAACCCATACTGAGGAATACTGTAAAAATAGCTGAAATATACTATTTTTGCAGATGGAAACCCGACCTTTCGTATAATTGTCAAGATTGTAAAAATTGCAGTCGAGAGTGAATCCACTTCAAACTGCGATCAACATCTATCCCTAGAAATTTAATATAGTCTACACTTGTTATCGTTGCACTATATGTTTCAATGTTGTTAGTTTTTGACGATTGGTATAAATGGAATAGAAAACAGTGTACAGAAACAGTGAATAGAAACAGTGTTACTTATTGCATGAAAACCAGTCGATGAGGTCATACAAAATTACAAAACAAATCATTTATATATATATATATATATATATATATATATATATATATATATATATATATATATATATATATATATATATATATATATATATATATATATATATATATCAAAAACAGTACCTACCCCAGAATTGATCCTTGAGATACTCCACATTCTACGTTGACCAGTTCTGTTTTGATTTTTATTGATTTCTTTTCATGAAAGTCTTGTAATTCTATAAACATTTTTCCGTTTTCAAGATATTGTTATTGTTAAAATTGTTCTTTCCGTCAACCAATTGCACCCCTACGCGCAACCCTCAGAAGTCATCGAGAGACTTGTTTGAGCTAGGGAAGACGCAGCCCTTACCTTTTAACGTGTGATGCCATGCACGAGACCGGTGAATCGGTGGATTGAACCCATGACCCCACGCATTTTCGCAAAAACCATATTGAGAGCTGGAAAGAGTTTATAATGTTCGAAATAAACTCTAAGTTACCTGCACACAACTATTTCCAGAATATTCGAAGTCCCAATATTTCTGGCGCAGTGAGAAAATTTCAAAGTTTGAACCCAACAAAATCAGTGAAACTTTCCTAAGAATTTTAAAATGAATTTTTGGCAAAAAAAACCTATTCAACACGATTTGAACCATTCAATTCGAGAACGGTTAGAGATAGAGCAATTCTGCGGAAACCAAGCAATTCAGAATAGTAAAATTAGTATATTCAAGTCGATCAGAGGAAAAAAAATTGACACCAAAATAGTTGAAAGATAAAAACCCCCAAAAACTACCAGAAATACGAAATTATCAGTTCTACTTGAAGCTTCGTACTTTATACGTAAAATTTCACTTTGATTAAGAAAATATAAGATTTGTGATGTTCAGACATAAGATTCAAACTGAATTAATTGTATCGGAAACGATTTTAAATTCAATACGCATTTACAAAAATCCAGTCTAAAATTAAAAAAAAAACCTTTTCAACTCGATATAAACGATTCAAATCGAGAACGGTTAGAGCTAGAGCAATTCTGCGGTTGCCAACCGATTCAGAAAGGTCCAATTATTATATTCGATTGGTGAAAAATTAAATCTTGACCCCAAAATGTTGTTAGGGGTATACCACCAAAAATCACCAGAAATGTAAAATAGTCAGATCCACTTAAAAATTCGCACCATAAACATAAAATTTTATGCTGATTAGATTAATACTCATAAACTCATTTTTGGAATTTTTCAATATGTGAAAAACAAAAAAAAGAATAATTCCGAAGGAATCTTGTCAGAGAACTTTTTGTAATGAAAAAGCTTATTTCATTTTCATGGTAATGTTTCAAAAATTTGTTATGAATTCATTCTTTAGCAAACTCGAAGTATTCCATTACCAGCTCCCAGACCAATACGTTTTTTCGACGAAACAACTGATTTACCAGAACCTCAAGATGCCCCTTGCCCTTTCTCCACGCCACGAGCAACCTTATGAAAAATTAACCAAAAAAAATCGTTTCTCGGAGTATTCTGTCATTGTCTACAACCGACAACACATTGTGAATTTGTCAGGAAAAATTTGATGGAAGTTTATTTGGAATATCAAGTAAAATTTTCCGGGGTTTGCACCTGCTGTCTCTTAACGAACAAAATTACGAATATGGTGGACACAAAGATCAGTTTATTGGCCACTACACTTTATTGTTTATAGATAGATCGATACCCTCTATTCGTTCGTTTGTACAAAACCTTATACCCAAACGGGTTTGGAACGTGTCAATAATATATATGACAATCATAGATAAAGGAAGAGAAACCTAGAAAAAGAAATATAAAAGCTATAATTACACATTGAGAACTCGATTTGATCCATTCAGTTTGAGAACGCTTAGAAGTACAGCAATTCTGCGGACAACAATCGATTCAGAAAGGTCAAATGAGTATATTCGAGTTAATCAGAGAAAAAGAAAATTTTAACCACAAAATACTTGTAAAAGGGGTAGACCCCAAAACTCACCAGGAAAGCAACATCTTCAGATCGTCTTAAAAATTCGCACAATATACGTGAAATTTCACGCTGATTCCAAAAATAAACGATTTGTAATGATCGGACATAAGATTTTGCCGGAAAAGGGAATACAAGGTCGAAAATTTTAAATTGCGGAGGTTTCGTAATAGGTATGCAAATTCTTTAATTATATCGGAAACGATTTGATTTTCAGTGAGCATATACAAAATTGATTGAATTTCAGGAAACCAAGTCAGAATATTTTAAGAATGAATTTTTAGCAAAAAAAAACCTGTTCAACTCGATTTGAACCATTCAATACCCGAACGGTAAGAGATAGAGCAATTCTGCGGAAGCCAATCAATTCAGAATGGTCAATTTAGTATATTCAAGTCGAACGAAAAAAAAAAATTGGCCCCAAAATAGTGGAAAGATTAAAACTCTCAAAAATTGCCAGAAATGCAAAATCATCAGTTTCACTTGAAAATTCGCAATATTTACGTGAAATTCAGGCTGATTAAGGAAATATACAATTTGTGATGTTCAGACATAAGATTTAACCTGAAATGGAAATGAGAGATCAAACATTTGAAATTGCAGAGGTTCCTCAAAAGGCGTATTCCTAGATTGTATGGGAAATGATTCGAAATACAAGACGCGTATACAAAAAAGATGGAGTTTTATAGGAAACCGAGTAAGCAATTTGAAAAAAAAAATTGTCAGAAAAAAACCTTTTTAAAACGATTTAATTCGAGAACGGTTAAAGCTAGAGCAATTCAGCGGACTCCAATCGATTCAGAAAGGTCGAATTAGTATATATTCGATTGGAAAAAGATAAAATTCCCACTCGAAAATAGTTGTGAGGTTCTCAAAAGACTAGAAATGTAAAATCGTCAGATCCACTTAAAATCTCGAACCATAAACATAAAATTCCACGCTGAATAGATTAATATTCAGAAACTAATAGTAGGAATCGTTCAATATGTGAAAAATAGAAAAAGGTATATTTCCGAAGGGATCTTGTCATGTGATGAAAAGGCTTATTCCATTTTCATGGTAGTGTTTCAAAAATATGGTATGGAGTTCATCCCTTAGCAAAAACGTAGATTTCTATTGCCAGCTCCCAGACCAATACGTTTTTCGACGAAACAACTGATTTACCACAACCTCAAGATGCCCCTTGCCCTTTCTCCACGCCACGAGCAACCCGATGAAAAATTAACCAAAAAAAATCGTTCCTTGGAGTATTCCGTCATTGTCTACAACCGACAACACATTGTCAATTTGTCAGGAAGATTTATTCGAATATAGTATTTCTTTGCCGAGCTACGGGGTTGCGCGTGTGCTGTTTTTCGGATAATTTATCTTTTTCCTTCCGCGGAGTGCACATCCAATTTGAAGAAAGCTTATTTGCCGTTCGCTCGCTCGGCAATTTCCAAAGTGTATCGGAGACCGCAGGTGCAAACCCCGGAAAATTTTACTTGATGTTTCATCAAACCTGAAGAGAGCTTTGCCGAATTAATGACTGACTTCATCCAGTTCGGCTTCTCCCGAGGGATCGAATCGCACGGTTGATCGCTGCCAGCTGGGTTTGGGTTATACGGCCTCCATTTGGAAACAGGTCCGTAACTTTCAGGCAAAACGCAGAGAATTTTCCTTTCTCTCCATCAAATATTTCTGATAACGTGAAAAAATCCTTACTAGGACAAGATTATGAGTATGAAGGGACACAAGGATCAGTTCATTGGCCACTATACTTCACTGTTGTGACCTTCAGGATGAAGTACTAGGAGAGTTTTATTGGTAGGCAGAAATGTTCTACTAGTAGAATTAGAATTTGACTTAGCTGTTTTTTTGACACCAAATATATTTACCTCCTTCACTTTTTCTACGATCGAATATGATGCTATTGACACTATTGACTTTGCACCAAACAGAACTATGAACTAATTTTATATCTGAATATGAGTATTATTGACGTAATTGAAGTTATAGATGGAAATGTTAAACGAATAAGTTGTACAACGAGTTTTATTTATATAATATAGAAGGTGAGTTCATATTGATTCTCAATTCATTATGAACCTCTGTTGAAGCTCCCATTCAAAATCATATTCTATACAAATGGATACCAAAGAAGGAAGATGATGAAAGTGAATTAATATTGATTTGAAATCTCTGTTGAAGAAAGCGTTGAGAGTATGAAAATATCAGTGGAATGATATAGAAACATTGGTTCTTATCAATTTATGTATGCTGAATAGAGAAAAATTGAACAGAGACATATTATCAAAAAAATATTTTTCGGTTCCTACTTGTTCCCAATCTTCGAATATGCTCTAATTTTTTTTGATAATTCCGGATTATCAGCCAGCTCGTTCACTCAAATCTGCTTCCAAAGTGGAAGGTGTTAGGTTTTGGAATCACTTCTTTATAATGACATTTACATAAGTAATTAACATACTTATATGATAACTTCATTATTTCACTAAAAACATTCCTGCGTAAATAATCTTCCAATAATTATAAAATACTGCTCACGCCTTCTTCCATTCTCTGTTTGGGCTGTGGAAGTTGTTAATTCAAACAAATTATTTATAGTGACTGTGTCATTCATAATAATGAAACATATAAGTTTCAAGCTTTTTACAGATATTTAGGAAATTTGACTTCTACTGGAAGCCCTGATATTACATTTTTATGATACTCTACTTTTTCTACTAGTAGATATAAACCCAAGTGGTCAATGAAATGCAGATATTGATGTGGCTCTAGGTGCTCTGATGTCTTTATAGCACAAAAAAATCATACGAATCATTAGTGGCATGAGTCTCCGTGATTCTTGCAGAAATGATTTTTAAAATTTCACAATTTTAACTGTTCCTAATAGTCTTTTGATTTTTGAATCATGCTTATCTGTTTTTGATAATGGGAATAAATCTTCTGTGCTAAATAAATGTAAGTATAATATTGATACCAGTCAAAAAAACAATGTTTTGAACCATTTGTAAAAACTAAATTTGCTTTTGAATCTCCTGACCTCTCCACGTGTTTATAATTCAGTACCAGATAATATTAAAAAATTCAAAACCGTGTATCTCTTCAATCGAAAACTCAGTGATTTTCTTATTGAAATTTTTTATTATAAGTTGATAGACTTCATGTGTATAAGTAGGTATTTTTCTTTTTTGACAAAGTTATAAAATTTGTATAGGAATCGTCAGTGAAAGAAGAAGGAGAGCGGAGATAAACATAATTCCTGAAAAAGAGAATAAATGAGGAATTATGTTTATCTCTGTTCTCCTTCTTCTTTTATTGACGATTCCTATAAAACTTTTTTAACTTTGTGAAAAAAGAAAAATAAAGATATTATTATTATATTATGAAGCACTGGCTGATACAATGGCTATTTTTTTATTTACACAGAAAAAATTCTGGTTTGCATTTAAGTATAAAGTCTTCTCAATCTTGAATTTTTTCAAATTTAAACTGACAGAATTTGTTTCGAATGAATAAAATCCCATAGTATCATTTTGAAAAAAAAAACCTTTTCACTCGATTTGAACCATTCAATCCAAGAACGGTTAAAAGTGGAGCCATTTTGTGGACGCCAATCGATTCAGAATGATCGAGTTAGTATATCAAAGTCTATCGAAGGCAAACAAAATTTTGACCCAAAAATATTTGCGAGGGGAACCCCCCAAAATTAACCAGAAATGCAAAATCATTAGATCCACTTGAAAATCGCATTTTATACCTGAAATTTCACTTATATTCACATACGCATATAGTGCGAATTTTCAAGTGAATCTGATGATTTTGCAATCCTACTGATTTTTAGGAGTGTACCTCTTACAATTGTTTTAAAATAAAATATACAGGGTGTCAATTTGAAAACTTCCCACCCTTAATATCTTCCTTCCAGTAAACAATATGAGTAATCGAAAAAACAGGTCAATTTTATTGTCAAGGGGGACACTTTCACGGACTATTTGTAGCCCTCGTGGTTCAACCCCCTAGGAGGGGTAGATGTTACCCTTAGAATTTTAAATGGGAAGGGGGGTCAAGTGGCACATCATTTTGATGGGCGTTCAATTCTTGTTCCAATGGTACCCTGACTTATTATTTTGTGATGAGCATTTTCCGAAAAATTGCGTTCTAAACTAACAGAAGTAATTATTAGAACGCCTATACTGAGATGCATTATTGTATTGACTCCCTTTAATAAAAATTGTTAGGAGAGTAGGTGGCACCGCTCCAACCCTTGAATGACAGGAATAAATTTATTACGCATGGGATTTTTTATTTGGTGGTTATTTTCCTTCTACACAATAAAATTTAATTTGCGAGAAAGACATTTCCAACATAAAATCTACTTACGCTTATCTTATTAGCTGTTCGAAATGTTGTCCATTTTGCTCTAAACAGTAATACAGTCTGTTTTCGAACTCCCCTCTAACATTACGGAAAACTTCACTAGGAATTGACCGGCATGCTGCTGTAATTCGTCTTTTAAGTTCGTCAATATCAGAAGGTTGTGTTTTATAAACAACGGATTTAAGATGCCCCCAAAGAAAGAAATCTAAGGGTGTTAAATCCGGTGATCTCGGAGGCCATTCAACTGTTCCCCTTCTGCCAATCCATCTACCCGGAAATCTCTCGTTTAACCACTGTCGGACGGGAAGAAAGTAATGAGGTGGAGCACCGTCCTGCTGGAAATGTAACAGATCCTCCTGCAAAAGTTCATTACCTTCTGCATCAATTTGAGTTTCTAGCTCGTGAGTTATAAGAGGATCGATAGTCTCTTCAAGCATATCAAGGTACAGATTGCCAGTCAAGTTTTCTTCCAGAAATAATGGACCAAGAATGGCATTTCCAAGAATATCAGCCCAAACATGAACTTTTTGTGGGTGTTGTGTATGCCCTTCCCGAAAAATATGTGGGTTTTCGTCACTCCAATAGCGACAATTTTGTCTATTAACATTGCCATTCAGAAAAAATGAACACTCATCGCTGAAACATGATTTCACAAAACTCTATTCTTCTATCATAATCATCCTCGTGGAGCTCTTGAAGAATCTGCATTTTATATGGATGAAATTTTTGCATTTTCAATGCTTTTCTTATAGTCTCGCGTGACATTCCCGTCTGTTCTGATACTGATCGTAAGGAGCTCGTGGGCTCTGCAGCAAATGTTCCCAAAACTTCAATTTGAGCTGCTTCATTTAGTACTCTGTGGTTATTTCTTTTTTTATTTGTCACTGAACCAGTTTCGTAAAACTTATTCTCCAAATCAAGCACATACCGGTGACTTACATTACAATTTGGATGTCTTTCGTTAAAAAGACATGCCGCCCTTCGTGCGCACTTTCCAACTTCGCCATAAATTACAATCATTTCAATTCTGTCTTGAAGAATGTAAACCATTTTTACACTTTTATACACTTATTAAAGTAATTCCTAAACAGCCCAACAGGTACAACGGTATTCACAATACTACCACATAGTTCAAATTTGCTAACCAATTTTTTTCCGGAAAACAGAAACTTTTTACAGCAGAAGTAGCAAAAAAGGAAGGCTATCTGTACAATTTCTGCGATGACACTTAAAAATAAGGCATTTAATAAACACAACTTTACTACCATCTACGTTTTACTATTAGACTACTTTTTTATGTAAAGTGTTTGGAGCTAATGGCTAATGTTACCCCTAATAAAGGGTTGGAACGGTACCACCTAATATTCTAACCAGTTCTGGCCAAACCATGCATCTCAGTATAGGCGTTCTAATAATTACTTTTGTTAGTTTAGAACGCAATTTTTCGGAAAATGCTCAACAAAAAATAATAAGTCAGGGTACCATTGGAACAAGAATTGAACGCCCATCAAAATGATGTGCCACTTGACCCCCCTTCCCATTTGAAATTCTAGGGGTAACATCTACCCCTCCTAGGGGGTTGAACCACGAGGGCTACAAATAGTCCGTGAAAGTGTCCCCCTTGACAATAAAATTGACCTGTTTTTTCGATTACTCATATTGTTTACTGGAAGGAAGATATTAAGGGTGGGAAGTTTTCAAATTGACACCTTGTATAATGCGCTGAACAGACAACTCCTTGTTCGTGATTTTGAACAGAGAGCTCAAAATCCTCTTTGATTCGTTAGTTTCATTATAAAAAATGCCGGTGACAACGATTCTCCATTTGAAATCAACAAACACACCTTCTTGACATAATCTAGCCTTTTTCAAAAAGTAATTTTCTTATGCAGCTCCCTTGTTCTATAATTAAATTCCCAATAATATAAAAAAAATCGCTACAAGTTATCAAGAAGTACCTGCTTTATATGCAGCAACTAATCATCATTATGGTACTTGATTTGTATGTATTATCTTTTCCTTGTTATCTTCAATTAGTTATACCCAATTTAATATTTTTATAATTTGAAAAAAAAAAAAACTAATTTTTAGTAGGTTTCTTCATTCTTGTGTATGTTATTTCTTTTATCTTATTATTCTAGTTTGAGTATCGAAAACAATAACAAAAAAAAATGAAACAGTAAGTGGAGAAAATACTTTATTAATAATTATAGGTTATTTGTAAGAGCAGTCACTGACTGAACTCCGCTTCAAATAAAGACACTTTATTATTATCATTATTATTTCAACTTTAATGATCAAAACTGCTCAATTCAATAATATGTTGACTGCACTATCATCCAGGTCCTCTTCTTCAACAAGTGAACTTTCCAATAGATCATCCCTCATTAGAGAAATGGAATTGAACCCAACGAACGGAAAAATTAATACTCCCAACTACGCAGTAAATTTTCACAAAGGTCATATAAACGAGATATATTGTTATCTGCTGAAAGTATACATTATTTCAGTTGGCTGAATCACTTCACAGAATCAAGAAAAGTTAAAGAGGTTGAGCATTCAAATTTCACATTGTTATGTTACAAAAGCCATGGAAATTGTCTTCGGAGTTGCTAATGGTTCAGCGAGGAATTTCCGGATGAATTAATCTGAAAATATTTGTAACAGCTTGAAATACGAGATGACGATAATTTCCATTTTCCAGTGAGAGTGTGTATTTTCAACAGTTCCGTGACTATTTCAGTCATCTCAAAATTCTTATTCGATATGACTTGTATTTTCGCGAAAATTTCACTTTAGCTATATGAAATTCTCATCTCCTGCGATATATACACCGATCAAAACGGTGTGCCTTGACACTACAGGTATTTCCTGTCGAGTCAGTGAGACCACGTCGTCATGTGCAACCAAAAGAATATGATATTATTTTGTTACCTAGTAGGACATGAATGTCAGTCTGACAGACTTCATGTTCATTTGGCGTAATCTATACACAGAACATGAATATATGAATTTTTTTTAGTAACATGGAACACTTGGATTGTAAATGGTAAAATACTGATGAAAAGTTAAAATATTTCATGGTCAAAAATGGTATAAATTAATGCTGTGATATTATAATATGAGAAATTATTGTATAGTATATTCTGTAACAAGGTTAGAATAAAAATTCGATGCGAGTGGAAAGTTACGAGCGCGAGCCGAAGGCGAGCGTGAGGTATCACGAGCATCACGAATTTTCATTCTAACCGAGTAGCAGACTATACTTTCTGCACGATCAAAGATAGGAAACGTGACAGCAATAATTTTGACACTTACTCAAATTTTGCCACTACGATGACAATCAACTGCGTCAAGGCTAATGTTATTATTGCTAACCAGTGTGAGATTATTATTAACCTGCCTACTCCTTGAGATCAAGGAGTAGGCAGGTTGAGACCTTGATATCTCTCAAGACCACGACTCGAGGAGTAGGCAGATAGAGGCCTCGCAGTCACACTCTTGAAAATGGCTCCAAAGCAGGAGCCGAAACGTCGAGTTATAAACTCTCAACGCGGTTCAACCCATGAACTTAGTAATGTACATATTTCTGACCGCGGAAACCTTTCCGAACATATATATATATATATATATATATATATATATATATATATATATATATATATATATATATATTGTACAAGACTTTGTCTATGAGATCAAAAATCTTCAGACAATAAAGTTTATTTTGATTGATTGATTGATTAGTTCATAGATTACAAAACAATTAGGACTGATTAAATTTGGAATTCATCAATGATATTTTGATGGTCTTTCCTCTATGTTTCATTCTTATATAGATTGTCAATTTTTCTCAGAAGTAATAGTTTTCATAATTATCATCTACACTTGTGTATTGCATTCTTTTAGCATTGGAAGGACTAATATTTATGAATGTCTGTATGTGTGTGTATGTACATATCTACATATCTCCTATTATTAGTTATCTTCCATCATTATTTTAACCATGCGACTATGACCTAACTTTCAATCTTTGTTCCCACGCTCATGGTCCTGTCCTCTTGTGGGACTCCTATATTCATTTACCGTTCATGTTTTTTTACTGTGTACTGTGTATTAAATTTTAATTGGAGAATAAAAAAAATGATCTCGTTGATATCTGACAGAATTACTGTCAATAATAAATGAAGAACGAGGTACAGCAAAAATACACACAGAAATTAAACTTTCAATGGAGTTCAGTATATAATGAACAAAATGAAAAATAAAACTAGTGCTGACTTTTATGAGATGAATACTTTTACAATAAAAATAATTAAAAACATCATAATCTCACCCTTGACAAAGCTGATAAATGAAGCCATAAAATCAAAAACTTTCCCTGATTGCCTTAAAATTTCAAGGGTTACCCCAATACCTGAAGAAGAAAACTGCCGATGAAGTTTGTTAACAAAGACCAATCTTTCTATTTACGTGATTGAATTCATGACTCTGAGATACATCCTTATCACAGTTGTAATCTTATTTTTATTGAAAACAAAATTCTTAGTATCTTAGAAGCAACAATGTTCATAATAAATTATAATCTAATTGAAATGAGCACATATAAATATTGTTATAGTACAAGAACAATAGGAACTTTGATATCTGACATACCTATTTAGACATCCAATCTGTATCTGTAAAAACAATCATACTGATAGGAAAAAATAATGGTTTCAAAGCGGCCACAATTCAAAAGTTAATCAGAGAACATCGTCTTAAATTTTCGAACAAATTAATATAGCCCCAGGTCAAACAATCAGAAACTAAGAAATTTTTAACCTTAACGTACTTCGGGAGAAGAACAGAGGCTATTGCGGGATTCTTTAGAAAGAATAATATAGAAGTAGCATACAGGCCGCATGCCAGATTGTCTAATTTTATTTTCAATGCCAAAGATAGAGTAGCAAAACTGAAAAAATCTGGAGTTTATTAGCTTAAGTGTCCAGAGTATAACGGTGTTTATGTGGGACAATGTGGGCGTAATTTTTCAAAAAGATACGCAGAACATGAAAGGTCCTTCAGACTAGGAAAAAATGATTCGACGTTTTCAAACCATTCCTTGGAATGCAACCACAAATTTCCGAGTCTGAACGATACGGAAATTTTGCACTATGCAAGCAAGGGTTGGAAACTGAAATATTTAGAATCCCTAGAAATTCATATACACAAATATTGTGGATGTAACCTACTGAATGATCAACTGGATTGGGTCTATTTACCGGTTTTTAAGGCAGCTTAGTCACATTGTCGCAAATAAACAAGGTCTAGTTAGAAGTCATTAATGACCGTTAGTCACTAAGACAGGCTTCGGGTAGAATTAAGGGTTTTTAAGGAGTGTTATTTATTATTTCAGATTATTGTATTGTTTGATAATGTCCATACAGGACGAAACTGCAGTAATGTTGGTTACAAATAGAAGTGGTATAAAAACATAGAAAGTTTTATTTCTCATTTTATATCAATAAGAAAGGTATGGTACAAATCACCAATGCACTTGAAAAACTTAGAAACTATAGCTAAAAAAGGCAAAATCGAATTCCATTCTATTTTGCAAATAATATTACAAACTGCATGATTTCTTCTATGACTCCTATGATTGAAATAGTTTCTACATTATATTCAGACCTACCATGTGAAGCACCTTGTAAAATGCTGCAATTTCTTGTAAAATTATTCACTTGAAATTTTAAGATATTCAGATTTTATTTTAAACTTGTAGAAATTAGGAACACATAGATTTAGATCAATATACTTCAATCTAGCAAACTTCACGAAACATGTGTGTACGCCATCTCATGGGCAGCGCAGAAAAGGCCAGATTTGGAAGTAAGATTCCATGGACAAAATAGAGACGACTCTCAACCATCTCAAAATAGATAGCTGTAATGAATCAGAAATATCAAGTTGGCGGTTATTTTAATGATAAATACAAATATTAGAAATTTCAAAACATAAAGAAGTACTCAAATGAATATACTGAGTGAGAAGGATTAGGACGAATAGTTATGTTATTCTTTATTGTTTCAAAATCATCCATATATGTAAAACTGTTTTAATAATGTTTAAAATTGAATATTGTCATAGGATGATATGGAAATTTTATTTTAAGAAAAGAAATTCACAAACAACATTACTGGACCGATCTTATGGAACTTTCTCCTGAGGAAAGAGAAGGTCGAGCAAAATGATTTGGAAACTATAAACTTAAGGAATTTTTTTTTTGGTATCACTCAATTTGAATTAAACATACGGAAACTTTATTATCAAAGAAAATACGTGATAAGATATGCATATGAGTATATTTCATTTTCGAAATGTAAATGGCTCATAATTTATTTGTTATATGAATTATTCAAGAATATTTTGATGTATGATATGCTCTATACCTTTCCCTTAGGCCTTTGTGGAGTTGATGAAGATTTTTCTTAACCTTTTTTCTCATCGTATGAACTGTTTACATTACCATCTCTTTTGATCTAATCGTTTATAAATTATTTGGAAATGATCCACACTATTTTGAAGTTACAATCATTATATAGACAATAATTTCCATTATGGTTATTCTAGTAAACAACTTTTGCCTGAACTGGGATAATTATATGTGATAATTAATTGTTGAAATCTTCTTTTTTAGTTTGTGCTATCCAAATGGTTTTGTGAAAACATTATCATTGTAATTGAAGAAATTGAGGAATAAAATCAAATTTCTTTAGAAATATTAGGAGAATCATGTGCAACGAGTGTTAATTAACTGCTGAAAATAACTCAAGAGCCATATCAAAAAGAATATGAAAATTTTGAGGAGTGGCGTAAAAGCAAGAATGTGAAGTTGTAAAGATGAAGATGAACTATTAGCCTTTACGAAAGGGAAATAGGGAGTATTACTTACAGAAATGGTATTTTTGGATTTGGAAAATTAATTTTGTTCTTGAGACGAAAGTCCGTTGGAGGAAAATGATCATGGTTGAGTGGAAGAGCAAACACTTGTGCCCACAGGTGATTTGATCTCTGCCTTTTGACAAGATTCTATAAATCTTCATTCATTCTATAGTTCATTGTAGTTTGTACGAGAATATTTGTCAATAAAAGCATTTACTATTATAAATTATTATACATGGTTGTCCGAAAAGGTTATATTAATGTGTGGTATTTTTGGCGCCTGTAAACGTGACGAACTTGTTAAGCTGTGGATGATTTTGAAAGCACCAGTAACAGAGTTTTGGTTACATTAAGGTATACTAAAAACAAAAAGAACAGGGTATTTGTCATTTCCAAAGAAGGACTTTCTTTTGATGCCTATGGTTTATAGGTAAACGTAAAATACGTAGATTTGCAGCCTTCAAGTTTGAAAAATCGGTGATTCGTTATTAGTTATAGGAATGGTAAATGTGTAAAACAATTTGTGGGCATTCATACTATTAGAGCTGTTCCAAAGAAAATTGCAGCATACTCAAAATTGAAAAATCCCCAGCTCTACACATGGCACTAGTTTCGCAGATCCTCGGCTACTATGTTTGTAGAAAATAGTGGCGATCTTCTATCGGTGAAAGAACTTGGAGGTTGGTACTCCTCTACGGTGGCGGAGTCGTATATTGACAATTTAGATTCAAAGAGAATGAAGATAATGTGACAACCATTCCATTCCAGTAATGAAGCCACACCGACAACAAGTTCAAATACTGGTGCTATAGATCTCTCAAAAAGTCGACTTTTTCTGCATAGGCAGTAAAAGACCAACTTTTAAGCCTGTCAAGTGTCACTAAAAAGCCGCTTCTAATGTAATTTGGAGGAAAAGTATTTCAACAAAAAAAAATTCAGACACCACTCGACATTCTTTTGTCAGATTAGTTCCCTTTGTTACGCAACTAGCCACAAAAAAAATTTGAACCGTCCGCCCCAGGGGCTTGAAATTTAACAGGAAATTTCACTCTCATACAATTGCCGATAATAGTCGGGTTTCGTATGATGTTGGAAATGTATCGATAAAATTTTCTCGTGATACTACCGTCGATGATAAAAATTCATCATCATCAATTTCTGAAAAGCGCCTGAACGCATTTTCCGCCGATGAAATGAAATATAGTCAGCTACACGGCTGTGTTTATTAGTTCATCAATTACGTTGAACAGCAGCAGCAGCTATGGAGCAATATGCAAATCGTCTGTCAGGATGGTTTATTGCCTACATTCATGATCTCACACAATTGTCCTGAATATGAAACAGAATGTAACTGTTTCCCATTAAAATTGTTCATGTTTACGTACCATATGATACTTATGAGAAATTATTATTGTTCGGGTTATTTTATATGATCGCGCGCGGACGTGTAGGCAGTGATGAACTTGCCAATTTGCAGGAGTGGGTCGGCCATTCACGGTTTTTATGAAAATAGTAACTCACTCACTCGTGAAGTTTTATAGATCGCGATAAAGTAATTTAAATGAACTGTACCTTCCTGCTAATTCTTTACTTTTCGAACGAATATATGGTGTCAGAAGTGGGACAACAACTCTTCGATGTTTAATTAACGTTACTTGGTGTATTTTTCAATTTCTTCCTTATTTCACCCAAGGACTGTTTATATTCCCAATGGAGATTGTTATGAAGATATGGATATACTTAGAGTAAGGTTATTCTGGACTTACGCTGTCTGAAAAAAGAACATAGGAAATCCAATTCTCTGCAATTTTCATTCACGACGTTTCAACTGTTGAAATCTACAGGCGTTATCAAGTGTATAAATGCGACACTCTCAAGGATACTTCTTATATATGATATGGCTAATTTTGTGTCCTTAACCTGGGGGTGATTGCCTGTGTCCAGGTAAGCTTGTTAATCACAGTACCCATCGGTACAGCATTGTTATCGCAATTTCAATTAATCCATGCTACTTATTAAGGGTTTCCACACATTACGGATTTCTATGCTTGCTTGACTCTTTTCAAACTTCCTTCTATACCAGCCCTCTTCTTTATGGATGACTTCGGCTTCAGTCGATTTGATATTGTGTTGGGTAGTCCCGACATGATCCGCTATCCCTGACTTTGATGTTTTTCATCGTTGAATGTTTCTCTTGTGTTCAATGAGTCTAACTCTAAGCGGTCTCTTAGTTTCTCCAAGATAAGTTTTTGGAGTCAATGACAGCGTTACGTGGTCTCGTCTTTGTGAGATGGCTGCGAATGGTGTTACCTGACTTGAAACATGTCCGTATTTTGTATTTCGGCCCAATTCACCTTCTCTCTCTCTCTTCAAATATTGTCCTTCGACTTCCATACGGCACCATTAGGACATGCCCTGCTGCGAGAAATCCGTTCCCATCCGGCCTCTAACCGGAGTAGACAGCAAAGCTGTATCGGGGGGGAAACTGTTGTCTTGCTGTAAGCAATACTGCACCCAATATTAATTTACACCTTTCAGTTTTTAACAAACACTTTAAACTCTGGTCGATGCACGTCCTCAGACGGCGGACATTACACACATTAACCTGGCTTCCAACACAAGGCCGCCGTCTGACCTCAACCGCTGCCGGAAGTCGCGTTATTCTTTTTTATATACCTCTAACATAAGGAACGCACGCTTGAGTCGGCTTGTCTGGTTTCCTGTTGTTATCCCCCCTGCGCGCTAAGACGTTTTCTATATGTTTTTTGGTACCCATTCCGTCGCAGATCTTTCTTGATATTGTCCAATTCGATGATAAGACTTCCATCTGTGTTGCACAGGTTATAGGCACGGTCCACCAGCGATCGAACAATCCTTCTCTTTGTAGCACCATGATGGTTCGATTCGAAGTTTAGGTACTGTCCAGTGTGAGTCAACTTTCGGTACACTGATGTTTGGCACTGACCATTGTTTTTTTGAACTTTCACGTAAAGAAAAGGTAAACCGTCTTGGGTCTCCTTTTCCATCGTGAAGTTTATGGACATTCTGATGTTGTTCAGATATTCCAGAAAGATGTCAAGTTCCTCGTCTCCGTGGTTCCATATGACAAACGTGTCGTCAACATATCTCAACCACATCTGAGGTTTCTTATGGGCTGTATCTGTGGCAAAAGCGTTAAACCCTTATATATACAGTGTGTCCCACTTTGAGCAGCCACACCCTCATATTTCGTTGAGTATGAAATAATTCGAAATTTTCTTTGACTCAAGTTGTAGTTCTCGGAAATACCTACCTTTATGTTTACGGAACCTTTGTATATCCATTTTCCACGGTTAACTACGACCAAATGAAAAGTGAAAAATTGGGAAAAACATACTAGGCATTTTTTTATCGCAAAAATAACACCAGATTCTGTTTCAGAACACCTTAAAACCCCCAAATCTCACTGCTTGAATCATTTGAATATACAGGGTATCATCTGTAGCTGGTAGCATTATCAACTCTAATCCATAAATAATGCTAGGAAAATTTCCAAAATGTCTTCTCTTGTCACAGAAGTCCCAAAAATATTTAATTAATACTTTGAAAAATAGCCAAATATCACTTTTCCAAGGCTAACTCTGATCAGAATGAATGATACCCTGTATATTCAAATGATTCAAGCATTGAGATTTGGGGGTTTTAAGATGTTCTGAAACAGAATCTGGTGTTATTTTTGCAATAAAAAAATGCCTAGTATGTTTTTTCCAATTTTTCACTTTTCATTTGGTCGTAGTTAGCCGTGGAAAATGGATATACAAAGGTTACGTAAACATAAAGGTAGGTATTTCCGAGTACTACAACTTGAGTCAAAGAAAATTTCGAATTATTTCAAGCTCAACGAAATATGAGGGTGTGGCTGCTCAAAGTGGGACACACTGTAGATGTTTGCTGATACGGGCGATAATGGGGATTCCATCGGTTAGACTAATTTTACCAATTACTGATTTCTATTCTTAAGAAGCTATATTTTCTTTTGTTCTTATGATGTATTGAATTTTTATCTTATTACTTTCACTTGTTTTTCCGAATTGAATTAATAAATTTTTTCTTCTTTCTTTCTGAAAATGTTTTGTGACCAGTTTGTGAAGTTCATTATACAGTGTTTTATCCCTAGTATTTGATTCCTAAAAATTTTTGTTGGTGTTTTCCAATTTTGGAATTGTATTTGGTTTCTTCTATTGTTTGTCACTCATTGTATTGTTTAAGATGTGATGTGTTTTTTTTTAGGTTGTTTTATCTGTGGAAGTCTGGTTGTCCTGTTCGTGAAACAACTTTGCAGCGGAAATATCTTTCGAAGTCAACCTGCTGAATGTTTTGGGGAGGGGGGGTTTGAAGTAGCTAAAATAAGCCATAGAGATATTGGTAAAGTATTACCTGTTCCAATTACTTTTTGACTTCTCTTTAAATTCTCTTCCACTGAATTCCTATATGAAAACAATATACATTGAATACACCAAAAAGAACATGTCGAGAATATCTCTATTACTATTATTTTCAATCGAACTGGGACGTGAATATGTTGAATGATAATTTGAGTAGCAATGTCATCAATTCGACACTGATGTTTGAGAAGAAAATTCAAAAATAGATTTTTGAAAATTTGTTTTTTTACTTTTTTGTATTTTCTAGATATTTTTTTATAGTAGTGCTATTCCTTTATAAAATAAACTTGAAGTAGACGCTTTAACGGCAAAAACGGTGGCTGGCGAGATGGTGACACCTTTCAGTTGAAAATGAGTTCGTTTTTGGGAATTTGTCAAAAAACGGAAAAATATGTTTTTCGCTACAAAAAACTGACAGCTCACTTGAAACATAGTGAGTAATTCCACCAAATTTCGAGAAAAATAAAATTTGCTCGAAAAAAGAATTAAAAACTGAAATATCGGTTTCTCCGTTTTCCCGGAAAATGCGAAGTAATGTGAAAAAATGTTAGGAGCAAAAGTTGTGGATCTTTTCATTATCAACAACTTTCAAATTCAACTTTTTTCGATATATTATTTGGCATTCATTAGCACTGGTCCAAATGCATTTCTGCATTTTTTTTGCAAGAAATTGAATATATTTTGAAAAACTTTCCGTACATGGTCTCGAACCATAGTCCAATGCTATCTGAAATTTCAGCGGCCTACACCTACCATTACCACTGAGCCAACTGCTATCCCTTTTGTAAAGTACTCTCCAATTTAGATCAACCACTAAATCCATTGAAATATAGGATTATCCATTTGGCGTTTTAATGTAGGCTCAATAATTATTAGCTTCCGCTCATTTTTCATCCGAAGTAGAATATGCATGTACAAAGGCCTCCCATTATCTGATTCGGTTCCGTCAATATTATCGGTATTCAGCATTCTTCCTGTTGTGGTCGTGTATTAATAATACTCAATAACTTCAAACGACTGCAATTGGACCATTTAATTTTACGCATATGTGGATTCTGACCGCAGTATTCGAATAGATCGGGAATTGTTACATCGGATATCACTACTATTGTTTAGATGTAATGTTTACCGATGTAGCAGCATGCATAATGTATTTCGCAATTTGCTACACTGAGAGTGCTTGGCACTAAAACATCAGTATCGAATTGATGACATTGTTACTCAAATTACCATCGAACATGTTCACGTTCCAGTTCGATTGATATTAATAGTAATAAAGAGATTCTTGACATGGTTTTTCTGGTGTATCATCCTTTCACAATATGAAAATGAAAAGAAATATATTCAATGTTATTATACAAGAATTCATATAAACAAAATGTTTTCGTCGGCTATTTTCAATTCCATCTCACGACGTAAGGTACAACTGGGTGAGTCAGTTGCGTGTGTTTTTTGAGTCAATTAACTTTGTAGATCAATTCAACCAGCTAGACCTGCGACAGCTCAAAAGAAACATGCAACTTCTTTTAGAAAAATACACACAATTCTGCTATGAATCGGACTTGAATAAATACACTACTTCCAGATACCCCCTTTTAAGGGGAATTATCACAAACAGGGCCCAACACACATCATATTACCTGACCTTCAAGTGCTCAATACATACAATTAGGATAATTGCTCAATTACGAATTTCATATGCGAAAGAATTTAGAATAATTCATAAAAATATTCACTATTATGTTGATCTAACGGAGTTATGTTCGCTTTGTAACCTTTAATTACCCCAGTTATTGGAACATTTATTTTTCACCTGCCCCATTTTAAAACCTCAAAAACCTGTCTGTGAATTCTTAGAAAATATCACCACACTTAGTGATGCTCTCACCAACATCACTCAGACCGAGGCCAACATTATTTGTCAATTCTTCAAGACTGCGATCTTTTGTATTGAATGAATAAATTGAACTCTTAGTCCAACCAATATAGATTTTTCGTGGAAATTAATTCTAATAGTACGCGACTTGCGCCATGACTTCGGGGATACTTTATGAATAACTAAAATCCAAATTGCAACTCAAAATTTTTTTTGTGCAATTGTTTAAACAATGATTATTAAACAAAAGGGTTCTTTTTTGGTTTTTTGTAAATATCTCAAAAGGTACTGGACGAATGGCTTTACTCATCAAAGACCGATTGTAGAGAATGAAAAAACCCACAAAATGGTTTTTGGAAAATCCCGATACGACCATTTTTCGCCAAGAAAGCCGGAAATACGCTTAAAAAAGGACTTTTTTCAAAAATTCGTATCTCCCTCAATTTTCCATATTAAAGAATAATTGTTCGGGAAATGGTAGCTAATATCATGTACGTTGAGCTCCCGAAAGATGAAAATGGTCGCTTCGATAGTTTTCCTACAATCGGGTTTTAAAAAAAATTACAGCCATATTTTGCATGATGCGTCATATTACGGGAAATGGTCCGATTTGAATTTTTAAAGCGACATTTTAAAGTTGAGGTTAAAAACTACAATTTGTCTATCTCACATTATAGTGTTATGGAGATTTCATAACAAATGTGTGTTGTGAATATAGAAATGGCATCTCTATGTCTTTTATTGCTCGGAGATCAAAATCACAGGACTTAACAGGGCATCTGCTATTGAACCATATCTTCAAATGGATCCCACTAATCTTCTGGATATAATTAACAAAATAAGAAGCATGTATGACATTGAAACAATCGGTCTTTCAACAACTGCCAACAATCTGTCAGCCTCTGTTTCAGCTCCATCTGCCCAATCTTCTTCTTTAAATACCTATTATGTCTCATCTAATATGTATAGCAATGAAAAACAAACATTTGTGACCTACACAAAATGGAATTTTCATTATAACTGTACGGAAAAAAAATAATAATTCTCTCAATGTACTTATAAAAACGAAATAGTTAGAAAATGTCGGTGTTAATTATCAATAAAATTCTTGGTTGTAATCTACCTCATTCAAGAAATAATGTTGTCGTATATCACACGACCTATAAATATTAATGGATTAAACTATCACAATATTTTTTGCATGATTGTGCTTTTTGATAAATAATTTTATGCACAATAATTTCAAAATAAAACCCCTTGACCGCTTTGCGGTCTCGAGATTTTATTAAATTATTGCGCATTCAACTATTTCCCAAGCAAAATCATGCTCAAAATGTTTTGATAGTTTAATCAATTAAATTTATAGGTCTTGTGATATAACATACGAATATTGGATAACAACCCGTTTATCATTATTACGCTGTAGTTTGAAAAATGCCAATCAATTCAAATAGATCAAATTTTTTCACGTTAATAATCTATTTGAGTTATAAATAAAATTTCCGCATAGTAAATCGCCACAATGAAATATTGATGATAGTAAATGAATAGGTAGTGTAGATTACGTTTTCAATAATTGCATTCATGTTCCCTTCTGCAATCAGTACTAAACAGACCCACTCATCATATGGAATTCTCAAATTTGCATATTAAATAATTGGTTCGGACGTTTGTTTATTTGAAACGGGTAAATATCACCGAAAGTTATTGGGGCTCGGCGTGAAATGTATTCAAATTAATACAATATCTCTGAAAAGTGGATGGATCAAGGTACAAAAAAAAATTCATCAAATGTGATCGTGATATACAAAAAAATATCACAGGTGTAGGATAGTAGATGGTGTATGATTGATACGAAATTAGTGATATGTAACGTAATGAAACAAATACAATTTGGTGGAAGGGTTGTTACGGGTTTATTTTGCACTAGAAAACCCTTTCTGTTTTAATACAATAACATCAGAAATTATTTGTCATTGATATATACTTTCCACTCTGTACGCCACTGAATCAAAATGACAACTTGATCGTTGTCATGTATAGCTTGTTCCGAATGTTAGTACTCACCTTTGCCGTACTAGTTCGAGCGGACTTGAACCGGCCTTAAGCTAATGACAGTTATCAGTTGTTCTATTTTGCGGTATGACAGCGTTGTTTTGCAACCATACTTATGGTTAGTCTATTGTTTTGTACTTAGAACACAAAACCGTAACATCTCTATCTTGTGTCACTGAGGTACCTACTTCACATTCGAATACTTGACCTTTTGTTTGTTTGTTTGTGTTTGGTTCTGAGATTGAGAGGCTGGCGTTTTCATCTTGGTTCGGTTGGCAACACTGAATCTTAAGGTGTTCTTTTCATAGCTCCTAGTAGCTCGAGGTAGTTCCTGGACTGTTCCCACCGAACACTACTGAACAAGAAAGCGCCTTGTCAGATATTGACAGTTTTGACTTTGACGTCTGAGATATATTTTCCTCTTCCTTATCTGATATTGATTAGTGACTGACCTATTTTGAAGATTTCCAATTGAAGTTTGATCATCGTTGATGGATCTTGGGAAAATTCATATCAGGAGAGTTTCTCATATTGTTTGCGAATTTTGACGCTATATATTTTTGAGAAATCTCCGTTCGGTTTGCGGATTTTTGAGGTTAGAAGTCACTTCATCATTGTGTGAAACCACTGGAACGAGAAACTCGCTATCAGACAGCAAACAGACCATCAAAGCTGTTATCAGAACCCTCCCACTTAATAGAGGTTAGTATTTGCATTTGGGCTCTACTTATGGCCCCATACAAGTGTAATCAGAATTCAGACTGGTATTGTTGATTCTAGGGTGCTACTACTTTGCTCCGCTGCGGCTACCACTTTGCTACTGCTCCGCTGCGGCTAGTGCTTGCTACCACACTGCTGGCTACTACTTGGTACTGTTACTGCTTCGCCGCTGGTAGTGCTCCACTACGGTTCATTGCTACTACTCTGCTACCGTTTATTGGAGTTCCACTAATGTGATTGTTCCACTGTTTCGTTGCTACACGATTCTTTCCACTGTTCCACTGCTGTGATTATTACTGCTCCACTGTGGTTGTCCCGCTGTATATCTGTTGTTCAGCATTCCTTCGCTATTCGTCCCAGCTGTACATGTACTTTGATTGATTGTGTCGTACCCACTGTGCACCTGTATACACCAAGGCACTGATGAACTACAACCACAATAATTGGTGAACTGGAATGCTTGAGAATATCTACATTGTATCAGATAAGTTTAGAATAAGACTGCCCCTAAGGCGTGAGTATCCATTATTGTAAGCTATCATCGTGACGTCACAGGCATAGCCCTCACTGGAGGTTTCATATTGATATATTCAAACAATACCATACTCTCAATCACAGCATTCACTTGAGTTCATCTTGGTGGTTGACTTTTACATTAATTTCATTTTCTTCTGTATGGTGAGCTGAACTGTGCACATACAGGGTGTATAACGATCAATATATTTTATTAGTAAGGGACATGACTATTTCTTTTATTCTGGTCCAAGTTATCTAAGCGTAAGGGAAGACAAAACCTCTACATATTTATATATTATTATTATACCATTTACAGGTATCTACTGTTTAATATTTTAGTAATATTAGTGCAGTGGGTTGTCCCATTCCATCAGGGTGGTTTTGGATTTTTCACTAGCGATAAATCCGTGGCGCTCCGGAAAATTAACCCCATATTTCGATTTTATCGAAATCAATTTTTATTGTCGAATCCACGCCTACTGAGCTGCTGGGTATGTTAGAGGCGTGACACATCAGTGCACATTCACTGCTCTCCTTTCCTAAATTTCGCCCCTAACAGGGTTTCTACTCTTTCTCCGTATAATTTCAAGAAGTCTTTGGTACCAGCCAGTTTTTCGGCAGTTCAACGAGATAGTTCCGAATTTTTTGGTTTATTGCTGAGTATACTTTGGAAGCAAGAGAATATTTCAATCTAAGTTCAGAACATGTAAAACATTTGACATTAGGAATGTCACAGTTTTGTCACAAAAAAAAACAACATTGGCAATAACTGTGAACCAATATATTGCTCCTATAGATATATTAACATTGTCAATCGGGAAGAAAATATTACAAATTTCATCTCATTATTTTTTTTAACTATATATAAATATATATATTTAATAAATATAATGTATACAATAAAAATATAACTGAATATGAACTCAAAGGTGCGATTTAGTGCCTTCTTGTTCATAAAACAGAACGTAAGCTTCTCCTCTCACGAGGGATCTGGATGAAATAAGGGATACGCGAGAATCATTATATTTGTGCCACGTGCCCGCATACGGATGCCTACAGTAGGCAGTGTAATGCCCGCTGTAGATAGTCCCACTATGATTTGATAATGCGTACAGACTGTAGCGGAAAGGGGCTACATTGTCTGCCGCATAATTACTCATATCCAAACCCTTTAACGGAAAATCGATGGTTACATTCAATTTTCCTCTGAATCGATCCATCGAAGAAAACCTTTTTAAATGTGTCACTAAAATTTTGGGGAACTTGTAAATTGATAGGGATTTGGTACACTTCCTTCTCTCTTTGCATTTGGCACATGTTAGCTTCTCGTCGCCATCCAACGTTTCTTCTCTCGTAAACGAATCTAAACACTGTGATAATCTCAGTTGGCCTGTTCGTTGCGGTATTGGTAGTGATAGGTCCCAGAACGGATCGAAGGTGACAAAACAGTGCCCGCAATACGTACATTTCAATATGGACTTTAGCTGGCCAACGAGATTATCAATGATTGTGGAATTGTCCATTCTTGAGTGCTTCGACCAAGATTCTTGCGCCTTCTCACCGTCACTTAACTTTTCTACTATCTCCGTCAGAATGGGTTTTGGCTTCTCCGTTATTCTGTTCACATCTTCGTGAAGACCCTCCAGAAGGTATCGCAAGAACTCCTGGGCATCTTGCTGGGAGTAAGCAATGAAACGAGGTGCGAATATTTGTATTTGACTCTTTAAAGAGACTGTATTTACCACTCGATCAGAAGAATCTTCTGACCATAGCTCCTTTATCACGTCTGCGAAGGCATTGATTAAGGCTACCTTCATACTAGAGATACTTGTGTTTATGTCTCTTTTATAGGCATCCTTCCTCAAATACTCTAATAACCATCTCGTTTTTGATAAACATTGGATAACACTGTTCATAAAACAGGTGCTTCCAATATTTTTCAACCCTCATTATTGAATCATTATTGAATCATTTCAAAAACACGCTTCAGTAATAAATGCTTGGATAACAAAGAAATAAGGCTCACTCCTGATCTTGAAAAATATGTCTCTGGTTTGGTTTTGGTCAGAAAGCTTCAAATCCGGCAACACATTGAGACGCTTGCTATCAGTATATTCGGAAAAATGCAATTGAATCGAATGAAAAAAAAATACTCTTAAAAAGTTCCGAAGGGTTAGACCTCTTAAACTCACGAAAGATATAAAATCGTTAGATCCACTTCAAATTTGAACTATATACGTAAAATTTATTATGATTAGCTGCAAAATGAAATTAGAGCTCGAAAATTAGAAATTGCAGAGATAAAAAAAAACTATGAAATGTTTAGTTGAATTAGAATCAATTTGAAATTTGCTGTGCTCAGACAAAAAGAAAATAGAATACGAAACTTAATGAAAAAACCTTTTCAACTCGATTCGAACTATTCAATTCGAGACTGGGTAGAGACAGAACAATTCTGTTGAAGCCAATCGATCAGAATGGTTAAATCAGTACAAGTGAAATTTCGCTCTGATTTAAAAAAATTGTATATGCTCAGACATGAGTTTTAGCAGGAAAAATAAATGAGAGTCAGATAATTTGAAATTGCAGAGGTTCCGTAAAAAAACTCTGAAATCTTCATTCGAATCGGAATTGATTTGGAATTTGCTGTGCTCATACAAAAAAAAGAAACCTAGTCTGGAAATATGAAAAATTAAAATTACCGGGATAAATCCCCTTTCAACTCGAATTGAACTTTTCAATTTTGGAACGGTTAGAGATACAGCAATTCTGTAAATCAATTCTGAATAGTCAAATTAGTAAAATCTTTGAAATTTAAATTGAAAATGATCAATAGAAAAAAATTTTGAAGGGGTTGACCTCTAAAAATCACGAAAAATACAAAATCGTCAGGTTCACTTGAGATTCGCACTTCCTATATACGTAAAATTTCAGATTCAGTTGGAAAAATTAACACAGGTCGAAAATCTGAAATTGAAAAGGTTCCGTAAAAAAACTTTCGAAATTTTCATTTGAATCCGAATTGATTTTTAGGTTGAAAATTTTACCAAAAAAAAATATAATTTTACCGAAAATCTGAAAAAAAACATCGTGAAAAACACAATTATTCTAAACTTGATTTTAACTTTTAAATTCAAGATCAGTTATAGATAGAGCAATACTGCCAATACCAATCGATTCAAAATGATCAAATTAGTATATTCTGAAAACTCCAAGTGAACCAAAGAAAATAAAATACTCGAAAAAGTTTAAAAAATCTCGAAAGTTTCAAAATCTTCAGATACACATGAAATTCGCACTTTATACAAGAAATTTGCATAAATATTTCATTTGTTTTTGCTCAGATATCAGATTTAGTCGAAACATTTAATACGAAACTTTAAATTTCAGAGGTCCCATAAAAAACTTGTTAAATTTTCATTTCGAATAGGAATCAATTTGAAATTCAGAAAGTTTTTACAAAAAAAATATGTTCTCCGAAACTGAATCAGAAAATCTGAAAAACTTGTTTTTGCAGGGGAAATACACCTTTCAACTTGGTTTGAACTTTTTCATTTCAAGTCAATCAAAGAAAAAAATACTCGAAAAATGTTCTGAGTGCTAGAACCCTAAACACTATAAATATATTACATACAAAATTGTCAGATCCACTTGAAATTCGTACTTTATAGGTACGTTGGATGTAGAGGTGATTTCAAAAATATATGATTTGAATATAATAAGATTTAGCCAGGTCAAAAACTTGAAATTGCAGAGGTTCCGAAAAAAACTACGAAATCGTCAATTGAATCGGAATCGATTCAAAATTTGGTGTGCTTATACAAAAAAGAATTGAATTTGATGAAACTGGACTCGAAAATCAAGGAAACATTTTTTCGCCGTTAAAAAAACACTTTTAAATAGATTTGAACCTTTTAATTCGATAATGGTTAGCGATAGAGCAACTCTGTGAATGCCTATCGATTCAGACTCATCAAATTATCATATTCTGAAATCCGATAAAAATGCAAAATTGTTAAATCCACTTGAAAAAAGTACTTTATAAGTTAAATTTGCAGATTCCTGGGAATAAGAGGTGAAAAATTTTAAATTGCAGAGGTTCCGTGAAAAAAAACATTGAAATCTTCAATTGAATCGGAATCGATTTGATATTTGCTGTGCTCAAACAAAAATAATTGAAGTCCTCTTGAAAGTCGTACTATATAAGTGAAAGATCACGCTGAAATCGAAAATATATGATTTGTAAATGGTTAAATATAATATTTAGCCAGAAAGGGAAATAGGAGATCGAAAATTTGGAACTGCGGAGATTTCAAAAAAATCCCATGAAATATTCATTTGAATCTGAATCGATTTGAAATTCTGAATATTTTCACAAAAAAAACAATTTCACGAAACTGAGACCGAAAATCCGAAAAAAAAATTGCCGGAAAAAAAAACACCTTTCAAATTTGGAACTGCGGAGATTTCAGAAAAATCCCATGAAATATTCATTTGTATCTGAATCGATTTGAAATTCTGAATATTTTCACAAAAAAAACAATTTCACGAAACTGAGACCAAAATCCGAAAAAAAAAATTGCCCGGAAAAAAAAAAAACCTTTCAACTCGATTTGAACTCGATTCTTTTCTTCCTCGACAGTTCTGATGACCAGATCTATCATGGTTTATGCTAATACTTGTCGCAGACACAGTTCCTAACTATGGTCACCCATTGGAGTGGCGTTGTTCCACCCCTAGGTAAGTAAACGTATTTCTGACATCTAGATGATGTAGGATCCTTTCGTCTTCTAGCTGAACATTTTCTTCGCATTTCTCGTATTGTTCTCTTTTAAGATGAACCATGGCATATTTCTCGATTCCGAATTCCATCTCGATAAAAACTGATGTAAAACCTTTTCTCCCCGAAGCGTACAGTTTAAGGTCATTCATGTAAAATAAATGGGTGACCTTATACCTCCGGATTCCGGTTGCTCTGGGCGCCGCAGTTGCAATAATATTATTATCATATGTATCTGTTAGATTTAATTCAATACCCGACGTGGTATTAGCCAGGGGAGTAGGGTTCATCATCGGTCGGCAACGACTGTTCGTTACTAAACGATCTCCCAAAGAATTCTGTTTTTTTTTCACAATATTATTATTATAGCCAAGGTTTAAGCGAAAGATTGACTTACCAAATCAATTCCTCAGTATCAATAAATGATTTTTCTATAAGTAGTGTATCTCGTCCACTTTTCATGAATATTTCAATTTTAGCAGCAACATCATTCATTATAACTCTCCAAACATCTTTTGACCCAAATAAATATTTGTTGAAGATTCACTTTACTTGTGATATCTGAATAAAAATGTTTACAGCACAAAACATCTAGGAGCTTAAGAAAATAATTTCATATCCTGAAGAAATTGACTTTTGAACCAAATGCTCGAAAAGAACTGCTGTATCTCATATCCTAGCATGTTTGTAACAGTTTTCACACCGTTTTTTTCACGGAATGACATCAATTTTCTCTCTGAACCATCTGAACGTTGTTTTTTCCCGTTGAACTAACCCCTTTCGAAAACAAGAAACGACATCCTTTTCCTTTCACTCTGTCCGTTGATGTTATTTTATCCTATTTTCTTTTTTATATCCTCATTCTCTCCGGGGAGAAAATTTTTGTTGATTATCAAAATAAATGGAACGAATAAATATCCTTAAGAGCCTCTCTATCCAGGATTGATCTCATTTGGCAACATTCTGAGGATATCTCTGCAATGGAAGTGGAGAGAAGTCGGAAAAAACCACTATTTACATCGATGGAATGGGATCCGATATGTGTATACGGTGGCCAATCGAAAGGATATAAAGGCTTTCCTTTTTGAGTCGGTGATTATTCAGGAAATGATTTTCCAAGATAACGAAGATTCTTATATGACATCTACCGAATTTTCCGTGAATTCTAAAGTATCAAAATGTGAATTTATAAAGGAATTTTGTTATACAAGTATTGTAGGACTCAATTTTGTCGCACGCTTTGTTTGGAGTACGTACGACGAACGAAACGAAGTGGTTCAAGGGAAAAATTAGGAGGTTTTAAACTCATCTCATTCACATCACTCATTGCAAATGATAGTTTCTTTTCAATAAATTTTTCATGGCTGAGAGCAACTGATAGGTTTCTTACATTTGCATCATTACATTTATTATTATTGTGTCCGTCTACAAACTTTTCTTTTCTATGTCTCTCTACCTGAAATTTTTCTTCACAGAAGGAGAGAAAAATGTCTGACAGGTTTTGAACGATGTGGGGATGTGGGAAATATTTCAGCCACAAATTTCTTGACGCTGAGAACAAATCCAAAGTTGCCTGGAATATAATTAAACAGAATACGACATTCAATAATATGAGCAATTGTTTACCAAGATACATCGAAACTGAAAAGGGAAGTAGTGTTTATGGAGGTCATGAAATTTTTTTGTTGATTCTGTCAAATTTCTAATTGATGATACTAAGCCTGTTGGAGAAGATCATCACGACATAAAAACTAACTCATTTTTTCTCCATCCGCTAGACGAAACTGAACTTTTCGATATTCTTAAGTCTATTCGTCTAAGAAATCTAGCGGAATTGATCAATTGCCTGGAAAAGTCTTGTTGCTTGTTGCTGAGCATATCATCGAACCACTTACGTATTTAGTAAATTTATCATTTCTAGAGGGATCATTTCCCTCATGTCTCAAACACGCAATTGTTATTCCTGTTCACAAAAAAAATGATAATCATTTGATTTCTAATTATAGAGGTAATGCATTGATGTCTTCATTCTCGAAATTATTCAAAAATCTTATCTCAACAGACCTGTATCCTTTTGTAAAAAGTATAAGTTGTTCTCAAAGAGTCAATATGGCTTTCAGGCTGGTTTATCAACTCGAGATGCTACTCTCTCTCTGATCAATCATGTTCTATCCAAATTTGATAATGGTGAAAAGACTTTAAGTATTCTTTTTGATTTGTCACGTGCATTTGACACCATCAATCATCAACTTCTCCTTGATAAACTTTATGACTTGGGTGTTCGTGGTCATAGTCTTAAATGGATTGAAACCTATTTAACTGGCAGAACACAATCGGTTAAGGTTAGGCTCGAATCGAATTATTCTGAAAATCGTAATATCATAACAGGAGTCCCGCAAGGTAGTGTCCTGGGTCCTACCCTCTTCCTTCTATTTGTAAATGACATATCTAATATTAATCAACCAAATTGTACCGTACAGTTTGCGGATGACACGTCCTTCATATTCAGTTCTGCTTCATGTAAAGGGTTGTCTGATCAGGCAGAAAATGCAGTTGCTAATATGCTAAACTACTGCTCCAGAAACGGCCTTGTATTAAATAAAAATAAAACGAATACCATTGTGTTTTCTCTTAGAGAGTTGGATTGCAGTATATTGGTAAGAGCAAATTCAAAATTGATTGTACAGAAAAAATCAGTTAACTTCCTAGGGTTGACCATAGACTCACAATTATCCTGGAATGACCATATCGACTCTATTTCAAAAAAATTGTCAAAACATTGTTTTGTTATCTGGAATCTCAGGAATTTTGTCCCTATTAACATTTTATTAAGCTATTACTATGCCTATGTACACTCATGTCTCAATTATTGCTTACTTTCCTACGGTAATTGCGGTAGATTGAATGATTTGTTGATTTTCCAAAAAAAAATATTGAGGACTATGTGTTTCAAAAAATATGGCGATTCTTGTAAGCACTTATTTATTGAATTGAGAATTCTAACTGTGATATCCATGTATATTTTGAATTGTGTCACTTATGTAAAACAACACTGCCACATGTTTCAGGAAAGGGACACCAGCCGTCTTGCCTCAGGCTACACTCTAAGACAAAATTTTAATTTCATTGTTCCCAATCACAAATTAACATGTGTATCTAACAGACCTCATATCATGTCTATAAGACTTTATAATAAACATCCTATATCCATTAAAAAAATTCTAATCTCAATAATTTCAAAAATTGTGTGAAGAATCTTCTCTACAAGAATGCACGTTATGAATGTTTGCTTGTGTACTTTTTGTTATTTATATTGTTTTTTTACTTATATCATAGAATTCCCTTTTTACCACTACTATTAATTGTGTTGTATTCTTATATGTTAATTTAATTTAATTTGTTGAAATGATTTTAGACTGCCATTTTCTTTCTTAACCTTTTGTATTTGATGATTTTCATGCTTGTAATAGTCTCAGGAAATAAAAGATTGTATTTTATTGTATTGTATTGAATACTACGACTCCAAGGCGTCTGAAACTATAATTGGACAATGATAATATGGATACAATGACTTCACAACGTTCAAAACTATAATTGAACACCAACAATAAGATTACAACGAGTTTAATGCGTTTAAAATTGTAATTGAACACTAGTAATATGAATACAATTACTCCAATGCGTTTGAAACTACAATTGGACATGAATAATAAGAACACAAAGACTGGAGAAATTGGAGAGTTGATGAAACTGATTAAAGAGGACGCTGGTCTTACAGGAACATCTGTTTGGTGAATTTTGGGGAAGGCCATACAATAAAGGAGTAGCTGGGTTCATGGAAGTGAGTTTGAATGTTTGCCTCAAATAAACAAATTTGAGTGATGAAAAAAAAAATTACTCGGAAAGATTATTCGTCTCAACAATTTAAAAGGATTTCAATTTATTTTTCTCATTTTATCATTTCATTGAACTCAAAGAATACATAAGCTAACTGGAAATATGATTACTTTTTCGCACATCTCTCGCCTTTTCAAATTCCAAGTCTTGAAATGGATTGAAGCTTATATTAAATTCTAGGGAATATTTCTCCTGTATCAACTTGGCTGTTAAATTTCAAATGGTTTTCAACGTATACTCTTTGTTATCTTTGCCGTTACATTTTTTCATATTTGCTGCCTAGTTTTTCAGAATTTTTGCAATTTCTTGAATAGTCGTATCGTTTTGTAGCTAGTCGTTTCTGATTTTGCAAAATGCTTCAAACTGATTCCATATAATTTTTTTTGGATTTAATTCTGTTTTGTGGAGAGGAATTTTATATTGAATGTTCAATATTTTCTTGGGTGATGGCTCTGAATCGGTCAGATTTCGACATGTGAAAAAAATTATCAGTAATTATTTTTTTTTTGCCAAAGCTGCGTCTACAAATTTTTCCCTTTCCTATTGGGGTGAAATATATACTGTAGAAACAACTTTGAGTTTTGCTTAGCTTGTTTACTGAAACCTCACTTTGATTTTTGGCTACTTCCTTCAAATATTTGTGCTACATGGGTTGTAGGAGAAGGGGACTGAGTTTGAAAAATGTCCCTATAATACAAGAGTAAACAATCTTTTTATATGAAAAACTCTCCATTCTAAATCTCATTGAACAACACGCAGTCATTTACTGTCGGCGGTATCCTCCCACCCCGTTCGAAAACAAGCACCTACAATTTTTTGCTGGCGGGCGGGGAAGGAAGAACTTTTCCTCCGCTCCGAGTAGACGACTTCCGCCCTCCGGACTCGCTCTGACGCAAAACTTTATTTACCGCTCTGTATCCTGAGGTGTCTCTTCATCTCCTGTCCGTTTATCCTGCGCCGGCTAAAATATTCATCAAGTCCTGAATATTTCACAGAAATCCGCTGCTTTGTGATTATCTATTTGAAAGTGTGTTTGAATGGAAAATAACTTTTAATCCGTCTGCAGATGCGTTTGTTGCGCTGTGGAATAGTAGAGGAGGGATAGAATGGGTTTGAAATCTTTCAAGAATCTAGTATTCTTCACGGTTTGGAAGTGTTTCTTGCGATATCTCTCTTGGAAGTTTGTTATAATTTTCGTCTTCTGGCCAAAGTTTTCGATGCGGTAAATCATGATATTCTCCTTCAGCGTCTATCTGACAAAGGTAAAAAAGCCTTTGCCTTGGATATTTTTGATAATTACCTGTAAAATAAACTGCAAGTCGTAGAAGTAAATAGTTCAGTTAGTAACCCATTACCTGTAGCCAGAGGTGTGCCGCAGAGAACGATATTGGGACCCATACCGGGTGACACAGCAGACATGTACCAGCCTGTAGTTTTTTTAATTGGAGAGATAAAAATTTGAAATTTGCAGAAGTTACGTAATCATTCATTTGAATTTAACTACAACTTTTTTCACTCAACTGTTTGATCGGCAGTAACTCCAACTTCTTTTTTTTGAATGACACTCTGTACATTTATCTAGCCTATCTTGTCTTGAAATTCTCTATTCAACCGTGTATCACAAAGTGTCATTCGTTTCTCAATTCGCAGATGAATTGCATTTTATTGAAAAACATCAAGTTGGCTGTTACCCGAATTCGATAACTTTTCGATGCTTGGTAGGCTTGGAAATCCAAAGAGTATCAGTTAAACGATATAATTTCAGTTTTTTTTCATTCCTGATCACTTCCTACAGATTGTCAATAATTTCTTTAATAAAAAGAAAAAACATCTGAAAATAACTCACGATATTGGGAAAACTGAGACAGGAACATATTTTTTTCAATTTGGCTACTTGTGAAGAAACTATCTGTTTTTTTCTTTAGCCATGTAGCCATATCCTGATCTTTCCATTTGGAAACATAAAATTAAAATTGTTCCCCTGATCCACCAATTCACAAGTCTATTAGTCTAGATATTTGCAATAATATTTTGCCTAGTAGGCGGTGTACACAAAATGTTTTGTGTTTGACAGGTAAACATCATTTGATTGCAATGATTATCTCCGTCAGTTTTATGCTGATTGTAATTGCATCGTTTAATTAGATACTAAATATGTATTCAAAGAACGAAAAGATCGATATGTTGTTGATAATCGGAGAGTGCAAGAGAAATTGTAGACAGGCTGAACAATTGTATGTCGAAAGATTTCCGGAAAGACGCCACCCACCTGATAATTATTTCGCTAGAATAAAAAAGCAGTTCAGAGCAGTTCTTTTCAAAACTCTTCTAGCGGTCTCTCGATTCACGCCGATTTCGTCCTCAATTTGTCTCAGTGATATCGTCGGATCTGCATGTACTATGGCCAAAACGTTTACTTCCATTTCCTCGTCGACAATGTATTGGAGATTGTTTTGATTTTTCGGTTCTCTTTTGAACTGCTCTTCTACTCTAGCGAAATAATTATTAGGCGGATGGCGTCTTTCCGGAAATCTTTCGGCATACTATTGTTCAGCCTGTCTACAATTTCTCTTGCACTCTCCGAATATCAACAACATATCGACCTTTTCATTCTTTGAATACATTTTTAGTATCTAATTAAACTATGCAATTTTAATCAGCATAAAACTGACGGAGATAATCAAGGGTAATATAACAAGACCTTGATAAATAGTCGACTATTTTTATTGCATCTAAATTTCGACTGTATTTCATAATAATTTAACGAGACATTATTTTGGCATTATTAATCTGATGAGAGCCCGAGAGCGAAGCTCGAGGGCTTTCATCTCTGATTATTAATGCCAAAATAATGTCGAGTAAAATTAATAAATACAAGGGAAATTTAGCAGCAATAAAATAGTCGACAATTAATCAAGGTCGTGTTATATTTGTGAAGATTATTTCTAGAATCTACTTCTTTATATCAGTCATATGAATGAATGAAAATTAAACAATTTGGAATAATTTATTCAAAATATCAAGAACAAAGCACAAAAACTAAACAAAAACAGCACCATCTTTATAATTTATCAATTGAAATGAAAAACACAATTATTGTATGTGACATTTCCACCATGCGTAATTTGTGACATTTGTTCAGCTTTTGAAGAACTTGCAGTATTAACCGTAGAAGGTCCACATTCATTCTCTTATACAGCTTCAACACGATTGATTTTATTTGACGTTTAATATGTATTTAGAGTACTGTCAGATGCTCAGGCTCCTTGATATGAGTATCATGCTGAATAGTCGGTGACTATTGTGCATCATGTAAATAGTCGCTAATAGAGCGTGTTGATTGGTCCTGTCAAACAGGAAACAAACGTATGATTGGTTGATGACTGATATTTAATAGACCAAAGAAATAATCAGTACAATCAAATGATGTTTACCTATCAAACTCAAAACATTCTGTGTACACCGCCTACTAGGCAAAATATTATTGCAAACAGATAATAATAGACTTGTAAAATTGGTGGATCAGGGGAACAATTTTAATTTTATGTTTCCAAATGGAAAGATCATGATATGGCTACATGGCCAAAGAGAAAGACAGATAGTTCCTTCACAAGTAGCCAAATTGAAAAAAAAAACATGTTCCTATCTCAGTTTTCGCAATATCTTCAGTTATTTTCAGATGTTTTTTCATTTTATTAAAGAAATTATTGACAATCTGTAGGATGTGATCAGGTATGGAAAAAAACTGAAATTATATTGTTTAACTGATACTCTTTGGATTTCCAAGCCTACCAAGCATCGAATGATTATCGAATTCGGATAACGGCCAACTTGATGTTTTTAATAAAATGCAATTCATCTGCGAATCGAGAAACGAATGCCACTTTGTGATACACGGTTGAATAAAGAATTCCAAGACAAATAAGATAGGCTGGATAAATAAACAGGGTGTCATTCAAAAAAAAGAAGTTGGAGTTACTGCCGATCAAACAGGTAGTTGAAAAAAGTTGTCGTTAGATTCAAATGAAGCGCAATCATTGATTACGTAACTTCTGCAAATTTCAAATCTTCATCTCTTCAAATAAAAAAACTACAGGCTGCTACACGTCTGCTGTGTCACCCGGTATTGTTCTCGTTGTATAAAATAACATCATTCGCTGACGATACAGCTATTATAATTGTTGAAAACTCGTGTGATGAGGTAAAAACTAGGTCTGAAACAGGTCTCAGGTTTTTTTTACTGGTTAAGCGATGACTTGCTGAATGTCGACGTTGCAAAAACTAAAAATATAGCATTTTCGACAACGAATAGAGACCAACCCCTTTGAAAATATTCGAAATATATATGAATTATCTTTTGTGAATGTTCTCCGTTGTAGCTGTTCTTCCATAAATGAAACAACAATAATAAGATATTGTAAAGAGAAACATTCTCAATTGAAAATTGACCCAATACATGACTCCCATGGAAATGGAAAAAAAAACCTACAATAAAATTGAAGTAAGTTTTTTGTAATATCTAACAGAAAGCAACTACTTCCCCGGCTAAAACCACGCTGGACATTGAACTACATCTGATAGATATTGAGAAAGACCCTATATAACTTGAGAGAAAAAATCTGAAAGTAAAAATTTGCATTTTCATTCAGTTAGTTGATTATTACTTATTAAATGTCCAGTGTCAGCTATTCAGAAGTATCACTCACAGAAAATCGCTCATTCTATTGATGCGAGAATTGCATCTCTTTCGCTAGGCCTCCAATACATTTTGGTCGACAAAAATATATTTCACTCTTCTAAGATCGTCAGGGAGGTCGGAAGAATTGAAAAACATACCCTTCAGAAGCAATTTCACACTGTAATGAGGAATTGTTGGACTATTTCTTGTGCGGTGAAACTTTGAAAATATTTTTCTGACATAAAACCTGTCATGGTTATGGCATGTTGATTTTATTGAAAATATGAACAGGATGTTCATAAAGTCAGTTGTGGACTCATCTGCGACTGAAAGTTGGAATTTAGTCGCTATTTTCCATCGTACAAGATAACCTCTCTTGGAAGGGATTCATGTTTTAAAGAGAAACATTCTCAATTGAAAATTGAATCAATACATGACTCCTCTGGAAATGTAAAAAAAAACTACGATAAAATTGAAGTAACTTTTTTGTGATATCTAACAGAAAACAGCTACTTCTCCGGCTAGAGCCATGCTGGACATTGAACTACATCTGATAGATATTGAGAAAGACCCTATATTACTTGAGAGAAAAAATCTGAAACTGAAAATTTGCATTTTCATTCAGACAGTTGATTATTTATTAAGATATTGGAGATTCTTATCTATAAATGAGATAAGGGAGAATGTTATTCAGAAGTATCACTCACAGAAAATCGCTCATTTCATTGTGTCGTGAATTGCATCTCTTTCGCTAGAATTAAACGTTAATGTAAAACTGATTTATGTGATTTCAAACTTAACCCAGATATGCCTATAGGATTATTTGAAAATTTCAAGAAGTAATTTCACTGAAATTGAAGCTCATGAGAGACAAAAAAGAGATTAAATTTTTTTCAAAATTTTAATTTTATAAAAAATACAAAATCAAGACCGTACTACATATAGTACATTAGGTAGATGTACTACTACGAAAAAAAAATTATTTTGTATGAAATATAACGAAGCATTTCACATGTACTCCAATGTCACATTTTGAACATCTTGTTGTTGTTCTCTCATGACAGTATCCACATCGGGTCTGTTTTGACTGTGCAATCACAAGATGGTCTAACCGGTCGTAACGCAAATCAATACCTTGTGTTTTACTCGAATGTCCTTTTTGGAATGTAGCTTGCTTTTTATTTTGAATCAGTAATATTGTGGCAATTCGTCTTCTGAAACTTAGCTGATCTAGGACTCCTCCATTTTTTTTATGTAATTGCCAATCGTAATTGTCAATGCTGTGGGTAAGCAAAGGAATATACCATTTTTTTCCTCTCAGAGATGTGCGATATAAGCTGATATTCTGGTCAGAGCGATCGACTCCTCCCATATTAGAGTTATACATGTTTATGACATGTGGCTGCTCCACCTAAAAATAAACTATACATTATACATAACTGCTTATAAAAGCTGATTATACTTACTTGAATATTCTTCTTCTCCTTTTGCGAGTAGCGTTTGACCACATGAAGAGGTTCGACTCCTGAAAAATTCGAGCAAAGAGTTACAATGCTGTTGTCGTGCCACTTTACTGCTATTATATTCTGATTTGAAATTTTCTTATAATCATAGCTTCCTCGCTTTTTTTTCTTCAAAACTTTGGAGTCTATGAGGGTATTTCCTGCCAATCGGTTCTCTCTTGCTGTACCAGTTGCGAAAAAATTTTCTGTCATCAGCTCTTCAATCAGAGGAATGGACGTAAAGAAGTTGTCGAAAAAGAGATGAAATTTTATGTCCGTCCATGTCTTGCGCAGGGCTTGTGCATATTCCAATACCACTCCTGCGCCAACTCCGATCTCTGCATATCGTTCACTTATATTTGTTGCAGCACCTTGGTATGGTTCAAACCAATTCAAGTAACCAAGTCTTGTACTTCCAACCCATAATTTGAAGCCGTATCTTATTGGCTTTCCGTGAATGAACTGTTTGCAGCCATGGCGTCCATAATAAGGTACCATGGCTTCATCAATTGAGTGCATTTCTTCGACAATCGAGTTTTCCATGAACTTTTTATTCAGAAGAATAAAAAGGGGCCTCACTTTTGCAAATTTGTCATGGTGGTCTAATTGTTGATTATCTGACACATGTAAATTGGAAAAAATGTATTCAAATCTGTCCCTTGAAATTGCTTCGGCAACCAACTCGTTATGTCCATCTTTTTCACGCTCCCAATACATTCTTCTCCTTGGCACCTGTACGTATCCACTAAGCAAGCAAACTCCAATGAAAGCTTTGAATTCAGAATGTTTTATATTAGGTGTTCGGTTTTTTTGTTGGGCATAATTATTACTGCTACTCACGAAAAGTTCGATTATTTCTTCATCGAAGAATTTCGAGAAAAGCTCCACTGGATTCTCCGAATTATTTATATCATGCGTATACTCGAAGTTTGCATCTGATATAGGCATATCTTCTTGGACCCACTCGTACTTTTTTTTCAAAGATTTTTTTTTTGTTTTTTCTATCCGATAATCGCAATCGTTTCTGTAATTCGGACAAGGGCACATCGTCCTCTGATGAATAATCAATACTATCATATTTCGTTTGGAATCTAATCTCCGCTGGTGCTTGTAACTGAGATGCAGGTAGATTATCAATTGTAAAAATATCTTCTGTCCCAGAATCTTCATCTGTTACTTCAGCCGTGGCATTTTCGGGGAAAAAAATGAAAATTTCATCTACTGTTTCAGCTATTTCAGCATCATCTTCCAACATAGCTAGAGCTTCGTTGAGTGAAAAACCTCTGGAATGAAATAACATTGATAGACATGTATTTTCCTAATGTACTATATTTAGTACATCCCCAAAATGCCACCCTAAACAAATAGCAGTTTTCTGAATAATGAATATATCTGAAGGATTTATGATATTATTATCATTTTTCTTCTAATTACCAGCAATTGGTAAAATATATTCTAATTTCTTATAATTGAAATGTACATACCTTGCAAAGTTGACACCGTACTCAGCCATTTCTATTTATATCTGTATTTCAAAAACATTAAATTCTCACTTCTACACAACAAAACTGAATGTAGTCCGTCCAGGCACAATGTTACAAGTATACTGAAGCATTTACCACACTGATAGCTCTCGCGCACGTAAAAACCGCTGCACGTCGAGACTTGTTACGACCGTACTAAATATAGTACAATAGGCAAATCTGGGTTAAATATTGTCATAGGATGTTATGGAAATTTTATTTATGGAAAAGAAATTCACAAACAGCATAGCTGGGCCAATCCTATGGAACTTGCCACTGAGGAAATAGTAGAGTCGAACAAAAACATTCAGAAATTCAAAACCGAAAACCAAGAAGTATTTAATATGTGTAAATTCATCATGAATGATAAATAAAGAGGAAATAAAATCTTCCAATTTACACAAAAAATATATACTTGTAACGTGCTTACAATTGTTTCGACACACGGTGTCATCATCTGAGCGAGTTATCAACTAAAGAAACGTCAAAATCACCTCCTTAAATATTAAAATAACATGCATGAAATTTCACTAATGACAATTGCAGGTATGAAATTTCCTAATGACATAAAGCTTGGATTAGTAACTACTCAAATGCTCCCTAATCCAAGCTATATGTCATTAGGAAATTTCATACCTGCAATTGTCATTAGTGAAATTTCATGCATGTTATTTTAATATTTAAGAAGGTGATTTTGACGTTTCTTTAGTTGAAAACTCGCTCAGATGATGACACCGTGTGTCGAAACAATTGTAAGCACGTTACAAGTATATATTTTCTGTGTAAATTGGAAGTTTTTATTTCCTCTTTATTTATCATTCATATTGCTCATTATGAATAAGACAAACAGAAAATTATTAAATATTATACAGTTTCCGCCAAATTGTTGGAAACATATGGGAAACTTTTTTTTATAATAGTTTCTCAGAAAATTTTATTCCTTATGAAAGTTGGTGCATTTAATTAGACTGAGTACGCGCATATCGGTTTTTGCCAGTAGCGTCCTGCTAAGTGCAAAACGGCCGATATTCTAAATTCACTATTGAGTAAAGTTAAATTAATATGAAAAATATCGAAAAATGTTAACGGAAGAAGTTGTTTGCAATTGAATGATATTCCCAGTTATCTAGTTTAGTCCAACAATTACTAATTTTGATAACTACTCAAAGAGTTGGCCTCTATTTTTAATAGGAATTATCCACATTAATTTGAGTAGTAACTTACTGAATCAGCATAAATTATAAAAGCGATAACCTGATCGAACAAAATCTTGAATTTGAGTCAAAATTGAAATTGGTAATTGGTAGACTAAACTGGGAATATCATTCAATTGCAAACAACTTTTTTCAATGACATTTTTCGATATTTTGCATATTAATGTCACGTTACTCTATACCGGGTGTCAACGAATCTATTAGACAAGTCACAACTAGACCATTAGGTTAGATTTTGTATGGGTAAATGGTATGTGAAGAGGAGAGTTTTCACATATTTTTCACTTTCTGGTCACTTCCGGTTTCACCGGAAATGGCTCCGGTTCTAAATTGTTGAATGGAAAACCCTGTATATTGTAAAATTTTTTGATTTCTGAGACAATTCTAGATCAGAAAGTGACATTTTCCAAAGTTTGTATGCCTACTTAATTTTTTCGGAGTCACTTTTGAAATTACATCTAGGTGGCCATGATCGGAAGTAAACTAATCTAAGGACCTCAAGTACATTATTTTGATGGACAATTGAACTAAAATTTAACAAAAATGAAGAAAATTTTACCTTCTGCTCTTAAAGCTTATGTCACTGTCATAACCTAAGTGAGTGTTTTGTTCTCCAAAGAAGACTTGACCGAAATAACTGCAATATATTATGCATCATGCCTATCCTCGGCACACTTGACAAAAGTAATTAAATTATTATGGAGAATTTTCCTCAGTAATATTTAATTTATGTTCTAATTTGTAATCCAATCGCAAATAAATTAGTATCGTTAGATTCGTCAAAATATCCTTTTTTCGGAAAGTTCTTGTCAAAAAATGGTCGCTATTTGAAAAATAATAGACATGAAAATGTAATTTTACCAACTTGTCTTATTCATATCTATCATACTAGTCACTAAAACTTCGCGATTGTAATATTCTGATATCACATCAGGTCCTTAGATTAGTTTACTTCCGATCATGGCCAACTAGATGTAATTTCAAAAGTGACTACGAAAAAAATAAGGAGGCATAAAACTTTCGAAAATGTCACATTCTGATCTAGAATTGTCTCAGAAATCCAAAAATGTTACAAAATAACATTTAAGAATTTAGAACCGGAGCCATTTTCGGTGAAACCGGAAGTGACCGGAAAGTGAAAAATATGTGAAAACTCTCCTCTTGACATACCGTTTACCTATACCAAATCTCATTTTGATACACCTAATGGTCTAGAAGTTATGACTTGTCCAATAGATTCGTTGACACCCGGTATAGTGAATTCAGAATATCGGCCGTTTCCCGCTTAGCCGCACGCCACTGGCAATAACTGATATGCGCGTACTCAGTCTAATTAAATGCACAAACTTTCATAAAAAAATTTAATTTTCTGAGAATCTATTAATAGAAAAGTTTCCCATATGGTTCCAATATTTTGGCGGACACTGTATATAAATAAAACAAATACCCATGGCAAATCTGGAAACAACCAAAATCATACCTCGACATAACCCGTGTCATCCAGATAAAACAATTATGAACCGCAATATTCCTAAATACAGAAATGAAAAGGTGAATTTTGTCACTTGGACACTTATAGGGTGTTCTGTTATTGGAGTTCAAATATGCGGTAAGTATTCCCGATTATATAAAACACACTGTATGCTATTGATCGTCTATTCAAATCACAGTTACTAGCTGAAAGTGATTCGAGTGACCAGTCAAAATTCCATATAGATGTTTGAAACTTTTGCTATAGAGACAGCCCATAAGAAACCTCAGATATGGTTGAGATATGTTGACGACACGTTTGTCATATGGAACCACGGAGACGAGGACCTTGACGTCTTTTTGGAACATCTGAATAACATCAGAAAGTCCATAAACTTCACGATGGAAAAGGAGACGCAAGACGTTTTACCTTTTCTAGACGTGAAAGTTCAAAAGAACAATGATAAGTGCCAAACATACAGAAAGCCGACTCATACCGGACAATACCTGAACTTCGAATCGAACCATCATGGTGCTACAAAGAGAGGGGTTGTTCGATCGCTGGTGGACCGTGCCTACAACCTATGTAACACAGATAAAAGTCTTACCATCGAATTGGACAATATCAAGAAAGATCTGCGACGAAATGGGTACCCCAAAAAACATATAGAAGAGGTTCTAGCTCGCAGGGGGGATAAGAACAAGAAACCAGATGAGCCGGAAAGAATAAAGCAAATTGGGTCGAAATACAAAATATGGACATGTTTCAAGTCAGGTAACACTATTCGCAGCCATCTCACAAAGACCAGACCACGTAACGCTGACATTGACTCCAAAAACTGCATCTACGGCATCCCTTGTGAATGCGGCGAAGCTCATCTTGGAGAAACTAAGAGACCACTTAGCGTTAGACTCGCTGAACACAAGAGAAACACTCTACGAGGAGAAACATGAATGTCAGGAATAGCGGATCATGTCTGGACGACCCAACACAACATAAAATGGACTGAAGCCGAAGTCATCCATAAAGAAGAGGGCTGAAATAGAAGGAAGTTTAAATAGAGTGCATATATTATGAACAACAAAGTCTTTAGTCAAGCTAGCATAGAAATCCGTAATGTGTGGAAACCCTCAATTAGTGGCATGGATCAATTGAAATTGCGATAAGAATTAACAATGCTGTACCGGAGGGACCTGGCACAATAATTAAAAAGCTTACCTGAATACCGCCAAATTACCCCTAGGCTAATGACACAAAATTATCCACAGCATATATAAGAAGTATTCTTGAGATTGTCGCATTATACACTTGATAACGACTGTAGATTTTAACAGTTGAAACATCATGATTAAAAACTGCAGAGAATTGAATTTTTCTTTGTTCTTTTTTAGACAATGAAAGTCCAGAATAACCTTACTCAAAGTGAAACATTGTCAACCACTTTCAAACGACATATATGTACTTTACAAGACCGTTTACTGAAAAAAAAAATCTATTAGTCCGAGGCGTGCAGCTTCATTCACCCTGTATATTGAAAAACATATTTATTATTTCTAATGTTCCTGATGCCGTACACTTCAATAAACTTCTCAACAAGCTCTTCTACGATATTTCCTGGTTCAAATCGAGCATGAATATTGAAGTAGCAGCAGCGGTTGTCAATTGTAAATAAAACAGAAACTGGTAAATTGGTTTCCCCGTGAATGCAGGGTAATTGGAGAGAATTCGATAAAAAGTGTCTTTAATGAATATTGGGCGCTGCGGAGCACGAAAATATGGATGAATCAATAGGGAGTATAAGCTTGCCACCCTCTTGTCATTTATTCTTTGATAACTTTTTTCCACCTTTTGTTTCCACCCCTACGAAAATGAGTTTTCGTTTAATATTATTGAAAAAACTTTCGGTTAAATTTTTTCTTCGTAGAGTTTCCCAGAATTCACAGCGGAGAAAAGTGTTTTAGGAAACTATGAGATGGTGGCATATTCACCTACTGGATGGAGGTATGAAATATTAAATTTTTTTATGCTGAACAAAAGCCAAATCTGTTAAACTCGGATAATCTCATATCCATGAGCTGATCTATTAGTGGATAATTTTTCCTTTCAATTCATTTAGGTTGATTGCTCTTCCAAATTCATTGGTATGAGTGGCCTATATCACAAACCCTCGAAGGAAAAATCGCTGGGTGATATATCGGGCATTTCCGGTGGCCATTCCACTGAACCATATATAGAGTCCACCAGCTAGGATACGTTTCTTTCTACCAGATACTTGATTACTATTAGTGAATTATAAGCTAGATAACCATCCTGGTTAAAATAAACCCTTATTCACACACACATATATATATATATATATATATATATATATATATATATATATATATATATATATATATATATATATATATATATATATATATATATATATTAGAAGACGGGTAGTCTCTTGACTGAACTAGTTGAAAAAAACTGAGTTTTGGAAAGTATCATAAAAAGAAACTTTTCCTTGAGGTTGCAGTCAATTGGGAACGGCCAGTGGATAGAGAAACTCTTTGTTAAATTGTCTAGCTTTCGAAAATTGTATGATCTTCTTAATAGCAACCTCGAGTTAATGTCTAGAATTTTCGAAAGCTAGACAATTTAACAAAGAGTTTCTCTATCCACTGGCCGTTCCCAATTGACTGTAACCTCAAGGAAAAGTTTCTTTTTATGATACTTTCCAAAACTCAGTTATATATATATATATATATATATATATATATATATATATATATATATATATATATATATATATAGATTTACATATAACATTTAATACAATGTTTGTTTGACTATTTATGCACATAGGTACATTTATATCAAGTCATTTCTTGTAAAATAAACCCATACAAAAGTAAATCATACTAAACTAAAAATTTAAATAAAACAGTCATACATAACTGCACACGTTAAAAATTTCATTGTTTACGAGAGGAGTGAGAAGAGTGGTAAGTATGTTTTCACACCTACATGGAATGGTGTTGAAAGTGTTCCATAAAGTCTGTAACTGAGTAAAAGCAATGCTCTAAGAGGAATTGTTTAACTTTTTTCTTGAACAAAGCCACATCTAGATATTTCATATTTGTTGGTAAGATGTTATATAGCCTGTAGTCTAACGAGTTTCTGATTAAATCTGCATTTCTCGTACCATAGTTGTGAATTTGAGAATGTGTCACTAAGTTTTTAGATTTTTCGTGTATTTCGATCAGATTATGGAGAATATAAATTGATGGTAATGGTAGAATCTTGAAGCGAACAAATAGGGGATAGCAGTGATCTCCTAATCCACACTTTGCCAGAATTCTTAAAGCCTATTTTTTTGTTGACGAAAAATTTGTATAGAATTCGAGGAGTTGCCCCATAAAGTCGTACCATCACTTAAATGGGAATGGAACAATGCAAAGTACATGCAGTTTAGTGTCTCTACATTGATATGGTGCTGCCCTGCCAAAAATATCATATATAATCTCATAAAAGAATATAGACGAATTATGAGAATTTATAAGGATCTTCGTGGAAAGTCTGTAACTTACACGTACGTAATCCCTGGCACATACACTTTTTGGAAGCATGTATGAGGATTTATAAGTAGATGTAATTTATAAGCATACCCGAATACATGTAATACGAGTTTGTATCAGGCAGTGGTTGTTTGAGGAGACTATGAGATTAGATGAGGTATTCCACTTTCGATCATAACGATATTATATGCTCATTCACAAGCTTGTCAACGTATGAGAAATGTGTGGAAATTCACAATCACTAATCTTATATGGTATCGTATGAAGAAAGTGGATTCAGTATTCGATGATCTGTATCAGAAATTTCGTATCCAATTTTATTGGGTATCTTGTGGAAAAAGTGGGATCACGATGTGATGGTTTGGATCAGATATTCCTTATCTAAATTTATGCGATTTCATACAACTCAAAATCACTGAGTGTCGATAAGAAAACAAGGATAAGAGTATAAGAGTTTGTTTTAGGCAATGGTGGTGCAAAGAGACTATATACACGATTCTATGAGGTATTCCAATTTCAAACAAAATAATGTTTTATACTCATTCAAAATCTTGAGAACGTATGTGTGGAAATGCACAATTTATAATCTCATTCGGTATCGTATAAAAAAAGTGTGTTCAGGACTTGATGGTCCAATCTGTATTTGGTATGTATCCAATTTTATGCGAATCCTATGAGATTTCATGAGATCCAACAGTAGAAACATTACGAAACCAAATGGAAAATTCTAAACAAATTATTCTTAAGAATATTCGAATAGATTATTATTATCATATCATGCCAGAATATTTCAAAAATATTTCAGAATGATCAACACAAGATCAACGAAATGTACGAGGGGTAATCCTCATACAACGTCTGAATGTATGAAATGAATGAATCTCTAACCGACTACTCGAAGAGCTTCTTCCTGTACTCGGAAGATGGTGCGGCCTAGACCACGTTTCATAGAGCGGGATCAGAGTAAGTGAATACCAACCACGGTAAGACGAGAGTTAGAGAGTTGTGACTGCATAGATCTACGATCTACCCGATCTACCTTTTTTTCGTTTCTGTTAGAAATGAATGTGTAATTTACATATTTTTTCTAATTTGAAAATGACTTTATTCTTTATGTGCATAAGCCTAAAGTGCATATAAAATTATAAAATCCATTGGAATTCAATCTTCATATGGAACGTGCCAGGAACAATCTGGCAGACCTCGCAGAATATCAATGATTTTTATTTAAATAATCAAGTTACTGCGATGAAATCTCATACGTTCTCATTTATTTTCAAACTGCAGGACCTCATAGAAACATGTAGCATACATCGCAGTAATCGATGATAGAAACGGATAACAGTTATGTCTAAGAACACATTAAAAATTAAAGGAATATATATCTGTAATGTCCTTTAAATACTGATGAATATCGAATATGGCTCTATACGGATTTGCGGTTTCACTATCCAACTTGGATCTTATAAATTCTCTTAAATATTTTTTTATCAGTCTCTATGAGACATTTTTGGCAGGGGTAGCTGACGTAGAAGGAAAAGTGAACTCGAGAGTTTGTGTTTTATTTGCTCGATATGACAATTCCAGCTCAGTTTGTCGTCAATGGTTAGTCCCAGTAGCTTGACGCTTTTATTTTCAAGTATAGAGGCCTTTGAAGAAAAAATGGTGTTTTGGGTTTTTCCATCATTCAATTGTAATTTATTGGTGGAACCACAGTTTTGCTTGATTTTGAATATCTTGTAACAGTAATTTTATTTGTTGTCAGAGCAAGTCAGAGTTGTATCATCTCCGAATAAAGTACACTTTTTCGGAGCTAAAAATTGTTATAGGTCATTAATATAAATAATAAATAGTGACCGAACCTTGCGGCACCCCATGAATATTCTTTTTTAGTTCAGATCTACCGTTTTTCACTGCTACAGTCTGGTATCTATTTGAAAGATAGGATTTGATGAGATTTAGTGCTACTCCTCTCACTCCATAAAAACTCAGTTTCTCGAGAAGAATGTTATGGGAGACACAGTCGAAGGCCTTGGAAAGATATAACTGGATTTAGTGGCGACTTTTAAAGAATTCTTTGAGAAATTGGTAAAAAGTAGACTGACGAACATTTCAATCCACCACAATATTTTGAACCACCAACAATTTGGTTTTCAAGGAAAAAAAAAGTACAGGAGATGCCATCATTGAATTTTTGATAAATCTTCACTTCAATTTGAACCTGATGGAGGAAATCAATGCAGTACTTTGTGATTTTTCAAAACCTCTTGACTATGTTGATCATGAGATACTGCTGCTATGGATTTGGATAGCAGAGCTATGTCTGGGCTGAATCTTATCTGTAGCCAAATTCTGAGAACAAATAGATCCTCGGGTATTGGCTCAATTAGGCATGGTGTTCCTCAGGGATCTGTTCTTGGACATATCCTGTTTCTAATGTATTTCAATGATTTGTGAAATATAAGAACTGAAGGTACATGTACTATATTTGCTGATGATGTTACTATCCTGTGGCATGATGAGGATCAATTTAATCTTCGAAGCAAAATAAATTGAGAATTTGCTGCTATCAAAGAGTGATCCGATAGTAATTTGCTTCGATTAAATATATTCAAAATACAATTATTGTCTTTTCATTGCACTATACCAGACCTTTCTCTAGAAAAAGTTATCATTTCGTCTACTGGTATCAATATATTTTTGGGGATTCGTCTTGACAATGATCTGAACTTCCGGAACCATTTCGAGATGTTGAGCGACAAAAACTGTCATCCGGATGCTATGCCTTACGTGACTTGATAATTGAAATAATAACTGTATTTTGTATTTAACTATGTCTATCGTTTTTTGTATCTTTTATACCGTTTTAGTTGAATTTGTACCTTTGTATATATTTCTAGAAGAATTTGTTTGACTACTCCATGTATCAACTCCATCTCCATCATAAATGTTCTTGTAGGGTTTGTTAATGAGATGCAAATCTTCAGGCAATGAAGAATATTTTGATTAATAGTGATAGTTTTTAATATTTGGGCTCGTCAAGATTCACCATCGATGTGAAAAGGTCAAAAAAATTTATGAACAAAAATTCTCATCCAAACATTGAGTTTCTGAAGGTGCATCCGTAAAAGCAATTATGTTAAAAATATTTTTATCATCATTTACATAATTTAACATAATTTTACAATAATCCATCCGCTCAAAGTTGTCCTTGGGAGGAAGTTCTTGTGTTGTTTTTACTTTGGAATAAATCTGTTTATTTCTTTCGAAAATATAACAGGAAGTTCTTTCATTCATGTCACGAATTGCAGATTTGCTCTTCTAGAATTTTATAATCATTCAGATCGTTTGTCCGTTCTCTTGGAATTTCGAAAAGCTGGATCTGTTTCTTCTGTCATCCGTCAACTCTAAAATATGTTTTGCAACCAATCCTATTCATGTATTTGATCATGCCTTTCATCCTTCTGTTCGTGTAGATTTGTTCTTGCAAAGTTTCCTACAACTGGTCCAGTTCTTCTTGGCATTGCTGGTATCTTCTGTCTTTCTGTTTTTTTTTCAGAAGATGTTCTTTTTGTTGTTCTCATGAAAATTCCAGAGAACAGACCCAAATTTCTTCTTCTCATTTCTTTTTCTCTATGGTACTTTTCTTTCTCTCATTATTCATGAATATTCTTCCAATAATTTTCCTCTGCATCTTTCTGTGTGTGTATCAGTAGGGTGGAAGGAATCCTAACAGAACATTGCCACCACTAGGGAGACACCAAGACTCTTCGGACACTGCAGTGTAGAAGATATCAGTGTACAGGGGAACCTCGTAAGGAATCTCCAGGAGTTTATCAGAAGACTTAGACAATTACAAGACCTACCCAGTAGGATCTCACCTCCACTGTATGTTATGGATCGCCTCCGTTGGAGTTACAAGATAGACCTGACAGCGGAAAGCAGGAAGGTTCCATACAGAACTACCTGCAGTTTGGCCGGTAGCCAGCCTCGCTGAGCGATAATAATGATAATAAATTGTCGAGTAGATTGCGACAACTATTTCGAAATTTTCTTGGACATGATTAGCCCTTATTCTGACAACTGTTGAAATAGCTTTTCTCCTTCATAAACATAACCTGCAACAGCCTGAATCTAATTGCTACTACTTTCTTCAATTATTGCAAATCTTGATACCCCATTTAGCCGCCAATGGTCTGCTTGAATACTTTTTGCGTTAGTCAGACTGAAACCGCTATGGAAATACTGAAACTTGAAGATCACGGGCAGATTTCCACCTGCAATAAGATCAAACCTATGAAACTAGCGAAACTTCTCATAGGCGTTTTTTCAAAAATTTCAATTTACCTAAACTGCTCCCGAATGATGGCCGAACGTTGAATATCTCCTTGCGCTACAATCTAAGCAGCTCAGTGGCAAGAAAAGTATAAAAATTTATAGAAATCCGACGGAACGGACCTCCGATAATGGAAGTTTTCGTGAAGAGAAGCTATGAAATTTCACACCGATCGTAATTTATAGTTTTATCGATTTCCATCCGGAATTCTCTTTTTATGTTTGCTGCAAGTAATAACAGCACCTGCACTTGATAGCGTTCTGATATTAACTTTGTGATCAGAACATAACTCAAATGTAGAAATATTAATTCGCGCGGCTTGCTCGGAATATACTGAGCTATAAATATAGATTAGTATTGCTCGTTTTCATTCGAGTACACGGGAAGAATGAGATTTATATTCAATTATGCACAGTGGCGTTACTACCTCTGATTTCTATTAAAATACCATGCCTAATATAATTCAATGGTCGTAGGGGGCAGTAATTGTTTTCTGTTTGAGACTTGCCGATGATTGCTTATTCCATTTTCATTATCAAAAAATGACTCCTCACAAAATGTTAGGTTATTATTGGCAGTATATTATTGTTTAGGATATTATTGGAGATTATTGTACGAATATTATTGACAGGACAATTTTGGAAGAGATATTTAGTTATAGACCCGTAAGCAAAAACACCACAGAAATAGTTCATGATGGTTGAACTTGTTTCGGATATTAATTTCATTACTGATTTGCTAGTTTCCTAGGATTACAGTGAGTGTGTTTAAAATCGAATGTTATTTAAACTAAATTCAAGTATGCTTTATGAACAGAGGAATAAATGACAGATCGACACCAAAAAGGTGAGATATCATTAACGGAGTTGCAAAATTCACCAAATGAAATTATTCCAATCCATTTCTGGAATATTCACAAGAAAAGAATTAGCAGTCACAGTGAAAAAAACAATTAACTCGTTTAAAAATACATTCAAACGTGTTTTCTTTTCTTTGTTCAAGTTATTTTACCTCTTACTTTAATTTCAATAACAATGATTGAGAGCTACGAGAAAACGCCAAACGCAAAATAGAAAAATATTTTAAATTATGTAGAAAATAGAACAATTTTTTTACACAACAAATTACACATAGTTGTTTTTGTTATTTTCTGCACTATTTAAAAAAAATTCTATTGTGGAAATTATTTCGTTTATAACAAATTGTTTATTGAATATACAGAGAAAATATATTTAGATTTTTTTTTAAATATCGAAGAGCAATGGAAATTATGTTTTAAAAAATGGTTCCTTAATATCAATATTTGGTAGCAAAAAAAATAGCTACTATCTTTTATATACCAAAATTCTGTTTTCTTTTAAATTTCTTTTTTAACAAAAATCCTCCTAGAGTCGAAGCCGTTTCTAACCGAGATGGCCTAACCCTAGTGTGATGCGTCTGCTGGGTTTAAAAAAAAGAAAAAAAAATGTTGCAGACGAGATTTGAACTCGGAGCTCCGGGGTGGTAGCTAGATACTCTGTCCACTGAAGCACCATAGTTTATAGAAATAATTCTGTAGACTGGCAATTCAACTAAGTGAGTAGTGTTTTTGCGTACCTTGATTCCCTAGTATCTGAAGAATGGTCATCTGGACAAGCTAGCAGGTAGGCATGCGAACATAGTACATACTTACACTACTCAATCGTACACATTTCGTTCGTTTAAAAATAAGTAATATCTGACGGCCCTGGCGGCATTGGTTTCCGAAAGGGAATCAATGAAGATCCTTCACACTCCATTCAAGGTATGGGATCTCTGTAGGACCTTGTAGAGGGCCGTCAAATTCCATATCTTGAGTGAACTTTTCAGTGAAATGGCATGTAAATTCAAGACCTTAATAAAGATACTTTTGTTTCCCATGGGATACTTTTGTTCCCCATGGGTTCACCATTATCCCCTTCACTTGCCGAAATCTTTATGAACCACTTGGAAAAGCAAATTCATAAATCTAAATTTAAACATTTGTTCAAATATTGGTATCGATATGTAGATGATATTTTCGTTTGCTGGGTTGGAACGGTACGTCAATTAAATATTTTTCTTAATTATTTGAACGGTCTCAATCCTAACATAGAATTCACATCAGAAATAGAGGATGATAACAATCCACTAAACTTCTTAGATCTAACTATCTCCCGTAAAAATAACACGCACGGCTTCTCTATATATCACAAACCCACACATACAGACACTACAATACATAAACACTCCATGCACTCACAATCACATAAACTAGCAGCATATCATTCTATGATTCATAGACTGGTAAATATACCTCAAAGCGATTTAGATTTCAAGTGTGAGTTAAACAGAATTAAACAAATCGCTTAAACAAAAACAAAACAAGAAAACTCTAAATTTAATATACCCGCATATCAAAGTAAAAACCGATCAACGTTTTGCATGTCTAACATATCTTGGTCAGCATACGAACAAAATATCCCGTTTCCTTCAGAAACGGAATATAAATGTTGCATTCAAAACCAACAATAACTTATATTCTTTTATTAACAACGCAAAGTCTGTACGGGATAAATTCAAGTCGGGGGATTACAAACTTGAGTGTGAGGATTGCAATGCATTATATATAGGCCAGACAGGCCGTAGTTTTAATCAAAGATTCGGTGAGCATTTGAGAAGTTACAGATTAAATAAACAGGACTCAAACTATGCCAACCACCTTATTGACAATAACCATAACTTCACACAAAATCCTGAAATTTTGCATATTCAACCTAAAGGTCAAAAATTAAACATATTAGAATCCATAGAAATCAAGAAACATTTACGTAACAATAGCAATTTAGTTCTCAATGACCAAATTGACCTGTACAATTCACCTATAATTAATTATCTCACTAGTAACTACTCAAATGCTCCCTAATCCAAGCTATATGTCATTAGGAAATTTCATACCTGCAATTGTCATTAGTGAAATTTCATGCATGTTATTTTAATATTTAAGAAGGTGATTTTGACGTTTCTTCAGTTGATAACTCGCTCAGATGATGACACCGTGTGTCGAAACAATTGTAAGTAGCTGTTAGATTTAATTCAATACCCGTCGTGGTCTTAGCCAGGGGAGTAGTTGTTTTCTGACAGGTTCTTGCCATAATAAGCCTACATAGTTAGGTGTTTATGGGAGTAAAGGGTTCATCATCGGTCGGTAACGACTGTTCGTTAGCAAACGATCTCCCAAAGATTTCTGTCTTCTTCAATTGTAAGCACGTTACAAGTAAGTGTTTTTTGTGTAAATCGGAAGATTTTATTTCCTCTTTATTTATCATACTTTTGTTTGTTTGTTTGTTTGTTGGCCCTGGGATCTTGCTCTAAAACGTCATCAGCAGCAGCTCCACTTCTTTCCGAATTTAACGAGTTCTGCTGCATAACGTGTTCGGATTGTTTTGATTTTCCCTCCTACTGTTAAATCATTTAGATTTATATCGGTCAGCATTGATGAGTATACCTTTTCCCTGATATTTGTTTTGCTATAATCACTGCATTTGATACTCCATAAATACTCGTATTGCCGGTATATTTCAATACATGTTTCTATATGTTTATCTTGCCAATTGAACGGCGGCATTGTTTCAAAATTCAAAATCACTGCCAATTCAATATTCGCCAAAAATATACTTTATGGCAAAGCAAAACTACTGACTATTTAGGTTACCTGACAACAAAAAACTAGGTGATCAAAGAGATAAAAAGTGAAGTCGGCCGTTCGGGTCGGCGTCGGCTGTTCAAATTTTTCACTGGCCGTTCAATCTGGATGAATCAACGGTTCATTGAACGCTTCTTTCAACAAAAGTAGGAAGACCGTTAACTTGTTTCATTGTTCAATTTTAGTGTACACTTTGGATGAAACAGTGATGAAAGGCAATTTATACTTATCACTTTGGATGATTCATCGAAGTTGTACATCCAAAGTGACAAATGTAAATGAGCCTTTAGTCATGCATTCTCGCTTCCATCACTTGCGAAGTTTTCCTATAGGGGAAGTTGGGGGAATGGCGGCCACCGGGGTAATACCGGCCATCTATTATTTTCACATAGATTGCTAGTTTGTTCAAAAAGACATGTTCTGCCATCTAGTGGTGCACAACTGAACCTGCAGAAAAGATTTGCAGACAGCCGTAGTGACGGTTTGTCATTTATCGGCATATTCATATTTTGTGACTAGTTCTAAGAAGAATTCCCGGTGTGGACAAAGGTAAATAAAATACTTTAGTTTGGTTTAAAATAATTGTTAAACCATTATCATTCGCTCACGTGGTCATATTAAACTCTGAATCCTTCAAACAGCTTCTCTCGATTGAATGGAATAAACTATTTAAATTTTCGTCTGTTATAAAATTTTGGGGTTATGACAGCCACAAGTCATGGGGTAATGACAGCCGGCCGCGATTACCCCATAAGATCATTTAAGATGTTATTGTTTCAGATGCCAAGAAGTTACATGACAAAAACCAATAAAGCAGCATGGTCTGCTGATCAAATCAAAAATGCTCTTGCAGCTGTAGAAAGTGGAAGACCACTGAGACAGGTAGCCCGGTGTTTCGGAATTCCTAGAACTACTTTGCAAGCAAGAATAAAAAATAAAAAGGAGGGAGGTCCATCCTTGGGACGTAATGCAATCTTTAACAGGATGAAGAAATTCTTGCTTTGCATATTATTGAGTTATGCAAATTATTTCATGGATTCAGCAGGTCAGAATAAAAAAAATGTGCCTCCGAGTATGCTGAAAAAAACAAAAAAAACACCCTTTCAACCGAGATTCTCAAAGTGCAGGTGAAGACTGGCTGAGAGGATTCATGAGACGAAATCCCACCATTACACTGAGAAAGCCCGAGGCTACCAGCATTAATAGAATTTCCGCCTTTAACAGGAAAGGGGTGTCACTCTTTTATACAAATTTGGAAAAAGTCCAAGAAAAATTCAATTTCAATCCAGATAGGATTTTCAACATGGATGAAACGGGAATTTCTACAGTACAGGTGCCAACCAAACTCTTAGCCCAAAAAGGGCAAAAACAAGTTGGTTTTGTCACCAGTTGGGAACGAGGCAAAAATATTACAGTAATTTGTGCCTTCAGTGCTTCGGGTATCTACGTACCACCCATGTTTATCTTCAACAGAAAAAGGATGAATTTGCAACTACAAAAATGAGGCCCAACAGGATCTGTCTTCTTCTGTTCTGATAAAGGTTGGATTACTGAAATCCTGTTCTTAGATTGGCTTCAGCATTTCCAAAAATTCGTGAAATCATCTACAGCAGACCCTGTCCTCTTGGTTATGGACAACCATGTTACACATTGCACATTACAAGCTTACAATTTTTGCAAGGCGAATGGAATGGTGCTGTTGACAATTCCTCCACACACTTCGCATCGTCTACAACCTTTGGACGTCACATTTTACTCGCCATTGAAGAAAGCCTATAACACTGAATGCAGTAGGTATTTGAAAAGTCACCCATTTCAAAAAATAACTCCTTTTGAGATAGCAGAGCTATTTAATAATGCATATGGAAGAGTTGCATCTCCCGAAAAGGCTATAAAGGGATTCAAAGTGACGGGAATCTTTCCCTTGTATCCTGATAACTTCACAGAAGAGGACTTTGCTGCTTCAGAGCTACAAATTATCAATTCGGTAACACCCGAAGTTGCTTTGCCAGATCCAGTTATCAGGGCACAAGGCAACAGAATCCCAGATCCAGTACCTGCCCCTATCAATGTCACCTTGGAGGAAATTCCACCTCTGCCAGGACCATCAAGACCAAACACAGCTCCAAAGAGAAAAGCCAAAAAACAACACGCAGAAATAATAACAGATACCCCTAACAAAACTACTTTAGAAGATAAAGAAAATAAAAAGAAAATCAAAAAAGAAAAAATGCGAATGGTGGAGGAGAAGAAATTGAAGAAAAAGTTTTTCGCTGAATCCGAGAATCAAGAAAATAATGAGAAAAAATTGCAGCTTTCTAGGAAATGTAAAACAAAGCCTACGAGAAAAGACAGTTCATCTTCAGGAGATTTCAGTGCCGATGACGATGAAAATGAAAGGGAAATTAATGAAGACAAATGTTTGGTGTGTGGAGAATTTAGCAAAAACGGAGAGATGTGGTTGAGGTGTATCAAGTGTTTAAGTTGGGCACACAAAGCCTGCACAGACACTGAAAAAGTTCAGTTTATTTGCGATTATTGTTCATACTAACTTCCATGAGGGGAAATCACGGCCACGGCTGTGATTACCCCACATGCATGGGGTAATGACGGCTAAGCATTCTTTTTTATTTTATTCCATAAGAAATTGTAAATCTCGTTATATTGGTGTTTAATTAATAAATACATACATGTTCCTTCACATCCTGCCTAATTATTCGTTCTAAATCAGAAGGTGAATATATTTTTTTACTAGAGTAATTGGGGATTTGGCATAGGGGGCCGCCATTCCCCCAACTCTCTCTAAGTATTGTAATAACATTTCAGTAATTCCTTGTGAAATGTCTACTTAGTAGAAAACTGCAACTTTTTGTTGCGATGATTTCCAGAATCCACTGTTAATAACACATTTTATAACCAATAAAAATGGAATGAGTACATCTCAGGTGACACTTTACCACTCCATTTATCGTACCTATTTGAAAAATTCGTCGCTGATACTCGAGAATAGAGTCGCCTACTAGACGATTCTAAAATAGCTTTCGCAGATATTTCATTACTTATCAAGTTTGAATTTTATATTTTCCAGCCATTCTCAACAGGAATGCATGTCGTGTTATACCTCACTTCCAGATAGATATCGTTCCAACTTCTCGAGTATGATGAATAGCGTGGAATTCCATGTTCATGAGGGAGGAGAATAAAAAGTTTGATGAATCTTGTTTTGAAGTGGAGATGTTATCTCCAAGATATATCCACGTACCAAGTTTTCCCGAAAATCTCTTCAAATTAATTGGGGCTGTTTGTTATGGTTGAAACTTGGCCAAGGCGAAGGGAAAATGATCAGGGGTGGTTTAAGTGGATGCAGCGGTTACCATACTGAATAATAACAAGATTTCTATGAAAACAGTAACAAGAAACAATTTTTTCGAAAAAATACTCTTTTTCTGTTCCCCTTTTGAAGAATTCAATTCTTAAATCAGCTCGTTGAGTTACGTATGCGATTTTTCTGAAAATGGAAAATAAAAATTTTCGCAAAATTCGGTTTTCTTCTACACTGGGAGAATTTTTTCCGCTCCCACTAGCGGCAATTTAATTACCGCCCGTTTTAACGGGAATTTACCTTCGAGTGGAATTTTGCATACCACGTGTTATATCACCTTGGATATTTACTCTGAATAAGTCTGTGCACTTCTTCGATGTAACTTTTCGTTGTGACTTAATTTTACGATGGAACTTTACATTGTTATATTACCTCACAACAAAAATTTGCATTGGAATTTTACATTGTAATATTACGACTTGATTCTCTAACGTGAATAATTTGCAGTGGAATTTTACATTGTAATATTACAGTTTGATATTCTAACTTGAAAAATACACTCTGATGTGAATTTGCTACGGAATTTCATAATGTGGGATTACATTATCATGAATTTATACAGTGAGGTAACGGATAAACTCATTTTCTACCTTATATTCAAGAAGAACCCTGAAATACACCGATTTATGTATTTGAAAAGACACTCTGTGACAAGAAAAAATGCCCCCCTACCGCACCCTCCTCAAAGTGATAGCCACCACACCAATTTTTTAAAATGAAATAGGGGGTCAAGTGATACCTCATTCAGAAGGGTATTCAATTGTCTATTCAACCATGTCTATTCTTTTGAATTTTGAATTTTTGAACAATATTAATTTTCAAAATGTTAAAAATTATCACGAATACTATTAAATTCGCTGTATATTCAATGCACCCTAATATTTTTTGGTTTATTTATCAACTGTTGTTTGTCATACGTGATACAAGGCTGTATAGACAGTTGAATACCCTTCGAAATGAGGTATCGCTCGACCGCCTATTTCATTTAAAAAAATTTGGGGGGTGATGGCTTTCACTTCGAGGGGGGTGAAGGAGCAGCGATTTTTTTTATGTCACAGAGTATCTTATCGAAAATACGAATTGACGTGTTTCCGGGGTTTTCTTGAAAATGGATAATAACGTAGAAAATGAATTTATCCTTTAACTTTAGGACCTAACTGTATATTTTTCATTGTTAGGAAGGTACATTTTGTCATTTATTCAACACACCATAGATGTATCCATCAATGTGAGAAATTTGTCTCGAGGTCACCAAAGTACTTCATTATACTATACTCGATTTATGTTTCGCTAATAAAACTACCATCATCAAGACTGATGATAGTCTCCAGATGAGTATTTTTAGCAATAAAGTGTTTTAGTGAAGTGGAGATATATTGCTCAAATTTTTGAAGAAACCAAAATTTTCAAAATCCTCAACATTTTTCCATCCACTTCTATACCTCTATTAACCACTCTGGCTGAGTGGCAGACGGATTGAACCCGTATTATCTGGGTAAGAATCGTCTAGCACATTTCATGTAGGTACTAGAAAAAATAATTGAATGTGTGGTGTTCAGTCGTAAAACAAAAATAATATGGTTTATAAGTATAAATAGATTATGTCCTTGTCTTCATTATCTTAAGATATTTCGGTCGATTGTGGACAGTTCTCTTTAATAATTGGAAATAAAATTAATTTCAAACATAAACTGAATATTTAATTCCAATATAGCAAAAATCTGAAAACACTTTCGAATAATACGTTGCATATTATGAACTAACATCAATCATTATTTATATATCATAAAGATTCATGGGCTGGTCTTCCCATTCAGTACGATTGTCCTAAAAACAAAAAAATTGGTATTATTCAACAAGCCAAATGCTTTCCATCTTCTTGTTAATTCTTGAAACAGGACAGAGACCAATAAAATTCAATTTAAATTATCATAGAATATGGAGTTATACAAATATTATTCGACAGCTAGATGGTTTGTTTCTATTCGGAAAAATGTCATTTGACAATGATGGAACAAATACTTGTGGAGTTTTTGGTGTACGTTGTTATTTTTTAAGAATTTGAATTTTTGGGAGCAAGTGTCACAAATAAACTCAGCAACAGCCAACATTTTCTGAAAAAAGCATAATTTGTTAGGAAAAAACGACCCAGGAATTTATTGGTTTCCCTATAATTTGGGATTCTTCAATCGAAAGTTATACGTTTCAACACATATAATCACCTTTCGAAATCAAAAGTTTTGATGTGATTAAGTCATTTTTCATATGTAGGTACTCACTCAACATATGATATCGTTGTTTCCCAAAAAACACATCGTGATTTTGAGGTTCTGTTTCTCAATTTCATCAGATATTTAGATATTATGAAGAAGACACCTGAATGCAATCTCGTAAATATCATGTAATGATTTTAATAAAGTTCACCTACCTTGTATTGATGATGCAATGCACAAAATACACTCAATACTTATTACTTGCAATACCTGAATTGGACTTCAACGAACTTGTAGGAGCTGACTTTATCCTGTGGATGCGTTATTTTAGAACCATCGCCGAAATTTACGCCAAGACGGATATACGTTTCAGTTGCAGGTGGATATTCTCATAGTTGAGGGATATTCACACAACTATTTTCAGTATATTGAAGGAAATTTTACGCGCTGAATAAAATATGTTGTAGTTTAAAAATTGAACGATAGAAGTAAGATTCCCATGGATCTGAAATAATGTTCCACTCTAAGCATTGAAAATACCTTGCAAATTTATAACAATTTTCTCAGTGTATATGCAAAATTGCATTTTTCTGCTTTGATCGGCTGCGAATATTAAAAAATGTGGAATCCTGCGAATATTATTTCTGAATCATTTTTGTTGATAGGTGTATTTTTTCATCAAAAAAATTGCATTTTTCGACTTTCATCGCCTGGGAAGATTTTCAAAATACGGAATTTTGCGTATATTACTTCGTCCTATGAAAAATTTTCTTCTGAATCCGAAAATGTACTTGTTATTCGAATAAAATGCTAATTCATTCAGAAAGTGTCGATTAGGTGGATGTCTGCATTTTTTCATAAAAAAAATTGCCTTCTTCCGGTTACCCCTTTGTCGAATTCAATTATTGAGGTGATATTTGGAATCAACTCGTCGAGAGAAATTTGCGATTTTTCAACTAATGCAAAACAAAAAATTTCGCAAAATTCGATTTCCTTCTTCATGGAATTGCATTTTTCGACTTTAATCGCATAGAATCTTTCAAAATGCGGAGTTCCGCAGGTATCACTTCGTTTCATTGATAGTTTCCTCATGAATTCAGAAATGTGTTAATTTTTTCAATCAGAATGCTGATTCATTGCTTGCTTGCGATTTTTCGAGAAATGTAACATAGAAATTTTCGCAAAATTCGATTTCCTTCTGTATAGACTTTGGTTGCCTGAAAATATTTCTAATATGCAGAATCTCGCGAGTACCTGATATGAAATTTCCTTATATATCTGAAAATGAGCTTGGTATTAGAATTGAAACGCTAATTCTTCTAATAAATGTCGAATTTGTGGATGGGTGCATTTTTACGTAAAAAAATACCCTTTTATAATTAACCTTCTGTAATTCAATTTTTGAGGTGACATCCGGAATTATGTCTGAGAGTCTGAGAGACATTTTTTACAAAATTCGATTTCCTTCTTTATAGAATATATTGCATTTTTCGACTTTGATCACCTGGGGATATTTCAAAAATGCAAAATTCAGCAAGTGTCGTACGAACACCCTTTTTCTATCGTAAAACGAGTCAAGGGTATGTTCAATACATATTAAATGAACTGAATTTAACGAGAGGTTACGTCTTACCAAATATCTCGAAGGCGGTTTTCTAGGTGGAAGTATGGCTCCTGGAAGTTCTGGAACGAAGTGGATGCTGCGCCGGCCGGCGGATAGAGATGACCGTCACTGCACTTTTATATAGGTTTTTCTATTTGGTTGTAAAACTAACTATTATAATTATAAAGAACTGGATGATATATTGTCGGTAGGTACAATTGTTCTGTCTCTGTAACGGTACTACCTTTTTCATTCGGAGTCCTTTTTCTCACTGGGGAGGGGGGGGGGGGATATAACACGATATGCGCCTGGCGCGACGTGAACCTCTGATAGCCACGAAATGTCCCAATACAGGGAGGACAAATATTGATTCGAACATACCGTGACACGTATGTAGTTTAGCTTTGGTAATTTAAATAATTAGATATTATGAGGGGCAATGTGGACGAAACAGCAAGTATCATTTCATCTCATAGAAAACATCCTTCTGAATCCGAAAGTGTATTTGTTATTGAATGAGGAGGCTAAGAAAATATCGATTTTGTGGATGGGTGCATTTTTCCGTCAGGAAAATGCCCTTTTATAACTAACTTGTCGAATCAAATTTTGAGGTGATATTCGGAATCAGCTCGTCGATATTTTGGGGAATGTGAGACAAAAAATTTCGCAAAATTCGATTTCCTTCGTCATAAAATTTTTCTACTTTGATCGCCTGGGAATATTTCAAAAATGCAGATTTCCGCAAATATCTCTTCGACTCATAGATAATTTCTTTCTGGAATGTACTCGGTTTTCGAATCAGAGTGTTTATTGTTAAAAAAAATTGTTAAAAATTGTTTTTTCCGTTAACCAGCTGTCGTTCCCTTACGAACGGCAGCCCTCAAAAGTCGAAACTTGTGCGAGCCAAGGATTAACGAGGTCTTACCTTTTTACGTGCGATTCCTAGCACTTTCTCGGGCCATTAGAAAAAATTCTGCAGTCGCCGTGGTTTGAACCATCGCCGACTGGCATTCAAAGTGATTAAACCGTGTCGCTTTAACCACTCGGCTACCTGGCCCTGTTAATATATTTGAAAACTGTCAATTTTTAAGATAGGTGCATTTTTTTCGCCAAAAAATGGCTTTTTTTCATTTTGCTCCTTTGACGAATTCAACTTTAGAAATGATATTCAGAATCAGCTCGTCGAGCGACGTCTGAAGATAGTTTGCGATTTTCCGAAGAAAGCAAAATAAACATTATTTGAATGATGGTTTTTCGGGTTTTTATGCCGACGTTTATTTGGAGAAAATCTCGACGTTTCGCCAACACGAGTGGTTGGCATTTTCAAGAGAAATGTTTACAGCTTCGAACACTGAACACTACTTGTTTGGTATGTAACAATCTTCTACTCACCTGCTAACAATCTTCTACTCACCTTACAAAACCTCTCCTTGCAATTTTTTCCACTAAAGAAGATTAACACAAACAAAAAACCACCAGTGGCGTGGTTCAATAATTCTCTCAAGGAAATGAGGGAACATTTGCTGTGTGTGAAAATCATTTGCGATAGCTCAAAATGTGCTGAAAATTATGTTGCCTACAATATACTGAGGAAACAGTACAGAAGGCAACTAAATGAAGCAAAAAAAAGTGCATAAAGCAATTATGTAAAAAATTCAGATAATATTTCGAAGACCACTTGGAAACTTATTAACCATGAACTCAACCGTAACAAACAACAAAAAAAAAGTGAAATATCATCTGAAGATTTCTGTGACTTCTTTGGTAATATGGCAGAAAAAATAATTTCTTCCCTGTCAGATTAAAAAAATGCGCCTCTAAAAATTTTAAATAGTAAACTTAGACCATGCGAATCATTTTTCCTCACACCCGTTACACCAGCAGAAGTGCGGGAGGCTATCAAATCTCTAAAAAACTCTGCCAGCCTGGACTATTACGAGTTAAACAGTTATATCATCAAAGCAGTCGTTGACGAAATTATTGAACCATTGACCACATTATTCAATTTATGTTTCACTTCTGGTACTTTTCCCGAATGTCTCAAAATTTCTAGAATAATTCCAATTTTCAAAAAAGGGGACCCAAAATTAGTCGACAACTACCGGCCAATCTCAATTGTTCCAATACTGGTCAAAATTCTGGAAATTCTTTTGAAAAATAGACTAGTCGCATATTGTTCGGCTAAACATCTACTTGACGATGCACAATTTGGTTTTCGTTCTGGAACTTCTAGAATTGACGCTCTTTTGAAGATAGTCAAAGACATAGTGGAAGGCCTTGAGAGAGAGGAACATGTCGCTATCACTTTGTGTGACCTCTCAAAGGCCTTCGACTGTGTCTCCCACGACATTCTTCTAGAAAAGATGGAATTTTATGGTGTGAGGGGAGTTGCCCTCGAGATCTTCAAAACGTATTTATGCGAAAGAAAGCAAATTGTGTCTGGAAATTATCAATTGTCAACATCAATGACAGTAAGACATGGTGTTCCTCAGGGCTCGGTACTCGGACCTCTCCTCTTCCTCATTTTCGTGAATGACTTGAACTTCTTTATGCAACCTGTACAATGCATACAATACGCTGACGACACGTCACTGGTATCGAGGAACAAAGATTATAGAAAATTGACAATGGAATCCAGGGTAGCAGAAGAGAAGGCTTCCTCCTGGTTCCTTTCTCATCTAAAATATATAACTCAGAAAATTCCAGTGCCAAATTACTTGGTATAATCTTAGATGACAATCTTTCATGGTCAGCTCACATTGAAGACCTCAGAGGCAAACTATCCAAAAGTTTATTTGCATTCAGACAACTCCGTGCCATGATGAGTACAGATGCACTAATGAAAACCTATTTTGCCCTATTTCACTCCAAATTAGAATATGGCATCATCTTGTGGGGCAACTCCTCACACGCATTGAAAATTTTCATCCTCCAAAAAAGAGTATTGAGAATAATTTGCAACGCTGGGCTTAGGGACAGCTGGAAACCTCTATTTATCAGAAATGGAGTGATGCCTCTTCCATCAGTCTATATCTTTAAAACACTCTTAGAAATTCACAAAAACGAAGATCGTTACCTTAAACATTCGGAAATTCACGCTCACAATACTAGAAATTGTAATCGGCTGGTCAAACCCCGATTCAGACTCAGCAGGTGTCAGAGAAACTCTCCCGACTTGGATCTTTATAATCACCTACCAGAAAACATAAAAAATCTCCGTCCAGAATGTTTTAAAAACAAACTCAGGACTTTTTTATTGCGATACTGTTTCTATAGTGTCGAAGAATTTATCAAAAACACCTTTTTCACAAAAACGCACATAATAAGTACTTACTTTTATTGTCCCAAAACATATGTATATATTTATGACTGTGGGTGTGTATATACTGTTAGTTCTGATCTAAATGTAGGTATGATTCTATTGTAAAGTTTGATTTTACGTGTGATTGTATTGATTGCTTTTTGTATTGTTAAATATGTCTATCTTGTTGCGATTTTATTGTAAATTGATTTTGCTGTGTGATTGTATTGATTGCATCTTGTATTGTTAAATCTGTCTATTTTGTCGGAGAAATCTCCTTGCTGACGACATAATTTTATATTTAATTTTTCTGACTTGCAGCAAACAATTGCAATTGTATACGTTGTTAAATAAATCTATCTATCTATATATGCGTTGTCTCAGCCAGTATTTATAGGTCGACGTACTCGTATAGATACTGTCATAAATACTGGCTGAGACAACGCATAGCAAACAAGTAGTGTTCAGTGATCGAAGCTGTAAACATTTCTCTTGAAAATGCCAACCACTTGTGTTGGCGAAACGTCGAGATTTTCTCTAAATAAACGTCGGCCTAAAAACCCGAAAAACCATCATTCATTCAACGATGGCCGCGAAAGCCTTTCACAATTTGTTAAACATTATTTGTTTTATGTTTATATTTAACATTTTCTTTACTTACTACTGTTTGTATTTTCACGAATGTATTTTCTCGAATGTCCTAAATGTCAGTATATACCATATTTTAGAGATTTATTAAAATATATCTGTATCATATTTTTTCTTGTTTTTATTTCTAGTTTAATCTTATATCTACATGCTTTGTCTTTAAGAACCCGATTCTTTCAACAAAAGTATAATTAGATTGATCAAATTATTGAATAATTTGCTCCGATAGATATATAGTTTTCTCACTATGGGTATTTTTGTTCCAGAAATGAAACAGATGAGAGCAGGAATGGCATGTCTTTTTTGAGAATCTCAGAGTATTTTGTACCACCCCAGATAATAAATACTACAGTATAGAATTGGGGTTTAAGCCAAGGCGATGTATATCATGATCAAGATTTCATATTTGAAAATATATATCATTGAATAAAACTTGTATATCAATCAACGTAGTATTTCTTCTGTATATTCTATATGCTCATAATGATAATCATTATTACAATATTAGCCGTCCTCTACCGGCACAGGCTATGCCCTTGGGTGCACTCTTCTAGTGTTTACGAGGGAGTATTATTATCATTATATCCATCGGTGTACTCTAGATAATAAATTTCCCCAACTATTCAACGTCGAGTACAATCAATACCATTACAAATGTCGAGTTTCTGGCATGAATTGAAAGCTCCGCGCGGAGTTGCTATTATTTCATGTAACTTCAAAGTTGGTACGAGCACGAATAAAATATCCTCGATTTCCATTTTGGATCCATTGTACACATAACAATTGCAAACAAATGTTTTCATTAGGGGTAAAATAAACTAGCCCAACATGCCTCCAAAGCGAGCTGGGTGGCTTCGAGTTTCTGCGTTTGAATAGAAAACGACCATGAAGCTTTTATAGATTGTTGTGTCGTTAGCAGACATCAGAGAAAAGTTGGTGAAGTGGAAGTTGAAACAATTCCGTCACTGGAAAACAATACGTCTTTATCAGTTTCTCCTATGGCGACGCTAGTGTACAATTAGACTTGCATTGAGGTTGTACATCGTGAATGAAACGTCGTTTAATTCTGAAATGATTAAATATAGCACAATGCTGCATGAAAGAGTGACAAGAGACGTGTTCGTTGTGGGATATGCACTTCGAGAAACTATTATTGAGACCTCTGAAAAAGTGTCCCGAAATTATTTGTCCACATACAGAATTGGTGCTAAGCCTAGTAATTTGCCTGTGGTTGCCAACAAAATATATTCACCTCTGGCAATAAAATAAGCACAAAAATAAATCGCATTCCTCTAGTTCTGTTATAAATGTGACTAAAGCTGCTGCTACCTCTACTTGTACAACTCTTCGGGGCTCTGGGACAAAACAGCGATGGACATAAAAGCGACAGACAAATTAGCGAGGTTGAAACAGCGACAGGACAAAATACCGACAGGACAAAATAGTGACAGGACAAACTAGTGACAGGACAAACTAGTGACAGGGCAAAATAGCGACTGGAAAAATAGTGACAGGACAAAATAGCGACAGGATAAAATAGCAACAGGACAAAATAGTGACAAGCAAAACAGTGGCAGCAGAAATATCCATAGACAAAACAGCGGCAAAACAAAACAGTGATGGCAGTAATTGAGACAGACAAAACACCGATAAGACAAGACTTAAATTTGATGAAAATAATATTCATGATAATAACACATTTATTTGATTTGTATACTTTACAAGCTCAAAGTGAGTGCAATACTCTCCAAAACAAGAGTTCGTAATCACTCATTCAATATGACAAATTTACAACTACGGCGTTTGAATAGCCTGAAACCGCTTTTTTTTATCTAGAAACAAATAGGTATCTCAGACCCAGTCTGTTCTTCTTTGATGAATTGAACGATTTTGTAAATGGATGGATGGTGGTAGTCGATAGATATCTGGAATGCATAATGCCATACATTCTAAGGAATCATTGTTTTTTGTAAGATTATTCTTCATGCGTTCAAACATATTCCATGATTTCATTGGGAAACGTAGATTATTTTGCAGTAGTCGTTGTGTCATACTTAATTATTCTCCTGATTCTCTGATATTTGGGCAAGATTTTTCAAAAATCGCAAAATAAATTTTTTTCGAAAAATATCCTACTGAATAGAATATTGCATTTTTCGACATTGGTCCAGCAAGTACTTATAACTTCATCTTATGAAACATTTCAACCTGAAACCAAAAATGTACTCGTTTTTTGAATCAGAGTGCTTATTTATACAGAAAATGTCGATTTTGCGGAGAAAAATTGCCTTTTTATATTTAATCTTGAGTCGAATTCAATTTTTGAGGCAACATATGGATTCTGCTCAACGAATTAGACCTAAGGAAAGTTTGCTTTGCTTTCTCGAAAATTTTAAAATAGAAAATTTCGCAAAATTGGAATTCTTTGTATTAATTTCAGAATATTGCATTTTTTGACTTTGATAGCCTTATAATATTTTAAAAAAACGCGAAATTTCGAAAGTATCACTTTCTCTTACAGAAAATATTTTTTTAATACGAAATTGTACTTGTCTTTTCAATTAGAATCATAATTCATTCAGAAAAAGGCGATTTTGTGGATAGGTGCATTTTTTGTCGAAAAAGTTCCTTTTTTATTTTCAATCCTTTTTCGAATTCGATTTCTGATGCAATAGTCTCACGGAAGTTTGAGTTTTTTCAAATGAATTAAAATGAAACATTTCACAAAATTGCATGTCCTTCCATATAGAATATTGTATTTTTCGACTTTGATAGCCTGAAAATATTTAAAAAATGAGGAATCCTGCTAAACTCACTTCATCCTATAGAAAATCCAATGAGTGCATTTTTCATAAAAAAATTGCCCTTTTATAATTAATTTTCAATAGAATTGAATTTATGTGGTGATATCAGAAATCATCCTGTCCAGTTACGTCTGAGAGACTTTTGTAGTTTTCAGAAAAATTGAGGATTAAAAATTTTGCCAGATTCGATTCCCTTCTATATAGAATATTGCATTTTTCGACCCTGATCGCCTAGGAATATTTCAAAAATACGGAATCCCGCATGTATCATTCCACCTTATGAACAATTTTGTTCTGGATCTGAAAATCTACTCGCTTTTTGAATCAGAATTCTAATTTATCAAAAAGATGTCGATTTTAAGGATAGGAGCATTTTTTTTAAATTGCGTATTTCAACTTTGATCGCCTAGGAATATTTCAAAAATGCGGAATTTCTCAAGTTTTACTTCATCTTATAGAAGATTCCCTTCAGAATCCAAAAATGTACTAGCTTTTTGAATGAGAATACTAATTTATTTAGAAAATGTCGATATTGTGGGTGCATTTTTTCGTAAAAAAATTGCCCTTTTTCAGTTACCTCTTTGGCAAAGTACCCCACACTTTTTATAGGTAAACTGGTTCTAGGTGAAATTGTCTGAATTTTTGGTATTTTGTAGTATTCGATGTATTGATCGAACATGCAGAATCGCAAAGTTCGTTGATGGATAGATTTTGAAATACAGAAAACAAGTTAAAAATCAGTAATTTTTATTCAATTATTTTCTCGGGATTTGAAAGTGCTAACTGCATTTTTTTTCGTTCTCATCATCAACGTACCTAAATATCATTCAGATGGTGCAGAGTAAATTATTATGTACTGAGTTAAAAATAAAAACATTTTAGTAATGTCTGAATTTTCGATGTAATAATGAAATATTGATAAAATTATCTTGGCATGCAATATTCGATTCTCATTCCATCATTGATCACAATTCATACATTTCATACAGGGTGGTTTGAAAAATTGGTGAATTATATGGCTGGTTCTTTCGTACATATCCTGTATATTCAAGTGAATCATCATCGTCCGAAGATAGCTGATACCGTATAAACATGATTTCGGTGGAATATATAGGGTGATCAGGAACATTTTCGATGATAAAAATTACAAAATATCAACGTTTCAGAAATCGCCATGTAATTCATGATGAAATATTATTATTTAATATATTCATCACTATCTCCTCAACACTGTCCCAAAAATTCAGTTTCCTACTATGACTAGTTTTATAGTTATTAATTGAGAAACTTATTACCATTTGCATGACGAGTTGAAGGAACTTGTTCACGCGTACATTCTACTAGTGGCCAAGATTTTTCACAAATAGTGAAACGTGAGAATGTGGAGATCAAAATAAATGTAACATTATATGCAGGGTGATGACCAATGGCGGTCCATCCAATTCCATCTACGATATACGAATATACGACACATCAGTTACAACTTACAACTCAGGCATGTGCCAGATACAATTCCTAATTACAGGGTGATTTCTGAAACGTTGATATTTTGTCATTTTTATCATCGAAAATTTTCATGATCACCCTATATATCCCAACGAAATCTTGTTTATACGGTATCAGCTATCTTCGGAGTATGATAATTCACTCGAGTATACAGGATATGTACGAAAGAACCGGCCATATATTTCACCAATTTTTCAAATCACCTGAACGAAATGTATAAATTTTGATTAATGATGATTAATTTTGAAGAATAGTATATTGCATGCCAAAATAATTTTATCAATATTTTATTATCACATCGAATTTTCAGACATTACTAAAATGTTTTTATTTTTCACTCTATACATAATGATATAATCTGCACCATCTGAATGATATTTATCAATATGAAGGTAGGTTGATGATAAGAACGAAAAAAAAATGCAGTTGGCACATTCAAATCCAGAGAAAATGATTAAATAAAAATTACTGATTTTTAACTTGAACGCCTTGTATTTCAAAATCAACGAAATTTGCGATTCTGCACGTTCAATCAGTACATCGAATACTACAAAATACTAAAAATTCAGACAATTTCACCGAGAACCATTTTACCCATAAAAAGTGCGGGTTCCTTTGATTCTTGAGGTGATTTACAGTATCAGCTTATCGGATCTCGTCTGAGGAAAGTTGGCATTTTTCGAAAAAAAGCAAAATAAAAATTTTCTTAAAGTTATTGATTTCCATCTAGGTATATTGAATATTACATTTTTTGAATTTGATCGCCTAAGAATATTTCAAACATATGAAATCCCGCGATTATGACTACTTTTTCAATCAGAAAGCTCATTAATTCAGAAAATATCGATTATGTGGATGGGTGCAATTTTACTTAAAACATTGCACTTTTTTGGTTAATCCTTCGTCGAAATAAATTTTTGAGGTTATATCCAAAATCAGCTCGTTGAGTTTCGTCTGGAAGAAGATTCCGGTTTTCGTGAAATAGAAAATGAAAATTTTCGCAATATATATAGAATATAACATTTTTGGTCTCTGATCGACTGGGAATATTTGAAAAATGCGAAATCCCGCGAGTATTACAAAAAAAAATTTACCTCATAGAAAATTCAGTTTTAAATCCGAAAATGTACTCAATTTTTTAATCAAAATCCAGATTATTTAGAAAATATCAATTCTGTGGATGGGTGCATTTTTTCATCAAAAATTTGCTCTTTTATAGTTAACTTTGTGTCGAATTAAATTTTTGATGTTACACTCGAAATCAGCTCATCAAGTTACGTTTGAGAGGAATTTGCGATATTTTCGAAGATTTAAAATAAAAAAAAAATCTCACAAATCTCTCGATATGTATGGCGTATGTCTTTTTTGAGGAACTCAATTAGAATATTTTGTACCACCACAGATAAAAATACAGGATTATGCTAAGGCGTTATAGATCATGAGCAGATTTTTATATTTGAAAACTTTCCTCAGTTGATATAACTTGTATATCAATTACCGGAGCATTTTTCCTGTATATTCTATGTGTTCATAATAATAAATAATCATCATAATAAAAATATTCGTCGTCTTTACTTCCTCTCGCATACACAAGTTGATGAAATGCATTCTGAAACGGATGAGATACAGACGTATTTCTGAAATTGAAAATATTCCCATAATTTCTCCAATTTGAATCCACAAACCTCCCGGAAACGTCCAAAGTCAAACTCAACTTCCAAATGAATTCATATTGACCTTGTGCTCAGAGCTAGCTCGTCAGGCTTGCGTTGATGCTCCTGTTCTGAAATCAATTCGATGTTATCTGAATATTCCCGCAAAACAAACAAATCCAGTAAACACGCGGAAACATCATCCGAAGCGTATGAAGTTTATCCAGCTACATACGAGTCTGTAGGGATAAACTTCGTAATAGCGGTTTATTGAAAACATTGTAACCGAATTCATGCCAGACTCGTTGCGGCTGTCTTGTTTCGTTATAAATTGTTTTGGTTATATAAATTCGATGTTACCATATTTCCATTCTTCTTACTAGGTCTCCTGGATGACTGACTCTATTCACCTGGATACGTTAGATGTAATGATATAGTTATCAACGTTACAAGGCCGATATGTGGCAAATAACGGATGAGGTTGAATATTGTATTGTATTGTATCCGAGGCGCAGCCGAGGATTATAACAACCGAATCCGTTTTTTGTGTATCATCCGTGTGTCGTTCAAGACTTTTTGTAATCCCGCTGAAACATTACGACGTGGCTGTGAAAAAACAATGACTTTCCTATAGCAATTCACAACGTCCTAGGCAGAAACTGTAATAACGAATCGCTAATAACCGTTAGGTTGATGCGATTAAACTTAAAAAAAAAACAGGTACCTCGTGATTCTACAGAAACATCCCAACATCGTGTTGTCATGAAACAGCTTAACAATATCACAACAATATTAAAAACAACGTCAGTTTTTTGTGTCTGCGAGTTCGCTTTGGCAACGACCATGAATGAAATTGAGGAAGAAAATCAAATTTCTTTAGAAATATTGGGAAAATCTCGTGCAGCGAGTGTTGATTTACGGCCGCAAATAACTCAAGAGCGATATCAAAAATAATATGAAAATTTTGAAGAGTGGCGTTAAAGCAAGAATGTGAAGGTGGTTAATGAAGATTCAGATATTATTAGCCTATACGAAAAGAAAATCAGAGGTTTATTCTCCTAACTCGCTGTGGACTAAGATTCCAATGTTGAAACTTGCTCTGAAAGTTTATGACAATATTGACATGTCAAGGTTAGTTATTTTAAATCGTACACTATATCAGAGTATTACCTATAGAAATAGTATTTTCAGATTTGGAAAATCATTTTTGTTCTTGAGACGAAAGTCTGATTAATGTAAAGTAAAGTGATGTGTTGTAAAATTTTATGAATGCTCATAATTGGCAATAAATGCGTACTTACGTTGTCAATAATTTTCTCTGAATTTCTTTCCGAAACCAAAAAAAATTATAACAAATAGCTTAAAAAATTCAACTTAAAATAATCTAATTTTCCTGCTCATCATAAAAGCTTTTGAAAACAAATTGGAAATTTTTGGAAAATCATAATAACGTCGACATCTCTTGTGATGAGTTTTACAATTTATTAAATAACATCTTCACAGAATAGGTTCCTAAAAGCACTGCTAGAAAATCATCCTTCCCACTGTGGTTTACAGGTGATATCATAAGGAAATTGAAAGCAAAAAGTAGTTATTTGAAAAAATATAAATCAGGGGGTGATGCGGAACACCTCGAAAAATACAAAGCTCTTCGCAGAGACTTAAAAAAAGATTTTTCCATTGCTCACACCAATTATATTCGTAAAACTGAAGATAACTTAGCAAATGAGCCATCTAAGTTTTGGGCGCATGTGAATAATCTTCGTGATAGGTCATCTATTCATAGTTCTTTGAATTATAATGATGACCAATTAACTGACCCCCAACAAGTAGTCGATGGCTTTGCTTCCTTTTTCGAATCTGCCTACATTGAGTCATCGAAGTATCGGCAATCTGAAACAAACGATTTTACTAATATACCAACCTTATCTGTACCCAAAATCACTGAAAATGACGTACTGAAGTCGCTGAAGAAATGCAAACCAAAAATGACAACAGGTCCCGATGGCATTCCATCGTTTCTCTTGAAAGACTGTGCTTTAATATTCGCTAAACCACTATCTACCATTTTCAACTTGGCTCTGGCATCACTTCGTTTTCCCAATACATGGAAAGATGGTAAAATTTGCCCTGTCTTCAAGAAAGGTGACAAAAATATGGTTGAGAATTACAGACCGATTCTTATACTATGTAACTTCAGTAAATTGTTTGAAATGGTCTTATATGATGTTTTATTTGCGCATGTCAGATGTCAGATCGTAGAAAATCAGCATGGTTTCATTAAGGGTCGATCAACTACAAGTAAGTTAACATGCGTCACTCAATTCATTGCAGATGCCTGGGACAAGTCCTCTCAAGTCGATGTCATATACACAGATTTTTCCAAGGCCTTTGATAGGCTTGATCACGGTAGGTATACTTCTTAGAAAACTCTCATCATTTGGCTTGACAAACAACTTCATTCTTTTTCTGGAGTATTATCTGAGCGGAAGGCGTTTGAGGGTTCAGTACCATGGTTTCAGCTATGTAGAAATGAAGTCATCTTCTGGTGTCCCTCAAGGATCTGTACTTGGTCCATTATTATTCATAATTTTTATAAATGACATATGTATGGGCATTGACTCGAAAATCCTCCTATATGCAGATGACTGTAAACTGTTTCGTCAAATCACCTCTCTGGGTGATAGTTGCTGTCTTCAGAACGACATAAATATATTGAATGAATGGTGCGAAGTCAATTCCTTACATCTGAGTATAAAAAAGTGTAATGTCGTCACCTATACTCGTAAAAACACACCAATTGAATCAACCTACACCGTAAATGGCCATCATATGCAGAAAGTGGCAGAGTTCAAAGATCTAGGAATAGTCTTCGATGCAAAGTTAACATTTTCACATCACGTAAGTACCATTGCTAAAAACGGTTTAAAAATACTTGGTTTCATTATCAGAAATTCCAAATGGTTTATTGAAACTGAAACTCACTTACTCCTCTTCGATGCACTTTTGAGATCGAAACTTGAATATGGCAGCGTTGTATGGAATCCTGGATACAGCACTTATATAAATAACATAGAAAATATTCAGAGGCGATTTTTGAAGTACATGAGTTTCAGATATAATGGAGTTTATCCAAATCGTGGCGTTCCACACGATCAACTGCACTCAAGATATCAAGTCAACTCTCTGTATAAACGTCGTGAATATTTAGGAATATTATTTTTGAATAAAATCCTTGTCTCACGAATTGACTGTCCATTTTTGCTCTCAAAAATAAATTTACATGTGCCTCGGCTACCTGTACGTAATATTTCTACATTTTACTTTCCCGCTCCACTAACGAATGTACTTAATTTCTCGCCTCTGTATACTATATGTCGAGACCACTTGTCAATTCAGAGTAAGTGGACATTTTTCATTGTAAACCAATCGACATTAAGCGGGCTATTCTAACATGATTTTTCTTCTTTTTTATTATATATCAAATTCTTTCTATCACTGCTGTAGTGCCGTGTGTGAACTTTTTTCTCACTGAGTTTTTTTCAGGTCACACACATATGATTTTGTACTTTTCTTTTATTGTGTAATATGGCGAAAAGCACTCAAATTTTTTTTGCCTCATTCTGTAAAACGCTCTGGCTGTAGAATGATGTACTAAATAAATAAAAAATTAAATGAATAATGAGCAGTCAGTCACACAATTCTTTATTTCAACTAGTACGTGTTCTTGATTTGCAGCTGTAATATACACTAGGAGTTGGATCTGATGTAACTTACTATACAAATTATGACACTAAGGAAAACAAGATTAAATTTCCACAGATTTATTGTCTACGCGACATGTTTCGATACACAGTATCTTTCTCAAGCGAAAGTAATACATTTAATTGTTCTACGTTGAACATAACTTTGATAACCTTCTTATCGATTGAGGTAATTAGGACCTACCTATAATGAAAATAAAAATTGGCAATGCAGTGAAGGTACCTGTAAATCTCAAAACATAGCTACTACTCAATTAATTGTTTTGAGATTTACAAGCAGACCGATATTATCTGGGATGTTATCTTGAGAAGGTATACTTGGAAAACGCTTTTGAACGTCAAATAAATTCAATACTTGGTGAACCGTAGTTCATTAGTAAGAATAATAATATTGAGGTATTATTTCTATTTATATTGAAACATGGTGAATTTTCTTCTATTCTTGGAATACAGGAGAATCAGAAAGTGAAGCGCATTTTAAAATAAGTACCAGTCTATTCCATTTCACATTGTTATATCGAAAGGGTCTCAATGTGCATTCGATTCCGAAGTATAAATGGAATGTCACATTGGGCTAATTTCGAGTCACAATTTGCATCACATTATGATGTCTCGACATGACCAACGGGGCACCGAATAGACGTTTATGCGATAATAATAGAAGTCACTTTGCGATTCACTGGTGTGATCTGATACATGAATGTGAATCCCACTACCATCTCTGAGATCAATCTGTGTTGACTGGGATGAGGACGCAATCAGTAGTTCTTGGGGGTGGGGGTGCAGCTGACCGCGTTTCATATTTTCAACAACATTCATAGATCCATAGCTGAGAAAAGGCTTAGTGTTTGGTGATCCCGAAAAGTGCTCGGGAGCACTGTTAGGGATTACTAAGCACTATTCGTTTTCGTAAAATGCTCGAAGCACTGAATTCAAAAAGTGCTCGGGAGCACAGTTCTTAAGAGCACTAAAATGCTTAAAGCACTTTCACGAACACTAAGCACAGTGCTTTGGGACAGCTCTGACTCATGAACAAATCTACTCCATTTTCAATAATCCATCAAAGAAAATCCCATTCTGTAACAAACCCTGACCTTCCCAAATATCATCACAAGTAGAGACAACAAATGTATCGAATTTCATTTTCACAAAACTCCTCCCCAAATCAGAGGAGACTAATCAGAACGAACAATCGCCTATCCAAACAAAAAGCTCCCAATACGGCCTGCGTTATCGCTCCATCTCCATGGAAAAAGTTGTTATTTCCACGAGCATATTGTCTTTCAAAAACAAAACAACTCATATCGTTTTCGGTTCATAAGACAACTGGGTTAACGAGTAATGGGAAAAAAGTACGATTCCTCCCGTGAGATATGTTTCGATACGCTTATTTACACATAGATCACTCCAGCAGAGCACAACATCAGACGGAATGCTATGCACTTTTTGCTCTATTAGTGTACGAGGGTTGGTTCATATATTCTGGAAATTCACAGTTCGGGATTGTAATTTATATTTTATTTATTTGCTTTTTATACGACTCCTTAGGAAGTTGTACCAGGAAATTGTACCCTACAGTTCTCCAGGAGGACACCAACATTTTAATTGACTTTCCTAACCCATGGTTATTTTGGACGAAAAAAAATTAATTCTGTCTTTGCACAGTCAAACCATTACATTTCTCGAATCCTTGGAGATATCGCTTTGAAAAATAAATCATTTCAGTAACTCGAAGATAATATTTGTAATTTTTTTTGCGGTCGGAAAATCTGGAAAAATTATACAAGTTTTTTTTTGTTTTTTTTTGGTTTTCCTACTTCCCCCGATGCAGGTTCAGGAATGATTTGGTCGCTTCCATTTTCCTTGAAAATATACTCCAATGTGTCCTACAGGAGTATATAAATTTAGACTACGATCGGAAAATTCTCTTTTTGGCGTTTTTCCAAAACATGTCGATTTAAAAAAAAATCAAGTACGCTGAACCGTTTGTTCAAACTGAATTTCGAAAAACGTGACGTGTAGGGCTTGAGTAGATGAACAAATTCTACTCGATTTATTTTCCACGAAACTAATCGGAAAACCGAAAAAACTCGAAAAATGAAATAATTTGGAATTTTGATAATCCTCGCCCGCATTTTCAATATTGTTTCTGATTGAAAAATTTCTGAAAAATTTTATTATTTTTTTCTATAAATTCCAAAAACTCGAAAACGAAACGACATATTGAAAATAAGTATATGACAGGCCAAGGAAAAGTTCCTATGCAATTTTTTCACATCTTGAAAAAAAAATTGAGTAGACTTTCCACATTTTTATCTAATAACACCAAAAACTCGAAAATTATACCAAATATCGAAAAAATTTAAATCAACAGTTTCAAAGTCCTTGAACAACTCTACAAACAGTTTCCATGAAATATCCCCATATCTCTGAAAAAAAATACGCCCACCTTCAAATTTCTCAAAGAATACTGATGCAGTTATCAAAAAAGAAAATGAAAAATGGGTGAATCTCAAAATGAGGTGGTGTGAATAAAAATAAAAACCTCGATCCATTTAACCTTATATTTTCCCATAAAATATGAAATGATATCACCATCTTCGAAAATTGGAATTACAAGTGCTTTTTTGACAATAGAAGAAAATATGTCTAATTCGAAGAATGTCTGTCAAAGGTTCACATATGAATTTTGCAATAATCTTTAGAATCTCATCATTGATTCCATCAAGCCTGGGAGCCTATCTGTTCTTCAGATTATTCATTGTATTTTCAACCATTAAAATTCTTGTTCTTTGCCAAATTCTTCCCCACATTCTCAAAAAACTTATTAAATATATTATCAGCATTTTTTTGAATAAATTTAATCAATTCTTCCTAATTTAGTAATCAAGATTTCATTATTATGGCCCCTAGAGGTTTTAACTTGCATTTTGTTCTTTTTGATAACATTTTTTATAATAATTGTATTTGTTTATTTCGTTATATAGTCAAATCAAATCAGAATATACTTTATTGTAGAAAAAATCAAGTTTCTGTTGACAAAGTGAAAGATGAACAGTACAAAGATACGAACGCACAGTAACATAAATATACACAATCATATATATATATATATATTTATATATATATATATATATATATATATATATATATATATATATATATATATATATATATATATATATATACAATATATACAAGTTTCTAATACGTTATTATAACGTATTAGAAACTTGATTGAACAACGAATTGTTGGCTGCCTGTCAATTTGTGGACAAACTTCTACTTTTGGATTCCTTGGTTCGTGTCAAATTAAGTTTCAACTAGTGACTGTAGATGTCATGAATAACTTCCTGTTATATTGTGTCTTGCCTCACGGTATTAATTCTTGAGTGGATTCGTTTTGATTTCGAGAGCTCCATAAATCATTTCTGATGAGTGCGTTAGCACGAAACAGCTGTCAAAGGTTGGAACTCTCGGAATTAAAACGAAATATACTCTATTTTCACTTAGATTCTGCTTGCGTTCCTCATAACGTATTAGAAACTTGATTGAACCTTGGGTTGGTCAGAACAACGAATTGTTGGCTGCCTGTCAATTTGTGGACAAACCTCTACTTTTGGATTCCTTGGTTCGTGTCAAATTAAGTTTCAACTAGTGACTGTAGATGTCATGAATAACTTCCTATATATATATATATATATATATATATATATATATATATATATATATATATACTCACATATACACTTATATACACATAAGAATAAATGAATAAAATATAAATATAAAAAATGTTATTTGAACATTTTGTCAATTTTTCGACGTATCAGCTATCGCTTCAAACGAGTAAACAATAAAATAAAATAAAAGTGACTAAACAAATAATGCCTCAACAATGAAAATCACAAATGAGAAATACAGTTCACATTTTTCATTAAAAGTTATTGTAAAATTCTTGAAAACTATAATAGGGTCTGCTTACGAGTAGTTTTTCAATATGTTTTCTAAAGCTTCCAACACTATCGTGACTCTCTCTAGAGTGAGACGGTAAGTGATTATACATCTTGACGCCGTTATAGAAAATGGAGTCCTTTACCAGGGAGGAGGAAGGTAAGGGTAATTTTGAATAATTTTTTGATTTTTGGCGAGTATTATGACACGATGAAATATTTTCAAACTTTGAAATATGTTTGTGTATAAGACATACAGTTTCCATAACGAAGAGAGCCACTGCTGTCAATATCTTTTTCTTTTCTTCTTCTTCTTCATATCCTTCTTTTTCTTTAGTCATTTTCGAGTTTCCATTAATAGTTGGTGTCTTTTATAATTCCATCCCAGATAATCTCCAAGAAGGAATCAGATTGTATATTGTTATCCAAATACTATTGACATTATTCTAATTTTTTTCTGAAATTTATTTATCGACATCACCTCGTATCTCCGTTTAAGTCGTATATTAAAATCGCCCGTCATTTGGCAGAGCATTCACAAAAGAACAACCTCAAAACACATTCATCTTTCCCCATAGTTTGCGGCTTTTGCTGGTGCTCAACGTCGGTAGCTTTATTATATTCTTTTGACACAGATATCCTCAGAATAAAATGAGGAATAACTGCTTTACATCAAACAGGAATGGGTCTGTGAGATTTCAGATTTTTGTAGAGGGTTTTAATGATGGGACTGGATTTTCTGGATCTTTGATATACATTGATGAGATATCTGATTTTCTCTTGAGCATTTATTAATCTGAGACCAAGCTATAGTGGTTTTTTCCTCCACAACATAGAAGACGCAAATTTGTACAAAAAACGAGGAAGCGGCCCAATGTTGAATGTGCAAAAATTAATACCAAAATAAAAAATATGAGCGTATAGGAAGTTGAAATTCAGCATGAGTTTCTAGTTCATGCAACACTATCGTAACATAACCTAAAAAATTGTCAAAGTTGTGAAAAGCGTTTTTTTTGTTGATAACTAAAAAACTACAGCTCCGATCGAAAAATATCAATTCAGGAAATTGTAGGCATTATTAAGATGTATCAACATAACTTTTCGAAATCAATGACACTTTTCGAGTTATATCGAAAAAACCGTGAAAAATCGGTATTTCTATAACTCGTTAAGGGTCTTCATCCCTGAAAAAGGGGGAGTCAGAAACAATTTTTTTTTCTGAGTAGAGAAGGGTTGTTTGATTGTATAAAGATAAAAATAATAAAAAAAATATTCTTTGACTTCTAAATTAATGAAATGGATTTTTTCCCCCATTTTTGGGCATTTTCATTCAGTTCCACCATCAAAACGAACGAATATTTTGGTGTTGTTTCTTTTCAGTATCGAAGTCTATCTTTCGCCCAGTTAAACGACTTTCACATTTTTCTCCTAGATGTTCATTTTTTTCGGAATAATTTTACGAAAATGTGCTGTTTTCGCGAAATGGGGTTCCTTGCTTTATTCCATTCGAAATGAGAAATATTCAGCTTTATCAAAGTCAACTAATACAGGTTTGGTTCAGCCGTCGACCAGTGACAACAAATTATTACTCAGAAATGAAACTGAATTTCTTTTAAATGTCACGCCCCTCAGGTTGCTCCACCCACACGACTGGTGAGGAAAAGAGAGAGTATCATATGGACTGATTCTATTTTGAGTTGGTATAGGTATAGGGATTTTTGTGGTCGGTGATTTTGACTTTTATTGTCAAAATTAAAAAAATTCAAGATGACGGCCTCGAGATTTACGGTCAGATTCTATTCCAAATTTGTTTCTAGGAGTTTTTGGAATAGGAGATGAGTTTTTCGAAACTAAATAATTCGATATGACATATTTTACGAATGATCTAAAGAAAATATTCGTGCATTTGAATAGAATCTTGTCTTGAAAACATTTTTTTATTTATCAGGAAATACACTCTCCACTTCGTCAGGGCTATGTAGCGAGAATTTCAGAGTTAGTGGCATATTTTTACGCATATTACCTAATAACTTCTTCTTGTGACTCCCATTTCGGCAACTCCGTTCAACATTGGTTTTTGGGAATAATTTTACAAAAATGTGTTGTTTTTGCGAAATGGGTTTCCTTGCTTTATTCCATTCGAAATGAGAAATATCCAGCTTTATCAAAGTCAACTAATACAGGTTTGGTTCAGCCGTCGACCAATGAAAACAAATTGTTACTTACAATTGTGGATTCAGAAATGGAATTGAATTTCTTTTAAATGACACGCCCCTCAGATTGCTCCTCTCACACGACTGGTGAGGAAAAGAGAGAGTATCATATGGCCAGTATGGCATCTGGCACAGAGTCACAGGGTCGGATCGGGAATGGGAAAAAATAAAACTCATTCGGGTCGATCGAAACTACTACATATTTAGCATATATTCTGTGAGATTGGCAATAGGTACTTCACTACGAAATATTCATATTGAAAATTGCACCAATTGTTCATTCACTTTCAACATTGAGGGTAAAAATAAAGTTTGAGTTAAATTGTTCGTAACGTATTAGTTCCTGTTTCAATGCAAATCGATATTAATAATAAAGTATTCAAGTTGCGCTTTTCATTTTCCTACACCTAGTGCCGCACCTCAATAAATCATTTTTTGCTTTTTGCATGAACGTAGAAAAAATGTTGTATGCAACTCGTGCAAAAATTTCACGTCGAGTGCAATAAACATTCACTTTTTGCACTTGTTGCATAAATAACTATTTTCAACAACATGTGTTTATCACTTGGTGGACAATACCCCATAACATTTTTATATCAGGAAAAACCAAGAGGCGGCTCCAGAATGTTGGACGAGTTTCGTGATTTCTGATACGATTCCATTCAAAATTGGTATATAGAAGCTTTTGGGTTTGGGATGTCATAATTTTTTTTTGATAATTCAACGTAGTGGCTCCAAAATAGCGGACGAAATTTCTGATTCGCGGTCTGATTCTATTTTGAGTTGGTATAGGTATAGGGATTTTTGTGGTCGGAGAACATGATTTTTTTGTCAATGTTTGATAATTCGAAATGACAGCTACAAAACGGCGGACAAATAATTATTGTCCAATTCCGTTCAAAATAAGAATGTAGGGGTTCTTTGGATCGGTGATTTTGACTTTTATTGTCAAAATAAAAAAAATTCTAGATGGCGGCCTGCATAATTTTCTGAATCCAATGATACCTCATTGTTGATATTTCATTCGTCAGAATACCCATTTTGTTTTTCGATCTAGAGAGCCATGAACTCCCTAAAATTATTCCAAATAATCAAAATAATGCTTCACTATCGAAATTTCTGACAGATGAAATATCAACTATGAGGTATAATTGGATTCAGAAAATTATTCAGATTTCAAAAATGTGATAATTTACAGGGTGTCCCGTTTGAAAATCGAAAGTTGATGTCATTTCCGGAAAAACCAGAAATTATTTTTTCTCAAATATATCAAAAAATGCCCTAGAGTGAGCATATTGAATTTTCTAATTTTCAGAAATATAGCTACAGAAACGAAGGAGAAAAAGGCGTGTACCATGAGTCTGTATCACACGGAATAGAATTCGACCATAAATCTCGAAACTCTGCCATTTTCAATTCCTGAATTTTGGCAGAAAAATCTTTATCTTCGAACCTAAAAACCACTACATAGATTATAATCTTAGAACCCACCCAAAAATTACAAAACTTTTCTGTCATTTCAAATTCACGAATTTTAACAGAAATCATCAGGATCTCTCAACCCAAACACCGATTTCGAATCGAATCGTACATAATCACAAAACTCATCCCCTATCTTGGAACCGCCATCTTAAATTCATCAATTTTGACAAAAGATTCATAATGTCTGAGCCAGAAAAACCCACAGACAAATTTTGAATCGAGTCGGACCATAATCACAAATCTCGTTCGCCATTTTGAAATTATTAATTTTGACGAAAGGTTCATATGCTACGACCCCGAAAACCTGCACATACCCATTTTGTATCGAATCAGAAACCAAATCACAAATCTCGCATTTTTGTTTTTTCTTTAAAGACATTTATAATGGAGTACCCACCTGCTACTGGAATTATGAACAGTAAACACATATCAAATGATTCGGACGTCTGCAAGTGTAAATTTTGTTCAACGATTCCATATTACAACCTACATATAGCACACAGGTCAAATTAGTATGAAACGTGTAATAAGAAAAATAAGTTTCCCATAAAAGTAATTCTGGTCCAACACATTTAAAAAAAAAATAGAATATATTACGTCAGCGTTGTATATTTACTTTGTGCTGCATGCATGTCATGTTTCATTTGACATAACCTTTTATCTGACATTTCAGACGTCATTATCTATTTCTTTTTGCGGTATCTTCTTCTTAAAATTTACATTCGAAACATTTCCGCGATAGTTCATACAGATTTTGCTAAAATATTCTTGATATATTGTATGACTGGATTCCATTATATTCATACATTTGAAATTTTCGGATTACCACGAAAACAAATAGGCTCTAATCTAGATTTGTAATTTGGAACAACGAGCACCGAATTATCTAATTCGGACCTGTATCTATCGAGAATCGCCAGGTCAGAAGTGAGGCGGAGTTTGTATTTATTCTATCGGGAGAACACGCACTGCCATCTGGCGATATGTTTCTTATTTAGGAGGCTAAATATCCTTAACTGTGAGGTATTGAAACTTTCTAGTTACCGCTATGTGTAGCCTATGACAAGGCAAAAAAATCTTTTTTTGAAAAATTGATCAATATTGATTACTTTACAAAATATATGAAGTTTGAAATATATTGATTTTTTGTAATTTTAAGGGTAAAAAAATTACTTAAAAAAAAATGCACAATTTTTCTAAATACCCAAATGCCAATTGGATTAATGGAGGTTTCCATCGTGAATGGCTCATAAAAAAGAGGCATAAGGTTTGCTCAAATTTTCCATCATTTTGGTCAGAATTTTCATATCTTTCACTGGTCCCAAAGGCAAGATGAGAAAATCGACACCTGAAATTAGTCACTGTCTCCCGGTCTATTACCAATATTATCAACAATGACCAAATAATTTCACGTCTTCATCAACCAAAAAACTTTTTGTCAGGACTAGTTCCTCCAACTATCCATCAAAACTATTCACTTATTGAACTACAACGCAAGTTCCGTTCATGACCTATCCGAATATCGTATTTGGTAATTCCTAGGCAAGTTGCGATCAACTTTATCAAAATAGAGTTACAAATCACGGATGCATTTTCATTCAATCATCAAATTGGATTTTGTACTTTAGTGAAATGGTTTATTCCATCATTGTATTAGAGCAAAGTTGGGACCATTTGCCAGACCTTACTTTATTGTTCGAAACATTTAATATCCATTAACAGTTTCAATTATTGTTGAATGCAGCAGTTGGTACAAGGAGATTTTGATCAATCGGAATATTTCCGTATGTGCACTGGTATTTTCATTCAACAACAGATTCACAGAGATGGAAAATGCTATAATGTACACGGAGAACAGAAAAAAGATAGGATTTACTATTGCCTTTCAATTCACAAAAGTTGTAAACCGACGTGATAGATTAAAAATGGGACCCAACTTGTCTCGCTGACCTAATTTCAACGTTCCACTTGGAGAATGACATAGAAGCCATTCGTTTTCCATTTGATTCCACCAATTTCCGCCTGTCTGTTTTTTTTTCTCAACCAATTATAGGCCAAGAATTGGGATATTTGTGACTAATTTTTTCGAATTAGAATACATAAATGTTGTCAAATGTATTCTCACTACACAGATAAAACAGTCTCTCAAGGTAATCATCTGAAGATAATTGATCACTCCTTGGTGGAATCTATCATACAATATGGCATAATAGGATGGAGAGGATTGCGAAAAACTAAACTGAGACCTCTAGAAATTGTACAAAAACGGATCTTGAGAATCATATTCGACAAACCACCCAGATACTCTTCTGATCTCTTATTCAATGAAACTCAAATGATGGACCCTCGACAGCTCTTCTGTGAATCAATTCTAGCATTCACTTATAAAAAAAACCCAACGCCTTTACTTCCGTACACGGGGAAAAATTGCTGCGAATGAGTTATTACCTCGCGCTCTCAAATCAATAGGCCAGCGATCCTTCACATATATTGCCCCTAGGTTGAGGAACATGGTACCAGGATGGATGAAATCAATGAACTCCTTGAATTTATTCAAAAAGAAAGTGAAGGCTTGGATTTTGTCTATGAATAGGATTAATTTGCACAATCTTATTGACTCCTCATGAGAATTATATTTATTAACAAAGATTTTGATTTCTTTATATGCTTGACTACATATGTATCTCACATTTCAAAGAATCATTTTACACTTTTGTCTTAGCTTGCAGTACTGAACAATTAAAATTTTTATATCAAATGAATCGAAAATATACTTATATATATGCGTGTAAAGTTCCACAATCTATGTATTATTAACGATGTCTTAACAACTCTATTCTTCACTCCTATCACTATTGTTATAACTCTTTTATGAATTTTTATCCCGAATTTCACACATATTCTCATATATACAGGTCCTTAATACGTAACTATTTCTAATAGTGGATGGAAATTTCCAAAGTACTTAATTGAAAAACACATGACTGATTTGATTCATCTGGTCCATAAGGTAGAAACTGCCTTGTACTTTTGTGTGTTTTTTATTGATTTATTAATTGATTACTACCTCCTAGGCTATTTAAATATGTGTAGATTAAAAGCGTGTTCCGTTTCATGCATTCATCGCATCACTGTTGCAGACATAATCAAGCGTTCCGTTTCAACTAACTTTGACGTTGGTGGGTTGAATCGGAACGAATTGCTTGCGTGGTGCATGCCGTTTCCCACAGATTTTGACATTTATCACTTCATCAGTTAACCAAATTCTTATGTTACGGAAACAAATCTGTTAATCTAGTAAATAAATTAATATGGGTAGAACGAAAGTGTTAATAGCAAGAGTAGGAAGCGAGCTTTGTGAAACTGAGAATAGCTCAGATTCTGATACAAGTGATAGTTATGAGGATAATATCGTCTGTTCCAGGCCAAAACCACGAATATGCTAATTCCAGGGTTCTGACTTCAACATGTAAAATACTAATTTTCTACCAAAATGTTCATTGCCAAACCCACGAAAGTGCTATCAGGTTGTCTACTGTGAACGAGAGTGAATTCGCCAATGTGAAAACTTACCTAGGTTTTCAAAGCAAGAAGCACGAATATTCTTTAAACTCTCCTCATTCGAAATGACAAATTGCACATTCGTGGTTTTGGCATGAGACCGACGATATGATGTTAAATGAATTGACGATTTTTTCTTCCATTGTACGGTAAATCAGGTAAATGTGATAATGCACGATACTCGACACTTCATCAAATATCAAATTTAAACTTTTAATTCGGTTTCTGACGTTTCTGTTTGAACGTAACTTTTGAGATTGACAGATCTAATTTGGATCGCATTGATCGCTGCTAGACGAACGGGCAGTAGCTCATGCACTTTCGATGTCTCAAGGCCAAAGAGGGGAATATAAAAGTGGGCGTGTCAATGCGCTCCCAATGTAGGAACCGGAACGGTCATATGCGCATTATGTCCTCAATGCATGAAACGGAACACGCCTTAAGTGATATTTTCTTACCCCTGATTTTATATTTATACTGTGTTTTATATTTTTCCCAGTAGCAATATCTGTACTCTTATTTTAATTAAACATTAAACATACAGGCCATATACAAGTATCTGAAGCTTCTATGGTCGTTACCAAGATCAATTTAATTGATACCTATCACAAACAAGCATTTTTTGGTTCTGTGATGATTCGCTTATTCACTGAATCAATGTATCTATACTTACCTATTTTTATTGTAAATTTCTTCAAGTGAATAAAGTTATTATTATTATTATTATTACTTTTTTCTATGATTTTTGGTATTGTAGAAAAATTATCGTCAATGTAAATACCAAAATATTGTGTTTTTAATTGAAAAATCTTGTTCTATATTTGGATTAGATTATGGCAAAGATGTTTCATGACCACTAAATGATGAGCATATAGGTTTTTCGAATTTTATTGGAAATAATTTGCTGTTGAACCGGTCTTGGAGTTTTCCAAGATCATTTTCAATATTCAATTTGAGATTGAACCAGTCTCTATATTTGTGAAATATCACAATGTCGTCTGCTGAGCTGATTGTTTCATCGATTGTTTCCTGTTCAAATATGTCGTTCAAGTGAATTACGAAGGGCACTGGCTCCAATCCTGTTCTTCGAGGTACACCACATTTAACGATAAACTATTTTCTCAGATGATTTTTGGATTCAACGTTTTGTGTTCTACTGGTCGACAAGCCCAAGGATGCCTTCGAGAATTAGTTGCGCAGTAGACAAAACCCTGGAGTGGGGGAGGAGCTCACTCGCTCTGCATTATTCAAGCAGTTAACGTCGTGAGTGTACAGTCAGTGGAATAAAATTATTGTGGCGTTATTCTGATTGTGTGTTGAATTTGAAATCCTTGTGTTGTGTATAGTTTTGAAATATTATTAGATAGGTTATAGTGTAGTTTGTTGTGTTTGAAAATGCCTTCAAAGAGTAAAGTGAGAAATAAGATTTTGAGTGGACAAAGTAGGGAAATTGTCAGTAATGTCATCAAATTTATGCAGGCAGAAGCAATGATAGGTGAAACCAGTATTCCCCTTGTGAAGGTTCAAGAACGAGTTGCTGCCGCAACGGGAGTTTGCGTTAGAAGCATTAGGAAAATTAATTCAGAAATGAATAAAATTGAAAAAGGTGAAATGGAACAATTCTCAACTTCAAATAAAAAGAGAAACAAAAAATCAAAAGTTACCATGGACAATGCTGATTTGGCAGTGGTCAGAGGTCATGTGATATTGTTAGTCAACTTCTGTAAGTATGTTCCTCGTGTTCTCTGTTATATTTATTTACCTATTTCTGATATTGTGTGGCGATGCATTATTTTTCTAGTCGTACTTTATTTACACTTATGGCTTCGGGAAAATTATGCAATTTTCATAAACGGTCCAGTGATCACAGACAATTGTATTATTCGAACAGTTCATTAGGAATTAATGAAAATTCAGATAAGAACCTACGTTCCTACGTGTTGCAGAAAAATTTCTCTCCCGATGATAACCAGCCGTAAACAGCAGTTGATCTTTGTCGCACATCTACTCACGCTTTCTATCGTTTGCGCATACCAGAGGCATCCTTATGCTAGTCGACCTGTACTTGTTAAGTAACTCTTGTAAAATGTGCTAAACTTTCTACACCCATACCCGACATGATAGATTAAAAATGGGACAAAACTTGTCTCACAGACCTAATTTCATCGTCCCACTTGGAGAAGGACATGAAAGCTATTTGTTTTCCATTTGAATCCACCAATTTTTGCCTGTTCAGTGTTTTCCTCAATCCAATAAAAACCAAGTATTTAGATATTTGTGATTATTTTTAATTGTTGTGGAACATTTACAGTATTATATAAATGTTTCACTATTTCACAAATTTCACTAGTATTTTTCTATGATTTTTGGTAACGTAGGAATAGAAGATATAGGACGAAAATTGGAAGGATCCTCTGGTACACAAAATTGGTATAAAGTTCGAAAATTTAAAATATTTTTTTAAACATTGTGTTCTCTGATGAACAAATGTTTTGCTTTACTGATTTGAATGTATCAGAACTTATGCTGTCTTTCATCTTTTATGTTTCATAACTTTTTTATCTCCATTCTTCGATCAGTGTTTATTTGTAGCAGAGTATGATATCCAGATGAATTAACCAACACTGTTTTTAATTTATATAAATGATCTAACCTCAATTAATATTTCCGGAGAGTTCACCCAATTCGCAGATGACACCACAATACTTTGGCATGATAAAGATGACTCAAAACTGTATCAAATGGTGGAGAATGATATTGGTGAAGTGAAAAATTGGTGTGATGCTAATAAGCTCTCCTTCAACATATCCAAAACTAACATTCTCACTTTTAAATGTAATCTTCAAGAAATTCATTTAGGAAATCAAGTGATAAGTTGTAGGTCAGACACAAAATTTCTGGGTTTACATATTGATGATAAACTGAAATTTGAAGATCACATTGAAAGACTCAGACGAAAACTATCATCAGGATGTTTTGCAGTAAGAACCACTTCATGGGAACTTGGTGAAGATATGGCAAAGAGTGTGTATTATGCATTAGTTGACTCACATCTAAGATATGGAATTTGTTTTTGGGGATCATGTAGTCAATATCTTTTTAATACGGTTTTTGTTTTGCAAAAAAGAGCAGTTAGGTATATGTGCAGAGCTAAATTCCAGGATTCTTGCAAGCCACTTTTCATTAAACATAAAATTTTACCACTACCGTGCATTTTTATTTTAGAAGCAGTATGTCTCATTCACAGTAACTTTAAAAACGAAATCCATACGATTACCCATTATAACACCAGACAGCCACTAAATATAAAATTACCAATTCCAACATTGACACAGGTTAAAAATTCTATAATTTATAATGGTAAAAAATTATTTAATCATCTACCCAACAAGATTAAAATCATAGACAATAGAAGAAAATTTAAAAATTCCGTAAAAAATCTTCTTCTGGCAAAGGCTTTCTACTCATTAGATGAATTCTACTGTGAGAAGCTTTAGTGCTGTGAAATTCAACTTCGTCATCCCTTCTTAGCTATTTTATATTATGATAATTGTTCTAAGGTTTATTTTGTACTGACATTTTCCTAATTTTTTGTATATATTTTCTTATATTTTTCATAATCTTATATTTATACATTTTTTTGTTGACGATGGAAATTTTCTAAAAATTTTTATTCTAATTACCTGTGTGCCAATTATGATGTATTTTTATTTATTATTCAATTTGTACTGGTATTTTTATATTTTTATATTTTTACTTGTTTGTAGTTGACCATTACGGTGAAAATATCGTACCAATTCTATTTTATTTACTTTTGCGCATAATATGTTGTTTTTAATTCATTATTTATTTTGTACCTGTTTGTTGTGCATGTATGGTATGTATGCGTATATGTATGTGTATGTGTGTATGTATATATGTGTCTATATATATATATATATATATATATATAGACACATATATACATACATATATATATATATATATATTGTATTTATATGTAGAAACACAATAATTATTGTTAGGTATTTTCTTTTATGTGACTTTGTCAATAAGAATTATGTTCTTCAGACAATAAAGTATATTTGATTTGATTATACCAATAAACGTCTTAAAACCTTTTTTCATATCGCTGATAAGAAAATCTTGAATGAATGAGTATTTGAGAAAATATATTTTTCTGTTATTTAGGAATCAAAATAGTTATTTGTATGCTAAGGCCGCTAAATACGTTTTTAACGTACCGAAAGAACAGTTATCGCCGAGGCCGCTTGCGGCCGAGGCAAGATAATCTTGAGGTCGTTAAAAAGTTTCGCGGCCATGGCATACACACTATTTTTCGTGCAATCGTTAAAATTATTAAAATAGATAGTTGTAAATAAATATATTATCGCTCTAAAATCAACAGCACTTCAATTTATTTAACAATATCACCGTGTGCTATGGAAATGATAGGTTTCAATATATACAAAATATTTTGACAGTTCTTGTCAAAACTCAAAATGTCTGATACTGATAGCGATATTTCAGTACCTTCCACTCCTCCTGAACTCAAAAGCGTTGTAAATTCGGCGCTTTCCGTTTTAATACCCGAAAAATCTAAACGGCAGTACGAAAAATGTTACGGCGAGTTTAAAGATTGGTGTGACAAACAGAATGTTAAGACGATGTCTGAAAACATTTTTAAAAGTGACGTTTGGTTTCGCGGCCGTTGCTATGGGTAACGGCCGCGAAATTAAATTTCGCGGACTGTGCTGAGAACGCGAAATACTGACTTCGCGTGCGATTGCACGAAAATATATTATAAGGCATATTGGCGCCACCTTTTGTTCTTTTATTATTCAAGTAACCAATTCAATCATATTGAGGAACACCTGAATGAGGAGATATATCAAATTTTCGAGAGAGATTTTCAGATATATTTTGCATTCAGCGAAGTGGAAACATGGGACTTGTCCTCTTGACACCAAGTCTCATAATTGTACTGAAAGTCTTATTGAGGTGAGAAGTGTTCGTTATAAGAGACTAATGGTGATGGAGATTTATGAGAAAAATCAAAGAACACCAAAACTGCGAGAGGATATAGTGGAAATATACATATTGAAGGTAATGATTCCAACTGCACAATCAGCATTAACCCCCTTGGTGTATAATTATAACACTAGAGCTGGTTTTCAACTTTTATTGAAAAATAACAATAATAATAAATAACTCCACAACCTTGTTGTAATCATTCGGAGCTTCAATGTACACTCAAACAAAGTTTTCAAATTTTTATGATAAAAATAGATGGCTCTCCGTAATTCATCAGAGCTTTGATGACTGTAGCCTCTTGTATCCTTTGAGTTGCTTCTTCAGTTCCTTCCTCAAGATCTTTCCGCTTGGATTCTTTGGGATAGATGGTACAAATATGACACCTCCACGAAGTCTTTTCTGAGGTGAAACTTTATCTGAAATAAAGAAAAACCAAACATTTGATCAATTAGCACTAATTACGTTTTTTCAAAATCTGAATCAGTAAGCACCTAGAAAGGAGAAGTTGTAAATTACAAAAATGGAACCTTTTCTTTCGAACAAGGTTGAAAATTCTATATTGACTTTTATCTTGAAAAAATCGGTTAGACCATGATATAAAAGATATAGTTAGAATGTTGGTAATCTCTTTAGAACAGCTGCTTCATTGAAGTGAATGGCTATATTTTTTTGTTTCAACCATGCCATGTGGAGGTCATAACTCACGTTTAGATTTCGGAGATGTTTGTGAAAACAAAATATTTTTTGTTTATTTATACAACACTATCTCGAAAATCGATTGTAAATGGTTGTGTCAGAAATGCAGTATTTCAATCATGTCAATACTTTTTGGATGTTTTGTGATGATGTCTGATATTAATTTTTGCCTTAAGTTTTTTGTCAAAGCTTGACTTAATCTGAGAGGCTTTCAGCAAATATATTTGACACGTGTTATGTTCACGAATTCTAGGCACTTCTGTGAGATTCAAATTCTATAATCGATATTATTTGGTTTGGTTTGGACAGTATTTGGGAAACCAATAATTTCTAATTTTGAATAATGAACCCAATTAATAGAGAAGTTTCAGTGTTTTTATAAAGGGTTTGTTTACTCTGTGGATATCTTTATTCAATCATTGGCAGCTTTTACACATCATTCTGAAAACAACACTAGGTTCTGCCTTTCTGAAAGAAACTCTTGTCTGCAGCAGAAATGGTCGACGGTATGTTCCACACAATATTGGACGGAAGTCGACGCTTTTTTGTAATTTGAGTCAATTGGACCACTGACAATTTCAATCTATAAAAAAATTTGAATTGATATGCATAAATTGAAATTGAATATGATATAAATAATTTACTTATTTGACATTCTGACTTTTAAAAGGAACAACTTTTTCTTCCAAAATTATCGGTTCTCTCTCTTTCATGAACCTTACTTCCTAATTGGCGCTTTTGTGGTTCATTTGGAACATTGGAACTATTTAAAGAGATTGGAACTACACTGATAAAAATACCCGATTAGAGACAAAAGAATAATGCGTTTGGATTATTTTCTCTTCTAACAAAGAAATTGTCTTCGTCCCAAATATCTTTTTTTTTTTTCATTTTTTTTTATTTACGAAAAACCGCATCAACCTAATGGTTATTAGCGGCGGATAGTAAGTTTGTTAACAATGCATAATTACAAATACTTCATAATAAAAAGTTGAAACTACGTTACTGGTTACAGTTTCTCAATAATATTCAAATCAGTTAAAAAGGAAATGATGTTCTTCACATTACTCGGTTTTAGAGCTTCTTTCATTTCTTGAGGTATATTGCAGACATTTCGTTCTATATGGAACATAGGACATTCCACTAGGATGTGTTTCACTGTAAGTGGAACTTCGCAAATTTGGCACTGTGGTTCCTCTTCTCGAGATAGCAAGTATTCGTGAGTTAGCCTGGTGTGTCCTATTCGAAGTCGAGTCATTATGACTTGTTGTTTCCTGTTCAGGGTTCCGTAATCCCACGGTCCTATCTGGGGCTTGATTTCGTTTAGCTTGGATCGTGTATCTTGCCATTTGTTGTTCCAAATATCTCTCAACAAGCTTTTTATGTATAGTTTTAAATCTGAATAAGGAGTAAGCTGTGAGGGTTCCTGGTTCGAGTTCATGATCGCCTCTCGTGCGCTCTGGTCAGCTAATTCTTGAATGAAAATCATTGTTGCTTTTGTAATAAATTTTCTATTCTTTTGGCTTCAAATGCTTTTGAGAGAACATTATTAACTTTGTCTCCAGTCCTGCTTGGTTGACTCTTGTCTCAAAACCATAACCACTTGATACAAGGTCCAACTGTGTTTGGTTGACATAATCTACCTCAGCTATCTTCGCCATGCATGAGCTCGGGTCTACCGGTCTACCCGAACTTTGCCGATACCCATTTGAATTTGAGCAAGTCGCAGGGTGCAGGTGTCAGCGTATCAGTTCACTGGTCACTAGTTAGCGCCATTCTGCCATTTTATTTTCTTATGTCGAATGTCGATGAGTTGATGTTGATAAATGGTGTTTGCCGGCAAGATTTGTGTTGTGAATAGGTATGATGAGTGAAACCGGTTTAAAAAAAGTGGTATCGGTGATACTATTCAGAACTGTTTTCGTCCATGTGTCGGACCGTTCAAAAGTTAACAGGGGAGGACTATTTACGTACACACTGTATAATATTACAATGTTAAGCTATAATATGAAAATTCGTCAATGTAGGTAGAAATTTATTTGTTTTACTTCCTTTACGAGTTTTATGATTTTGTTGGTACCACCTAGAGTTAGTTTTGTTTTGTTCCTCATTCACCAGCAATACCAATTTTTCCCTGATTTGTGTTCAGTAACCAAAGTAACGTGTTATGTGTTATTATTTAAATAAATACGTTTTTATTAATATTTGTTTTTCTTAATATCCCTATAAGTTTTTATGAATATTTAAATTTCAATTTTGAATTTGATATTAACCAATGCAAGTTTGTTGCTTTAAAACTTTCCAAATTTTCACATGAACTATTATTATCTTTTAAAAAGATCCTCAGGAAATTTGGCCTAGACCATACACATTTTGTCACAAGACCGTTTTGGATCTTTTTAAAAAAGAGTAAATTTTTCACTTGAGGACGCAAGGTTTCAAAACAAGAATTCAACATAAACCTAAGATTTTAAATGAAGCATTTGTTGGTTTTATATCAAAAGCCTTTTATTTCAAGACAATGACATCATGTCTATTATTTTAAAGCACGTAATTTTCAAACAATCTCCTGATGAATTTGATCGAAAACTGAGGATCTTTTGTTTTAAGTTCACATGACTTTGAGCTAGAAAAAAGATGGCATTTCCCTCAAAGCTTTTCACAATTTGGAAAAATAATGATTTTGAGACAAAATCATTTTATATTATGACAAAACTAAGGTTTCTTGCCTGACATTTATATTACTTTGTGCTAAAGAAAATGATGCGTTTGCCTCAAAGAAATTCAAATTTTGGTTCAAAATATCCATGCATTTCGCCCATATCAAATGCTGGGCGCCCTTGAGGCAAGTTCAAATTCTTTCAAATCAAGGAATCCTTTTTATCTGTGTTTGAGACTCCACCCATTGGCCGTACCCGTAAAAAGGTCAAAGCCTTCTAGGATTCAGTGACCCTTTATTACAAAACCTCTTAGAGCCCTCTAATGGTAAATGTTTCTACTATGTGAAGTAATGCTGCTCACATTCGTCAGAGTTATTAGGATAACGTTTTCAAATGGAATGGAAAGGGAACATTTTCAATTACATAATATACTAATTCGGAAGAAAAAAATAAAAATTTCAAATTTTGAGAATGGTAGAGTTCATTTGCAAATTGAAAGATTTCAGATCGGAGAAACATGCCAGGTCCCTACTGACCAAATTGGTGCAAAACAGAAAATTTGACAACGTTGTGTTGAGGTCAGTAACGCAACTTATGTTTGGTTGCGCAACTATTTCGTCGCCGCAACGTTGAATTGCTACTTTGGTAGTGAGTTGGACAAAAGTTGCTCGTTGATCAATCATTTACTAGATCATACACACCTGCCACATAATCCTGCAGCTCCTCCTCCGTGACATCCACACCACTTTTCTTGACAACAAACGCCAGCGGCAGCTCTCCAGACCTCTCATCGGGCAATCCCACAACTCCTGCTTCGAAAACTTTCGGGTGATTCACCAAAACGGCCTCCAGCTCCGCTGGCGCCACCTGGTATCCGTTGTACTTAATCAACTCCTTCAACCTATCGACGATGTAGAAGTACTCGTCCTCATCATAGTACCCCAAGTCGCCCGTTCTCAACCAACCGTCCGAGGTGAAGGACCGTTTGGTCTCCTTGGGGTTCTTGTAGTAGCCCTTCATCACGGATGGCCCTTTGTAGCAGAGCTCGCCCACTTGATGGGGGCCAAGGGATCTTCCCGTGGCAGGATCTCGAACTTTGCAGGTCATGTAGGTGATGACCTGGCCGCAGGAACCGGGTCTGTATACTGATTTGTTCATTATGGTCAAGGCTAGGGTGCCTTCCGTGCAGCCGTAGGCTTGAGTGATGATCTTCAAGTTCAACCTGAAAAAAAAAATTGAATAGTGAGTGTGAGTTTCTCGTTACACTCTCTATCTCCTCAGTCTCAGTCACCTCAATACTTTCACATCTTTTTGGCTAGTCTGAGTGACCTTTTACATTCGACTATTCTATTCTTTACTTACATCCTTCCATTCTTTGATATTCAGACCCAAAAATAGCCCAATATTATAACTTAAAGTTGAGATAAGATAACTTCGACAAGTCTTCTAAATATTTTATTTGGTGATTTCAATGTGCACAACGAACAGCCGAACTGTAAGGAGGTTGAGTATCTCTACTTATTTTTTAACTCATATGACTTGTTTCCAACGGTAAAATTTAAAACTAGGTGGTAAGCTACTCTAGATAATGTTCATGTAAATTTTAATAGGACACATCTCGATATCTCTCCTATTGCTTTGGACGGTATCTCAGGACACTCTGAAATAATTTTTGATATACCTCTACAAATTTCTAACATTCATAGCACTAGGACCACTTACAGATCAATTACCATTGAAGGTCTTGAGAATATATAAAATCAGCTGAAAGTTTTCAATTGGTTTTCTATAACAAAAGCTGATTGTTATGTCTAGGCCCAATTAGGTAATTTTCCTAGCATCTAAACCAGTTTGGTTTTCGCAATAAAAGAAGTACTACTTTAGCCATAGAATGACTAACTGAGTTTGTAGCTGAAGGCCTTGATAATAAACACAACACTTATGCTACCTTCCTTGACTTGACAAAAGCGTTCGATTGTATTTTTTTCGAAAGCACTGTAGCTCTTGTCAAGTCCTACCTTGGGGAGAGGCAGCAATATATTTTTTTCTATAATGTAGAATCTGAAAAACTTTCTCACCTTTTTTTCAGCTGAACTTCTGTCTCTCCACTCAAGGGGGCAGCAGCGCAAAATATTTCTGCAATACTGGACAGGTCGTAGTCTTTGACTTTCGGGGTTTTGGCAAGGAAAATTGCCAGAGGTGGCGTTACTCTAACAATTTCGATTTTGTAGTCCTGGATGGATTTGAGGAAAAAGTCTTCTTGGAATCTTTCCATCATTACTGTGAGGTGTCTGTTGAATATTGACGTGAGGCCGAAGAAAAGTCCATAGGAGTGGAAAAACGGCATGAGGCCGAGAACCCTGGTGTATTTTGATAAGTAAGCCGGATCTCTGAAATCAAAAACCAAATTCTCAATTATAATAATGTAATTATTTCACTCGTTGGCAACTAAAAAAGCGAAAATTGATATGAGTTCCATAACATTGAAAACTTCAAAAATTATTATTTATAGGCATACAGTATACACACATATGAATAAACATATGATTTATTAATATAACAGAAAATAACTTTTCATTTAAAAGTGACAAGAAAAAATTATAGAAATAATGCACTTTATTGCACATGTTGGTAGCATACACATACAAATCAAAAATCTAAGGCAAAATAATTCTTCCTAAGTCTTAAATCATCAACATGCTCTAGAATTATATTGTAGTTTAGCAAGGGTGATAAACAGAATTGGCTATTCAAGTAAAAGTCAATACTTTAAATACAGAGATATTCAGAAAAAAATAATTTTTCAACAACCATTAATGTAAATAGTCGATTTTTGAAGAATGAAACTATCTTTCAAGTTAGAAACATGAGCATATAATTTCAGATTATCTGCAAATACTAAATTATTGCAGAGATCATTGATGAATAACAAGAACAACAATGGCCCCAAGTTGAAACCTCGAGGAAGTCCACTGGGTGCAATATACTTATGTTAACAAATCAATTTCGAGAGATCCACTGTATTAGGTGATTCAATGTCATTGAATCTGAAATAAGTAATTTCCTTTACATTTCATGTAGATGATTTGAAAAATCATACATTTAAGACATATTGAGAATACCTCATCGTATCAATTTTATTTTTAGTCATCGTTTACATCAATCTATCTTTTTTATGGCCATAAATGTTTTCACATTCCGTGCTTTCAACATATGAATTCAGCTGAAGCTTTATTACTGCATTATCAGTATAAGTGATATTCAGTAATAGTATTATGTAAATCATATTAAGGGTATTGCAATCACTGGAAATTTTTTATTTACATCATGTTCTCAATGTCAACCCCGATTTACCGAGAATAAAGATTAATAAAAGGCATTAATCAAAAATTACATCTCTAGAATGGACTGAAAGAATAAAATATGTTCTCCTCTCCCCATACAGACTTTTAACCTCATGATTCTTAACCCATATAGATCGTTCTGGAAATTTGTGATTGTGACTTTTCAATAGATATGAAAATACTTGATGAATAGAGCAATTTTGCGGACGCCAATCGATTGAGAATGGTCGAATTAATTATTCAAGTCGATCAAAGAAAAATAAAAAATTCACCCCAAAATAGTTGTCAGAAATGCAAAATCTTTAGATACACTTGAAAATTCTCACAATATACGTAAAATTCCAGGATGATTTCGAACCTAAACGATTTGTAATGTTCAGGTATAAAATTTAGACGGGGAATTGAATTAAAGGTCGAAAATTATATATTTCCCGTGAAAGGTATAAGAATTACTTGGGTATATCGGTTACAATTTGAAATTCAGAACGAATATTCCTGAATAATGGAATTTTACAAAACCGAGTACAAAAATTTGAACCATTCAATTCGAGAACGGTCAGAGATGAATTTTGCGGATGCCGAATAATTCAGAATTGTCAAATTTATATGTTCAAGTAGATTTGAAGAAAAATTAAATGTTGATCCGAAAATAGTTGTAGGGGTATTCCCCCAAAACTCCCAGAAATGCAAAATCATCAGATCCACTTGAAAATTTGCACTTTATACGTAAAACTTCAGGCTGTTTCCGAAAATATACGATTTGTAATGTTCAGAACAAAGATTTAGCCAAAAAAGTGAATGAAGGGTCGTCAATTTTAAATTGCAAAGGTTCCGTGAAAGGCATATGAAGTTTTTAGTTGTATCGGAAACGATTTGAAATTCAGTACACATAATACAACAATCATTGGATTTTAACAACACTATTACGAATATTTGAACTTGAAAAAAACCCTTTGAACTCGATTTGCACCATAGAAATCATGAACGGTAAGAGATAGAGCAATTCTGCGGTTACCAACATATCATGCAATAATATTTGATTGTCATCCTATTCTGAACTATGTTCAAAATTTCACGTTCTTGCTTATCGAATAAACATTTAAATTCATTATTTTTTAATTAGTTCGATATGACAGGCAATAATTTTGCATTGTTATCCTGTTCTGAGCCATGTTTAAGGTTAGCTTGGGATCAATTGAAGAATTCACACCGAAACGACGAACAAGCAATCAAACAGATAAGAAACAAACGAAGAAAAAACAAACACATAAAAAACAAATGAGCAAACAAACAAAGTGATAAACAAACAGACAAACAAATAATCAAACATAAAAGTAATAAGAAACAAACAATCGAACAAAAAACTAACAAAAAACAAACGAGCAAACAAGCAAACAAACAAACTCACAAATAAACACAAATACAGACCAACAAAGAACAAACAAGCAAACAAATCAATAAAAAACACAACAATGAATCAACAAAGAAGCAAACAAATAAAAAACCAGCAACATACCAACAATCAAACAGACAAACTAACAAACATACAGACGTACAAGAAAGTGTCTCGAAATCGTAGAAATAAAATACTCACCTCGATTGTAACAACCTTGTAGCAACATTACTATGACTGAGCATGACGCCTTTGGGCATACCCGTGGTACCAGAAGAGCACAAAATGTAGGCGATACTCTCCTTGGGATCCCCATCAAACGGCAAGAACTTGAAAGGAGCTATCGTCTTTCCTTTCAGCTGGTTGGACACAAATTTCTTCATACTAACAGTACCAGCTATGTCATCATCAGTGTCGATGACAATTATCACCTCTATAAACTTCATTATCTTCTTCAAGGATAAATACTTGGTGGTGGCTCTTTTCGAGCAGAATACTAGTCGTGGTTGAGTGATGCTGAGGGTGTGGTTGAGCTCTGAGGCGGTGTAGTTCACACTCACTGGTACTAGGATGGTACCGGCAAAGAGCGAGGCCATGACGGGAATGAAGAATTCCAGGTTGTTTTCGCTGGCGAGGCCTATGGTTGTGTCTTGGGTGCATCCGTAGGCGCGGAGGGCTTCGGCTAGGTTGCATGATTCCTCCAGGAAGGTTTTCGATGTGAGGCTCCTTCCAGTGTGAGCATCGACCTAGTAAACAAATTTGTTCAGCGGTGTGAGTTTGTGAAGAGATGTAACCAACAAAAAAATATACAAAACAATCAATCAGCAACATCCAGATGAAAATCAGAGCCTGACAGGCTCAGAAGAACCACTCGAATGCTTTGTTCGTTGGCACACCGCTTTTGGAAATGTCTACCGCAGGTGTAGATGGAAAGTCAGCTAGAATAACCTTCAACTACCCGAAAACCCTTAAAAAGTAGTACTGTTATTCCTATTCCAAAAATAGCTAACACCAATTAAGCCGATGAATTTCGTCCCAAGTTGCTGTTTATCACCAGTCACCAAAAATTCGATTTCAATAGATAATAAATCGTGTTTCCGAAAAAAATTATAATGTGAAACATCATTATAGCTCACAATATTGAAACAAACTTTGATAGCCAGAAATATGTTATCGCTGAATTTTTGGACCTGAATAGAGCTTTTGAGACATTTGATACATGAATTATGTTGTTGAAATTGAAATAGTATGGGATTCAGTAATTATTCAGTAATGATTAAAAAAATAAGAAACACAAAGTCCGTTTTAAAGATCCATTATCAAATGAAATAGACTGTGATATGGATGTTCGCCAGGGTAGCGTTCTGGGCATTCTTACTTTTGTTTTATATCCGAACGATACTGGGCTCATCGTGGTGTGTAGTGTAGTGTAGTGTTATGAATCTTGAAAGAGCTATTTATGAAATGAACAGGATTTTATAAACTGTGAATGGGAATTTATACATCAACAAATTGAAGTTGAACAAAATATAAATATAGTTCCCTCGATATCAACGGTATAAACCTGAATCAATGATGAAAAAATTGTGTCAATGGTCAAATACCTTCGTTTTCAACTGGACATTTTTTTCAAATTTTCACAGTTACTTTAAATGTATCAATAAAAATTATCAATCTTGAAAACAAATCGTCATACTCCATAAAAAGTATGCTAAATTTTTTGAATTGGTTGTCAGTTGGAAGTAGACTATACTACTTCACAGTGATTCTAGTATTAAAACTTTTATCGTAAAATGTGTGGTTGGCTTCCTGTTGTTGACTTCCTTTGTTTCTATTTTTACATCCAAGTGTTGTACTTCTTCGCACTTGATTTTACCGTACTGATGAGAGCTTAAGCTCGAAACACGTGTCTACGGTTGCACAAAAATTTGAGAGTTATACCCAATAACCTTTCTCTTTAATTTTCATATATAGCTCCTCGATAAATCCTTTCTGATTTGTATTTTCCTGGGTGGGATTGTCACGCTGGTAGCTACAGCTGCCTCCGTGGCGACGTTAGTTGTTGCCTTGTAAGCACAAGGTCTTCTAACCGAAGCCACAAATGTGTGGTTGGCTTCCTGTTGTTGACTTCCTTTGTTTCTATTTTTACATCCAAGTGTTGTACATCTTCGCACTTGATTTTACCGTACTGATTAGAGCTTAAGCTCGAAACACGTGTCTACGGTTGCATAAAAATTCGAGGGTTATACCCAATAACTTTTCTCTTTATATTTTCATATATAGCCTCTCGATAAATCCCTTCTGATTTGTATTTTCCTGGGTAGGATTGTCACGCTGGTAGCTATAGCTGCCTCCGTGGCGACGTTAGTTGTTGCCTTGTAAGCACAAGGTCTTCTAACCGAAGCCACAAATGTGTGGTTGGCTTCCTGTTGTTGACTTCCTTTGTTTCTATTTTTACATCCAAGTGTTGTACATCTTCGCACTTGATTTTACCGTACTGATTAGAGCTTAAGCTCGAAACACGTGTCTACGGTTGCATAAAAATTCGAGGGTTATACCCAATAACTTTTCTCTTTATATTTTCATATATAGCCTCTCGATAAATCCCTTCTGATTTGTATTTTCCTGGGTAGGATTGTCACGCTGGTAGCTATAGCTGCCTCCGTGGCGACGTTAGTTGTTGCCTTGTAAGCACAAGGTCTCCTAACCGAAGCCACAAATGTGTGCTTGGCTTCCTGTTGTTGACTTCCTTTGTTTCTATTTTTACAGCCAAGTATTGTACATCTTCGCACTTGATTTTACCGTACTGATTAAAAATAATAATAATAAATAAAGAAAGAAATGGGTACTGTGTAATAGTGATAGAAACTCCTATTGAATAATTGTTGGTATATTTCATTATTTCATTGGTCGATATAAGCAATCTGTAACCAAACCAAATATTTCTATTTTAATAATTATATAATTCATCTGTAGACATGTTTAATTTTTTTAGCATATGACTTTGCTTTCTTCAGAAGTATTCTGTTGTGCTTGTGTTATTCCATTTTTTATTCATAGTTATGTATATCAGTTTTCTTATTTAAATAAAGATGTACTTGCTCAAAAAATAAATTAAAATCAGGTTGCACGAGATTTCTCACGTACATTCCTGTTATATCAAAATGACATAATTGGTATATTGAATCTGTTTGTTGTATAATAAACTCAAACTTGAACTCAATGCCATAGCATTTCGGTAGCAGATATGAAAAACATCTTCGTAAAAGCTTTCAAGCTCCCAGGTCCACTACATTTTTAATTAAAATATCCTCATTCTATCGAAAGCAGAAAGGGTTATTGAACGCTAGCTGTGAAATATTGCTACAGCATCTAATCAATTCTTTCAGATATTTACTTATCTCTGAAATACACGCCCAAGTTTCATGGGATATTTGACCTGTATTATATCATTTGACCTGTCAATGAATGTGTCGCATTAAGATATGGGAAAATTTCCAGTTCAATCTTGAATAGCGTTCTTGCGAAACGTTTGTACCACTATCGTAGTACCTTTTAAGAGACTTGCCTAATTTGAGCATTTGATGATTTTGAAAATAGACTTCAAATTTCGTCAGTTTATTTTCTTAGAACAATATATTTCAATAAAGAACTAGGTGTCATTAAACTTATTGCTGTCAACAATGATTATACAACTTTGGTTTCAGCTCTCTAAACCAAAGGTTTAAAGTAATGTTGAGGACCTAGTATTGAAATGGAAAATTGTGGAAAAGGCAGGATTTTAGTATTGCTTTTAAACAAGATGATAATTAAGGTAGACATATCAAGAACAATGAAGATAAGGTTGACAAGCAAGGAAAGTATGAGGACAAGATATTAACTTGTGGTACGTGTCCTTACTTTCACGTTGGACAATCTGGCACAAACATCAGAAAACGGACAACTGAACATAGAACTCAATTTAACAATACAATTTCTGGAAATCAAACAAACAAATGATAAAATAATTGTTGCAGATGAACAAGTTATAATAATTACTTGTTGAACTCAATTCAGACTAGGGAGTACAAACGTAACCCTATTTATTTAATTCATTCAATAATGTTATATTCTGTAGTATGCTGAAAAGTTGATAAAAGTCATTCACTAAACTTATTTTCTGGCCGTGGCATTTGAGTTGTTTCTTGTTATTCGTTAATATCATTCGTTAAAAAAAAATTGTTTTTGGGACGAATAAAAAAGTAGTCGGACCTCAGTTTTTGTACTAGAAAAACAGATAACTATTCTCTTATCATTTTGAAATAGCAGAGAAAATAATTATAGTACACAGTTCTTTGAAAGTTGCGGTGTTGTTTTTTTAGAACATGGTATAATTTATTATAAGAAAAGAATACCGTCAGAGCCATAAGCTATAATTTTTATGAAGTATGACCTATTGGAATTGAAAACACTTTCATTAGCCATATATTTTTGAACAGGCTGATATATTTTTTTATTTTTATTAGGTAGGCATTCAATAAGTCTACTAGGTAGCGAATTACACAAATGAGTCTTTATATTCAGTGCCAAATAATCTTATTTTTGAGGACAAAAAAGTAATTAGTGTTTTTTTTCGAAATAAATCTGACTGCACTACTCTATTTAAGACATTGTCAAATGGTTTATGTCAAAATTGCACAAAAATGCGCCAATAAAAAAGTTATAAAGGAATAAAATAAAATTTCAGAAGTTTTATAAACATTCTGACAACACTACTGGATTGAGAATTTCTAGAAGTTTTAGTGATCCATAGTATTTGGCATAGTGGACATTTTCATTAATCATTGTCTTGCGGTGTTAGGGGTGGTACAAAAGAGTATTTCTTTCGTGGAAAAGAATATTGGCTTATTTTAGATAATTTTTTTTATCAGATTTAGAATACTCAAAAACCTATTGATGCATATTTTCAAAATCTGAAGAGCTGATTTAAGCAGAAAAAATAAAAGTCACTTCATTTAAAATTTTGTTTGTTTCAAACTTTTTAGTTTATATGCCCTACCAATTGAATTTCAAACACCTGCTAGGATACGTGCGCTTCGTGACTATAAGGTCAGTTGCAATGATACTGAATTCACCGAAAAAAAAGTATGGAGTTGTTTGAAACGCATTAGTTTTGGGGTAATTTAACCAATATTCTTACATGCTTTATTAAAAGGTGATTGTGGACAACTGTTTGCATTTTGCTTATGGTTGCAAGACTTTTCCTGAAAAACATGATGTTTACTGACAAGGCAACATTTTCAATAAATGATGTGGTATCTAGTCAAAATGGCAGGTATTGGGCAGCCGGAAATCCGAATCGTCCAATCAATTGTAAAAACCAGTACAGTGAAGAAGTTAACGTGTGGTTTGGCATACGAGGATATATTGAAAAATTCTTAACCTATTATAGAACCAAACAAAATTTCAATGTCAAAATATTTTATTACTCAACATATTCCCCTCTTAATTGGATACATTTATTACAGCAAACCTGCAACGTCTCTAGACCTATCAAAAAAATTATTTCTTCTTGCTCTTCAAACCAGACCTCTACAGCTTTTATTACCTCCTCGTTGGAAGAAAATGTTCAGTTGAGGAAGGAGATGATAGTTGGACGGAGTCATATCTGGTGAATAAAAGGGGTGTTCTAGTAATTGAAACCTAAAATCACGATTTTTTTCATGGCAACATGAGATTTGTGTGCAGGGGCGTTGTCCTGCAAAAACAAAACAACTCTGGATAGTTTTCCGCATTTTTGCTCTTAAATTTTTTCCCATAGAGTGGTCAGTAATGTACAATAGTAATCTCTAGTTATTGTTCTACCCTTATCCAAAAAACTATTCATGATTACTCCATGGCAATCCCAAAAAACTGAAGCAAGAACTTTTCCAGCAAATTTTTGGACACGTAACTTCTTAGGTCTTGGAGAACCGGAGTGTCGCCATTCCATCGATTGTTGCTTTGTTTCTGGATCGTAGAAATGTACCCAACCCAAGTAACAGTTTAAATGCTATTTGGATTTATCCTAGTTTTATGAAAGTTTTATGAAGGTTAGGTAATGCCCAATTTGATTTATGCAGGTCATATATTATTCCTAATATGCTACCAGAGCAAACAGATTTATGAATCAGTTTCAAAACAGTCCTGAAGGCTATAAGATAAAACCATTCAGCATCTAAGTATATTTGTTTTTATGATGGTTTTAAAATGGCTTATACACATACACGATAAATCATTTTGGTATTTAAATAATCCACATAGAAACTTAGTTTTGTGGTGGTTTTATAGCACTCCTCAAGTCCATGCAATGGTTCTGTAATAAAACTAACGATGAGGTTTTATTAAGTTTTTGAGATGTACTCTCTAGCACTGCTATAAAATCAAAGCATATAACTATTTCTACCTAAATGCTAGTAGCTCCCCCTAACCGGTAATAAATAAATCACATTGGGTAAAGATAACTGGAAAAAATAAATAGTAATTAAACGTTTCACAAGACGACACCAAATACTTATCACGGGAGTATAGACACTGAGTATACTGACCACGTCGATCACGAAATGACGAATGTCAGGCGGGATTGACAATTGACAGTTGAAATATTTTGGAAATTGGATTAAATAATACCAAACGTACCTTTTTAAGATAAAATGATTTTAAAATGGTTTATTTTGAGGAGAAACGACTTTATGACGGCAATATGTGCAGCTAAATAGAATAAAGGTAGGGTAGCCATATTTTATTACAACCAGAGGGAACAACTAGAGAGAGCCTAATTTCAATTCATGTTTCTTGCAATTTGGTGTGTATGACGGAAAGGAAATACACAATTATTGGTATTCATTTGTATTTAGATGTAGTACAAATCATTCCGGGAAAGATATGAGTCAAAATATTTTTTTAATTTTATGTGGTATTTTGTTTATTTTCTTAATTTCGCGTTGTTATTGGGGCGCGTTGCAGATTTAACTGATGTCATTTTGTCAAAAAAAATTCATTCGCACATGATATTCGACATTTCACGTTGTTGAATACCTATCTATTCTTCATATATCACTGCCAGGACGCCATCATTATATTTTTGCTTGTAAAATAGTCGCCCTATTTTTCGCAACTGAAGAATTAGATTAATTTAAGTCCGTTGTGGCTGTAGTTATTTATGGAATATTTTCTAACCCAATTTCATTCAAAAAAGATATTTTGATGCCAAATAGATTTTTTTGATGACATACAGGTTTATAACAGCCCCATGATCTGGTTTTATAATGATCCTCAGGAGGTTATTAAGAATCCTGCGAATAAGGCAAACAGGTTTTATGCTTGCATTTCAAAATAGCCCTGAGAACCTTCATAGGAGTGGGCCCTCGTAGATTTATAGCAGCTTTAAGGAGGTTTTATGGATGTCGTTACAGCAAAACAGTTTTCTCGATGCTGTAATTGTTATGGTCTCCAAAACCTTCTGAGGGCTATCACAAAACTGAAATTGTTACTTGGGAAGTCTCATCCATAGTAACAATTCGGTTTAAGAAGTCTACATCGTTTTCAAATCGAGCACAGATCGAACGCGATGCTACTACCCTTGCACGCTTTTGGTCAACTTTCAAACATTTGGGGATCCATTTTGCAGCAATTTTTCTCATATCCAAATCGACGTGAACGCGTTCATATGAAACATTCAGTGCTTCAGATATCCGTTTTAGCCCAATTCGACGGTCTGTTAAAATCAAGTCATGAACTGCATCGATATTTTCGAGGACTGAGATAGAAACTGGCCTTCCCGATCGGACATCATCTTCAATGGAAAATTTACCTCGTTTGAAGCTGCAGTCCAATTTTTCACGGTCGCATACGAAGGACATTGATCACCAAGAGTATTAAACATATCTTCGTGAATCTGCTTACCTCTTAACAATTTTTCGATTTTCACAATTTCGGTGGACATATTTTTTCTTTTAATTTATTGCGTAACTCTGGTTTACCTTTTTGACGTCAAACTTTACACTGACACTTCTAATAAGTTATTGTTCGTTGCTATGGTAACGCAATATTTTGTTTATGCAGGGAAATGGTCTAGACTAACGGGATATCAATACATCCTCGTATGTATAGAACGAATTGATGGCCTTTTCTTCCTGGATAACCTAACCCGACAAATTTTTCTACATTTTTTACAAAACAATCTTTATGATTTTCTTTTGGAATTGCATTTCTCGCAGAGACAAAACCCAAACCAACGAATCTCTGATTGAGAAGATTTGTTGAAAAGTGTATCGTTGAAAATACAAGAATTCAAAATTATTCAATTCTGTCAACACAGTTACAAATGAAGAACTGATTGAAAATGACTGGATTTTTGGTCAACAACAGCTCTTGTGATTTTGAAAATATGAATAGCGGGATATTTGGGGATGCTAATTCCTAATAAGAAAATTCATCCAAAATAAGCCCTAATATCCTTTTCCAAAAAAAACAGTACGCCAATTGTGAATAAAAATGTTCCCTGTGCCAACTAAGTAATTTTTCTAATATAAACAATCACCACCAAAATTTTAAGAAAATCTCATAATTAATAACTGAGATATTGCGTATTCATGAAAAGCGGGACACACTGTATGTTATCAATAAAAAAAATAGGAGAATTACATTTTTTATTTGAATATGTTGTTTAATGGAATGTCCTGATAATTTTAAAGGTTTTCGTTCGTGAAAAATAAGAATGGTTGGCCCTGAAAATTGAGACATTTTCATGAAATTTGGTGTCTCAATAGAATTTTTGAATATCTACCTGATAAAAATAATGAAAGATTTCTCCAATTTCTCCAATTTGAATAGATCACATTGTATTATTGATAACTATAGAATATTTGTTTCTTCGTTTTTTCCTTCTGTTATCTGGATTTCTGTTTTTGTCGAAGGTCATAATCAGAAATCAGATTTGCAAACCCTCCATGAATCAGATATCGTGGTAATGATTGTCATCTATATCGACATGAAATGTCGAATGATCATCAACCGTGGTCTTTCAGCCAGTTGTGTTTTGGGTAGGGTTTTTAATAGCCTCATACGCGACAGTGAATCATGCAGGATTCACCCCAGTCTAGCTTTAAAATTGTTATCTTCCAAGTTGAATTTCAGCTCCGATTGCGGCTATAATGCAAGACCTTTAACCTCAAAGTATTATGTTCAACTATATTTTCAAATTACCCAAAAATTAATAATTGTTCGTTGCCCTCTTATCAAAGTCGAGTTGGCGCTAGGTCAAGCAATAGTTATTTCTGTTGTTTGACTAAAATCAGAACTCAGTGTGTATTTTTTCTTTCACAACTACGGCAGCGAAATAATATTAATTCATTATTATTATTATTTTTCTATTTCCAGATGAGTCATGTTTGGTACAATTTTCAATTGAGAATGTTTCCTTTTTCAATATTATTCACGTTCAAACCGCTATTACCTGTCAATAATTATGAAATCATTTAAAAAAAGTGATTTGACTTACCATATCACGATGACCCGGTGCATTTTCCTTCAAATGCTTCCAGAAAATCTGCCCCAGCGTCTCGTTGAGCAAAGGCTCGTGCGGTTCGGGTCCGTGGATCAAAAATTTGTTATCTTCGACCATGTTTCAAGTTCACTACCACAGCGATCAATGTCAACCAACCACCGGCTACAGAAGATATGAAGATACTGGTTTCTGAGGTTATCTCACTTGTAATTTGGAACATTTATCTCGGTAATTTGACTCGTTTTACGAAATAGTTTTTGACAAAGTGTTCCTCGAAAAATCGAGCATACACTGCTGTGCCTAAATTAGGATACCTGTCTCATGACTGAATCTCAGTTATTGAAATTTGTTCAGAAAAAATTAATGCATTTTTGGAATCAGGTGATGAGGAATATAACTATTCCTCAACAAAGGTGTTTAGAATTCAATAAAGTTAGTTGTAGATCACCACCATCTTTTTTATTATTATTATTATTAGAAGGCGGGGCTAGCCAGTGGCTGAAATGAGGTAGTTCTGTATAGAACCACTCTGCAACCCGCTATCAGGTCTATCTCGTGAGTATTCCAGATCTTTTGATGAACCCCTGGATATTCTTCACAAGGTTTTCCTGCGGGATGATATCTTCTGCACCGCAGTGTTCGAAGACATCCATCCTCATGCGAGCCAGAGCATCGTATTCAAACATTATGTGGGAGGTTGTTTCGTCCTCCTCATCACAAAATCTGCATTGTGTGGAATCTTGATGTATCCTCAACAGTTGCAGGTGTTTTCTCAGGTGGCAGTGGCCTGTCATCAGTCCTACCACCTTCCTGAGATCACCACCATGTTGATAAGTGTGGAGTAGGTAGTGGTGGTAGTTTTTAAAGCCGCTGCCACAGCCAGGCAAGTAGGCCCTCATGGACCCCTTTTACCATCTCTTGGTTTCGACATATCTACATTTCTCCTCCTAACCTTCGTGACCTCCTAATGGAGATCAGTATGTCCGTCCACTCCAAGTCGGTTAGTTCCAATTCTTCAAATTCTTATAACCTCAAAGATTTCTAATGTCTCACACTCGCCAAGGAAGTGAGATGAAGTTTCTTCGTCTTCTTTACATTTGCAGCAACTGAAGCTGTCTACTATAAGTACGTTTGTTTTTTTTAAGAAGAAAAGAGGGAGGCCCATGTCACCACCCCCGAGGCTCCAGCCGCGGTCCTCTCTCGTTCGGATAATAAATAATATAGGTTAAATGGTCCTGGGATCGGTTAAAAGGGACAATTATTTAACAATTCATACCAATCATCTTAACAAATTCTTACATACTGGTGAATTTGACAAATGATTTTTCATTCTTCAAAGCAAGTTTCAATGATACAAATTTCAATATTATGATTTTCTGAAATAACCCTAACCACTATCCAGGTACTTCCACAAACAACAGATTGATCCTTCTGCAAGGTTCCTTGTAATAACCCCTGTTGCCTTATTCATGGTGGCATATTGTCTGAAGTCCACGTTCTCCTCTGGTGTTTGGTCGTCCTTATTATTATTTCAAGCGGACTGCTTGCTTCTCAAATGACAAAGGTATCCTGAAACACCAATGTTGTTCTAATAAATATAAGTTGATTGCAGCTCTCCTGCAGTGACAAAATGTTGACTCCAGTTTTAGGTCAATGAGACCATTTGCAGAAAATTATTTCAGGAAGCATCCTAGGACGTTGATGTCTTCTGCATACTCCATAATTACCTTTATTGAGTTCCTGGCATCCTCTTCTCGTATTCCCAATGTCTCTCTCAACTTCTGATACCTTTCTTTTATATCTATTAGTGATAGGTGTCTGTCTAACTTGTTGTGTGAAGAGGCTTGGTTTTTGCCAAAGAGCCATGCCGTACTTAACTTACTAGAGCCGGCTACAAAGTCTGTCGACTGTCTGCAGCCGGTATTATCTCTACAAAGTTCATCCAGCTCTTCTTTCGCCCAATCGTCAAGGGCTGGAGAGGTTTAGCTTCTCGAGTTATCTAATACAGGCTCCAGCCCACAGAACAGCGTTGCAGAACCAGTTCTTGCAAGTCTGTCTGCCACTTCGTTTCCGCTCACCCCTCTGTAACCAGCTGAATTTTTTTCATTTCAGCTTGTTTCTCTAGAACATCTCCGCATTCTTGAACAAGTGCTGAGCTGAGTTTAGGATGGCAAATGGCTCTGAGCGCTGCCAGAGAATCCGAAAAGATTCCAATTCTCTGCTCGAGCCCTCCTTTCACTTCTTGCCTCGTAGCTACGGTTAGAATGGCGAACATTTTAGCTTGAAAAACTGTATATCTACCCAAACCGTAGCTTCCTCGTACATCCATTCACTCCAGGAAGATGCCTGCACCCGAAGCCTGTTTGTCAGTTAGACGCGAACTGTCCGTACAACAGAGGCGAGGAGCTGTGCCAGCTAGAATGCAGTGACGTCTCAGACCATGAAGGTTTTATTTTGGTGAAGTTTGGGATATCAAAACACGACGAGATTGATCTTTCTTGATCAAAAGATCTACCGAAAATTCTCCTGATGTGGTAGGATTCGTAACAAAATGTATTGCCATTATGCCACCTACACCACAAAGGAGATTTTTTGTGGCCTACAAAAATGAAAAATGTATGATTTCGACCATTGATAAAAACACATTTGGACAAATCCAATGCAAAATTGCCGAGTTTTTGAAGCTCACCTACATACTTGTCAGTGTTTCTGCAGAACCTCCGCATCATTTCTTGCTGACTCGGGGCAAGCCTGGATCAGTAAAAGAGACATGGTGAGGGGAAAAGTAGCACTGTTGTGGAAGGCTACGTTGAAAATTCACTGACCCAGAAAAAAATATTGGCAGATCAGATTATTGCCAGTGTCTCTGAAGGAGTTCCCATTACTTCAACCACAGAAGAATCAATGTCAAAAAATACGGTACCAATGGCCACATATGTTCACAACACGTCAATAACATAAATAATAAAAATATATCCACCAACTGTACGCCTCTTGTCAGAATGGCAAAGTATAGAATGAAGTTAACATAAATGTGAATATAAACAATGATAAAAACTAAATCTATTCTTTGAGGTATGTGTTATTTAGCCAACTTAATAAAATAAAATGTAAAAATTTGGATTATGCATTGAATTTGAAAAAATGTACTTTTCTTTTTTCAATTCCTCAGCGTTTTGTGCAAGAAGCAACTGCAAACTAATGCACAGATAAATTCTAAACGTGTAATGATTTTTTTGCTTTCTTTTCTATACCCTTCTGTCAAGCATAGTCAAAGACTTTTTTTGATGTTACTATTTTAGATTCTTGTGACATTTTCTCTCATTAGCGATAATTTAACAGCTGGCAGACTTGTGCGAAAATGTAACAAAATTTGTTATTGGATTATATTCCAAACAAAAAATATTTTCAAAGTAATTACGTGCACTCTGACCTGAGCATATCTCGAGCAATGCCTCCGTGAAATTTCATTAACAGTATCGCTTCTATCAAGAATTAACTTTCAAGGCCGACTAAAGGTGGTGAAGAGTATTTTTAAATATCTAATCAAGAGTTACGAAAGTATTTTTCCCAACTGTACATAATATTTGCTCAACCTAACTAAAAAAGTTCTTCCCAACCTGGCAACGTTATCATGGCACTCGCAGTTAATTGGGTTTTCAAGATTTTTCACAAACCGACATTTATTGAATTATCGTTATAAGGTGTTTTTTTTTCTTTGGTTAAACTTGTTAAACTTGGAATCTTATATTAAATATTTGTTCTATCATGACCTTTGGTAATGAAATGTTTAAATGGTTAGATACATGTTGAAGTTACATGTAATTAGGTTTCTTGTAACATGTTTGAAATCTTTTCGAAATGAATGAATAGATAAATATTGAAAGCTACAAGTCCTGATTATATGCGAGATAATATAAGAGCATTTGAGAACAATAATAATAATGTGTTACATAGTTTGGCATTTGTTAAGTGCAAATTAATTTCAACTGATAGAGAAAAGATAAAAATTTCAAATTAACACAAAAGACGTATGCTTCGTTGAAGCTGAAACATTTTTCTCGAGTTACAATTCTGCTCCAAAACACAATGTAATTACTTGTTGGAGGTGAGGTAATCATCATGAAATCATCAAAGGTATATAAAATTACTTTTTTTCAACACTTCATTTGCAAATTGACTTTTCCTCCCTATAGTTATGGCTGAAAGTGATATGTATGTTCCCTAGGAAGAACAAGTTACCTTTTCTCCATAAAAATTACATTTAGTTTCACAGAAATTCATGTATTTTTATTCAGTTTTTATTTTCATTATTATTTTATTTTTCAACAAGTACACAAATCATTTAAAAAAATCAACAATTTCACGACTTTTTGAATAAAAGTAATTTATAGATGCATTGAATATTTTGACCATATTGTACGAAGTTGAAATGTGGAATTTTTGAGAAATACGCCAAAATCACCTCTTCAACAATTTATTTCACTAATTCTTCTCTCATCCAAATTAATAGAATATCATACTCTATTTCATATCGGAATCTTGATTTTTTCTGGTAACAAAGACACAGCCAGTAATTTTGTAACTTTCAGTATGTTGTCGAGTATAACATTTTTTTCGTATATATGTACTTATAAATCCAGTTAATATTGAGGATTGCAGCAAAGTCAAGAGTGTACTCTTTTATAGAGTTTATTCCAAGCTTTCGTAAATTTTATTTACATCTTCAGGGAACTACAAAGAATTATTATGTCCATTTTACATTTTGATGTTATTAAATTTTACTTATTACAACTAGAGTGAGGTTGGTTGACATGTTCCTAATTCTTTGAATAGTGACATTACAGTTTAAAATTGTAAATAATATGAAAAAAGACTTTACGAATATAAATAACAGAAAATTTTAAAATTTCAGTCGAAAAACAAAAGACTTGTTGATTGTATCTAAGGGATATACATCAGGTATCAATAGAAAAGAAATCTGTATTCTTCAAGTCAATGTTACCAACTGTAATCTTGTACCAACTGTTGAAAATTGAATATACGACTGTTGCTTTGTAAGTTAGGAAGAAATTACATTTCCAATTGAGTAGTTATGGAGATATTATTGTTCATAGAGAGATTGCGGTCTAACAGTAGGAATGAATAAATCTCACTCAAATGATTTATATCAGTTCTTTTATCTTGAGATATGAAGGCCATTTCCAAAAAAGTTCTCTTAGTCATATGTGTCTCTTTAGCTAATATTTTAGTTGAATTATAATTTACGATGGTCAAATTTGTTAACATGATCAGCAAGAGCACATCTTTCCGAATGAAGTCTACAATCACTTTTATGTGAGGAAATTTTACTTTTCAGGCATCTAGAAGTCTGGCCAATATAATGTTTATCACAGTCCTGACAATGAATGCTATACACTACATTTGAAGTGGCAGTTAACTAGTCAGTAACGACTACCCTTTCTATATGTACTTATATATAAATTTATAAAACTTAGTATCGGATGGATATAGACAGTAAAATGTTTGAAACAACTATAGAATAACCAGGTGTGAATTCAAATTTTTTTCTTCCTGAACAAGTGGCTATCTAACAATACTGATTTTGTTTGGGTCTGAGGAGATCAGAATGATTTGATAAATTAAAACTATACATGCAATGCAATGCAATGCAATGAACCATTGCTGGGTGGATATCGCTACTTTATCAAAATATACGTTCAGCTAATATCGTCCAAAAATTTTAACAATCCAGCGGTAGCTTTGACTCAGTGGGTATAATCCTAGTTTTCACAGTACATTCAAAAAATAAAAAATCATACGTGAATGGTAGCATTCTTTTCAAGCCCATGCTGAATTCATTGCGTTGCAATATTATTAAATTTTCTTTAAAATGTATTTCAGTTGAATTAGAACATACCCTGTAGGTACAAGTCCTTCCAAAACTCCATTCCTCATAAAAAACCCTGGATAATTTCCGCAGAACTGAATCCCCAAATGCCCTATGGCCACCACTGGCCCATAAATAAACACGTGTTAGGACGAACGTCAAATATTATTGAAGTATACCTTTCATTCCAGCGGAAAGAGGTTGCCATCCCTGCCAGTGTTTTCCCAATTTGTAGATTGGGTTGCTACGTGAGATGGCATTGGGAGTTGAACGAACCGTTTAATGCCCTCCAAAGGTCCGCAGGAGAGTAAGTGTGGAGGTTCAAGGTTAATGAGAGGTTTCTCTTGAATCTACCGATGACCGGTCTGTTCCTAATTCCGTTGAGGATGTTTATAATAGACACGACACGATAGAATGGAGCTGGGTTTTGAAATAGTAGCTGTCTCTCTGGTGACAAGGTATACAGGGTAATAAAGCAGCATTTCTATCAATTTATAAACAGTGGTGAGAAGAGCGATTTACAGGGTGTTTCTAAATTCAATTCAAATATTTCAAGGCGTATTCCTGGGGTCAAAACAAAACTTTTTTCCACAAACATGTGTCCTAAAATTCACCCCCTCCAAGCTACATACATCGTAAGTATCCAGAAAAAAATCGTAAATTTTGAATGGCCTCTACAATTATGCATCAAATCTTCGGAAAATTTACAGACCCTTGGGTTTTTGGACGCTCTATCCATTTCTTGCTTCAAAAATAAGATGAAAGGTTTCAAATTATTGTGGTTTTTGAAATATGACATCATGGCATTTTCCTCAAAAAGTCTAGGAACATTCCGATATTTCCAATACGGTTAAAAAAATTCATGAAATTTTTTATAGCATATTTTCTGATGATTTTGAAATAAGACAACATGACATTCTCGTTGAAGAGTGTGGGAACGTTCCAATATTTTCAAAACGGTATGAGAAAAATTTATAAAATTTCATACAATATGTTTATTGATGATGCCCGAGTCAATGATGGTATTGGCAATGTTACCAAATCAACGTTTTATCCAGATATCAGGGGTATTTTAATATTCTTTTTCAAGAAAGACCATATTTATTTTCATTGCAATCAATTCAGCGCCCCCTTATCACTTATGTATCCAACTATCAGATTTTTAATTATTGTGGTATTTGAAATATGACAACATGGCATTATCGTTGAAAAGCCTGGAAACGTTCCAATATTTTCAATACCTAAGGTTTGAAAAAATCCATGAAATGTTCAGCTAGTGTTTTTTGATAATTCCCGATTCAATGGTGCTATTGGCAATCAACAGTTTCTCCTGATTTTAGGTATTTTCCTTTTTTTAATGGAATACCATATTTATTCTCATTGCAATCAATTTGGTTCACCCTCAATACTTAACATATTTCAATTATTGTAGTATTTGAAATATGACTTCGTGGCATTTTCGTTAAAATGTTTGGGAACGTTCCAATATTTTCAATGCGGTAAAAAAATTCATCAAAATTTTTATAGCATATTTTCTGATGTTTTTGAAATAAGACAACATGGCATATTCGTTGAAAAGTCTGGAAACGTTCCAATATTTTTAATACGGTTTGAGAAAGATTCATGAAATTTCATACAAGATGATTATAATGATGCCCGAGTCAATGGTGGTGTTGGCAATGTTGCCAAATTAACTTTTTCCAGATAGTGGAGGTTACTTTATTTTTTTCAGAGGAACATGCTATTTATTTTCATTGCAATCGATTCAGTGCCCACTCGTTACTATTGTCTACAACTATAAATTTTTTATTTGATGTAGTTTTTGATATATGACAACTTGGCATTTTCGTTGGAAAGGCTGAGAACTTTCCAATATTTTCAATTCAGTTCGAAAAAGGTTCATGAAATTTCATAAAAGATGTTTTTTGATTATACCCAATTTAATGGTTATATTGGCAATGTTGCCAAATGAACTGCTTTTCCAAAAATTGGAAGGAATTTAATTTTTTAAATTCCATAGCAATCAATTCATCGCACCCTCATCACACATGTCTCCAAATTTAAATTGATGCGATTTTGGAAATATGACAAAATGGCATTTTCATTAAAAAGTCTGGGAATGTTCAAATATTTTCAAAACGGTTCCATAAAGATTAATGAAATTTCATGCAAGATGTTTTTTGATGGTGCTCGAATCAATCGTGATATTGGCAATGTTTCCAAATTAACATTTTTTCCAGATGTTAAATGTAATTTAATTTTTTTTCAATGGGACACCCTACTTATATCCACTGCAATCAATTCAGTGCCCTCTCGTTACCTTCGTTTCCAAATATGAGATTTTCGATTCATGTGGTTTTTGTGGTTTTAGTTAAAAAGTCTGGGAACGTTTCAATATTTTCAATACGGTTTGATGAATAATCATGAAATTTCATAGAAATTTTTTTTTGATGATGTCCAATTCAATAGCATTGGCAATGTTGCCAAATTAATATTTTTTCCGAAAATTGAGGGAAATTCATTTTCATTCCAATGGAACATCCTATTTATATTCATTGCAATCAATTCAAGTATCAGAATTTTAATTGATGTGGTTTTTAAAACATGGCATTTTCGTTGAAAACTCTGGGTACGTTCCAATATTTTCAATACTGTTCAAGAACGTCATGAAATTTTATATCGAATGTTTTGTGATGATATCCGATTTAATGGCAATATTGACAATGTTGCCAAATCAACAGTTTTTCAGGAAAACATTTCGATAAATCCTCCCAGAGAACTAGGACCTCTCTCGAGGTGCACTCTGTAGGGTATACCATCTCGAATGACACCAATGTTTGAACAACTCTACGAAGTTCGAACGGCTTACTTCATAGACCGTCTGCTAGAATGCGAATATACTCTCACATTTTCGTGAAAAAGAAATTTCATGAATCTTTTTCGAACCGTATTGAAAATATAGGAAACTTCCACCCTTTTCAACGAAAATGCCAAGTTGTCATATTTCAAAAACCACATAAGTTAAAAAATGTATATATGTAGACAGTTAGTAACGAGGGGCATCTGGAATAAGGTAATTTGGCAACATTGCCGATACCACCATTGACTCAAGCATCATCATAAACATCTTGTATGAAATATCATGAATTTTTCTCAAACCGTATTAGAAATATTAGAACGTTCCCAGACTTTTCAGCGAAAATGCCATGTTGTCTTATTTCAAAAACATCAGAAAATATGCCATAAAAATTTTTATGAATTTTTTCAATCGAATTGGAGATATTGGAACGTTCTCAGACTTTTAAACGAAAATGACATGATGTCATATTTCAAAAATCATAATGATCAAAAATCCGCTATTTGGATACATTAACGATGAGGGGGCGCTGAAAAAAATGTGGTTATTGAAATATGACAACATGGCATTCTCGTTGCAAAGTCTGGAAACGTTCCAATATTTTCAATTACTACGATTTGAGATGTTGAGAGAAAGTTTTTTGATGATGCCCGATTCAATGGTGATATTGGCAATGTTGCCAAATCATCGGCTTTTCCAGATATCAGGGCTAATTTGATATTCGTTTTCAAGAAACACTATGTTTATTTTCATTGCAATCAATCCAGTGCCTTCTCATCACTTATGTCTCCAAATATCATATTTTCAATCATTGTGGTTTTTGAAATACGACAATGGCATTCTCGTTGCAAAGTCTGGAAACGTTCCAATATTTTCAATCCCTACTGTTTGAGAACAATCCATGTCTTGCAGGATGCTTTTTGATGATACCCGATTCGATGGTGATATTGGCAATGTTGCCAAATCAACGGCTTTTCTAGATATCAGGGGTAATTTAATATTCTTTTTCAAGAAACACCATGTTTATTTTCATTGAAATCAATTCAGCGACCTCTCATCACTTATGTCTCGAAATATCAGATTTTCAATTATTGTGATTTTTGAAATATGACAACATGGCATTCTCGTTGAAATGTCTGGAAACGTTCCAATATTTTCAACATCTACGGTTTGGGAAAAATTCATGAAATTTCAACCAAGATATTTTTTGATAATGCCCGATTCAATGGTGATATTGGCAATGTTGCCAAATCAACAGTTTTTCCAGATCTAAGGTATATTTTTATTAATGGAATACCATTTATACCTATTTTTATTGAAACCAATTTAGCTCACCCTCAATACTTATGCATCAAAATATCAGTTTTCAAATTATTGTAGTTTCAGAAATATGACATCATGGAATTTTCGTTAAAAAGCCTGGGAACGTTCCAATATTTCTAATACAGTTCCTAAAATTTATTAAATTTCATGTAGGATCTTTTCTGATGTTTTTAAAATAAGACAACATGGCATTTTCGTTGAAAAGTCTGGGAAAGATCCAATATTCTTAATACGGTCTGAGAAAAATTCATGAAATTTCATACAAGATGTTTATTGATAAAGCCCGGGTTAATGGTGGTGTTGGCAATGTTGCCAAATTAACTTTTTCCAGATAGTGGAGGTTATTTAATTTTTTTCAAACGAACACGTAATTTATTTTCATTGCAATCAATTTAGTGCCCCCTCGTTAGTATTGTCTAAGAATATAATTTTTTTTTGATGTGGTTTTGGAAATATGACAACATGGTAATTTCATTAAAAAGACTGAGAAAGTTCCAATATCTTCAAAACGGTTAGAGAAGAATTCATGAAATTTCATATAAGATGTTTATTGATAATGCCTGAGTCAATGGTGGTATTGGCAATGTTGCCATATTAACTTTTTCCAGATAGTGAAGGTAACTTAATTTTTTTCAAAGGAACACGCTATTTATTTTCAGAACTATCGATTCAGTGCCCCCTCAGTACTATTCTCTACACATATTTATACATTTTCAATTGATGTGGTTTTTGAAGTATGACTTGGTATTTTCGTTGAAAAAGCTGAGAACTTTCCAATATTTTCAATACGGTTCGAAGAAGATAATGCCCAATTTGATGGTTATATGCAATGATGCCAAATAAATGAAATTCATGAAATTTCATGCAAAATTTTTTTTTTGTCGATGACCAGTTCAATGGAAACATTGACAATGTTGCCAAATTACCAATTTTTTAAAAAATTATGGGAAATTAATTTTTTTCTTATGGAACACCCTATTTATTTTATTGTAATCAATTTATCACGCCCTCATTATACAAGTCTCTAAATTTAAATTGATGTTGTTTTGGAAATATGACAACATGGCATTTTTATTAAAAAATCTGAGAACGTTCCAATATTTTCAAAACGGTTTGATGAAGATTCATGAAATTTTATGCAAGATGTTTTTTGTTGATGCCCAATTCAATGGAAACATTCGCAATGTTGCCAAATTAACATTTTTTCCTTAAATTGAGGAAAATTTAATTTTTTAAACGAAACATCCTATTTCGTCCGCTAATTGCTAATGTCTCCAAGTATCAGAATTTTAATTGATGTCATTTTTAAATATGACAACATGGCATTTTCGTTGAAAAGTTTGGGTACTTTCCAATATTTTCAATACTGTTCAAAAAATTCCTGAAATTTTATATCGAATGTTTCAAGAGGATGTCTGATCCAATGGTGATATTGGCAATGTTGACAAATCAACAGTTTTTCAGGAAAACATTTTGATCAGTCCACTCAGAGAACTAGGACCTCTCTTGAGTAGCACTCTGAAGGGTATACGATCTCGAATGTTTGAACAACCCTGCGAAGTTCGAACGGCTCACTTCATAGACCGCCTGCGAGACTGCGAATATACTTTCAGGCAAGCAACTCAATAACGAGCCTTTGTGGGAGAGTCAACGTGTTCTGAAGATATCGCCCGCAACTCTCCGCTAATTGCGGTTGTAACTCATCTGGGGCTCGTGCTTCTGAATTTCTATCTGCTAATGTGGCTTGAAAGGACCGAATCATTATGCCAGTTTCAACAATATTGCTTGGATGTGGATCGAGAGGGTCTTATTCGGTGAACTGAGATTTTGCTGGAGAAAATTGACAATTTCATGAAAATTTTTACAGGATGGTTTCTAATGGTGCCTGATTCAGTGGTGCTATTGGCACTGCTGCCAAATCAACAGTTTTTATAGATATTGTGGGTGACTCAATTTTTTCAAATGGAGCAAACTACTTATTTTCATTGCATTCAATTCAGCGCTCCCTCATAACTTATGTCTTCAGATATGAGTGTCACGTCAATAGTGTTTTGATACATATCAGATAATAATAATGATGATAATAATGAACGTTTTTATTGGTAGAAACAAAGAAAAATAAATATTGACAATGAAGTATACAGATCTACGAGAAGGCAGTTATCAAATTTCATCAATATCGATATTTCTCATTGTCAAAATTTTCCTATATTTTGAAAAAAACACTTTCTTGCTTCACAGACTTCAATTGAATAAGCACGCTTTCATGTTCGTTTTCATTCAGTCATTACTATATGCACTTATTTCATTACTCTTATTGTTTTTTTTTTTCATTTTCTATATACAGGGCTATTCAAATTCGTTTCTGTAGATGGGGATCTCCTAAACGATATATATATATATATATATATATATATATATATATATATATATATATATATATATATATATATATATATATATATATAGAAAAGTTATTGGGTACAACCCTCAAAATGTTGTGCAACCGTAGACACGTGTTTCGAGCTTAAGCTCTCTTCAGTACGGTAAAATCAAGTGCGAAGATGTACAACACTTGGATGTAAAAATGGAAACAAAGGAAGTCAACAACAGGAAGCCAACCGCACATTTGTGGCTTCGGTTAGAAGACCTTGTGTTTACAAGGCAACAACTAACGTCGCCACGGAGGCAGCTATAGCTACCAGCGTGACAATCCTACCCAGGAAAATACAAATAAGGATGGATTGAGCGAGGGGCAATATATGAAAATATAAGTAGAAAAGTTATTCATATATTGCCCCTCGCTAAATCCATCCTTATTTGTATTTTCCTGGGTAGGATTGTCACGCTGGTAGCTATAGCTGCCTCCGTGGCGACGTTAGTTGTTGCCTTGTAAACACAAGGTCTTCTAACCGAAGCCACAAATGTGCGGTTGGCTTCCTGTTGTTGACTTCCTTTGTTTCCATTTTTACATCCAAGTGTTGTACATCTTCGCACTTGATTTTACCGTACTGAAGAGAGCTTAAGCTCGAAACACGTGTCTACGGTTGCACAACATTTTGAGGGTTGTACCCAATAACTTTTCTACTTATATTTTCATATATTGCCCCTCGCTAAATCCATCCTTATTTGTATTTTCCTGGGTAGGATTGTCACGCTGGTAGCTATAGCTGCCTCCGTGGCGACGTTAGTTGTTGCCTTGTAAACACAAGGTCTTCTAACCGAAGCCACAAATGAGCGGTTGGCTTCCTGTTGTTGACTTCCTTTGTTTCCATTTTTACATCCAAGTGTTGTACATCTTCGCACTTGATTTTACCGTACTGAAGAGAGCTTAAGCTCGAAACACGTGTCTACGGTTGCACAACATTTTGAGGGTTGTACCCAATAACTTTTCTACTTATATTTTCATATATTGCCCCTCGCTAAATCCATCCTTATTATATATATATATATATATATATATATATATATATATATATATATATATATACAAATTTTGTAATTTCCGGTAATTTCACATTAGAATTATCTTTAGATTTTCAAATTGATGTGATATTTGAAATATGACAACATGGCATTTTCGTTAAAAAGTCTGAAACGTTTCAATATTTTCAATACGATTCGGAAACAATTCATGAAATCTTGTACAAGACGTTACCTGATGATGCCCGATTCAATGGTGATATTGGCAATGTTGCCAAATTGACAGCTTTCGTAGATATTGGAAATAATTTTTTTTACTGGAGCACACTATTTACTTTCATTGCAATTATTGTGGTTTTAGAAATATGACATGTCATTCTAGTTGAAAAGTCTGGAAACGGTCCAATAATTTCAATTCCTACGGTTTGAGAAAAATCCATGAAATTTCATGTAAAATGTTTTTTGATGATGCCCGATTCAATGGTGATATTGGCAATGTTGACGAATTAACGGCTTTTCCAGATATCAGGGGTAATTATTCTTTTTCAAGAAACACCATGTTTATTTTCATTGCAATCAATTCAGCGCCCTCTCATCACTTATGTCTCCAAATATCAGATTTATAATCATTGTGGTTTTTGAAATATGACAACATGGCCTTCTCGTTGAAAAGTCTGGAAACGTTCCAATATTTTCAATATCTACGGTTAGAGAAAAATCCATGAAATTTCATAAAACATATTTTTTGGTATATCCCGATTCAATGATTTTTCTTTTTTTTATTGAACATCACATTTATTTTCATTGCAATAATTTAGCTCACCCTCAATACTTGAATATCAGATTTCAAATTAATGTACTTTTTGAAATATGACATCATGGCCTTTTTGTTAAAAAGTCTGGGAACGTTCCAATATTTCCAATACGGTTTAAAAAATTCATGAAATTTCATATAGGATATTTTCTGATGTTTTTGAAATTAGACAACATGGCATTTCTGTTAAAAAGTCTGGGAAAGATCCAATATTTTTAATATGGTTTGAGAAAAATCCATGAAATTACATATAGGATATTTTCTGATGTTTTTGAAATAAGACAACATGGCTTTTTCGTTGAAAAGTCAGGGAAAGAACCAATATTTTCAATACGGTTTGAGAAAAATTCGTAAAATTCCGTACAAGATGTTAATTGATGATGCCCGAGTCAATGGTGGTAATGGCAATGTTGCCAAAGCAACAGTTTTTCCAGATATCGGGGTTAATTTAATATTATTTTTCAAGAAACACCATATTTATCATTCAGCGCCCCGACATCACTCATATATCACATTATCAGATTTTAAATTATTGTGATTTTTGAAATATGACATCATGTCATTATAGTTGAAGTCTGGAAACGTTCCAGTATTTTCTATAACTACGATTTGAGAAAAATCCATGAAATTTAATATAAGAAGTTTTTTGATAATTACCGATTCATTAGTGATATTGGCAATGTTGCCAAATCAACAGTTTTTCCTAATTTTAGGTATTTTTCTTTTTTAAATGGAACACCACATTTATTTTCCTTGCAATCAATTTGGCTCACTCTCAATCCTTGAACATCAATTTTCATATTATTGTTGTTTTTGAAATATGACATCATGGCATTCTCGTCTGGGAACGTTCCAATATTTCCAATGCGGGTTAAAAAATTCATAAAACTTTTTATGGCACATTTTCAGATGTTTTTGAAATGAGACAACATGGCATTTTCGTTGAAAAGTCTGGGAACGTTCCAATATTTTCAATGCGGTTTGTGAAAAATTCACGAAATTCCATATGATGTTAATGATGATGCCCGAGTCAATGTTGGTATTGGCAATGTTGCCAAATTAACTTTTTCCAGATAGTGAAGGTTACCTAATTTTTTTCAAAGGAACACGCTATTAATTTTCATTGCAATCAATTTGGCTTACCCTCAACTTTCATTCAATATATAATTTTCATTCAACTAAAACTTTTTACTTATTTTAAGAGCAGGAGGTCTGTTAACGTAAACGTAACGTAAACTTTTGACTTGAGGTATTCCCACAAAAAAATCTAGCGGCACTAGATCAGGAGATCTAGCTGGCCTCTCAAATAATCCTAGTCAGCAATCGAAATCCGGAGTATGAGGAAATTTTCTCAAGTACATCGGTATCGATAGGCAACCTCATACCTTGTTGTGAAGCAGGTGCGATGTGAGTTGCCTAGAAGCGATTTTGCTGGGGCGAACACCGGGGTATTCATTTACGAGCTATCTTATAAAAAGTAGTATAGGCCGTTTACGTTTTTCATTTTGTGTGAACAGATCCTCTTATTTTTCCCTACAGCTAGGCCTATAATTCCATTAAACGAAGTATAATTTCTCCAATACATCACTCCAAACGATATGGATGCCGAAAATCGCATGAACCCTTATACAAAACTTGTTGAAGACGATCCCATGAATGAAATGAACATTTCATCGACTCCTGAATTTCCCTGAGGATCCCTTTCACTCTCCGTAGTGGACATTCGGCTGCTCAATCTTGAGTCAATAAATAAATTGAAAGGGAGCTCCCAAGCAATGCCATTTTCGCGAAATTTGCATGCTCAAAGTAATATCAAGCCTCTCTCGGATTTCGTCTTCGCCGTCCATTTCCAAATTAAGTTTTGATGATAAATTTTCACTAATTACATCCCCATCGACTTGAAGAGACACTCTCGAAACAAATTACAGAATTTCGAGCTACAAGAAGTGGCCCGGTGGCTTTGCAGCCGACATTTTTTGTGTGACGTAATATTTTATTAATTGGAGACAGGAGGATGTTGTTCCAGGAAATCTTGTTATTACGTCATTAGCAAGATACTCAAACAGACGTCGTTTCCTCTATTACCTTCCTCAAATTCTGAATTACCATCCGTCAGCGTGTCCTTTGGGGAGAGTTTTGCGTGAAATGGCGTTGTCTTAGATTGACTTTTGTTGAATATTCAACGTGGAGCCGAGGATGGATCAGTAATGATATTATTAAGATGTTGGAATGTTACAACATGGTATTTTCGTTGAAAAGTCTGGGAATGTTCCAATATTTTCATTACGGTTGCTCGACATATTTTTTAAATTTTTTCTAGAGGTCAAAAGAAGCAACTTTCTCCTTTAGATTTTTCATATGGCCCTACAGGGTGAGCTAAAAGTTGGGTTGAATGTCTAATGTCAATTGTAGAAAATACTGTCTGTAGGTTGATTTTTCTTGATTTTTGGGTATAATATACTGTGAAAAATATCAATTGATTTTGAATGGTGTGCATACCCACAGGATGAGGCAGAATACGCGATTTTTTCAAAACCGGTTTATTTACTTCTCTCCCAAGTGTGGACATTTCATCGAATTTCTCCAAGCGAAAAGTTCTTCTGAAGTTGCTCGTGTAACCATTTTTGTTTTTCACATGTTTGCACCCTTGTGCAACACACTGTATATGGGTACAAACATGTGAGAAACAAAAATGTTAACACGAGCAACCTCGGGAGAAGTTTTGGCTTTGAGAAATTCAATGTAAAGTCCACACGTGGACGAAAAATTAATAAACAGGTTATACAAAAATCGTATATTCTGCCTCATCCTTCAAGTATGCACACCAAAATTAATAATTTTCACAGCAAATTATACCCAAAAAACAAGAAAAATTAACCTACGTATTTTCCACAATTGACATCAGACTTTCAACCTAATTTTTTCACCTCCCTGTAGGGCCAGAAAAAAAGTCCTATGAAGAAAGTTGCTGCTTTTGACCTCTAGAATGATATATTCAGAAATAAAACAGAAAAAGACTTTTTTTCACTTCCAAAATAATTCTCAAAATAAACATGAAATATTACTTTAGGAAGGATTTATCTTCAACAGAGTCAATTAATAGATAATTTATTATTCTTCATAAAACAATTTCAATTATTGGAATAATAATTGATAGTGAAGTTTGAACAATTAATTCCATCATAAATTCACGAAGATGTTCCATGTTGCTGCTGATCAGAAACGTTAGATATTTCTTGAAGAGTTGATTCCACAATTTTATCAGATATTTTAATTTGTTTGGAAGAAGATGGACAATTCAATATTTTGTTAGAAATCTCAATTTTGTTATTCAAACTATCTTCTATACATGCTTCTGCTACAGAGGCAGATTTCCAGCCACCATGACGTTTTATGGGTGTAATGTATGCGAGGATAGCTTGAACGGAGAGCGCCGGTTCACCGATATCTGAAGCCAAGCAACGCTATGCAAGGCCATGGTTTGGATGGGTGACCAACGGACGTCCTTTCGATATTCTCCTCGGATCGTGCTAGGAATCGCACGTAAAAAGGTAAGACCTCGTTAATCCTTGGCTCGCACAAGTTTCGACTTTAGAGGGCTGCCGTTCGTAAGGGGACGACAGCTGGTTAACGGAAAAAACAATTTCAAAAATTAACAATTTTTAACAATGTTGCCCCCTGCATTGGCCAGAAGAGTTACAGAGCTTCTCCTGAAACAGTGACTTGTGTAGCTCTTATACATTTTGTATAGGAAAAGTCAAAATGTCCCTAGAATTAAACAAATATGAAAATAAAAAGGCAATAGCAAAGACAGTTTACATATAAATGGAGTAAGATTAAAGTACACACATATGAAATACAAATACATTCAACCGGAGATTTCACAGATTGGTCACATAAAAAAAACGCGTCGATTGTATAAAAACAATTTTCTAGCTAAAAAGTTTTCAGACTTTTTTGAATTTTACAAAATTCATAATGGATTTAATTGTTTCTGGTAAAAGATTGAAAATTTTCGGTCCAATGGAGTCTGGAGCATTCTGATAAATTTTAAATTTAGTTTGTTTTATACGTATCAAATGTTTTAGGTGGGTATTTTTATCATGGATATCGCCGTTGAGAGTAAAGTCGGTTTTATTGGTGAAATTTTTTATCGACAACTCATTTATGAATAAGTTGACTAGAGTCAAAATTTTGTCGTTTTTGAATAGTGTTCTACATGAGCTGCGTTTTGGAATATATACCTCAAAATATCTTTTTGTTCAATAAAAATGCTCTTCTTTCCCACAAGCACACGCCATAGCGCAACCTGGCTTCAACTTGGGCACAATATATTCTCATTAGTTGCATTATGTTTAATACCGTTCTTAAATTTTTGAACATGGAAATCAGTGAACTCAATTTGGAAACTAACTGTCCACAGTGTGTGTTCCAGTTCAGATACTTGTCCATGTGAATTCCTAGAAACGTGACTTTATTACATGTATTTATGATGGTATGATTCGTGTTAAGTTGAAATGTGTCTGTATTCTTTTGATAATTGTGGAAATGTATATCACTTGAGTTTTCTTACTGATGAAAAATTAATTCTGTTGGTTGAAATAAAGGGAAGCCGCTTTCAAAATTTCTTCGCAACTTGCGTTTCTTTAGCAGAGATCAGAAAGCTAATATCGTCCGCATAGGCAATAAAGAAAGGATATGACAATTCTCTATGCATGTTGTTGATGTACAAGAGAAATAAGACTGGTCCCAAGATGGAACCCTGAGGAACACCCATCCGAACCAAACTTGCATATAATGTTGAGAACGATAGGGCGTTTTCGCTATCAAATTTAAGTGAAACACGTTGCTCTCTATCAGTGAGGAATGAAGATATCCAGGTCAGGACTTTCCTCTCAAGCCATAGCCTTCCAAAAGACTCAGTAGTTTTAAGTGATTGACGCAGTCGAATGCCCTGCTCAGGTCACATAGGATCGCCGCAGGGCTCTCGTCTGAATCTATAAAATCCATAAGATATTAATTTATAAAAAGAGAGTATCGCAGTTTGAGTTGATTTTCCAAAACGAAAACCATCCTGTTTCGGTACCAAAATTTCGTTTAAAAAATGCGTACTCGAAAACTTTCGAAAAACTTGGGAAAACAGTCACTGGTCTAAAATTTTCGATTGTGGATAATTTTTGATTTTTCTGAATAGGGGTTACCTCTCCCGTTTTCAGGGCTGTTGAAGAAGTGCCACTTGGAAATGAAAGATTCAATGAGAAAGTGAGCGGTTTGATGATTTTATTCAGAACCCTCTTTACTAAGAAACGGGTATTTCTTCAATTCCTGATTACCTTTTGTTCTTCATTTTCCAGTTCATCAGGTTGAGCAATTCCTCTTCGCTAAATAGCTCCAGAAATATAGTAAGAGGATTGAAGTCTACTTTGTTATTTTCGGGACTATAACAATCTTTAGGAATATTATTTATTAGTGCCATTAATGAAGAAATTGTTGAGTTCATTTACGACCGTAGCAGGATCGTCAATAATCAATCGTATTATTATTTTCAATAACAATATTTTTATATGATTTTGTGTTCCTATTCGTTAGTTCGGATACAACCTTCCAATATCATTTTCGGAAATGTTAATCCTTTCTTGATTATATTTCCTTTTCGATTCGTTGACCAGCATGACGTGCTTTTTCCTCTCATTTTTATATGTCTCAGTAAGAAAAGGATTGCATTTTTTCAGATAGAATAGATGTTTCAATGAAGAACTCGATTGTTTTATTGTGTCATTTATCCACTTATTTTCATCATTGTTTAACTGGATTTACGGTTAGAAAAGCTAATACCGATATTAAAAATGAATAAGTCGTAAAAGTGTCTGAAAGCTTCGTCAGAGTTGCATTGTTCGTAAATGACTGACCAATCTTTTTTTTCCGAAGCGAACTCGAAATTCTTTGTTCTCTTCACTGAAAGTTCTCTTCGTTTCTGTTTTTTTTTGACAACATTGAGAAGTCACTCTATAACGTAGGAGGTTTTATAATCTTTGATTCTTCCTCAAAATGGCAGATAACCACGTTTTCAGTAACCTTTTTTACATGTTTCTTGTCGCAACATTCACGAAATTGGTTTCTAATATATTAACTTGGACTTGGCCGGTAACGTATTAGATACTATTGCATTTGCTTTCTCAGATATATCTCTCAGACTATCATAATCATCATCCATCTTCTTGCGGTCTTGACCAAAAATAAACAATACAATGATAACTATTTCAGATTTCACTGTAGTGGTGGTTGAGAGCATTTGCTTCATCTTGTGTATTGGTGATTATTTTATTATTTTCCACTTCACTTTCGTAATTTCTATTTTAGTTTTGGCTTCATTGCAAGCCTCATTCACACTGTTCCAGGATGATTCTCCACCATATTCAAATCTTCATGCAAATCAGCAAGAAGGTATCTTGGAATCATTATTAGAAAATGGGCAAATTTTCTTAAATGTCAGGCAAAATGTGAACTATCCACCACTTTATAATATTCCTTTATGTCATAGTAGGCTTTTTGCAGAAATACCCTTATAACCAATCTCCTGAACGTTTTCAAAATTGTTATTGTCCTGTAGCGCATTGGAAGGTGATAATATATTTTCTTGCTCTCATATATCAAAGAGAATTTAGTAATTGCTAATATTGGGATTGGCAATGGTAGATTCCAACTTCGTCTTGTATGGTATCGTCTGCCATTATCTACTGGTGAATTCGAATACTTTTTGTGTATTAGACACACGGTTTCTAAAAGGAACAAACAAGGTAAAGTAAGAATTTTTTGGCTGATGAAAAGTGGTTTACAGTGATCTTATGATTTTGCCTTAAATATTTATCAACAGCCCTTTTTTGCAAAACGAATACTGAATTTAGTAGTTGTTGACTACGTAAGCCCCAAAACGCAATTCCATATTTCAAAATGTGACTCGACCAAGGAAAAAATACACAATTCTAGCTGAGAATCGATTAAGTTCATTCGAAACAACTCGTACTACATAGCAGCCGGAGGCTATTTTTCAAACATGCTTATCAAATTTTAATTTTTCATCTATAAATACCCCTAAAAACTTCGTGTGAGTTTTGTTAACTATAGCGTGATTTTCTGTAAGTGAGTCGTCAAAACTGAACTTAAAGCAAACTATGTTTGTTATATTTGTGTTGAAACATGAAGAGTTTGAATCACACCACTGTTTGATTTTACAGAGATCAAGAGTCAATGTTATCTCTGAGATTATCTCCGTCAGTTCCACGCCAAAGGATGGTGGTATCATCTGCAAAAAGATGAACTTTCCTTTGATGTCAACGGTTACCAGATTATTCAGATATAGCAGAAAAAGAATAGGGCATAAAATCGATCCTTGTGGTACCTACGCCAGCTGTATTATTCTCAGTATGTGATTTATTTCCTTGGAGTTTCACTATTTGTTTCCTGCCTGTTAGATGACTGTGAATCCAGCTATATGATAATCCTCTAAATTCTGAAGTTTAAATAACAGTGTTTCATGGTTTACGCAGTCGAACGCTTTAGAGAAATCGCAAAATACTGCCCCAACAGCTTCGTTATCATTTAAACCAATAAACACATCTTCTAGGAAGGAGAAGATTGCATCGCCTGTGTTTTTAGAGCTTTGGAATCCATATTGGGATTCGCATAGTAAATTATGATTGCTTAAGAAGTCCAGCAGTCTCTTTTTAACAAGCTTTTCAATTATTTTTGAAGAATCAGGTCATCAAATAATTTTAATCAGACACCACGACTAGGTTTGAAGTTATAGATGCAGTTGGACCCGCTATAATTCCAGACCTATTCATCGTCTATGACTCCGACTGGTACATCAAAAACCTTTCTCGGTCCGTTATATAAATAATACGTTCACTTCACTTGGAGATCGCAACGGGGTCGAGAGATAAGTAACTTTTATAAGAGCGTTAAGAAGTTTGTTTTGTTAATTCGCCGCTGGAAAGTTTCCTTGATTTTCGGGAGCTAATGGCTTCTCAGTATTGCAGGACGAGGACGGTCGTTTTTTTATCAGCGGCATTTTGATAGAATTAGGATGATAACGCGACGAACAGTGCAAAAGTTGGGAGTCGGAGTGTAAATGGGATGGATCCGACAATGTGGCCCTGCTTGAAGTTGCACCGCAGTGGTGTCACACGAAATTCAATGAAACGGGTGATTACTGGAAGAATCCTTTCACTATGACCATGATTTCTATTTTATTTTGCCGCAATGCTACAAAGTACTCTGCTGTGTTCTAGTCAATTTGGTTCCAAGACGAATAGTTCAACAACTAGAGCGATTTCAAATATTACCTCTACTCCCTACTAACTGTAGTTGAAGGCTCAGAATTGGGGGAACATTATTTTCTAACGCTCTGTGATCTCACCAAAGCGTTTGATTGCGTGTCGCACCATATTTTACTCAAAAAGCTTTTTTATTATAGTATTCGTGGGATTCCTCTAGACTTCTTAGAAACATATTTATGAGGGAGTGCACAATGCGTTTTGACGGACGGTGTGAAATCAAACTTGGAGGAAATTATACTTGGGGTCCCTCAGGGTTCTATCTTGGGGTCAACTCTTTTCATTTTATTCTTAAATGACCTTTTTCATCATATTTTGCCCAAAAAAAGTATTATTCTTGCTGATGACACAACTTCAATTGACCGAAAGAGGGATATGGTGGTACTGATCGAATCCGCCAAAATCACTTTGGATTTAGCAGGGGAATGGTTCGGCACCAACAAGCTTCTGCTGAATTCGGAGAAAAGCCAGAATCTCATTATATCTGCCAATGCAAATATATCAGATGGGCATCATGTCAAGTTGTTTGGCATATATATTGATGATAGACCTAACTGCAAGTGTTATGTGGAGAAACTGGCGAATAAATTAGCTAGTGCTACTTTTATGATTCCTAGACTGAAGAACCTAGTAGGTATTGATAGGACCAGCTACTTTGGAATTCTCCATAGTCATTAGACCTATGGAATCATTTTGTGGGGAAATTCGAGCCACTCAAATAAAATTTTCATTAGGCAAAAAAGGATTATTCGAATGTTAGCAGGAGCGGGTTAAAGGGATCATTGTCGTTCCCTCTTCTTTCAACTTCAAACTATGCCATTATTTTGTGCTTATATGTACTACTCTCTCCTTGAAATACATAAAAAAGAGCGGATTTTGCTCTCCATTCGGATTTACATCAGTATCTACTAAATCAGGAAATTTACTGAGAACTCCAAGAGACAGGCTCTCAATGTCTCAAAAAAAACTCTTTGAATATTCAGTTATACAAGGTGTCCTGTAAAGACCACGTCAAACCGAGGGAGAATGTAGATCGAAGGATAACCCGAGATATATATTTATTATATATATATATATATATATATATATATATATATATATATATACAGTGACCGCCAAAAAGTATGTACCATATGGGAAAAAAATTTATTATTGGAGTATTGGAAAAAATATTCTGGGGAAAAGTTTGTGCATGTCCAATAACCTAAAAATCGATTTTGACACATGTCACGTGATCGCTAGAATGGCGGCAAAATGAAAAAAATTGCAACGCAAAGGCAAAAAAAGGGGTAAGATGGCAAGATATCAAAAAAAAGTTATTCGAAAAAGTCACTTAGAATTCAATTTTATACACATAAACGAAGTTTTTAAGAGATACTTCAAAAAAATTGAAGATAGCAATTTTTTAAAAATATTTTTCCATCTATTTAAAAATATTATTTTTTCTTCTTATGAATAGCTTGACTATACTGAAACATTTGCATTTTAATGATAATGACAAAACTTTCTCATTTTCTCCATACAGGAGGGCACTAAATTAAAAAAAATTGGTTTTTGCCAGAACCCTCGCTGTTACATTGGTTCTTATCTAACAGTTATATCAGAATTCCAAGACTATTGTGTTGATATGGCAATCTAGAAACACCATGTTTCCTGATTTTAATCAAGTTTCAATAATAATGCTGTATGAGCGTTTTACTTTGCACATAAACTTTAAGACGCACTATTTTCAAGTTTATGTGCGAAGTGAAACGCTCATGCACGATTATCATCGGAACTTGATTATAATCTGGAAATTACCATGTTTTTGGAGTGTCATGTCATCACAATGGTCGTGGAATTCGGATATAACTGTTAGATACGAACCGATGTAACAGCAAGGGTTCTGACAAATTCCCATTTTTTCAATTTAGTGCCCTCTGGTGTGGAGAAAATAAGAAAGTTTTGTCATTATCATTAAAATACAAATGTTTCAGTATAGTCAAGCTATTCATAAGAAAAAAAAATAATATTTTTAAATAGATGGGAAAATATTTTTAAAAAATTGCTATTTTCAATTTTTTTTGAATTATCTCTTGAAACTTTGTTTATGTGTATAAAATTGAATTCTAAGTGACTTTTTCAAATAACTTTTTTTGATATCTTGCCATCTTACCCCTTTTTTTGCCTTTGCATTGCAATTTTTTTCATTTTGCCGCCATTCTAGCGATCTCGTGACATGTGTCAAAATCGATTTTTAGGTTATTGGACATGCACAAACTTTTCCCCAGAATATTTTTTCCAATACTCCAATAATAAAAATTTTTCCCATATGGTACATACTTTTTGGCGGTAACTGTATATATATAATTGACTGCTTCCCACTAATTTGAACATTATTTGTCGAATCAGTCACGAATATAATATATATATATATATATATATATATATATATATATATATATATATATATATATATATATATATATATATATATATATAAATATATATAAATAGGAAAGTTACTGGGTATAGCCCTCAAATTGTTGTGCAACCGTAGACACGTGTTTCGAGCTTAAGCTCTCATCAGTACGGTAAAATCAAGTGCGAAGATGCACAACACTTGGATGTAAAAATAGAAACAAAGGAAGTCAACAACAGGAAGCCAACCACACATTTGTGGCTTCGGTTAGAAGACCTTGAGCTTTCAAGGCAACAACTAACGTCGCCACGGAGGCAGTTATAGCTATCAGCGTGACAATCCTACCCAGGAGAATATAAATCAGGATGGATTTATCGAGGGGCAATATATAAAAATATAAATAGAAAAGTTATTGGGTATAGCCCTCAAATTGTTGTGCAACCGTAGACACGTGTTTCGAAAGCTCTCATCAGTACCGTACTGATTGAGGGCTATACCCAATAACTTTTCTATTTATATTTTTATATATTGCCCCTCGATAAATCCATCCTGATTCATATATATATATATATATATATATATATATATATATATATATATATATATATATATATATATATATGAAAATAGGTAATTCGTGACTGACTATAACTGTAGAATTGAAAATATCTTGAGGTTGCAGTCTGATATTGGATTTAAAGAAAACTCTTTGTCATCTTGCCAAGCTTTCAATGGTTTTGTCTTTACGGTTGGTACAATTTTACACCTTTTCGGTTCATTTTTTCAGTGAAATATTGCTGAAGAATGATTTCAACGATTACATTAAAAACATTCTCTAAACGTTTTAGGGAGGGGGGCTGTGAGAAATATTTTTATCGGAAATTTTGGCAGTGGATTATTTTGTTCATGAAGTTTAGCTTATCGTAGTTGCACCAAAATGTACTGAGCTATTGCTGCCCATTACACCAATGAATTGTATATTTTATAGTGATTTCAAAAAGGTATTATAACACAAGTCATTTGTTATTCAAAGACAAAAGATATGGCTGTTTCTATCCAACAGGGTACGTTTCTGACTATAATTTGACGGTTATTATTTAGGGTAGGTACTAATATTTTTAATGACATGAAAAGCATTTACAATCATTACAGAACATGATAAAAATTTTACCAAAATTTTCAATAAAAATATTTCTCACAGCCCCCCTTCAAAATATTTGGAGAATGTTTTCAATGTAAACGTTGAAATCATTAGTAAATACAAAACTATTGAAAGGAGCAAAAATTCATTATTTTCAAAAAAATAAAAAAATCACGACAACGGTAAGACTTTTATAATGGGAATTTTGTTATATCCGGTGGGTTATCCTTCGATCTACATTCTCCCTCGGTTTGACGTGGTCTTCACGGGACACCCTCTATGTTAACAATACTGCTAATTTTACTAATTTGTATTACATCAATGATGAATAAATTATTATTATAGTATTATATTGCGAATGATATGTAGGTTGCTCTTATTATAAACCATTCGACCCCTAAGTCAGTTAACAGTCATGGCCCAAACTCAACAGTCTCGCGAGGCCAACTTCACAAAACACGATTACCGCCACACCTCAGCGATCCTGCGAAATCAGAGTTGTAATAAACCCGGGACGATAATAAAATTTGTGCAGTGCTAATGCGTTCGGTTCGGGCCGAACAGTTAGCAGTTTGATGGTGCTCGGAAAAAGTTATCGTCTCATCTCAGAAATCGGGATAATCGTCGGTCCATTAGTGGAAGTACAGCTCTGAGCCCGGCTGCTACAATTTAGTTGGAGGGCGAAATTCAACTTCGGAGAGATTATTTCGCACCGATGCGTCTCTGGGATTCGCGTATAAATCCATGAATTATAGTCTGGGACGATCGGTTCATTCAAAGTTTGTCTTTTTCATGGCCGTCTTAATGGTTCACTGTTATTGAACCAAAAATACTTTTTTGAAAATTGATTTGTATGAATTCCCATCTCGTGGATGGTATTTCAAAATAATTAACATTATGAGTCCATATGAAATATTGTAGTATGAAGTAAAAAAAATAAATCGAAATTGCGCTGGCAGAACAGTATTTTGACTTGTATAAGATTCTTTTTATTGCTTATGTGGAGATATTTTTATCACGACCGAAAGAATGAGTGAATGAATGATTGTATTTCAATAGGTACACAACCAAATATTCACAGTATTACTGTAGTTACGAAACCACAGGGGATGTCCAAAAGGAGGGGTGCTATCATCTCTGATGTGGAGTCTCGTAGTAGATGAACTACTCGGAACACTTACCGGGAACGAAGTCACTTGCCCTGGATATGCTACCGACATAGTCATTATGGCCAAAGGCAAATTCGAAGGAACTCTCTGCGATCTCATAGAAGGGGAGCTACAGACTACCAGAAGATGGTGCCTCTCTGTGGGGTTGAGAATCAACTCATCAAAACCACAGTGGTACCATTCACTAAAAGAACAAAGTTTCATCACCTAAGGCCTCGACGAAGCAGACTTAGAATGGCAGCAAGAGGTGAAGTATCTAGGGCTTACCCTAGACTCAAAACTACTCTGGAACAGACACGTAGAAAAGATCATTAACAAGGCAACATCATCACTGATGCATTGCAGGAAAAACGTGGGGCTGTAACCCATAAATACTGCGATGGATGTACACCATGATAGTGAGACCTATGATCACCTACGGAGCAGTAGTGTGGCACGGCAGAACCGAACTCGTCACAACAAAGAAAATCCTGGAGAAAGTGCAAAGACTAGCATTCCTTCGTTTAATAGAAGCAATGATGGCCAGTTCCCCAGCATTTTGCAAGCGGAAATTTACGCCATAGAAAGGTGCATTCAGTTCAACCTTGACAGGAAATACCGAAACAAGGAAATCGCAATCCTCTCCGATAGTCAAGCAGCCATCAAAGCGATGAGCTCATATGACATCAACTCGAAGATGGTCTGAGAATGTCTAGACAAACTCAATGATTTAGGCAGGAACAACAAAGTGATCTTCCTCTGGGTGCCTGGCACGTTGAAATGAAGGGCAATGAACAAGCAGACACCCTGGCGCGAAAAGGGGCATCAACGCCACTGATCGGGCCAGAACCATTCTGCGGACTTGGAAAATCTTACTTCCAAGAAGAACTCAATAGAACTGAAGAAGCAATGAGAGCAACATACTGGCGAATACTTTCAGGGCTGATGCAGGCCAAAGATATACTCGGCAATTTCAACCGAGCAACATCGAAGACACTGATCAACCTCAGCAACACTAGACTAAAAACAATCACGGAATTACTAACGGAGCACTGCAGACTCCTAAGGAAGCTAGGCTCAGAGGAGGACAGCACCTGCAGATTCTATGGGGAACATCCAGAAACACCCCACCATATATTGATGAAGAGTTATTCCAGCTGCGGGTGGGAGAAATACCACGAATAGACCCGTTCAAAATCTTTGAATTCCTCAAAGAATTGGGGTTTTAGGGGCTGCTGTAAACGAGAAAACCTTGAGATAGCAGAAGAAGATGTGGTACAATAGATCTAATCAGGTAGCAGCGCATCAGTTACCATCCACACTTACCATTACCATTACAAAACCATATAACTTTAACTAATCTACTACTGCTACGATGTTTCAGGACTATGAATCCTGCCTAACAGGAGTCAATCATATTATTTACACACTCACTATTTATCTAATATACATTAGAAGGTATCTAGAGTCTTGAACATGGGATTCGCTTGAAATAGTAAAAATCCCGAAGAGGTGTGGCTTGTTGACTATGTTCTGTACCAAGTTAGCTTGCTCAGGTTAGGTTTGAGTGTAAATTCGCCACCGGAGGCAAAAGCGGGAAACAACAATTCTGGATGGTTATTCTGTCTTCGTAAAGTTAGTCAAGTCAGGTTATATCGATTAATAAACTACAAATTATAATTATAGTGATGGTGGGAGGTGCCTGGTCGGGAAATCAAGCTCTCGTAACAGTGGTCCCACAGTCGGGATTGCGAACGGTGTCATTAAGCCACACCTCTTCGAGATCTTCACTTTTTCAAGCGATCCCGCGTTCGGGACTCTAGCCTCGTACTAAATACTATAAAGGGTGACCCAAGATTAGACCGCCAAACGTTTAATGTCCTAGCTTGTTTCGATTTTGAGATACAGCGTGCCAAAGTTACTTGGCCTACACGATCTCCTTACTTATCTCCTATGGAATTTTGTATAGGGTACAATGAAAACCGAAGTTTATGCTAAGCCTATCAACTATGAAGATACTCTCTTGGAAAAATGAAAGAAAGATCACACCATTATTAGAGTGCCGGGCAGCTGAGAATATGTTCGTAGGTGCGAACTTTTCATTGAAATAAATGGTGGAAATTTTAAGTAGTTGTGAATTTTTATTTTCTCGTTTTCTATTAAAATTAAATATTTAAATTTGTCCTAATATCAATTACTTACTTGGGTAGTTTTTGTAGTACATGCAAAGAAACAGTTCTCAAATTGTTCTCAAATATGAAATACATTAAAGAGACAATGCAATATTATCTTCATTGCCAGAAAAAATTAAATACTCAAGAAAGTTGAGTACAATGATTTGTCCTAATAGCAATCATATTACCCTTTGAGATGCCGCTGTAATTTGTACTTTCATTGAAAAACCATTGAAAGATGACCCTAATTACCACAAATAAGCATATACCGAGTTTCATTCAAATCAGCTATAAGGTTTTTATATAACTGATAAAAAAAGTGTTTTTTAAAAATGTTTTAAAACTTTGAACACTGTTTCTCGGAAACGAAGCAAGTTATGACACATGTGTATGGAAAAATAAGTCTCATTTTCATCTAAAAAACCGATCTAAAACGTTTGGCGGTTCAACCTTGTGTAACCCTGAATAATATTCGATTTTATATGGAAAGTTAGCTTTTATTTGAATTCACAAATACTATTGACATCCATTACTTCTTCTGAAAATTCGCTATAATGAGATATAACCTTTGACAATAATATGTTCTATGATTTATATAGGGGCTGTTGAAGATAATTGTCACGAACTGTTTCATAATCATGAGTTCTATTTCTATATAATATAAATTCCTTGAGGTAAGGTCACTGATGTTCTTGAAATTAAATAACATTGATGATCTTCAAAATCTGTCATGATAACCAACAAAATGTGTGCAGCATCAAAGAAAGATTTGTAAAACGATTAAATCTCAGAATCTCTCTCAAGCCTTGGTTTTTCAGTTTTGTAATGCCCTAATTTTATTTTGGTTCCAACCATATAATAAGTACCAGAGTTCACAAAACTAATATTGTTATCCACCATAAAACTTTGAGCTCTTTTACTATCTCAATTTTTTCGTTATCAGTGGTTAGAGCAACAGAATTGAGGTTCAATTGTTTATTTTCATGGCATGTAGCCAACACCATTCATTTTGAATTTGCTATATTTGCTCTCAATTTATTTATATTTGGGTATTCTTCGACTTTTAGTAGACACGAATTCATTTTTGACATTCAAATTTTTGTCAGCCATAATGATAACGTATCGTCAGCGAATAGGTTTTCAAAAACACAATTGCGTATTGAGCTCATATCGTTTATTTACAAGAACAGCAGAGGTCCGTCCCAAAACACTTTCCTGTGGTACTCCAAATTAAGGATCTATGGGATTGGAAGATACATCATCTATATTTTAATTTGTTTCCTCCCTAAGTAAGTCGTTGCTTCATCCGTAGGGAATTATTAGATACACAATAAATTATAATTCATTTGGCAGGGACAAGACAACTCAAAGTTGTCGGACCTACCCTTGCACTGATGAGAGGCATCAACTTCGAAACATGTCTGTAGTGGGTCATCCTCAGCCAAATTAAGAATAAAGTTTTATTTGTCTACAATAAGCACTTGCAATTGAGTCTTCTTGGAAGAACGTTGCACAAATATCTGTCAGATGCAGTTCAATATCCGTCGTGGCATTAGCCAGGGGAGTAGTCTTCGAATCAAAGCAAGACAGTTCTTGTAATAAAAGAGATGCAACAGAATCGATTGTACAGTATTCAAAAAATTACACGGAAGTTATTGTGGTGATTCTTTACCTTCCCTAATTCTACTTCGATTCCTTCATTTAATTTTCCCGGATTATAACTTCGAGTCTCGCTAATTCGACATTATTCATTTCATAGCGGATATAAGGATTTTTATTTTTCGGCAGATGATCGAATCGACTCGGCTCGCTTTGTGGTAGAGATTCTTTGTCGAAGATTTTCATTTCCGTTGGCATTACTGGAAAGGGATTGTTAATTTTAATAGTGAGCTCAGGCTCTACACTCGCTTTCATCCTACTTTGTAGACAATGGAGCTACAAATGGAATTACGGCCTTACTGGAGATATGAAGAATTGCATTGTCCTCATTTCGATTTCGAATGAATCCGCTTGTACTATTATTCAAATACGATGAGTCTGATCCAAAAAATTAATAAAATCATTATATCGTTGAGAAATAGAATTGAATAAAAAATAAGAACATCTTAGGAAGAAGAATGTACTATAATATACAGAAATGAATGGAAGATAAAAAAGAAGTGGAAGAAATGAGTGTGGATAACAAGTAAACAGGTATACAGCTTCAACCCTGTTTCGATTCATAATGATTTTGACCTAGCCGTTATTATGGCAATCCAGACAACATTGAATATTCCCAATTTTAACTCAGAAATCCTAAACTGAATGGAATTTGAAGTACCTCTAAAATATTTATTTATGTATTTACTTTAACAGCTAATTCGCTTGAGGAAAAAGTACAGATTATGAATACAGTGAGGACACTTCATGATACCAATTCATTAATCAACTATACAAATACGTAAAAATTGAAATAATGAATGTTTTTTTTTACAGCTAATTGACTATTATATTGCTACATTAATTTTCAAATGATAATATCATCATTCACCATTGAGATAGTTGTTGGCATCTCTCATAAACCTTGACTTGAAAGAATGATAACCGTAGAGATTAGGTACAGAAATTTTTTTAGTGTTTCAAGTTTGTCACGTAGGCACTTGGAATGAGAGATCATATAATGGAGCTTTTCAATACATGTCCCCTGAGAATAACTGCATTAAGAGATCAATGTTCGTTCTGCGAAAAGAAAGAATTTCATTGTTGAAAGTTTTGATAATGTCTGAATGAAAATATTATAGGTCAGTTTCAAAGATTCTGTACTTGATATGGTGATGAACAATCCAAAACATATATTCAGGTAAAGTACACGGTTTTGGTGGCATTCCCTATAAGATCACTACAATAACGGAGAATAAAACCAATAGATAAGTAAGAGGCCCTTGTCGATGATTTCACCCAAATCCCTGATTCTATTGAGTGGTTTATATCGACATTATCGTGAACATGGTTTAAGAGAATTACGGTATGAAATTCAGCATGGGTCTCAAATGGGAGCCCTGCAGCACTCCAAAAGGAATCACGATTCGTGAAGATACAAAGTTTTCAAATTCTATAAACTGACATGTGTTTGTGAGATAATCACCTAACCAGCATGTTGGGAAACTAGGAGAACCTACCAGAACTGACTTCTTTATCAGTAGATCAGGATGGACGCCATTAAAGGATTTGCAGAAATTAGAATAGAATGCTTCAAAACTATTATTCCTAATATACTAGAACGTTGGTAAAATTTGCAGGAAACATTCCCCATCTTCGAAACAGACTCTCATCAAATATTTTAAATTTGATATTCTTATACTGATTATATTTATTTTGTATTTCACCTCCTTTGAATATATTTTGGGTATTTTTCAATATGTAACTTAACTTATTTAGTAAATAGTTCATATAAATGGTGTATATCTTCATAGGTGAATATATTCATTTATTTTTATGTGTGCTTTTCAAACATGGTGGTTCGTCAGGTTACAAAAAAAAGAACGTTTTGTTACGAGAAATGTGATATCGAACAAAATTAGATTTAAAACATATTTTCGTTTAAAAACTTTTAAAGATTACATTGGATATTTCTCAGAATAATGTATCTTATGAGATTGAAATGAGATTGAGCTTTTTAATAATAACAATCTCTTTTCTAATTGGAGAAATATTAATTTCAATTTTGAAATCGAATTTTACATGGCACATACATTTTCATCATCTGACCTCCAGATCAAGATCATCGAAAAACTCTTCCAACACTCTTGTTAATAAATTAATGTAACAGGGTCCGTTTGAAGAACCATGGTAGGAAAATGGACCGATAATTCTGCTTCTAAATAAACCACACCAAACATTGATACTAAATCGTCTTTGCAGATTGTGGGGATGGACTAGAAATGGATTATGTCCACTCCAATAATGAGAATTCTTTCTGTTGTACATCCCACGATTTGAAAATTTAGCCGCATCGCTCCATATAATATTTCTTTAGAAGTTTGTATATTGTCTGCATTTATTCATAAACCACCGACAAAACCCCAATCGTCTCTCAGGACCACCAGGTTCTAGTGTTTGCAAAATACTGCAAACACTGCAAAACAAAGAAATTTTTTGTACTAGTGAAATATATAAATATTTCCACATCAGTCGCACATTTTCCACTTTAGAAAGAAAGATGATATGAGCTTTGTTCTTGAGAATGTTATTAAGAATCGAAATGCATGAAAAAATATAGGGCGTTCCATTGAAAAAAATATCATTTCATGAAATATTCTGAAAACGCGACTGTCTTGTTTTCGGCATCGAGAAGGCCATTAAAAATGCTACTAGTTTGCCCATTTAATCGAATTCGTAGCATCAATGATAACGGAGTTGGCAATGGTGCCGACTTAATTTGGAACACCCTGTATATTAAATGTTTTGAAGCTTGTATATGTTTGATATGTTATATTTGTTCTATATGTTCAATATGTTCAACATGTTTTACAAAATTCATTTATTTTATATGTTTCATAATTTGATATTGTATCTCAGAATTGATGAATGTATATTTAACGAACAAACAGACGGGCAAGAAAGCAGGTATAAAAAACAGATGAACAAAAAGAACAAAAGAAGTTGCAATGAATATTTATGTACTTAATGAATAAGAGGTCATCACGACGAGTCCCGAGATTTATTTAATTTTATGAGTTTTATGTGTTATATAGTATTTTGATTTCGTATTTTTCAATCAATAAACATATCTTCAACAAAAAACAGACAAGATAGCGTGCAGAATGAACAAATTTTGCAAGAAATATTTCCGTATTTTCTCTTACTCAACACAATACAAGTGCAGCCATGCTGAGTTCTGAGTTCAGTCGTGTTGTAAGACCGTACCAATCCAACTTTTCATCTATATAAGGAGCCACAAAAATTCATTTCAATCTTGAGGACAGATCGTTTTCTAATTCAGTAGTATACCTATTCATTCCGCCGGTGTTCTCATTTACTTCCACACCAACAACCTGTAGCCCTTCCTTCCTCCCCAGATCCACCTATTCCAAACCGCGACAATCAGAGTAAAGAACGCGCGTGTTTTACAAGATTTACTTTCAGCCATTTACGTACGCCGACACGCGCATAAATAACTCGTAACATATTCCTGGCCGCATATGCGTCCCAGTCAGAGACTATGAAACAAGTTGGGAATGGATAGTTTAGAGGCTGCAGGGGCGAAAAGTGCCTTCAGAGCACGTCGCTGTCAACTTTGACAAATGTGAAGTTCGCCGGCTCGGATGACTGCTATATCGTGAGTTTATTGGAACAAACGATTTTTGAGGCACGTTTCTTTCTAATTGTAGAGGTGTTCGAAATGCAGAGAATTTTTCGGGAAATTCCATTTGCCTTTATGGAGTTGTTTTTGTCACTGAATACGATATGCTGAAGCTGTTTATATCTTGTAACCTGTCACGACTTGATATATGCGTTACTGAATCACATACTTGTTTTGACTCTGCCTACAATCCCTTGGCGATGTTCAATTTCCATATCAACAAAAACAGTTACTTTTATGTTTACTCATTTCAAACTTCCCTTGGACGCATCTTGACGGACTGGTTTCGAATATCACCTCAAAAATTGAATTCGACGAAGGGGTATCCGAAAAGGAGCAATTTTGTTCACAAAAATATGCACCCATCTACAAAATCGACAGTTTTTGTAAGACTGAGCCTTCTGAATCGGAACACAAGTACATTTTAACTTTCAGATTTTTTTTCGATAGGATGAAAAAACATTCGTGAAATTCCGCAATTTGTGAATATTCTTTGGCGATGATAGTCGAAAAATGCAATACTCTGTATAGAAAGGAATCAAATTTTGAGAAAATCTTTATTCTCCATTTGCGAAAAGATGCAAACTTGCCTCAAACGTAACTCGAGGAACTGAATACGATTATCAAATAAAAAATTGAGCAATTATTTCTACAAAAAAGGCACCATTTTACCAAATCGACATTTTCTAATTGAATTATTCTCCTGATTGAAAAAAACAACCACATCCTCGAATTCAGAAGGAAATTTTTTATAGGATGAAGTAATATTCGCATGTTTCCATTTATAAAATATTCCCTGGCGATCAAAGTCGAAAAATACAATATTCCGTATAGAGGGAAATCGAATTTTGAGAACATCATCATCATCATCATTCATTTCCCATTTTTCGAAAAATTGTAAATTTTCCTCAGAAGTGACTTGACGAGCTGAATCCGATCATTACCTCAAAAATGTAATTCGACAAAAGGGTAACTGGAAAAAAGCACCATCGACATTTTCTAAATTAATCAGAATTCTGCTTGAAAGAACAAGTGCATTTTCGGATTCAGAAGGAAATGAAAATAAAATAAAAGAAATCTCTAACTACCCTAGTATTATGTGGAGAACTGTTAATGAAATGTAGACATAATGACAAGGTAGAAATAAAAAGGAAAATGACGGATTAGTAACTGATCTTATAAATATGGTGGACATATTCAACAAAATGTATATTCGAACAGACAAAATCAATAAAAAATAAATAAATATATGTTTATATATATATATATATATATATATATATATATATATATATATATATATATATAGGGTATAACCCTCAAAATGTTCTGCAACCGTAGACAGACACGTGTTTCGAGCTTAAATTTTCAACTTATATTTTCATATATTGCCCCTCACCAAATCCATCCTTATTTATATATTTATATATATATATTTATATATATATATATATATATATATATATATACAGTGACCGCCAAAAAGTATGTACCATATGGGAAAAATTTTCATTATTGGAGTATTGGAAAATTATTCTGGGGAAAAGTTTGTGCATGTCCGATAACCTAAAAATCGATTTTGACACATGTTACGTGATCGCTAGAATGGCGGCAAAATGAAAAAAATTGCAATGCAAAGGCAAAAAAGGGGTAAGATGGCAAGATATCAAAAAAAGCTATTTGAAAAAGTCACTTAGAATTCAATTTTATACACATAAACGAAGTTTCAATAAATAATTCAAAAAAATTGAAAATAGCAATTTTTTTTAAATATTTTCTTATCTATTTAAAAATATTATTTTTTTTCTTATGAATAGCTTGACTATACTGAAACATTTGCATTTTAATGATAATGACAAAACTTTCTCATTTTCTCCACACCAGAGGGCACTAAATTGAAAAAATTGGAATTTGTCAGAACCCTTGCTGTTACATCGGTTCGTATCTAACAGTTATATCCGAATTCCACGACCATTGTGATGACATGACACTCCAAAAACATGGTAATTTCCAGATTATAATCAAGTTCCGATGATAATCGTGCATGAGCGTTTCACTTCGCACATAAACTTGAAAATAGTGCGTCAAATTAAAGATTCTTAAAGTTTATTTGCAAAGTAAAACGCTCATACAGCATTATTATTGAAACTTGATTAAAATCAGGAAACATGGTGTTTCTAGATTGCCATATCAACACAATAGTCTTGGAATTTTGATAAAACTGTTAGATAAGAACCAATGTAACAGCGAGGGTTCTGGCAAAAACCAATTTATTTAATTTAGTGCCCTCTAGTGTGGAGAAAATGAGAAAGTTGTGTCATTATCATTAAAATGCAAATGTTTCAGTATAGTCAAGCTATTCATGAGAGAAAAAAAAAAATATTTTTAAATAGATGGGAAAATATTTTTAAAAAATTGCTATTTTCAATTTTTTTGAATTATCTCTTGAAACTTCGTTCATGTGTATAAAATTGAATTCTAAGTGACTTTTTCAAATAACTTTTTTTGATATCTTGCCATCTTAACCCTTTTTTGCATTTGCATTGCAATTTTTTTCATTTTGCCGCCATTCTAGCGATCACGTGACATGTGTCAAAATCGATTTTTATGTTATCGTACATGCACAAACTTTTCCCCAGAATATTTTTTCCAATACTCCAATAATAAAAATTTTTCCCATATGGTACATACTTTTTGGCGGTCACTGTATATATAAAAGTATTTTGAATATGAACTTTGAATATTAACTTTGAAGAAAATATTGATAACTGCTGCACATGCGCACATATAAGATTTAGCCAGAAAAGGGACGAAAAGGAAAAGGTAAAACATTCTAAATTGCAGAAGTTGCTTAAGAATTCTGTGAAATCTTTCGTTGAATTAGAATCAATTCGAAATTCAGCGTACACCTGCAAAAATATTTATTTTTAAGAAACAGTCCAAAAGCCTGAAAAAAAAATAATGGTGGGAAAAACACTCTTCAACTCGATTTGAACTTTTCTATTCGAGAACGGACAGAGATAGAGCAATTCTGCGAACACCAATCGATTAATAATGATCGAACCAGTATATTCAAGTCGAGCGAAAGAAAACAAAATTTTGAACCCAGAATAGTTGTAAGGAGTAGGCCCCTAAAAATTGCCAAAATTACAAAATGGTCAGATTCACTTGAAAATTTACACTGTATACTTATAAGTTTGTGCTGATTCCAAAAATTTATGATTTGTATATGCACACATATAATATTTAGCCAGAAAATCGGATGAAAGGTCAAAAATTCGAAATTCAATTAAAATCGAACTTTTCAATTCGAGAACGGTTAGAGATAACTCAATTCTGCGAATAACGCCAATCGTTTCAGAATGGTCAAATTAGAATATTCAAGTTAATCGGAAGAAAACAAAATTTTGACCCCCAAATAGTTGCACCCATAAAAATTGCCAAATATGCAAACATGGCAGATCCACTTGAAAATTCGCACTGTATACGTATAATTTCGCGCTCATTCCGAAAATTTATGATTTTCACACATATAATATTTAGCTGGAAAAGTGAATAAAAGGTCAAAGGTTTGAAATTCAATTCAATTCGAACTTTTCAAATCGAGTACGGTTAGAGATAGATCGATTCTGCGGACGCCAATCGATTCAGAATAGTCAAATTAGTATTTTCTAGTAGATCGGATAAGGGAAATCTATATCAAAATAGTTGTAGTAAAATAAGTCTACAGGAAAATCAGTTGTTACAATTGGTCAGATAATCAACAGAAAATCCATGTTTGGAAGAGGCTAAATTACTGCATAATTTTGGAACTGAAAGAAGTCTCTGTGCAATATTGCTTTACGTCACGAAGGAGTAAAAGAACCCTCTAGGGACGGCCGTCTGCGTGACTCTTCCATCCATCCGGACGATAAACCAGGGTTGTAGTCAATTCTCTTTTCTAAAAGGTGATTCCTTAAAAAACAATAAAAAAATGTTGCACTTTCAGGAATCAAATTAGTTGTTGCCTTCCAGCTCAATTATTTCTTTCATCCTCTAACTTTATGTATATTCATATATATACAGTGTCCGGCATAAAGTTCGCAGCATATGGAAAACTTTTTTATTGATTTCTCAAAAAAAAAATTCTTGAGGAAAACCTCTGCTTCATCTCAAACCTAAATTGCAAATACCATAATTGAATTTTATAGTACCATATACGAACGATATTGAAAAACAATTCAGTTTTATTTACTGTTTACAGCAAGATTTTGTGAAATACCGTCACATATTTCAATTAACGTGATTTTCCGATAGGAGGGAGAAAGGAGAAAACATCCAGAGAGTGATATGATCATATCTAACAATATACCATCCGTCTAGCGTAGTTTTCCTCATATCGTACAGGGCGATGAGGAGAAAATGGGAAAAAAATTGGAAAAATTAAATTGATATTAGGTGGCAGTGATATGAATTTCTGAATCAACATTTGATTCTGAACAATATTTTCCCCATACTTTTAATTCTACCTTGAAAAATAAAGTGATGGGATAAAATTTTTTGAAAACATGGCATTTTTTTCAATATCGTTCGTATGTGGTAGTATAAAATTCAATTTTAGTATTTTCAATTTAGGTTTGGGATGAAGAGGTTTTCATCAGAAATATTTTTTTGAGTAATCAATAATAATTTTTTTTTCCATATGCTGCGAACTTTATGCCGGACACTGTATATTTCTCTTGTAGACTTAGTTTATGTTGTCTATATATTCTACTTATTCATTGTTATGCTATTTTGAAAAGTTTTTTCATATATTTGATATGGTTTTATAATACAAGCACACTTTCATGAAAGCAAATAAACCGAAACCATTCCCATAGACAGTCCTTTCTAGGACTACATGGCGTTTCTGTTCATTTACTTGGTATTTATACATATTCTGTTTTGTAATTTTTGTTTGTTTGTTACCTAGTGAATAAACATATATTCTATTCTAGCTTCCAGATATGGAGTATCAATTTCATTGTCTGTCATGCGGCAGTAAAAAATATGGTGAAGTTTGTTGAAGCCAGATTGGATCCATAAAATGATAAAAAGTATATGTTCATATTATTTGAATTGTTCTCTATGGTTTTGTCGATTTCAGAAGAGTGGAACATTTTCAAAATCTGAATAAATTATAAAAAAACACTAGGAGGTCACTGAAAACTCAAGCAAAATAAAAAACGTTTCTAATAAAAGTGATTTTTTTCCATATTATTCTATTGATATTTTTTAATTGATGAACGTTCCCAAGTAGCACACCTATATTGATAGAATATTGCTACAATATTGTGAACATATTGGCATGAATGCGACATTGACAAGAAAAAAAATGAGAAAAACTTGAAATAAACGAGTGTTGACTATAATTACCTAATACACGTCCCAGAAAATTTTCTTATTATAGACATTAGTCTGGCATGATAATTCAAAAGAAATTGTTTAATATGGATCAAGAATGCCACATAAAACGGAGGTAAAAATTCTCAATACTATATTCGAATGATTTGAATGTCTTGACTGATCTTATTCTTTCCGACCTACTGCAAAAACTGTTAAAAAGGATTTTAAGGAATTTCCAGCTTGTCAATCTCACTAATAAATATTCCTAAGTGAAGTATGGACTAGCACGATTGCTTGTTTGTATTTTGGAAGCTCTAAATGTCATCAAACCAAACTTTGGAAGATCAAAGAAGTAAAATTTCTCCATATTTGTGTCGTGGACCAGAATACTTACCGATTACGTGTAATGAATGCTAAACTTCATGCAAAACTTGTTTATGATTTTTAAGTATCTTTATCAACGGAAATAAAATGGATTAAGATGTTCTCAGGACTTTTTTTCTGAACTCTATGAATGAAAGTTTTCCCATGTCTGACAACTCAGACTCAAAGACAATATTACTGGAAAGGACCTCGCACCAAATACATGGGAAAATGGCTTTCAGCCAATTTTGATATTTTTTTGGGATATTGTAGTACAAGTCACTAGAAGTTACACGTGTAAGTTTAAATTAGTTTCTATGTCCAGTTTCAGTGATACGAATTTTTGAAAATTATGAAAATTGCTGTTTTACCAAAACATAGCAAGGTTCAGTCATCCAAAAGTATTACTTTTTAGATGATTAGTAACAAAATAGTAGCATTGCTGGTTTGAAGAAAGTCGAATGTCATATGTCAGTTAGTCGGTCGTTACGATAGAAGATGCCACCTATTACACAGGGTGGGTCAAAAATTGCGATAATTTAGGATATTTTGCCAATCTTTATCAATGGTTCCTATAGTGAGACCAAGCATTTTTCATTAGGAAAATACCTATTGGGATTCGTTTCTTACGATAAGAAGATTTTCTCTAAAAGTTTAGACTTTTTTACAACACAGTAATTTTTTAAATTTTTGTTTGTTTTTTATACCACATGTTTTCGATAATAGCCACACAAAATAGCCTTTTTGAGACAATAAATCCGCTTTGGAACCAAAAGTATTTGGGAAAGGCTTATAGTAATTGCTCGATATGATCAGCTTCAAAAAGATCACATTTTATACGGGGGCTGTTTACAAATATTAGTTGAATTCGGTTTTGTGCGTAATATATATACAGGGTGTTACTTAAGTACGTGTAGAAAATTAAGGAGCGTATTGCTGACATCAAAATAAGAAGAAAAGTTCCTATAAACATATGTCCACAAGATATTCGTTTCAGAGATACAGAGTGTCAAAGTTGATTTTTTATTTATATTTTTTGTTAATAGTTTCAAAATAATTTTGATATTTCGGAAAAGTTTGGTATCTGGAAATATTTATTATTCAGTTTGTGTAAAAAATATATTCTTGGTAGAGGTCACTGCGAGCAACTGTTTTCGAGTTATTGACATTTTAAATAATCGATGCAAGTGATTTTGAATGACAAGATTTTTCAATTCAAAATAAATTCATTTAGAAATTAGTTTTTTTACAATTACCACAAAATTTGCTTTTGTCATTGAAAAATCATCCCAGATACCAAACTTTACTAGAATATCTCAACTATTTTGGTATTTATTCACAAAAAACAAATATAATAATTAAACTTTGACACTCTGTATCTTAGAAACGAATAACTTGCGGACATGGGTTTACGGGAACATTTTTTCTCATTTTGACGTCAGCAACATGCTCTTGAAGTTTCTACACGTTCTTAAGAAACACCCTGTATAATTGTTGAATATTTTTGAATAGATCTCCCAAATTGAATAATATATTTCAGTTATACTTCCAAGTAAATTACCCTACACTCGGGTTAGTTTCACTCATTTCCTATGTCTGGTTTTTGAACCATAATTTTCATCATGAAATAAGATTGGATAATATCTTCTATAGAATATCAATTTTAATTTATAGTTCAAAAACCAGACACAGGAAATGATTGAAACTTACCCGAGTGTAGGGTAATTTACTTGGGATTATAACTGAAAAATATGATTCAAATTGGGAGATCCATTCAAAAATAATTAACAAACATAGTTCAACCGATTTCAACTAATATTTGTAAACAGCCCCCGTATAAAATGTGATCGTAACTTTTTGAAGCTGATCATATTGGGCAATAACTATAATCTTTTTTCGAATACTTTTGGATCCAAAGCGGATTTATTGACTCAAAAGGGGTATTTTGTGTGGCTATTGTTTAAAACATTAGTATAAAAAACAAACATTTGAAACAAAAAATACTGTGTTGTAAAAACATTTAAAATTTCAGAGAAAATCTCCTTGTCGTAAGGAAAGAATCTCAATTGGTATTTTCCTAATGAAAAATGCTCGCTCGGTCTCACCATAGGGACCGTTGATAAAGATTGACAAAATATCCTAAATTGTCGCTATTTTTGACCCACCCTGTATAATAGGTGGCTTCTTCTATCGTAACGACCGACTAACTGCTATGACATTTGACTTTCCTCAAACCAGCAATGCTACTATTTTGTTACTAATCATCTAAAAAGTAATACTTTTGGGTGAGTGAACCTTGCTATGTTTTGGTAAAACAGCAATTTTAATGATTTTCAAAAATTCGTATTTCCGAAACGGAACCTAGAAACTAATTTAAACTTGCATGTATAACTTCTAGTGACTTGTACTACAATATCCCAAAAATTTATCAAAAAGGGCTGAAAGTCATTTTTCCATGTATATGGTGCGGGGTCCTTTAAATGAAAAACAAGTAGTCTCTAGAGAATGCTGTTACTAATTTTTTCAAAATAAAATGTTATTTTTCTTTATCCACTTCTTCTTTCTAGTTTTTCTTTAATTGTCTCTATACGAAATTAGTTCATGTGGACATTCAATTTATAGCAGTTCTCTATAAAATCAAATGAATTCCATTATACAATCGCGATATGTTGTATTCATCCTTACTCGAAAACTGTAGTAGTATAGAAATGATCATCTAGGAGTGAAGTAAAGATGTGTGGTGAAGAGGAAACATACAATTTGTCTTCCTTGTGTGACAGCACAGGCAAACAAGAAATTATTTCAAGTAATGCTTTTTATGTAAACACATTGCCAAAATCATTAAAAACTAACTTTGACATGGAAGAATTAAACATACTGACCCAAGCTATAAACAACATTCTATATTATTTTATCGCCATTGGTGTGAATTTCATGAAAAGAATCACGAAAATCTCCCCTTCATTTATTTGGCATACACTTGCAATCAATATTGATGGAGTGGATTCAAATGAAAAGAGGTGACGGCATCCTTTCTCAAAAGAGATAATCCACCACTTCGGATATTTTCGCTTTGATTTTTTTAATTTGATACTTGAGCTTCAAAGGACCTACGAAATATAGAAATGTCAATGGTCCAAACGTGATACTTCAAATATTAGGTTGGTGAATTTGAGAGAAGTAGGATTAATGATATCCTTTTGAAAATTATTAATTTGTTTTTGCCAGGTTCAATAACGTTTATTAAAATCATCGTTCTAAAAAAACTTATTGACTCATCCTTCTTTATGTTACCTGAACAGTTTTCTACAATAGGAAAAAGCTCCCAATGAAATTATGTTATTCTAAACAAGAACTTTCTGGAAACATTTATTTCGGACTTATAGTCTGTGTTGTTCCCTACGTTTAGAATGCTTTCATTCATAGTCATCTTCAGGTGAGTACTCACACGTTTTCAAGGGCTTACAATCATTTAAATACCATGGTAATCCTCATTACAAGTTATTGAGAATTTTTCTGATTCCTTCAAAATCAGATGACTAGTTTCAATTTTATCGTTTGCGAATCACAAAAAATATATTTTCAGCAAGCTACTGTTTGAAATATCGAATAGAGTGTGACAAAACCACAATTTGTGTTTGTTTTTTCTAATTTTGTATTTGCAAAATTATAGTTTGTGATTATTAGAGATGAGTAGAGGATAAGGAAAGGTTATCAAAGAAAACTCCACCAATATTTATAAATATATTGCAGAAACAACAGATAACAGTTATACCCATTATGCCATTTTTAATAATGAATGTATATATAATATCTTACCTAAATACAAAATTCCACTTAAGACAAGTACTTGATTCAATGAACATTTGCAAATAGTCTAACTCAGCATTGACAACGTTGAGATGAAAAATATAATCAGCAGCAATGTTCGCGAAAAAAAACATTTGGAGGCAGCATTGTAGGCGCTAACTGGAAAGAAAAAGAAAAAGTCATATTAGAGATGAAAAATAACAATTTTCAGAAAAACATATTTCACCTCATCTATTTGATTACAATTCATAAAGAAGAACTTTACAATAGTTGAGTCACGCAGTGCGGTGTTTTAGAGCCCCCTCCTCGTAAATTTCAATTAGACAAACCAGTTTTGAATGCTATCAACGATACTAATTTTTGAAATGAACATACAAGGGGCATATACAGTATCAATGTAGTGCATGTTTGACAATGAGTTTTCCAATAATACATAGGAACGCCAAATCATATTATTCACATGTTCAGCAAATTTCAATTTGTGATCAATCAGTGGTCCCAAACATTTTACTGAGTTACTAAATGGAACTGACTTCCTATCAATCTGTGTACATATATTGTCTTTGGCCATTTGGTGATCTTTGGTGCTACCAAAAATGATAGCTGATGACAGATGAATTAATGTTGAAAGAGTGATTTTATATATTTTCACTAAATTCTTTAATGTCCTTTTTAAGACTTCTTTCCTGATCTATTAAGTTTTCTAATTCATGACTTCAACACAAGACAGTTCCACCAGCTTCTGTTTAAATCTGAAAATGTTCAAGAGATTTTAAAAAGTCCGAGGTATATATGGTGAATAATTTCGAAAAATAGACACATCACTGGCAATGTTTTGAATTGAATGGGAAATAGTTACATTTGGGAATCCTTAGACAGTTTTTACTCTTTTGACAGCCTCTATATTCTCTCTAGATTCAATTCTCAAAATTTGTCTTTGAACTTTAACTTTTTTCTATACGAGAGGAGGTGAAGAATTTAAACTCTGCTCATCAGATCTACGATTCAACAGAATATATCAAAATGTATTCTGTAACCTTATAATTGGTTGAAGATATCGACTTTGACGTCACACTTACCGATAAGGTGTTATGGAGTTTTCCAGTTGTCTGTAGTTTCAGTTGTGTATTATGCCAAAGAGTGTATGTCTGAATCAACTCGTCATGAGTTTATAAACTAGTGCTGATAATTCCTTATTTTTGAGTTCAATAAAATTATTCATTATTTCAGTCAAAAGTCATGATTCAGGTCTGATTTGACAAATACTCGTACATAAAGAAAAGAAACAAAGGTTTTACTGAATGAAAGGAGGGGATGCTTTTCCGGGTCCCATTATCCTGGCCATTACTTATACACTTATAGATCAATAAAAACAAAACATTTCCCAGAAATTTTAAATTTGAAACATCCCAAAAAAAGTTCTTTCACAGCAGAGTTTGTGCAATGAAAAATTATGAAATAGACATTTTTGCAACACAGCTTACGTGGGGATCCTCGATTTTGATGAAATACTTAGGCACATGTTACTGAATCGATGAAATTAAATTGAAATAATTGAGAAGCAATGTTGTCACTTTGCATTTCTTGACAATAATTGATGAACTTCATCAATAAGAAAACTTATTTTGAATGAAAAATCAATTATTAATATGTATACTACATTACTCATTTCCAAGCTAATGAAAGAATTAAATTTTTTTTAAAGAACTGCCCAAAATTTCCAATCAAGAGCATGTCTTCCTCCATGAATAAGCTGATCTATACTATTGGGACAAATACAAACCCTTTTATTTTCTGAAAGAGGCACTTTAGCGAGTGACTTTGTATCCAGTGCACCTGATCGGGAAATTCCTTAATCTTACATCGTTTTGAAGAACTTTCGAAGGCCTTATCAGCAACCCAATATCAATTTGACATAAACTCTTATATTCCAAAAATATGCAATGAAAATTGGGAGTCAGTAATAGCAGTCGATGCCAAAACACCAAAAAAAAAATATCCAACCTCTCTCTGGGACGGGATCACGAACACTACCTAATTTGAGCACAGCCTCTTCCCAGTAGATGTCGCCGATTTCGGCAACGCAGCGGAGTATCAAACGGCCCCCGCTGAAGTGGTACTCCGAGAGTACCATCTGCAATCCGAGATCACTCCACGTGGGGTGTTCGTTGAAGCTCTTGGTTGGATGTGACTCGCTTTTAGCCACCTGAAATCAACAAAAAAATGTTTTTAACGGAGCCCTAACATGGAAGAAAATTGGATTCAATTGGCACATAATTTTTTTATCAGGGTCCATCATGACCGGTGACTCTAGATTTTTTTTCTTTGAAGAGGGAATTTTTCCAAATTGGCAAATCATTAGATGCTCTATATTTTTTTTGTCTATATTATGTTTATTATTTCTTGATTCGTTCTGCATATGAGTCAAAACGAAGTCACTTGAACCAGTCTCATTGTTACTTGCCAATCTCAATTTTTTCCGAACTGTTTCATGGATATTCAGTTGGTCATTCGTTAGTAAATCCATTTGTCCTAATGAAATATATCAGTATTAACATATAACATAATTTTTCATCAATACCCTTGAGAATATTATTTCTATTGATTTCATTGAAAATATGAACAGGATGTTCATAAAGTCAGTTGTGGAATCATCTGCGACTGAAAGTTGGAATTTAGTCGCTGTTTTCCATCGTACAAGATAACCTCTCTTGGAAGGGATTCATGTTTTAAAGAGAAACATTCTCAATTGAAAATTGAATCAATACATGACTCTCTCTGGAAATGGAAAAAACCCTACGATAAAATTGAAGTTACTTTTTGTAATATCTAACAGAAAACAACTACTTCCCCGGCAAAAGCCACGCTGGACATTGAACTACATCTGATAGATATTGAGAAAGACCCTATATTTCTGTTAGATATTACAAAAAGGACCTTCAGTTTTTTCCATTTCCAGAGGAGTCATGTATTGATTCAATTTTCAATTGAGAATGTTTCTCTTTAAAACATTATTTCTTTAATTATCACTTTCTGGTTACCAGATTGTAGGGTGGTAATATCAAAAAAATCACTGAAAATGAATCTAAGGATAGCTGGAATATTATTCATTTTTCTAGGAATGAAACCAAGCAATAATGTTTCTTGGACAATTTGACTAAAAATGATTTTGATATATTTTTTTCAATTATAGCCGCCAATATTGTAAAAATCCTTGCCTAATCTGCCTATCTCTGAATTGGTGAACTTTACAAAATTTTCTTCTCCTTAATCATCATTATTTTCAACCCTTGCTACTTGCGATGAAGTACGAGAAATGATTGAATCGTCAGAAAACTCTGCTTGCCCTGATATGAATGCATCGAAAAGTAAAATCATATAAGAGAAACCCAAGAAATTATTCTTTCCTCATTAAGAAATTTGATCAATTCAATCTTTCAAACAGGTTCATTTCCAGTCATTTTCAAATATGCAAAAGTGACACCCTTACACAAAAAATGAAACAAAGTCATAAGCGATAACTACAAACCGATGTCTATCGTGGGTATTTTTTCAAAAATTATTGAAAAATTTATCAAGAAAAGACTCACCAAATACAACAACTTTCTTTGCAGTTATCTGTAAGTTTTCCGCCAGAATTGCTTTACCACCGATGCGATGCCACCATGAGCGATGTCGAAAGCATAGTTGAATGTAATGAGACCGGAGAAGTTGTGGGAGTCCCACCATTGAATTTGCCAAAGGCTTTCGACTGTTTTTTCAACCTAGGTGTACCACACGGAACGGTTCTGGGTTCGCTTTTATTTGTCCTTTATGTTGATGATTTTTACAAGGCTTTTGACAGGATGGATCATGGTTTTTTACTACAAACAATATACAGTTTTGGACCGTCTAAAAACATTATGAATCTTTTTAAAAGCCATCTTCAGAATTGTTACTTCATCGTTAGGCACAATGGAAACACTTCTGGTAAATTTTATGCTTCTTCTGGGGTACCCCAAGGGTCAAACCTGTGTCATCCTCGTCCAGAAAAACAAAAATAAAATTTTTACCAATTGACTATATCTGGGAGCTGAGCTCCGATAGGCTCCTCCCACCAGCGGCTTTGCTCCGGCACTGGCCAAAGGAAATGTCCAGTTTTCTTATAAAGGAACTCGAGATGACTTCATAATTCAGTCGTCCGGATGCCACAAGAGAGTCCGGACAGTGTTCTGCTCGGGTAGTGGTACTCGGATGGCTCACCCGAGCTATTTCAGCTATTGTTAGCTATGATGATGATTACAATTTACGGTTTTTCGAAAGTATTTCTGGCCAGGTTGTAGCTTCCCTAGAAATCTACAGCCTGGCATAGGCGCATGAGACTCCGTTGGTAAACACCAACAAAATACAAAAAGAATTCGTACTGTTCCTGACTGATCCAGTAAGATGATTTCAGAAATTGGTGGATTTGCGATGATGCTGTACTCAGAGCATATCCAACCGGATGAGCAGGATACCTCTGATTTCCGTACCTCCGCGCATTTAGTTGTCACCTGGGACCCTCATTTTTCCTTTTATTTATTAATGATCTGCCAGAGGTTATCAAACATTCAAAATGTTTACTTTTTGTCGATGATATAAAATTTTTCAAACAAAAACAAACAGTCAGAGATTGTTCAGACATGCAGAGATTCAAATAATGTTTTGGAATTGAGCGTTCGGTATAAATTAAATTTAAATATAAAAAAATGTAATGTTATGACAATTACTCGCCAAAAAGATCCAATTCTCTTCGATTACCGCATGAACACCGAATGTCTACGAAGAGTTTACGAGTTTAAGGATCTGAGTATAACCTATGACTACAAATTATTATTTAGGAAACACATTCAGAATGTGATAAATTTTGCAAATCGATCTCCCATACACCATACGACAGACAAATCTCTTCACTAACACAAATTCTACAAAACTACTTTATTTCACTCTGGTGAGATCCAAACTGGAGTATGGCTCTATAATCTGGAACAGCGAATATCAAACAATCTTGCAGGAAAAAATACAAAAGAAATTTTTAAGATATCTCCATTTAAAAAAAAAATATGTCATATACCCAGATTTTAACACAATGGAGAAATGAATTTAAAATATCATCTCTAGAATGTAGGCGGAAAATATTTTCTTTAGTTTTTCTATATAAAGATATTAATAACGACATAAATTCTGCACAGTTATTGTCGCTTGTACCATTCAATGTACCTCCCAGACCTATGCGTTTTTTTTTATATTCAATGTTCCCCATGCAAGAATCACTTTTCGCTGTCCTCTTTTGAACATGTTCCGTTGGGCAAATGACATTGGTTGTCTACAAGATCTAGATTGGAATGTGTCTCTTTCAAAATTCAGAACCCTCACCAATAGACAAATCGTGAATTTGTCTGTGTAGATATTCGTGTCTCACATAGATACATATTTTATATTTTATTCTATTTTTTGTCTTCTGCCCCACCAAAATCTCTTTGTTTGTGCGTGAATACAAATGTTTTTCTTTTGTATTATCTATCCTTGTAATTAGGCCAGTAGGCCTGTTAGGATGGAATGAATAAATAAATAAATAACGTTGTCAGTGAAATTTTTTTCTGTCTTGGTAATTAGGTGGCTCATTATTGAGGGCCAGGTAGCCGAGTGGTGAAAGCGACATTATTTCAATCACTTTGGCTGCCAGTTGGCGATGGTTGGCCACGGTGACTGCAGAAATTTTTCTGATGGCCCGAGAAAGTGCTAGGAATCGCACGTAAAAAGGTAAGACCTCGTTAATCCTTAGCTCGCACAGGTTTCAACTTCTGAGGGCTGTAATTCGTAGGGGGATGACAGCTGGTTAACGGAAAAATCAATTTTAAACAACAATTATGGTTGATGAAAATTGAAAGTAACGTCTCTTCTTTTCATTCCGACTCAATACAGTTACATATTCAATCTCACTGTGAAGAAATATTATTCCTCAGTATGGTGAAACAAAAGTTCAAAGTTTGAAAAAAGCGAAAACCAAACTCACCGTCAAATTATTGAGCAGCAAAGTCAAGAAGGCCTTGGGCCTCGAGGGGGAGCTGGAGCAGTTGGCCCGTAAAGTATCTCCGTAGTCTAGAGGCTCTCTCCCCACGCTGATTGTCGGAGGATATTCGGGCAACTCTGTAATTAAAATGATTAATTAAGAGATTATAAAAGAAGCTTGTTAACTCAATCATGGTAATGATCTCACATTTAAATTATTTACTTTGCTCATTCGTTCTCCGATTCGGCCGAAAAAATTACGGAAAGGCGAAAATCTGGGACAGTCTATATTTTAATATTCTGAGCAGAGACTGGGAGCAGTTTGAGAGATGTTTGAATGGAAAATTGGGGTGTATTTTTGCTCCAAAATGGAAGTACGAGTAATATTGAATATTTGAATTTATATTTTGCAGTTCGGTTTGTGGAATAAATTCTTGAGTTCATTGGCGTAGTGGATATCAACGAGAAGAGGAAAATATACTCCATTCTCAGTATTGCAGATTCTAATTTATTTTCGTGTTCCTAACATTTTACAATATTTCACAAGTTCTTTGAAATTGAAACGAAATTGAACCATATTAAAAAAGAGTTAACATTGATCCTTCAAGTACCAAAAATCAGCACTGGAAAAGCAGGTACAATGTCTGAAACAAGTGCAACTATTTGCAGAAATTCAGGTAAACATCAAAGTATTGATGCAGACTTTTTATGACCAAGCAACTTTGCGAGAAGTTTAGCAACGTCGTGGGACAATATTAGAGTAACACAAGCCAGAGAAAACACAACAGTAGATGAATCTCTGTCAAGAAAACTCACGTCATGTTTGGAAGTAAATTCAGCAAAGACTGTCAAACGATTCCTTCAATAATTTTTTTATAGATCACTACAAAAGTTTCATCCACTGTAAAAATTTTCCTTGAATAATCTTTGAAATATTTCTAGAAAACCAAAAAAGTTGTAATTTTTTTCACTACTGGTTGGTCTATATTACAAGTGAGTTGATGATGAGATGAGAAGAGAAATGTTACCAAAACTAATTACTCATTGAATGAATGTAAAGAAAATTCAATTAGAAAAAAAATCACTTATATCTGTTGGGATACATTTCAATCCACCATCGTAACGCCTTGTTTCAAATATTTTGTAGACACAAATTTTTCTTCCTTGTAATGAAAATAAGTCTGTTTAACACTTCATAACATTTCCTAGATCCCCATACTGGGTGCCTTAGACTTGATTATTTAATAATAATAATAAGATTAATAAATTACGTAGGGCGGGGATTAGCGCAGTGGTTAAGCGCTCGCCTGGTAATCGAGAGATTGCAGGTTCGATTCCCAGACGGTACGATCTTTTTTTATTTTCAGATGTGAAAGTCTGAATGACGGAGGTATAGTTGTCGTCAAACATATAAGATAAATAAAAAAAGGCCCAAAAAATGGTCGATTAGCATGAAATTGACTCCCATGCCGCCAACCAGGGTCGGACTTGTACATATATGCCACTAAATATTGTGATGCGTGCAGATTAATCAAGTTAATTTAACAAAAGCAATGTAGCTTTTGTATTCAGAATCATCCATTTTTATAATTATTAGTATCCTTAGATTGGGTAAACAACTGCCCCGTCGAAATCTAATTTGCTAATAGCTGGGCGTACCGCAAACAGCTGTGATTTCTATTATAACTAAGCCCGACCCTGCATGGAAAAAAACATTCCTAATTGCTGTGCGGGCCTTTACATCGTCCGCGCTAAGTGTTACTTGGGGGCGATAGGTGGAATAATTTGAATAAAGGTAGAGATGTCAATAATTTTATTTATTGATTTAGTGCGATTTTAGTCTGAAAAACTGTTTGGTTATTGACAAAATAGGAATTAATTTCCTGGTAGTTTCCTGAAGTTATGTAAGTATGGATATTGACTCACACTGATTTTAGCCAATATTCTCATGTGATTACCATATAAGGTGTGTATGGCGTGGTACTATGCATTTTTGGCAGAAATATATATTTTGTGATTGGTTTTTTTGGAGGAAATGTGAGGACTATCACAATATTTGCTCATACAGGATGATTCCTAAGGTGGACCGGTCCTTTCATTAATTTCTCACATTGCATAGAAAATAATGGCTATAGGTGAACATGTAAAAGACAACAATTCGTTTTTGAGATGCAGGGCGTTAAAGTTGAAAATTAATATTGAATTTACTTTAATTACTGAAGGATCACCAATCACATACTATTCAAGATATCGAACGAAGGCGATCCATTACATCCAGTGGAAATGAGATATAACCGGATGGTGGGAGTTAGACTGTATGTTTTTCACCCACCCAGCTATTCAGAATATTTTAGTGAGTCACAAAATACCCAAGAGCAGATGAATAAATATATAATTGTACGAAACAGAATGCCAGTGTCCAATATTGATTATATTCCCAAATTTGATTTTAGGATATGAAAGTACATTAAATTTTATGTAAGAAATAAATATATGATTGCACTAAAACTTGATAGAAATCACCGATAAAAATCGAGAAAACTATATTTGGCACCAAAATTTAATGTAATTGTGTCGGATGAAAAGTCCGTTCAAGACACCCATATGATAAATATAATTTTGGAATTTTAACACAATTGATCATTGACATACCACACTGAGAGCTTCAATCAGAAAAAAATCACACATTGTGCATATCATCTATTAGAAAATCTTCAAACACGAAAGTATTATTCCAGTTCAAAGTGAAGTGATTTTTCGCAATAAAATCTGTATAAATAATGATAGCGTGGCAACGCACTATTCAATCTGAAAACATAGAATTACAGAGAGTTCATATAAATGAAACACAGAGCGATCAATTGGAAAGTTGAAATTAAGTGGGCCCTTCACGTGCAGTTTTTCGTGACTTCCAAAGTGACACTCCATCGCTCCACTCCAAATTCGAACGTGAAGTGTCAACATGCGCCTGGCGCTTCTCGCATCTGACGCGGCGCGAGACGTTCCAACCTTCTTAAACTAGCGCGATTCGAACAGAGGAGTCATCCAAACTGAAAGTGATGGGACAATTCCCGCGCCGCTCCGACTGTAGAGAAGAACAGTCGAATTGAATTGTAACGAGAAGACAGGTATAGTTGCTTCGAGTAGTCTTAATGTGATTTCGGCGCAAGTACCATTTTTGAACCAATACTCTGTGTCTTTCTTCTGGAATCTTCATTTTCTAATTTTATACATGCAATTTTTCTCTTTGAATGTAAAGAACACATCGCGAAAAAAGGCCCACTAGCTATCGAGAAGCTTCGAGGAATGAAGTTGGAGTACTATATTTGAATGTGCGTGTATTTTGGCATGCAACTTCGCTCCGAGAGTGACGCGAAGGGAGTGCGAGTCGGGAATCGAAAAATAACTGCACGTGAAGCTGGCCCTTTTTATTTTCATGGAAGACCATGTTGGTATATGCACTTATTTGAGAATTCCCTTCTCTAGATCACTTTTAAATTATCTGAACAAAAATATCTGAATTCCTGACAATCCAGATGTTGAGTCGTGAAGAATGCAGTACTGAATGAACACCCTGTATATACAAGAATGTCTTTTATTTGTAATTTTTTTGTTGAATAACTTTTACATTAATGATAAATTGAATCATTATACTGCATATATTTTTTGAATTACTCGTATCTATGTACTTAGTACTAGTATACTCATTAATCTAAATAAAATTGGATTAATTAATCCTCTGTCAATAATGAATTTGATGCAATTGAAAAATTCTTTACCCATGGCGAAGTTACCTATAATGCACTAGCTATTTCAAACTCTTGCACCACTTGCCCCCACATTATGTGGCACGTTCCAGGGAAAGATAAGACCATTTTTTGCGGCTTTTTTTATTTATCTTATATGTTTGACGACAACTATAGCTATAGCTACCTCCGTGGCGACGTTAGTTGTTGCCTTGTGAGTACAAGGTCTTCTAACCGATGCCACAAATGTGTGGTTGGCTTCCTGTTGTTGACTTCCTTTGTTTCAATTTTTACATCCAAGTGTTGTACATCTTTGCACTTGATTTTACCGTACTGAAGAGAGCTTAAGCTCGAAACACGTGTCTACGGTTGCACAACATTTTGAGGGTTATACCCAATAACTTTTTTACTTATATTTTCATATATTGCCCCTCGCTAAATCCATCCTTATTGATATATATATATATATATATATATATATATATATATATATATATATATATATATATATATATATATATATATATATATATATATATATATATATATATATATACAGGGTGTTTATTAAGTACGTTGACAAACTTCGGGAGGTGATTCTTTGAAGGTTTTCAGGACGAAAAGTTCATATAAACATATGTCCCAAACGGCTTGGTTTTCGAGATACAGGGCGATAAAAATACATTTTTTTTCAAGATTTTTTAGAGTTAACTTCGATATTTTCGACAATAATCAGTTCAAATTAGGCAAGTACAATCCATCCAATAGGGCGCACGATACAAAATAATGCATTTCTTAAATAATTCACAGGGTCCTCCTTTTTTCAGAGTCAAGCTTTGTTCAACCCTTCAGAATTTTTTTTTCCGCCGCCACTGACATATTATGAGAAAGGAATAATCAATGTTGTTTCATTTAACATCTTTCTGATATCTTGCATTTTTTCATTTACTTGTACGGTTCAGGGGCTATAATGAAAATATTAATTTAAACATTTTCCAGTGTGGCATAACATTAGAAAATTTGAAAATTAAACATTTTCAATTATTGTAAATTGATGGAAATATTTTTTCAGAATTAGAAAAATCTACGCTGAATAAAAATTATACAATAAAAAATATAAACACAAGCTTTTATACAAACGCACTGAAAATGAAAAAATAATTTGTTTCATTTTTTGTAGGTTATTCTGTGAGCATCAAAATCTTTCTGTACAAGATTACCTAGATCAAACAATGAAATGAATTATTTTTTCCTTTTCAGTGTATTGTATAAAAACTTTAAAATGTTTTCTTTTTATAATTTTCATTTTTAACATTTTAGTTTATTTTTTATGTGAAACTGAAAATCTCCAACCCAAAAACCATCACATACCAATTTTGAACAGAATCGGATCATAATCACAAAACTCGTCCGCCATATTGGAGCCGCCATTTTGTTTTTTAACAAACAATTTTTTAATGCATTGTCACCGGAATTACGGAAACCTGCCAAATTTCAAATTAATCGGAGTATTAGAAGTGGGTCAAATTCAACTTTTATTAAATTGTTTGTTAGTTAGTTACAAGTGAAGCTAAATAAAAGCTTGTTATTGTAAAGATGTGATTTCTTTTTGTGATATCTAACAGAAAACTACTATCTCCCCGTCACTGCGGTACGCTGGATATTAAACTAGATCTGACAGATATTGGGAAAACCTTAACTTTCAACCTGAAGATTCTGATGGTAAAAATGTGCATTTTCATTGAGATATTTGATTAAAAATGTTTTTACCCATCAGTCTTGATAGAGAACTCATACAAATTTTTTGTTATTTTAAAAAAAGATATTTTTTAGTTTTCAATTGAACGTTTCATTTTCAACATAAAAAACTTCCGAAAGGTAATCCTGTAATGGAAGATAGTTAATAGGGTTTATCTAATAGTCGCAGATCATTACATATTTGATTTTCATTTATGAATCTCAGGTCATAACTCCGAAAAACTAAATCAAACCAATTTTTGTTTCCGTACGGAGTACATTATTTTATCAGAAATTTCGGTTTGTTTTTTCTTCTGCAGTAACGCAGAAATTTTGTAATCAATTTGAATTCATAAAAATAGCAAAGTGGGCTTTGATATTAATTCATTTATTTAAATATCAACAACTTGACAGTTATCGAAAGTTGAGAAACTTTGGATAAAATGGTTGAATATACAAATTCAGAAATGGCAGACATGCACTTAATGTATGGAATGGCTGATGGTAACGCTCGTGCCGCCAGACGAAAGTATCTAGAAAGATTTCCACAACGTCATATTCCCAGCACACAAATGTTCATCAATATTCACTCCCGTCTTCGTGAAACGGGTACTTTCAAGAGGTCTGCTGTTCTCATAGGAAGACCCAGGAGAGTTAGAACAGTTCAGACAGAAGAAGCTGTACTTAACGAAATTGAGCAGCATCCAGACACCAGTACAAGACAAATTGCGGCACAGTTTAACGTAACCCATGTATTGGTATGGCAAATTTTAAAAGAGCAACAACTTTATCCCTATCACATACAGCGTGTTCAAGCTCTTCTGTCAAGGGATTCTCCAAAGAGATTAACTTTTTGCACTTGGATTCGAAGTAAATTGTTGGAAAATCCATGGTTTTTATCTCAAGTGTTATTCACCGATGTGGCATGCTTTTCCCGTAAAGCCATTATTAATTTTCACAACAATCATATGTGGGCTGATGAAAACCCACACGCCGTGATTGAAAACCATTTTCAAGAGACTCCAAAAACTCCTAAAAAATGTATTTTGTACTTCGAAAACCAAGCCGCTTGGGACATGTTTATATGAACTTTTCATCTTGAAACCTTTCAAAGAATCACCCTTCAAGTTTGTTAGACTATTTGCTTCTCAAATTTCTTTATGTTATGCGTTACTGGAAAATGTTTGCGTTAATATTTTCATTGTAACTCCTGAACCGTACAAGTAAATGAAAAACATCAAGTGAGCAAAAAGATGTTAAATAAAACAACATTCATTATTCCTTTCTCATAATATGTCAGTGGCGGCGGAAAAAAATTCTGAAGGGTTGAACACAGCTTGACTCTGAAAAAAGGAGGACCCTGTGAATTATTTGAGAAATGCATTATTTTGTATCGTGCGTACTATTGAATGGATTGTACTTGCCTAATTTGAACTGATTATTGTAGAAAATGTCGAAGTTAACTCTAAAAAATATATATATATATATATGTATATATAACTGAGTATCATTTGCGTAAAAGTGATGATTGCATGCTAAGAATATTTTTGTGGAATTGAAAATGTATAATGAGAATAATAGTGGTCTAAGTATTGAACCTTGTGAACCATCAATGCGATTGATAAAATACTGGGACAGTCTGTTGTTATAACTTACTGCTTGTATTCTGTGGCTCAAATAATCCATTATAAGGTTAGTAGCACTTAATGATTATCCACAAAATTTTATTATAACGTATTTGATAATTCAGAGTGTCGAACGCTTTAGAGTAAACCGATAGCGTTAGTTTTCCCTTATCATTAATATATCATCGGTGATTTTCATCAGTTCAGTACACCGACTATGATTTTTTTTTTATTCTGATTGGTTTCAGGGAATTATTTTATTTTCGAACAAGTATTTGCAAATTTGTAATTCTATTGTTTTTTCAAGGATTTTTGACATTGTTGGTAAAATGTTAATTGGTCTTATATTATTATGAGAAAGTGGATTGGGTATTTTAGGAAGAGGAATCACTGTGGCTTTCTTCCAAATCGCTGGGAAGACAGAATGTTGCAAACAAAAGTTAATAACATGCGTTAAATAAGGCAAAGCGAAAGGCATACATAGTTGTATCCTTGATATATTCAAATCATCCAGTCATGTAGCTTAACTCTTTGAGTTTTTGATAATGTTCAATATATCGAATTCCTCTGCTGGTTTGAATGATAGTTGTGAGATGAGATTTTCATGAATGTTATTTTGATAGTATGATTTGACATCTTGACTCGGTGTCAGTTTTGGTATAAAATTGACGAAATTACTATTTAGCTCGTCTACATCTGTCAGATTATCAGGAATACTATAATCACTTTTACTATTTGACGTTATATTCAGGCTCTTGATCGTAGTTCACATTTTTGAATATTCTGTGATGATGAATTTACTTTGGTATTATGCTTTCTTTCCATCTTTGACCGCTACATTGACAATATTCCGGAGTTCATAATACGTTGACCAATCAGACATTAGTTCGCATTTTTCAAATGCTCGTATTCGTTGAAAATATACTACATCCTATGTATCATACTGGATTTTGTCATATACAGGCCGTTTCTTTTATCATGTGGTAACATTGCTATATTCTAAACCGTAACAGATAGGAAGGCGATCAAATGAGAGAAAAGGTAACTATTGTGGAGAACAGTACAATGGTCAAAGAAAATTTACAGGGAGTCTCGCCCTTCCCGAGCTATACAGGGAAAACCAAAAATGCTGTTATTTGTTTTTTACGAATAGAATTGTTATTTCTGAAAATATAAAAAAATGGAAAAGGAAAGTTTTAATGTATTCTAGATGTACTATAAAAATGTCACAATGAATCTTTGATTAAACGTTTCGTGTCAACACGGCCACCATCAACATTTCTTTTCAAATACGGACGGTCTGTTTTAGTACAAATATTGATAAAGCGATAAAATCACAATTCAGTGGTTAGTCACACTTGATATTTTTATAACGTTTCATTTAAAATAACTAACATCATCAGTGACAACAATTTGTAATTACGGTCCTGTCGTTAGGTCGTTTATGGATTCCACAAAACCTAACTCTCCGATATAAAAATTATTAGTGACGCATTGAATAAATGTATCTATTAAAATTATGTTTACACTATAATAAAAGATAACTGTAGTTTCAGAGACTAACGATAGCAATTTACCTCGGAAATAAACTTACTTAAGAGTAGAAGAAATCAAACAAACAGAAAACAATTTATTTCATATTGAATTTTTGAGTGAAAATAAAACCAATACAGAAAATGAATTCTTCATGATAACCTACATTAAATGATCGAATTGCCGACCTCTTTGTTGAATGCACATAAGTTGTCTGTCCATACAATTTCTGTGGCAATTTTCTAGCATGATGGGTGTAATGCTATTACATGCATCTCTTATTTTTTGTTTGAGATGGTCGATATCTGTACTAGTTGTCGAAAAAACTTTATCCTCTATGTATCCCCAGACAAAAAAATCTAAAGGAGTCAGGTCTGGGGATCGAGCTGGCCAGGCAATTGATCCATTGTTTCCAATCCATTTTCTTGGGAATATTGCATCTAAATGTTCCCTTACTATTGCTGCATTATGGGGAGGGGCACCGTCTTGTTGAAAATATTGTATTTCACGGCGGATGTTCAGTGGCAATTCCTCTAAGTAGCCATCAAACTCATTGGATAAAAAATGTAAATACATTCCATCCATTCAAATGCTCGTCGTAAAAGAAAGGACCTAGTATGTTTGTTCCCAAAATTCCCAACCAAACATTTATTCCGAACCTTTCCTGGAAATTGGTTTCTCTATGTAAATGTTCATTTGTATTATTCCACATATAATGGATGTTTCTGTTAAACCAACCATTGTTGGTGAATTTTGATTCGTCCGTCCATATTATTTCATTACAAATATTTCCAACTTCCCTATTTCTACGTCTCAACCACATCGCAAATCGTACTCTCCTTCCGTAATCCCTTTCCTTGAGGTGATGAACTTTGCGTATCCTGTAGCATTTGTATTTGTTCTTTTTCAAAATATTTCTGGTAGATTTTACAGATATCCCTAGTTCGTGGGCAATTTCTCGTAAAGAACAATCTTGATTAGAAATATTTTTGTAACTGACCAATCCTAAATTGAAAAAAAAATATTTTCGTCACTTTGTTAATCTTTATGAAGTAATATTTGCTTACCTAAAACATTTATTTGGTTCCGCATACTTCCAGTAACAACACATTTTCTAGTTTTATTTCTATCAAATGCACCACAGTCTCTCAAATTTCTTTCTAATCGTCTAAACATTTGAATGTTTGGAATACGACGATTTGGGTATAGCTCACCATACATATTTTTTGCCAAAAGAGGATTTCTATTTGATTTTGCATAAGCAAATAGCATATCAGTCCTTTCGTCATTTGAATACATCTTTGATATGACTGAGTGTATAAACGACTGACAGTTCTTAACACGTATCAACAACTCATTTATTTGTCCTGCCATAGAAACCAAGCAAAGCCTACTTGTTTAAAAATGGTAAATGAAGTGAGATGCTATTTAATTGTACCATATCACACAGTAGTCGTATTTTGACCAAAAACTAATATTTTCGTTACTTCCAGGATTGAGAATTATAGAAATATTCAGTATGATAATTGATTCAGAAGAAATCAGCCTTGAAACAAGGATTTCTGTAATAGAAAAATGCCCAAGAAGGAAAAATACGAATGTTCGTTGTGTTGGGGTATCTTCTTATCGAAATTATTGGGTGAAGTCTGAAGTATGCCAATAGTTGAATAGGTTTTGAAGAAATCAAAATAATTTACAAAAGAACTAACGACAGGACCGTAATTAAAAATTGTTGTCACTGAGGATGCTAGTTATTTTAAATGAAACGTTATAAAAATATCAAGTGTGATATACCACTGAATTGTGATTTTATTGCTTTATCAATATTTGTACTAAAATAGACAGGTCCGTATTTGAAAAAGAAATGTTGATGGTGGCCGTGTTGACACGAAACGTTTAATCAAAGATTCATTGTTACATTTTTATAGTACATTTAGAATACATTAAAACTTTCCTTATACATTTTTTTATATTTTCAGAAATAACAGTTCTATTCGTAAAAAACAAATAACAGCATTTTTGGTTTTCCCTGTATAACTCGGGAAGGGCGAGACTCCCTGTAAATTTTCTTTGACCATTGTACTGTTCTCCACAATAGTTACCTTTTCTCCCATTTAATCGTCTTCGTATCTGTTACGGTTTAGAATATAGCAATGTTACCACATGATAAAAGAAACGGCCTGTATAGGCTCATGTAATTTTTTCCGACATGATTTTGGACTTTCACTTATTGGATGACGTGTTAATATACGGTTGCGATTACTGGCTGGATAATCACAGTTACCACACACCCACTAATTAAACAGCTCTAATCTTAATTGTCAAAAATATTTGGAAATTGAATTCGAACTGACACAACCTCGACCTTTCTGTACAAACGGCATATTGATAACATACCGTTAATTGGAATTTCGAAACAAATAAAATATTTTCGCACCCAATAAATCACGATAATAATAATCCGTATGGATGTGTTTCTACCCAGATTATAGGTATTCAATGAAATATTTGTTTCAATGGAGATAACGCCTTTCAACGGTCATCGAATGGAAGTTTGATTATTAAATGAAGGATCATCCCATGTTCTCTTTGAGTAATTGATGCTTGGAGATCGAAAGGTAGATATACACGGTGGCTCAACGAAACGTTTTCTCCTCACCGAGAGAAATATCTATTACCTACCTGTTATACAAAATTGTATAAACTTTAAAAGATTTCTGAATTGAATAGGCGCCAACATAGTAACCTTTTCAGAATGATCAGGGTATTTTTTTCAAAAAAGTTGTATTACTGTTAAAGAACTCTTGTATAAAAATGAAAATATTGTCATATCGAAATTACTTGCTTCCAATATAATGGTTAAATGACTGGCGTTTCAATATTATATGAAGTTATTATAAAAATCAAACGATGCTTATATCAAGCTTACTCGTTCTCAATATAATGAAATGATTGACATTTTGATATTAAATGACGACTATATAAAAATGAAAAGATACTCATTTCAAGATAACTTATTTTGGATTTAATACTTAAATGATTTACAGTGGTTGAAAATTAATTTACAAACTTAAACAGTTTTAATAGTGCATCATGAAATTCGGACCATTAATACACATGAAGGAAGAGAAAATTGAATTATTATAATTTCCAAATTTTGCACAACTGTTAATCCTCAAAAACTCTTCACCACATGTGCTATTCGACATTTTTCAACTTAAAGGAGTTGATGTGGTGTTTTGGCGTTTATGATGTTATCAGAGCTCTAGAGGGAGGCTATTTTCATGCGTATGCTATTCAAAAACGTTTTGGTCAGGTTGATTTTTTTTCTATCATTTTATTGATAAAAAATTCATCTTTCAGTGTCTTACAGTAGCCTGAAGATGACAAAATTAATTAACGAAACGGCTTTAAAGAAATATATTTTTCTCAGTTTATGACCTCAAATCCCCCAAAAAAAGAAAAAATCAGTCATCATAACAAAGGTCGTAAAACTTACATATCAACAATAAAATAAAGTATTTCTTAAATCTGGGAACATTAAAAATACATCAAAATATACACTATTTCTAGTAACTACGGATAGAGTTGACAAAAGGGATGAATCTTCGAATTATACAATAAATTAGTCATCTGAAACAACAAAAATCATTACTTAATATTCAAATACTATTTTATTTCATGCTCAAGAATAATTAATAAAAATCAAATGTATTGAATGGAGTGTTTCATTACAATACTTTCATGTGAAATTCCAGAGGTTTGAAAACAGATACTTCATAGAAGTCCGTGTTAGTAGCAGGTTCACTATTTTTCTTACAAAACAAAATGAGTACCCACATGAACTCTTAGCGAAAAATGTTCAATGAAAAAGTTGTAGATAATAAAGTGATCAAAAATGTTTATATTTAACAATGTTCGACATAACTCCAAATTATCCGTCAGAATGGCGAAAAACCGATTTTTCAGATTTTTTTAAAGATTTTATTTCGAATGAATGATTTAATAGACATGAAAATTTTTGAATGTGGCAAAATCTGTGGCACTTCTACCCTACAAGAAATCGACAAATATTAAAAATGTTGATTTCATTCAATTTGCAAATTTTAGGAACTAAAATCTTAGGTTCCCATATGAAAAAAACCATCTAACAATAATAATCAAGACATAAGATAAAAGTATCGCTTTATAAATAACTTCACAACCTCTTCATGTTCGCAGAATTTGTTCTCTACTTCATAAACTATAAAATACATAGGATGTTTCTTTTGAAAAATATTTAATTTGTGTCGTTTCTGTTCGAACCGGAATTAAGTACTACTGATCCCGTTCGGTTCCTGAAAAAGTTATATTTTCATTCAATTCCAGCCACCAGCGTAAAATGTATTCGAACAAATAAATGTGATCTAAAATAAAAATGCACCTTCCCTGAAGCTCATCCAATACTTACTTGTTTGATTTCAACCTCTCACAAGTAATAACAACGGATAAAATATGTTGTTGAAAACACACACACTCAGATAGACACTTACCCGAAATTTATTTCTTGTAGAAACAAAGCGTATTCAACCTTTACTTCTGCACTTACACAACCACACGTCACAATCCACACGTGAACTGATTGACAATAATAATTGAAATGACGTAGATGACCCGATGATGAAACGGCCTGTTAGGGGTGAGTGGAATAAAACATCATAGGAAACACGTGTGTGACGAAGAAGATGCATGATTAGAGGTGGTGGAAAAAACCGTTACATTTCCAGAACTAATCGACAACTATTTAGTGGTTACAAAGTATCGTTCAACAGTTATAATGTGAAATGTAGTGGCTAAACAGTTTGTCTTTTCAATAACATCTTTTAACCACAATCGTGCCCTTTATAGAACCTAAGAGGTAACCTTTTCAAAACAAAATGAGTGTTTTGAAAAAAAGACCCGTTTAACGTTTAAAACCTTCACTTTTTACCTTGATCAGATAACATTTAGTTGCTAAAATAATTTATTTAGCAGCTATAAGATTTTTTTGAAAAAAAACTTGTATAACTGGATTTCTCTCGGTGCTGTTCACTGGATATTTCTAACTTTTTTCCGACATGCCAAAATCAATTCCGTTCCAGAAAGAATACATACAGTGTGTAACCAAACGTACAGAGGCATTTCAGGACCGAAAATTATGATTTTAACAAGCCTAAACACAAATTTTAAATATCTTCTCAGGTCATAAAACTATCTACCATATTGTGTTCAACTATTGGGTGACCGACCATTCCAATGTCATTTGGGGATGGTCTGAAAATATTCTCAGAAATACAGATGTTGCAAAAAATCCTTTTGAAATACCTGATTGTATTTCAGTATGTATGAATATTTCCAAAAAGAAATAAGAAAAGGAAGAAAAAATATAACTTTTGTCCAGTTTCCACTAACACTTTACTACTTTATTACGACCGGTTTCGGCTTTTACACCATTTTCAAGTAACTACAGATTTCGTTCGTGAATATTTATACATAAGGAAGTAATTATAGAAAGGTTGGGTTTAAATTACCTAACTGATGTTTCAAAACAAGTTGGGAAAATACCTGGAATCTACCTGATGAGTCAATCTAATTTATCTAATAGGGGTTCATACAATCGGTGGGTCCAACTTTGTTATCAAAAGTCATAAATTCAGAAGTGGAGAGCTGCATAATTCTAACTGGTCATTGAGGGTATCAAAATTGGGGTTTTTATTCAATTTGTTTATTTCCAAGGCTTCCAACAAGTTCATTTGTCTTCCTTTATTGCACGTATGAAGGATTTTCATGTTATTTTTATTTATTGTATGATTCGGGAAGAAATTTTGAAGTAAGGTACCGTGAACATGTGTTATCAGATAAAAAATCAGCTATATATAGACATTTGCAAGAAACGAATCATACAATGAATAAAAATAACATGAAAATCCTTCATACGTGCAATAAAGGAAGAGAAATGAACTTGTTGGAAGCCTTGGAAATAAACAAATTGAATAAAAACCCCAAGTTTGATACCCTCAATGACCAGTTAGAATTATGTAGCTCTCCACTCTGAATTTGTGACTTTTGATAACAAAGTTGGACCCACCGATTGTATGAACCCCTATTAGATAAATTAGATTGACTCATCAGGTAGATTCCAGGTATTTTCCCAACTTGTTTTGAAACATCAGTTAGGTAATTTAAACCCAACCTTTCTTTAATTACTTTCTTATGTATAAATATTCACGAACTTGATGAAATCTGTAGTTACTTGAAAATGGTGTAAAAGCCGAAACCGGTCGTAATAAAGTAGTAAAGTGTTAGTGGAAACTGGACAAAAGTTATATTTTTTCTTATTTCATCATGAATTTCCACAAAATAAATAGATCATCAATCAAACAAGTTATTTCCAAAAAGGATATTTCAGAGTAATAGAGAAACAAATAACTACTTTTAAATATTCGAATAGTCTCCACATGTTCAATTTCTGATGGGAGGCCCAGATTTTTATGACATATCGGAGTAATAGAGAAACGAATAACAACTTTCAAATATTCGAATAGTCTCCACATGTTTATTTTCTGATGAGACTCGCAGATTTTTATGATATCCCTATAAGCCACCCTGAAAGCACTTCGCAGAAAAGGTAGATGATCTCAAATTCTGTGAGGTATGATTCCTAGTTCCTAGACAATAACATCCTTTGGTTTTCAAATAGTATTATGTTTTTACGCTTCCGCTCGGTCGAATCAGTTGTGATGAAACTCTATTTAGTAAAGAATCAGCTTTTTGTATAACTGTCGAAAAATATTCACATTTCTGCATCTCTATTTACGTGAATTTTAACTTTTTTCACCGTGAAAAAAAATATTTTTCCACTGCCAAAATAATTCACAATATAAACATGAAATATTACTTTCTGAAGGATTTATTTTCGTCAGTCATTGATTCTTTACCATAAAACAATTTCATTTATTGAAATAATAATTGATAGTAAAGTTTGAACAATTACTATCACCATAAATTCCCGAAGATATTCCATGTTGCTGCTAATCAGAAACGTTAGATATTTCTTGAAGAAATGATTCCACAATTTCATGAGATATTTTAATTTGTTTGGAAGAAGATGGACAATTCAATATTCTGTTAGAAATCTCAATTTTGTTATTCAAACTATCTTCTTCATATGCTTCTGCTACGGAGTCAAATATCCAGCCACCGTGACGTTTTATGGATGTAATATTGCCCCCTGCAACAGTGACCTGTGTGGCTCTTATACAAGCCATTTTGCAATCAAGCTGGGAATTTCTCCTATTTTATTTTTCTCCACATGTTGGTTGATACATTTTCCTCTCGAATGTTTCAAGAATTATTTGTATATGTATGAGGCGACCGTAGTGCTCTATACTTGCAGTATGTCTCAATATGTTCAGAATTTGAAACAGTTAACATTCTTGCACAATAGGTATTTTAACAATCATATAGATCCAGCATCTTCAATGGCATCAATAGTTAGACTCAGAATAGACTGTCCCCTACAGCCTCGCGAAAGTATTTGAGTATGCATTTTTGGATAGATTGTTATCAATTTTGGAAAAGCACAATATCATTAGACGTAGACAACATGGTTTTTGTGCTAGAATGTCAACAGCAATGTATTCGTTTTACAAACGAATCGCTCAATTTCTTGAAGCTGAAGAATGCCCTGCTGCAATATTTTGCTACTTGAGTAAGGCATTCGATTGTGTGAACCATCAAAAATTGATAGATATATTAGAGAGTTTTGGCATTAGGGGTATACCGCTGAATTGGATTTCATCATGTTTGATGGACCGAAAACAAATTGTATTGCTGCAGTTTCAACACGAAAGACAAATCAAAACTATATGCTCGGTTAGCAGCAAAATTGAAATGGGTGTCCCTCAAGGTTCGATCCTGGGCCCTATTCTTTTCATTCTGTATGTAAACCATCTGGATTCGGTTATTGGCACTGGAGACTATACTGCATATGCAGACGACTTTTCATTAGTGATATCTTCTACAGATACTGATAGTTTACAATCGAAATGCACTGAAACAATTCAATTCTTTAATTGTAGGGACTTACTTTTCAATATTCAAAAGACACAAATTTTACGAATTTATTGTCGTCAGAGAAACATCGACGAGGTTTTATAAGTTTTGATTTTTCCTCGAAATAGCATACAAACAAGCACATTTTCAGAAACCTTTTTTAAAATGTTTCTTGTCGCACCATACACGAAATTGGTCATCTGTTTTCTCATATATTAACTTGGATATTAGATTCTATTGCATTTTTTTTCTCAGATATATCTGATGGGGTATCACTACCACTATCATTATCAACATCCATCTTCTTGAAAATAATTTGAAATTGAAGCAACTACGAGCAAACACAGTCAAACACGCGGCGTGCCAACAAACCGGTTCTTATAGTAACGACACTGTATGCTGTGAAATTGTATTAGAAGTATTGATAATATCAAAGATAACATGTATGAAAAAAGAAGTATTATTTAGTTATTTTGGACGTCAAGATATATTATAAGTATTTATTTTCAATGTATTTCAGACGATGTAAATTCATATTCACAGTAGTACAAAAATCTCGTGGCTCAACTGGAGCGAGTCCTGCACGCGTTCCAATTAACAGTGCTGCTCCTAAGGTGACGTATGGAGTTAGTAACAAGGCTTACCCATAACACATGCCTAATGACCATAGCAGTCGATGCAAAAAAAAATGTATCATCAAATAAACACTGATTTTTCGCACTCAATACAAAAATAACTATTTGTTACAAGTGATAAATTATTTCCATTCTGCAACGACATTTAAACTCAAAGATGATTCAACTTTACGTCGATTGACAACAAGGAACATTGAAATTTTCAGCAATTCAACAATTTTATCACCTTCAACAATTTCTGCATAGTTTGCAAAAGGAGAGAAAATGCAAAACATTTTTCTAAATCCATAGAAACTACGTGGCACTGATCCATTGCCCAAAACATAGATCTGATGATTGCGAAATGGATAGAACTAATTAGTAGTAATTATTATATGAATAACATGCGGCAACCAATTATCAGTAATTTTAAACAAACCAATATAGATGAATACATTTTTGTTATCGAACCCATTCATTAGAGCATGATTCAGCTACATTAAACAGGATTAAATTAGCGTACTCATATGGGCAGTCTCGTTTCAAAGAGAAACTAATATTTTGCATGTGAAATATTATTGCCGATTCAATGTATGAATTTGGATATTTTTAATTTAAAATCAGTACGGCTGTCGTGTCAACGCGAATCTGTGTTTGAGGTTATAATAACTGTAATTAAATACATAGATAAAAAATATTTCAATATTTCATCAAGCAGAAGTTCTCAGTAGCATGAATTAGCAAAACGGGACGTGACATGACTTCATGAGCCAATACTGATATAAATATCAACGTTACAAGGACGATATGTAGCAAATAACGGATAATGTTGAATATTATAATCCGAGGCGCAGCCGAGGATTATAACAACCGAATCCGTTATTTGCGTATCGCAATCCTGCTGAAAGATTACATTTCGATTCCAAGGAAAGAACAAACCACGTATCTCATAATTCTACAGAAAAATCCCAATATCGTGTTGTAACGGAACAGCTCAACAACATTATGAACAACATCAGTTTTTTGTGTTCGCGAACTCGCTTTAACAACGACCATAGATGAAATTGAAGAAATAATAATAATAATAATAATAATAAAGTTTATTCAACAAAATTTACAAGAAAAAATATATGTATAATTTTTTAATAAAGCAGAGAAAAAATCACAAAGCAGTCAATTTTGCTGCTTGTACGTGACATACCTATATATGTATAAAAAAGTTCCTATAGATTCACTTTTATAGAGTGATACACAAGATAATAAGTGAAGTAAAAAGTAATAGTATAAGTGATAATTAAAAAAATTATAATAAAAAATAAGAATAATAATGATAATAAGAGGGCTTATATAGCATTTATATTACAATTACAATGGAGCAAGAAATACAAAAACGTGTAGATAAACTAAGGGTTTATATAATTGACTTGATCGGTTATTTTGTCATAGTTTGGGTTTTTGGCATCGTTTAAATGTGCGGCAGAAGTAACAATAATAGTCGTCCAAAACAGGCTATTCCTTATTTGGGTACACTCATGTGAGTGTTTATGAGGTAGCGATATTATCATTATTTCTCAGTTTACTTAGTCGGTATTTATTGTCATAGTTCAGATTTTTTTGATATCGTTGGAATTTATTTTTCGTGAAATCATGATGCATTCAAAATATGTTTATAAAAATTCACGCATACAAATATAAATACAATGTAATGCAGATGCAATGCACACATATCAGTTTTTCACACACTATATACCCTCACATGCCCATACGCTAGTGTAATTATATTAATATTCATTTATTCATTTTAATTTATTTAAATTATATAAATTGTATTGGAAGTAATTCCGAGGCTTGTCAAATATCCATTCCTTTAATCTTTTTTTGTAGTGATGGTATCCCAAAATATTTTTTAGTTCTGCTGGTAGCATTGATGAAATCCTAGGTGCTATATAATCCACACTTTTTTGACCAATTGCTTTCTCGCTACGTGGATAAAAGACGCCATCTTGTTTCCTCGTTAACGAACAGTCGTTACCGACCGATGATAAACCCTTTACTCCCATAAACATCTAACTATGTAGGCTTATTATGGCAAGAACCTGTCAGAAAACAACTACTCCCCTGGCAAAGACCACGACGGGTATTGAATTAAATCTAACAGCTACTTGTGCAACGTTCCTCAATACATCAGAGGACGCAATTGCAAGTGCCCTCTATGACCAACCAGCAGAATTATGTTTTGATTTGGACGGGGTGACCACCTGCAGACTAGTTTCGAGGTTGTTGCCTCTCATCAGTGCAAGAGCAGGTCAACACAGACAGCACTGAAGCCATCTGTTCCCCGTCCAAACCAATACACACTCCGCTGATCAGTCAATTCTGGTTCACGAGATGAAAGCAGTTTCTAGGCCGCTCCACCTAGCGAGCAGAGGAAGACACTCCAAATCTCCGGGTTGAGAGATTTAATCGAAGAAGACAGAAATCTTTGGGAGATCGTTTGCTAACGAACAGTCGTTACCGACCGATGATGAACCCTTTACTCCCATAAACACCTAACTATGTAGGCTTATTATGGCAAGAACCTGTCAGAAAACAACTACTCCCCTGGCTAAGACCACGACGGGTATTGAATTAAATCTAACAGCTACTTGTGCAACGTTCCTCAATACATCAGAGGACGCAATTGCAAGTGCCCTCTATGACCAACCAGCAGAATTATGTTTTGATTTGGACGGGGTGACCACCTGCAGACTAGTTTCGAGGTTGTTGCCTCTCATCAGTGCAAGGGCAGGTCAACACAGACAGCACTGAAGCCATCTGTTCCCCGTCCAAACCAATACACACTCCGCTGATCAGTCAATTCTGGTTCACGAGATGAAAGCAGTTTCTAGGCCGCTCCACCTAGCGAGCAGAGGAAGACACTCCGAATCTCCGGGTTGAGAGATTTAATCGAAGAAGACAGAAATCTTTGGGAGATCGTTTGCTAACGAACAGTCGTTACCTACCGATGATGAACCCTTTACTCCCATAAACACCTAACTATGTAGGCTTATTATGGCAAGAACCTGTCAGAAAACAACTACTCCCCTGGCTAAGACCACGACGGGTATTGAATTAAATCTAACAGCTACTTGTGCAACGTTCCTCAATACATCAGAGGACGCAATTGCAAGTGCCCTCTATGACCAACCAGCAGAATTATATTTTGATTTGGACGGGGTGACCACCTGCAGACTAGTTTCGAGGTTGTTGCCTTAATTCAGATTTAGATTTAATTCAATACCCGTCGTGGTCTTAGCCAGGGGAGTAGTTGTTTTCTGACAGGTTATTGCCATAATAAGCCTACATAGTTAGGTGTTTATGGGAGTAAAGGGTTCATCATCGGTCGGTAACGACTGTTCGTTAGCAAACGATCTCCCAAAGATTTCTGTCTTCTTCGATTAAATCTCTAAACCCGGAGATTCGGAGTGTCTTCCTCTGCTCGCTAGGTGGAGCGGCCTAGAAACTGCTTTCATCTCGTGAACCAGAATTGACTGATCAGCGGAGTGTGTATTGGTTTGGACGGGGAACAGATGGCTTCAGTGCTGCCTGTGTTGACCTGCCCTTGCACTGATGAGAGGCAACAACCTCGAAACTAGTCTGCAGGTGGTCACCCCGTCCAAATCGAAACATAATTCTGCTGGTTGGTCATAGAGGGCACTTGCAATTGCGTCCTCTGATGTATTGAGGAACGTTGCACAAGTAGCTGTTAGATTTAATTCAATACCCGTCGTGGTCTTAGCCAGGGGAGTAGTTGTTTTCTGACATGTTCTTGCCATAATAAGCCTACATAGTTAGGTGTTTATGGGAGTAAAGGGTTCATCATCGGTCGGTAACGACTGTTCGTTAGCAAACGATCTCCCAAAGATTTCTGTCTTCTTTGTTTCCTCGTGTTGTGCGAATGTACATGTTCTTTAAGGACGATCTTACCTTTTCTCAAAAATAGGAATATTTTCAAACAAAAAAGTTGTCTACTATCAAGCACTTGGGCCATTTTGAAGAGACTATTTGACGAAAAGGTGATATCTTTCGCAAAAATTATCTTCAGAATCCATTTCTGTAGGACGTTAATTTTTTCTAAGAAGCATTCATTCACTTCATCCCAGCCCAAGATACCATAAGTTAGTTGCGACTGTGCCAAAGCAAAATAAACTGTTTTTATATGTTTTATTCCTAAAAAATATTTTAAGTATTTAAATTTTGGGAGTATTCCTCTTAATTTCCTTGCTATGTATTTCATCTGAAGATCCCATCTCAGGTACCGATCTATAATTATCCCAAGATATTTTACCGATTCAGCCTCTGGAATTGTCGAATTTTGTCCAAGATTGATATCTCCTAGATTTGGTAAGCCAGTGGAGTATAATGAAAATGGTAAATAGCTGTTTTTTTTTAATTTAACGTGAGTTTGTTAAACTGTAGCCATTTAGAAATTCTAGGAAAATCAGTTTCAATTTTGTTTGTTACTTCTTTCCATGTATTCGACTTATATACAATCACGGTGTCATCTGCAAAACTGATGATTTCACAAGTGCTATCCATAGTGAGTAGGCTATTCATATTCAGAATGAAAAGAACTGGTCCCAATACTGACCCTTGAGGTACTCCATAAGTTACTGTTCTAGGATTGCTACATATTTCATCAATTTGTACAACTTGACTCCGATCAGAAAGGTAGTTTTCTATAATATTATATGCATTTCCTCTTATTCCATATTTCTGTAGTTTGTTTAAAAGCTTCTGATGACTCACAGTATCAAAAGCCTTTGAAAGATCTAAAAATACACTGATGGTTGGTATTGACTTACCCAAGGAATCATATATGGTTGATGTTAGCCTATAAATTGCATCTTCTGTAGATTGAGGAACAAAATCAAATTTCTTTAGAAATATTGGGAGAATCATGTGCAGCGTGTGTTGATTCAATGCCGAAAATAACTCAAGAGCGATATCAAAAAGAATATGAAAATTTTGAAGTGTATCGTAAAAGCAAGGATGTACAGGTGATTAATGAAGATGTAATATTAGCCTATACGAAAGGAAAATCAGAGGTTTATTCTCCTAACTCGCTGTGGACCAAGATTTCAATGTTGAAACTTGCCTTGAAAGTTTGTGACAAAATTGTCATTTCAAGAATAGTTATTTTAAATCGTACACCATATTAGAGTATTTTTTTTAAATTAATATTATTATTTGGCTTCGACTACTGAGGTCATTAGCCTTTTCATTGCATATCGTACTTCTTTATATTTTGTTGAAAAGATCTGTCTCTTTAAGAGATTTCAAAACATTATTAATATTTTCGGTACTGAGACAGGATCTGATATTATTCGGTAGATTATAACGCTGTCGAGCAGCTCCATATTGGTGAAACTCTAATAGAAAGTGCTTGGCGATTATCGGTGTTTGGCAATCTTCACAGTATGGTTGTCTTTGTCTTCTCAGCATATAGGAGGATGTTACGTTCGTATGGCCTATTTTAAGTCGTGTTATTACAACTTGTTCTCTTCTCGTCAGTCCTTGAGGGAGTCTAGTGGCTGCAATATCAGGTTTAATTTCTTTCAATTTCGAGACGTTGTTTGTACATTCGTGTTGCCATGTGTTAAATATATTTGTTTTTTTTTGTGAAGTTTTTGGTGTCATTCGGACTGACGGGTATATTCACATCAATGTCATTTTTAGTTGCGGTCTTTGCTGCAGAGTCTGCTTTCTCATTTCCGTCAATTCCTATTTGGCTAAGAACCCAAACAACTATGACGGTTTTTCCTGTAGACTGAAGATGGATCAACGGTGCTATGATTCTTTGTACCAGAGGGTGTTTACTAAAGGGGTTTTCTATTGCTTGGATGGAACTCAGCGAATCTGAGCAAAGAATGTAAAATTTGAAATTACTTGAGTCTATGTATAACATTGCTTGCCAGATTGCATATAATTCTGCTGTGAATACACTTGCTTGATCAGGTAAGGTCCAAAGGTGTGATGATTCCAAACATGCGAATGCACTTCCAGTTCCTTGCTCAGTCTTCGACCCATCTGTGTAGACTATATGGCTATTCTGGTAAGATTCAATTATTCCTCTGAACTCATTTCTGATCACTGTTGGATTGGTTCCTACTTTATTGAATACTAAACAGTCCAATTTGCTGTCAAAATGTTTCAAAAGCCACGGCGGGGACTCACAGAAACCTACCTCATAGCTTTCTGGAAAGCGTGTATACATTGAAGTCATCAGTTCTTTCAGGTGTTCACCAGTTGGGCGGGAGATGGTAGTGCGACTTTCATATATGGATTCCACTTCTTCTATAAACATCAATGAAAAATTGGGGTGTGATGGTTGGGACCAAATTCTAATTCCAAACCACGTACCTCGTAATTCTACAGAAAATTCCCAACATCGTGTTCAACAACGACCATGGATGAAATTGAAGAAATTGAGGAACAAAATCAAATTTCTTTAGAAATATTGGGAGAATAATGTGCAGCGAGTGTAGCTTTACTGCTGAAAATAACTCAGTAGCGATATCAAAAAGAATATGAAAATTTTGATGAGTGGCATAAAAGCAATAATGTTTATTTTCCTAACTCGCTGTGGACCAAGATTTCAATGTTAGAACTTGCTTTGAAGGTATATGACAACATTGACATTTCAAGGTTAGTTATTTTAAATCGTACACCATATTAGAGTATTACCTACAGAAATGGTATTTTCAGATTTGGAAAATTAATTTTGTTCTTGAATCGAAAGTCTGATGGATACACACCAAAGACAGCAAAAATTTTGTCTAAAGAAGAAGTAACTGAGTTTTTGTTGGAGGCAGATGATCATACATGGTTGCTTGAAGGGGTTGTATTAATGTGTGGTATTTTTGGCATCTGTAGACGTGACGAACTTGTTAAGCTGACTGGATAATTTTAAAAGCACCAGTACCAGAGTTTTGGTAACATTGAGGTTTACTAAAAACCAAGAAAATACAGGGTATTTGTCATTCCAAAAGAAGACTTCCTTTTGATGCCTATGGTTAATACCAAAAATACGTAGATTTCCAGCCTTCAAATTTGGAAAATCGGCGATTTTTCATTGGTTATAGGAATGGTAAATGTGTAAAACAAGTTGTGGGCATTCATACTATCGGAGCTGTTCCAAAGAAAATTGCAGCATTCTTAAAATTGGAAAATCCTCAGCTCAACACAGGGCACTCGTTTCGAAGATTCTCGGCTAATATGCTTGTAGAAAATGGTGGCGATATACTTTCGGTAAAAAAATTTGGAGGCTGGAACTGGAATTTCAAATAATAGTAATTGTCTAATTACATTTCAAATTAATAAATAGTTAGTATTATTATAATTATTGTTAATGTGAGCAGAATAAAGTTTAGAAAAAAATATTTGAACATGTGATTTCTTAACGGCTGCTGGCCGTTAACATTAACTTTTCAAGTGTCCTTTGTTCCTATTTTTCAGTTATGATTCGAAACTATTGATAACTTTTTTTCAAAACTAGGAATCACATTCATTCACAATACTAGGTTCAGTATTCTTACTGATGAAGGCAACTTGGTTATCAAACTGTGCATCTAGGAGTGAAAACAATTGTTTGGTGAAGGAGAAATATTTGTTCTTATTTCCAATATATTGTACAACTATTCATTGCGTGGGATGATATTAATAACATTAATGGTAATATGTATATTAATGAACAGTCACACAAAGAATAAAGTTCAGAAAGAAAATAAATCATAAAATATGAAATTAAATATTAACCAAGTAAAAGTACACATTGAAATAAACTGTGGAAAAGAAGAAGTAAAATTCAAAATCTAAAGAGTTCCAAATACAAATATATTATATTATCAAGTATAAACCTGATCAGGTCGACAAACGTAAGGATGCCTCCTAGAATTGGTTGCGCAGTAGACAAAATCCTGGAGTGGGGCAGGAGCTCACTCGCTCTGCATTATTCAAGCAGTTAACGTCGTCAGTGTACAGTCAGTGGAATAAAATTATTGTGGCGTTATTCTGATTGTGTTGAATTTGAAATCCTTGTGTTGTGGTTGTGTTGTGTATAGTTTTGAAATATTATTAGATAGGTTATAGTGTAGGTTGTTGTGTTTGAAAATGCCTTCAAAGAGTAAAGTGAGAAATAAGATTCTGAGTGGACAAAGTAGGGAAATTGTAAGTAATGTCATCAAATTTATGCAGGCAGTAGCAATGATAGGTGAAACCAGTATTCCTCTTGTGAAGGTTCAAGAACGAGTTGCTGTCGCAACGGGAGTTTGCGTTAGAAGCATTAGAAAAATTAATTCAGAAATGAATAAAATTGAAAAAGGTGAAATGGAATAATTCTCAACTCCAAATAAAAAGAGAAACAAAAAATCAAAAGTTACCATGGACAATGCTGATTTGGCAGTGGTCAGAGGTCATGTGATATTGTTAGTCAATTTCTGTAAGTATATTCCTCGTGTTCTCTATTATATTTATTTACCTATTTCTGATATTGTGTGGCGATGCATTCTTTTGCTAGTCGTACTTTATTTACACTTATGGCTTCGGGAAAATTATGCAATTTTCATAAACGGTCCAGTGATCACAGACAATTATATTATTCGAACAGTTCATTAGGAATTAATGAAAATTCAGATAAGAACCTACGTTCCTACGTGTTGCAGAAAAATGTCTCTCCCGATTGTACATTCCGATGATAACCAGCCGTAAACACCCACCATGCACCCCCTAAGGTTGAGGCCCGGAAGGATGAACTCCCCAGCACTCGTACGTACTCGAAAGCTCACCCCCCCCTATCCACCACCCCCGCTCGTTAAAGCGGTTCCTCATCCTGATGACTGGCGATCAGCAGAATAAAATCTGACCGTTTGATATGGAGTGCCCAGCCAATTCTCGGCTTGAAGCTCCCTTATATCTGACATGAGTTGACTTTTAAACAATGACTTTACTTTACTGTGCATGGTGCCCCCCTGAAACTGGATGAAGGCCTGAAAAAACTCTCGGCTGAGGGCCGAGTGATGTGTGCTGAGTTAACTGAAATTGAAATTACTACTTGGTCGGTTCTTCTTGGTATCTGAAACATAAAGGCATGATTAATCGTGATTTGGTGCCTGTTGAAGTAGACGTTGGCGTCGCCGAAGGTCTCGCCTCCGCCGTACTTCTTCAGGGGTGTCGTTGTCTCCTTGGTTTACTGGACGTCTGTATTTGTCTCTGTCTCTGTCGTCTTGCTCACGTCTGTTCTCGTGGAGCTCCGTGAGCAGCGGGTTCGTGTGGGTCTCTACTCTGTCTAGAGTAGTCCCCACATGTTGTCTGATCAGTCTGTCGATATAGTCTGGGTGGATGTCTAAGTCTCGATATATGAACCTGTTGGGCATATATTGTGGTGCGTCTGTTGCCATCCTCAGGCAGACGTTGAAGAAGGCCTGTATCTTTTGCCTATAACTGTTCGCGCACTGCCCCCAAGCAGTGGATGCGTACAATATAATAGGCGTAGTTTCAACTCGAGTGCCATGTTGCTCCTACGTCCGATGAGTGGGTACAGCTTATGCCTTGCGGCTTTCGCTATAGCTAATCTGTGGGAGACGTGCCTCTGAAACGTGAGTTTCTTGTCTAGGATTACTCCTAGGTAAACAGCTTCGTCTACCCATGGAATTCTCTCGTCGTTATAGTAACATGGCCCTCGGGTGTCCTACGTCGCCTCGTGAACAGTATGGCCTTGCTTTTGTCTGCATTGATTCCGATCTTCCAACGATTGAACCACGGTTCCAGCTTGTTTATCTGAAGTTGCAGCTTCGATGTTACTCCTCTCTCATGAGATGACTCAGCAAAGATAGCCGTGTCATCTGCATAGAGAGCAAGTTTGGTCATGGGGTTGTCCGACATAGGCATGTCTGCAGTGTAGATCGAAAACAGGTGTGGCGACAGTACTGCTCCCTGTGGTACTCCTGCTTCTAGCTTCCTTCGTGAAGAAAGAGCATTTCCGACTTTGCATCGGTAATGTCTACCCCTCAGGAAGGAGTTTATCAGCTTGACCATTGGTATGGAGTATCCGGCATCAACCAGTTTTGCGATCAGCCCATCGTGCCAAACTCTATCGAAGGCCTTGGAGACGTCAAGGAAGACTGCTCCTGTAAGATGTCCTCTTCTCGTGCGGTTCCAGCTCTGGATGGTGGCGTCCACTATCCGGGTGACCTGGAGTTCTGTTGAGTGTTCCTGTCTGAAGCCGAATTGCTCATCTGGTAGGATGTTCAATTCTTCAGACATTGTCTCAAGTCTAGTCCTGATCACCCTTTCTGCGGCCTTACTCATGGCAGGTGTTAGGCTGATGGGGCGGTGGTTTTGCGGGAACGTGTGGTTCTTGTTGGGCTTCGGAATCATGATGACCGTTGCTTCTTTCCAGCTGGATGGAAAGTGTCTAAGTCTGAGTATAGCGTTTATGATGTTTGTCAGAGCTGCTAGTCCTTTCCTAGGTAAGGCTTTTAGTGCCCTGACTGGGATGTCGTCTGGGCCTGGTGCTTTCCTGGTCTTGGCGCAGCCGTAAACAGTAGTCGATCTTTGTCGCACATCTACTCACGCTTTCTATCGTTTGCGCATCTCAGAGGCATCCGTATGCTTGTCGACCTGTACCTATAATAATTATAGCATTAGAACAAACTCTTTGTAAAAAAATTGATAAACAGATCCAAAACGATGATAACATTTTTTGTTATTTTTTTGTGTTTTTGTTTTATGTCTGAGAAAGCTATAGTTATATCGAAACGCGTCACATATTACGAGTAGTAATGAAAATATTCTGGATATTGAAAAACAAGACAGTGTCTGCAATACATAGCTGACAGAGTTGAATATAGTTGTGCTACGCTTCTTTATAAAAAAAAGAAGTGTAATATCAATAATTAAAAACCATCAGAAAGCAAATGGAAACATAGCAGTCACTGACTAACTCAATTCGTGTGCCATGGGTTCTTTCTAAAATTTATACCGCGCCAGTGAGTTGATGAAGCCAGCCCAAAACACAGACTGCTCCAGACCTCTAAGGAGATTTCTAAATGGAATTTATAATAATATTAAATAATATGAGCACTGGTGGTATGTAGTATGACGACTACCTTGTTTGAGTATTGGGGTTGGAATGAAACGCCAAACGCTCAGTTTACAAACCTCTAATAATCCGTAAGATGGAAACAGAAAAATATCTCAAATAATGGAGTACCTGGTACAGTGTTGGTTCGATGCCTTCCAAGCTCCCGTTGTGATCACAAAGGGCTGACAAGTGAGAAGGTGACCACCTGGAAAGTACTAGTTAATTGGGACTCAAAGTCCAATGTCGAGAACAACAGATATCTATAGAGAAAGATTATCAAAAATTATTAGGTTTGTAAACCACAAAATTAGTCAAACATCCTCCACTTTAATAGTGGGCCACAATAATCAAATATAATATATAATTAAATATTTCTCAAGTAAACCATTTAACTCAAATGAATAAATCTGCACACTGATGGTGTGCCACAAATAGCAATCAAAACCAATGATAATTAAATTATAAACAATAGTGAAATATTTATAGTGAAATTTTTCCCTGAATAACACTATTAAAAACAAACACAATGAAACCCTTGTTATTGATAATAACACTTATAATAGGGTAAATAACTTCATGAAGTACCCTCGTAAAACACTGAATGATAATATGCAATAAGAAATGTGGATTGATAATAAAATCAAATAAAAATTAATAATGAATGAATTTAGGCCAAGAAAGGTTTTGTAAATTTGGAAAATAATATAAAAATGTGCTCTATCCGTGTGAATAAATTTTGATGTAGAAAATAATTTATGCAAGAGAGGTTCCGCAAATTTTGAATAATATATGTTAAAAAGACGAACTGTAAGATGGTTATAGTTACACCAGTCTGTACTCCTTCAGCGAAGTGGCTCAGGGTACCGGTGGTCTTGGTACAACTGGAAAGTCCAACACTTTCGCCCTCTCAGCAGCTACTAACAACGTACTGATCCCTTCGTCCTCTTGTCAACAACCTAAGGATGGGTAACTCGAAGACTCCTGTCTTTCGGTTTGTTCACCACTGTAGACTACTTGTGAACGGTCCCTCCTGTCCCTCCAAGACTTTCAGTGTCCTGAGGTGGATGAAAAAGAATGCTTGACAAGTATAGATGGCAGAATACAGGTAGCTTGGTTCAACTTGAAAATCCAACACCCTCGTCTGCTCAAACTACTGATGGATGGTCCCTCTTGTCCCTCCAAGACTCCCAATGTCCTGAGGTGAATGGAACTGGTTGTTATACCCGTACAGAGGTACAAATACCAGAAGCTTGGTTCAACTGGAAGGTCCACCAACTTCACCTGCTCAGACTACCGATAGATGGTTCCTCTTGTCCCTCCAAGACTCCCAATGTCCTGAGGTGGATGGAATAGACTGTTAGATCGATAATACAGGGCCAGCCAAGAGCTTAGTACAACCTGAAGATCCAACACTTTCGTCTTCGTGGGTGGATTCTAACTAATCGTGGTATTACGGTTTACCAGGTGGAATGGAAGTATCACTCCAGAGATAACAATTAAAGGCAGCAACAAGATTCTAATAACTTGGACTCGTGGCTTCCAAAATGGCGGTGTGTGACATTCAACGATAAATCCCCATTACAGGTTCTCTCGGTGATATATCAAATACCAAAACGACTATACAAGTCCACAAATATCACCGGAGATTATTAGACATGTAAAATCAATAAAATCCACGATAACGTGATAAAATACTCTAAATTGATTACATGTGTCTGATCACACAACTGCTTCAACAACGTAGCACACGGAAGAGGAAGTTCGATCCCAAGGTTCTCTCCAAGAAGCCAAAAACGACGCTATTTTCCAAAAAAACTATTTCCTTTTCCAGATAGTCAAAAGTCAAAACATGAAAAGTATGTTCGTCTGTCTTAAATTCACTGAGACTGTCAAATGTGATCTGTTCGTGCAGAACTGATTTTCAACTAATATTACTGGTAACGAATATTTAACAACATAGTAATGTAATGGTTAGTAAAAGTCAGAAGATATAATAGGATCAAAATCGAATCAACTATAAGACTCTCCGTGCGAATAATGTTTTGCAACCAACAAACCAATGAATGACGTCACTAAAGCGCAAGAGAAATCAACTCAACTAAACGCCTACTTCACGAACAAAATCTTAAGTATTGAACTGAACTACTGACAGAAACAACTCGCTGAAATGTTCAATCAAACTACTGTCAGAAAATGATAACCTCACAAATCTCGTAGCAAATAATTACATTTTGAACGTTATTTCAAGATGAAAACATTATAAAGTGACGAAAAGATTTCAATTAAACAATAATAAGATGGAAACCAATATGATGAAATGATTAAAATGGAAAATGCCCAGAACATATACACAATCGAAGGTACCAATAACAATAAACAGAAAGAGATTCAGTGGTCAAATTTATACCATACTATAGGCGAATGTTCATCAAAATAAAATGTAGAATCGATAGCAAGGTTTCAGGATCTTACACAACATAAGGTAAGAGAATAGTCTCATCTGCAAACCGATTGTAAAATTTGATTTTGAACCGTAACAGTTGCATACCAACAAAGATAAATTAGTCATTTTAGTTTTGTAAAAACAAATATGTGGGTTGTTATATTGTTTAAATATTAGAAATAAATTAGTGAAACAAAGTTGAGGGCGGAGACAGGGGAAAATCATAATATGAATTATGATTTGCGAATTCCTAATATCAAACATATTCTTCTATCGACAGAGGTAGAAAAAAGCAATTGTATAGAAGTGGAAATCAGTTTTTCACATCTCAGTTCGGGCCAGTTCGCTGGATAAATCTCCGTTCAGAGGACGCAGTGTGCCATGAAGCTGAATTAAATTGATTAGTCGTCCTGAGTCCGACTAGCTTCCCTGGGATATTAGTCATGTATGGATGGCTCATGAATATTCCATATTCATACGTCGATTCCGCCAGATGCATCATGAATCTGCAGGAATGTAGGTCATAAGTTAGGCGGAAATGAAAAGTTACTGGGTCAGATTGTAGACTAAATAGTGCGAGAAAATAAACTGATCATAAAATTCGGAAAAATGTGTTTCAGAATTTTCTAATGTAGTCTGCCCAATAGTTGTAAACAATTTAGTATGAAGAAAGGGGGGTTCGATTCTTTGCAAAAATCTCAGAAATTATTAAAGATATCCAAAAGTTCAAAAAAGATCCTGAAAGAGGAGGAAATTTTCTGAAAATGTTCCATCTCCTGGAACTCTACCATCGATATTTAGGGTTTTAACCCTTATAAACCGGGAACATTATTCTGTTGAGAATCTAGCTATAACTCTATTTGTGGGCTAATTATGGAGTAAAATGTCAGAAAAAAATATTTAAAAAAATATTTAAAAAAATATTCGAATTTTGCTTTTTGAGAAATATGGTGTCCTTTTAAAAGGACTGTAGGATCACATCCGACTATAAAAAAACACAGATGTGTCATCATTTATTACATGTATCGGTACCGTTACTAGGATATAAGCATAAAATAAATTCAAGTGGTATGAAAATGACGGAAACAGTCTTTGGGGTGCAATCCAATATCACATTTTTCACAACGAAAATTTGCTTTTTTATGACACACTGCACACTTTGTTTGGTTATTCTGGTATATCACAATGTGATCAATTCGATCATATCGGGAATTCTCTCTATAATTGCCTGCTCTTCTTGAAGTACCGTTCCTACTCAAAACCTTATGAGTCTCTAACAATTCCACAGCTACGGCTCTCCTGAAGGCAAGTTGATCAAGTTTGCCTCCCTCGAATCTATGCAGATACCAAGCATTTTGAATAGACATATCGATGCAATGGCTCACCAATGGAAAATACCATTTCTTTCCCCTAATCGAAATGCGATATTGTCCAATATTTTGATCGCTTCGATCGACTCCTCCCATATTATTATTATATCCTTTTATAGGTTTAGGCTGCTCAATGAAAATATGTTGTTTTTCTTTTTGAGAAAACCGCTTCACTTTACTTGTGGGTAATACGGAAGAAGAATTAGAAGCAATAGTTATAACATTATTGTCATTCCACCGGCAAATAACTAACTCGTTGTCTACCAGTGCATATTGAAAATCACCCCTATTTCTCTTCTTGAAATCTTTCACATTAGTCAATGGACACATTGGTAGCCGATTATCTCTAATGGTTCCTGTAGCTCTCACTCCTCGACGTGTTAGTTCTTTCATAAGTGACAATGATGTGAAGAAATTGTCAAAGAAGATATGAAAGTTAGTGATCTTCGTTGATTCTAAGATGTCTACATATTGCAAAACTACAGATGCACCGAGACCCAACTCTTTGTATTTTTCACACAAAATGGCATTTGAGCCCTGGTAAGGTTCGAAATATACAATATAGCCCAACCGAGTAGTTCCAACCCAGAATTTATACCCCCATCTTATGGGCTTTCCTTTTATAAATTGTTTGCAGCCATGGCGCCCGAAATACGGCACCATGGCTTCATCAACGGAATGGTTTTCTTCTGTTGGAGCAAATTCCAAGAATTTTTGGTTCAATGCTTTGAACATTGGTCGTATTTTGGCAAACCGGTCATTTTTGTCCAAATTATTGTTATTGACGCAGTGAAAATTGCTCATCAGATATTGAAAACGATCTCTGGAAATTGAAGATGAAATGAGCGTGTTATTGCTATCCGAAGAATTTTGCCAGTACATTTTCTTTCTTGACACAGAGCAGTAGCCCCTCACAAGGAGTACTCCAATGAAACAATAAATGTCATCAGATGATGCATCAGCTGGTCGATTTTTTGTCTAGCGAATAGATTCGTATACTGAACAATTCCGGCGATCAGTTCTTTGTCGAAAAAATATTTGAATATGCTTAGAGGAGAGCTATTGTTTCTTATGTGAGAAACAGAATTCCATAAAGGGAAAGTTTCCAACAGATCCTTTCCAAGGGAATAATTGAATTCTTTAGTTTTTTTTATTTTTCTGAAAGTAGACAACGGCAAGTCTACTAAATTTTCACCAGATATATCTACTCGATATTTGCTCATGGAAACTTCCACATCACCTAGTAATTGAGATCCTGGTAGGTTATTTGGGATAACATTATCATCATCTCCAGAATCTTCATCCGTGTTATATTCATTGGCATTCACCGGAGGAAATAAAATTATTTCATCAGGAATATCAGCAACATTATCCAAATGTTCAATTTCTTCAAGTTCATTCAACGTCAGATATTTATTCCAATATCTGAAACAATTTAGTACATTCCTCAAACTGTACTGAAAACTGATGAAATAAAAAATACGCATTATATAGTATCCCCTAAACCTATCGTCCTTTTAAAAGGAACTAGCAGTAAGCGGACGTATAACCTGACTCGTGATCATATACAGGCATCCTTTTCGAGTTTTGAGGGATAAACGACATTTACTTTCAATGCAGAATACAAAAAGAATGTGATTAATAATGGCTAAACTCACCTCTTTTGATGATTATCACTCATATTCACTACACAAAGTTGATACTCAGATCTAATGTTGTCTCAAGATATGTGAACACCGAAAATATCACTTCAATTCATGACAAAAGTAGTGAAATACATTTCATTTTATAAATCAAGTGACGCCATCTAAGAGCTAGAAGCTGAAACTTCTCCAAACTCCGATAAATTGGATTACTTTCATCGACCTTTCAAAAGGTCTGTAGGTTCAAATGGGTTAATATATAGGCGAAAATAGCGCTAAAAGCAGGTGATGCGAGTCCCGCGTGCGCTGACTGATACGGACCCTTGAACAATAAAAATACTTTTAACCCATTCAATATCAAGGAATAAAAAAATTCAAATATCTTTTTGACATTTAAATGAACAAAAATCCATGGAAAAAAAATTCCCTAATTATTTCATAACTGATCGACAAGCGTAAGGATGCCTCCGAGAATTGGTTGCGCAGTAGATAAAACCCTGGAGTGGGGCAGGAGCTCAATCGCTGTGCCTTATCAAACAGTAGTCGATCTTTGTCGCACATCTACTCACGCTTTCTATCGTTTGCGCATCTCAGAGGCATCCTTACGCTTGTTGACCTGTACATATGCTTTTAATTAATTAACTAGTATTTCCAAGTTTCAAATTTACACACATACCCTGATAATTGTTATACTTAAAACCTCTAATTTATTTCACTTCTTAGAGCTATTCTTGGAAGGCTTTAAAAAAGATCCCTATTGGAAAAATTAAATAAACGTTGATTTTCCACTTTGTTATCAACAATCTAAGATACTAAAAAATGAAAAATGCAAATAAGGTTATGAATAATTATATTTATTTTTGATATTCCAATATGTACGCATTTTAATTATTACATTATTACATGAAAATGAAGTTTTTAAATTTCCTACTCTGATTGTTTGAATAATTGTTATAAACAAATGCATTGTTTATAAGATATTTGAATTTTTGTTTTTGGAATTTCAATCAGCAATACAAATTATGATCTTTAATAACAAAATCGTTTCTTAAAAAAAACTTTTATTGCTTAAAAACGCATTTGTTTTTTTTTGCTCCAAATATTAATATTGAGGAATCATTTTTTTCAATCATAATTTCCATTGCTCTTTGATATTCTAAAAAAATGTTTATTTACATTTTTTTTGTGTGGGTGTTGGCATCAAAACAGAGTTTTTTTTTGCCACAGATTTTTTTAATGATAGTTAATTAGATAATAGCTATTAGTTAATTAGATAATTAAAGATTTAAATTGAGATTTGTTCTTTGATCAAAAATTCCACAATTGTTCTATAAATCTCTTCCTTGAATGTGCTCAGCAGAATAATGATATTTGTTGGCAGTTGGATATTTACATTTTCTTTGTTATTCAATTAACAACTTGTGATAATGAAAAAGGAGAAGAGAGGCTTGGTCAAAATTCTTGATGATGAATATATTGTAATATTTTATAATGATTTATTGTATGTGGAATTATCAAGAAATATGTTATTAGGCTCTGCCTGTATGTTTCTGCTGAATAAATAAATGAATAATCTCTATGATTGTAGAACTCTTTGTTGGTCAACTGAAATCAAAATTGAAATGTACATATTGTAGTCATTGTTCTGTCACGTTTGATCCATTTTGGGACATTTCCGTACCCATTCCGCCAAGAAAAAGCAAACTGAGACTATCAGATTCTTTGGATTAATTCACTAGTGAGGAATCTCTGGACGGTGATGAGAAACCTACTTGCTCAAAATGCAAAGAAAGACGGAAGTGCACGAAATCTGTATCGATCCAAAAATTCCCTAAGATTCTAGTCATCCAGTTAAAACGTTTTTTTTTTTCGGCAGATGGTTTCATAGAAAAATTGAGCGATGCCGTTGATTTTCCTGTAGAAGGTTTAGATATGAGCAATTATGAAGCTGACTTTGTAGCTCCTTGTTGCTACAAACTGTATGCTTTGTCTATTCATACTAGGACTACCTACAATGGACATTACACGAGTATCTGTAGACATCCTTATAAAGACTCGTGGCACGTGTACAACGACTCTCGTGTTTCTCTTATTTCCACTATGTCAAATATTCGCTGGTGTGCAAAGAGGCCTATCTCATTTTCTATGAGTCTTGCTCATAGTTTTTTTTTCTCTGATATTTATTTGATATTTATTGTATTTTTGTAACGTTTATATTTACTTCATTTGTTATGTATTTTTAACTTGTTATAAACAAATGTAGAGGATAAAACAATTTTTTTTCACACAACAAATGTTGCTATTTGCAGTATTAAAGAAAAATCGTATAATGAAAATTCATTTGTTTATAACAAATTGTTTATTGAATAAACAAGGAAAATATGAATACATATTTATTTCTGTATATCGAAGAGCAACGGAAATTATGATTGAAAAAATTGTTCCTTAATACTAATATTTGGTAGCAAAAAAAATAGTTATTTTTATGTAACTTTAAATAATTAAAATCCGAACAAATCGATAAATCAGCTAAACCACAAAATGAAAAATTTCTAACGGAATATCAAAAAAAATGTCATTGCTTTATTTGCATTTTTCATTACTTGGTCTATCAGATTGTTAATAACAAAGTGAAAAATGAACATTTTTCAATTTTTCTAATGGGGATTTTTTTTAAAAACTTTCAAAAATAGTTCGAACAGGTGAAACAAATTTGAGGTTCATAGTATAACAATTATCAGGGTATGTATTTAAATTTGAAACTTGGAAAAACCAGTTAATTACTAAAATAATTACGCGAAAATTTTTTTTCTATGCATTTTCATACAATTGAACAAGGTTTGGCTTCCAGTTCTCAAAAATTCTCAATTAGCTCCCCACCCACAAAATAACGGTACGAACGATTCTTTGATGTCAGCTAACGCTATGGACCAATCAGATGTAAGAACAACAAATCACAGGTATTTATTGAGACAACGTAAAACAAATGTCAAGCATTTGACAGCGAATTAAGAAATCAGAAACTTGAAGATATCTCTTGAAAATGCTAACCACTCGTGTTGGCGAAACGTCGAGAACTTCTGTAAACATACGTCGGCCTTACAACCCGAAGAACCACCATGTTAGTGACGATGGCCGCGAGAGCCTTTCATAATTTATTGATGGTAGATTTCCGGGAGGTGGGATTTTATTCAGGAAAAATCCTCCTCTTTCAGGATCTCCATTAAAATTTTGGATATCTTCAATAGTTTCCGAAATATTTGCAAAAAACCAAAACCCCTCCTTTTTTACTAATTATTAAGATGTCTACAAACCCTGGTGTGTCGAGTGATTCGATTTTGTTTTGATTTTTTAGAAGACAAATAAACAAATGAAATAGTGGTGTGCTTCTTTAGTCGGTCCCAGAGATGACGCCTTTATAGAATTTTAGTCATGTTAATATTCCAGGGATATGGTGATTGATGACTGTTGTCAATTTTATGGAATTTGAACAAACTTTAAATACAATTCAAAAGTGAATGATTGTGACAGAATCTAAATTTCATAGAGCGATTTCCTTGTATTGTTTACTATTATTAATGTGTTTCTTCATTTGCTGTATATTTTCTTAGACATTCATCCAATAATAATTTAATTATTCTGATCATTCACTTGATGAAGATCCATATAGTAATTGTACAAACTACACTGAAACCGATTCGATCCTTCACAAACTTTATTTAATCAGACAGTGAAGAAGCTAGTGTGCAGGCAAAACATGTCTGAAAAAATAAAATTTGTGAATATCTAATCGTTTCCTGTGTAGTTTGTACAATAATAATTTGTATTTGTATCATTTGTGGGCAATCCAGAGAGACGAACAAAATAATTCATCTATATTCAGTACCTAAAGTGAGCACTACCATATTATGAAGATTACCACATAGTATCTTGTATTATTAGAAAGCATTTTGATGAAAATCATGGCAGGAATATATCACACACGGAATCCCGCCATTCCCGCTTATATTATATTAGCACAAGAATGGTGAATTTTCTTGAAGCTTAATTTCAATATTTCTAAATGAAATGCGTGGTTATTATTGTAGTTGATGGCATTTCAGTAAAAAAATTATATAAATAAGACGAAAATGTAACAAATAAAACTTATTGGTGATGGTGATTCAGTAAATTCCAATAATTACGTCTCTTTATTCATTTCATTCGTCGGCAAAACTTAAAAATGTCGGTTCTTGTGAATTTAGCCTAACAAGAAAACCGACCGTGGCGGTGCACGCAAATGTGGAATATTTGGGAAACAGACCACTATTTCATTTGTTTTCTCTTAATCAAGCTGGCGAATTGTCTCCCGTTTTATCCCACAGTTTTCCAGGTATGAGTTGACACACCAGAGATTTTAGACATCTTACTAATTGTTTATAAATTCTGCAATTTTTGCCGGCGCACCTTAAAATTTTCAAATAGATTCTAGAGGTCATTCCGAATCGAATGAGCCCTGGATTATTATTTTCGGTGCCTTGAAGAGAAATTTACCAAAATGGTTCTTGTAGACTAGACTAAAACTGAGTTTCTGTGGAATGTTTTGTTCTTGCGGCAGCCGCGCTCACAGTGTTTTTCGCTTAGGTATAATCGGTCTCGATACCAGAAAAACTTTCACTCTCATTTCCACTTCGGCATTGTCCGAGAGCTTGGTCAGTTTTTCATCTCAGCGGATTCCCATTCACTGGGCGAAAAGAAATAAAAATGGATGAGTCGAGTGGGTTTCGAACGATTAATCAATCTTCAGTCGCGACAGCGTACTTAGGTACACGTATTTCCATCATCCATCACACTTTAGCTGGTCTTGGGGAGTTTATATTACTATAATTAAATGATCTAACTTGTCAGCGAGGATCCATTAATCAATAATTTGGTGACGCTTCATCGAACGCTTTTGTTTCCTTCGAGACTCGTTTGCGAATTGTATGAGAAAAAACATCTGCTAATATTCGCCCAGCAATAAGAAAAAATCTAGATGACTGCGCATTTGTTTTGTATGGACCGCGGATACGTGAAGTCAAACGCCAGCTGTCAAACAGCCCGTGTGAAAACGAACAGTCTTGCCGTTAACGGCAATGGTTTTCATTAGATGTTTTGATTGGGTTTAACTAGAGTCCCTGTATGCAATTTGACATTAGATCGTATATTAGAGTCGGGACACTCTTTGACAGGACATCGAAATAACACAATTTAGGTTAAATCTCAAAAATTATGGTAAAACCAAATATTTTTTAAATGGCCAATTCTATTAGTCAAACAAGAACAGAAGATATATCTATACCGTTGATGTGACAACGGTCGAACGATAGTATTGACAGTACAAAATATATTTCATTCTCTGTCAACAGTGGCGTTTCGTAAAAAGGGTGATAATAATCTTATAGATCAAAACACGCAAGCAGAATATCTGCACAGGGAGATTTTTCAACAGAGCCATTAGTACATGAGATTTGAAGAGTTCGAAGACATATGATTTCAATCGTAGAATATTGAAACCGATAAATTTTCACTTTCTTATTGTTAATGATAGAGATATTCCATCGACGATGATCGTATCATTTATTTATACTACCCCACAGTTTTGGGAAGACATCATTTGGAAATGGATGTTTTACTGGCAACCTTAGCCGATTTCATTTTCATATTCACAATAGGCGTGATTTTTTCATTACCCAGAATTTTAGAATTTTATCGAGAGATTTCGTGGAAAATAAATAAGGCACTCCTACCTGCATTTTGTCTGATTTGCAGTATCTAACTGGCGACCATTATCTGTATGCAATAACAAATCAAATTTATTTGAAACTTCATTTATTTTCCATGTAACCCCAAATTTTTGAAAATGCAAATTCTAAGTTTTTATTCAAAATTACTGGAAGATATCACTTTTTGCTGACTCGTTTAGGGTGTGATTGATGTTCAACAAATGATTGATCAATAGATTATTCAAATTAGGTGAATATTAAACCAAATAGGACTTGAGTTGACAGATCGGAGGGTGCCAGGCTGCAAAAGACAGAACCGAAGAGAAATATAAACTATAAATTGATATCTAGCTTGTGTGGGAAGGCAGAATAAATATGCAGAAATGATAACAAATAACTCTATTTCCTTTAAAAAGAATACAATAGGCTGAAATCCGAAAATGATTAGCTGATGGCTATAAAATTGAGGAGCTAAAGACTATAAAAATTGAGTACATGAAGGCTATAAAAATTGAGTAGCTGAAAATTCAGAACATTCGTTTCTTTTGACATTGACGATATTGAATCCAATGGATGAACATATGTTTATAATTTCTAATAAGTGTTTTGCCAAAGATTCCCCCTTCATTTTCTCTCATGTGAAATGATATGATATGAGTTGTTTCCATCCACTTGAAACTCCACCTAACAGGACAGACAAAACATGAGTAGCTATTTCTGTCTCTTTTCCTTACGTTTCCCTTCCCATATGAGTGCAAGTAGCTACACAGTTACAGGTTCTATAATAATGAAGTATTTCATGTAATAGCCTGGACTGGAGAAAATTGAATATGACTTATTTTACGTTTCAACGTTTTTATACTAAGTAACGCATAGTTCAGTTTTAATTAGGTTTCATAGCAAGAAGTACCACATGCGAATCTAATAACTAATGCTACCTCCACAGTCTCAGGTCGCCCTCTTTCCATTACGGATTCTATTTTTATTTGGAAGTTGATCTGAATTCAAGTCAAATTTTCCGTAAAAATTCAACTTTGTTTGCAAAATTTCATTTCTGATTTGAACTCGTTCTACCATTTGTTCAAAAAAAATATATTTAAAAGATTTTTTTCTTGTATAAAAACTTCATACTGGACCGATTTTAACTCTAACTCGTCGTTTTATTTCAAAACATTGGAAAACACAGCTTCCTCCATGCAAAGAAAATTTTTAAATGATCTAGTACCAAGTGATTCAGTCTCTTCAATCGTTCTTGAAACAGAACTAGCATCAGTTTTCAACTTCCTTCCGACATACCACTCAAAATCTTCTTTATTGAAGTGAACCTGTTTATGAAAAATATTATTTAAACTCTGACTAACCTTGTATACATTCAGTGGAGTTTTTCTCGATTGGAGGAAACTCTTCTGCCCAAAAGTTTTACCAATTCAGTAGATATTTAGCAGAATTTATAGAATGTGTCGCAGTCGCTTCCGCTGTCGTAGCCGTTGCCATAGCCGCAGGCAAAATTATGACCAATTGATAGTTTTATTTTTTGTTCATTGAGCGCAAACTGTTTTCCTTCATGAACATATTTTTATAATTCTTGTCCTTCAGATTATATAGATGTGGAAATCCTTTTAGTAGGTTGAGGAATACGCCTACATTAATATCTATATTTTCCTCACATTCTGACATTTCCTAATAAAATTAATTCTTGCTCTCAAACTATATAGACAAATACATAACCTTAATTATGTGACCTTTCGTTCATTTTTGACAGGGAAATTTTGAGTTTCATGTTATTTCCCGCTGCCGCTGCCGTCCGAGATAAAAGTTGGTTAACTATAGGGTCACTGAATCTAGAAGGCCGTGCCGTCCTTATAGTCCAATTAAAATCAAGGTAAAAGGTCCTGAAATTGCGAAACGGATGAGACCACTTGTCCCCGACGTATTTTGGGCCGTTGATCACGAAAATGAGGGTTAAAGCTACCGCCAGTGGTTGGAACACCCTTAAAAATGCAAAAAACACCCCTAAATAGGGGTGTTTTTCGAATATTTTCGTTATTTTGCAAATTTAGTCATCCTATTTGTTGTTGGGGGCGGTGATTATGAAAATGAGGGTGAAAACTTGCATTACAGGGTGGAACGACCCCTAAAATTGGGGAAAAAACACCCCGAAATGGGGGTGTTTTTCGACTAAAAGTGTGTTTTTGCCAATTAAGACATCTAATATGCTGTTTGGGGCGCTGATTACGAAAATGATGGTTACAACTTGCCCCAATGCTCGAACCACCCCCAAAATCGCACAAAACACCCCTAACAAGGGGTATTTTTCGACTAAAAGTGTTTTTTGCCAATTAAGACATCTTATATGTTTTTTGGGGCGCTGATTACGAAAATGGAGCAATTTTGGGGGTGCTTCGACCATTGCTGCAAGTTTTGAACACTATCGCTTGTATGTGACTGGAAGTAATTGAATCTAAAATAGTGTAAATACAATAATAATAGTAATAGAAATTTAAAAATAATATAACCAAATATAGTATCTAGTATCAAGACAAAATACAAAAATCTTGATCAATGACGTTTTAATCATGATGCATAATCATTTCCTTCCAATATTTGGGGTGTATATGTCATAATAATAATGGTTTATATTTTCATAAAAAATTCATAAGGAATGTAACAATTCACAAATAAGCAGTGAAAAATCACAGAGTTTGTACAAAGCAATCTTTGGCGATGATCTTTTGAAATTAATAGTCATGTCCGGTTATTCAGTCACAATAATGGTGAGTTTTGTCACGTTTCAGTATTTTCTGTTTTTAATTTCATTTCTTTTTTATCCTTTAAAAGTATTGTTGATGATGTTGTGAAAAACATATCGATTCGTTTGTAGAATCCATTGTTTTGATTCTACTTTACATTTTGCACTACTTTTGACGTTTTTAATATGAAATGGTAGAATATTATATAATTTCGTACTCAAAAAATTGCAACTTCGTTGTCCTATAATTTTTTCACATTTCAATAAAACAGATTTCTCATTCTTTTTCCTGGTTTCGTACTTATGATCACTGAATTTCAATATAATTTTTTTACTTTTAATATTGAGGAGTATTTTCATCACAAAGACTTGCTTGCCTGATGTCGTTTACTTGATTCTCTTTGAAAAGGGCATCACAAGAATATCTAATATCTCTGCGGAAAATTATCCTCAAGATCCATTTTTGGGTATTATTTAACCTATCCAAATGGTTGTCTGTTACTCATCCCCATCCCAGAATACCATACTGAAGTTGGCTCTGAATCAATGAATAATATATTATTTTGAGTTGGGGGATTTCTAAAAATCCTCTGAGGTATTTTAGTCGCGTTAACAATCCCCGCACTTTATTGGAAAAATACTTATTCACATCATTCGTCAAATAGGTATCGACGCACATGCGCGTTGTACATGTCATCCTAATCATAAGCATAAAAATTGAAAATAACTTTGCCGGTCAAATTCTTATGATTATGATTGAGACTGAAACTGAAGAAATTGCATAAGCTCCTACTGAAATGTACAGTTTCAATTTTATTTTATAATTACCGACATTGACTGTGATTAGGAATATGATAATGACATTCAGCCCTATGCTGTATCACTTACGTTATGTTCAGCGGTCAGACGTAATCCCAAATTAATGGTAAATTACCAAAGACAAGGTTGGAAAAGAAATGAAAATTTTCAGAAGAAAAAATCAACACCCAAATCGATAAAAAAAGTGTAAAATAACAAGATGTTAAGACAATCTAGAGAAAAATAAAGGTCTTAAAATTTTCCAAAAAAAAATGTTTATCCAAATCGAGAAAAAAACAAAAAAAATGAAGAAAACAAGGCCTGGAAGAAAAATAATAAATTTCCGGAAAAGAATGTTCACCCAAATCGAAAAAAAAATTCACCGATCTTCGATATGAAATGAAAATTTTTCGAAAAGAAAAATTATCACCCAAATCGAAAAATAAACAAAAAAATTGACTTTCCGTAAATAAAAAAAATGATTTTTTTTCCAAAAAAAGTTTTCACTCAACATGAGAAAAATAATGAAATAATTTATATTCATCAAAACATTATAAGAACCGCCTAGTTCAACATTACAAATAAACACCTTGAATCAGTCTCACTATCATCAAATATTCATCCAAGGCAACCGCTTATTGAGTTCTTCCTTAGTAGATATACATAATTCAGCAATTCGTGTTACTGGCAAGCAGCGACCAAATCTGGATGAATAGTTCGACTATTGTTATTACAGAACCCCTATAAAGCAAATTAACAGTCTGCGTTATTTGCACGAACGTTTAATATTAGCTATCATTACAATTATAACGCTTTGCCGGAATGCTATCGCTCGAAAGCTCATTAAAATCTCAATCTACATGCGAGCTTCACAAATAGAGCCACTCAATCCACTCAATCAGCGGTATCGATGAGAATCACAAGAAGTTTTCGGATATTGAACTCCTAATGTATGTCGGAGAGGACGGAAATTCAGATTTTTTTCGTTTCTTGTCAGTTTAACCAAACGAGGTGACAATATCCCGAGTGCCACACTTACATAATATGATGAATTATGAAAACAATGGCAAAATTTTGGCAGAAAAATATTATTTTATCGACATTGATCAAAATTATATAGATAGATAAATAATTTTTTTCTACGACAGCTTTTTTGAAAAATACAGTATATAATATAACTGAACTCTCAAATTAATGATATAATTGCTACAATTTGGCAATGTAATAACTGTCAAGAAATAGTATATTGTGCAACAAGTTGGGAAAGTTCAACTTTTCTCACGAGTGGCGAACACACGAGTGAGAAAAAGTACTTTCCCCACATGTATGCTATTCCTACAACTGCAAAAATTAAAAAAATGCAAGTTATTTATCTCAATATTTATTTTTTCCTACAACTGCACAACTACAATAACATTAAAGTATCCTACCTCTTGACAGATAAATAATTCTTTGGTATGCCAATTCATACTTTTTTTTTATTTGCGGCAACAAATCCAACGTTACTTTCGCAGCTTTTTCCAAAATCTCTGGCGGACTATTATTATCAAAATCGTCACTATCGTCAGTATCCATATTATTTATTATGAGTAAGTATATCTTATTGAAATAATATATTCAATGGCAATTGCGATTTTTATGAAAGCACGAATGAAAACTATCTAAAGAGTTTAAAAAACTTCTATAATCGGACAGTTCTGATAACTATCTAAAAATTAATAGCAGCCTATCCAACTAGTTTTTTTCGATTTTTCTTTTACTTTGTTTATTTTTTTGTACTCGCTTGTTTGGTGAACTCGGCTGCACCTCTTTCAACAAACTTCACGCTCATACAAAAAAGTCCTACTTCACGAACTTGTATCATAAATAGCTATTTTGTAACTACGTACATATACAATGTATATTTGTAGCAGGTCCTGGAAGAATCATTTGAAATAGGTTTGCACTCAACATCAAATCAGTCACATAAACATGTATACAACTTGAATCTACTACTACATATGTATACAGTGCGACGCTAAATTATGGAACAAATTCATTATTTCTGAATAGAAAGATATATCTGAAAAATCCTCGGACAGGTCGATTTTCTTTTTCGATGGGCCAATTTTTGAACCTCACCAAAAATATATAGGGTTATCCGCATTTGAGGAAGAGTGACTTTGGTGATATTTTTAAATGGGACACCCAGTATATTTGTCCATATTTGGTTAGGGATCGTCATTACAAATCCAGTGATACCAAGTTTGATGGGATTATGTCAAACGGCCGCGGAGTTACGGCCAAAAAACTTCTCCTTATACCCAATGAGTGCGACAGAGACTTTTAACCTTCTGAATCGTGTGGAGTCTCGCAGTCATACTCATTAGACATACGAGGAAGTTTTTTGGCCATATCTCCGCAGCCGTTTGACATAATCTCATCAAACTTGGTATCACTGGATTCGTAATAACGATTCCTAACCAAATATACTGGGAGTCCAATTTAAAAATATCACCAAAGTAATTTTTACTCAATTGCGGATAACCCTATATATTTTGGGTGGGGTTCAAAATTGGCCCATCGGAAAAAAAATCGACCTGTCCGAGGATTTTTCCGAAATATCTTTATATTCAGAAATAATGAATTTGTTCCATAATTTAGCGTCGCACTGTATATTAAAATAAAATTAAATTATTTGACTAATACTTCACATATCACTGACCGGTGTGTCCATATACTCCTGAATTGAATAGAACCCATTTTCTGAAAGAAATCATTTCAATATTTTGAAGCAATGCTTGTCTAAAATCTTCCAACTGGAGGGTGATTTATTATAAAGAGCAATATCTAGGGAATTGTTTGTGGATATATTTTATCTATATATCTGTGGTTTGAGATGCCCAGCACCGCGAGTGTTATAGTCATGAAAATTTGAATTTTTGCTTAGTTCATTATTTTTGGTATGAATTTCTAGTATTTGATGGAATATAAAAGGAGCAGGTAGTGTCATGACTTTAAATTTCTGGAATAAAGGTCCCTGAAGGCAACATTAGCAATAATTCGGAGAGTTTTTTTTTGAAACCTAAATACTTTCACAGAGTCAGATGCATTAGCCCATAACAAATGTGCGAGTGAAAAAAGCATAATGAATATTCATTAGTGTGTCAGAACTAAGTACATTTTGTTGTTGTTTCAAAATGAAAATTGCGCTAGAAAGCTTAGAACAGAGCTTCTCGATGTGAAACGACCAATTCAGCGAGGGATCAAAAAAAAAAATCCTAATAGTTTTGTGGGTTCATTGATTCTTGTTGCCTGTGAAGAAAATATTATTTGATTGGTATTGCTTTCGGTGAGTTTCAAACTGTTTGCTGCAAACCAAAATTCGGCCTTCTTTTTCAGTAGTTTCATTTTTTGTTTTCTCGTATATATTTTGATGTAAAATAGTGGTGTTATCTGCAAACATCATACAGGTTGAGTTTACTAGATCGTAAAATAAGTCGTTTATATATATGATACAGACAAGGGGCCCCAGAACAGAGCCCTGCGGTACCCAATATTCCATCGATACTGTTTCTGACGTAATACCATTGAAACACACCGACGGTCTTCTATCCTTTAGATATGAATAAGACAAAAATTTTAATAATAAAAAATATTATATTGATGGTACAACTTTGAACCCCAGAATCACTGAACTACTCGAAGACGATGATGATCTACTTGATTTTTTTGCATATGTACCTCAATTTTCAAATGACTGTTTCCCAGGCACATGGATTGGAAGGACCAATAGAGTGGCCTGCTAGATCTCCAGACCTATCACCATCAGATTTCTTCTAAATACGGGACATTTGGAATCAAAAGTTTATTCAATACCTATTGTGCATTTTTTTATTGAAAAAAGTGATCACTAAACACCATTATTGACACTGGCTCCAATTTCCAAACTGATAATTATGATTTCCAGGTACCACTATTGAATGACCCGCCTGTATAACTTCCATACCTTCTCTCTATGCATTCACGTATCGCCTAGCAACCACTAATATATGTACGTAGAGTATACACATACCGATTCAATTCAGAGAATGTGTCTTCCGAAGTCCCGCTCCGGCTGGTACTAGAAATTTCCTTTGATGTCGTCGAGTGCCGGGAGATGTCGCGTTTGCCACTCAAAAGCTCTGCCCTCCCGGCAATTTGCTGATGTTGTGTGTTTATTCGGTTACCACTTATTTATGTTTAGCGATGTAATTATGCCAAAGCGTTTCCCACATTCATACTCTAATTTAATGTAAATGTAAACGTCAGAATCGTTGATGAAGGGTTTCGGGAGCAGCGCCGAACTTCGTCGTGAATGGAATTGACACAAGTGTTTTCTGTTCGGTTGTTCGAAAACTTACTCCTGCTTGCCACTTGAATAGTTATTCACATGACAAGTGGATGAAAAACATTATTATTCAACGTTTGTGTGAATTCCAGAACGAGGCTGTAAGCCGAGTTGTGTTTTCCCACAAGTACGTTAACAATGTGGTATCCCCTCCGAGCAATAAAAGATATAGAGATGAATTATCTGTCTCTTTCTCGAAAGCAACATACCCGACGTTGTTTACAAACATCTCAGCCCGAATCATGTTGAAAATGGGCATTGTCGGATATATCTGTCTGCACTCGGTGACCAGGTTAGAATTCCATGTTTTATCCACTCTCAACTTGGCGATCATGTTTGTTTACGTCCGTTAAAGACTTATTTATCGTCTTGTCAAATCAAACTAAGGGCGTCGCAGCATGGTAATCATGGCATAATCTCGATTTTAAACCAAAATGCACTATTTGTTGAAATAGCTGAAGAAAACATTCGTACTATTTAAGTCGACCTTGAGAAAGATTACCTATCAATGATTAGGAAAAAACTTGTTGCAGTGTAAAAAGTAAATAAGCAAACTCAACTCTTCTGTCTTGTTGGAATGTCTCTCGAGTACTTGAAACATAGCGTCGTTGAAACTGCAATACGAGCTATGTCACGAAACATTCATTCCACAGGAGACTAAAATGATAATAGGCACTACATAAAAACTTCTACGCGCGATTATTGTATAATTCAAATTCCAAAACAATGACCAGTAGAAATTCTTATGTAGTAGTTTTTTTTTCTTTGGTGTTTTGGCATCGACTGCTATGGTCATTAGTAGTTATTATCATTAAGCGTGTTCCGTTTCATGCATTCATCGCATCACTGTTGCAGACATAATGAAGCGTTCCGTTTCAACTAACATTGACGTTGGTGGGTTGAATCGGAACGATTTTTGCTTGCGTGGTGCATGCCGTTTCCCGCAGATGTTGACATTTATCACTTTATCAGTTAACCAAATTCTTATGTAACAAAAAGAAATCTGTTAATCTAGTAAATAAATTAATATGGGTAGAACGAGTGTTAATGGCAAGAGTAGGAAGCGAGCTTTGTGAAAATGAGAGTAGCTCAGATTCTGATACAAGTGATAGTTATGATGATAATAATATCGTCTGTCCCTCGCCAAAACCGCGAATATGCTAATTCCAGGGTTCTGACTTCAATTTGTAAAATAGTAATATTCTACCAAAATGTTCAATAACAAACTTACGAAAGTGCTATCAGGTTGTATACTGTGAACGAGAGTGAATTCGCGAATGTGAAAACTTACCTAGGTTTTCAAAGCAAGAAGCACGAATATTCTTAAAACTCTTCTCATTCGAAATGACAAATTGCACATTCTTGGTTTTGGCATGAGACCGACGATATGATGTTGAATGAATTGACGATTTTTTCTTCCATTGTACGGTAAATCAGGTAAATGTGATAATGCACGATACTGGACATTTCATCAAATATCAAATTCAAACTTTTAATTCGGTTTCTCACGTTTCTGTTTGAACGTGAAGCCACAGACAAGAAACTCTTTGTTTTGACTTTTGAGTTTGACAGATCTAACTTGGATCGCATTCATCGCTGCTTGACGAACGGGCAGTAGCTGCACCCTGTGAGCAAATTAAGACTACATTAAAATAGAGATGTTGTTTGGTATGTCTGCAGAGATGTCTTCAGAGATACATGTCGGCCCCTATTTTACACATAAACATTAATGTCTCTTGCCTGTTTGATGTTTAGGAAACTGAAGTAAAATAATAACTACATGAGAAATTCTCGTTTTCCTCGGAGGGTATCCCATGCTTTGATCTACAGCTGTCGATGTTTTTATTACTATTTATGAAAATATCTTATCCCTGTGAACATCAAACTTTTTGAAATCACTATGCTTGTGAATATTTGAAATATTATATTTGTACTATATTTCAGGAATATTTGAACTCGACTCTTTTTGTATAACTTTTATGGAATATTTCCTGACATCTTTGATTCATAACTTTCAAACCATTTTGAAAAATCATAAAACTTCATTGAAATTTGGAAACATTTCTGAAAGATTTGAAGTTTTCGAATTGATGTTTTTGAAATATTCTAAAATTATATCAACCATGAAATATTGAAACATTTCAAAGTTACCTTATTTTGAATATTTGAAAAGTTTGTTTCGTAATATTCCAGGAACGTTTCTGGAAAATTTGCAGATAGCTTTAATTTGTAACTTCCGAAACATTCCAACAATTGCATCAAATAAAATAATTGTAACATTACAGAATTACTTCAAAGCAGAATATGTGAATTGTAATTTTGATACATTCCAGCCATATTCATAAGAATATTGAGACATTTCTGAAACATTTCAAGTTTTCGAATTGATGATTTTGAAATATTCCAAAATTATTTCAATCATGAATTATGGAAACATTTCAGAGTAGCCTTATTTTGAATATTTGAGAAGTTAACTTGGAAAAATTGCAGGAACATTCCTGGAATGTTTTGAGAAAATGTGGAACGTAATTTTGATACATTTCCAAAATTCTAAAAATGATTGAAAATTTCTTGAAACACATTTCAAAAGTTCTAAACTGGAGTTCTTTTTTAAATATTTCATGATTATTATCTCAACTGTAAATGATATAATACTTTTTTTTACTTCAAGATAATATACAATTTGATACAGGCATTGAGGTGAGGCATTGAGGGTAAGGGGGTCGTGCAATACCTCTCTTTGAAGGTCTCATTGAGTTCTTCATGATCCTATTATTTTGCTTTATGATTTTCATTGACAACGAAATGACAGCTTGTCAAAAGTTCGGAAATAATAAAAAATAATATAATAAATAATAAAAAAATAATATAATAAAATAAAAATACCAAAAAATTCGAGTTGCAAGTTCAATAATCGTGAATGTTGATGGAGGACAACGTTGTCAACGTGGAGAACGTGTCATATCAATCTGACATGTAACAATTCATGACTGACTTGGGTTATCGTGATAACAGTGAGAAATTATTTCTCACTGTGAGAAATTATTTCTCACTGTATTGGCGGATATTTCTCACTGCGTGAGAAATCTTTCGTTTTGAACGTATGAAAGCGATGAGAGAAGTGGCATATTGTATAGCATCCGTAGGAAAAATGTATGTATTGATACTGTGTTTTGCAAGTGCACAGCAGTTCTTTCTGAGTTGCTGCTTTGGGACGTTATGCGTCCTGAGAGATTTCGAGTTTTTTGTCCAATGTGGACTTTATTGCAATTTGAACATGGTAATTTGTAAATGACATTGGTATCTTCTAATTTCTTATCCTGAGAGTATCATTAACGAATTTTTCTCCAACACTGGTCCTAACTAGAGATCCTTTTCACAAATTGTATTTTCAAATGCCTCAAATTCTAACAATAATGATGATGATTCTCCTCATCCAGCTATCATATATAGATATAGAACTTCATCATATGTCCAAGATTTAACGTCTAAACTCTCCAATATATTCGAATCCCAGGAATTATGTAGGTATTGCAAACAGGAATCTCTAAATTGTTAACAATCTCCACACCAAAACAAAAACTTCAAAAATAGATAAAATTTCACAGCATATCCACAGGGTGACCCAGGGGTGTGTGCATGGTCCATAACTTTTTTTCTATGCAAGCAATCGACTTAATTTTTTTTTCTGAAAATATTTTCATTAATATACAAGATGTTTCAAAATAAAATACACAACTACGTTTAATTTTTTTAAATTGCAACCTTCCTTTTTTATTCCATTTTTGGATTCGCCACTAAATTGTCAACATAACGCACCCTGGTTTCATATACCTATCTACATCAGTTTTTGACTTATGCCAATTTATGTGTCAAAATCGCGTCGTGCATGGACCCACAGAAAAATTCATAACTTCAGAACCTTTCAAGATAACTCCTACTTTTTCCCAGACTATTCCTCAAGCTTCAGAGCATCGTTTGAAATGCTGGCGAACTTGAAGTCAATGTTCCATCGCCTACTACGATTTTTTTCAAATGACGGTTTATAAATGGCAATAACTCGATTTTTCAAATGCAACACCCTGTATTTTATTACACCATTACATGGCATTTTCTAAGAGCTTTTCGTCATTATAGCATTTGTGGGGTCTACTTTGTGTAGTTTCCGAAATATGTTGAAAATAAGAAATGTGAATGATTTTTGAGGAATCTAGTAGGCTGCTTTCGTAAAATTTGACACATTCTTAAAATTATGGAAAGAATGTGTTTTTGAAATTGTCATATAAACAGGGGTACATTGCAAAGAAAATAATTCTAGTAATAGTTACAATAACAGGAAAGAGTGATTAACAATAAACCATGTAAAAATTTTGGGAAAAGGCCACTTATAAATGCTCAAATAGGTCCCCATCATGTTCCACACAAGCTGCTAGTCTTCTTGTGAATGAGTCCCAAACTCTAGCAAGCATTGCTCCATTAGTTGAACGGAAGGCTTCCGTGATCCTATTTTTCATATCATCTGCAGTTGTCGTACGATCTCTGAAAACCCTTTCTTTCACGTACCCCCAAAGAAAGAAATCTAGAGGCGTAAGGTCTGGGGATCGCGCGGGCCAAGGAATAGTACCTCCTCGGCCTATCCAACGATTAGGATAGGATTGATCTAAAAATTCTCGAACTATACTATGGTTATGCACTGGCGCACCATCGTGCTGCAATCACATGGTTCCTCGAGTATTCAAATCCACTTCTTCTAACATTCTCGGAAGATTTTCGCGAAGGAAACGTGAATATCTTTCACCATTTAGCACATTGTCGAAGAAGTAGGGACCAATAATGTGATTTCCAATAATTCTTCCCCAAACATTAAGCGACCATCGCTGTTGGTGGTCAAGGGTCCTCAACCAGTGAGGATTTTCTACTGCATAATAATGCATGTTGTGTTTGTTGACCGAACCGTTGTTCTTGAAAGTTGCTTCATCAGATAACAGAATTTTGTTTAAAGTATTATAATCCTCATCAATCATGCCATTCATTTGAATACAGAACGCAACTCTATTGGCAAAATAATCACCATACAATTCTTGATGTAGGTTCAGATGAGAAGGGTGGAACTTAAGTTTTGATATTATTCTGTTCACACTACTTCGTGAAATATCCGTTTCCGCTGCTATTTCCCTAGTGCTTACGTGAGGATTTTCCTGTAGCCTCAATAAAACTTGCAACTCATTTTCCTCATCAATTCGACCACCAACAATTTCCTTTTGAGTATAAGACACACTACCACTGAGTTCAAACCGATCTCTTAACTTTTGGAATGAAGACACCCGTGGAGTTCTTGCTTCCGGATATTTTTCATGGTAGATTCTGCTTGCTAATAAAGTGTATTTATTTTTGTATTTGTAATTTATTCTGAAACATCTTGTATATTAATGAAAATATTTTCAGAATGTACTCATTGTTGAACCTATCGATTGAAAAAAAATCAAGTCGATTGCTTGCATAGAAAAAAAGTTATGGACCATGCACACACCCCTGGCTCACCCTGTATATTTCTCTTTATGGAAAAACTACTTTAGCAAATTCATTTTATTGAGCTTTCTTTACAATATCTCTCTTTGTTGTAATTAAAAACGAAAACTCGGCTAGACTGTAAAGGAGACTTATACTGCTTTCCATATTACAAATCACATCGATTTCGACAATAAAAGGTTCGTAAAAGTGATAAAACATCCAGAAATGAAATCCTGGAACAGCTCATCCAATAAAACCAAAGAAGTGATGGTGTGAGATAATGAACGATTTGAATAATGAGCAGCAGTGCACAGAACGAGTAGTGGATATTTTCATGAAGTTAGTCGACTAAGTTTTTGCAACATTCTTTGCAAAGTTTCTTAGAAGTGGCTGTAAATAACTTTTCCTTTAATTGAGTTGGACAAAGAACGCAGAGTTGAATAGTTAATCACTGTCATTATGACTTTTCAGTTAATTGTGTAATTATATCTCATGGAATTGTACCTTTTTGGCATCACTTTTGTCGTATAGTGATTACAGGGTATTTTCTTTCGTGGGGACTACCATGTGAAATCAAAACCAGCCTGTTTTCAATGATGTCCGCGATAAATTTTCATAATTTATATATAAAAAGAAAACATGCGGTTTTGAAATAACTTTTGTTGTGAAACAATTCTTCATTTTGAAGATAACCTCTACTACCTTTCTGCTTTTAACCAAATTTTCACTTCGAAACATTTCATTGATGCCTTACTGAAAAAAATGTTTTGTGAAATTACAGTTAAAATCATGGTCTTGTATTTACAAAGTGTTTTCACATCCCCATGTTTTGCGGATTTCTACCAAAGGGCAACAAAAGCTCAATAATGGAGAGTCTTGAAATGAATTGCTCTATTTCAGAATTTGATAATCACATTGACATTCTCTCCTTTTTTAAATGGTCATCTTTTGGGAACAAGCTGATCCACCATTTTCAGTTTCACAGAATCGTTTACAATCACCGTTTGAAGAAGATTATCATTTCATTTGAACTATACTACGACAGGATAAAGATGAGAAAAGTTCTTCTCCAAGCTTTATGTTGAATGATAATGACTTTTTTGCTAAAATATTTTATTGAGTATTAATATTTCAGCAAAACTAAAAATTCATTGATTTCATGGTTTTTGCCCGAATATGCACATTTGTCATTTCGAACGAGAGGAGTTTTAAGAATTCGTGCTTCTTGCTTTGAAAACATTAGTAAGTTTCCACATTCGTGAATTCACTCTCGTCCACAGTGGACACCCTTACAGTACATCCGTGAATTTTAGTTGGAAATTAGTATTTTCACATATTGAAGACAAAACCCTGACATTTGCACATTTGTGGTTTTGTGGTTAAAAATTAGTATTTTCACATATTGAAGTCAAAACCCTAAAATTTGCACATTTGTGGTTTTGGCATGGAACCGACGATATTAGGTTCATTCAGAATCTGAAATGAAAAGAATTCCACCTCGTATCATGATACTGGGATTAGAACAATTGATTTTTCTGAGTATCACCGTAGAGAAATTTTAACTATTTATACTATGGAAGTTACTGTGAATTTAAATATTGAATCGGATTATTGCAAACAGCACAACAAACAATATCTGTGGAAGAGCCGAAAATGTATGGCACGATATACTATATACTGAATATTATTTAGAATAGAATTCTATCCTATATCAGTCGTTACATTTCCGACTACGGAAGTATGTCTTCATATTTTCACAACTATGAAACTACAAAATTCCTTCGTAATTTCCTACGAAAATACGTGCAAATTTTAAAACTACTGTGATATTACAATGTAACATCCTTGTCAATGTGTTATCATAATGTATTATCAGTGTAATATTACAGTGTGATATTCATATCAATGTAATATTACAATGTGATATTGCTATCAGGATGCAAATTCACAATTCATTGGTGAATTAACAATAAATTTGATTTCACCATTTTGTAATTCCAGAGGAGATTAGGTAAATCAGTTGTATTTTCAAAAAGTGAATTCCCATAGTGGACTGTAAATACTCATGTACATGGTGGACACGCAATACCTTTTGAAAAACCGACAAGTATTTGTGATTTTACAAGATACATCTCATATCTTGTGAATTCTACAGGTTATATGGAATTTTACAATACTTCTGAGAAAACACATTTTTTTCACAACATGGTTCTGAAAAATTGTGAAAGGCTTTCGCGGCCATCGTCACTTACATGGTGGTTCTTCGGGTTGTAAGGCCGACGAATGTTGAGAGAAGATCTCGACGTTTCGCCAACACGAGTGGTTAGCATTTTCAAGAGATATTTTCTGGTTTCTTAAGTAGCTGTCAAATGCGTGACATTTGTTATACGTTTTCTCAATAAATACCTGTGATTTGACGTTCTTACATCTGATTGGTCCATAGCGTTCGTACCGTTATTTTGTGGGTAGGGAGCTTATTGAGAATTTTTGAGAACTGGAAGCCAAACCTTGTTCAATTGTAGTCCTTCTTCGGTTCCGTTGAAGTTGTAGTGGTGTTTCTGAATTTCAATTGCTTCCCAGAAGAGTCTTGGGTAATAGACAGATGTTGAAGAGATGACTTGGGTTTCTTCAAATTTCACTCTTTGGTTATCGTTGTTGAGAGTATGTTCTGCGACAGCGGATTTCTGTGTGTGCCCTAACCGACAGCAAGCCTTGTGCTCTTTCATTCTTGTTTTAACGGAGCGTTTCGTGGTTCCGATATAAACGCTGCCACAGGAACATGGAATGCGATTGTTCAGAATTCACGAAATATACTTTTATTTTTAATTAGCAACTTCATGACGTACCTCGGTATATATTGAATCAATCCAATCTATATCTAGGTGTTCGGGAGTTTACGGCGATTCATCGGTTTAAACATAAATCAGTGCCAATCAGCCAGTTCAGAAAAAGACTCGTAAAAGTTACAATCAGTTTTTGGTACATTTTTTCGCACGTTCAAAAGAAACACGCAGTTTCTGTTGTTAGGTATTATTGCTATTATTGCGTTACCTAGTTTCCAACATTGTGTCGGTGGTGACTATTTGCTCAAATTCAAACTCCAAAGGCCATAGAAGAACGAAGAAAGAAGAACCGGCAAGAGAGCTCTTGAGAAGAGGTACCCACGCCGTTTGGAGTTTTCCACCTTACGCCGCGCCAGTACAATTCCCGTAAGTTATATTCGATTATAATTCAATTTAATCAAAATTGCAACCAGACTTGACATCTCTCCACATTTTAATCCCGATCTACCTGGTGAACGTCCAATATTCGAAACCACAGTGCTATCGAGGAAATCTATTTAATTATTTTCGAAGTTTTTGTCTCTTACGCGCACAGCGATAAACACCAGAAGAGCCTAGTACGTCTCGTTTGTCCTTCGCTGATCTAAAGTGGTCTTTCAGTTTTTTTGAAGGTTTATAAACGGTTTTAATCTCATATTTTCGTAGAATACGGCCAATACGATATGTAACTCTGGGAACATATGGTAAGAATGCTTTTCTTTTTTCGGTGTTGGTTTGACTACTACTTGGTTCACTGGATGGACAGTCATTTGATCTACTATTGATTCTTCCGTCTCTGATTGTTCTTCTATTTTTCATACACCTCTCAATATCTCTTTCTTTGTACCCATTAGAAAGAAGAGCGTTTTTTAGATGTTTCAGTTCAGCTTCCAGATATTCAGATTCGCAAATTCTTCTAGCTCGATCAACTAATGTCTTGATTGTTTTTGGCACGGATGATGGTTTGAGGTATTGTGGAGATATGGATCAGTGTGATTTGGGTTTTTATATACCGTATGCCCCAGACGTCTTTCTTTTCGAGAAATGAGAACGTCTAAGAATGCCAGTTTCTTCTCATTTTCAATTTCCATGGTGAAATGAATATTATGGGGGTATATCATTGATATGGTTAAGGAATTCATTGAGTTTTTCTGGTCCATGGCTCCAAATTATAAACGTAGCATCTACATATCTTAACCATACCTTGGGTTTTAAATTTGCAGTTTCAATTGCCTTTTCTTCTAGTTTTTACATGAAGAAATTAGCAATGACTGGGCTAAGTGGGCTCCCCATTGAAGCACCATCTAATTGCTTATATATTTTGTTACTGAAAATGAAATATTAAGATGTTAGGCATATTTTGAAGAGATTGAATATATCACTTGGGAAAAGTAGTTCAATTTCCTTCATGGCTTCATCTAACGGGACCTTTGTCAACAGGGATACTACATCAAAGCTGACTAGAACGTCATTTACTTGTTATTGTTGGCAATTTACTTTCACAGTAATGGGACTGTAATATTTCTAGTCAATATCTAAGCAAAGTCATATTGTGATCCTAGTATTTCTTTCAGTGTACATTGCAGAACTTCACTACCCCATCTCACACAATAAGCACCTCTCTCCCTGCTTCGCTGAATCTCTCCAGGATAATGTTCGACAAAGCTAAACTCGTTTTATCCTGCATAGACAATGCACCTGTATCGAGATAGAGTTGGAAACAGACAATTCCTCGACAAATTTGGGAGTGGATAATGGCAATTCATAGCTGACGTGAGAGCAGTATTGCAACATTGAATAGAAATGCCCATTTCCTCGATCTCATCGACTGATTCTCTCGGATGTCAGTTTGAAACTTGGATCTTAAGAGGCACTCTTACTGGGAAACACAATTCACTCAAGTATTAGTGATCTTCACAACGTTATTTGTAGTAAAATTATTCAGGTTGTTACTAGCGTTTTCAACTCAACCTAAGGGGAGAAGTGTGTTTCATTGTAGAGAATGCCCTTCAGTCTTTGAGGTGATCGGAATACAAGAATGTAATCGAAATGAACAACAAAGAATTGTGTTGGTAGGTTTCTGGAACATTTAGTTGTGTTTCTCTAGTTTCCTTTTCCGGAGTGCTTGGAGTGACATTAGTTATATCTGATATGAAATTGATTTTGGGTAGGTCAAGGATGAGATGAGCGATTTTCACAGCCTTTTCACATGATATACATTTACTTAGAAAAACATTCGACACTATGTCACATCCAAAACTTCTCAAAAAACTGAATAATTATGGAATAAGAGGTATTTGTCTCAAACTATTTGAGAGTTATCTTATGAATAGAGAACAAATTGTTACAGTCAATAATATCGAAATTATTTCAGGATTAATGAAATGTGGCGTACCGCAAGGAACAGTATTAGGACCAATGCTGTTCCTTATCTATATTAATGATCTTTCAAGAAGGAATGTAACTGTAATCTTTCTTCATATGCGGACGATACAGTTGAAGGAAATAACTGGACAGACACTGTTATAAATGCTGAAAGAAAGAGACCTCCGCACATTGAATATAGATAAAACCAAATTTATGACTTTTACTTGTTATACCAAAAATCAACAGAACCTCACACAAATCAAAACCAAAGATCAAAATGCATGAAAAAATTATAATCACAATGTGGCTGTTCCATAAAAACAAACTTCTGAAATCAATACTTAGGAATTTATATCGAATCTTGTTTATAAAATGAAAAACTCAAACTTCAAAACTAACGAAAATATTAAGAAAAACTGACTACAAATTAGAATACTATGGAATATATTCGACAAAAAGATGTTATTCAGATTTTATTACTTTTTATTCTATTCTATCTTGTCTTATGGAATTAATGCAAGGGAAGAATCATATGATCATGTTATGCACAAATATGTGGTTGAAATCAAACTCAAAAAAAGTTGATTTTTTTCTGAAGTTTCATTCAATAAATATGAGACTCTGAATTCTCAACAAATTCATTATAAAATTTCCACAATGTATATAAAAAATATTCTATGACATTGACTTACAGTGGAGGTGAGACGAAACTGGGTTGTGGAAAAACTTACAGTCAAATTCCACCTAATATTTGGTGAAATAAGTTTTTCACAACCCAAAGAGATATTCTTTGAAACTGATGCAGCAGCATTGTATATAAGAGGATGTAATGATATCTAGTTAGCCCAGACCAGTTCCCTGCATAAACAAAATATTGCGTTACCAAAGCAACGAACAATAACTTGATAAAAGTGTCAGTGTAAAGTTTGACGTCAAAAAAGTAAACCAGAGTTACGCAATAGATTGAAAGAAAAAATATAACCAACGAAATTGTGAAAATCGAAAAATTGGAGTATCGAGCCATCATCAAGTACCTGTATTTAAAAGGATTAAGAGGTAAGCAGATTTACGAAGATATGCTTGATCCCATTGGTGATCAATGTCCTTCGTATGCGACCGTGGAAAATTGGACTGCAAGCTTGGAAAGAGGTAAATTTTTCATTGAAGATGATGACCGATCGGGAAGGCCAGTTTCTGTGTCCGTCCCCAAAAATATCGATGCAGTTCATGACATGAAGAAGAAACATTTTTTTTGCAAGGTCTAGAGACGTTGCAGGCTCGCTGTAATGAATTTATCCAATTAAGAGGAGAATATGTTGAGTAATAAAATATTTTGACATTGAAATTTTGTTTGGTTCTATAGTATGCTGAAAATTTTCCAATATATCCTCGTATTTAGAAAATAAAATTTATAACATATTACCATCAATTATAAAAAAATTGTTTGAAAGTTTACAAAAAAAATTGCACAACTGGATATTGGAAAATTTTATTGGAATAAACAATTTTTTCGAATTATATTGAAAATTGTATTTTTCTAAGTATTATTTTCTAAGAACAATTTTTATAGTAGTGTTTTTTAGTATGACCTAATAAAATTTTTATACCTTTTAATTTTATTTATTTGTATTTTGAGTCGAACCATATTTGAATAAATATTATTTAATGCAGTAATATATCACCACCGGCATCAACTGATACGGTTGCAGATGTCCTTCGAAAGCACTGCCCTGTATATGAATTCGGATCAGGCAGATTTAAATATGTTGCTATTTGCTTCCCTAAATTACCAAATTTATTAATACCAATGAAAAATTATGAGTTTCTGTTGATTAAAAATCTGTCTCGTTATGATAAATCTTTATCATAATGGATCTCATTATGGGCATATAGGTGTATTATTATGGTACGGGTGTAGAAAAAAGAATTATTTTGCCACTTGAGAACAATGAGATTGGATTGTATGATTGACATTATCGAACCAACACACTGTATATTATACAGCGAACTCGTACGAATATCAAGTTTCACTACTCCTTCTAAGAATAAAAAATATTTCGCAGCAGATTTTCCTATTCCAAATTAAAGTTCTCAGAATATCCCCCGGGCAAATATACTGAAACTTTCTGAGTAATTCGAAGGTTACTGAGGCTGAGTTTGAAGCGACCCTTTATTTTCATGTGGAAGACGAAAAGAAAGAAACTGAAATTTAATTGCATTCCATGTAGCATATTTACCTCCAAGGTATGTCTGATATTTTTAAATTTTTTATGGATGAACAGACATTTCTTGGGGACTGGGAGAATATTATAAAATAAGGAATATATGAGAGTGGCTCAATTAATTATATCATCCACATCGTTGCTTGAAACAAGAAAGACTCGCTTCAAACGATATTCCCGAAGATGAAGATAATGAATGGGAATGGGTCCAATATAGAACAATAATTATTATTCTTACATGTATTCATGAAATTCATTCGTTTTCATGTTTGATTTGGTGTCCATTATTACTTGTCTTCCATGTGACTTGCTTAGATTTCTTCCAATCTCCCATTTCATTTGTTACGAGAAGTGGTACAGGGTTATTCACTATAAATTACCCACCACTTATCATCGTTATTATTGACTACAGAAAAAAAAGTTGAATGTAAAAGTCATGTGCACGTGACTAAATTTTGATAAAATGCTATCCTGTACAATATTGAATTTTTGGAATGGTCTTTTTTTCCTGATTTCGAAAATAAACCATATGCTACCCCTATCTTATAACGTTTTTGAGTTATTAGAGGTGAGGAAGAAAAAGTTCAAATATTGAAAAATAGAAAACAAAAAATTTATTTAGGAAAGGACCACGCTCGTTTCTTATGGAAAATGGCTTTCCATGAATTTGTCCGAATTTTTGGTATGGTGTAGATCTGGATGCACTGATCAAAAGTGTCGATTGCCAAAAACTCCAAAAATGGACAGTTTTCGAGATATGGCTCTATCAATGTATTTTTTTTTTATTTTGACACTTAATCAGTTCACTCTCATACTTAGGAAAAACCGAGTTTCAATGATTTCACTGCAGGAATCGACTGAAAAATAATTCTTACTTCGTTTCAGATACTGCCATTTGAAGAAATTTTTATTATGCACTGCTCGTCACTGACGATGTAACTGGACTATTATTTTCAATTTCTATAGTCCAGTTTTTGTAGAAACAAAACCTTCTGAAGTGCTCAAGGTATCACAGAATAACATATATTTAACACTTTTCGATAGGGGCACTAGAAAAATAATATTCGATAGACACTATAGGAACGGAATCTGAGATACTTTTTTTTTTTAAATAGTTTCCTAGACGTCAAAGAAATAGTGGTATATGCAAAATGAGCATATAGAAAATCGTTCATAATGTAGGCTGACGACATGAATACTCGTATCGAATGCAGTTTGTTTATACCGAGTGTTAAATAACAATATAAACAAGGGAATACACACCAAATAATCATTTTTAATCGCTAATCGAACCGTTAAGGCAAACGGATCCGTGAAAATGTCTGAATATTTGATATGATGTGGATTTCGATGCACTGATCAAGTGTCTATTGATACAGACTACAAAAATGGAAAGTTTTCAAGATATGGCCGTATCAATATCTGATTTTTTTTCGTTTTCTAGATTGTGGCCCATAATCGCTTAGCTCTTATACCCAACAGGACAACAAGCATTTGATAGCATTTTATCTAAATTTGGTCATAAGCACACAACTTTTACATTCAACTTTTTTTTTTCTGTAGGCAATAATAACGATGAAGAAGGTTGGGTAATTTATAGTGAATTACCCTGTACATACAGTGTCACACATAATGTTTGCAAAATATACGAGCTTTTTTGTTAATTAATAGATAGAATGAAAATTTGACAACGCTGTTAGGTTGTGCTTGAAAAATGAGTGAAAATAGTCTCTTTCCTTTCGTCATGTGCTACTCTCACCTGTAAAATTTGACAACTTTTCCTAAAATCCTCAAATAAACAATTTTTTTGTTTCGAAAAAGGCCAAAAAATAGTTGCTCAGTTTTCAATTTTATACCTCTGCTCCAAATTTGGAATCTCTAGTATACCTACTTATGAAGAACATGTTGAGTTATACATTGATGAATATAACATGTTTCTAAACTTGTTATCAATTTCTCGAGCAATTCATAAACCAAAAGATTTTAGCTCACCGATTCAATAAGAAATATTTGAGAACGTTTCCACTTTGATTCATTGTCACAAAAGCAGACAAATTGATTTAAATGTGACATTTATGTCAGAAGAATCATAAGGAAGTAGAGATGAAATGAAATAAAGCAAGTTCATAAAGATATCAAGATTCTCAAATTAAATTGAGTTTAATGACAGTTGATGAAAGTTAAAGATGAAGAAGCTACAAGAAATTTTTACATCACAGTGGAACATCTATTTTCTACTATACTTTCACTTATTCTACAACCTATTGTATTCTAACAAAATCACTTTGTTTTTATTCGAATCCATCTTACTTCTCATCTCATGCTACAATTTCCGCTAGAATAAAAGTCCAGAGAAATTATTAGGTCAAAACTTTTTCCCTCGCTACGAAATGATATTCATCAAAGTGGAAAGCTGCATTTCCAACAATTCCAGCTTTTGAGCAGCTACTGAAAAACAACGAACAATCTGCGAAATGCACGAATTCAACAAATATGAAATTGATCATCCAGAACAAAGTTGGCGTTTTATCATGACATTTTGTGAACTCACAGTAATTGAACTCGGAAATTATTATTTACAAGTGTGCTGTAACAGCTAGGGAACTGACTTTCTGTTGATTACTTGTAATTGAAGAAGCAAATTGAGACAAGTGAACGTTTTGTTTTAATGAATTCTCATTTTGCAAACGACTACCTGTTTTATTTGTAGTTTATGCAGTTGCTGCATGAAAATGAATTGGTCTAGCTCGTCAGCGTGATGGAGATGTATGATTTTTGTACCTTCGTGCAGATTTCTTGAATTAATTTTTGACCAACCTTGCTCATACCAACTATGGCCGTGGTAGTCGTGTTGGTAGAGCGTACATCTCCAAATCATGCATGGCATCACACGTCAAAAGGTAAGGGCTACGTCTTCCCAAGCTATCTAAAGTTTTTTGACGAATTCTGAGGTTCGCTCAATAATTTAAACAACAACAAGGACAACAAACACCTGTTTCCAAGGCTTAAAACCTCTGAAATTTTCGAAAAAAGTTATTCAGTATCAAAAAATTATCACCAAATCAACTCTTACTATTACTTGACCTAGAAACAAAAATTCGAAATAAATCCCACAAAAATACATTTTTTTTTCAAGATTTGAAAAACTCCCATTGAAACTTTTTAAGATCTATTTGAGGACAATAAAACTATTGATCTACTTTTTTGATATCTCGATTCATTTTCAAGTTATTGGTGTTTTTAGAAAAATATAGTAAAACTTTATTTTTCGTTTTTTTTTTTATATTTTCTTGACTATTGATATAATGGTCGATCATAAAAGGTATCGTGTGAAATTTGAAAATTTGTCGACGCATTTAAGTTTTTGGTGGTTTTGTAAAAAAATAAGAATATTTCGTTTATTTATTGAAATACGAAAAAATTCCATGTCAACCTTTCGTAGACCTTCTTGATGATAATAAAACTGTTTTTCTACATTTTGTCGATATCTCGTATACTTTTTGTTGTTTTAGAAAAAAATGGTAAACATTTTTCAAAGTTTCTGACTTTTCGTTTCTTCGAAATATTTCCCGAACTGTTGCTATTGCGGCAAAAATCTTGATAAATTTTTTGTAGGTTTCCAAAAAGCGACCAAAGGTATGAAAATTGAAAATCTGTTGCCGTTTTTGAGTTTTTGGTGGTTTTTTAAAGAAAATTCAATATCCTCAGTTTTGATTTTCAAGACGTGAGAAAAATTCATAGGAACTTTTAGTAGATTTGTTTAGTTTTCTTCCAGTTTCCGAGTTTCTGTTGTTTTTCAATGAAAATCTTTGAATTTAAAAGGGAAAGGGGAAGAAGGAGGAGGAAAAATTATCTAAAATTTGGGCATGACGATACCGCACAATTTTGGGGAGGAGAGGGGAAATTGTCGAAAGTCCGGGCAGGAAGCAGCAGGAAAATTTTGAGGAGGGAAAAGGGAATAAGGAGGAATATAATCAGAATTGCAGGTGCGAAGCGCCCAGAAAATATTGAGGTGGGAGGGAGGAAGAGGGAAAAAATGGAAAGTCCAAGCTCGAAGCACCCAGAAAATTTGGGGGGTGACGGAGGATTAGTGGAAAATAATCAAAAATGCGGCGCAAAGCGTCAGGAGAATTTTGGGGAAGGGAAAATGAGGGAAAATAATGAAAAATTCGGGCTCAAAGAGCCCGGTAAATTTTGGGAGGAGGTGGAGAGGACATTATCAAAGTGAAAATTTTGTGGAAAGAGGAGGACGTTTTCCTAATGTTTTTACCATAATCTCAAAATTTCATGAGGTTTATCTACTGATACTTCATTTGTTTGATAAACTTCATTTGAACTTATGTAGACCTGCTCAAGGACGATGAAATTGTTGATCTCAGATTTTTTAATATTTCGTTTCGTTTTCGAGTTGTTGATGATTTTAGAGAGAAACCACAAATTTTATTGTTTTTTTTTTCTCAACTTTTTCAAGATTTTTCTACTTCTCAATCGTGTTAGAAAAAAACAATTCAGAAACATTAATGTGGCTTGTAAAAACGTATATACAGTGTCCGCTAAAATGTTGAAACCATATGGAAAACTTTTGTATTAATAGTTTCTCAGAAAATTTCACTCCTCATAAAAGTTGGCGCATTCAATTAGATTACGTATGCTCACACCGGTTATTGCCACTGGCGTACGGCTTAGCGGGAGACTGTTAATTAAAAAAGTTGTTTGCAATTGAATGATATTTTCAGTTACCTAGTTCAGTCTACCAATTACCAATTTAAATTTCTTTAAGGATCCAGGTTGTTAAAATTCGCCATTGGTATACCAAACTGAATAATTGAAAATATCAATCAATTGCAAACAACTTTTTTCCATAATGTTTTTCGATATTTTCTGTATTGATATTATTAAAAGAGTTTCCCATTTGGTTACTAAGGTCAATATTTTGAGTTTCCATGTTTTTAAAATTTCTCATGGACTATAGATTTGACGTAAAAAATGTATTGTAATTTTTCCTAGATTTTCTGAAGACGGTCAAAAAATATGCCCTGGTAAATTGTGGAAATATAAACTATTTCTGAGATATTTCGTATCATTGAATACGCAAATTTCGACTGTTTTTTTTTTTTGAAAAATAGTTTTCGCAGGATTTGTTCGATAATTCAAGCTCTACCTTTTACATTCTTTGAAATTCAATTTAAATTAACGGTTCGGCGTATTCCAATTTTTTATTTTTCAAATTGACATTTTCTGGAAAATTTACGGAAAAATCCTGTTAGAATTTTCCGATCATTCTAAAAAAATTACACTTCTGTAGGACATATTAATGTTTATCTTTAAAAAAACTTGGAATGGATCAATTCCTGAACTTGTAGCGAGGGAAGTGGAGAAAATAAAGTAAAAACCTCGTGACTTTTTTTCGGATTTTCTGATCTCAAAAAAAAACTGACAAATATTATCATCGAGTTATTGAAACGATTCAAATTCCAAAGCGATATCTCCAAGAGTTTGGAAATGAGAGCGTTTTGAAGTACTTACGACAGTCGTGTATAATCAATATTGAACTAAAAGTTCTACTTCCAGGTAGTAGTTACGGTAGTAATACCTTTTGTATACGATTACTGGGGATACCACAGCTGTATATAATGATAAATATCCTTCATTTCTCTTGGCGGAGTTTGGCTGGGCTATTCCTCCACTCAAACAAGAACAATAATAAAAACAGTCATCATAGAAACGGACTGAGGCAATAGATAGATGAAAAAACAAGAGGGCAGAGGCAGTATCACTGGGGCATTCCTTTCTTAAGATTTCCTGCTCTGTTTGGACTCTGACTTGACCACATCTCATAATGAAGTCAGTTACCATTAGAACTACAATTTTATTAAAATTCTCATAATTTTGCACAACATCCATTACTTACGAACAACCACCATTGTCTTCCTGTCGACTCCCGTAGAAAAAGGAGCATCGGTGGTAACTTCGCAACTGAAGTTCCCTGCAATTTTGAAATCGATGTCCCGCAACGCGACTTGTGTAGAGTTGGAGTTGTATCCCTGTGCAAAAGGAAAACATATTTCAAAGGAATCGGCACGCTAAGTTCGCGTTTGCTCATTCGGAAACTTACATCGATATCGATACCCTTGACGGGGAAGGTCTTTATGCTGGGTTGTTCGCTGGGGGTGTAGCGATAGAATTCGTGCCGTCCCCTGTACCATTTGACTGAATAGAGCGCGTCGCCTTCTAGATCGTAGGAGCATCGGAGGATTGAATAGTTGAAGCGTCGCACCACTTTGGGTTCTATCGACAGCAGGACGTCTTTCAAGGAGAGCATATCTGGAACATGAAAGGAAGAAATTAGGATGGACGTTTGATATGCTTCAACAATTATATTACAGGACCCAATTTACGAAACAACATGGAGCTATGTGTAACAAGATATATCACCATTCATAGCAGATCGTTCAATGAGATTTGAGAATGAGAAATGATCTTTTAAATAACTTCTTTATTTATTCACAATGTTGGATTTTAAATATGAATATATAAATATACCTTATAACAAATCATGTCACTATGACTTCATTTGTTCCCTCCTGTTGGTAGAAGAGCTTTTTCAGTCAATATTAAATAGTCAACAGCATTTTTCAGGAGCACCTGACAGAAAGTTCCAACATTTTCAAAAGGGTGTTTTTTCGAAGATCTCTATATTTACGGGTTACGACAATGAACTAACTTTCTGAAAAAACATTTTTCCGACGGGCGTGCGTAAAGTAGTACTTTCACGCACGCATCTGCATGCGTAAAGTTACAATTTTCCGCACCCCGTGCGGATAAGATTTGTATCCCTACTGGGTACGGAAAAGTAAAACTACACAAATTGAAAATTTTGGCCGATTCTAGAGCAGGAATCACAAGTGGAGACTCGGAGGCTGGAAATAGACGACTGTAATAGGGAGCTACATTAATAATTCGACAAATCAAAAAAAGGATATGTCGAATAAAATATAGGCCACGAACATGTGCCCTCCTGCATTGACTCAACCTTCATCAAGCCACATGAACGGCTGGCTTTAGTTGAGTCCACCTTCATCGACCTATTTGAACAACTGTACTGAGGTGAATCAACCTTCATCAAGCCATATTATTAACTGCCCTTCTGCGCTAAGTCAATGTTCATCAAGCCGTACCACAAGTCACCCATTGAATGAACTGACCGGATCTGCAATGAATTTGCAAAATGTCAATAATTGTTCTTCCATTATAAATATTACTAACAAACATAAAATTTAATTTTTTATTGTTATGTAATTGTTTGTTGTATGGTTCTTTCTATCAAGATTAAATAAAAATTATTCAATAAGCTATAATTTTTTATATTCTTCGCTATCTGATATGAAGCTCGTAGAAATTTCGTTCCTAACACGTGCGCAAAGTGCCTTTTTGGACACTCAAAAACTTATACAAACTCCGCTTCGCGTTGTTCGCCTAACTGTATTTGCGTGCGGAAAAGTAACACTTTGCACACTTGTTAGGAAATAGTATATTGTACAATGAGCATGAAATGACATACATTTCCCACGAGTAGGTATATGAAATTTTGTAGTACGAGCGTAGCGAGTACTACAAAATTTCATATAGGTACCTACTCGTGGGAAATGGGTCACTTCATGCTCATTGTACACTATACTTTTTCTACGACCATCTGAATCATTAACAAATCCGTAATATTTTGAATAATCCTTTTTATCATAAACTCTCCTGCCGTCATTTTTACATGGTTTACATATTTTTTTCTTTCTTCACCCGTTGAATGAAACATCTATTATTTCTTTTTGTACACGTACCTACCTACGTCGTGAAACAAAAAACATACAAAATTTTCAAATTTTGACAACATGAAAATAAAAAAAACTTTATGAAGAAAAAATCAAACACTAATCGATTTCATAAAATGAAAAAAAAATGTGGCTGCGTTGATTTGAGCCCTCGCTCCCACCATCCAAAGTCCATGTGTCATCTGAATCAACACTCGTCGTTACTAGAGCACATAATAATTTGTTCAAATTAACTGTTATATAGAATGTATCTGTCAACTATTCAAAAATATGGAATCCGATTGTAATCAATATTTTTATTGAAATTATTCTGGTTTTATGAAAAGAAAATCATACCTTTGTCAGAAGATAGAGACTATCAGGAGCTTCTGATTTAAATTTATTAATTTGATTGTTGAATCATCCTCACTTTTAATAACTTAATATTTTCAATCAAATTTTGTAATTATCTACTGATGTGAAATGTCAAATTATTAGACAGACGTAAAGAAACTTGATTCGATATTATTTATGTTCATAAAATTCGTTAATATCTACCTGTAATGACAGTCTAGTAGTTCATGAAAGTCGTAGGAAATGTAATATTTCGATACAGCTAGCCCGTGGGAAATGAAAATCGGTGTTACAACGTGGTAGGTTTCTTAATCGAAGACGCAATTGAAATGTTAATTTTTCTTAATGGTCGTAGAAGAAAAACTATTCTAGTTCATGACTGTCATAATATCGATCTTTTGTTTTCCAAATGATTGAAAAGGCATACCGTTTCCTGGAATTTATCCTAAGGAAAAATGATTTCAAATACACTTGGGAATCGTTCGATATGTCATATAGAGATGTAATGTATTGTTATCAGATATGAGGAGGCGCAGATAGATACAGCACCACTCTAGCTGATAAAGTATTGCCTACCAGAAATCCCGTCTACTCATTCAATAAATTTGAACGATTTGTAGCGACATCTCTGTAAAGCTGTGGTACTTAAAATATTGCAAAACGGACATCATGGAGTATAAGTTTCTGATCCAACTGCAAGTTGAAAAACTTCGTATGCACAGCAAACGTAAAGCTCCTTGCATAATGTTTTCCATGCCGTGTTCATCAATGCAGTTGCCAAGTTCTACCAAGAAGGAAGTGTCCTATCCTATATCCTTTATTGTCAAAAGGAAATCGTGAGCCTGTCCAAGAAACCTCAGACAATAACCACCTCCCTTTTCAACCCCAGGGCTCCTTTCCTCATAAGAACTACAAATAAAATACAATTCGAACCCGAGAAAAAAGCGTTCATATTTCCGCATCGCGATCTCACGCCGAGACAAGATTATTTGCCGACAACTTCCTAGAAAGCGGTACAAGACTTTTTGCTGAATAACGATCTCATCCTCGGGCATAACAAAACAACCCTTGTCTCGTAGCAAACACTCACTCCTGGACCACTTATCTCGTCCCTTTGACCCTATTCTCCCGCCATTGTTTATGCATGCTAAGCGTCAGGTTATGTCAAATAAAATACGGAGTAAAAAACACGATTGTTTTGTGTTTACAAACAATGGGAGACACCTTCCGGGGTTGAGTAGCTTTTTATCGCAGGATCGCCATGCTTCAACGTTCAACGATAGGGAAATTGTTGCTTTTGAGAGCACTGAAATGGTCATGCTGGGTCGATGGATAGAAAAAGAGGTGAATATTGTGTTTTAGGAGAGAATGCTTCATTCAGACTAGAAATATACAGTGACCGTCAAAAAGTATGTACCATATGGGAAAAAATTTTATTATTGGAGTATTGGAAAAAATATTCTGGGGAAAAGTTTGTGCATGTCCGATAACCTGAAAATCGATTTTGACACATGTCACGTGATCGCTATAATGGCGGCAAAATGAAAAAAATTGTATTGCAAAGGCAAAAAAAGGGGTAAGATGGAAAGATATCAAAAAAAGTTATTTGAAAAAGTCACTTAGAATTCAATTTTATATACATAAACGCAGTTTCAAGAGATAATTAAAAAAAAAATTGAAAATAGCAATTTTTTAAAAATATTTTCCCATCTATTTAAAAATATTATTTTTTTTTCTTATGAATAGCTTGACTATACTGAAACATTTGCATTTCAATGATAATGACAAAACTTTCTCATTTTCTCCATACCAGAGGGCACTAAATTGAAAAAATGGGAATTTGTCAGAACCCTTGCTGTTACATCGGTTCGTATCTAACAGTTATATCCGAATTCCACGACCATTGTGATGACATGACACTTCAAAAACATGGTAATTTCCAGATTATAATCAAGTTCCGATGATAATCGTGCATGAGCGTTTCACTTCGCACATAAACTTGAAAATAGTGCGTCAAATTAAAGATTCTTAAAGTTTATGTGCAAAGTAAAACGCTCATACAGCATTATTATTGAAACTTGATCAAAATCAGGAAACATGGTGTTTCTAGATTGCCATATCAACACAATAGTCTTGGAATTCTGATATTACTGTTAGATAAGAACCAATGTAACAGCGAGGGTTCTGGCAAAAACCAATTTTTTTAATTTAGTGTCCTCTGGTGTGGAGAAAATGAGAAAGTTTTGTCATTATCATTAAAATGCAAATGTTTCAGTTGAGTCAAGCTATTCATAAAAAAATATATAATATTTTTAAATAGATGGGAAAATATTTTTAAAAAATTGCTATTTTCAATTTTTCTGAATTATCTCTTGAAACTTCGTTCATGTGTATAAAATTGAATTCTAAGTGACTTTTTCAAATAACTTTTTTCGATATCTTGCCATCTTACCCCTTTTATTGCCTTTGCATTGCATTTTTTTTCATTTTGCCGCCATTCTAGCGATCACGTGACATATGTCAAAATCGATTTTTAGGTTATCGGACATGCACAAACTTTTCCCCAGAATATTTTTTCCAATACTCCAATAATAAAAATTTTTCCCATATGGTACATACTCTTTGGCGGTCACTGTACATACTTCTGACATCGCCAAAATACAACTAAATAATGCAACACTATTTTTTAGATAGAAGCCATGTATAATTCATTGTATATAACACTAAGGTGAAACACGAATAAATTTCCATGGAACTTATTATACTCACATGTTTCGATGGTTTTTCAGACAAAAAGAACACCAATCTGGTTACTTGACCTTCTGTCTATATGTCTAGAATAGAAATACTTTCAGTTTGACAACAGATTTTATTATTTGTCAGGAGGTTTGATCATGGGATATTCTTTGCGTCCTTTACTAGCGGTAATTGTCATGGATAAACTCGAAACGATAATCCTCAAACATCCATTTTATTGGTACGGATATGTAAATGACGTTTCAATATGTTTTAAAGGTACAATAGGACACCTTCCACAAGTATATCAAAATTCTCCAAATCATCAAATAACTCTCTCAATCCCAAGCTTTTCAATTAGCCACCAAATAAAATCAAAACTATGAACTACATGCCCTTCAATGATATCGTGGAAGAATATATTTTAAAAAATCCGAGGAATTTTTTAAACACCATTTTGATGATTGTGGAATGTACTCAAAAGTCATAATCATTAATTTAAAAATAAATATCATTGGGTATTGTTTTAATGTGTGTGTTAGAAAGATATTTAATATAAGAAAATTTCAAAGGGGAGTTTCGAGCAGATTCTGAACTGAAATGGCTTACAGTAAAACAGAGGCGTTACTTGCAAGGTAGTATACTGTTTTTAAAAGTCAAGAAAAATAAATCACCTATATATTTATACAAGAAAATTAGATTCAGAACTGATGTACACAACATAAATATGAGGAAAAAGGACACCCTCACAATACCGAAACATAACAAAAACTAATATCTAAGATCATTTTCGTATGTTTTTTGCACAGTTCTCAATCTAATTCCCTCTGAAATTAAATACATGTCAATTCCCGTTGCCAAATTCTATATAAAAAGATTGCTCCTCAATAATTTGAGATTTAGGTTTTTGTCACATTTTAAGAAGACTTTATAAAATATTTTTTAGGTATGAATTTATTAGTTATGTGATAAAATAATTTCTCCACATTTCTGTATTTATGGATTACTAGCTGTATTGGAAAACAGGTCTATTTACCTTCAAGGTGATAGAACTGAATGAAGCGTTTTTGATGAGCTGAATAATCCGATTTTTATGTTTAACATTCAATGTATTTCCAGCTTAACGAATTCATTTCTTCATTATTATTATTATTATGTGATATTGTATTTTCTACATATTTTTACATCAATAATATTTCATCACAACATAAAATTCACAGTAGAAATAGAAAATTCAATTAACTTTGAAGATTTGACAATAAGTAAATCCAATTACAAACACAAACTATCAGCAGAAAATGTTAACAACTAATTGAATATCATTAAGCAAATTGCAGTTAATAATGGATACCGGGTTGATTCATTAGATAATATTTTGGCAAAAAATTACACAATATAGCTATCCAAGAAGTCTACCATAGTATCAGAAACGCTTACAATAACTACAGAACTCTAACTTATCTAGGTACAGCTACAGAAAAATTAACCTAATTTGCGCATAAACAAAATTTAACAGTTACAGGTAATAACTATGTATAATTAGGAAAATTAGTAATCAACTTTCTATACTGTCTTTAATAGACAGGTGGTGTAGACCTAGTGATTAAAGTTAACTTTATGGAAAAGTATTGAAGTAAGGTTCCAAAGAAAAATATGTTATTATAACAATATTGTGGTATTTCAATTGGATTTTACGTAGACATATTTTGTCTAAAACCATATCGTGAATCAGGTGGTATTTTTGAAGATACTTGTTCAATCTTCTTTGAATGACCTTTTCCAAAACTTTTGGCAATCTATCAACGTAATAGGCATGTAGTTAGTGACATTACTCTTTATTTCAATTTTATCGATTGGTGTGACCACTGCCACTTTAAAACATGAATGATTTATTGGCTATGGTTGTACTATATATTCAGAAACAAAGTTTGATGGTTTCTGCTTCAAGATTGTCAATTCCGGAGGCCTTCTTGATCTTCTGTTGACAGATGATTTCCTTTATTTCATTTCCTTTGCTGGGTATAAAAATAATGAGTATGTTAAGAAGCCTTTTTGTCTGGATATTGCTTATTTCTATTAATTTTTCCAGAGTTTTTTAAAATCATTTCCTACATCTACAAGACGATTCTGTGATAATCCGTTTTGGTATCCCTAATGATCTTGTCAAGAATTTTTTCATAATCGTGGTATTCATTGAGAGGGCGATATTATTTGGATTATTTTTTAATCTACGATACATCTTCTTGATCACAGAACTCACTAAGGTTTTGGTTATCAACTTTTTCCATCTTCTGTGTTTGTTATTGATTCTTCATTACCTTGTACATTAATCTGAGTTCGTTTTCATGATTTTTATAAAATCATTCGTTCCAGAGTCAAGATCGTGACAGTGATAGACAAGCATTCCAATTCAGTTTTTGAATATGATCAGAAAAGCTCTTCCTTCTACTTGTTTTTGTGATGGAGAATATGATTTTGTTCAACATATTTTTTATGCAGCAGATGAGATTTTTTACCAAAACTCCCAGTTCCGACACTTGAGTACGTTGAAGAAATGAAAATCATCAATCAGTCACTCTGAGTATCTACAAAGGTTCGTTAGAAATCAAGTAACAGAAATACAAGGTTTTTCCCAAGGTGCGATTTGTGGCTCGAGGGCGAAGCCCGAGAGATACAAAGCACCGAGGAAAAAAGGGAATTCTATCCTGAGGTGTATATACTATTTTTACACTGGCGAAAATACAAAAATTAGGAAAGAATAAAAATTTGATCAAAGTGTTTTGTCATAATAATGATTAGTAGTAGTTTGTAGAACATGTATCTTGACAACATGCATCTTGTTGACAAACCATGGCAAGTTACAAACTGAAATTTGTGAAAACAGCTTTGAAAATTATTAACGGTGATAGAACAAGAAATCGAGGGAAAACCTCAACAAATCGTTGATACTGCTTTTGCAGTGATTCTTAACTCCACCAGTAAAATCCAGAAATCTGTATGGTGAAACTTATAATCGCCTCAGAGAATGGTGTTCCAAAAAGAAATCGCAGAGATATACGGAAAATGTAATGTTGGTCTACTTTAATGAAGTTTCTAAAAAATAAAAATCGTTTACTCGATGATCGCAGTACACCAGTACTGTTTACTATTGTATGAAAACACCGATATTAGCAAGGACCCCAAATTATTGCAGTTTTTGAAAAAGAATTAGCAAAGAATACCTTGCAAAAAATGCTAAAGTCTTAACAAGATACTAAATTTAAATTTTCGTGTCAACAGCAGAAGATAATGAGTATTCAATGATTGAAGTAAGACAACAATAGCCACTGATTTGAAATTTTAACTGAAATATTTTTAATTTCCTGGGTTGCTCTTATCTTTGGAATTGCGTGTACATTACGTTTAGATCAATGGAAAAATGTCACACTTGATGATATTGAAGACGTAAATAAATCTCTCATCGTCAAGGTGCTAGATTGTAGATTGTAGGGGGGTCGTACAGGCTGTGCAGCCTCACAAGCACTTCGACCTATAAGTTCTTTTGTCCGTGACCCTTGATCTATTCGAGGCCCGGGATTCCGAGACTTCTTGTGAAGTTTATCAGTTTCCTGGGAGCTAAGTTCCTGATGTCGGAGGGCGTTAAAAAGGCCACTTCCAGGAACTTAGGCCTCTTGCAGAAAAGCGCTGGGCATTCGCAAAGCAAATGTTCTGCAGTTTCCGCGAAGTTCTCGCAGTAGCGGCACCTATGAAGGTGCTAAATACAAATACAAAAATTACTAGAAATTTTTTAATTACTGATAGTGAAGGAACAATAAATTGTATTGGATTATATCGGAAGTATGTGAAACTTCGCCCATCCAATGTCAACCATTGCCTGTTGATTATATTTTATAAAGAAAGAAAATGAACTTCTCAGCCAGAAGGCAAAAACACTTTTGGAAAGTTTCCAAGCATACCCAGGTAGCAAGCACATTAATTAAGTAGTGGCTCTGTTTTGAGATTTACAGGTACCTACATTGTATTATCAATTTTTATTTCAATTATAGGTAGGTCCTAATTACCTCAACTAATGTTCAACGTAGAATAACTTAATGTATCACATTCGCTTGAGAAATATACTGTGTATCGAAACATGTCGCGTATAGACAATAAATCTGTGGAAATTTAATCGTGCTGACCTTAGTGTCATATACTATGAATTTCCATCAAGCTACAGCCACGTCAATCCAAAACTTCCATAATAGGAAACATGCAAATTTTTTTTATTCGTTCAATCAATTTTTTACTTCGTTACAACATAGTGAAGAATATAAATACGGTTGAAAGTCTTGGAATTAATTTTTAAAATAATATATAAAATACCGATTGAGTTTGACCTATTTGAACGCCTCCATTTTCGCGCGCTGTGGATGACGTCACATGGCGCTATCAGTGTTGTTTCTTTAGTGTCGTTCGTTCAGACGTATTCTGATTGCTCTACTCGCTTGAAGTTGATATTTTATAAAAGAGTAAGACAAATACAGTACGAGTGTTAGAGAGAGATGAACATAAGTGAAAGTGATCTTGATCAGCCAGAGCAGTCTTCAATGAACAAGCATTTCCATAGTTATGGCCATTGACACTATTGACAGTTATTAATTAGGTTAGGGATTTGCAGTTTTAATCGCTATTACGATAATGGAAAATGCTAAGAAACCATTTTATAGGTATTGTCTAGTACCAGAATGCCACAGAAAACACAATTATAGGTACACCAAGTAAAGTATTTTTTTCAGTTCCAGGAGATGCGAAAATACGTAAACAATGGTGTAAGGTTATGAGAAGAGGCGAACTATCTCCAATATCAGATTTACATTGTGGTGAAGATCATTTCAATGTGAGTACATTGTATTTCGATAGTTAACATGAAGTGAATATCAGAAATAAGTTTTGTATTCATACATTTTTTGTATATACCTGCCTCACTTAAATTACAAAGGGAAAACTATCATTTGATAAATTATTACTACTTATCAGTTCAGGTATTGTCGGATTGTGCTTTGACAAAACCGCTTTCAGTCTTCCCTAGCTCACACATGTCTCTCGAAGACTTCCGAGGGTTGTGCGTAGGGGTGCAATCGGTTGACGAATATAACAATTTTAACAATTTTTTTTAACAACAATAATTTACAATTGTCACTATACTCTATTCCAAATATGAATACAGTGTTTGAGGCTCAAGCTTCACGCTAATTGGTTGAAATCCATGCCAGTATCACATAGTGCAATACCATATAAGCTGCTATCTGAAAATATGGTAACATTTGGCGCTTTCCTTGGCCTCAACAAAAATCTAGCTGTGTGAGTTTTCCTCACTGATCACGGCGCCACCTACTGTACTCTTATCTGGAATGGAGTATAGAACAAAATCGAACTATGTAATAGAAAACACTACAAATATATAAATAAAAACAAATTTTCTATGAACGACGACTAGCACAGTATGAATACCAACAGAGATAAATTTCAAAACGTGCCATGTGACGTCAATCTTCGTTCCGACCAATGGTGATGCATTTCTCAAATTTGAATTCCGCGCGCTTATTATGCACTTTTTGATTAAAGTTTTATGGAGTTAAATACAAACTAAATGATAAACTAATGGTTTAGGTGTAATTTCAAGACAATAAAGTATACGAGGTAAAACAATCAAATAAATACCACTTGCATATTGCATATTGTCAAATATAAACTCCCTAGGGAAGAAATATGTTACGTTATCTCCCTAGGGAATGATACGCCACTTCTACCCCTCTTTTGTTACTGGAGAAACTAACTTCCCTTCCTGATGGCGTAAAAAGAATTATTATGATACAAAAGATATCCGAGCCTCATAATAGAGAAACAAAAGCAGCTGAAATCAACCCTCGAGTATCAATAATCTCATAATCTCCAATAATCGACTTGTTAATAAATGAAATGAACAATATCTCTGGCTCCAATATGCAATAAAGCAGGATATTCCTGGCGAAATCCCTAAATAAAATAGCGCTTCATTGCCGGGAAACTGTTGGCAAGTCGTGAGCTGATAAAATTGGAAAATGATAAGTTAAACAGGTAATAAAGCTGGTAGATTAACGAGGAACAATTAAATTGCCAAGTCAGCTCCAATTCACATTCATCGATGGAACGAAAATCCCTAATTGAAATTTAAACTCTGCGAAGCTTTAATTATTCATCATCGGTGATTGGAGCAAGATTTGTAATTACACGGAGATGACAATGGTGCTGAATTTTGATGAAGAATGGGAACTGTGAGTGAGAAGTTTTGATCTTAAAAAGACGAAATGATTCTATTCGGATGAGATGAGAAATCACTCAGTTGGATGAGGTATACATGATTGGATTTGGATTTGAAATATATTGTTTTACAATAGTTATTTATGATAGTACAAGTTCGTAAAGTAGGACTTTTTTATTTGCGTGGATGAGTTCAACAAAACAAACGAGTTAAAAAAGCTCTTTACGAAGTTGTATCAAAAATATTTTTTCTAGGACAGTCATTATATTGTCAAATTGGACAATTGATGAATTTTTCATCTCAAGAAGTTTTCATTTTTCGTCGTATTATCAAATCGAGTAAAATCTGACGCTAAATACTGTCGTTTGAAGAATGCGTAAAAGTTTGAACAGTGAGTTACTTACAACATTTCTCGAGTGGGTGATTTTATTTTTTCGATTTGCTGAAATTCACAGCATTTACTTATTCGACCATTTTGAATCGATTGGAGATCGCAAATTGGTCTATCTCTAACCGTTCTTGGATTGAACCCCTGCCATTTCATAATTTTCTAAATTCTAGTCGCCTTTTCGGCTATATCTTCAATCTAAGCAAATGTAAAACATGTATTTTTGATATCAGCATGGAATTTAACGTATATAGTGCTAATTTCAAGTGAATCTGACTATTTTGTATTTAACAACATTTCGAGAGTAGGCAATTTTCTTTTTTTCGATTTACTGAAAATCACAGCATATAGTAAGTCGACCATTCTGAATCGATTGTCTAAATTGGTGTATTTCGAATTAAAACTCTGTAATTCCAAAATTTTGGACATTTCATTCCCCTTTTCGGCTATATCTTGAATCTGATCATATACAAAACATATATTACTGAAATCAGCATAAAATTTTCCGCATATAGCGCGAATTTCGAGTAAATCTGATAATTTTGTATTTTTCGTGATTTCTAAGGGTACCTACCCCCTAACAACATTTCACGAGTAATTTAAATTTTTTCGATTTGCTGACATTCACAGCATATACTAATTAGACCATTTTGAATTGATTGGCGATCGCAGAATTGGTTTATCTCTAACCGTTCTAGAATTGAACAACTGCAAATTCAAATTTTTTGACATTTTATTCCCCTTTTCGGCTATATTCTGAATCTGAGCATAAACAAAACATGTATCTTTTGAATCAGCATGAAATATCACGTATATAACGTGAATTTCAAGTGAATCTGACTATTTTGTATTTTTAGTGATTTCCAAGGGTATATATATACCCCTTACAACATTTCACGAGTAATTTTCATTTCTCGATTCGCTGAAATCCACAGCATATACTATTTCTACCATTTTGAATCGATTGGCAAATGCAGAATTGGTCTACTCTAACCGTTCTCGATGAACCCCTGCAATTTAAAAAGTTTCGCCATTTTTTCGATTGTCCACCTTGCTTCCTCATATCACTCATCTCTTTTCCCGAAGAAGTATTCAATAATGATAGTAATAATAATAATCTGTAACCATCACTTTGCCACGTGCCATACGTCAAAGCGTCGACTCTATCTAGTCACGCATGTGAGACGTCCTTCACCTCGCGACCTCTACCGTTACGCGTTCCAGCAGCATCCATTCAAAATTGTATTTACATTTTTTGAAGATTTTCTGAAGTCGCTCATAAAAAGTATTTCGGTAAATGGAAAAAAAACCATTTCGTATTTTCCAATTTGCACATTTCTAATTTCTGATTTTTTAAGTTTTCCCTGTTTTTTATGAGGATCATTTTCTCCAAAGTTGCTAGTGGTCCTAATCCGAAGATAAGGAAGTTAGGATACCTCTGAGTGACCTTAGTATTCTGAGTGACCTTAGTATTCCCCTGTGACTTATCTAAGGCTTTTGGCTGTGTGCATCACAAAATAATTCTGCAGAAGTTCGGAATCTACGACTCTGGACTGCATTGTCCTGGTTCAGATCATACCTATCTAAACGTCGCCAAAATGTCCTATTCAATATGACTGAATCCAAAGAATGTGTCGAATGTGTCCCGCAGGGCTCCGTTCTTGGACCACTTTACGTCAATGACTTGAACCATTTAGACTGCATCATGTTCGCAGATGACACCACAATTCTTTGGCATGAAAAATCACCCACAAATGTGTCTGGACAAATCAATATTGCTGAGAAAACAGTGAAAGAATGGTGAGGTGCAAATCTTCTACCACAAATAAAAAATAATAATAAAAAGCATTGTCTCATTTAAGTGTGACATTGAGAAAATTTCTTTGGGGAGCGATGCGAAAAAACTAACAAATTTCATGGGGAGTTTCTGGGTAACATATTGATGAAAACTTTGGTTTTGAAAGCTTTATCAGGAACTTGTGCAAGAGGTTAGCCTCAGGCTGTAGGAATTGGATATAATGAATCAGATATTGCAAATGTAAGAATGGTGTTTTTTGACTGGTGGAGTTCCATCTCCGTTATGGCATTTGTTTCTGGTGCTTGAGCTCGCAATATCTGTTCAAAATAGTCTTCATTCTACAGAAACGTGCCATCAGGTAACTGTGCAAAACCAAACATCGTAATTTTTGTTTATTATGATTCACATAAATAAATATTTTGACACTTTCAAGCCTTTTCATTCTAGAAATGCTTGTGTCTAATTCATGAGAGATTAAGAAAGTCTCTACGTCAACCTCAACCCAATTCTCACTCATTTCTAATAGCAGAAAATTCATTCACCTTCCTATTATAATAAAAATACAGTGTGAGCTCAAATTCAGAAAAGCAGTGAAAAAGCTATTAGTTGCGAACACCTATCTATATACAGAGGAATGCTATTGAGATTCATTCCACTACTAGATTCATTGAGTTCATCAAAACTACAGTCATCTAAAATCTGATACTTTTTATTCACATATTTTTTGAAATGGCCACTCCTTTTTATTTTCTCCCAGGGTCCATTATTCAACTGATTCAAGGACTCAGGAAATAATAATATCGCAATATAATTCTTAGTTGAAAATTTTATATGCGGAAATTTGTAACAATTCAGCTCTTCAAGTTTTAACAGGAATGCAAACTTGGACACTAAACGGTTATTATAAAAATGTATTATATAGTATTTATTGCGCACACATTGTATCGTTTTTGTTCCAAATACTACTATGTTGCCCTCTAAACTGTTTATAACCGAGTAAACGAAGCCATTATAGGTAGACTGTAAAACAATTCTATACTCATTTTATAAAGCAATTTGCTCGAAAAACTATTTTATTCGTCACATCATATAAAAAAAAACAGTTTATAAGACAATGTTACAAAAATATTTTTCTGCAATCACAAAAATGTCGCAGTCAAACTCACTAAGTGCTAAAATACTCCTCAATCCGGCATTATAATAATAATAAAATGTCTTTATTTTAATTATCCTCGGCGAAGTCCAGATAAACTGCTCTACTTAACCGAGTTCCAGTTACATATAAGTATTTCACAAATAAAGAAAAAATGTCTACATATACAATTTAACAAGTTTTAAAACTAAAGGAGAGATTCACATAAATGAAATGCATAGAGGGAAAACATTAATATTGTACCTATTTATAAGACATTTGAAGGCAGGTATTATAGAACCAGAATATATTCCTTATAAGCTCCCTTAAATCCATAGGATGATTTATCTTTGACAGATAACGGTATAGTGTTGAGTATTTTTGCTGCAGAGTAAGAACGCCTCTTGAACGCAGCAGTTGTATGCCTGGATATTACAAGAAAATTCCTATTTCTGGTGTTTACATCATGAAGAACCGACCGATATGTCATTTTTTTCTAATATACGAAGGAGTTCCTTTTTCTAAAACTTTATGGGCGAAACATGCAAGGTGAAGATTCCTTCTGTCCTGCATATCAAGCCATCCTAGTTCCGCTATATATGGAGTTCTCTCATTCTCAAAGAACAAATGAAACGAATACATGAATTTTGAATTCTTTGAATTTTAGCTGGTGTTCGTTTATCGAGGCACGGTCCATAAATCAAATCGCCATTGTTTGAGTAACTCAAAACTACGGTTTCACACAACTGTTTCCTCAAATCTTTGTTTAGAATTGTCCTGTTACGGTAAATATTTCTTAACGACATATAGCTTTTCTGGACTATTTGTTTAATACGTGTTTTAAACCATAAATCATCGTCAATAAATAGTCCCAAATTTTTTATTGTTCTACAGGGCTCAATACTTACACCATTGATTGCCACTTCATCTGTGGCATGAGCTCGATTACCCAAATATATCATTTGTGATTTGGTAGGATACAATTTCAAACCGTGTTTATTAGAATAATTAAATATTTTATCGAGGGTATCATTAATTCTTGTAATGACTATATCAGCATTATTTTTATTGAAACTTGCATACACTTGAGTGTCGTCAGCAAATTAATGTATGTAACAATCACCAGAGAGTTCTTTCAGATCCATAGTATAGAGTAAAAACAGGAGCGGGCCTAGAATTGAGCCCTGTGAAACCCCTCGAGGTAATGGCATTGCACTGGAACTGGTTTCCTCTAGAACAACATACTGACATCGGTTGGAGAGATAAGATATTTATAAAATATATCAGCTCCATAAAGCGATGATTTTGCTACTTGGGACTGAATTTTTAATTTTATTTCACTTTTATAATTATGACATCCATCATTTGTGGTTTTCACATTTATGTTATACTTTCAAACGGCCAATTTTATATAGTGTAGTCCTTTTATAAAATGTTTATGTCACTTCTTCTTTAAAAAACCCATTATCCAAATAGTATTGATACTACAGGCTGTTTTGTTGTCAAATTTCATCTTGTATATTTCACTTTCTTAATTTAATGTTCTATCGATTTTTTTGTGCTTTGCCAATGAGAACGTATTTTTTTCAGAAAATAAAGTATACTGATTGATTGATTGATTATAAAGTCGTGTTCAACAAGAATTGTGGAAATCTTGTGGATAATGTTCGAGATATGAATCAATTACCTTTAACCGAAATCAAAACGAACAACAGCAACAACTCAGACGTGTTCGAAAACGTCATTTTTGTCCGATTGTCCACCTCGCTGCCTCACATCACTCATCCCTTTTCCCGAAGGAGTATCTGTCCGGATCCATCACTTTGCCATGTGCTAAGCGTCAGAACTAGTCGCGCGTCTGCTCAAACTAGTCGCACGTGTGAGACACCCTTCACCTCGCGACCTCACCGTTACGCGATCTAGCAGCATCCGCGGTGGCCGTGTCAAAGGCGGCCCGAAAGACAAATGAAGGAACGACCCCCGAGAGCGCCTCGTTCGCATCCTCGTGCGCGCGCTGTTAGTTCGAAGGGCCCGAAAGGATTTTGGAAAATAGGGTCGCAATAATTCATTAATTGGGTGTTAGTGCGGATTTAGATCCTTGCGGAGAGGAGAATGGGGGTGTATTTCAAAGGGAGAATGATGTGTGTTGAGACAGCGGAGGAAACACGTCGTTATGTTGTAGTTTTAGGTATCGTGAGTGTATTTGCCATCCAGTAACGTTCGGAGATCTTCGGGGGTGATAAAACAAAAATTCTGTGAATGAGCTGACAGTTTGTAATTTTCAGTAGCAACATAGCATAGAAATATATATATATATATAAAGATATATATATATATTATATATATATATAAAGATGATAGCCGTAAATTGAACCCCATTTGGAATCCCCTTCTTCCAACCGTAATTACCAGGCCACGTGAAACTTATCCGCAATCAATTATTATCCCATTAACTCCAACTACACAGCAGGCACCAGCAGACAAGACAAACGAGAAAACCCGTAAGACCCGCCCACCTCCAGGTAGCCAACCACCTATAAATACTACAGTGCAACCAACATCGGATCGTCTTTTGAGATCAAGGAGTAGGCAGGTTGAGACCTTGATATCTCTCAAGACCACGACTCGAGGAGTAGGCAGATAGAGGCCTCGCAGTCACACTCTTGAAAATGGCTCCAAAGCAGGAGCCGAAACGTCGAGTTATAAACTCTCAACGCGGTTCAACCCATGAACTTAGTAAGGTACATATTTCTGACCGCGGAAACCTTTCCGAACATATATATATATATATAGTAGAAGGGTAGTCTTTGCTGACTAGTTAGGATACAAAGCAGGAAATTTTTTGGGTATAGCAGCAAGCAAAACGTGTACTCTTTTAACACTATATTTCCGATATTTCAACAGTGAAGATGACAGTATTCACTGTTGAAATATCGGAAATATAGTGTTAAAAGAGTACACGTTTTGCTTGCTGCTATACCCAAAAAATTTCCTGCTTTGTATATATATATATATATATATATATATATATATATATATATATATATATATGTATTACATACTTATTCTAGAATGCTTATCTCATATTTCAAAACCGTTATAAAAAGTTCGGAATAGTCCGCAATGCGCATGTGCGTCATTCGTGTTTTTTTTTTGTAACAGGCCTGGTTTTAGTAAAATATTATGGTACAAACGTTGTTAATTCTAATCTCGGGGAATAAGGTATACTTATATACCTGCTATTTAGTCGATTTGAATACATCTTTTCACATATTTATGATCCCAAATATTCAGCAGAGGCCATCAGAAAGTAGAGTACTGTTATTATTATTTATCGCTCTGAAGCGACTCGTTGATTTTTGGTATCGCAATCACTTTTCAGCTGTAAATAAACTCAACAAAAACTATGGAACCACCCCAAGTAGTCGGTGCGAATTTTAAGCAGGCACTAGTTTGGAAAATAAGGTGGAAGTACCAGACACTGTGAAAATTGATTTCAGCTAATATTATGAATAATTTAAACTCAAATTTGTATTTATAAAATTGGATTCTTCTATATTAAAAAAAAAGCTCAAGATTTTCTTTTTATTGAACGATTCATGTCAAAATATGTAACTGCATTTGATTTCAATTAAAATAATTTGAAGGGAATAACATAGTATTTCTACGATTATTTTTGGTTGTGTTACCTTAGTGCCATTTCCATAATGGGGGATTATGAAAAAGTGAGACCAGAAGCACTTTTCTAATCATCAAAGAAAAGCACTTTCATATTGACATTCATTTTCTAATATTACCTTTTGTAGGAATCAAGAATTAATTCAAGGATAGTCAGAACATAATATAAGCGGTGTGGCTAATACATTTTGTTTGCAAAAAGTTGTATCACTCGCCATGCTGACGCAGACACAGTGTTGGTACGGCATTAGGTTTCAAATGATTCTATTGCCTTTGTCACATCGGATGTGTTTATCTAGGATGACTCCTAAATATTTTATTTAGTTGTCTATCTCAATCCTGGGATAAAAACAAGGGTCTTGATTATTAACTAATTTGTGTATTTTGAGTGTTTTATTTTCTGGATGGTCATTATTTTGTAGTGATATAGTCATAAATTAAGTTTCATCAATATTCAAGCCCAAGAGGTTGATATCAAGCTAAACTTTGACATCCTTCATTCAGCTGCTGTGAAGGTTTTGACCAAGTATCTCTAATGAAAACTATGGCAGTGTCATCAGCATATGTGACCCTGAACATTTTGTATACAGGGTGTCCTGTAAACCTTGTACAATATTGAAACTGGTGATAGCCCAGGTCAGGACTGTTCAGAATATCGGAATTTCACCTCAGTAAAAATATCACCGTTTTCGAGATAATGGGCATTTTAAGTAATTCTGGAAAATCGCTACCTAACCTTAGATTTTTGAGTGCCATGTATACAAATTGAGACGAAATCAAATATCCTGGCTGCTAAAGATTTCTGATGAGTGATGCTTTCAGATGTACAGAACAGTTTTTCAGAAAGTGAAATATTTTTCAAGAAATGAGGGTAAAATGACAGATTTGCGATTCATCAATTTTTTTTTTAAAGTTTGACATTATTTTCTAGATGAAACATAACCAATTGGAAGTGGATATTCATTTCAAAAGAATACTTATTTTATCCAGACTCTACCATGGTATAAAACGAACTATTATTATTTTTGGATAAAGTGATTTCCATTGAATTAGGAGTGGTTTCATTCTAGGCTTCCATCAACTTTTATACATTTTATTTCAATTTTATCCACATAAAATGTGGAAATGATTATTAAAAATAAAGAATAGACTGCTTGGTAGCATTAAATAGTATGTCAATAAAATTAACTTTTCATGTAATTAAGCCTAATTAAATTATCCAAATGAAATGTCGATTATCCGACATGGCACCGACTGATACGAATTCTTGAGATAAATATCGCAATTTTCCAACATTCAGATTCCAACGAAGTTTCAAAGACCGACAGATATACAGGGTATAACCAAATAAGTGTAACATTTTTTTTTAGGAGGTGAATCCTTTTCGAAAATTTTTCTAACTCCTGTGTCCGTAGAAGCAATAGTTTCCTTATGAAAAAATAAAAAACAGCATTATGCATGAAAGGATCTTATGTAAATAGAATTGAAAAGATCTAGTAGGTGGCTGTCACATTTTGTTTGAACAACTTGTGACTTGTGACTGTCGTAGTTTTTTTAAATTATTCCGCATGTTTCATTCAGTGGTATTTATTTCTTCGTCATGCTGTACACACGTTATACTCCCCGATAATATGCGCATATCACTACATTTATGGTGAATGTGGAGGTAGTGCTACTGCTGGCTGCAGCACCGCTTTATGCAGAACGATATCCGATTGCCGCTCAGAGAATCGCTGATATGGGGGATATAACCTATAACGCTTTTGAAAAGTTTCTTCTTGAAAAGATGTCGTCTCTTTGTACTAGTGGATGGAAAATAAAATTTTTGTAATAATATTCAGTGCGATGTTGAATAATCGTTATTGTGGTTTATAGTGTATGTTGATTCAAAAAAACGTTGAAATAGTATTCTTTTCTTTACATCTCATTGAATGCTTCTAAGCAATTGATTCGTTAATACTCATAATTATTTGACCATTTCATTTTGTTAGGAGAAAATTAAAAGGATTTACTGACAAAGTCTAATGGAGTTGATTTTAGCACAGAATAACATCACACTCTAATATAATCGAAATTCTACTACTTCCAAAAATAATTATCGTATGTTTTATACCATGGTAGAGTCTGGACAGGATGGGCATTCTTTTGTAATGAATGTCTACTTCCACTTGGTTTTGTTTTTTTCAAACAATAATGTCAAACTGTTGTTAAAAAAATTGGTGAAACTCAAATCTGGCATTTTTCCCTCATTTCTCGAAAAATTGTATCGTTTTCTGAATTTTTTTTTGTACGTCTGAATAAAGCATCAATCATCAGTAATCGTCAGCAGCAAAGATATTTGAATTGGTCTCAATTTGTAGACATGGCACTCAAAAATCCAAGGTGACGTAGTGATTTTCCAGAAATTTAAAAAATACTCATTATCTCGAAAACGGTGAGATTTTTACTGAGGTGAAATTCCGATATTCTGAACAGTCCTGACCTGGGATATCACCAGTTTCAATATTGTATAAGGTTTACCGGACACCCTGTATGTGTGATGTTGTTGATGTACATCAGAAACAGTATTGGTCCCAACATCATTTCCTGGAGCATACCAAGAGTCTCTGAAGACCATTCACTCAATTCAGTCATTCACTCAATGTATTCAAAATTTCACCTCTCATAGCTGGGTTAGATGAACACCTTCACTTTTTCATTATACAAAAAAGACAACATAAATCCCACTGGATACATAGGGAGTCTGGAAGCTGACAATTCTTCCATGTAAGCAATGCATTTAATGGGAATATTTCCTTTCTGGAAACCATCAAATAATACCGAGAATTTTCCGAGAAAAATATACGTATTTTTCATCTCCGTTCGGTGGCTTATTGTGTTAAGTAGATCCTCTCTTCCACCTTGAAGTTCACAGCAGAAGAAATCTTTCCAGACCTAATTAGCCTCGGAGGAAGGTTCGAGCAACAAGTCCGTTCGGAAAGAATATTCCAACATCAAAAGAAAATACTGCAAACGGCTAGAAACTATTTGCGCAAAAGATAAAATAGCTCTAGCAGAGAGGATAAACAAACTCGTTTGGTTTTCATTATTTTCCCGTCTTGCAACCCCACTCCATCATCTTTCGAATTAGTATGCCGGTTCTTTGTGAAGACCTACTTCAAACGGCATGAAAACTGAAAACTGAAAGGTGAGCGAGCATATCCACTGCCAGGTAATCAAAACTGAATAAATAGGGATGGAATGAATTAAAAACAAGCTCTTCGGAATATTTTTCACGAGAAGTGCAGTAGTATAAATGAGATGAACTGTGATTAGGAATCTGCAGCCAATTTCGAAAGAGTACTGAATTCATTGAGAACAGCACTTGTGCGGTTTCGTCATTCGGCAGGGTTGATGCAAAACCAATTTTTTCATATCATTATCAAACATTTCTATGAACTTTTTTTTTGTTTCGTGGCATGGTCTGATTCCTGAATATTATTATTTCTGAGGAATCAGAAATGAGACATATTGGACATTCCTTTTAGCTTTACAACTTACTATTACGAGTTGGAAACAATTGATGGATAAGGGAAAATATATTGTGGCAGTATTCATTGATTTGAAGCGGACATACGAAACAATTGATCGATGTATACTAATGCAAAAATTGGAATATTACGGTATTAAATTCAATGCACTAAAATGGTTGGATAGCTAGCTACCTTAGTGACCGAAAACGGGTTGTGAAAATAAACAATCATGTCTCTAGTGTTAGAGAAGTAAATATAGGGGTGCCACAAGGAAGCGTCATAGGTCCTCTGCTTTTTATACTGTATATGAATGACATCAACTGCTCTCTTGATTGTGAATTTATCAACTTATATGCAGATGATACATTGTTGGCGATTAGTGATGATTCCTTGGAGTTGGCAACTCAGAAAATGAATTAGACAAACTACAAAACTATTTGAAAATAAATATACTGAAATTAAATGTTCAAAAAACAAAAGATATGATTATTTCCAATCCAAATAAAACTAAAAATATATATATAAAAATGGTATAACATTAATTATAGAAAACGAAAAAATTGACATTGTGGAGAATATCAAGTACCTAGGAGTCGTGTTGGATGAAAATTTAAAATTTAAAGAACACTTTAAAACAATTAAGAAAAAAATTTCGAAAAAATATTTTTTTTCCCAAAGGTTAGCTGCTCAAATATCAGTGAAAGCAAGATTAACAGTTTACAATAGTATTTTCCAACCACATTTTGAGTATTGTGCAACCATACTCTATCTCTTAGACAACAGTAAAACCTCTCTTCAAATACTACAAAATCGTGGTATGAGATTGGTCTAAAATGCAACAGACTTACACTTATAATTCATATTCAAGAAACTCTACAGTGACAATCAGTAAATAAAATACTAACATACTATGCAATGATATTTATTTTTAAAATAGTCAAAGGATTGATGCCAGTATATTTCAATCAGTTCATCAAATTCAATCACGAAATTTACGAACACTATACAGTATGCGCTTACAATTTTCACATAGAGAAGGTCAATACTATAAAAGATATGAACACATTATTTGTAAAAAAGGATTGAATGAATATAATGCTATCCCAAATGAAATTAAAGCCTGTGATACTCTCGTAGCTTTCAAGAAAAACCTTATAAAATATCTGTGATTTTATTTATTTATATATTTGTAGGTAATTGTTTAATTTGTTTTTATATCTGTAATATTGTACTTATATAAGCCATAGTGGATGAATTTATTTTTATTGTTATATATTTATGTGTTATTTATTGTAAATTGTAAAACAATTATTGTATTGTGAATATTAGGATTTCCCATTTTATCAATAAACTTACTTACTTACTTACTTACTTACTTACTTACTTACTTACTTACTTACTTACTTACTTACTTACTTACTTACTTACTTACTTACTTACTTTTTCGACTAATCAAACGAAACCTACAAAAAGGCAAAATATGATTGGCAACTGAAATTGAAATCCTCATGAATCAAAATGTTCAATTTACATATGAAATATTTGAAAGAAATCCAAGTGACTTCAATGAATTCCAATACGATTCAGGGGTTTGCCGCTCGACTTCTTCCGATCATATTTGAGTGATCGAAAACAATGTGTGAGCATCATTAATTCATCATCTGATTATAGAGCTGTCATGCATGGAGTGCTGCAAGGCTCTGTGTTAGGACCTCTCTTATTCATTATTTATGTGACTGACTTGTTTCACAATATGTATCCGAAGACTTGCGTTGCTTTTGCGGATGACACAACTTTGGTTGATGCTAGCACGAATATGGAAGATTTGAAGATAAATAGTCTTATAACTACTACTCGAGCTAGAAAATGGTTTACTTCCAATAATTTGACGATAAAACACAGAATCTCATCTCAACGAACAATAACATTGCTCAAGGTCATAGTGTAAAGCTCTTTGGATTAGTCATCGATGATAAACTAAATTGGTCCTGTCATGTCCAACAACTATGCCAAAAACTCTCAAGTTCCACATTCGTGCTACGCAATTTGAGTAAACAGTTATCCATAGAAACTATGAGATCATGTTATTTCGCTTTGTTTCTTTCTCATCTCAGTTACGGTACGTTGCTGTTGGGTAAACTCTTGTCATGCTAACATTATTTTCCGTTTGCAAAAACAAGCTATCAGGATCGTAGCCGGTGCTGGTTTCAGAGACCACTGTAAAGAAATTTTCAAAACTTTAAATATAATGCCCCTTCCATCATTATATATTTTTGTTTCATTAATAGAAATCAATAAAAACAAAGTCAACCTAGAGACCAATGCAGATGTCCATAACTATTTGACAAGGAATGCTGATCATTTGAGATTTCCTCAAAAATTCAACAAAATCTGAATTTATTCAATTTCTTACCTAGAAGTATCAAATCATTGAATAATATTGGAAAATTCAAATCCACAATCAAAAGACATATTTTATCTCATTGTTTTTATACAGTTGAAGAATATTTCCACACACCATTTTTTGAATTTGAGTGACAAAATTTTCAAGGAAACTGCTATATCACCGATGACCATTAATCGAAAACAATTTCAAGGTTTCAAAACACTGGGTTGTTCAACGGTTTCAAATTTTATATATTTTCTCATTTTACATTTTGTAAACTTTGAATTTGCATATATATTGTAGCTATATATTTTGTATTTCAATTATTTTTATATTCTATATTTTACATATTTTTAAATTTTTTATGTGACCTGCTGTTTTCATTGTCAAAGTTGACTTGCCAACAAAAATTTTTTTTTCGGAAACAATCAATGTTATTTAAAAATCTGGTTTGTCCAACGATTTTAAATTTTATGTATTTTAAATATTTTGAATATTTTAAGTATCTCTATATATTTTATGTATTTCTCCACTCTATATTTTGTAAACTTTGAGTGTACACATATACTGTGGTATAGTAATGACTTGTCGAAAACAATATTTTTTGTAACTTGGTTAAATAAAGATTCTATTCTATAAGAAAAAAATCAAACCAAACTTAGACAGAAGCAAAATGAACATATTATTTATTTAATCAGATTTTACTGTCCGACAAGAAAAATAAAAGTTTGGAAGATCATCAGCGAAGAAGAAATTCTTTCAATTGCCAACAGTCTGAAAACCAAGACTACTCAAGACATGTATGGCATCAATACCAAATTGCCCCATCACTTATTATCAAACCTCTGACTTACGTCACCAAACATTTTCTCTCAGATGGACCATTTCCTTCCGTGCTCAAGCTATTTATAAAAAACATGATAAAAAATTGCCTGAAAACTACAGACAAATACACATATCACCAACAATATCAATTATAATGGAAAATGCAATTTCCATACAGTTCAGTAACTACATGGAGGAATTGAGTGTATTTGAAATTCATCGATATGGATTTTGAAGAGGAAAAAGCTCAATAGATGCGGTAAATCAACTTATTAAATTTTTGAAGATTTTGAATATAAAAACTTCATTCAACCATCTTCACTGATCTATCAAAGGCCTTTCTGAAAAACTCCTGAAGTAATTAGATTTGTATAGAGTAAGAGCTGTTTTTAGAAACATAAGTGAATCCCATCTCAAACAAAGAACAGCTTTCAAGGTCAAAACCTATGAGAGAGCAATAGGAGTCAGGGTCAAAACTATGAGAAAGCAAAGGGATTCATACACATACAAGTCTTCTCGAAAAAATCCTCCCCACTACTATATTGATAAAAATATATAAACCGGGGAAAATATTATAGCAAGCATTTTCTTATCAAAATGAGAAATACCGATTTCAAATTTGACTTGTCGAAAGAATATTTTTGCAAAGAAAAATCAAAAGTGGTTTTGTGTGAAAGAAAATTCCCATTGAATAAATCCAAATGTAAATTTGTTGTTGTGAATCTTTCATATGATTTGAATTTCACTATATGTATTGAAATTACTGGAAATAAGGGAGACCGAGTGATTTTCACAGAAAACGAGTGGAAGCAGTTTTTGACACACTAAGGAATCATCACCAATTATTTGTACTCATCAGATCAACCGAAGACCATTGAAGACGATAGATTCACCATTGAGTTTAGCCAATTTACTAACGGAAGAGTAGTCAAAATCATAAAAGACCACTCCTCAGTGTATTTGGGGTTCGATAATAACAATATACATTTTCGTACATTGTTATTTGTATGATTTTGAAAGTATCTTTATATACATAATATTTTTTTTGTATTCCCACCATAAATTCACAATTTTTCCATTCCAGGTACTCATTAGAATTAGCCACTATTTTCAAATACTATTTTTGGTCTTTGATTTAAAAATGAATCTGAAAATTGATAAAATGGGATGATGATCTGAACAACTCAAAAAAATTTGCTACTGAGCACAAAAATATCAATACTCACACTGCACACACTTCACTTTATTTATTGATCCCAAGAAACATTTCTGTTTATAGAGGGATTACATTTTTACATAAATTGTATAACGGCAATACATACATACATACATATTTAATACAAATTGATGAAGAAATCAAACAATTAAGTAGTAGAAAAGGAATGATGAGAGTAATTTGTGAAATAAGTCATATCAAAGCAAAAAAAACAAATTATAATATTATAGGAATTGAAGTCAACTGTTAAGTATACATTTCTTAAATTCATTTTGAATTTAGTTACAGTCCTAATTTCTGTCACAATTTTCCACTAAACTATTCAATATCGATAGCCATTTCTTTCTCAAGGTTTCCTGTTTCAATCCTAGAAAAAAAAATTTGAATGGAAATATAATCTGTAATTGTCTTTAGTGAGAAAAATGGAAAAAATGTACTCTTCAATCTACCAATTAACAATTTATAAACAAGATGATCTTGAACTCACCTATGAGAATACAATATAATTTATGACATTTATAGGTATTCTTGCAGGTTTTCACTGCATTATAGGTACTTCACCTTCAGAAGAAAGGAATATTTGTACCACTAAAAAAGTAAACAACTTATAGTTGGATCAGTGACAGCAGGGCTCATCAGAATATCTTGGGAAAATCTGCTTTCTTTTTCTTTTCCGTGAATCTGCTAAAACTATTTTTGAATATTTCCAATAACATTTAACTGAATTTTGACATGTGTCACTAGTTCAAACATCGGACCTAATTTCGTGGTGTTCTTCGAAGCAGTGGAACTATTAGACTCCACCCATTGGCCATATCCGTAAGAAGGCCAAAGCCTTCTAGGATCCAGTGACCCTAGATCAACGTCGTGAAGTACTGTACCACAGCACAGATCGGAACAGAGTAACACCTGTCGAAACGAACAGATTCACAACGACCAAAGAACATTCAAATTTTCAAAAGATCAAAGTGGGAAAGAAATTTAGTGAAACATAAGGGAGTTAAAATACTGTTTGCAATCAAATTGTTCTTGTTCGTTTAGATAAACCACATTCGGATTATTTATAGCAGAATTGATCTAAAAAATATCAAGGAAATTGAGTAAAGAACATTTTTGGCCAACATGTAATATATCTAAATCAGTATCAATATCAAAATTGAGACAAGGATTAAGAATATATTAAGCAAACGAACTTATAGTGTTATATTCATCTATTTGTGGGTTTTTAGAACTCTCAATTAGTTTAACATGTTCCAAATCTCTAGTTTTTATCTTTTGGCCACTCTGTCCAACATTTACAGCAACATACTCAGGCTGTTAGCAAGAGATCCTGGAAACGCCTGATATGTGGGAAAGACGTACTTTGTCTTCAGTATGAACTGACGTTTTGGAGATTGATTCGGAAATGCTAAGTATCACCTGTAATGTTTCTTTGTGGTACTGAAGGAATATTTCAAGTGCAAAACGTAATAGACAAATATCTAACTAGCGATAATTTTTCCCCATCACGAAAAAATAACTCACACGTAGTCATTAAGAGTTCGACTGGATAACATTACCACAACTCATCCTAACCCACCTTTTACGGGCCAATTTGTCAGAATAATCACCGTCATACAGAAGAAGCGAACGCGGTAGAAGGTCGTTACTTTGGATAAGCGTTTGATACTTCCGTGTTCTATATTTTAGGCTTTTATGACCCGCTATCCACATATAAAGGTTTTCTGAAACAACAGTCTCTGGAGATTGCAGTAGAGAACGTGGGGTGAATTCTTTTCTGGCATTCGTTTCGTGTTGGTGGGGGCTGCTGGAAAGAGCGCGATATTTCACTTTTATTAATATTCTGTGTCCTGCGGATGGACTCCTGTGGGAAAAGTATCTCATTGCTTTCCTGGCGTCGAAATATACAGTGTGCGGCGAAAGCGCGGAACGCTTCCAATAGCTCAAACACGCTTCACCTATATCTTTATAGTTCATTAGGAAGACTAATTAAGTATGGAACCACCAAGGAACGGTTTAAGGACCTGTACTGTTGTTATGAGCACTATTGTCAGTGTGAATATATCAAAGTAATAATTTTAATGAGAACTGTTGTATATGGAAATTTAGTAAAATATTATCATTATTATCAAAACCAGAAAAGGCAAAATGCTATATTTTACCTTTCTAGTATCAAATTATTACCATTAAGATACAAAGACCACCACAAAACCCAATGAATAGGTCAAAACTAGAGGTGATTTTAAAAAATTTTAAACTTGTACTGCTGACTTGCCAAAAACATAATTGTAACTTGGTCAAATAAATCCATTTTATTCTAGGACTCTGTGGAAACTTTTGGACCTTTTTTTTCTCGAATCTTTTTTTTCTCGAATCTTTTTTTTGCAGGATTTTTTTCAGTCTCTTTTTTCCCGGTCCTTTTTTTCCCGGACACTTTTTTTTCCCGGACAATTTTTCTTTCCTCAACTCTTTTTTCTGGTTTTTTTTTTCCCAAACTCTTTTCTTTGCCAGGCTCTTTTTTCCAGACTCTTTTTTTTCTTGGGCTCTTCTTTCCTTTTTTTATTGGACTACTTTTTTCCTCCTTTTTCTTTCCCCGACTATTTTTTAGACTGTTTTTCTTCCAGCATCTTTTTTTCCCGGATTCTTTTTTATCGGACTCTTTTTTTAACGAACTCCTTTTCTTTTCTGGACAATTTTTATCTGGACTCTCAATTTCAGGACTCTTTTTCCGCTTTTTCCGTTTTCTTTTTTTTCGGACTCCTTTCTATCCCGGACTGTTTTTTTGCTAGACTCTTTTTTTTCCTGATCTCTTTTATTTCCGTACTGTTTTTTTCTGAAATCTTTTTTGCTGTACTCTTTTTATCGTGGGCTCTTTTTTTCCCGGACTCCTTTTTTTCAGAGGACTCTTTTTCTTTCCCATACTTTTTTTTTCAGAATCTTTATTTTCCTGGATTCTTTTTTTTTTTGGACTCTCTTTTACCGAACTCCTTTTCTTTTCCGGGTTATTTTTTCCAGACTCTCATTTTTAGGACTCTTTTGCCCCTGGGCTCCTTTTTCCGTACTATTTTTTCCGGACTCCTTTTTATCCCGGACTGTTTTTTATTTGCAAGACTCTTTTTTCCAGACTTTTTTTTTTCTGGGCTCTTTCTTTTCCGTACTATTTTTTTTCTGAAATATTCTTTGCTAGACTCTTTTTTTCCTAGGCTCTTCTTTTCCTGCACTCCTTTTTTTCACCGGATGATTTTTCTTTCCCCGACTCTTTTTTACACTGCTTTTTTCCAGAATCTTTTTTTCACGGATCCTTTTTTATCGGACTCTTTTTTTTATGAACTCTTTTTCTTTTCCGGACTAATTTTTTCCCGACTCTCATTTTTAGGAGTCTTTTTCCCCTTGGCACTTTTTTTTTCCAGAATCTTATTTTTCGTGGACTCTTTTTTTCCCGGACTCTTTTTTCCAGACTTTTTTCTCCCTCTCTCTTATTTTTCTTTGACTCTTGTTTCTTTTTGATGAATGAACACTGTTGAAAAATTAACAAAAACAATCAAATCATGTTCCTGAATATTGGATTTGGGATGAGAAAAAAGTGATTCTCCTAATTTTGAGGTATATTTTGTTCATTTATTTATATTTTGCTGTGAAAATTGAAACAATCGAATAAGTTCATTCCTTCCTTCATCCATAAATTACATTTAAATAAATTATGCAACAATTTCCCCCTCGTACAGTTACACGTAGTGAATCAAAGTCAATTACTTTTCACGCCGACATTCATATTCAGATCCAGGGAAAGCCTCGGGGAAAACTCGAAATATTTGAAACACTGCGTGCCACACTTTTAGCAGGAAACACATTTTCTTCGCAGGGACATGATATTCCGATACCCCACCCCTGCGAGTTATTCCTGTCAACGCTGCTCTCTTGTTCGTTTCGCTCATTCCTTATTCAGGCCAAGCAATGCAACCGAATGGAAAATATTGGAATTCGTCTATTCGGAGTCCATTTGGCGAAATATTAAATGGAATTTTATTTATGGGGTGGTTGTCTGCTTGAAAACTTGCAAGTAGAGAATTAACGATAATCCGCCCAGAACAAATTTTTTATTTTTAATCAGAAGGAAATACAATAATGTTTGAATATAAATATATGAAAGAAAGAAAAATGGAGTAAAGTAACCCTGCGATAACGATTACTGTAAAAATATATTTAAACAATATGAGATATTTTGTAGAGAGAACATCTACGATGAACACATTGCCGAGTGGACCAAAACTACATGTATAAGTAGAATTTTAAAGCACAGGAAGTCAAAACGAGTAAAAAGTGGTCGGTATCAAAAATTAGGGAATATGGATGGAGTCATCTACTATTTCCAGATTTGATTGCTTTTCGTTTACAAAATAATTTTGAGTTTTATAAAAAAAAATTAGGCGTACGAATCACTTCTGTGATTCTGTTTAGGACTTAAAAGTGAGTATCAGAAATGCTTCGTTACAACCTGCTATTGATTGTGATGCCATAATTGTATTATGATAATTACGTTATATCATGTTAAGTTCATGTAATGAATTTCTTTTTTGGAGTTTTTAGATGTTAACTCATTTTACACCAAGTACAAACTATCACTCTGATAGTTTCTGAGGTTTATTCATGTTTACTGATGACTTTCTGAAATATCAATCTGTAAACTATAGATACTAATGTCAAATGAACATACAAACTGTACTATAGAATTTGTCATTTTGATCTTCTCAAACGCCACAAAACATCCGAGAACATTTCACTGAAAACCAACCCTTAGCCGTTGAATTCCATCACCCGAATCAGACACACATTTCAGGTGAACATAAAAGAACCCTTCGTCCTACGTCTCTTGATAAGGATTACCCATAAAATTTGAATAACGTCCTGATTTGAATAGAATTTATAAGAGCTTTCCCTCTGCGATCGTTTCCTATTCTTTTTCACAGGTGGTGTCAGTTTATTCGCCTTTTAAAGCTTGCCGGCAAATCGACACGATCGCAGTTGATGCCGCAATGCGCCCCGTGTCGCTTCGAGTTAGGGGGAGCACCATGCAGGGGATGTTTGCTAGGGCTCGCACCGCCACCAGGTGGTTGTAGATGTGGATCAACGACTGATAATGTTGAGTAAATGAGGAACTAACTCTGTTGTATCAAAACTATTGAATTTACATCATCATCAATGTTAAGTTATCAACTTTGAAGAACTCAAAAAACAAGAAAACAGCTATGGAATTGGTAGAAATATCAATTCCAAATATATGTTGAGGTTCAATAATTGCCTGTGTAAGAAAACTGGGTTACATGTTTCTAATAACGATATAAACATTGCTTTTGAACGTTTCAGCACTATCATATCTCATTACTTCAATCTCTCGTTTCCCATAATTAAATAAAGTGTTATGATTTTGTGACAATGAATAATGATTGCAGATGATAGGTATGACAAATGGAACGAATTTTACTTTTTCTTTATTGATGGAAATATCCTTAATTGCTCTACCTCAAAACCCTTCAATTTTTACCTGTTTTACCATGTCTCTGCTTATTTCTTCTCTCTTTCATAGCTCAGCCACCAGCGAAGAAAACTCCTGCTCTCAGTTGGGTTCAAAGGACGTTGGACACCTGTATATAATTCTAGCAAGAAATGTAAAATTTCATGACTTAGAAATGATAAACCAATTTTGTTTATGAATTTTAATAATAATTAACGCTCTTAAACTCCAAATGAATATTTTCTAAAACTGAAATGCTTAACTTTTTCTATCTATTATTACTGAAATTCCTACTCACCTAAAAATACCCACAATTTATTGCTTTGTTCTAAAATATTACCATAGCACCCTCTATCAACTAAATTAAATTAAACAAGTTTGGCAATTGTCCACTGGATGGCATTAGTTTATAGACAATGGTGGACTTTCATAAGTATAATCATTGTTTATATAGAAGTAAGATAGTTAGTCAATGCCTGTGTAATTGGTGTTGGACGCAAACGCGAGTGTCATCTAGCGTGATTAGTTACAAACATGAATATTTGACGTCATTTTAATGCAGGTTCCTTCAAAAAACCCTGATTTTGATGCTGTCTCATTGTTTCAATCAAGTTACGACATGACTTGGAGGCCAGATCACTGAAGTTACGACATGACTTGGATGCGAGCTCACTATCGCCATCTACATGTCGCATCCATTTTGATCCAATTATAATCCCATAAGGTTGACTAACTATCCTCTATATAAACAATGGTATAATTGATGCTCTTTGTTGTTGAAATACTAATAACTTAAAATAATATGGCTCGAGAAGCTTTATATGAAGTTTGCAGTTCCTATTAAAATATTCGGAAGTTAATAATTGTTGATTTAAAGTATGTGGCTGCAATTCTGCCACACGAATCTGCCTAACTCAGGACACAAATGAACGGATTTTTAAATACCTTGGAATTTCTGCTGGATCCTAGCTACTTAGTGCTTAGTGCTTTCTCTAGTAAGTACGAGTCTTACGAGCCTAAATTTCAGATGTCTTTGCTTTTTTGTGTTTCTTTTCTTAGATGTTTTTATGCTCTGTGTTATTATTATTTTCGCTTATTTTCTTTCAATTTCGGCTTTGAATTTCTATCAATCTTTCTTTCATAAAATTTTGTCTGAACTCCTTTACCACTTTCCCCAGTAGTATTCCAATTTTTTTCCTTCTTTTCACAATCTTTTTATTTCACTTTTCACTTTTTTCTTTAAAATTATTACTGTTTTTAGTTCATATACTTATCTCTACCTCATAATCTACTTAAAATCTATAAATTTCAGGTTGAAATCATATTGTTGTTTTTTCACCTCTATTTCATGTTTTTCCAACATTTGACATTTCCAGTTGGAATTTTTTTTCTTCCATCCACTTCTATACTGGATGTCTGCTAAATTTGAATAAACAATTTTGATTTCTATCACGAAATTTTAATATTTTTTTTGCTCTAAAGAGATAGCAAAATTTACACGTTGTTGCAACAAACAATGTTATACGTTTACATAAATGTAAGATTTCAAATAGGAAAAGAAATACCTCGTACTACAAACAATAAACATGAATCAAAGATTATATAACCAGGAAGGAAAAAAAACAGGCAAATAATTAGGTTGTTTGAATTTTTCTGATCTGCATAAATTCATTCTTTTTTCATAACAATAGCGAAGGAGACAGAGAAAAAACAAAGAGAGAAACTTGGAGATGTCTGCGTTGACGAAAAAGATTTGCATGTTTTTTAAGATTTGTCAGTTACAGCTCTTCAAATGATGACTATAAGTATTAGGACACACTGTCCGCTCATTTTGTGTACAATAACCTGTTAGAAGCCTAACCATAATAATGGTTGCTCTCCTTCTCTAGCTTCTGTTCTGTTTAGTAGGAGTGTCAATGTACTATAACGTATAAGATCTATTGTGTCCCCTTCTGCTGCTCAACCGTTTAGGATTTCTCAACTACTAGAGCAGTTCCTCCAGTCCTAAAACTTTCAAGAAGTTCAGGATATCGGATGGCTCCAGGTTTGGTGAATCTGCCTCTTCTATTTGTTTTTCTCCAAGATATCTTCACCTTGGAGTTTGCAGGTTCATACATTCTGAGATAATGTGGATGTTGCTACATTAGAACTGAAACCTAAACTTTATCCTAAAGTGGAAGATTGGTTTTGGGCATCAGAGTGCTTTCTGGGATATATGTTCTCGTTTGTTTTGGAATTGCTTCAGATCTATTTGGACCAAAACTCTCATGGTCAAATGACCGTTAATTTATAATCATTTCAGTGTGGTAATATTCGGACAGTTGACTCGTGAAAACTCTTCCTTGACATGGGAAATGAGATCCAGTTGAATCTAAAACCGACGCATTTTACTCCCTGCAATATTCAATTTTTCCCGACAGACCATGCAGCGGCTAATCCGGATTCGGGAATTCGTGGGTAGATTATGAGCAACGCCTTAATACCTATATTTCATCGTAACTATAATCGGCTTCCAGCGAGGTTTTCTTATTATGTGAAATACTATTCGCCCTGATTTTATAATTGGAAACTTCCATCCTCTCCTCTTCACTAAAATTTTATTACTCTAAGCCACTTAAACTGAACTCAATTAAATACTCCAAAGGAGGATTTTGGGATTATCAACCCCTGAGTACCGATCCCTTGTGCATACAAATAAGAGGGGAAGACTGAGTTTTTATTTTAATGTTTTCCAGAATTCAGCGTAATGTTTGGGTGTCCAGAATTTTCAGGGGTGGATATAGTGAAACCACTAAAAACGAAATACCTGTATAGCTGCACACATCCAGAAGTTGGGAGCATCACTTAAATATGCTTTTATCACAAAATTATTGAAAAACTTCTGGAGAAAAAGTTCTATTTGCACACTAGATAGACGAAAATGGATATTGATGCTTGGGAGTCAGTTTCTAAGGAAAATCCGAAGGTAAAAATCATGTATCGATGTCTACCATCCTTTCAGAGTATCTTTGAAAAAAGTGCCTCATTGATGAGTTGCTGAAACTACTTCCATGTGAACCAATCACTGTTTCAGAAAAAAAGGATATATTAATAGTGCTGGAAATAACCATACCGAAAGTTAAGCACACTTAATGTTTTTTGCTGCAGTCATCTTTGAAACGTAGAGTTTTTAAGTTTTTGCGCATAAACCTCGATGTGCAAACTTGTCATGATGATCAAACAGAATATAAACTCTTTCAAATCCAGCCTATCTCGCTACAGTGTAAGAATATTTTAATCTTTCCGTTATCGGTACGATTCCCAAAAGCATTATGTGTTGGCCTTTCCAATACGGTTTGTGTATGCAGTTGAACAGGGGCTGTTCAATTTAATTTTCAAATCCAGCCTATCTCGCTTTAGTGTGAGGATAATTTGAATTTTTCTTCATTTGTTTTTCTCCGTCATTCCATCAACAGTGGATAGATTTATCCGACGAAGCAACAGAAGTGCAGTTCAGTGCAACCAAGTGAATTAGTGCCGTTTCATGGGAAATTCTTATTCACCACCAAAGTTGTAGACGAAATATCTACCAAAAGCTTGATATGGTTAATATAAAGGTTATGCGTGCAGTCCGAGATGGCTGTTCAATTCAATTTTCAAAACCAGCCTGTCTCGCTTAAGTTTGAGGATGTTTTAATTTTTCCGTTATTGGTATAATTTCCAAAAGCTATATATGGTGGCCAAAAATAGTTGTGATGCAGTCGAACATGTGCTGTTCAATTTGATTTTCAATTCCAACCTATCTCGCTTTATTGTAAAGATACCATATCGGTATAATTCCCAAACATTTATCTTGTGGCCTTTTCAATAAGTATTGTGTTCTACTACCGCTTACCAAAAGCAGCCTTTGACAATTTTGGATTTCAACGAAAAGTTGCCGTTTTCCGAGAAATGTCATCAAGTGACAATATTCCTACTCTAGAGTTGGAGAATATTGAAAAAAAACGCCCGATATCCACCGCTTCAGTTGAAACCTAAACTATTCTTGCATAATGGAAAAAAGTGAGTACAAAGCATTCTAAGTTGCCATTATGTCATAACAGGACCTCTGCGGTAGTCAGGATTGTGCACGGGAGGCCTTCCAGCAAGGTGTCAACACATATGACAATTCGCTGATTCCCTGAATTTCAAAATAGATAGGTATCATTGAAATGTTCATATCTCAAATATATCGAAATATATTTGTGTAACTTTTACATTTCGTTTCTCGCCTGTATTTAGTAATTCGGATTTTGGAAATGTTCTCACACAAACATGTTACGTCACTGTAACAATCCGACAACGTTGGAATCGTGGAGGCATTTGTCGATTGTTATTGTATTATCACTATTGTCGAGTCACTATTGTCATTTGATTTACGATCTACCAGAGCTCATACTGTTGATGTAAAAAGCACAGCTGATAATATATTCTCTATATGTTATTGAATAACACTCCACCGATGTGGGACTCTTTTCATCCGTTCGACGACGCAACCAGTATAGAAAAAGCGATAATATGTTTGCAACCTTAAATTACCAAAATTCATCTTGTATGCTCAAAAAGGGTAATATACCGAAACTTACCTTTGGATGCTACACAACAGTCACAGTCCCATTTTCTTATTTCTTCATTACTTTCGTCAATAGTAGCTACAACATAATGTGAGTTGCTCCGCAATTTGTGTTCAGGAACTATACGGCACTTGATACGACTAGAACCCCCCCTTTTCAGTTGCACATAACCCACAGTATCATTACCATAGACTGAATGAGTTCCGAATGATGGTACTGACCCCATATTTTTCGATCCTTTCATATCCATACTTAAATAGTTTGGATTTCGAGATAAAAATTCATGAATCATTATACAGGGTGTCCGGTAAACCTTGTACAATATTTAAACTGGTGATAGACCAGGTCATGACTGTTCAGAATATCGTAATTTTACCTTAGTAAAAATCTCGAGATAATGAGCATTTTTTTAATTTCTGTAAAATCACTACCTCACCTTGGATTTTTGAATGCCATGTATACAAATTGGGACGAATTCAAATATCTTTGCTGCTGAAGATTACTGATGAGTGATGCTTTCAGATGTACGAAACAGTTTCTCAGAAAACAATACAATTTTTCAAGAAATGAGGGTAAAATGACGGGTAAAACAACAGATTTGAGTTTCACCAATTTTTTTTAACAACAGTTTGACATTATTGTTTGAGAAAACAAAACCAAGTGGAACTGGATATTCATTACAAAAGAATGTCCATTTCGTCCAGGCTCTACTATGGTATAAAACATACGATCATTATTTTTGGAAGAAGTAGAATTTCGATAATATTAGAGTGTGATGTTATTCTGAGCTAAAATCAACTCCATTAGACTTTGTCAGTAATGTCTTTTATTTTTATCATATCAAGATGAAATGATTAAATAGTTATGAGTAATAACGAATGAACTGCTTAGAAGCATTCAATGAGATGTAATGAAGTAAATACTAATTCAACTTTTTTTTTTAATCAACAAACACTATAAACCACAATAACGATTATTCAACATCGCACTGAATAATATTACAAAAATGTTATTTTCCATCCACTCGTACGCAGAGACGACATATTTTCAAGAAGAACCATTTCAAATGCGTTATAGGTTATAGCCCCCAAATCAGCGATTTTATGAGCGGCATTGTGCAATCGGATATAGTTCTGCATAAAGCGCTGCTGCAGCAGTAGCACTACCTCCACATTCACCATAAATGTAGTGCATATGCGCATATTCTAGGGGAGTATAACGTATGTACGGCATGACAAAGAAATAAATACCACTGAATGAAACAAGCGGAATAATTTCAAAAAACTACGACAGAAGTCACAAGTTGTTCAAACAAAAATTTTTAATTTTCGACAAGGATTCATCTCCTAAAAAAGTTTGCACTTATTTGGTTACACCCTGAATATCTGTCGGTCTCTGAAACTTCGTTCTAATTTGGATGTTGGACAATTGCGACATTTATCACAAGAATTCGTATTAATCGGTGCCTTGTTGGATAATCGACATTTCATTTCGATAATTTTATTAGGCCTAATTATATGAAAAGTTAATTTCATTGACATACTATTTAATGCTACCAAGTAGTCCATTCTTTATTATTAATGATTATTTCCACATTTTATCTTGATAAAATCTAAATAAAATAATTTTTGGTTAAGTATAAAGTAAAGTATAAAAGTTGATCAAATAAATGAGTATTTTGAAACCTTTGGTGTGAATACAATTCAAGAAAAAAATAAAATACCCAAACACCAAAACTACGTCCCAATCTTAAAATCTTACTTTTAGCTCCTGAAGATGCTAACTTTGTTGGCGAAATGCACGTCGAGTGTGACTGTGACGTAGTTTTGGTGTTTGGGTAGTTTCCTTTTTTTCTTGAATAAAAGTTGATGGAAGCCTAGATTAAAACCACGCCTAATTCAATGGAAATCACTTCTTCCAAAAATAATTATAGTTTGTTTTATATCATGGTAGAATCTGGACAATATCTTTTGAAATGAATGTCCACTTCCAATTGGTTATGTTTCTTTCAGATAATAATGTCAAACTTTTTTAAAAAAAATTTATGAAACTCAAATCTGTCATTTTACCCTCATTTCTTGAAAAATGTTTTCACTTTCTGAGAAACTGTTCTGTACGTCTAGAAGCATCAGTCATCAGTAATCTTCAGCAGCAAAGATATGTGGATTCGTCCCAATTTGTATACATGGCACTCAAAAATCCAAGGTTAGGTGGCGATTTTCCAGAAATTCTTAAAATGCCCATTTACTCGAAAACGGTGATATTTTTACTGAGGTGAAATTCCGATATTCTGAACAATCATGACCTGGTCTATCACCAGTTTAAATATTGTACAAGGTTTACCTTGTATAGTAGAAGGTGGCAAATTTTCACTGCTAGCTTAAAAAAGGTTTTCTTCATTTTCACAAATTCTGACAACAACATAGGCGATATCAGCAAATGTCAGCGCTCCCACTGCTGTCAGATTCATATCAACTTAGGTCAAGAAAAAATATAGTGAAGACATTCTAGGTCACAAAAGTATATACATCGAATCTTCTCTATGTTTCAAATGCTCTAATTTTTTCATAACTGAATATTGGGTTGAATCTTTCACAAGGAGGATAGCCAATGCAAAATGATTTCTAAAAATAATACTCAGTTCGACTTTGGAGCTATAGGAAAATAGCGAATTGCTGTCAACTTCTGTCAATATTTCTGACCCAAAAGCCCTTTGACGAGCAATCTCACTCGCATTGAGGAGTATGACAGCGCCCCTTGTAAACACGGGTACCATTTTACTAAACTCTGGATATAATATAATGGGCAGCGAAAGTTTATAATATTTCAATATTGCTTTCCGGAAGAATACTTTGGTAAGTAAGAGCAGGTCTCGTAAAATAAAATTTTCTGATCAACTGAACAAAAAACGTAAAGATAACGACGATAACCTGAATGACATGTATAAAAAACTAAAAAAAGAAGTAAATAAACAAGCCATCTCTGAAAAGAAACTTTTTTATAAAAATATTATTGATCATTCAAATAACAAAAACAGAACAGTTTGGAACTTAGTAAATGAAGTTAAGGGTAAACGAAAGAGTGCCAATATATCAGAAATTATTTATAACGATGAACATTTAAGTAATCCAAAAGATCAAGCAGCAGCTTTTGGCGAGTTTCTGTCTTCAGACATTCATAAAAAGATTTCTGATCACTTTGGTGAAAATGCCAGCACCAATTGTACCAAAAGTAGTCTTGCCCCTCAAACAATGTTTTTTGCTCCCGTTTCGGAACTAGAAGTCATCGACGCAATTCAACTTTTACCAAATAAAAAATCTACTGGTTTAGATGAAATTCCAATTAACGTTATCAAGCAATGTAAAGAGATAATCGCTCCAATACTCACTTATATTATAAATAGTTCTATCACACAAGGCACATTTCCATTATACCGAATTTATTAACAAACAATTAGATAGTGGTAATCACGTTGTCTGTTTTATTTGACTTGACCAAAGCTTTCGATACGGTTGATAAATCTTTTGTTTCTGATAAGTTGAATGCATTAGGCATACGTGGTTGTCTTAATGATTGGTTTCTCTCCTACCTAGAAAACAGAAAAATTGTCGTGAAAATTGACGACGTTATCTCCAAAGAATATGATATTGATATTGGTACCCCACAAGCAGTGTTCTTGGGCCCCTAATTTTTTTATTATACATTAATGACCTACCTCATTATATAACACAAGCTGAAGTCTTTATGTATGCAGATGATACATGCATGGTTATAACTGATCATTCGGAACAGAATCTTCTAAAAAAAATTGACAATACTTTTATTGAATTTGAAAACTGGTGTTCTAGAAATAGGCTTATTATAAATTTGAAGAAAACTATATGTATAGAATATTGCAGCTATTGTTTTTATTATTAGGTATGTATTAAGTGTTTATACGTCTGTATATTTTATGTAAGTAACCACTCCCATATATATATTTATTTATTTCGACAATGTCTCATCTATTGTATAATACAAAATCATGCAATAAAGAATCTATCTATCTATAAGACCAATTTCAATACCTGGTTTATCAAATTTATCACTAGGTCAACGTATTCTTTATTCTTGATGAAAATGCAGTGAGGGGAAAAAACAAAGTCACCTTACGTAAAACTGAAATGGCTTTACCTCAAACCAATGAGATGACGTGATAAAGAGTGACAATTTGAAAAGGAAACAGCTGCTCTATCAAATGTTAATTGATTGACCTGAAAGAAACCTCAAATCTGGATATATGCCCTTGTTGACAAACCCGCCAATCAATCAAGTAGAGGGACATAACCCACAAATCGTTTTGCATTGTTCGCACGGACGGTTTTCACAAAACGCGGAGAAAATGTCACCGAGCAAACACAATATGCACGCCTAACCCTTTCACCGAATACTTCCGACCTTTTTAACTTTCTTCTTACAACAGAAAAAGTCCATTGTTGGGCTGGAAACTTCCTTCTTACCGCCGCACAATTGCTTTCACTTGTTGTATTGTAAAGTCGGACTGAGTAGCGTAAAAAATATTTCAACTCGAGACCGTGAATACAATAACGCGGGAGATGCGAGTTGAAAGGTTTTGGGAAATTAGGAGAGTTTTTCTCCATGGTTTTCTTTCGCTCCGAATTCGTGCCGTGAGCTTTGCGGTTGGTGGGTTATTGTCTGTGATGGAATTCTCTTGCACACGCTAAGGCTTTGTGACCTCGACGTGCTAATACATTCGATGTGGCAGTTGTGTGCAATCACTTAAACACTACACAAAAAAAAATGTTCCCTACCAATTTGAATCAAGTCTGATAAATATCTTTCTGTTCGTTTGAGAATAACAATAAAATATATTAAAACGTTTTTTCAGGGTCTTTTCAGTAGCTGACGATTAACTCAGATGTATTTTATACTTATTTGGATTTGTGAAGAAACGGGTTTTATTTGGGTTAGCCAAACTCGTGAATTCTCAGGAACAATATTTATTTTTCAGTAATGATATCCTGACCAACAAATTCTAAAAATAAGGTTAAGTGAACTAAAAAGTTTGAATTTCAACCAATTTTCACAATTTCTTTAAACACTTACCAAAAAAGTGACCAAACACCAATCTAATATATATTTAACAAATATATATGTGTGTTTTGGCAAAATTATTAAAGGTTCAACATTGTATATTACTTCATTCCAAATATTGACAACTCAGTCCTGTCAGATCAAATCAACAAAAAATCTGTTTTCCAAGGAGACTCGAAAATTCAAAATGATTTATAGGAAAATGATAAATAGGAATCTCGGACGGATCAATGTACCAAAATACAACAGTGTACTGGATGTTGCAAGAAAATTGTTTTATGGATGAGAATAATTAGCAACTATAATTTAAGATAGAAAGTATAAATTAGGACAGAAAGTTTCAGTACAGATTGGAAATTGAAAGTGCACTTGTTTTTGAATTTCTGATATTATGATATTATGCTGGATATTGTGCTGCAACTGTTGCGAGAAGTAATTTGAAAATCTACCTGAAAAACTTAGTTTTTGATATCAGTACTACTTTGAGAATATTTCAGGAAATGATGCTATTCTACTTTCGAACATCATTTTAATGTTAACTGGAGATAACACATCCAAAATTTCATGTAATTTCATCCAAAATTTCAATTGAATTTTCATCCTATTCATTAAATAACTTTAAAAAAAGATTGAAAGTTCTTCTCGGTGAGTAGACTGTCTCCTTTCGAACTGACCGGCTATTAACCAAACTGATATGCATTGCTGTTCTTAATGTTTTATGTATAATATCTACTTTGTAATTCCCACAATGGGGTAACATATTGTTCATATTGTTTATATTGTTCATATTGTTTATTTATTGTCCGTATTGTTCATATATTGTTCATATTATTTATATTCTTTATATTATCTTATTTCTTTCACTTCTTTCCCTTCAGGAACATAGGGTTGAGTTTAAAAACAGCTCACGCTGACACTCCGCCTTTTCACCTCCACTGTTAAATTGTACTTGTTCTGTTTGTTTTATGGTGAATAAAGACGAATTATTATTATTATTATTATTATTATTATTATTTCTAATTAGCAGTAATTATATTATCTACGCATATTTTGAAGCAATGTAATGAAAAGAATCATTAATTTTATTTTTCTTTGATAATGAATCAACACGCTTTTGATAAATTGTAAGTTTCAAGTCATAAGGAAGGTTAATGATTGGTTGAACGGTTTATTCCAACCATCACCGAGAGAAATTTCTATTACCTGTTATACAAAATTGTATAACATTTAAAAGATTTCTGAATTGAATAGGCGCCAACATAGTAACCTTTTCAGAATAATCAGGGTATTTTTTTCAAAAAAGTTGTACAACTGTTAAAGAACACTCGTATAAAAATTAAAATATTGTCATATCCAAATTACTTGCTTCCAATATAATGGTTAAATGACTGACATTTCGATATTAAATGACGGCTGTATAAAATTGAAAAGATACTCATTTCAATATGACTTGTTTTTGATGTAATACTTAAATGATTGGTATTTCATCATTTTGCTATAGCTTATAGTGTTTAAAAAAAATTGTGTAACAATCAAACGGTAAACATTTTTGCATCCAAAAACTTTCCTTTACCAGCTAAACGGTTTTTGAATAACCTGCATGAAAATAATTTCTTACTGTACAGTTCTGAAAATAGCATTGACGTCAAAACACTGCCACAAAATCTTAAATAGCTGATTTTGAACAGTTTCTAAGGATTTACAGTTGTTGAACCTTATTTTATAAACTGAAACAGTTTTAATAGTACATGAAGAGGCTTTCAAAAATTGAATTATTGAAATTTCAAAATTTTGCCCAACTGTTAATCCTCAAAAACTCGTCAATATCACCACATGTGCTATTTTGGCGTTGATGATGTTATCAGAGCTCTAGAGAGAGGTTATTTTCATGCGTATGCTATTCAAAAATGTTTTGGTTAGAAACAATTAAAGTGTTTGGAAGCGAAAATGTTTGCCATTTGATCAATATCTACGAAAAACATGTTATACAGAAGTTGCAACACGGTGAGTGCCAGTGTCATATTCTCATCATGAGAATTCATCAAGCACGCTTTTAAAAATTTCAATCCTATAGATATCATGAAAAAGCTACTTTTGTTACAGAGATTCGTCATATTTGATTTAATTTCCTAAAGTAGTAACACATTAGTTGTTCATACTTATCAATGGACAGTTCAGCATTGAAACTCGTTGAGAAATTGATCAACATTTATTAAGGAAATTAAAATATAGTTACTGATTTTTAATTTTTTTGGGGGGCGGGGTGTTTGAGGCCTTAAATTAAAGAAAACTGTATTTGTTTAAAGTTAACTTTTCGTCAAAACACAAATAATACTATACTTCAAAAAAACAAATGATACTATACTTAACAATGTGCTACTGCTACTCTTCCAGAAAAAATCACTGAACAATGTGTTGGTAACGTATGAAACTTTAAATTGAATTATTATTAATTAACTCTGATCTACTCTGAAGTTTTATCTGTTACCAGAATATAGTTCAGTGATTATTTCTGGAAAAGTATCAGTAGCAAATTGATTTGTATATTATTATTATTTGTTTTTTTTTCTATCATTTTATTGATTAAAACAAATCCTCTTTCAGTATCTTACAGTAGCCTGATGACAAAGATGACAAAATTAATTAACGAATCGGCTTTAAAGAAATATATTTTTCTTCAATTTATGACCTCAAATCCCCGAAAAAAAAAAAATCAGGCATACACCATTTCTAGTAACCATGGATAGAGTTGACAAGAGGGAAGAATCTTCGAATTATACAATAAATTAGTCATCTGAAACAAAAAAATCATTACTCAATATTCAAATACTATTTTATTTCTGCCCAAGAATAATTAATAAAAATCAAATGTATGGAATGGAGTGTTTTATTACAATACTTTCATGTGAAATTCCAGAGGATTGAAAACAGATACTTCATAGAAGTCCGTGTTAGTGGTATAGGTTCACTATTTTTCTTACAAAACAAAATGAGTACCCACATGACCTCTTAGAGGAAAACGTTCAATGAAAAAGTTGTAGATAATAAAGTAATCAAAAACGTTTATATTTCACAATGTTCGACATAACTCCAAATTATCCGTCAGAATGGCGAAAAACCGATTTTTTAGTATTTAAGATTATATTTCGAATAAATGATTTAATGTACATAAAAATTTTTTAATGTGGCAAAATCTGTGGCAACCCTACCCTACAAGAAATATTAAAAATGTTGATTTCATTCAATTTGCAAATTTTAGGAACTAGAATCTTTGGTTCCCATATGAAAAAATCATCTAACAATAATCATCATGTCATAAGATAAAAGTATCTCTTTTTATAAATAACTTCACAACCTCTTCATGTTCGCAGAATTTGCTCTCTACTTCAGAAACTATAAAATACATAGGATGTTTCTTTTGAAAAATATTTAATTTGTTTCGTTTCGGTTCGAACCGGAATTAAGTACTACTGAACCCGTTCGGTTCCTGAAAAAGTCATATTTTCATTCAATTCCAGCCATCACCGTAAATTTTTTTAAAACAAATGAATATTATCTAAAATAAAAATGCACCACCCCTGAAGCTCACCCAATACTTACTTGTTTGATTTTAACCTTCCACAAATAATAACAACGGATAAAATCTGTTGTTGAAAACACACACTCAGATAGACACTTACCCGAAATGTATTTCTTGTTGAAACAAACTATAAACAAACCGTATCTAACCTTTACTTCTGCACTTACACAACACAACCAAATCCACACGTGAACTGATTGACAAAAAGAATTAAAATGACTTAGATGACCCGACGATGAAACGGCCTGTTAGTGGTGAGTGGAATAAAACATCATAGGAAACACGTGTGTGACGAAGAAGATGCATGATCAGAGGTGGTGGAAAAAACCGTTACATTTCCAGAAATAAACGACAACTATTTAGCGGTTACAAGGTATCGTTTAACAGTTAAAATGTGAATTATAGTGGCTAAACAGTTTGTTTTTTCAATACCATCTTTTAACCACAATCGTACCCTTTATTGAATCTAAGAGGTAACCTTTTCAAAACAAAATGAGTGTTTTGAAAAACAGACCCGTTTAACGTTTAAAATCTTCACTTTTTACATTGATCAGATAACATTTAGTTGCAAAAATAATTTATTTAGCAGCTATAAGATTTTTTAAAAAAAAACTTGTATAACTGGATTTCTCTCGGTGCAATCACTGACGAGCAAAACGATCAAAACTGCTGCATAAATCCACCATTCTTGTGTGTGAATTCATATTTTTCGCGAGATAAGTAAAGACAATTTTTTATCATTATTATCATCAGCATGACCTGTAACCATGAATGTAAAGGAATACTTCAAGTAATTTTGCCATCTTATATGATTTACCGTAAAAATGGCTTGTTCCATCGCGACTGGCAGGCAGTGTATATCACTAACGCCATAACTATTGAACCGCTAGGTGCATTTCCATAATTTCCTCCAGTCCTGAGAGTTTCATCTTTCTACCTTGATAATTACAGAAGTTACGGGGGTGCTTTCTTGAAAAGTGAAGCACACTGTAGTTACCTCTCTCTCTTCAATTATTGTCCGTCAGCTTCCATTCGGCGCCATGTGGACATGCCCTGCTGCGAGAAATCCGTTCCCATCCGGCCTTTAACCGGCGTAGACGACAGCAAGGTTTCATCATGGGAATGCAGTTGTCTTGCTCTAGGCAATACTGCATCCCATATTTTGAACCCGTTTCTAATTTTTAACAAAACACTTCATATTTAATCTGTCAAATGCACGTCTTTAAGACTGCGGACATCACACACATTCACCTGACTTCCAACACGAGACCGCCGTCTGACTTCAACCACTGCCGGAAGTCGAATCCCTGTAGTTACCTGATCAACTTGAAATTTGGCAGGTAACAATGAATTTCAAAATTGTTGTTTGAGAAAAAACAAAAAATGGCGGCTCTGAGATGGTGGACCAGTTTTGTGAACATGGTCCGATTCGATTCTAAATTGGTATGTGCACGTTTTCAGAGTCGAAGATTATGAATTTTTAGTCAAATATCAAATTAAATATGACGGCTCTAAGATGTCGGACGATTTTTGTGATCATGATCCATTACATTACATCTATTGACACACAAACGATACACTCAAAGTCGACTCCATTGATCATATATAACTACTTTTGAATGAATGAATGAATGAATGAATGAATGAATGAGTGAATGAATTAATGTTTATTTGAATAAGAGGAAATCCTAATATACAAACAATACATCAATACACATGAAATTCAAGTAATACATAGATATTATACACTAAAAAACTACTTATTTACATTTTGGAGAACTAGCATTGATACGTAATAAATAACTAGATAAATATATAAGGACAGAGTAATCATTGTAATATATTATTCAATTTTATATAATCATTAAGTTTGGCTTTGAATATATATATATATATATATATATATATATATATATATATATATAAACTTTTGCTGTCTTTAATATCCTGAGGTAACATATTGAATTGATTCAACCCTTTATAAAATAGTACTTTCATTGAGTTGATAAGCTGCATCTTGGCAGATGAAGATCATTGATTTATCTTGTAACATAATTATGAGTACTATTTCGATATATAATTAATTTTTTGATGTTTTGGGACTAAAAAATTATTTAAAAAAATACACTCTCAAATAGCAAGACGAACTAAAGAGAACAAAATAGTTTTTAAGAATGAAGAATTTGTTCCATAGTGATATAAGGTCCACTGCTTTATTATAGATAAATAATATATGATGATAGTAAAATAATAACAATTAAATTATTGATGAAATGATAAATTTTATTGTGAAACAGTGAGGGGTACTTGAAAACAAATCCTCCGATTAGTTGATAGATATTTACTATATATTAAGAATAACTCTAATTTTATCTTACATAATATACTTGAAAACTTTCTTTTCCTTTTTAATTTGGCTTGCTATTGAAGTGAGTTTTCTCAAAGTATGAGTTATGTTTTTCATTTGTTGCTGTGGTTCTGACATAACAAGATCCTCACGAATGGGTGACGTACAATATTCCATCCCTAAATCACATATTTATTTGAAAACAACAATAAAATTCAGATTATTTGATTCAACACAAAATTAAAAGTCCTATCTGAAGACATCAAAGGCAATATAGTGAATTCATCTTTCTCTTATTATAGTTATTGTGAGATCAACTACTTTATTGGAAAAAAAACAGATCAAGGGTAATCGGTGTATAATTTGTTGGAATATTTTCATTTCTAAAGGAACTATAGCTCCATGTTAAAGATGCAGAAGAATCCTTAACATGGAGCTCATCTTTTTCGAAACAATTTGTTATTTCATTCTATAATTGGTAAATTGAAGAAACTTCAGATGTAATGAAATGTTTACCGTATATGCTATTTATTTAAATTTTTGAAAAGTTATTGGGTATTACCCTCAAAATGTTCTGCAACCGTAGACACGTGTTTCGAGCTTAAGCTCTCATCAGTACGGTAAAACATTTTGAGGGTTATACCCAATAACTTTTCTACCTATATTTTCATATATTGCCCCTCGCTAAATCCATCCTTATTTAAATTTTTGTGTACTTTTTGTGATGGTAAAATAGCAAATTTCAAAGAAGACACGTACAGATAGGTTATTAGAAATATACAATAATGATTCTCTTCGTATCGACATATTTCACCAGAAAAAATTGTACAGAGAAATTGTTTAACAAAGCTGAGATATGATTTTCTTGTTGAAACAGTTATTGTTTCAATTTTATATGTTGTGCTATATTAATTATAATTTTTAGTTTAATTCTTTGATTTAATTTTTTCTATTAGCAAATAATATGTAATTAGGTGAAACTCTATTGATGGAAATTAGTTGTAATTTCTGTTGGGTTTCCGAAATAAATGATTAAATTAAATAAATAAACATTTTCATGCAGACCCTCCTGCAGATATCGTAGAAACTTCTGAGCTTCTTGCTCAGAGGATCCGATAAATCAGAGTACAAATCTTTGAATTTTCAGGAAAATTATGTGCAGCAATAATATTAGATATTTCTTCTTTTTTTTTAATAATTTGTTGGAGTTTCAAATTTATCTACAGGGTTTTTCTGAATAACACCGAAAAAATTGAAGGGGTGATTCTGTGATGAAAGTTAATGTGAGTGTTTGGTATAAAAAATTTTGAAAAAACCCTCCACGGAAAAGTTACACCCCTTCGAAAATTTAAAAAAAAATGGTTTTTCTTTTTTGTTTTCCCTGTATATCAAGCTAAAGACACGAAACTTGGTAAACATTATCTGTCAATAAGAGTACACTCTGAAATTTTTTTCAACCCTGAAGTATGCTTAGAAGGGGTAGATCATTTCAACCCCTAAGATATTTTTTCATACAACTTTTTTTTAGATGAAAATTTTTTCTTTAAAAAAGTATTACTGAAAAGCCCAATTCATTGACTAACTTTTTTAACTCTACAAGTTTTTTTCGAAAACTTAAGCATTTATGAGAAAAAAATAAATAAGCTCATGTAAAATAGCATTTTATTAAACAACAGCCAACCAAATTATGATTATGATTATGAGACTTCTACAACTAAAAACAAGTGAACAAACAATGAACAAAAACCTGTCGAATATCGACAATACAATTATAATAAATGTTGAAAATGACCGCCTTCAGCTTCAATACAAGCATCTACCCTTTTCCTCATTGAATTGCGTATACGATGAAATATTCCTGGAGAATTTCTTATAGTTTCACCCTGCTACAATGCGGTTTCGCAGATCATCGATATTTTCAACTGGGTTTGTGTATATCAAAGATTTCAGATATCCCCATATGCAAAAATCCAAAGGATCATTAACGCCTGCACCCGTTGAAGATGATAGGGATACAACATTTGTTCTTTTAAAATTCTAAAAACAACGGAATAGCTTACATGTAGGACACGACCTATTCTCCTGGTACTAGTTTCTGGGAATTCTTCAATTGAATTAAGTACGGCTTCTTCTACAGCTGCAGTTCTAACTTCTCTAGTACGACCAGAATCATAACTTCTTTTTTCAAAATTACCACGTTCCCGCAAGCGTCGGTGAATAGTTGTGTTCGTAGTATAATGGGGTAGTCTACGCTGTGGGTACTGTTCAGCATACAGTATTTGCGCTTCCAATGAATTACCGTTAGCACGACCGTATGTAAAATGCATATCTGCCATTTCCAAATTCGAATATGCATTCAAATTTTCAATCAACTAATATTTCCTACAATACACAATCATAAAACTTGTGAAACAATAAGATGGGTGACAGAAAATGACACTACACAATCCTAGTGTCAGTATTGATGTTTTTATGCAAAGCACAGGCCACTAGTCTTGACGCAAAATACACTCGCGTTAGCTCATCTTTTTGAAAATGCATTGCATTAGATTTTTTTTCTCGTAAATGCTCAAGTTTTAGAAAAAACTTGTAGAGTTAAAAAAGATAGTCAATGAATTGGGCTTTTTAGTCATACTTTTTTAAAGAAAAAATTTTCATCTAAAAAAAAGTTGTAAGAAAAATATCTTAGGGGTTGAAATAATCAACCCTTTCTAAGCATACTTCAGGGTTGAAAAAAATTCAAAAAGTGTACTCTTATTGACAGATAATGTTTACCAAGTTTCGTGTCTTTAGCTTGATATACAGGGAAAATAAAAAAGAAAACCCATTTTTTTTAAATTTTCGAAGTGGTGTAACTTTTCCGGGGAGGGTTTTTTCAAAAAATTTCATACCAAACACTCACATTAATTTTCATCACAGAATCACCCCTTTAATTTTTTCGGTGTTATTTAGATACACCCTGTATATTAGACGTATCTGTGATGTTATGTTGACCACAATCTCAACTATCCTCCCAAACAAATTGGTATTTTTTCGCCAAATCCAACTTCAATGTTGAATAACAATTCTATTCAAATTCTCAATTCAAAGCTATTGAATGTTCTTATTGTTATTGTTTCGGAAGACCTGATACGAATATTTCAAGTTCATCTGTTGCAAGATGCGAAAACTGAATTCCTTCTTCCCAAATCCCAAATAATAATAATTATAGTAATTATATTATATTGATTATCCTTTCATACTCATTTCAAAAAGTCATACACACTGATCTCAATCGCCATCTAGTAGCCCATGGACTGTAAACATCAATATATCAAAATGGCTTCGTCTTTTTAACGGGTTTTATCGAATCAAATACAGCGGTAGTTTGTATCGCCGAAATCTGGTGTTGTCACGAAGTGCTTTACTTTGTCTTGATTTATGTCTTGTATGTGGTCGACTAAAGTACTTCGTGGAAAATGTGTATTGAACTTATGGGCTACAGAATGTCGATAAGATCGGTGCTCCGGCTCGAAAATGGAAAGATATCAGCTGGATTTGTTATGAGAATATATGGCGGATTGTTCAACTTAACTATGAAATACAGTTTGTTGATGGAATGAAGAATGAATTCAATAACTTGTAAGATGAATTATGCGGGTAATAATTTATTCATTTCCTTAAGACCATATACATACCAAAGAAGTCAATCAAAGTATTGTTAATACTACAATTGTAGATAATTTTAATTGATGTTGATGATTTTAGTGATTGATTGATTATGTTTTATAGAAGAAATTTATATAATTTTTTCTTAGATTGCCCAGGCCAAATACTTACCTTCCCAGGTAGCACATCATATCGGCTGAATCTTGGTTTAATATTGGGCCAATATAGATATATTGTATAAGAAAAAATGATATTGTTACAATATGGGTGAATACTCAAAAAACAATATTATATTGATAATATTGTTGGAATATTGATTGAACCTGTTACGTCAACATTTATACCAATATCAATGATACAATCTTTTCTATAATATATTGTTTTCCACATCTAGAATAAATATTGTAATCCCGATATTCCAGTCATTTTGATTCTAGGGATAAAAAACTATATTGTATTGCCAAGTTTGGTCATTGGTTGAATATCATTTCAACTTTATTCAACAAATTATTAAAACTCATATTTGGTCAATATTGGATCAAGGATAATTACGAATATCGATCCTATTTAAGTGAACGAAACCAAACTGTGTTTTTCAACGAAGGTACATCCGCACCAAAACAAATTAATTATGGAGTCCCGCAGGGATCGGTACTTGGGCCCCTTCTATTAATTATTTACGTTAATGATACATATGTCAATATGAATCCATCGGTGTGCATATTATTTGCTGATGATTCAACAATCTATCACTCAGGTAAGGATATCCATAACCTTAGTATAAAAGATGACACAGCGCTCGTTAAAATGGATGAGTGGTTAGTTAGCAATATGCTCAAACAAAATGGAAGCAAGTCTCAAAAACTATTATTTTTTTTTAAAATAATATTATCACGCAAGGTGATACTGCAAAATTACTCGGGATTACACTAGATGATAAATTAAATTGGGCATTCCATGTTGACTCCTTGTGCAAGAAACTATCAACCCAACTTTTCCTTTTACGTAGGTTGAAAAAAGTATTGATGTATTGAAAGTGTCATATTTTGCACTATTTCACTCCCATATGAGTTATGGAACTGTACTATGGGGAAACTCACTCAGGCTTCACGTGTTTTCATAATGCAGAAAAAAGCAGTTAGGATAATTGTCGGTGCAGGGCCTAGAGACTCATGTAAAATAATTTTCGTCAATCAAAGAATAATGACCTTACCGTCTGTATTCATATATCACAAAATCTCCTTGATATACATAAACACCAAGAAAAGTACACGGCTCATAATATCATTCATCATCACAATACCAGAAATAACAATCTCTTGATAAATCCTAGATATCGATTAGCAGTGTCTGCACGGAACTCCCCCGACCTACGACTTTACAATAAAATACCAGCTCATATTAAAATAATGAAGTACGAACAGTTCAAACCAGCCAAAAAAAATCTGTTACTGAGACAAGGTTTCTACACAGTCGAAGAATATCTCACTGCTGATTTTTGATTTCGACTTATGGTATTATTTTTAAGAAATCCCATGATTCATCTCACACTGGAACCTACTCATGTTAATATCCATAATAAAACTATGTTTAAAAGATTTTCACTATAAATAGGTTTACAAAACCCGCGACAATTGTTTCGCTGTACAACAGCTTCTTCAAGCGGGAGAAAATATACTCATGTTAGTCTATTTATGTACCTTAATATAAACTGTCTGTTATATACAAATGTATGTGTTATTTATATGTTATATATATTTACTACGACCTGCTATAAATGTGCTATGTACATAAAATAGTCAATAAATATCTATTTATCTAAATCAATATTGTCTTCATATTGTTTTCAACATCTAGAATTAATATTGCAATCCCAATATTCCTCTCATATCGATTACAGTTATAAAAACAATATTGTTCATCCAAGTGTGATCACACAATGGTTGAATATTAATTCGCCAATATTGAACGTATCTTATTGATTAATATTGGGTCCATATTGGTTCATTAAAATATTATTGAATATTCTGAAATCCACTAAAATATATTAAATACTACCCATAACTTGTTTTCAAGACTGCTTACTCAGTGGTTATGACGATCAAAGGGCAGACTTTGGTATCACCCTGATCAACTAAAAGGCATTCAATAATTACCAAAGGTTTATTCACTTCCACTAATAAATCCAAATGATATTGCCAATGTCGATAAATGTTTTGAGGCCATCATTGCTTCATGAATATTTCACTAATCCAATATTTGAAATATGTAAATAATGTGTAAATTTCTCGACAATATAACGTTGGAATATTTTGCCAATATTGTCAGAATATTGTACAAGCGATATTATACCAATATCGCCAAATATTTTGAGGCCAATATCGCTTCTAGAATATTTCGAAAATATTATTCAAGTGATATTGGACCAATATCGCCGAACGTTCATATTTTTTTTCTCGCCAATATTGCATTTCAAATATTTAGGTGAGCTACTTGGACGTTTTCTTCCTTCTTCAGCTTCTCAGCTCAGTCGGTGCTCCAAACATATAGATCTTTCAAACTCGAGTAGAGTTTCTGGAAAAGAGTTTGAATACAAATAGCTTCCAGTGCAATTTAAGATGATGGTGGTGTAAATTCAAAATCCAATTGGTTTTTTATTGATATATCAATTGCAATGATTGTGAAAATGTGAACACATTTGTTGTTTTTGGGTTTTCAGGAACTTAACTTACCTATATCGTGCGATAGATACCTTATGCTAAAAAAAGTTTACTGATAGGAATAGAATTCAATTCGAATGTGAGATTTCGTTTCGGTAACGTTGCCGATCTCTCAAATACAGTGTATTGCTGTGCAACGTTACCTCTTGTTATTGATTCAAAATTTATACACATCTCGTATGGTGTAACCTCAATACTTGAAGAGTATTCGAGTTTTGTTATTATAATCCTTATTCTAATTACTGTTTGTTATTTAAGTTTAAAAATAGTATATTGAAGTGTAAGTGGATAAAAATGTATTTCAAACACGCGCGATTTTTAGAAATGGAGCAAGTGTTTGAAATACCAGTTATCTACGAATACTTTACGCTATTTTTTTTATTGGTGCAATTTGAAATCATAAATACTGGTTTTATTTCTACACAAATGTTAATATGTACTAATAATGTAAAATGGTTGAATTCGTGATGTGACATCGGTATACCTTTCGTTGTCATGGAAACGAGAAAAACAGAGTTAAATTTGCAATCTGTCATAAAGATCAATTGTTAATATGGCAAAAATCGAATGATGCGCATAAAAATGGATGAAAAAGCAAAAGGTAACAGATATAAATGAACGAGTTGTTTATTTGAATCACAAGTTAGTGCTGTCAGATCAGTAATCAAAAGTTGTCATGTATAGACTTCACGTTTTTCCGAGTTGTTGATGTTACCATGGTTACGTATGCCTTGTCGTAGATACCAAATTTCCTTTACTGTGTGTTTCATTTTTATCTAAATTTTAATTGTGATTTTTCTTCAGATTTCAATTTTTCGTAATCTGTCATTTCTTTCTCACTTCTTTTTGATTACTTTTGACTTTGTTCACATCATTCATTCAGGACATAAAATTATTTTCAGAAAATTGGGCTGTTGTTGGAAGAGTTCAGTATGTAGCGTAGCCTGGACTCTACTGCTATGGAACTAAATTTGGATATGTTGTCTTTTTGACAGCTTTCTGGGGAAAATTTGGTATGTTGCTGAAATTGGAAGATTATTCAGATTGAAGGTATAGTATTTGCTTGGATTCTCTGATAATTTGGTTGATTTTGAAATTTTTAATTTCACTATTTCTTTCTCCATACCACAATATTTTCATTTCTATATTAAAACACGCACACATACATAATATACATTTATGTTTCAGAATTTAAAAAAATTCAACAATCTTCTATAAACACACTCATATTATAATATTTCCTAGTTAAATAGGATATTACTCGATTTTTTTCACCCATTATGATGCCTGAAAGAGAAAAAATTCAAACCAATGTCGTGGAGACTTCTTTCATATATTGAAGTCCTGTGTATAGGTCTTTATATCTGTTTCTGTAGTTATGATTATCAGAATTTTGTGTATATCATTGTATATATTTCTTGACAAGCAAAATACAGTTATGCATGTATATTTTAGGAACCGTTGATAACCTGTTTTCTTTTCAAAATGGTTTACATAAGTCATAAATATTCATTTATTTCTATACTGAATACCTCTATATTTCAAATAAATGAATATTTTGGAATACAATTCAAGAAAAAAGAAACTACCCAAAATACCAAAACTATGTCACATTCACACTCGACGCGCGTTTCGCCAACAAAGTTAGCATCTTCAGGAGCTAAAAGTAAGCTTTTAGCTCCTGAAGATGCTAAGATGCTCGTCGAGTCTGATTGTGACGTAGTTTTGGTGTTTCGGGTAGTTTCTTTCTTCTTGAACCGGTATTTTTATTACTAAAAAAATCGATCCAACCTTCGTATTATATTGGACAGACAAAGCTTTTATTTTTATTATTATTACTTCTGATACAATTCTAGTTTGCGGCATGTTATATTCCGGAAATGAAGCGTTTTCATTATGTTCATAGCTGTTCTTGTAGATTTTTTTTTACTTTAAACTCAACAGACCTGCTCTTGACGATAATAATCAAGTATGCAGCACAGTATATTCTTATCCATTTTCCATAGATTATGCCCTTTTATGTTGTAATTTATGCACCAACCAAACATTTCCCGAGGAAATCACGACCCTTTCGTGTGACGAATAATTTTCAATATGTAGAAAACTCCGATTGGGGAGACAACTGTTACCAGGGAGTTGCAACGTCTCCTTTTTATTATCGTCACAAACTTCCACATTTTTATGAGCCGAAGGTTGTAAAACTTATCTTACAATGCGTGAATAAGATTGCGCTTTATTGCTCATATAATATAAATGATTTCATGTCAGTTCGAGAAATATGTCTGATGGTTTGATGATTCCGGAAAAGAGTTTTTAGTGGACGTAAAACAACTGATACTCAAAAGAGTCAACCGATCGAATATTCATTATCCCTTGTAGAATACATTTTTATTGGCCATTAGATTGTATGAGATAATCATGAGCAGTGCAATTTCTTTCATTCGAATGAATTGAATAGTGTCAATTCTATCAATCTGTTATAGTAATGATAGAAATCGTGATAATTAAAAAATGGTTGAGTTTATTAAATCCCTTATGATCATGAAATTGATGTAGGATACGTCATACAACAAATACATACATACGTACATTCTAGATTCATACATAAAAATATAGCATTTTCACAAAACATCAAAAATATAATAGATACACAAAATAAATATAGATATATCATTGATTGAATTACTTATTGATACTATGAAAACAACAGTTATTCAAATATTCTAAGAGCTTTCATTATAGAAGATTTTCCCTGTCTATATTTTAAAAAACAGCAGGTAAGTGATTATAAAATTTTGCTCCACTATAAGAAGGAGAATTTTTAAAGGGGAATGTTGAATGTTTCTGGAGCCTCGTCAATTCAACGTACCTGGTAGGATATGAATGAATATCACAATTTTAAATATAATTTATAAATATGAATGCTTGATGAACACATGGCTTTGTTGCCAATAAAGTGTTTCCTACAAGATTTTCCATACTCTATTTCATACAGTGCGGCGTTTTTTAGTCCCCCCCCCTATTAAGTTTTGAACTGTTCTACGTACAAACATGAATAAAAAACTGTTCGGAGGGTTTCACCGATACTAGTTTTTGAAACAAAAAATATGGTGATTGCTCGATAGGGGGTGCGGGGGGGCACATCAATTCAAAATTTTTAAATGGCATGGTTGGTCGAGTGTTACATCGTTGAAAAGAGAATTCAATTCTCTTTACAACCATCTAATTTTTTTTGAATTTCGTTAATATTTTTTTTGCAATTCAAATTCGAAATATCAAATATAAATGCGGATCTGAAAACTAGTCATAGCTTGATAAATTTGAACGGTTTGTTGTGGAATAATGAAACCAAAAACATTATTACGATATTACTTTTTGAGAGAAGAAATATTGCAATTACACTACAGATGGCGCTGGCGGCACATCAACTAGAAAATTTCGATAGGCATAAAAATCGAAATTGGGAAAAAATTCCTCAACTAAATTCAAAAATATTTGGATGGTTGTAAAGAGAATTGAATTCTCTTTTCAACGATGTAACACTCGAACCCCCATGCCATTTAAAATTTTTTAGTTGATGTGTCCCCTCGCGCCCCCTGTGGAGCAATCACCATATTTTTTTGTTTCAAAAAGTAGTATTAGTGAAACCCTCCAAATGGTTTTTTTTCACACTTGTACGTTGAACCGTTCAAAAGTTAACAGGGCCGTGGGGGTGGGACTAAAAAAAGCCGCACTGTATAATAAACCCTTTTCTGTGACAAAAATATTTTAATAAGTTTTGTGGAGCAACCCAAAACGTCAATATTGAAAGAAATATGTGAATATACAACAGCAAAGTAAACGCTTAAAACTTGGTATTTATTGAAATTAGAGTTCAATTGTCTGATTGCATGGTATCCACTGTTTTCTCACGAAAATGGTTTATACCTGACTGCCAAGTCAAGTTACCATCGATATAAGTGCTAGGAATTTGGTAATATCTGATAATTCGATAATTTCATCACCTACTCTCGTTCAGTTTTCGAAAAGGAATTTCATAATTTCGAGGTATCCGATGCCTCACCACACTCCCACTGCAGTCAGAATAACTTTTTAAACAACCAAACCACTGAGCATGTAACAATTAAAGTTTTTAATAACTGCAACATCCAAGGCAACAAATAACACCACAACATTCAAAGATTATTCTTCTTCTTTGTTTAATATCTGAAAATCCCACCCCTCTTGTCTGACAGTTGATGTTACCATTGTTACCAATCTCAGCAAGACAGAAAAAATCTTCCTTAACCATTTATCGTCGAAAGAATTTTCAAATTTCAATAAACCTTTTTTTTTATTTATCCTATTTTTACTCTCAATTTGTTTTTCTCAGTAAGTGTCCCTTAGATGAAGATTCAACTCGGTTTCTCCCGAATAATTTCTCAAGTTATTCAGCTACAGATACAAAATTTGATTACAGGGTGTCTCCTTATGAACCCCCGAACCAATTTAGCTTCTTTCCTGAAACTTATGAGTATACTGGAGGCAATTTCTGATACCAACTTGGCGCTTTGTTCTGGGAGTGTTTGATTCATGAGATTAGCTAAAAATTTTCTTTCCAGTGTACATAACATCAATTCGAGGAACCTCAACATACGGATATAATTGAATTAAAAATTAAAAATTACTTGTAGCATTCGAATCAGAGTTTAAATGTGAGTTAGTTACAAAAATCCATGCCTCTTATTCTCTCAGAGGTGTTTGATACCTACAGCTGATTTTGAATCGTCTGGGACTCACTCTACAGTGTGCCCCCTTTACCATGTTCACCATGGGTATCTTTTTAATGGTAAGAGATACGAGGTCGGTTAAATGACACCAAATGTGGAGTTTATCAAGGCCAACTATAGTGTAGAAAAATATTTTGATAAAATCTATTCGTTTTTGTTTTATACGCAAATAACAGATTTTGATGATCATTTTCATGTCTCTTGCAAGTGAATTTTGACCCACTTTGGCGGTCCTAATAACTTGAAATTTGTCAGATGTTCATAATTCCGGTCACGATGCACTATGGAATTTTTATTGAAATAAAAAATAAAAAATGGCGGCTCGTCCAATATGGCGGACAAGATTTGTGATTATGGTCCGATTCCATTCAAAATTGGTATGTGGGGGTTTTTGAGGTCAGAGATCATGATTTTTTTGTTAAAATTCATAAATTCAAGATGGCGACTTCAAAATTGTTCTTGTTTTTGTATAAATACGATTACTCCGTTGTTATCAACAAAAAACTATTACTGTGATATATCATCTGTAAGAGAAAAAAAAGTTATTCATAACTAAGTCATAGTGAGCTATGACCAACATTTGAAAAATAAAAGTTGGTGCTGATATCTCAAATTCTAGAAGAGTTGGTATAAATTTCATATTTTTTTCGAAATCTCAATGAAAAACTGAAAACTGAAAAACTATGTGAAATTACTATTCAAATATTTTCATAAATAAAGAAGTTACGGAGGAGACATGAAAATGATCAAAATCTGTTTTTTGCGTATAAAACAAAAACGAATGGATTTTATCAAAATATTTTTTCACATTATAGTTGGCCTTGATAAAGTCCACATTTGGTGTCATTTAACCAACCTCGTATCTCTCACCATTAAAAAGATACCCATGGTGAGCATGGTAAGTGGGACACACTGTATATTGAAATTTTCAAGACATTCACGAATAACAACCCCTATAGCTAGTTAAACTCAATTAGTATCACTGAACTTCTAGATTTTGAAGTGAACCCTGGAAAAAAAATTTAAATTGTTAACTTCAACCGCCAAAATCTAACTGCTCCGGTCTTCGGCCTCCGACAGGAATCTCCTTCCTAAAAAAAGGTTTTTCTTCGGGGCAGATTTCATATCTCTCATCTTAACGAATTTTCTTCTCCCATTTGTCAATTGAATGAGTTTTTGGCTTCCATGTCGTATTCATATCCTCATTTCGCCCCTATCACAAATGGCTTTGTTTCGTTTCTTTGGAGTGTTTGGTTCTCAGACTCAACTTGTCAAGTCAGCTTCTTGCGTACTGACTTCGTTCGGCTGTCTATAAATTTAGTAGTTATGTTCGTCTCAAGATCATCTATAACAGTTCCCCAATTGGCTCTATTCGTTGATATAAAATGATAGCAATACTTAGATGCGACCCATTGAAAGTCGCCTCGCGTGTTGTTTAAGGAATATATTTATACAAGAATCTCGATGGTCTCGGATTCTGTAGTCATAACAGAATCAATTTTAACGTGAGATATTATTATCACTGGCTTGGACGGATGAGACTTTCTGCTGTAGTTCTGACAAATATATTCCAAGCTATAAACTGGAGATTTTATTACGAAATAAGGAATTGGAAGATATATTAGTATTGACTGATCTATAATTTTTATATCGTATCCAACAATAATTGGCTTCTGCGTTCATCAGTTCTCTTGTGTTGGCTTCTTATGATTCGTCTCTTTTGTCAATAAATGAACGAAAAATTCGGCCAGTAGTTCAGCCGAAAGTACACATTAAAAGTTCTCGAGGAGGAAGCGAAAGTTACCATTTCCATTATCTCCTGACAAAGCAAACCTCTGCAAGCCGCTGCGAAGTGGAAATATGAATTCGCAATTGAGTTATTCAAATGATTCGAAGAGTTTAATTTAAACTTGGTGTTAGCTTCCGCCGCTTGTTAGGGTAATGGGAGTGTCAACCGAAATTGGAGAGTGAGGACACGGAATAGAATTGCTTCGTTACCCTTGAATTGACTATCTTCATTTTAGTAATTCTTTGGAAGAACTGCATATTTGAAGAAAAACACCATTATGCTCTGAATTAGTAACTGAAAATATTGGCTTTGTGTTAAATTTCCATTCGGAGCTATATTATAATGAATAAAAAAGGGTAGTTACTCAATTGAGACTACTAGTCAAATGATTATTTATTAACTGGACATTTAATAAATAATCAACTATCTGAATGAAAATGCAAATTTTCACTTTCAGATTTCTTCTCTCAAGTTATATAGGGTCTTTCTCAATATCTATCAGATGTAGTTCAATGTCCAGCGTGGCTTTATAGGCGAAGAGCCGACCGCTGAAAATGGCACCTGATCGGTTAAAGGACATATATTATTGGAAAGGGTAGTATTCAAATAGATGAAAACAATGAAATAGGAGCCTTAGTCCCCATCCAGTCACTTGACTAGGCAACCATTTTTTGAATTTTTAAATTTTGGTGTAGTTTCTTTGCTCATTAGTTAAAGCATGATTTCAGCATCAAACGGAAGCTTGAAGTTTCTAGTTTTAGACAAAAAATGGTTGCCAGACCTCTGACAGTCAGAAATTTTGGCAGCCCACTTTGAAGACGGGCAACCCGAGTGTACAATATAACGTACTCCATAAGAAACTCTGTGAGAACATTATATTTGAATCCATGAATGTCCCATTAAATTTTACCGACTTATTTTTATATTTTGAATATTCAAGAAATAAATAATAAAATTACTTGTTTTCACAATCATTTTTTTTTAATATCATATACATAGGTAATTACAACATAGGAAATAAATTATAGGAAAACAACATTAAATCAAGCAATTCATTTATTGAAAGTATATAATAAGCTTATATATTTGTACCGTATATTTGAAAATTATTTTATAGTTATGACTTAAATTTTATTATAATAGATTATGAGTTACAATATTCTAATTACAAATTATTCATTTTCATGTTCTTCCTCTGTAACATCAAAATTATGCTGCTCATCAATTTCGTCATCATTGTCATAGTTTCTATAATGGTTTAAAATATCTTCTATTGTAAGAGGTGTTGGATCACCTTCGAACCATATAGGTTTTATTGTATCGTCTGATTTGACCCACCCGCATTGATTGATGTCGAGCATGACTAGCATTTTTCCACATTGAGTTAATATAAATCGTTCTTAATATCTTTTGTTTTGAGGATTTCCAACAGGGAGGTATCGTACTCGAGTCAAAACTTTTGACACTTTCACACAAGAAATCTGCAGATGAAGAATCAGCAAATAATTTTAAAAAAATAAACAATTGTACCAAATCCACGCTTTTACAGTTTTTTTGATCATAGAGCATTGATGTAAATTGTTGGACGATTGCCATCTTATCAAAATTTTCTACATCTTGAGGATCAAGTAATGATGCAAAAACTTCTTGCATTTTATCATTTTTTATCAGTAACCGTGAACAGAAAAATAAATTAATTAGGAAAGCCTTCCGCCGTCCTCGCGAAAAGCAACTGTTTACTTCGATCGCCGAAATCTAACTGCCTTTTCTAAAGAATGAAGCAGTATAATCTGATCCTGTAAAAGCGTGGAATGCTGGGCTCTGTGCTTCTTAATTTTTCGAAAACGACTCATACGAGTGCATTTTTCTAAAGTTTCTGCATCGAAAATATCAATAAATCCTTCAGATTTACCGCACAGAAAACACAACTTCATGGAGATATAATTTCCACAACACAACTTACACTCCAAAAATCACAATATATCTTTGCTGTAAGGTCTGCAAAAGAAAGACTGATCAGTGTTGCCAGAAATATGTTAACGAATGTACCAACCTACGAAAACAAAATGTACCACATTGATATATGGATCATGAATTCAAATATAATGTTCTTACTGAGTTTCTTATGGAGTACGTTGTGTACACTCGAGTTGCCCGTCTTCAAAGTAGGCTGCCAAAATTTCTGACTGTCAGAGGTCTGGCAACCATTTTTTTTCTAAAACTAGAAACTTCAAGATTCCATTGAATGCTGAAATCATGCTTCAACTAATGAGCTAAGCAACTACACCAAAATTAAAAAAATCAAAAAATAGTTGCCTAGTCAAGTGACTGGCTGGGGACTAAGGCTCCTATTTCATTGTTTTCATCTATTTGAAGACTATCTTTTCCAATAAAATATGTCCTTTAACCGATCAGGTGCCATTTTCAGCGGTCGGCTCTTCGCCTATAAAGCCACGCTGGACATTGAACTACATCTGATAGATATTGAGAAAGACCCTATATAACTTGAGAGAAGAAATCTGAAAGTGAAAATTTGCATTTTCATTCAGATAGTTCATTATTTATTAAATGTCCAGTTAATAAATAATCAACTATCCGAATAAAAATGCAAATTTTCACTTTCAGATTTCTTCTTTCAAGTTATATAGGGTCTTTCTCAATATCTATCAGATGTAGTTCAATGTCCAGCGTGGATTTAGCCGGGGAAGTACTTGTTTTATGTTAGATATTACAAAAAAGTAACTTCAATTTTATCGTATGTTTTCTCCATGTCCGGAGGAGTCATGTATTGATTCAATTTTCAATTGAGAATGTTTCTCTTCAAAACATGAATCCCTTCCAAGAGAGGTTATCTTGTACGATGGAAAACAGCGACTAAATTCCAACTTTCAGTCGCAGATGATTCCACAACTGACTTTATGAACATCCTGTTCATATTTTCAATGAAATCATTATGGAAACTATTCTACAAAATTAAGGAATGCGTCAAGGTATTCCACGAGAGCCTTTTACAATTTGTATTCCAGGGTGATTTTTCATTTCTTCATGAGGACTACAAAAAGTAATCTTAATTAAAATTCTTGAAAATTATCTACTAGTATGAATTATCTTGATCCAACTCCAATTCCGGTTACACCGGTAATCAAAAATAATATCCTCCTTTCAAATAAAACTCTTTTTTCCACACCTTTTAATTTCACATTCAATTCTGAACTCACTATATGAAGCAAAACCTTTTTGAAGACATCGTCTATCGCACTGATACTTAGCTTGCAAAAACTTCACAACAGTAAAAAAAAAACGGCAATTTTCAATTTAATGTGGACAATACATTATCATTATTCAGAAATCATTTTGTAGAATACTCACAAATTATTATTCATTCAAGCCATTTGAAGATAGTGTCAAATCTATTGATGAATGCTTCCCCGTATTTGAATATTTTGTCTTCAATAACCTGATAGATTGAAATCACTCGAGGTATTTATTGAGATAATAATAATAATAAGTTTATTTACCAAAATGTTATTACAAAATTAACACTAGAATAGTTGAAATGTAAACAAACATGGAAATCCCACTAAAACCAAAGTTGCGCGTGGGCTTTGCAATATTTAATTTACAATATTCCATATGAATATGATATTAAAATAGAAGATAGTTTGAATTGGTCTCACTTTGTAAATAATAATATTGGTTACTAACATTTTGACACTCAACCTATCTGAGATATAACTATGAGAAATTTAACTATAAATAAAATAAAACAAACAATTTGTGGAAGTATTAGAAGTTACAAAGGATATTGATCTGTATATAAATCTACCTGTAAACTTTACATGAAGGTTTAAAAAGTCTGTTATTCAATGAGAGAGCGAACCAGATCTCGATTCAAGTTTGTAATATAGTTTTTGATAATTTTTTTCAGCATTTGGCTAGAATTTGTATTTACTATATTCATTTTCTGTTCAGTGGGCAGAAAGTTGAAGATTTTTGGAATGAGGTAAAAGATATTTCGTTGACCGATTTTTGTACTACTCAGGGATGTTTTAACATGATATTCTTTTTGTTTCTAGTGAAATGTTCGTGGTCAATATTATTTAATATTATTTTAGAGTATTCTTGCTTGTGAAAAAAGCAGATTGCTAGAGAAGGTTGGTTCTTTATCATACATTATTTTCAGAAGTCGTTTCTGAACAGTTTCCAATTTTTTCAAATGAGTAGCAGCAACCCCTCCCCAGCTCAATATGGCAAATTTGATACCAGATTCCACTAGAGCGAAATAAATTATCTTCAAGTGGTGAGTATCAAGTATTTTACTTAAATATTTGAATTTAAACAGCATACTTCTGAGAGTTTTTGTAACATTCTCAGTGTGAACGTCCCATCTCATATGACTATCCATTGTTACACCTAAATATTTGATGGTATCTGTTATGGAAATATCAATAACCGAATTGTCGCTATGTATATTGAGGGTGTTGAAATTTGGTAAATGGTTTCTGTTAGCAGTAAAAGTCATAAATTTTGTTATATCAAAGTTGATTGTTAACAGTTGGTGATTGAACCAGTCAATTATCTGTGACATATCAGACTCTACTTTTTCTTTCAGGTCGTGCCAATTTCATGAAACAACAAAGTAAAAGAGGTCGTGAATTCTGCAATACTTATAGATAAAGATATGGAAGGGGGAAGGGGAACATACTAGGGTATTGATGTGGGAAGCTGAATACACTTGCGTAGAATGAATGAAGAGGGAATTTTTGTATTAAGTGTATGATTTCTTAAATATACAAAGCGCTTTCGACTTTCGTGATCTTCAGTGCTTCAAGTCAGGTAACAGGAAGAATCACAATTTTTGAAAACATCGGAAATGTATTTTATAAAGCCAAAATTTTCATAAAATACATTTAAAATTTTTTCAAAAATTGTAATCCATCCTATTAGCTGATTTGAAGCACTGGAGATGACTAAAGTCGAAAGCGCTTTGCATATTTAAGAAATTATACAATTCATACAAAAATCTCCTTTTCATTTGTAGTAGAGTATGTCTCTGAAATCGAATTATTTCAATTAAAATGAAGGCATATCACTCGGTTTTTTGTCATTACTGTGTCAAAATTCTCATTGAGATTGGTGTTATAATGGAATTTTTTTCAAGTCCCATTATGATTGTTGATTTTCAACATCTACCACTTTTCTTGCCTTTCAATCAATACAAATATTTGGAGCTTCATGATTCTTCAAATTTTCTTTCACAAGGAAGATAAAGATTTGTTGTAGCCCAATAACGGCTGTTACTGTCTTTTGAAAATTTTTGTCTCATCCATCTATACATCTATGAAGAAATCATAAAGTTCTTGGTTACCATCAATTCTATTTAAGAAAACTCTACTCGTCTTCATTTGAATATCTGAACCATCGATTCATGATTTGGTGCTTCGAAAAAGGCAAAGTAGAACGCCACTTTCCCGATTTCTTCCTATTGATTGTCGACCATTTTCGTGCTTATTTTGCTTGGAAAGAGCCAAACTTGGCTTTATAAATATGTCGTTCAGCATAAATTCCGTTACATTCTTCATGAATCTCTATAAAATTAATAAAATATCGCTTGTATTTGGAGACCCCTAAGGCTCAGTTTTGGGTCCCATCTTCTTTCTACTCTACGTCAACCATATGGCTCGTGTAGTTTATCTGAACACCTCTCATTCTTTGCTGAAGATACCGCGTCATGTTGAAGATTAAGCTGCTTCTGTTGAGACTATATCTGTTGATATAAAAAAATCAATGCCATAAATGATAACGTGCTGACATTGAATACAAAAATTCGAACAAGTTCGAACGTTTTGCCGGAGAGTACAAATAAATGGTAATAATGAAATCGACAAAGTCGAAGTACCCTTTTCTCCAAATATTTCCACAAAATGAAAAATATGAGGCAAAAATCTGACAAAAAACAACTACTTCCCTGGCTAATGCCAGGTAGTTGTTGAATACAACAAAAATAAATTTGTCTATTACATTTTCCGGCTAAGTCTTGAATCTGAGCATACACAACTCAAATATTTTCGGAATGAATGTAAAATTTTACGTATATAGTGCAAATTTCAAGTGGATCTGCCAATTTCAAAATTTTCGTGTCTTTTAGGGATCTCTTAATAGTGATTTTTTTTTACTTTGGATTACTTGAAATTTACCGCGTTCAAGGATTCGACCATTTTGAATCAATCGATTGGCGATCGTAACATTGCAATATCTCTAATCATTCTCGAACTGAAAAGTTCAGATCGAATTAAAAGTGGTTTTTTACTCGTGAATTTCTCAGTTTCGTATTTTTTTTTGTACAAGCTTTTCAAATTTCAAATCGATTCCGATTCAATTAAATATTTCACTGGTTTTTACGGAGCCTTTGCAACTTCCAATTTTCAACATTTCATTTGCATTTCCTGTTAAATCTCACATCTCAGAATTTAGAAACCATATATTTTGGAATCAGCGTGAAGTTTCACGTATATTTTGCGAGTTATAGTTAGGTGGATCCGCCGATTTTGTGAGTTTACTTTCTTACAATTTCTTTTTGTTTTTTTTCCAGTGATTTAATCGAAATTTTCAATCGATTGGCTTTCTCAAAATTGTGAAATCTTTAACCGTTCTTTAATTTAAAAGTTCAAATAGAGTTGATAGGTGTTTTTTCCAACAAATCATTTTCCAACAACTCAATGTTAGACATTCAGATATTTTTTTTTTATTTCATCTAATTAGTCCTCATCAAGAATCACTCTATAAAAATACCTTTTTTAGTTGAAAATATAGATGAAGATAGACAGAAATATAAATATTTTTGTATTCGGGTCTGTAAGACAGACGTTATCATTCAAAAAACGATCACATCAGCACTGAATGGTCAATTCAACAATATTACCTCTTTTGTTAAATGTATTCGATTCAACCAACTTTGTCCCAGTGCGTTTTCGGTAGTGAAACCATAGCTGGCTGAGGCATAAAAGTCAATAAACATATTTCAACTTTATCACCGATTCACTGACACAACACCAGCACCGTATCTTCGATTCATTCCCCAGTTATCCAGACGTCTCGGCCCATAAACTCCCATCATCCAGTACATCGCTATCGGATCCCAGTACACATACAATATATCGGTATTGCCTTTTCGCAATGTTCCAATTGGAGTTTCTTGTTTCAAAGTCCGTGATCTGAATCCGGCACGAGCAATCAAAAGAGCACCGAAACTCGCATCAACTTCTCTTCATCGAAGGCGATCCGTTTTCCCATTTCCCATTTCCCCATGTCGTGAATAGCCGAATCGAGCTCGACCACGTTTCATTCTATTTGTCCAGTTTCGGGGATAAACCCACAGAATCAGGATATCAACTTTCTTGAAAGGATGTTTGGAGCAGTGCCATTGTGCGACTTTATAAAACTCTCTCGGTCGGAAGTTTTCTTCTCGTTTTATTTATGAGTATGGGAAGCCGGCTTAAGTGAATTTCTATAGGTGTATTTGGGTCGGGTCGTTTTCGAGATGGATTACTTTTCGGGATAGGAGTAACATAATAGACGAAAATGCACTCTGCGAGATATGTTTGGTTCGGGGGTACATAAAGAATGTTGTTGGTTTCAATATCGTAAAGCATTTTCCGAAAACAGTTGAGCACATACCAACTTTTGAAGGCGATTAAGCAATCAAAACATTAGCTTCACGTTTCCTAGAATCTTGATCACATAATTTAATGAATCTATAGGATTTTCTTCATACGTATGTAGGTTTGTCACGTACACAAGCAACATAAAAGACCGTCTAAAACTGTGACCTGTGTAACGTTCTGGGTTAGATAGGCCTAAGTAGGTAGCGATCTCTGCCGGCATTTTACCAAATGTGTTTACGCCTACGCACTGAACAGAACATTTGCCTTTTTTGTTATTGATAAAAAAACTACGGTGCGTGGTGGTAGGAGGCCGCAAATTTGCATACTTTCTATAGAGCTTCAAAAAGGTTCCATTATTTATGTCTTCAGATATAACAAAGGATTTTGAGGTATGGTTTTTCGAATAAAAAATTTCCACAATAATTAGGTTTCCTTTATCTTGAATATCGTCAAGCGTGATTTTCACAAGCTCCGCTCTGTGAAGAGCACCGGCTAAAGTACCTATTTTAATCATAAGATATATCTCATCAGGGGCTAGCGTAAACTTGGAAATGTCTTCTTTGGTGAAAATCTGCGCTTTATGTGGTCGAAAACCAACATTTTGCTTTTTTAGGAACGATGTCAATTTATGAAACTTGCTTATGTCCAGGTTTTGTTTTACATTTCACCATCGAGTAACGCGACCATTGGGTATTGGATCTCAGTACCTTACTCAGCTCGGAAAAAAACTCCAAAAAAACCTCTTCTCTGAAGCTATTCACTCCTTTTTCCTTACACCAGTTTAAAAATTGGTTGTATTGCTGTTCGTATCTTTCTCGTGATTTACTTGGTAACAGGTCTGAATTTATCTCGTCTGACGAATCCATTAAAATATTGCTTTTATTGAAAATTATTTGAAAAATGCCAGAATCGGACACTTCGACAACGCTTCGACTTGAAACTTTAACGTCTTGATGACAACTTGGTTGTCATAACAAATCTTTGGTTACCACACCAAACCACTTGAGTCAGCATAGTTTGATAGTTATGTGGATTGATTTTGAGAAATGTATATGGTAGATATATGAAAGTATCGCAATTTGTTCATTCCAATGAATGAAAAATAGTCTGGGTTAGCTTGAATATTAAAACCTATATTAGTTTGAATAGTAATATACATCAGGTAAAATCATTGAAATGTACATTTAATAACGATAAATTGACATATTTTACTTTCCCGCACTAGTGCGGGAAAGCGAGTTTTCCCGCACTGACACTTTCTAAACTAAAATGAGTACGGGAAAGTGGGTAAAAACGCACGGTCGTAAAAAAAGAATTTGTAGGAGAGAAAAGTCAAGGAAATTAAATGTGAAACTGAGATCTAAAAATCAACAGCTTCAATCAGTAAGATCTGTAATATGAAATTACCTGAATAATTTTTTTATTGAAAGTGTCTAAAATAGTTATCAATTGATATGAGATATATTGTAATGAGTGAAAAATAAAATTGCAGGTAATCAAATTGAATTTTGAAAAGCAAAGAAAGTTTTGATGGAAGTGCATTTAAGAAACTGAGGGTAGGAAGAAATTATGCGTTTTTTGGGCTCAGTTTCACAAAATTCTCGTCTGCAAATTAAAATTATCGCATATTCCCTCTTCCTGCTAAATATTATATCGGGCAATATAGAAATTATCATGTTTATTTTCGGAATCATCGTGAAATTTATCGTTAACAACATAAAGTTCCAAGTGGATCTGCCTATTTTGTATTTTTCGTGATTTTTAGTGGTCAAAATTTTGTTTTTCTCCGATCAACTTCAATATAATAATTTGACCATTCTGAATCGATTGACGTCCGTGAAATTACTCTATCTCTATCCGTTTTCGAACTGAAAAGTATTTCAAATCGTGTTGAAAGGGTTTTTTTTCAGCCATTTTTTTTATTTTCGGGCTCAGCTTCATGAAATTGAATAATTTCTTGTATGAGCACACCATAATTCAAATGGATTCTGATTCAATTGAAAATTCATAGGTTTTTCACAGATCCTCTGCAATTTTAAAATTCTCCCTTTTTCCCCTTTTCCGCAAAATATTATATCTGATCATAAACAAACTACATAGATTCGGAATCAGCGTGAAATTTAACGTGAATAATACGAATTATCAAGTGGCTCTCATGAGTTTGTATATTTCGTTATTTTTAGGGGTCTACCGCTTGCAACTATTTTGAGGTCAGAATTTGGTTTTTCTCCAATCGACTTCAATACACTAATTGGACCATTTTGGAAGGGTTTTTTTCCAGGCAAAACATTTTATTTTTGGTCTCAGTCTGATAAAATTGAATTATTTTTTGTATAAGCACACCAAAGTTCAGATGAATACTGATTAAATCGAAAATTCAATTAAAATTTTTTGTTCATTTTTTTTCCAGCTAAATATTATATTTAACCATATACGAATTATACATTTTTGGAATCAGCGTGAAATTCAACGTAAATATTACGAATTTTCAAGTAAATCTGACATGATTTTTACAAATATTTTGGAGTAAAAATTTCGTTTCTCTCCGTTCGACTTCGATATACTTTGGTATAATTTGGTAGATCTGAATCGATTGTCGTCCGCAGAATAACTCTATCTCTAAACGTTCTTGCATTGAAATGTTCAAATCGAGTTGAAAGAGGTTTTTTTTCAGGCTATTTATTTCTCAATTCAAAAAGTAAATAATAAGAAACCTCGAGTTCATCTGACGATTTTGTATTTTACGTGATATTCACGGGTCCTATCCCTCACAACTGTTTTGTGGTTGAGAATTTGATTTTCTCTAGTCGACTTTAATAAGCTGATTTGACCATTTTGAATTGATTGGCGTCCGCAAAATTGCTATATTTCTAACCGTTCTCGAATCAAAAAGTTCCAATCGAATTAAAAGGGGTTTTTTCCTGGCAAAAAACACTTGTTTGGATTTTTGAACTAAAATTCATGAAATCTAATTTTGTTTTTTTGTGCTCAGCATCGAAATTTTTAATTCGAGAACAGTCGATCCACCAAAAATATATAGATTTTATATACGGTCATATGATATTCAGCCGGATATGAGAATAAAAAAACATGTTTCGATTAAATTTAAGGTTTCACAGTTTTTTTACGGAACATCTGCAATTTGGAATTTTCGACCATTTATTTCCTTTACTTATATCTAGGCATATAAGATTCACATATTTGTGGTATCAAGGAGAAATTCAACGTAGGTATATAGTACAAATTTCAAGTGCATACCAAATTTTAATTCGATTTAATTGAAGATTTCATAGGCTTTTTAAGGAACCTCTGGAATTTAAAATTTTCCGTCTGTTATTTCCTCTTGAGGCTTAATCTCAAATATGACCCTGTTAGACCAGGTAGAAAGTCTGATGAAGAAAGTGGCTTCCTTTGACCTCTAGAAAAAAATCAAAAAAATCTGACGATCCCCAAAGATAAATGTATCCAGCTCCATGTTCTCTATACCGTATATAACGACCATTTGAGTCGAACACTGCCATTCAAATGATCCGGGAATCCCGGATCATTTGAATGGCAGTGTTACCGGGAATCACGCCGAGCCCATCAAACGACATCCCATCAAAATTCCTTGCAGGTGAACTCCTTATAGCGAATAATTAACCTCAAATCTCCGGTATCGCCGCGGAATGAAAATAAACTTTAAGCAGCGAGTAATTAATTCCGCTCCTGACAAAGTTCCCTAACGAGACGCTTCTAAGAGACGATTCTAAATAAGAAACACATTAGGGCATGCCAAAACAACATCGGGTGTTTTGTTGCTTCTCGATAACGGCGCATCCTGTGGGGAAAACGAGCAAAGTGCGATAGTCTAGGAACTATTAGCGATATTGGTATTTGGAGAGGAGGAGTTTTCATTTGAAATTCATCAGAAATTTTCATTCCTCATGAAAACCTCTGTGTGTCTATAAAATTGAAATAATTGATCCAAAACTGGCTTATTTTATTCAATGTACGACAAAATATAAAAGTGTTTCTTTACTAAAGTTTTGTTCCCAGGGTATAAAATTATATTATAGTACCGAACATGGTATTTGATATAGACAGAACAGAAATGCTGTCGAACTATTACAAAACTCTACATGTCTACGGAAACACGTACAGCTTGGCAAATCTAGCTATGAATATCGAGAAACGTATGATATATGCGCGAATTTAGAATGAGAAAGTATTTGGACGATAAAGAGGGTATTATAATTGTACCTTCAGTAAACCAGTACTGTAACTCATACTTGTTTCGAACTGTACTGAGCTCTTCTGCTACCGCGCATCGACAGGCGTGGCAATTTCACATTCAGAGCTATATTTGTCAAGCTGTAGATCAATCAATCAATCAAGATATACTTTACAGTGGAAAGATCAAGTTCTCTTGGACCAAGCATATTTTATTAGTCACAATATTGAGAATTAATGTATGTACTAGAATAATTTCAAATGCCGGTTTCAGAGTTGCCTGACGACCCCTTCTATTTTTATCTATCAATCTCTTTTGGAAATTCATAACCACAAAAACAAACATCAGACCAATTCACAGGTTCATGAATATAACAGTAGAGGTGCAAATCTTCCCAGGCTAAAATTACACAAATCTTCGATCAATTCACTCAATGTTTGCCCAATGTATTGCCAACCACGGTTGAAGGTCTGCCTATATGTTGTTTCAAAAAGTTAACCAAAAATATCTTAACAACACATTGTTTTTAAAGTGTCAACGAGTATGTGGCCACTCACATGTTTGAATCTAAGTCACTCTGATTATGGACTTTTCATTCTTTAGTTATTTACATCATGTTTTTGTCTTTCATATACATTTGTGTCATCTCTGTTAATAGTTGTGTTCGTGTAAATGAAATGTTTCTTATATACATACTCTGTCACTCTTCTATTTTAACTGTTTACATTTTTTAAATTTTTATCCAGTTGCAGTTTGTTATTAATCTTTTTGTACGTACATACATGTACAACAGGAAAAATTGGAAGTCAGGATGGACAGAAGAAAACCACAAACAATCAAATCAAAATTAATTCATTGTCTGAAGAAGGCTAATTCCTGTTGGCAAAGTGAAATGAAAAGTGAAAAATTAACATCAGTAACAATTCAGTACAAGCACATTTTCCAATCATGAAAAATACGCTTTGTACATTTATTTGATTGCCCTTTTCTGCAAGATGAAAATAGTGTCCAATAAAAATCCACCATGGTACCCAAAAACTTATTCCATTTCTCAGTAGTGAATCTATCACAACAAACTGTACTTTTTAGCCATCTACCTCTCTAGGTGGCTCTCAAAACAAAACACCATAGGCTTTTTTTCTAATCAGCTTTTTTATATCATCCTCAAACTTTAGGTTTTCGTCAATATATAAGCCATGTACTCTCGTTGCACTCGTACTGCTAATAACTTCATTATCCAGATAAAGTTGTGGCAGATGACATTTAAATGTGAGGATATTCGTTTTCGATATGTTTAACTTTAGCAAATTGGCATCAAATGCAGATCATTGTCATTTCCATTGTGCCAAAATGAGTATCGTGCGAAGGTAGTAAACCCGTATTATCAATTGAGGCTATGTCACTTGTAGATCCGAAAGAGAATTGGGCCGACCTGTGATCCTTGAGGTACTCAGTTATCGTAACAATTAGAGATCGAATAGGATCTCTAACTGTTGCGATAGTTGAGAATATATTGATGATCTATCAGTGCGATTCAGTTTTTCTTTTGAATTCACTCACTTTATTTTACCGCAAAATCATTCATCAGATTCACACATGAAAAAATGATAATGTATGAAATTTTATCCTGATGGAAAATTAAATTAAAATGTTTATGAATATATAAGCAAGATAATTACCCACAGGACGTTGAAAAGTTTGAGCTATGGAAGCTGCTGAATTACGTCTACGTCAGGGGCTTCAAAACCCGCCCTTCCGTGCCAGGAAGTAAGTAAGTGGTTCGATTAATGATTTATTAATTTTGTGGAAATCCATGTTTAATTATGAATAAAGAAAAGTACAACTTTTGTCGAATTTCCTTTGTGTCTTGGTTTATTCATTACAACCGGTTATGGCTTTTACTCCAGATGTATATCAAGTGATTGAATAAGTCATAGATACACTTGTACTGAATGAGTATTATTATAAAGCAATAAGTTATTGACTTTTTTTTTCAGTGTGTATATATGGTAAGTCATGTGAAAATGTTCATGAATAAATCACAATGATGTGTATAAATGAAACCAAACTGAAAACAGAACAGGTAGGAAGACAGCATAATATGAGATACACATTGAAAAATAAACGATTTCCTGTATAAGTAAAACCACAAACATACAATTCATTATGAACATATGGTGAATATCATACAAAAATAAAATATCGTGAGGAAATAAACCACTGTCATAAATATAGATAAAACCATTTGGGGATTCGGTCTGAGGGAAAAAGGGCATTTATCCTCTTTTTCGTTTTTCGCTAACCCGAGATTTCCCAATTTTTGTTTTGTTTTATCGAGAGTTACAATATGATTATATGGAGGTGAGATGCATAAAATCAAGAATGGTATAGTATACTGTGCAATATGAGGTTTTCTTCGATATTCAGTGAACATGTATATAATTATAATGGAATAATTGGAAATTTGAAAGACAGATCATTAGTTATGTTAATGTCAAATAATGAGGACTAGAATATTGAACTCAATTGAAAAAACTCAATTTAACTTCACTACTCAGAGTATAAGCATGCCTATATCTATCTTTTAATACTGTATTTATTGTTGTTTTTTCAGTTGTTATCATTTGAGAACTTTTATGTATTATTGTACATTATTAATTTTTATGTTTTCCAACCTGTGATATACATATATACATTTCTTATTCATTTTAGTAATAGAACTATATACTATTGACATATCTACACTAGATGCATGTAAATGGTTCATCTGTTTGTATTCAGTATAAATAAATGAACAATGCAGTAATAATTTCAGGATTGATTATTTGGTATAAGTTCAGGAATTATATAGTGTAGCTCTGAATTTCTTGAAAACATTGTGTTTTACTCTCAAAGGAAATTGTGTTACTTTTATAATAAATGTGTAAGAGTTACCACATATTTTATTCTAACCCTATATGTCTGCAGGTCCTGATTCAGAATGACTGACAATATCATTGTTTAAATAGAACATAGTTAGCCAATCTTATGGGATTGATATTGTATTGAAATAGAGACGACATGTAGATGGTGTCACTAATCTGGCATCCAAGTCATGTCATAACTTCAGTGATCTGGCCTCCGAGTCATGCCGTAACTTGATTGAAACAATGGTACAGCATTAATATCAAGTTCTTTGAAGAAACCTGTATCGAAATGACGTCAAATGTGAATGTTTGAAAATAATTACGCTAGATGACACTCGCGTTTGGGTCCAATGCCAATTCCACAGGCATTGACTATCTTACTTCCATTCAAATAATGACAATACCAACAAAATCCCCCAAACAATGAAAATTAACTTAGCCATCATTTCAAACAACAGCAGCATTTTCAGATTTCCGAAAATATTGTCCATACTATTAGTGTAACATAGGATGTTTTGTTGGTTCTAGATTTGGGCGATAACGTCACGGCCCCTGGGAAACGAACCGAATTATGAAAATCCAATACTGGGGATGGCAGTTATTGTTTCGAGAGCATTATTTATGAGGCTTGAGGCGTTGTGGATGTCGATACAGTTCCCAGGCCAAGAACTTGACACGTGAGATACACGCTTCGGTTTTCCGACTAAGATATTGCTGATGGTTAATGGCGCCATAGTAGATGTGACAAATTTTGATGGATGGAAGCCGGTTCGGAAGTTATCGAAGTTTATCCAAGGAACACTCTGCGTGAGTAATTGATTTGTGATGTATTGGAAAATGTATTAATTTGGAGCAAAAAATAATTCACCACTTTCAAGGATTCTCCTTCAATAGTTGGACAATTCACTTACAATCTTGATACCAACCCTCTCCATTAACTTCTAAAGGTTTTCTTCCATTTTCCGGTTGTTTTTATGAAGTATTTGGGGCCAACTAGTTTTTCATCAGGACAACAAAACAGTTTTGAATTTTTTGGATACCTGTTGAGTACACTTCTTGGGCAGGAGAATAGTTTGATCAATTACTGAGAGAGCCCCGATGTTGTTGAATCATTTACTATTGCTTCTTCAGTACAAACATCTTTTAGAGGGAATATTTTTAAAGTTTTGAGTTGCAGCGGATGCGGAATGAAGAGCAGAAAATCTAGTAACTTCTTTGAATTAAAGCTCGTGTTTCCCAAACTTTTGGAAATCCAGTCTAAGCAGAACCGAACACCTAACAGATGATAGACAACTGTATTGCTAATTCTATGCTGAAACAACCGAAAGAGATGAAATACCACGTATTGTTGAAACACCAGTAAATTTGAACCTGACTTTGAAGCTCTTCAGTTATGATTCAGCATGTCGCAGATGTATTGAATTATTTCAACCTGTCAATCAGGAGGAACACCCCTATCTAGCCGTCTGCCGTCATGAGCTTCACGCAGTCATCGTCCACTATGGTTCTGGAGTTGATTCTGTCCACTACTATACCTTGGCCAAGGACAGAACGAACTGGTATAAATTTGATTACAGTTGCGGGAATAGAATGTATTTTTCTGAATTGGACCTTTTGGATCCTCTGGAGACCCCATACATCCTGTTTCCCTGGAAGGCAGATATTCAAAATTCGACGGACCTCTTTAGGAGTTCTCATCCAACCAATTCCAACTCTTCAGAAGATGTGGAGTTGTAGGTTTTTTTCGGGTTTCACTGCAGCTGTAAAAGTGAATGCGCCACCGAATTGATTTAAGCCGCTCCGGAGCACCAATTACTATTTTTATTATTTTTATTTTGCTGGTACTTTGTTATTGTTAATTTAGATAATTATGATATTGTGATTATTTTTTGTCTATTCCTCTATTCCTCAGAACTTCCTATAACTTCGTCCTTGGTACCTTGTCGACCGCTTTTTCGAGGTCAATGCATCTTAATCATACATCTTGCCCTTGCTGTAGCTTTTTTTATGCGATCATCTCCAATGTTGACATATAGTCTTGTATACTACTGCTCTTCCTAAAACCACTTTGTGATTCTTCTAGCATTGTTTCTACTATAGGTCTTATTTATTATGTATAATTTCCTAATATATTTTCACCGCAGTTCTGAAATTTTATTTCAATATAATTCGTGCAATCATACTCGTCTACAATCTCGATATACTGATATTTATTGCTTTTTTCCAGTTACTAGATATGTGTTGCTATATTAAATATGTTTACCAGTATTTTTGGCCCATTTCTCCCATTTTCTGGACATTTCAGTTGTTAGTTTGTCTTCTTCAGGTGATTTTCAGCTTTTTCAGTTTCTGTTGAACTTGTTTTATTTCTTGTGTTGTTAAAAACTTAATTTTTTCGTTTTCGTTTCTATCTTGTGATTCTTTGTTTTTGTTTGTTTCTTTTTTGTTTTACCTCCTATTTACTTCCTATTAACCTCCGGTGTTTTCTCTTGTGTTTGTGTTTTCTCTTGTCAGAGGACTATGGAAAAATTTCTGGTTTGGTTTGCTATCGGCTTCTATTTTCTGTCCAAATTCTTCCCACTATTCCTTTTAAGTCTCAGTTACTAGCTATTTTACTTCTTCCTTCCATTTTTGTAATTTTCATTATTTTCTTCAGTTGTATTATTCAAATGAGTTTTTCAATTCCTTTATCCCTCAATAGTTTTTTGTTTCTTCTATCTACCAAGCTGTTCGTCCACATATCCACATATCTCTGTCGCCACTGTTGAGACCGAATTTTCAAAGTAGTTCTACAATGTCTCTAGATCACTGTATTTTATCAATTCTATTGACCTTTCAAATGTTTCTCCTAGTGCCTCTGTTGATTCATTTGCAAAAGCTTTATCTTGAAGTTTGAAAGTTTCAATTGATTCAAATTCGACAATTCATGTAGTATGTAGTGCTCTTTTTTCACTTCTCGTAATTTTTCTGTTTTTCTGTTTTTATCACTGAAAAATAGTGGTCACTGCCGTTTTCTGGCCCTCTTTCCACTCTCGTGTCTACTACGTTTATTCTAAATCCCTTTTCAGGTAAAATATAATTAATAATCGATTTTTTATTCCTACTTTTAACGTCTCTCGTATACTTCTGTTTATCTCGATGTTCAAAAAACCTATTCGTTACGATAAGGTTATGCAATGTACAGAATTCCAGCATTCGTTATTGATCCTGACCTTTTTACCATGTTTTCCTACTACTGTATTATATTTTGCATCTCTACTTCCTACCCTAATATTTTTTCTCTTGCTTCTTCTGTGATAGTTGTTAGATCTATCCAAAACTTGTTTTTATTTTCAGCTGTATCATCTCCATTCGGTATACTATTATGACTGTTTTTGTATTTTTCTCATTTATTTGCTGCTGTTCTGTCTTTAGATATCCCAGTATATCTTTGGTCTCTGCCAGTCCTTGACTCTTCTTTCTTGTTTCTGTTATTACTAGTATCTCCAATTCACTCTTCTCAAATTCCTCTTCTAGTTTTTGCTCTTTTTCCATTGGACTCCTTATATTCCACGTACCGATTCTCCACATTTGTTTCTCCTCTGTTATTTCACTATTTTCTTTGATTCTCTGCCTCTTCTCTCCCCTATTTTCATGTCTCCTTCCTGGATTCCCCTTCATATTTTTCATTATCCATTGCCTTGTCGTTTTCCCCTTTTGTCGTCTGTTTTATATTTTCATTCACTTTCAATTTTTTCCTACATTTTCTCCAAAAAACTATCTGCATGCTCAGCGAAGGAATAAATAGTATCCAGACAAAAAAACGCCAATGCCAGGAACTAGACACCAAAACCCAAACATCGTTCAACAGTTTATATCAAATAGTATGCTTTTCTTAATTGGACCATACTAAACGGATTTCTTGCATCAACATTCATCGTCAGAAGCAACGTGCATACAGCTGTCTCGAAAATAAATAAACACTCCGGTCACCTTATGTTTTCTTGCGACTTGCCTAGAATAATATCAATATACTTTCAAAAGAGAGTGGCTCGCATTCATTCCATAAGAGATGAAAAAACATGGTGAAATGGAATACAGGAACCATCATCCATCATCTATGAGAGCCGTATGACATGTTATAATATACCGTAATCTCGTGATTCGAAGGGCATGTATTCGTTTGGAGTAGGAGAGGAAGTGGCTTACTTACATGTATTTATCTAGAGATTTTCGAAGCTCTTGTATTTTCTCTGGAATATTTTTCATGATATATCAAAGGAGAGAAATGTCCCGTGACAGATATTCAATGGACATTCGAGTATCTAGAAGCACTGCACTGAGGACAATTGAAAACCACAGTATTACAGAAACAGAAACAAAAAGTCTTCAGGAATTGATGAAATATCAATAAAAAAATTTGAAAATCTTCCCATTGAAGCTCTTCATGCTTTAGTTGCGGTAATAAATCAATCCTTCGAGGACGGTGTATTTCCATCCTTCCTAAAAACATCGGTCGTTATTCCACTTCACAAAGGTGGAGATCCAGAGGATCCCTCGAATTTTTGGCCCATATCCGTCAATCCTTCGCTAGCAAAGTTGATAGAGAAACTGGTAAAAAATCGTTTAACTGAATTTTTGTCACAAAATAATATAATTAGTAGTAAGCAGTTTGGGTTCCAATCTAAGAAGAGCACACATGATGCCATATTCTCATTCCTATATGAAGTATATAACAACATCAATACTAGAGATGTGGCTGCAGCAGTTTTTTGTGATTTATCCAAAGCTTTTGACTGAGTGAATCATAAAATTCTGCTGCATAAGCTGCATCATTATGGCATCGGTGGAAATACTCTTAGATGGTTTAATTCCTATCTCACAGGTAGGAGTCAAATTGTTAAGTCTACATCGACCTCGTCGCCAGCTGACATAAACAGCGGAGTGCCACAAGGATCAGTACTAGGCCCTACACTTTTTTTAATGTACATAAACGATTTGGCTTTTATAGACATAAAAGGCCAATTCACGCTATTTGCTGATGATACAACGATACTGTGGACTGATAAAAAAGATTCTGATCTTCATAAAACTATCTGCTCGGATATTAGTAAAATCAAAGATTGGTGCGACTCTAACCTCCTTTCTTTCAATATTTCTAAAACTAATATAGTATCATTCCGACATACCTCTAATTTCAAATCAAAGTTTCATTGAGAATAGAACTAGCGCCAAATTCCTCGGAGTAAATATAGACAACAAATTAAAATTTGATGATCATATTGCAGGTCTTAATAAAAAACTTTCTGCAGGATGCTATGCAGTTAGAGTTACTTCAAATGAATTGGGCTCAACTGCAGCAAAAAGCGCTTATTACGCACTAATAGAGTCACACTTACGATGTGGCATCCCATTCTGGGGCGTTTGTGCAAAAACCCAAATAGAGTCGGTTTTTGTTCTGCAAAAAAGAGCACTCAGATACTTGTGCAAAGCCAAACGAAGGGACTATTGCAGGCCTTCATTTGCTACGAACAAGATTTTAACGGTTCATGCTATATTCATTTTAGAAACAGTTTGTCTATTACACAAACATAAAACAAATTTTCCCTCTGCCACTTCTACCTATGCCACCAGACATTTCAATGATCTCAGACTACCTTTACCTACGTCAACCCTCATTGAGGACTCGATTGTGTATAATGGTCTCAAGAAGTATAATCATCTACCAGATTACTTGAAAACTTTGGATAACATTCGTTTCAGAAAAGCAATAAAAAACCTTCTCAATGTCAGACCCTATTATAGTCTTCAGGAGTTTTACAACGACAGTTTTTGAAAATAATTTTATAGTTTTATACCTTTATACTCTTAACTTTTATCATATTTTTTATTGACATTATTGATATTGCAGTGTACCTATAGTTTTTTATTTAATGTGTTGTTCTATGCCCTACAATGTTAATTTTATCGGTATAATGCTTTTAAATATTTTTTAATGAAATCATTGTTATTGATTTTGCAGTGTACCTAAAGTTTTTAATGTGTTGTTCCATGACCTATAATTTTAATTTTATCGAATAACCTTCTTTCTTCAATCATAAAACTACTTTGTCAATAAGACTATCTTCTTTGGACAATAAAGCATATATTATTATTATTATTACTGATACAATAAAATACAGTTTAACCGTGAAAGTTCGCATCAAATGAGATATTTTTTGATTATTCAGTTTTTGCAAGGGAGTCTGCCTGGAAACATAAGGAAAATTGGCTCTTCGTCAAATTGGCTGAACTTTTATTATGTAATAGGGCGATGGGTCGTCAGGAAAATGTGTGAGTGTGAATGATTTTGTATTTGTTGTTTTTGAGATATAAGCGGTGAAAAGTCGTTAAACGTAGAATTTGGGTATAGAATTGACAAAGAAAACAAACTGTTTGTTAGTCGAAATAAGACAAAATCTATCAAAATGTGTGTATGTATCACAACTCGTTAACATGCCCATTGAAAGTATTATTGTGTGTGTATAGGGCATAGAAAAATTTAAAGATATCAAAAAATGAATTTGAACAATTTTATTGTCCTCGAAGAGACTAACAAAAAGTTTGAATGAAATTTTTCCATACAACGAAAAAAATAGTTATTTGTTTTACTAGGCATAAAAGCACAAGATTTAATGCCGCGGCTGGTGTTTCATAGCCGAGCGTAGCGAGGCTATGAAACCAGCCAAGGCATTAAATCTGCTTTTCTGCCGTGTGAAACATATAATTTTTTCTTCAAATTTGTTCCAATTCCACGCAAAATCGACTTTTTCATATTTAAATTGCGTTTCATTATCAATATCCAAATAACTAAATTATTTTATCAAAGGTAACTGGGCCCTGCGTTACTATGTTTACCGCTGATGACGTTTGTTGAATATGTTTGTTTACTGTTTACTTTGTCATTGTCAATTTTGAAAAGTTGTCATGTTAGAAATGGATTTACTGCAAAGTGAGGATGAATTGATGCAATTAACACCATCTGAGATAAGAGACCAGGCGCGAGATGTGGAATTTAACCTTTTACCGGAAAAATCAAGAACTGTATATGAACTCACTTACAGCAGATTAATGGAATATAGACAGATGAAAAATATAGGATCTTTCTCTGAAAATGTGCTGATTGTCTATTTTTCCGATCTTTCAAAAAAATTGAACGAACTTTTTCTGCCTAGGCAGTAAAAGTGGACTTTTTCTGCATAGGCATTAAAAGTACAACTTCTAAGCCTGCCAAGCGTCATTAAAAGGCCGCTTTTAATGTAATTTGGAAAAAAAATATTTTAATGTGGACGTGGAAGAAATTTGGCCACTTTTGGTTGTTCAAACACCAAAAAGTCGAGAACGAAACGAGATATCGAAAAGACGTATGGAAACAGTTTCATTGTACCCGGACAGAACTACAGAAAATTCCCATGAAATTTTTTCATATCTTGGATAAAAATTGAGATGAGGACTTATAAGAAATTTCCGCTTTTTTCGTTTTTTAAACACTATAAATTCGAGAACGGAACGAGATATTGAAATCTATATGAATAATTTTATTGTTATTGAACAAATCCACAAAAATTTATAGTGAAATTTTTCCGTATCTTGAAAAAAACAAATTGAGATGTGAACTTAAAAGAATTATCTGTTTTTTCATATTTTCACAAAAATTCGAAAACTAAACGAGATATCGAAAAGTTGTATATCAGTATTTTAATATTACTTTAACAGATCTTCCAAAAATTTGAATGGAATTTTTTCATATTTCGAAAAAAAAAAAAAATTGAGATGTGGACTCTTCTTTTTATTTGTTTTTTAATAACCAAAAACTTGGAAACGAAGTGGGATATCATAAAAATTTATACTAACAATTCTATTGAACTCAAACGGATCTACAAATAATTCTGATGAAATTTTTCCAAATCTCGAAAAAAAAGATTTGACATGGGGACTTGGAAGAATTTTCCTTTTTTCTTTATTTTCGAACAAAAAAAATTCGAAAACCAAATGAGATATCGAAAAAGTTTATATAAACACTTTTATTGTACTCGAATAGAACTACAAAAAATTAAAATGACATTTCTTCATATTTGGAAAAATATACGTAGTATCCAGTTATTCTTGGCCATCAATGATAGTTTTATAAATGCCTAACAATCAGAGTAATTCGTGGACAGGTAACATAAAGTCGTAGTATCCACGTTCCGGTCGTAGTATCAACATTTGAGTCGTAGTATTTTTAACTTCCGAGCTTTAGGCGATGCGAGAACTCACTTGTTAGTAACAATTGAAGCTGATAAAAGACAATGATGAAAGCGTTTTAAAAAACAGTGACCGTTGTCTCACAACCGTTTATAGTAAATAAATTATCACTGTACAAGGAAGTATTGATATCTAGTTAGCCTAGACCAGTTCCCTGCATAAACAAAATATTGCGTAACCATAGCAACGAACAATAACTTAGAAGTGTCAGTGTGAAGTTTGACGTCAAAAAAGTAAACCAAAGTTACGCAATAAATTGAAAGAAAAAATATGTCAACCGAAATTGTGAAAATCGAAAAATTGGAGTATCGAGCCATCATCAAGTACTTGTATTTAAAAGGGTTAAGAGGTGAGCAGATTCACGAAGATATCCTTAATACCCTTGGTGATCTTGTCCTTCGTATGCGACCGTGAAAAATTGGACTGCAAGCTTTAAAGGAGATAAATTTTCTATTGAAGATGATGACCGATCGGGAAGGCCAGTTTCTGTGTCAGTCCCCGAAAATATCGATGCAGTTCATAACATGATTTTAACAGATCGTCGAATTGGGCTAAAACGGATATCTGTAGCACTGAATATTTCATACGAATGCGTTCATCATATAGTTCACATCAATTTGGACATGAGAAAAATTGCTGCAAAATGGATCCCCAAATGTTTATATGTTGACCAAAAGCGTGCAAGGGTAGTAGCATCGCGTTCGATCTGTGCTCGATTTGAAAACGATGTAGACTTCTTAAACCGAATTGTTACTATGGATGAGACTTGGGTACATTTCTACGATCCAGAAACAAAGCAATAATCGATGGAATAGCGACACTCCAGTTCTCCAAGACCTAAGAAGTTTCGTGTCCAAAAATCAGCTGGAAAAGTTCTTGCTTCAGTTTTTTGGAATTGCCATAGAGTAATCAAGATTGATTCTTTGGATAAGGGTAGAACAATAACTGGTGATTACTATTCGACATTACTGACCACTCTACGGGGGAAAATTAAAGAGAAAAGACGCGGAAAGCTATCCAAAGGTGTTTTGTTTTTGCAGGACAACGCCCCTGCACACAAGTCTCATGTTGACAAGCAAAAAATTCGTGATTTAGGGTTTGAATTACTAGAACAACCCCCTTATTCACCAGATTTGGCTCCGTCCGACTAATATCTTTCCTCAACTGAAAAAAAGTTTTAAAGGTCGTACATTTTCTTCCAACGATGAGGTAGTAAAAGCTGGTTTGCAGAGCAAGGAAAAACATTTTTTTCGAAAGGTCTAGAGACGTTGCAAGTTCGCTGTAATAAATGTATCCAATTAAGAGGAGAATATGTTGAGTAATAAAATATTTTGACATTGAAATTTTGTTTGGTTCTATAGTAGGCTAATATATCCTCGTAATGTGTAGTTATGCATGCATAAAGCACTGACCAGGTTGTTTCATGAAATAGTTGGCTCACCGTATATATCTTCCTCATGGTGTCCATGTTGATACTTCCATCCGGACTCCAAACCAAATCGATAACTAGCCTGTGGATCCCAAAAATTCGTCGGAAGATAACTGTAAATTGCACCATTCCTAAAAGATCCCCCTAGCACTATTTCAAGTCCATCAGAGCTACGATTTCTGGAATTTAGAGTACAGAATTCTTTCTACAGCGCAGCTCAGTAAAGCCCTTCGCGGATAGATGGCGAAAGCTACATCACTCGTGCACGCAAGAACAGGCCTAGCCGAACTTCATAGTTAAGTGCGGCAACGTAATAACGTATATCAGTATTCCGCACAGAGCCCGGAAAATATTTATAGCCCTCAGACGAGCGATGAACAAAATTTCCGCTGATTTATCCCGGCCGCAAGATATAAAATGTAATTCCGCCAAGGAATCGTTCACCGAAACTTATATGCATATCTGGCGGAGGCGCCGGGGTGTGCAGCCGAGGCCGTAAATTCGAGTATTTGCGAGCCTTCTGGGAGGTTATTAGTTCAACTACGGATTTTCGGGAAAGGCCACTTTACGAAAGACCGTTTTCAGGTACGGCACAGCTGCTAATGACACCGGGTTCGGGCTTGGAGGCCGAATAAATTGTTTCTCTGATAAGATCTTTTGATACGGATGGCCGTATGTGGGATAGCGCTGGGGGGTGTTCGTTTTTTGTGGTGTTGATGACGTGTTTGGGACTGCGGTGTATGGCGCGGGTTGTTAGGGTTTGGGATCCAAGGGTGACTTTGTAACAATCGAAGTGATACTACAACTATCCAGACTAAGTAATTAGTTAGATACATCAGTAAGCTGTTTCACATTTGGAATACATTTATACTAGTGGAGAACTTGAAAGAAAATTGTTATATTCTGATATGTACATGTTGTAGCATGTAAATTTTCGCTACTATATTTTGTTAATTCTTAGAAAGCTTTAGAACGATGTAGACTTTACTTTGTGGTGGGTGATCCACTTTTAATGAGCCTTAACGCAACATAAATATACAGGGTGAGTCAGAATAAGACCGACAAACTCCGACTACAGATTCCTTGCCTCATTTTGAGATGAAATGTTTTCATCAAGGTATGTCCTAAAATTCATCCCCTCTGAGATACAGGGTGTCAAAAGTGCGAAAAAAATTTAGATTCATTTTTTTTCTCCATAACTCCTGAGAAAAAATTTTCAAACTTGGTGCACTAATCAAGGTCTATCAACGTGATAATTTGAAGTTATAATTTTCAATTTTCGAAAACCAGTGGCGTAGTTACGATGGTATGTGGTCATATTTTCCTTCATATTTTCTTTGGACAACTGAATTGACAAATGAGCGTTTGACATCAGTTAGGCTCATCCATACTCAACCTAAAAGTCATGACATTCCATTTGCCTAAAAGTGAAGGTTTCTGAGATATTTGCGAAAAATTGAAGATATGTCCTGAGAAGAGACATATCATCATGTGTGCTATAATCGCATGATGCAACTTTATTATAACTTATAGGAATAATTGTCAACCTCCTGAACATCTTTCAATGTTAGTAGTATTCATAACATAGTACAGGTAAGTCAGAATGAGACCGACAAACTCCGTTTTTTTTATTCGTCATATTATTTGAACGAATTTTCTTTGGACAACTGAATTGATAAATGAGCGTTTGACATAAGTTAGGCTCATTGATACTCAACCTAAAAGTCATAACATTCTATGTGTCTAAAAGTGAAGGTTTATGAGAAAATTGAGAAAAACTGAAGATATGTTCTGAGTATCAACGTAATTTGCTATGTGATATAATAAAAAAAACAAACACAACTTCAAATTAATAATACTCCACTCAAATTGGAGTTTAGATCTGAACCAATTTTTGCGAAAAACCAAAGATGAGTACTCAATACAAATAGTGCAGTGAGTACGATCTGAAATATATTCATATCAAAAGCATGGTTGAAACTTTTTTCGGAAGAAGTGCGATAGTAAATCAAAATTGTTACACTCCCATCGTCTCGGGCGAATCAACAAATAATGATATTTTGGCGTACATTCACCATAAGTTCAAACCAGAAATTACCAGGAATTACCAGAAAATTTCATGAAAGTATAAGCAGCTGGATTGGATTCTGGACGAAGTTTCCTGACATTGACAGTGCTAAGACATTTGAATTTACAGATCATCAGGTTAATACTCAAATTTCTTTCATATTCAAATTATAAATTTGAAAATATTTCTTTAATCAAAAACTGCATTTATATGTGTGTATGTATATATATATATATATATATATATATATATATATATATATATATATATATATATATATATATATATATATACATACATACACACATATAAATGCAGTTTTTGGTTAAAGAAATATTTTCAACTTTATAATTTGATACAGTTATATGAAAGAAATTTGAGTATTAACCTGATGATCTGTGAATTCAAATGTCTTAGCACTGTCAATGTCAGGAAACTTCGTCCAGAATCCAATCCAGCTGCTTATACTTTCATGAAATTTTCTGGTAATTCCTGGTAATTTCTGGTTTGAACTTATGGTGAATGTACGCCAAAATATCATTATTTGTTGATTCGCCCGAGACGATGGAAGTGTAACAATTTTGATTTACTAACGCACTTGTTATATATATATATATATATGTTTATATATATATATATATATATATATATGTTTATATATATGTTTATATATATATATATGTAGAATATATGGAAATATATGGAAAAAAAATAGGTGGGGAAAAATGTTGGAGAAAATAATTAATAATCAAATAGAACAATTAAATAAATAATAAACAAAGTCTTACTTTCATACTACCATTCCTGGGTTCTTTTGTCCGAGGAAGCTTTCGGGTTGTGAAATGTTTCGCCGCTGCTCCGAAACGAGAAAAGTTATTCCTTTGTTTGTGCTCTCTGTCCACTTACATTCTAGCATACAAGAAGACACCCAACCATATATGGAAGAGAATAGACGAGGATACAAGGACACAAAATTATATTACAATTTACATGGGTGCATAATTGCTTCGAGCAAGACCTGTGCATCCACTGGACGAAGCCTCTATTCGAGCCAAAGTAATAGAGGGAGAGCTGGACAAGTGCGCCTATGGGAAGCAAGGCCCAAAAACACAGATAGAGAGAGTGATAAATGGAGAGATGATGACAAATTTGATATCCTCCTACGAGCTCTGAAACCTGATTAATAGTAGCTAAATTATTTGAAAGATTTCCACTATCAAGCGAGAACTACACCAAGGCCGTTAATCTTTTACAATCACGATATGGACAATATGAGTAACTGATTGAATATTACGTGAGGCACCTACTCAATCTCGTATTATCGAGAACTGAAAGTAAGCCTATCGCAGAACTTTATGACGAGTTGGAAATACAACTCATCGCACTGGATTCTCTGGAAGTAACTGAAGAAAAATACGCTATTTCCTTTAGGAGAATCCGCGATACCTGAAAACATTTTCAAGATTTGGGAGCGTCATTGAGTCACCAAAGAGACCAAAGAGATGAAACAACCAGCTTATTGTTTAACTGAGCTTCTAGAATTTCTGCGAATTGAAGTTACTGGGGAAGGAAGACTTGAACTCTGATCGAATAATTTTGAGAGCCATCCTAAAATGAAATCTTCTTCATCAAAATCGAAGGTGCAAGAGGTTCCCACCACCGCAGCTTTGTTGACGACTGATGATGTTAAGCCTCTTGAGATTTCATGTATATTCTGTGAGAAATCTCATGCTTTCCAAGATTGCGCCAACGCCGAGGACATGACGCATACCAAGAAAAATGAAGTTATGAAGAAAGAAGGCGCTTGTTTTAAATGCTTGGGAAAATCTTCGTTAATTGTGATGTTTGCAACCGTCGTCAAAAAATTTATAAGCCACCAGAAACACATGAACAAGCGCAAGTAACTACTACAGCCACTACCACGACGAAGACAATGCCAACTGGAGAACTTACTGGGCGAACACTAGTTGCTAAAATAGTTAAACGTGACGAGGAATTTTCGGTACGAGTTTTATCGAATTCTGGTTCGCAAAGGAGCTACATTGTGAAGTAGTGAAATGTTTTTGACAGTTTGAATGATTTGTAATCATTCGTTAATAAAAATAGTTTGCAACGCTGCTTCAAGTTAAAGAATCAATTCTACTGATCTACTGGTACAATATTCATCCAACTGTCTAATTATGAACACTGTGTTTATTGGTTTGCAATAAATTTGATATATAGATCACGTCTGTGAAATTAGTATTGTTAAAAATTTGTTAAAAAAAAAATTGTTAAAATTGTTATTTCCGTCAACCGATTGCACCCCTACGCGCAACCTTCGGAAGTCTTCGAGAGACTTGTGTGAACTAGGGAAGACGCAGCCCTTACCTTTTAACGTGTGATGCCATGCACGAGACCGGTGAATCGGTGGATCGAACCCACGACCCCACGCTTGCGAGGCGTACGCTTTTACCATCCGACCACCACGGCCCATATGTATGTGATAACGCAAGCAATTTTTTCGATTTTTCATCCAGCAATTCCCTATAGGAGTGGATCAATTTCAGATTGTGATATTTACGTTAGAGAATGTGCGACATGTGAAGAGAAAATCTGACAGAATGGTCTAGGAAAAGAAAAAGATTTTTATGTTATCTTTGAACGGTAGTCGCCAATTATCGATACGAGACGTCTTCTAATGTCTACTTTGCCGAAAAGCAAGACAGAGTGTTGACTATTTGATAACAGTTTTTTGAAATCGCTTTAAGAGCTTTAAAGTTTTCATTGATTTGTTGACATGCTATAATGACATATTTTTTGTCATAATGTTCATACAGGACACGTGTGTTGAAAGTATTCTGTGAATTAAGACGTATACATTACGAATAGGAGAGGGCTGAGTATGGAGCCTTGTAGAACATCATTCTGCAAGCTGCTAATGGACGATGTTTTGTGGATTTTCTTGTTCAGTGGAAGCATGAAACATTTTTTTTCTGTCACCTCGAATCATGTCTTCCATGTGACGTATGACAGATGTCAAATTCATCATCATTCTGAAACAACTTCTGTCAACACCTGGAAACCACGCTCAAATACTAATAAAAGCTGTTCTACGATCGCAGTTCGAGAAGATCGCGAGCCAAGACGTGGAAATGGAATCCATTATCAGGCTTATAATAAGGTTTTCGCAGTGGAGGCGGCGAGGCTCTCAGCATTGCTCGCGGAGACGGCGAAGAGTGTTATATGACCATTCTGAACGAAATTGAATTTCGCGCACGCGTACACCCTCTCGTCGAGTAATTGCTTTTCGAGTGTATTGAAAATTTTAAATTTCGAAGTGGATACGTAACGCGAGACGGGTGTTTGTACGCGAAGCTATTTGTCGGTATTGACACTATCGCTTCTTGGAAGGGCGGAATGTGTCTCCGATATCTCGAGTTTTCTACTCTGACTCCGTGAGCAGGTCTGAGAATGGGAATTCTGGGTGACGCAAAGATCTTCCTACGAAATCAGGGATGAGAGATTTATTTTATTTGATACATAAACACTAGCTCTACTGTGATAAATCGCTACCCATGTAACACATCATATTGGCTGAATTTTGATTTCATATTGGTCCAATGTATAATGCAAATTAAAAAATAAAATTGATCCAATTTGGGTTAATATTGAAAAAACAATACGGGTGAATATTGAATAAACAATATTACATTACTATTATTGGTGGAGTGTTAGCTCAACCTATTCTGAATGTAGATTGTTGTAGATTTTTGCGGGATCTTTACCAGCAATGATTTATTAAATTTCACCAGATTATAGTAAGTATTCGTTGGATGTCATCTCATTTTTGTTAACCACAATTGTGCAAGTCTTAGAGAAAGCCAATTTTTGTATAAATTTTGCCAAAAATGTTTTATTACCTTTTTCGAAATGGGTTTGATAACTTCAAAACGAAGGCATATTATATTATTGAAAAACACACCCAATGATGCAAAAGTCTGGATTTCAATCAAATAATGATCATTTTGGTAATACAGAGGATGTTTCAGAATTTCATGCATGCTAATAATTGAGCGCTTTAATCGTTAGATGATTTTCAGAAGGACTACAAGCCCATATAACAATTTGGGGAGGTTATTTGACCCAGGATTAAACATATTCAGAACGATGCTGCTATATGAAAAAAATACTTTAGGCAGTATGCCGTCAATTCTTGGTGGTGCAAAGGACTGTAATAATAATAATGATAATTTTTCAACCGAAGATGTGATCTTCCGACAAAATATTCTTGTATGGCATTCCTCACGTTGGTAGATTATGAGATTTCAATCTCCTAGAACCTACTGCCGTACAAAAATAATGGGACCGGAATCCAGGATTTTTTTTTTATTTTCGGAAATTGAAAATTTTTTCTGGCATCTGGTCCCATTATTTTTGTACAGCAGTAGGTTCTAGGAGATTATTATTTCATAATCTGCCAACGTGAGGAATGCCGTACAAGAATATTTTGTCGGAAAAGCACATCTTCAGATGAAAAATGATTATTATTATTATTATTACAATCATTTGCACCACCAGAAAAAAAAGTTGTGTTCCCCTGTATAAACTGTATACCTAATTGTATATATTATCGTTTTAAAACAATGTATAGAAGATAAAACAGTAGAAAATCCGACCGAAGAAGATATAGATAATCCTATAACCAAAGAAGAAAAAACAAACAAGGAGCCCCTTTGTAACTGCGACTCGAAGAAGACATTCCGAAAATAAATGTAACTGATAAAATTCTTTTTTGTGCACTAGGCCGACTGCTATCACTGCTATCCAAAGTCTACAGGAATAAAAGAATGTATGCAGAAAAGTTGAACAATATTGTGTAGTTTGATATCGCATAATCTACAGAACTATTTAAAAAAGAGACACAAAATTGTGTAAGAAATTGTGTTAGAGAAAGTATTTTGATTCATATTTTCTACACAGCTATTTTAAAAAACACAAGGCTTTGTGTGAAATTCTTATACATTATTGTTCAATTTCAGTTTTTTGCACATAACTGTAAAAAAAACACACTGTTGTATAAATCACTATGTTATGTAACAAATCACAAGAATTTGTTCAATTTTCTTGCACGAAGTTGTGTATTTCAAAATAATAGTACACAGAATTGTAGAAAATAAGAACTGAAAATTTAACATCTATACACAAATGTGATGTTAAACAATTCGAATAATATACAACAACATATATTACAACAAATCAGGATGAACAACAGTGTTCGAAATTTCTACACGAAATTGTTTCTGTGACCATTTCAAACACAATTTGTTCAAAAGTTTCAAAGAATTGTGGGAAAAAACTACCTACCTACGTTTTTTCCGTGCAATTAATTCAATTCTGGGAATAACAAACTATCTTGTATACCCAAGCACATCGATTGAATATCATTTTGACAATTTTCAACTAATCGTTTTAACTTATATTGGTAGATGTGAATAAAACAAATTTTAAGTAAATGCTTATACTTCCTTGGGACTGACTTATTCATTTAATACATGAAAGAAAGGGATAAATAAATAGTATGAGCATTTGCTAAATTTTATTCACTACACCCATTGGGTCAATATTAGTTCAATAATACAAATATCAACGAAGCAATATTGTTTCCAATTCCTTAAATAAATACTGCAATATCAATAGTCCTCTTATATCAATTCTAGGGATGAAGAACTAAAGTGTTCATCTAAGTTTGATAGCAGATTGGTTAAATATTATATACCACCATACACCAATCATAATAATTTTCAATGGATCAATATTAGTTCAATAATATTTACCAATATCGATAAAACATCATTTTCTACAAATTTCTTCCATCTAGAATGAATATTGCAATCCCAATATTCCCCTCATATCGTTTCTAGGGATAAAATGCATTATTGTATACCAATTATTGTATATCCAACTTTTATTATGTTCATTTACTTTTTTATTATTTCACGAATAATCAACAAATTATGGACTTATATTGAATAAAATAATTATGATAACCTCATTCTAATATTAGATTGATAATATTGATACAATATATTACAAAGAATAACTATTACCATTATCGAATTTCAAATATTGTTCAAATTTTCAGTGAACTATATTAAAATTTAATACTATCAAATCTGGAGAAAAATACCAAGTGTGCTTGAAAGTTGCCCATTCGTTCTTCACGTTCAATGAGTTATGGTACAGAATTGTCAAAAATATGGTTATGATTTTTAGTTCCTCAAATATAGGTCTGCAGCTGACTTCCCAAATGTACTTTATTATAATGCATTGTAAAAAAATTGTACTCACCGTGATGTCGTTTTTGTCTACTAAATCTAGTGCATCTTTGTTAGCTTATCATCTGAAACACGATTGAGTGATATGCTTGATTTTGAAATGGGAGTTATGCCAGGCCACTTTCTCATAACCTTACATTTCTGAATATGAGTTTAGACAATTCCCAGTCTGAAAACTAACTTACTCCAAGATGATTTATTTTTACATTTTCTGTAAAGATTACAAGCGTTAACTATATACAGCAGCATCTAATAACCAAGTAATTTTTTCTGCCTACTATTGATCCTGTAACTTGATATATTTTCATCCATTGAATATGTTCCACCGTACAACTATTACAATGACTACTGGTGAATGGTATTTGAGAAGGCTTTTTCACCATCGCAACAGGGTTAATGGCGTGGCACGTGGAACCTGCAATTAGTACGTCAGTACCCACGAATTTTACCAGCATTATTTCATCTTTTGTCAATTGTTGCAACAAACCCGCCTCTTCTAGTGTACTTGCTCAGTTGTTTCTATCGCAGTAAAGGGCAGGTTTTTGGAATGAGCTTTTCTCTCCACATTCTAGTTTTTGTTCCAGGCAGTATAATATGTGAGAAGTTTCAAATAGGTTGTTGGAATAGAACTTATAAGGAAGGTGTTGCATTTCAGCAACAATATTTATTGTACGAAAAACATAGAAATTTTAGAAATTTAAATATATTCCTGAAAGCTCGAGGCTTCATTCTTTCAAGGAAAATGTATAAACTTTCCAACATTCTTTGTTTTTCATAAACTGAATATTAATTTTCAATTCCTTGTTCAACCCTTTATGAAAAAAACCTTGTTTTTAAAGAGATTTAATACGTTTATTTTATTCTTCACTTTGTATCATGAGGATTTTTCCAAAGTTCTTCTTTATTTTTTTCTAATTGCTTCACATTCTCTATCTAGCCTGCAGAGGGACAGAGATAATTTTTTTCATTACATTTATCATCAGTCCATTATTTTTTTCAGAGAGGATTGCTTTTTTGAGATATATTAGTCGACGATCCGACATTTTTCACTATTTCTACGAATTTATTCAATTTTTCTTTCCAGAGTTTTTGTAACTTTCCCAGAGGAGTTAGGTCTCCACATTTTTGTCGTAATTTTCTACTTCCAAAACTGTAAATGTCTTTCCAAATCACTAGGCATTCTCTATCAAGCATTCAGGGGGGAGAGGACTGATTTTTCTAGATAAATCATTGGACGGTCTGACGTTTTTCACCTGTTTTACTTATTTTTCGAATTTTCTTCTTTTATCCTTTAGAATTTTTTCACATTTTCTATCTAGCATTCAGAAGGACACACATAATTTTTTATTGCATTTATCAAGAGTCCTATACTTTGTACTATTTTTACGAAGTTTTTCAATTATATTTTCACGAGTTTTTGTTACTTACCGAGAGAAACTGATTATCCACATATTCTGTCGTTATTTTCTATATAATATAAATGAGATTTATGACAATTTTCGAAAGACTCGAAATTGGTTTGTAAATCTTTTATGTTGTACATATGTTATACATATTTGTCAAACCTGACTTGCCTGATAGCTTCACAGCTCTATGGATGAAATGAAAATTGAATTGAATTGAAGTAATTCCGAAACGGTATTTTTTCCCAAATAACTTGGATTTATCTATCTAGTATTCAGGGGGACAGGACTGTTTTTTTTAGATGAATCATTCGACGGTTCAACGTTATTTACTATTTTTACAGATTCTACCAATTCTTTCGAATTTATTTACATTCTCTATCTAGCCTTCAGAGGACCAGAGATAATTTTTTCAATACATTCATCAAGGGTTTTTCCGTGAGTACGTTTCTTCTTGTTGACTGAGTTGAAATTTCCACCAAGTAGGCAACCTAGTTGCGTGCGGCATACGTTAGGACCCTATCAATTTTCTCCAGCACGTCATTTGACTGCATCCCATTTTCCTTTTTCAACATTTACTGACAACTCATCCGATGATAACTTCTTGAAGTTGCCAATTCATTCCGCCTGAACTCCCGCCATGAAAAAACGCAAATCAAACTTTCTTCCGGGCATTCAAAACTGCTCTGGAACGAACAGATCCCGGGGAAAACTCCGCAGAACATATACTTTTTTCGCCGACCTACCGAAGATACAAATCTCTCTCTTAGTCGATATGTTACGTTGATATACGAAAGGGAAACGAGTAGGTAAAAAATTCGCTGGAAAAGAGAATTTATAGTGCGTGAATCTTGGTGGAAACTTCGAACCGTGAAAAGCGACGACAAACAACAGTTTGAGAGTTCGGCAGAAATGTTTACCTTGAATATTGGAATAAATGTGTGTGACGATCGTAAAGTTCATTTTGCGAGCGGTGATATTTTTCCTTGAGCGAAGTCGAACAATAAACGATACATGAAGGGAAAATGAAATTCTCGTAGGTGGGAGGAACTTTGGATATGGCCTGCGGATGATGTGTGTCTTGGTTTTTCGAAAGTATCGTACTATTACTGAAGTAACTCATGAGCGAGGGTAAACAAATGTGGAAGTTAAAATTATTCATTTCTCACTTGAAAATGTTTTCACACGTTTGTGTACACGTTCTGATTCTACAAACATTCATTCAACTTGAATGTCTATCTTTCTGTTTTTCTGAAATTTGTCTTTCTGTCTCTCTAGATTTCTGTCTACGTATTCTTCTGTTTCTCTATCCTTCTGTCCCTCTGTTTCTCTGTCTTTCCGGATTTACTTATTTCTGTCTTTCACTCTTTTTGTCCCTCTGTTTTTCTCTTTTTCTGTCTTTCTGATTATCTGTTTTTCTGTCTTTCTGTCTTTCTGTCTTTCTGTCTTTCTGTCTTTCTATCTTTCTGTCCTCCTGTCCTTTTGCCTTTCTGTCTTTCTGTCTGTCTATCTTTCTGTCTTTCTGTCTTTCTGTCTTTCTGTCTTTCTGTCTTTCTGTCTTTCTGTCTTGCTGTCTTGCTGTCTTTCTGTCTTTCTGTCTTTCTGTCTTTCTGTCTTTCTGTCTTTCTGTCTTTCTGTCTTTCTGTCTTTCTGTCTTTCTGTCTTTCTGTCTTTCTGTCTTTCTGTCTTTCTGTCTTTCTGTCTTTCTGTCTTTCTGTCTTTCTGTCTTTCTGTCTTTCTGTCTTTCTGTCTTTCTGTCTTTCTGTCTTTCTGTCTTTCTGTCTTTCTGTCTTTCTGTCTTTCTGTCTTTCTGTCTTTCTGTCTTTCTGTCTTTCTGTCTTTCTGTCTTTCTGTCTTTCTGTCTTTCTGTCTTTCTGTCTTTCTGTCTTTCTGTCTTTCTGTCTTTCTGTCTTTCTGTCTTTCTGTCTTTCTGTCTTTCTGTCTTTCTGTCTTTCTGTCTTTCTGTCTTTCTGTCTTTCTGTCTTTCTGTCTTTCTGTCTTTCTGTCTTTCTGTCTTTCTGTCTTTCTGTCTTTCTGTCTTTCTGTCTTTCTGTCTTTCTGTCTTTCTGTCTTTCTGTCTTTCTGTCTTTCTGTCTTTCTGTCTTTCTGTCTTTCTGTCTTTCTGTCTTTCTGTCTTTCTGTCTTTCTGTCTTTCTGTCTTTCTGTCTTTCTGTCTTTCTGTCTTTCTGTCTTTCTGTCTTTCTGTCTTTCTGTCTTTCTGTCTTTCTGTCTTTCTGTCTTTCTGTCTTTCTGTCTTTCTGTCTTTCTGTCTTTCTGTCTTTCTGTCTTTCTGTCTTTCTGTCTTTCTGTCTTTCTGTCTTTCTGTCTTTCTGTCTTTCTGTCTTTCTGCCTTTCTGTCTTTCTGTCTTTCTGTCTTTCTGTCTTTCTGTCTTTCTGTCTTTCTGTCTTTCTGTCTTTCTGTCTTTCTGCCTTTCTGTCTTTCTGTCTTTCTGTCTTTCTGTCTTTCTGTCTTTCTGTCTTTTTGTCTTTCTGTCTTTCTGTCTTTCTGTCTTTCTGTCTTTCTGTCTTTCTGTCTTTCTGTCTTTCTGTCTTTCTGTCTTTCTGTCTTTCTGTCTTTCTGTCTTTCTGTCTTTCTGTCTTTCTGTCTTTCTGTCTTTCTGTCTTTCTGTCTTTCTGTCTTTCTGTCTTTCTGTCTTTCTGTCTTTCTGTCTTTCTGTCTTTCTGTCTTTCTGTTTTTCTGTCTTTTTGTTTATTTGCCCTTCAGACCTTAGTATGTCTTTTTTCTTCGTCTATCAGTACGTTTGTTTTTCCTGTTCAAAACTTGAGAAAATAAAATCTAAAATATGCGTAAAAATAGTAAAAAACATTGGACTGTTGAATGATTTATTTCGAAACGGTTTCGAACGTGAAAAATCACCGATACAGAATCTCTGGAGGATCGAACCTCCTTTTCGAAAAATTTTCCGAAAACTCGCGAAAATGATATTGGAAAAATTCGTAAAAATAGTTAAAAACGTACGACCGTCAAACAATTCATCAACAAAAAAACAGTCCTGTCCCCCAGAAGGCTGGATAGAGAATGTCTAGGAGTTCGGATTTGAAAGTTGAAAATTACGGACAAAAATGTGAAAACCGAGTTTCTCTCGAAAAGTGACAACACGGAAAAATTTAATTGAAAAAATTCGTAAAAAGAGTGGTAAGTATAGGACTGTTGTTGAATGTAATAAAAAAGGCTCTGTTCCTGAACGTAATAATAGTGAAAAACGTCGGACCGTCAAATAATGTGTATCACAAAAAACACAGTTCTGCCCCCTGAAGATTAGATAGAATATGCCAAGGAATTTGAAAGGATATTTCCTTCGTATGTTAAAAATCCCATATTTTATGAAGCGGGACATTTTCGATCAATTAGAGCGAAAAATTCCCGGCGGGACATTTTCAGGCTGAAAATTACCCGGTAGGTATCAACAATTACCCGCTCGGTCTGTGTATCTACAGTAACGATTGTTAAAATGTACATTTGTCATCTTGACAGGCACATACATTTTTGTTTTAACTCCGGAAATATTCTACCGAATTACACTCGTGCATCAAAATAAACCTGACAATTTTCCATTCAAGCATGTTGTCAGTAAAAAAACTGCATTCGTTTATTTTCATATTTTGCTAAAAGATATTTTGCTTTTGACCAAATATGAAAATAAACTCATGCAGTTTTTAGACAACATGCTTTCATGGAAAAATTATTGGTAATTTCGAAGCACTTGTGTAATTACTCCCGAAAATGCACGGTTCAAAAGTAGAAAATTACCAAAAAAAATATGGGAACCCAATTGCTCAGTAAAACAGAATTGAAAAAACATCGTAAAAATAATAATAAATATAGAACTCTTGATATATTGAAAAAATATATCTCTATCCCTCCGAATGCTTGATAGATAAGGTGAAGAAATACGAAAAAAATTACGAAGAAAATTGGAAAAATTTAAAGACTGCTAAAATGTGAACAATTTTTTTTCTTCATTTTATCATATGAAAGATAGATAGTTCGTAGGTATATTATGATATCTTTTCGACGCGCAACTGTCATTTATTAATTTGTTATAATCATTTAAATAACAAAAAACGTATTTTTTTGAAAATGTTTTGCTTATAAAATGAAAATTGATAGAGCAGTCTGGTTGCTCCAATGGAAAGAATTGTAGATAATTGAAATACGAACAAAATGAAAATGTTTTGCGACCCGATCGGATCATTGGTAACGTAGGAAAACCAGAAAAACCGGAATATTCAACGATTTTTTTTTTAAATTCCAAACTCCGCCATTTCTCAAGAAAGAGGGTTGGACCTTTTCATGAAACTATTGAATCATGTGTACTTTGTGTGTGCACAAAACAGGCTCTGACGGATCATCATTGTTGGCACAATTGCAATTTGATTTTTTTTGCACCATCTTGCAGCGTGCCTGGATGCTCTAGTGATAGTCCGGTTTCAATTTCCAAAACAGATTTTGAAAGTAGAAGTAAAGTACCACGAAATATGTTTTCTCATTTTGCTCTAAAATGCTGTGAAATGGATGAAAAATGCTTGCAAACATGACTGAAAACGGCCGAGCTGGTGGAAGCGGTCGAGTAGTAGGAGAGATCGGGACATGAGGGGTAGGATATTATCACCTAACACGTTCATCAGAAGAATTTCTCTCATCTCCCGGACTCTCCTACCGTTCGGCAGCTAACGCGGGCTCGGCCGTTTTCACTCATGTTTGCTTGCGTTTTTCACCCACTTCACACCATTGTAGCGCAAAATAAGACTATACGTTTTATAGTACTATACTTCTACTTTCATAATCTGTTTGAGAAATTAAAATCTGGCTATCACTAGAGCATACAGGCACGCTGCAAGATAGTGCAAAAAAAAATCATATTGCAATTGTGCCAACACTGATGATCCGTCAGAGCGTGTTTTGTGCTCACATTAAGTAAGTACACATGACTCAATACTTTCTTGAGAAAGGCCAATCCTACTTCTTGAAAAGTGTCGGACTTGAATTTTCCAGTTTTCCTCCGTTACTAATGATCCGACTGGGTGGTAAAATATTTAATTTTGTTCGTTTTTCAATTATCTACAATTATTTTTATTGGAGCCACCAAATTGTTTTATAAGTTTTCAATTTATAAGCAAAACAATGAAAAAACACGATTTTCGTTATATAATTGTTTATAACAAAGTAATAAATAACAGTTGCGAGACGAAAACAACAGAATATATCTACGGACTGTCTCTCATGTGATGGCATAGTCGGTTTTCTACTAGTATTTATGTTAAAAACTTACTCATTTTAGCTCACAACAACGAATATGAGGTAAAATAGCACTAGTTGTCAGCGAGTGAGTCACTAAGTGATTCACTGAACTCGTCAATCTTGTAGGGAACCATTTTGATAAGAATTTTTTTAATTTTCTTTTTGAAAGATTCTAGTGGTAGTTCCCTCATTTCACGAGAGAACAAATTGAAAAGGGGAATACCTATAGATTTACTTTTTTCCAATATCTTCCTAAGAGGCACGATGTTATGTCTGTTACGAGTATGGAAGTTGTGAACATTAGAGTGTGTTATAAAAGTAAGTATATTTTTCTTAACATTTATCAAATTTTCATAGATGATTTGAGCAAACAGTGTCATAATGCCGAAATTTTGAAAGAGTGGTTTGCAATGTTCACCATAGTTAACTGTTGCAATGCTACGTACCCTTTTGTAACATGAAAACTCTCTGCAAATTTGTGAAACTTGCCTCTCCCCAACTCAGTAATTCATAGCTCATTACCGAGTGGAACATCGCATAGTATGATGTTGAGGCTGCTTCTTGACCAACAGTTAATGCTATGCGCCGAATGGCAAACACAGATTTTGCCAACTTTCCACAGACGTGACTGATATGTGTGTTCCAAGAAAGGGATGGATCAAGATGTATTCCTAGAAATTTAACTAACTTTGTGTTGGGATTTGTATGATGATTTGAAAATAAACATATCTCCGTTTTAGCCGCATTCAAAAATAGTTCATTATCATCGAACCACGCTTTGGCATGGGCAGTAGCATTTGCTGAAATTGCATCAACATCAGTACTTTTTTCAACTTGAAGAGAAAAGGACGTGTCATCTGCATATAAAATCGTCATTAAGTTACGTTTGATAGACATGTGTGAAGGTAGATCATTTACATAAATTAAAAACAAGAAAGGGCCCAGTATGGATCCTTGTGATACTCCCCTTTTGATTCGGCGTTCGTTGTTTATGTTGTTATTATTATAAACCCTCTGCGTTCTATTTTTGAGGTATGATTCAATAATGTTTCTAGAAACACCTCGTAATCCTTACCATTCCAACTTCTCCAGGAGTTTTCCGTGATATACACAATGAAAAGTCTTTGATAGATTAGTGAATATGGTTAAACACATTTTTATGTTTTCAAAAGCATCAAGAATGTATTGCTTGGTGTAAGTACGTGATGGGGTCCAGGACAACAGAACTGAATCTTTACCGTAAGTACTGAACTAAAAATAGATTATTAGAAGCTGGTATTTGGTTTTTTAAGACCTGTAAAAGACGCCTAATCTTTCTTCAAAATTGATATTTGGTGGTGTGGAAAAGCTTCATTGTATTCATTACTATACCATAGGTTTCAAAATTATTTTGTTGTCTTTGTGACTATTTTCGAAACGAATGATTACAGTAATAAAATAACAGAAAAAAAAATTCTGTTAGCGATGAATAAATATTATTAAGCTCATTATTATTGCTTTGGTGAGTAACTGGATCCGTAACCGCCAGTTGGTATGATTTCAGCCGTAACAGCCTACCAGTTTTTTTCCAAAGCCGAGACGAAAGTGCTGTTCAGAAACCACTGGACATATGGAACTATAAAACCAGAACAAAAAATCGGCAGCTCTTGTAATCATAGTTTCCAGAATTCCAACTAACCACCTCTTTTCCCTACCACGATGAACCGTGTCCGTTGCTAAGAATCCATTTCTGTTGATAGAGCCAGGATTATCGAATGCTCCGCTGCTTCTTATCACGAATGGAACTTTGCTGACTCGTTAGCTTTGTGCGGCGAGGAAAATGTGGACTTGAAGTTGCCGGAGTTGCGGAGTTGCCTTCAGTCAATACGAATGTGAAAGCGCCCTTCTGCCCCTCGAATAACTTCAATTGGATGAAAAATTTCACTCCGGTACACTGCAGTCGAATCAAGTAATGCGAAAGGCGTTTTCGCATTTCCATATTGGATTGGGATTACACATTTCAGTAATTCCGAAGGAGTATTATCGGAGGATTGGTTGACTTCGGTGGCTTCGATTTTCGAAGGTAGGTATGACAATGTACAACACTTGTTTGTGTCAATTTTTTCAATTCTTGTACCATCCAACCATGTGAGCTTGTCATCTGAAATTTTGATTCACCCTAGACCATTCTGTTTTTCTTTTTTTCTATAATCGTTCATTCTCTCTTCTTTCTTCCTTATTTTCTTTCACACACCTTTTCTTTCTATGTTCCTGCATTCCTCCTTCCTTCTATTCATTTCGTTCGTTCTTTTTTCTTTCTTTCTTTTCTGTTTTATTTTTACCGATGGTTCTGATGACTAGTACCATGTAATCAATTTTGATTTTTGCTCCCACTTCTTTCCGCACATTGTTTAAACTACTAAAGAAGAACGCTTTCATAGTAATATGAACCGAAAAGTGAAATGATTTTTTTTAAATTTACTTCACTGTTGAAAAAGTCTGACGATTTTGCATTTCTGTTGATTTTTGGTACAACTACTGTGGGGTAAAAATTTTGTGCTTCTCCGATCGATTTGAATTTAATGATTCAACCATTCTGAAACGATTGGCGTCCGCAGAATTGCTCTATCTCCAACCGTTCTTGAACTGAATGGTTGAAATCCAGTTGGAAGAGTTTTTTTTGCAAAACATTTTTTTTTATTTGGGACTCGGTTTCTTGAAATTACATAATTTTTTTTTATATGTGAACTGATTTCAAATCATTTTCAATACAATCGCAGATTTCGACCCTCCACAATTTATATTTTTCGTTATTTTATGCCCTATTATGGCTAAATTTTATGTCTGAACAATACAAATCATATATTTTTTTAATGAGCGTAAAATTTCACGTAAAAAGTGCGATTTTTGAGGAGGATCTTGCATTTCTTGGTCCTACCCCTTATAACTATTTTGTGTTTTTTTCTAGATCGACTTCAATATACTAATTCGACCATTCTTAATCAATTGGAATCCGCAAAATTGCTCTGACTTCAACCGTTTTCATATTGAATGGTCCAAATCAAGTTGAAAGGTGTTTTTCTTGAGAAGAGTTATTTTTTAACATTTTTTGACTAAGTTTCGTAGAATGTCGTAATTTTTTAATATGTGTAAAAAAATCAGCGTGATATTTTACGCATATAGTACGAATTTTCAAGTAGATCTAATCATATTGACACTAATTCAAGTAGTTCCTATTCTCCTTATATTTCAAAATTATTCCAAAACTCTAACCAAATATGGGTATAATTGATACTGCCCTGTGTTATCATGTTTATATATTTTTCTCCTTTTCATTTTCCAACAACATTCTTCAACTGATTACTTTTTTCATTTTAAGCTTTAAAAATTCGCAAATTCTGTCTGCAGGTATAGCTTTGGTATCCGGCGTTCTCTTACCCCCATTTGTTTCGAAAAAATTCAAATAATCAGCAATTGACCACATTTCCGACATCCTAGAGAAACTTCATTCATTCGAACAATAAGCAGTCTTTTTTATCCATGTTACTTATCACTGTGCACTGTTATTGGCGTTGAATGTGTAGTTGATATCAATCTATCACAAGTAGCCATAGAAACACCCATCTGATTGAATCTCCCATTGCGTTGGGGAAGAGAAAACCTCCCCATTTCCTAATACGAAGCAAACCAAACTCATGAAATAGCGTTCAACTCTTTATGGAAATGCTTTTATAAGTTCCCAAGTTTTATTGAACTTTTGCCGCTGCAAACCCCAGATTTATTATCTCGGTCCTGTGGGAACACCATACTAAAAAGATAATTCAGTAACAGCCGCTTTTTCCAAAGTACATGTCGAGTTATTGTAAGAAAAATGTCTGTCAGGAGAAAAGAAATATAAGATGGATTTTATGAGAATCAAAAGGAACGCCAACATTGGTTTCGGGCATCTTTTATACTCCGCTGAATGCTAAGTTAGGAATTGCTGTTTGCATTGCAATTGGGAATCTTTTCTGCTGAGTTCCATCATCAGGAAGTGGAATTTTTGTGAGGCTGGGAATTCTGCTGGGATCATCTCTATTAAATGTTAATTGAAGGGTTGAACACAATGCAAGAGAAACAATAGCTATTTCATTGTTCCTCAGTTTTCTCTGTTTAATAATGTGAGTCAACTATTTAAAACAAAGAATTTTTCTTAAATAATTCCTTGAAAGCTTGAGGCCTGAAGGGTCACTTCACTCAAAATAAAGCTTATCAATATCAATTTCAAAAACCTTTTCTGTATAATTTCCAACTGATGAGGTGTCAGTGCCCCACTCCATGCCAGAATTCCATACCGCAAATGACTTTCCACCAGAGAGTATCGAAGCGTTATCATTTGATTAAATGGTTAATTTTCTTCAAGTTCTTTGAATTTATCCGGTATACATCTTAACGTACATTATAAGTTGGTCCCAATTCAAGGGACAATCAGTATTTAATTTTTTTCACAAGTTCTATAATTTTTTTTGTGTTCATATTTATATCTAGTGTGCTGAGGCTAGGCAGACCACGAAAGTTGCAGCAGAATGGTATAAAAATTCGTCTGAGTCAGACTCGGCTTTCTGCTTCTGGTTTTATCAGTTATCAGACCTGTAGAAAAATGCTGTGTCATCAGCAAATCCCATTGATAATGATATTGAATAAGATGGGTCCTAGGACTGTTCCTTGTGGCACACCATAGCCAATTGCTTGTTTACCGCTAACCACGTCATCATCTCTCACAGCCTGAGTTGTCTCGATTGAATTGCTCTTGAAGAGTTCTATGCAACACCAACGTCTTTCAACGACTATGTAACAGTAGGTCATGGCTACCGGTGACAAACGCTTTTGACAAATCTACGATCATGCACAGACATGGACTGCTTTCATTCAGAGCTTCCGCTCCGTTCCGTTCTCCATGTTAATGTAACCTGGGTTGATATATTTTCCTTTAATTCAAAGAGATTGTTAGAAATGATTTTAAATTTCTTTAGAAAAGAAACTAAAATGTTTTTTGGAATTTTTCTAAATAATTTTAAGAGGTGCGTTGTCAAAGAAATTGGTCAGAAATTGCCTACTTTTTATGCGTTTCCGTTTTTATGGAGAGTAGTGAATACCGTGTGTTTGAATGCTGATAGATACTTTCCAGCCTCCATACACAATTTGCAAATGTGCGGTAATGGCTCCTTGATATTATAAGAAATGAACTTCAGAGATTTGGCTCTGATGTCAATACCGACTGCTCTCCTATTTTTCAATTCATTCATTATGTTCTGTATTTTTACTAAATCTACTGGAGTGAGAGCAAAACAATTATGTACAGGAAAACGATTTAAAAAAAATTAGGGTCTTTTTTTATTTTACTAGCTAGCTTTCTGCCCATTTCTACAAACCTTGAATTGAATTATTCTGCTAAAGGTTATCGTTCTACTAAAATTATTTGTTCTGATAATGGTATAAGTGAACAAAATGTGTTTTATATATAAAATTAAATACATGTAAACTTATAAGAGTTGGAAAATGTGAAGGAGACTTGTGTGGACAGATAAATAAATGAATTCCTGGAGAATGTTCAGGATTCTTTCTCTGATTAATTTACCAATAAATCATGAAATGACATTCGTCCCACACCTGACACCACGTCGCATTCTACGGAAAAATGTGTGAGATTCCTGTGAACTTCAGTGCAGTGCTATCGAACAAACTGGTACATTCTTCGTGATTGAATTGAAAAGCCCGTATGGTTGAGTAGCATGAACGATTCCAAGCACCTTTCCAGTTCCCAAGATATTGGTTTACGTGACTCATAAAGAAAACATGCGGTTCTACTAGGCCGACCATCGGTGTTGGGGAGCACGTATCGGGAGTAATTTCGTCCATTACTGGGGATGCGGGCGGTCCATATCCTACTGCGATTTTAAATTAAGTAAGGCGGTTTAATGTTTTGGACGTACAAATTATTTTGGTCGCTGTATACTTACTATGGAAAGTTTTGAATAGAGTCATTCGACTGAGTTTGATGAAGCATAGTGAATATTAATGAATAAGAAAAGCAGTTTGGGATACCTCGGAAAGTTGAGGTTTTCTAAGGATAACAAATTGGTGTTGAAAGAGAATGGGGAAATTTACAAGAAAACTTCGAAATAAGTTTGATTCTTCTCTTGTATACTTGAAATTAATGTAACGCTCAGAGATCATCGTGAGATCAGAAAAAAGTTGATAAATAATAATAATGATTTTTTTTTATTTTTCTAAAAACGAGTTTACAGCAAGAAGTATATGTGTATGTGTGTGAGAATGAACAAAAAAGTAAAAACACATGAAAAAATCATCAAATAACAATTTGCTTATAGTGGATGATAGAATTATAAGACCTCAAACCTCAAACCTCAAACCGACCTCAGACGTATCTCGACGAGTTGATTCCGAATATCACTTCAAAAATTTAATTCGACAAAGGGGTAACGAAAAAACTGCACTCTTCCACAAAATCGATATTTTCTTAATGTCTATCCTTCTGATTCCAAAAACAAGTAAGTTTTCGGATCAGAATGAAATTTTTGGACGAAAAAATGCAACCATGCACAAAATCGACATTTTGTGAATAAATTAGCCTCCTCATTGAAAAACTAGTGAATTTTCATATTCATAATGAGAATGAGATGAGGGATGAGAATGAGATGAAGGAATAGACGTGGGATTCTACATTTTTGAAATATTTCCCAGAGATCAACATCGAAATATGCAATAGGTACATATAAGGAAATCGTATTTTGGAAAAAATTTCATTTTCCATTTGAAAAAAATCGCAAACGGCCCTCATAGACGTTGTTGCGTCCACACGCAATTGTGTGTATGTTTATATTTAAATAATTTCTTATTTTTCAATTTTTTCTAAATTTAGTCTCGATTTTTTCTATACTGTAATATTATTAATCATTAATTATCATTTTTGAATGCACTCTGAAATTATTAATTATTAAGTATCAATTTTGAATGCTCAATCCAAGATTGGTTTATCGTGGTTCAACGTGTATATTTTTTATCGCGATCGGCCTTTCAGATTTCAATTTAACACCTAGCGGAGAACAAGTAAAACGTACTTCTCTGTCTGTACTTGACAAATATTCGTTGAGTGCGAGCCTCATGGTTTTTCCGTACCATTTTCGTTAAACTACAAAATTTCCGTTACTACAAATCGTCGACGTAAAACACGAATTCGAATTTGTTGGTGCGAAACTGCGATCTTTTATCAGTGAAAAGAGGTTCCGTGGGTGCCAAGGACCTTCGACCAGATCCCAAAGTTGCCGGCCGGCCAAACTTCAGCCCTTCAGGATCACTCCGATAAGGTAAGAAATTTGAAAGGCACGCCGACTTAACTCTCCAAATTAGTCTCAGTCCATTTTTCTCTCCTGAGTAATTTTTTCTTTTTGGGGCATCAATTTCAGGATTTTTTATTCGTGAAATCTCCCCTAACAAAAAATAGACGTAACTCGACGAGGTGATATCAAATATCACCTCAAATATTGTATTCTACAAAGGGGTAGCTGGAAAAGGTCAATTTTTCAACAAAAAAGTGCATCTATCCACAAAATAGACATTTTCTGAAAGAGTTAGCCTTCTGATTGAAAAACCAAATACATTTTCGGATTTCAAAGGAAATTTTCTGTAAGACGAAGTGGTACCAGGGGATCTTTTAAATGTTCCTGGCGATCAAATTCGAAAAATATAATATTCTATATAAAAGGAAATCGAATTTTGTGAAAATTTTCATTTTCCACATTTAAAAAAATCGCAAAGTGCGTGATAGACGTGAATCGAAGAGCTGATTACGAATATCATCTCGATGGGGTAAATGGAAATAAACTAATTTTTGACGAGAAAATATACCCATCCACAAAAACGACATTTTCTAAACGAATAATTCTTCTGATTCAGAAAACGGATACATTTTTGGATTAGGAAGGAAATTTTATATAAGATGTAAGAAGGTGAAAATCACGGGAATCCACATTTTTCAAATATTCCTATTCCGATCAAATTCGAAATATGCAATATTCTATAAAGAAGGAAATCTAATTATGAAATAAAAACTATTTTCCATTTTTCGAAATATCCCAAACTGCTTGCAGGCGTTACTAGACGAGCAGATTTCCAAAATCACCACCAAAATTTAATCCGACAAAGGAGTAACTGAATAATGGAAATTTTTTTAAGAAAAAGTGCATCTATCCACCAAATTGCATTTTCTAAATGATTCAGATTTTTTATTAAAAAAAAACAAGTACATTTTCAGATTCAGATGGAAATTTTCCATGAGATTTATTTGAACTCGTGGGATTCCGCAGTTTTGAAATATTCCCATGTGAGCAAATTCGAAATATGCAATATTGTATATAGAAGGAAATAGAATTTTGCGAGGAATTGTATTCTACATTTGTCGAGAAATATATGAATATTCCACTACAATGGAGATATTCAGGAGAAATAACTTTGATGTTTTAAAATAGATCGGAAAATATTCCAAAAGACAAGTTAATATTTCCAATTATCTGGATTTCATGCTCGAAACTGCTGAATAAAATTAGATCCTGAGCAACTTTCTCTCATAACATTATTCGATATCTTGCTATTTTACTCCATTTATCAGTAATTTTTTTCTATTTGCCGCCATTCCAGTCGTCACGTGAAATGACCTAAAATTCAAAATCGATTTTCAGGTTGTTGGACATGCGCAATCGATGACCTGAAGAATTTTATTATGTCTGTCTGAAAATGCATTGCATTCGATTTTTTTTCTCGTAAATGCTCAAGTTTTAGAAAAAACTTGTAGAGTTAAAAAAGTTAGTCAATGAATTGGGCTTTTCAGTCATACTTTTTTAAAGAAAAAATTTTCATCAAAAAAAAAGTTGTAAGAAAGAATATCTTAGGGGTTGAAATAATCAACCCCTTCTAAGCATACTTCAGGGTTGAAAAATTTTCAAAAAGTGTACTCTTATTGACAGATGATGTTCACCAAGTTTCGTGTCTTCAACTTGATATACAGGGAAAATAAAAAAGAAAAACCATTTTTTTTTAATTTTAGAAAGGGGTGTAACTTTTCCGGGGAGGGTTTTTTCAAAAAATTTTATACCAAACACTCACATTAATTTTCATCACAGAATTACCCCTTTTTTCTCGGTGTTATGATTTGAGTTTACAAATTTGGAAAGAGTATAATCGCTTACAAATGACTGGTTTGTTTACTTTTTATGATCAGTGTTTGCGATGGTGTAGGAAGACTTACTCCAGAGCTCTACTTCAACGTTGGGGAGCCTTGTAGGGTGTCTCGAGACAGCGGCTGCTCTACTAGCTGGATAAAGTTTGTAGTAGCTTATCTGGTATATTGGAGTCTTTTTTAAAGCTCAGGTGTTTGAATGCTGAGGTAACACTGTGGAAAATAAAAACAAACCAGTTTCTTGTCTCAAATTGAGAAGTGCGATAAGAATAATCAAGGACAAATCAACTTACAGATTTGCTTTAAAGTTTGTTACAGAAATGGTAAATTTTTATATTTTTACAAAAATAACATTTGTCTAAAAAATTACATATATTTAAGATTTGCTTAGTTAAACAATGTGTTAAAGAATAAAAGATTAAAGTTGTGTGAAGCACGAGAATTTACGATAAAGTTTGAATTTAGAATCTTCTCATACAAATTAGAGAAGGCCAATCTCAAGCGAGCTTGAGAAGAATAATTATCATGAAAATATTGTTTTCAATAAACTATAGATTAGAATATTCAAATTTGAAGTCATTCAGACTGGCAAGAAGGTAAGAAAACTATTGATCTTTCTTGTTTATGAAGATAAATAATTATAGAATGTCTCCAGACTGAGGAGAAAGAGAAAGTGTAACGATAAAGTGTACAGATAAATTGTAACAAGAAATTTCCTCGACTAATATAAATCAAAGATATATCTCCAGACTGAGGAGCAAGTGTAACGATACAGTGTACAGATAAATTGTAACTAGAAATTTCCTCGACAAATATAAATCAAAGATTATATCTCCAGACTGAGGAGAAAGAGAGAGAATGTACTGAGAAAGTTCCTCGTTAACAAATTTGCAACGCAAGCAGATGGTTGTACTGAGTTTATATCCTGACTGGTGAGAAAGAGAGTACTGAAAGAGTACCTCGATGTCAAATATCACAAAGCAAATGAAAGGTTGTTAAGGCAGTAGGTTTTCTCTTTGGCTAGGCCTTTCCATCTGAAAGTGGCTAGTGAGTGATCCAGAATAGAAAGAACCTAGACTTCGGAGAACCATGAGTGAGTCTAGCTTCCACAGATTGTAATTGAATGAAATGAAAGCAATGACTCACCCACGAATTCCGTACTCCTAGCAACCAGACCAGTCCTTGGTACAGATCACCAACCAGGTTCAGGAGCAGTGCCTTTAGCTCCTATTCACTGTTCACACTTCTAGCAGGTTGATATTTTCTGAGCGTTCCAGGAAAACTTGTGGAAAAACTTGTATCACTGAAAATCATAAAGCAGGAACAGAAACAGGTCTAATTGATATTAAAGTCCAAAAATAATAGGATTAATCGAAATCATCAAAACATGTGAATAATCACTTTCAGAGGTTATGTTATAGACCAAGGAGACTAAAATTTAACAAGGAGTGTTTGATTCCCATAAGACAATGGGAACACTAGTAGAAAGAGATGAAAGAACATTTGTGACGCAATGTAACGTAGTAGGACGAGTCATGGCCGCCGTTCTCTATAGACAGTGACGGACTAGCTCTTGGTATATGAGAGTTACTGCTGAGAGTTTTGTTGCTTGGTTCGAGTTCGACTCTGTACTCATACCCAAGTACGTCACTATGACGCATTGATGCTACAAGATTCTGATTGGCTAGAGCTTATTAAACCATCCTTGTTAAATTTAAGTCTCCTTGGTTATAGACTAGTTGAATTTTGACATTTTTGGACCGACTAGTCAAAAGACGATACTTAACGTTATTCAGATGTTAATAAGATATCAGGATTACATTTAATTATTCATGATTGAAAATTTTGAAAGTATTTATAAGTGACGCTCATGTGGCCATCTTTGTTTCACCAGAGACGTGAAGCCAAAAGTTGCCAAAATGAATTCAATACAGTTAAAGAAAAATCTGCCAATGAGAAAGTCGATATGTAGGTAGATCAATTCGAACAAAGAATCGAATTCAAATAAATCGTTATAAAATATACGACTTTTCATTTCTTCGTTGCGGAAAATCAATACATTTCCCGAAGGGAAACTCAGAACAACCAAGCACCTTGAATGCTCGCTTCAGAAAGGGGCGATGAAGGGCCTCCAAGAAAAGATATCGGCTTCCCTCTCGCTCTTTCTATCTGCAGTGTTACCAATGCAGTAATGTTGCTTTTCACATCACGGAACAATAAGGTACATCGGAACAAACTATAATCGGAACAGACTATCAAAATGAGATGTTCGGAATGAACTCAGATGAATCAGATGAATCAGATGTGAAATCTATTAGACCGGAAGATGATGACACAAAATATTAGGTCATTCAGGTTCTTCAGGGGTCTAATTACGTAAAGGCAAAAAGGAAAATGATGGTCATAGCGCTCGCACCGGCGGCCCAATCGCGTGGGCGTTAATCAAACGCGTCGGATAAATAACGAGTGTCGAACGATTTGTTCCACAAAAATGCTTGTATTTTCAGATAGTCGAAAAAAAAAGAAGAAGGCGGTAGCGTAATGCCATACTTCTCGGGTGTGACTAACAGCCCGCCATACCGACGCGAATACATTAATTTAAATAAAACAATTCAACCATTTGTACCAGGCTAATTTTTGCATAGCTAATCATCGTCGAGTAGCCATTCACGAAAATCACCTTACCATACTTTTCCGACAGTTCCCAATGCCCGCCATACCACTGCAAAGGAGTAATTTTTTTTTCGCCAAACGATTTGTACCAGTATTGCATTTGAATTTTTGGAAAGTATTTGACAAAATGTGACCGTTATTATTTTTGCCATACTTCTAGTAGGGGGAAAAAGTGCTGCCATACTTGAAATACTTATTTATTTGACACGTTTTAAAAATACGACTGTAAAATACGTAAAATCATTTTTTACATCATGGCTTCATTGTATTCTTGTCATTTGGATGCAATTGTACGTAAAAAAAATTATTACAGATTGTAACCATGGGGCGGATGACTCTCGGGCTTGAGCTAAAAGGTGAAAAAAAAATAAAAAATTTGACGATTTGTACCAGTATGGCATTTGGATTTTTGGAAATTATACGATACAATGTGACCATTATTATATTTGCCATACTTGTAGTAGAGGGAAAAAGTGGCGCCATACTTGAAAAACCTGATTTTTCGACACGTTTTCAAGGTACAAGACATAAAATCATTTGTTACAGTATGGCATCATTGTATTCGGTTCATTTGGATAAAATTCAACCTAAAAAAATAATCCCATACTATAACTATGGGGCGGTAGACTGTCACACTCGAGCAAGATATGAAAAAAAAAATTGGAACGAATTGTAACAATATGGCATTTCAAATCATTTCCAAACTTGAAAAAAATAACTATGCTTTGGGAAAATTACACCGAACTTATTGAAGTGCCAAAGTGGTGCCATACTCGAAAAAATAATTTTCGGATTTTTTTTTTCAAAAATAAGCCTATACCGTGACCAGGGGGGCTGGAGCTGCCACACTCGCTCTGATATGCCGACAACTAATACAATCTTGAAATCTTTTTTCGAAATAGCCCACCTGTAATATTGTGAAGGATACATGTGAAAAAAATTATATGCAATATCAATATTAATGCTGTTTAATCCGAAAGATTTACAAAAATGCATAGAATTCAAACGTAATCTGAACCACAATCCCCGGCATCTTCGAATTCGTTTTCTTCGTCCTCGTCACTGCTTACTGCATCCGTAGCTGTAAATTATTTTATTTTTTTCACACAAGCGCAATACACGATGTACTGGACATATGAAAGGCGTACTGCAGTTCTACAATTTTCATGATTGTACTGAAACTAGTACAATTGTACTGACTATGTAGTTGTGAGTCGACTGACAAACAGCTGCCGTATACCTGCGTTTCCATACATTATATTATGTCTTACCAACACGATGAGCCAAGACCTCTACAAATCTTTCGAGCGGTGGGAGCCGCAGAATATTATACAACATAACATCTGCTTATAAGACAAGATTGCCGCCACCTAGGTGTTTGAAACTTTGTATTTATATTCGTTAAACCTCAAACTTACAGGAAAAATTAGTGCCATACTGGTACAAATCGTTCGAATTACGAATAAAATCTTACGATTTTGAAAAACTATTGTTCACATTCGCCACCTCCCACAGGTATGGCATTATCAGACTTCTATTTATGATCATACAGGGAACTGGTAAAAAAAGTTTCAGGGTGGTACAAATCGTTTGGCGAAAAAAAAAAATTACTCCTTTGCAGTGGTATGGCGGGCATTGGGAACTGTCGGAAAAGTATGGCAAGGTGATTTTCGTGAATGGCTACTCGACGATGATTAGCTATGCAAAAATTAGCCTGGTACAAATGATTGAATTGTTTTATTTAAATTAATGTATTCGCGTCGGTATGGCGGGCTGTTAGTCACACCCGAGAAGTTTGGCATTACGCTACCGCCTACTTCTTTTTTTTTTCGACTATCTGAAAATACAAGCATTTTTGTGGAACAAATCGTTCGACACTCGTTATTTATCCGACGCGTTTGATTAACGCCCACGCGATTGGGCCGCCGCGCCGGTGCGAGCGCTATGACCATCATTTTCCTTTTTGCCTTTACGTAATTAGACCCCTGAAGAACCGCCATACTGGTACAAATGACCTAATATTTTGTGTCATCATCTTCCGGTCTATATTCAATTATGATATGATTTCAGATGGAAATTATAAAAGGAACGCAATGTTTTACATTTCGTTACAGTACATCCATTGACGTCAATATTCATTCACCCGTCTATCACTCGTCTTTTCGTCTGTCATTCCCAATAATCAGCCTACAAGCGCCAGAAAGTTCCTCTAATTTGATCCCTCAAGCTCAATTTAACCCGTCCTGGCTTGGAATTCCGGATCCGACTAGCAGAAATTATTCCAGAAAGTTCACAGTGATATTCGGCATCCTTTCTAATTGAATTCCATTGTATGTTAAACTTGTTTTAAAGCCCCAGTTAAACCTTAACTCACAAATCGTCGGAAGTTATACGTTTCGTGATAAAAGTTCGCTTATTTTCGAGAAGTTAACTAATTTTAAGAACACTCCGTGCATTCTCCGCTAGCTCGAGAATCTGCTTTCACGATCCGAAGCTTGATTAAAATATTATTCGTTTTTCCATAAAAAAGTTCGGGGTTCGCAGGAGCAGGAATTCACCTTCAGCGGGGTTTTCAGAAAGTTGGAACTAGGCGCTGACGGAGCCCTTTTTGTGGGTGAATTTCAGTTTTGTACACTATAGAGATGCTTGATGATGAACAGAACGCAAATTTAAGTAGTTTAAAAACATTTTATCAATATTCTACTAATAGAACTTGGGATCGGTATTAAAGATAGGAATCCATATTGGTGATCGTCTGAATATTTGCCCTTTCCTGAGAAATATATTGTCCTGTTCTTCAAAATAACCTAGATTATTATTTGAGTAGAGGAGTTATTGTTATTATCCTATACTTAGTTATCGCAGTTATTCGTATCGCATTTTCTCATACAGGTCGACAAGCGTAAGGATACCTCTGAGATGCGCAAACGATAGAAAGCGTGAGTAGATGTGCGACAAAGAAGAAGATAGTTGAAGTTGAATTTTTTGGAAATTCAATATATCAAATACAGTATTCATCTTCCAAAAATTCGTTGTTTTTACTGATTTGTCTGCCACGCCGACTCGGTCTGTGCGTCCAATGGGAACAATTTGCAACGCAAACTTGTTACTGAAGCCGTCTCGGTCTGTTTTCGCGATATTATCGACAATAATTTAGACCGATGGCGTCAAGAACAGTTCAATTGGCTCGGTCCCATAGACCGAGTTGGCCTGGTGTATCAACCTCAACCTCGGTCTATGAGACCGAGGTGGCTCACCAGAATAATTTTTCCTCGGACTCATAAAAGATTATAATTGGAAATGAGTATTTTCTCTGTATAGGATTCCGATTAAAACTTTTTTTTACTTTTTTTTATACACAAATATAATATTGAATGAAAATACAAATGATTATAATACGTTAACTTGCACGTATTCAAGTTTGACTTATTACTTAATTGGTCTCCAGAAGCAATAATAATATTGGCAAATAGAGATATTTATCATAACAAATTGAATATTATGATTCACAATTAGGAAGGTTAGGGATGATATTGTTTTAAATATTATACTTGGTCAGTTCTGTCCTAGTTTTAGTTGAAACAGATCAAGAGAACGAACTAGAAACTTGTGTGGGACAGAACTCAATTTGGCACAATAAATATAGTAGGTAGTGAGTAATTTCCTGAGAATTATTATAGGGAAAATTGGATATAGAAGGACAACCCTATTTTATATTCTTCATTGACACTTCAGCATTTGTTTTTTGACGATTCTTCCAAGAAAGCTTACCGATAATTTAGACATCTCTAATAACCACACAGAAATGTAACTTTTTCCAAGTTTCTACAAAAACCGTTTAATTCAGATTTGGGGTTGTGAGCATAAACTACTTCAATTTTTTAGCGTAGAATTCAATGACTTTGAAAAAACTAGGGTTGCTATTTGAAAAATTGGTGTTACACAGTTTTTGAGAAATTGGCGCCAAATTCGGAGACAGTTTTTGAGCTCCCCGTGTAATTTTTTTGAAAATTTTCCAAATTTAGGAATCTCCAGGTCTTATTCCCAATCTGGCAATTACTGACCTGACTCTTGTTTCCATATACAGTTTTTTTGTAAAGGGCTTCATATGTGTCAAAATTTTAAAGAAAATTTAAATTACTACAAAAATGGAAACTAGAGCCATGATCGAAGAAGACAGAAATCTTTGGGAGATCGTTTGCTAACGAACAGTCGTTACCGACCGATGATGAACCCTGTTTACGGCTGGTTATCATCGGAATGTACAATCGGGAGAGAAATTTTTCGGCAACACCTAGGAACGTAGGTTCTTATCTGAATTTTCATTAATTCCTAATGAACTGTTCGAATAATATAATTGTTTGTGATCACTGGACCGTTTATGAAAATTGCATAATTTTCCCGAAGCCATAAGTGTAAATAAAGTACGACTAGAAAAAGAATGCATCACCACACAATATCAGAAATAGGTAAATAAATATAATAAAGAACACGAGGAACATACTTAAAGAAGTTGACTAACAATATCACATGACCTCTGACCACTGGCAAAGTCGAACAGTGCCGGAATGACAAATCTTTCGAAACTCCTACTTCCCAGTAATTTCAAGGAGTAGCTAAAAAACAGACGGGACACTAGAAAATATTTCTAATTTAAGGGCTTCCGGTGGAAACGGGGCTGACAGACGTGAACTGAGCCCTTAATCGCACCCCATTCGATTTTTTTGAGGAAAACAAAATTGCAAAGCAAAAACCTGATGGAAATAAATAATTATTCTAGATACACTAATTAAAAAATACATTCTGCGAAAGAAGGTTCAAAATATAAAATATAAATATTGCACGAACGCTAATACAAACACCAAATATTAAAAGTACATCAAAATGAATTTATACTCACATAATTATAGCTATAAATTAACATATGATTTTTCACCCACGACTCGTATATTTTCTGTTTTGTTGTTGTTTCTATCAGAGCGCTCGTCAATTCCAGACAAACTTCCTTCATCTTCTGAAACGGCATCTTCGGACTCCTGGTTTGATTCTGAGTCAGTGTCGCTGTCCTCATTTAAATTAATAATAATGTCATCTATGACAATATCTATCATTGGCTCTTTGGAGATAAACTCGTCTTCAAATTTCTTTGCTCGTTCACAACGAGATTTCCACTGCTCGGCTGAAAACGTGGCGAAAAAATTGTCGCAATGTTGAATTACATCGTTGAAATTGAAGGTAACATTTTTATCTGCCACATAATTTTTTAGTTCAGACCACACCAACTCGATTGGATTCAAATCCGGGTGGTATGGCGGTAATCGCAAAACGTCACGATTTGATGCAATGAACAGCTGATCTATTTCAAATTGCTTATATTTTGGCTTGAAGTTCATTATTAGGGCGTATAACTGTGGCTTCAACATCTCCATATTGAAGGGAATATTCCTCTTCCTCAACCATGTCTGCATTTCAGCTTTTCTCGTCGTGTAAGTTGGCATTTTATTTATTAATTTGTTTATTGTGATAAGGTGCATTATCTATTACCACAACGCTCTTTGGCAACAAATTGGGTATTAATTTCTCTGTTACCCATTTCTTATAATTATCATAGTTCATTTCGTTATGATAATCACCAGTATTGTTATTTGATTTCCATCTTATGTAAGCATTAGACACAAATCCATTTTCACCACCCGCATGTATTATGATAAGACGTTGCCCTTTACTAACAGGTTTCTTCAGCCCTTCCATTAAATCATCATTCCAACTTTTATCATGTGTGTGTGAAGAGTGAATGTACGTTTCATCCATATAGACAATAGGTCTACCATCTTTTCTATAGCTCTGTATTTTCGTCAAAAATTCTATTCCAAGTAGTCGAATGGGCTGTCGTTCCATTAATATTTTCCAGTTGGTTTTTGCTTTCCTCCATCGAAATCCAAGTTTATGGATTTCCTTTCTCAAAGATTCCCTGCTACCCTGATATTCCATATCTTCCACAATTGTTTTATGAACCTCTTTGTGCGTGGGAACTCGTTTTTCCGTGACATGGTATTTATTGATACATCTACGTAAAATTGCCAAATCAGCATTGTCCATGGTAACTTTTGATTTTTTGTTTCTCCTTTTTTTTTGGAGTTGAGAATTGTTCCATTTCACCTTTTTCAATCAGAATAACGCCACAATAATTTTATTCCACTGACTGTACACTCACGACGTTAACTGCTTGAATAATGCAGAGCGAGTGAGCTCCTGCCCCACTCCAGGGTTGTGTCTACTGCGCAACCAATTCTCGGTGGCATCCTTAGGCTTGTCGACCAGTACAAAGGTTCACTTAGTATGTGAGATATTTGGATTAGGTATCTGGAATGAGTTTCATTATTTTTGCACTTATTTTGTTGGAATCCGAACAACAGCTCTTCCTTACACAATATTGTCATAGTAAATTATATTGAATAAAGAAAATATTGATTGTTCAGTCATAATATACAGGGTGTTTCATAATTGAATGCTGATTCTGAAGGGCGATAATCCTTGGATGATTTTAGGAAAAATTCTTCATATGGACATAGGTCCGTTACGGCGTCATTTCTGAGATCAGGATGTTTAAATTTAACGAAAAAAACAGTTCTTCCCCAATATATCTGAAACCGCTTCGGCTTTTTCTTTCAATTTTAGTACGTGCCAAGTATGCATAAAAATACATTTTTTCCATAATGAAGGATTTCTTAATTTTCATCATTATTAAGTTTCTGTAATGAGTATGCATACATACAAATACATTTTTATTTTTAAAAACATAACTAATGAACAAAAAATACCAAAGTGTTCAAAACGTCCGCCTCCTGCAAGTATGCACGTTTCAGCCCTCCTTCTCATGGACTCGCGTACTCTTTGGAAGATCCCTGGAGTATTCCTTATGGCTTCACAGAAATTATTATGCGGTTTCGCAATTCTTCCTCAGTTTGAATTGGTTGACTGAACACCAAAGTTTTAAGATGTCCCCAAAGGAAATGATCGAGACTTTTCAAGTCTGGGGATCTAGCTGGCCATGACTCTGTTCCCCCACGACCCATCCAGCGATTATAGAAGTTTTGGTTCAAATAGTCGCGTGCCAGAGCACTAAAATGAGCGGGTGCACCATCGTGCATAAACCACATGCGATTTCGCATTAAAATAAGAACATCTTCCAACAGAATTGGCAAATTATCTTCAAGAAATCGGCGATAATTATGTCCATTTAATCTCCGTGGAAAAAAAAGGTCCAATTAGATAATCTCCAATAATTCTATCCCAGACATTCAATGAGAACTGCTCCTGGTGATGAGATTCCACGATTGAATGTGGATTTTCCTTGGCTCAAAAATTTCTGATCCTGTTTGTGGTAGAACCAGCTTCGTCCGTGAATAAAATTTCTCTTTCAAATAAAGAATTTTCAGTAACTTTTTGGAGAAACCATTGGCAGAAATTCACTCGTAATGGAAAGTCTCGAGGAAGTAGAGCCTGAACCCGTTGAATGTGATATAATAAATAATCATGAATAATCCTCCATACCAGACTATGGGCAATATTCAAATTATTGGCAACTTGCCTCGTACTCATTTCAGGATTTTCGTCAACTGAATTTAAAGCAGCTACCTCAATTGCTGGAGTTCTTGCAGTCAGAAGTGCTTTTTTCAAGTGATGCATTGGCTCAAAACTTCCTGTTTCACATAACCTTCTGTGGGTGTTTGAAATCGTTCGAGCATCAGGAACCATTCTATTTGGGAAGCGCTCTTGATACAGTCGCCTGGCTTCATATGCGTTCCCGTTAGCAAGCCCATACAGATAATGCATGTCTGCTAATTGGGTATTTGTAAAATGTTTTATTTAATAAACAAGTTTTTATAAAGTGAATAATATCACGTATCTAGCTAAAGAAGTGTCAAAATTGTTTATGAAAACAACGAAAGGTGTTCTAAGCATACTAGATATTTCTAGCTCGCAAGATAATCCTTATACTCTTCAACGTCTGATTTCGCCCAGTGACAAGCAAATGGATGCATTTTATTTTCTAACTCAAAAACCGTTCGCCGGACGAAAAAAAGGCAGGAGAACATTTTTATGAGAAGATAAAGGACAATTGAAAAAATAACGTTTATTTGGAAAAAGACAGTGGCGTATCATTATTTTGATGAAAAATATGACAGGGTAAGTTAACAGGGACGCCACTGATGAAAATAAAGAAATCCTTTATCATGGAAAAAATGCATTTTTATGCATACTTGGCATTAACCAAAATTGAAGAAAAAAGCCGATGCGGTTTCAGAAATATTGGGAAAGAACTGATTTTTTTGTTAAATTTCAACAAAGACTTCGAAAACTACGATTGAATCATCTCTTTACAGAATCAGTATGAGGTTTTGAATCTGTGAGGGGTTTATAAATCTGTATGAAGCCAGAAGAAATTATTAAACTCTTTTCTGTAAATTTTGAAGAAGCGGAATAAACAAAATATTTTTTTAATAACTGTTTTCATTTGAATCCTTATCAACGAGTTGGTAGGAGGGTAACACTAAATCTTCCTCAAAACGTGATTTTGAACAAAATGTAAAAAAAAAGATAACTTGAACACCCTATTGTGAAAACCGTTTGAAATTCATCCATCTCCACCACCAGCACAAAGAATATTTCCACATTACACCCCTTCATCCATCACAGACCTGTTATTCAATTATTCCTTTGATCGAATAAGCCTTTCAACGGGAAACATAATTCACAGCTCCGTCCGCATTTCCGCGGGACTTTTCTTTGGCTGGGTCTCGGCATTTATATTCTCGTCGGAATGCTGCACCAATATTGCGACAATATTTTTTCTTTGACACTTATTACTGCTTCGTCGGTAATATGTTACATTCGCAGCATTTCAAATTGTCGAACAATATACACGTAATGTGGTTGTGGGCTATAATTTTAGGTGGTGTATGTTTCCATCGGGTGAAAACTTTATGAATTTTCATATGTAGTCATATGCAGGCGTTGGTGGTATTGGAAAACTTCATGAATTTGCAAAACATTCAATAAAATTATTTTGCGCGAGTGGGTTCATGAACAAATTTCAACAAATGTATATAAAATTCGTAGAATTGTGAATGATAGAAGTTGCAGTGGCGATATCTTACAGAAAATATATGTATATCCAGCTTCGATTCAGCATTTCCAGGAGAAACGAAAAACTGTGGGGATATTACGAGTTGAGCTAGTACTTCCTCTAGCTGAAAGTATACGAAAAACAGAAACTGCTGACAAGGTTAAAACAATTCATTCTTGGAAATTTATCATCACAATAACTGTTATGAATATATGTGGTGTATAAAAATAGAGTACTCAAAAAATTCAAAGTCCATGAAAAATCACCAGAAAACCCAAAAAAGTACTATACCTCTAATCTCAAGTACCTTACCATATCGGCAAAGTACCAAAGTTTCATTTAAAACCAGTCACAAACTCAGCATTTCCAAATTCAATACCAAAGGTTAAGAGTCCAGTCTACGCAGCGTTCAAAATTCTTCCAAGAAACAGCATTATTTCCAATATAAAAAATGTCATTATAAATCAAAAATATAAACAAAGTTACTAGCAACCAGAAACAAGTCCTATAGAAAAGATATTGTAAAGAAAAATTGAAATTTAAGAAAATTATGACTTAAAAATGAAGTAAAATAAAAACACTCATCATCATAGTAGACAGTCAATGCAGTCGTAGATTCCAACGGATTTCAATGGAAAACTAGGAAAGAAACGTCAAAACAATAGTCACAATAGCAACTAGATAGAATAAGAAAACAACAGACCTGACTCCTAGTTGAAGACAAATTTCCAGAGAATTCATAGGAGCAAAAAGTACTTACCAGAGATAATTAGTAACAGAGGAATTGATCCAGGAAGCAGCAGCCGACACACAGTGTTGAAAAATCTCGAAATCCTGGCCAAAAATCGAGCAACAAATATACGTCTTCCAAAGATTTTATGAGTATGTCTTTGGTGTCGCTGAATACGGATGTATCATTATAACTGAAGAATTCACAATGGTCGATCCAATATGGCGACTGCAAAATGAAAAACCAAACTGGTTATATAGGGTTTTTGGGATCTCTCAGTATCAATTCGAAATCAAAGGGAACGAATTGAAAATATGAGGTTGAATATGACTACTGTAAATGTGAATAAATTGGGTTACTTTGATAATAATAATACTCTTCCTTATTATCCATGCCAAGGGGTGAACACCAAAGGCATGGCCTGTGCGGAGTAGGGACGGCTATACTTATTATTTGTCACTGCGCTCTGGACGACTCTTAGTGGTGCAGTCGTTGTTAGTGATATTGGTATATTAAATACCTGAATACCTGAAAATGAATGAAAAATATCGAAAACTTGCCATCTTTGGACTCGCCTTGTATATCGCTGATACATGCAGGGATAATTATATTCTACAGTGGATTTGTATCACCCTTGTACGAGGATATATCTATATCTAGTTAGCCTAGACCAGTTCCCTGCATAAACAAAATATTGCGTTACCATAGCAACGAACAATAACTTATTAGAAGTGTCAGTGTACAGTTTGACGTCAAAAAAGTAAACCAGAGTTACGTAGTAAATTAAAAGAAAAAATACGTCCTCCGAAATATTGAAATTTGAAAATATGTAGTATCGAGCCATCATCAAGTACTTGTATTTAAAAGGGTTAAGAGGTAAGCAGATTTACGAAGATATGCTTAATACCCTTGGTGATCAATGTACTTCGTATGCGACCGTGAAAAATCGGACTGCAAGCTTCAAAAGAGGTAAATTTTCCATTGAAGATGATGACCGATCGGGAAGGCCAGTTTCTGTGTCAGTCCCTGAAAATATCGAAGCAGTTCATGACATGATTTTTACAGACCGTCGAATTGGGCTAAAACGGATATCTGAAGCACTGAATATTTCATACGAACGCGTTCATAATATAGTTCACGTCACTTTGGAAATGAGAAAAATGGCTAATGGCTAATGGTAATATGGATCCCCAAATGTTTGAGTGTTGACCAAAAGCGTGCAAGGGTAGTAGCATCGCGTTCGATCTGTGCTCGATTTGAAAACGATGTAGACTTCTTAAACCGAATTGTTACTATGGATGAGACTTGGGTACATTTCTACGATCCAGAAACAAAGCAACAATCGATGGAATGGCGACACTCCGGTTCTCTAAGACCTAAGTAATTTCGTGTCCAAAAATCTGCTGGAAAAGTTCTTGCTTCAGTTTTTTGGGATTGCCATGGAGTAATCATCATTGATTTTTTGGATAAGGGTAGAACAATAACTGGAGATTAATATTCGACATTACTGACCACTCTACGGGAAAAAAATTATAGAGAAAAGACGCGAAAAGCTATCCAAAGTTGTTTTGTTTCTGCAGGACAACGCTCCTGCACACAAATCTCATGTTGCCATGCAAAAAATTCGTGATTTAGGGTTTGAATTACTAGAACACCCCCCTTATTCACCAGATTTGGTTCCGTCCGACTATCATCTCTTTCCTCAGCTGAAAAAAGTTTAAAAGGTCGTAAATTTTCTTCCAACGAGAAGGTAATAAAAGCTGTGGAGGTCTGGATTGCAGAGCAAGTAGAAACATTTTTTTTGAAAGGTTTAGAGTCGTTGCAGGTTCGCTGTAATAAATGTATCCAATTAAGAGGAGAATATGTTGAGTAATAAAATATTTTGACATTGAAATTTTGTTTGGTTAGCTAAGTAGGTTAAGAATTTTTCAATATATCCTCGTAATTTTGATACCTTTAATATTATAAATATGTACGACGACGGCATGCTAATTGATTTAGTGCATCATTACACACTTTCGTATGATAAATCCCAGATTAGGGTCTCAAAAAAGTGTCAACAAAAAGAAGAAAGCGTTTTGTGCGATTTTTCGCTGAGATAATCAATTTTGAAAATGGTCGATTTTCAAGATTCAGAATGTCATAATTCGAAAAGTTTAAGAAGCCCTCACAAAATTCTTTCGGATTCGTGTTCGGAAGATAAAACTACGTAAGTCACACTGCATTTCTTTTGGTTTCGAGAAAAAGATCGATAAATTGAATAAAGCGAGTGCAAGAAGGAATCAAAATTCTTAAAGTTAATTTAAATTTAATGAGTGAATAAGTTGAGGAAAATAACAGATTAATGAATAAGCGGTGTGCATAAATCCACCTTAAATGCAGAAAACAGCACGGAAAGCTGCACCAATATTATATATATATATATATATATATATATATATATTATAATTAGATAAAAATACAATAAAAATTAAAACAGCAAGAAACATATCAGTTAACAAATAAAATAAAAGAACGATAAATAAATATCAAAGTCAAGGCTTGCACTCATTCAGCATGATGTTCTTCAATTTTACTTTAAATATAGGTAACGACCGTGCGTTTTTCAGGTCATCCGGGAGGTCATTAAAATTACTCAATCCTTTGAAAAAAACTGAATTTTGTGATTTCATTGTTTTAACAGGCTCAATGAATATATTATTTCTCGATCGGGTGTTATAATCATGGTGTTCAGAAACAAAAGATATTTTTTCCCTCAGATAAGTTGGGGCATCACCTGTTCTTATTTTGAATATAAAAATCATGGTTTGATAGAATAACATTTTATCTACTGGTAGCCACTTCAATAAACTTAACATTTCATTAATAGGTGTTCGTTTAGAACAAGATAATAATGTTCTCATTGCTCGATTCTGTAGTTTTTGTAGGCGGCCTATTTCATTTTGTTGTAGCAAATATAGAATGGTGGAGCAGTAGTTGAAGTGAGAAAGTATCAGTGTGTTGTATATAATAGTTTTTGACCATTTCGAGAGAATACTTGGAGCATCTGTATAAATAATTAATTTTGAATGAAATTGTTTCAATTATATAATTCGCATGATTTTTGAATTTTAATTCTCGATCAATAATGATTCCTAAATATTTAAAAGTATCCACTACTTCAATTGAAATATCATTTATTTTTATTTCACAATCATATTCTCGAAACTTATTATATTCTTTGTTATTACCTATCATCATGAATTTAGTTTTGCTTGTATTTATCTTAAGTTTGTTTGTGCAACACCATTTGTAAACATTTCCCAAAGTTTCATTCACGGTCTCTACCACTGCCAAGATATCTGAATTAGAGAAGTGAATCAGAGCGTCATCTGCAAATAAGTGCACCGAGCATCTTCCAACATTTTTCTCAACATCGTCAATGTATATAAGAAATAGTAACGGGCCAAGTACACTACCCTGGGGGACTCCCTGTTCATTCAATATTTCATCAGATAAAATATTATTCAATTTAAGTTTTTGTTTTCTGTTCTCTAGGTAATCTACAAGCCATGCTAATGCATTTCCAATAATACCAATGCTTTCTAATTTCATTACCAGTCTATTCCTATTCACAGTTTCATTATATTATATTATATTGCGACAATATTTTTTCTTCGACACTTATTACTGCTTCGTCGGTAATATGTTACATTCGCAGCATTTCAAATCGGCGAACAATATACACGTAATGTAGAATATTGTGGTCGCTAGCCATAATTTTCGGCGGTGTATGTTTCCATCGGGTGAAAAATTTATGAATTTTCATATGTAGTCATATGCAGGCGTGCGGATTTTATTAGGTGGGGTTGGTGGTATTGGAAAACTGTTCATGAATTTGCAAAACGTCCATCAAAATTATTGAGCGCGCGTGGGTTCATGAACGAATGGATATAAAATTCGCAGAATCGTGTACGATAGGAGTTTCAGTGGCAATATCTAACAGAAAATATGCATATTGCCAGCTTTGATTCTAATTTTCCTGAACTTCCAAATCTCAAGGAAATGTACATAGAAATGTAAACTACTGAAAATATTACTCAATTTAACGTAAGAAATTCATTACAACAATGTATATCCTAATTTTGTCTCACCATCAGAACTGTAATATAGTGTCATACGCTTTATGTAATTTTATAAATTATTCATTACGTAAAATTACGCGAAAAAAGATACCTATGACGAAATATTCCAGTGAAGGTGGTGTCTTTTTTTGTAGAATATTCTGAAAATTTTCATTATAAATAGGGTATTTTTCCAAGAAAATATAACTATTTCTTATTCTTCATGTAGCTTTCCATGATTGGCGTAATCCACAACGAATTATTAGGATAATAAGGACCAGTACAGTGTGTAGATAGATAGATTGATGTTTATTTAACTACGTGTGGATGGGTACAATTTTGTAGCAAGTCACGGAGATGGGATAATATTATCCACATGTTATCTAAAATGATATTCTACATTAAGGAAGAGTTTTACAAGACAAGTTCAACAACGTTTCAAGTGAACCGAGTTCAGTTGCTAGGGATTAGCCAATGAAATTTCTAGTTTCTTAGCAACTGAGTTCGGTTCACTTGAACTGTTGATGAACTTGTCATGTACAACTCGCCCTAAATGTAATAAATATAGAAGACAGGTACAAAAAGTAAAAATAAGTTGAGATTACAATATCACATAATATATATATAATAATATATATATATATATATAGAATTGAAAATATCTTGAGGTTGCAGTCTGATATTGGATTTAAAGAAAACTCTTTGTCATCTTGCCAAGCTTTCGGAAATGTTTATTTCCTTCCTCAGGACAACTACAAAAGGACAATTTAATAAATGCAGAAAAAAAATATTGAATCTACTTACATAACTTGAGTAAAAATAGAAATTAGCATCAAAAAAAGAATGTTGTATATAAAAATATTAGACAGATAAAATTTTAAATGAATGTCAATCAACTTCAAATATGATGAGAAACAATCAAGTAACTCTACTGGGTATATCAGCATTACTATAATTTTTCAACTTATCTCTGTTCAGTTTTAAAATATAAGTGTAAATTTTACTCAAATTATTGAGATCAGTTTTTTTATTTAGGCTGTTACTCTCTTCATTAATTTGCAACATTTCTAAAAATGTCCTTTTAAAAATGTTGTTTTCTATTCCAAGTACACTAACATTATCAAAACTCATTCGATGGTCAAATTGATTAACATGTTGAGCCAATGCACATGAATTCATATTTCTTTTACAATCACTTTTATGTGATGTTATTCTACCTTTCAAGAGTCTAGATGTTTGTCCAATGTATACTTTATTACAATCGTTACAAGGAATTTTATAAACAACATTATAATTTTGGGTTGTTTCTAAAGGTGTTTTCAATTTTGAAAAAAGTTTACTAATGGTCTTAATGTTTTTTTGTCCAATTTTGATATTAGTTTCTTTAATAACATTAATCAATTTAGGTGTTAATTCTCTAATGTGTGGTAATGATCGGTATTTTGTAATTGATTGAGGATATTCTGGAGAAACATCTAATGTTGCCTGAGATGTACTACTTTCATTGAAAAGTAATTTGTTTACCAAATTTTTTGGATATGAATTTTCAATGAGAATATCTCTCAGTTCTTTCAGACACTCAACTTTCATTGAGGGATGGGTAACTTTTACAACTCGCAGTTTCATGTTATTAATCATGTTGAATTTCATTTTAGTAGGGTGATAAGAATAATAATTGATAAATCTATTACTACAAATTGATTTTCTGTACCACCTAGTGATAATGTTATTATCTGTTGTTCTGATAAGTGTCATATCTAAAAATGGAACGCAATTGTTGAATTCTTCTTCTATTGTAAATTTTATATTCTTATCATAACTGTTAAAAACTCTCAGTATTTCTTGTGTACCATTTTTAGGAACAGAGAGAATCAAGTCATCAACATATCGTTTGATAAATGGTAATTCGAAACTAAGTTTAGGAACAGAAATTTCTAATAGTTGGTCAAGTACGTAACTGGATAAAATTGGTGAAATACTCGAACCCATTGGTGTCCCGAAAATTTGTTTATAATATTTTCCTTGAAAATTAAAATAATTTGAGTCAAAAATAAAATCCAGAATTTCAAAAAAAGTATTTTCATCCAGTTTACAGTATTCTGAAATATCATTCCATTTTTCGTGTAAACTTCTTTTAACTAACTCTTTAGGCAGGTTGGTGAAAAGTGAGACTACGTCAAGACTGATTATAACATAATTTGGTGGGAGATTTCTATCATTAATTTCTGTCATTAATTTCTGTCAAAAAATCACATAGTTTTGTGTTAGGAGAGTTTATAGAAGAAATAAACTCTCCTAACACAAAACTATGTGATTTTTTGACAGAAATTCTCACCAATGCATATAAAACTGATAATCCTTTTTTTGTAAAGGATTCTTTTTCATTCAGTGAATTCATTAATGATAGAAATCTCCCACCAAATTATGTTATAATCAGTCTTGACGTAGTCTCACTTTTCACCAACCTGCCTAAAGAGTTAGTTAAAAGAAGTTTACACGAAAAATGGAATGATATTTCAGAATACTGTAAACTGGATGAAAATACTTTTTTTGAAATTCTGGATTTTATTTTTGACTCAAATTATTTTAATTTTCAAGGAAAATATTATAAACAAATTTTCGGGACACCAATGGGTTCGAGTATTTCACCAATTTTATCCAGTTACGTACTTGACCAACTATTAGAAATTTCTGTTCCTAAACTTAGTTTCGAATTACCATTTATCAAACGATATGTTGATGACTTGATTCTCTCTGTTCCTAAAAATGGTACACAAGAAATACTGAGAGTTTTTAACAGTTATGATAAGAATATAAAATTTACAATAGAAGAAGAATTCAACAATTGCGTTCCATTTTTAGATATGACACTTATCAGAACAACAGATAATAACATTATCACTAGGTGGTACAGAAAATCAATTTGTAGTAATAGATTTATCAATTATTATTCTTATCACCCTACTAAAATGAAATTCAACATGATTAATAACATGAAACTGCGAGTTGTAAAAGTTACCCATCCCTCAATGAAAGTTGAGTGTCTGAAAGAACTGAGAGATATTCTCATTGAAAATTCATATCCAAAAAATTTGGTAAACAAATTACTTTTCAATGAAAGTAGTACATCTCAGGCAACATTAGATGTTTCTCCAGAATATCCTCAATCAATTACAAAATACCGATCATTACCACACATTAGAGAATTAACACCTAAATTGATTAATGTTATTAAAGAAACTAATATCAAAATTGGACAAAAAAACATTAAGACCATTAGTAAACTTTTTTCAAAATTGAAAACACCTTTAGAAACAACCCAAAATTATAATGTTGTTTATAAAATTCCTTGTAACGATTGTAATAAAGTATACATTGGACAAACATCTAGACTCTTGAAAGGTAGAATAACATCACATAAAAGTGATTGTAAAAGAAATATGAATTCATGTGCATTGGCTCAACATGTTAATCAATTTGACCATCGAATGAGTTTTGATAATGTTAGTGTACTTGGAATAGAAAACAACATTTTTAAAAGGACATTTTTAGAAATGTTGCAAATTAATGAAGAGAGTAACAGCCTAAATAAAAAAACTGATCTCAATAATTTGAGTAAAATTTACACTTATATTTTAAAACTGAACAGAGATAAGTTGAAAAATTATAGTAATGCTGATATACCCAGTAGAGTTACTTGATTGTTTCTCATCATATTTGAAGTTGATTGACATTCATTTAAAATTTTATCTGTCTAATATTTTTATATACAACATTCTTTTTTTGATGCTAATTTCTATTTTTACTCAAGTTATGTAAGTAGATTCAATATTTTTTTTCTGCATTTATTAAATTGTCCTTTTGTAGTTGTCCTGAGGAAGGAAATAAACATTTCCGAAAGCTTGGCAAGATGACAAAGAGTTTTCTTTAAATCCAATATCAGACTGCAACCTCAAGATATTTTCAATTCTACAGTTATTGTCAGTCACGAATTACCTATTTTCATATATATATATATATATATATATATATACAGTGACCGCCAAAAAGTATGTACCATATGGGAAACATTTTTATTATTGGAATATTGCAAAAAATATTCTGGGGAAAAGTTTGTGCATGTCCGATAACCTAAAAATCGATTTTGACACATGTCACGTGATCGCTAGAATGGCGGCAAAATGAAAAAAATTGCAATGCAAAGGCAAAAAAAGGGGTAAGATGACAAGATATCAAAAAAAGTTATTTGAAAAAGTCACTAAGAATACAATTCTATACACATAAACGAAGTTTCAAGAGATAATTCAAAAAAATTGAAAATTGCAATTTTTTAAAAATATTTTCCCATCTATTTAAAAATATTATTTTTTTTCTTATGAATAGCTTGACTATACTGAAACATTTGCATTTTAATGATAATGACAAAACTTTCTCATTTTCTCCACACCAGAGGGCACTAAATTGAAAAAATGGGAATTTGTCAGAACCCTTGCTGTTACATCGGTTCGTATCTAACAGTTATATCCGAATTCCACGACCATTGTGATGACATGACACAAAAACATGGTAATTTCTAGATTATAATCAAAAAAATTGTGAAAATATTCAGAATGAAATAGTTATGTAGTCAAAGAACCCCGCATCATTCTTATGGAAAATGGGTCCCGGTGAAATTCGATGAATTTTTGATATGATGTAGTTCAAGTCAAGCTGATCAAAAGTGTCCCTGGGCCCAACCCAATCCTATGGCTAGTTTTCGAGATACAGGGTGTCAAAGTTGGTAAGTGGCCATTTCTTTAAAGTAGTATTGCTTTCAGGAAAACATCTAAAATAAAAATGTATTTCACGACAGATGTTACTTACCCATACAGCAATACTTCTAGACTGGTTTATGATAAAAAATATTGTTGGATACAGGGTGAGTCCAGCATTATTCAAAATGAAATTCTCAATCAACCCTACGAAGTGAAGATGTGACAGTTTTTATGGAGATATTTTGTAGATCTTTATTTTATATTTTGAACTTTAGGGATACTTGACCACAACCATTCATCACATTTCTTGAACAAAATTGATATACTGTATGAGACAATCACTAGATGATGACAAAAATTGCTAAAAGGAGATTCTTTTATAACTCATCCTGTAATTGATTTGCTGAATTTTTGATATGATGAAGTTCAAGTCAAGCTGATCAATAGTGTTCATGGGCCCAACCTTGAAAAATAAATAGTTTTTTCTCTACCAGGTGTTGAAGGTTTATGGATACGACTAACTCAGTTATCCACATATTCCACCGAGCTTATAATCATATTTTTTGTTTTCAATTCTCACTTCAAGAGTTTGTTAAAGGATGTTCATTATGTACAGGGTGAATCATTTTCAATGACCAATGTTGAAATAACGACGAAAACCAGACACCATTATTGAACTGATCCATCTAAAATAATATTCTGTGATAATTATACTTATCGACTGACCCTTCGATCATTACCAATTGAAAAAAAGTTGTCAGAAGTTATTCTCGTATTGTTGGTTTCCTGTATTATTACTATACTATGGGTATTTCCCCGGACGTTGCTAATATTATTAATAATAATAATACTCCCTCATGAACACTCGTAGAGCGTACCCTGATCGGGCAGAGGACGGTTATTATTATTTTAGCCGTGGCGCTTCGGGACGACTTACTGATTTTTGGTGGCTTTTTCACTTTTCAGCTGAATGAAAACCCGGAAAACCTACAGCTCCACCTCGGGTGGTCCGTGTGCACTCCAAGCTAGCACTATACAGAATTGGCATCTAGACAACTCACAATACACTTGATTTCCAACGAGGCATGTGATCGTCTTTCGATAGTTTCGTTGCGATAACATGAAAAATACACTTTTCCCACCACTCTGTTGGAAGTCTGAAGACCCACAATACCACCCCACCCTCTCTCTCTCTTTCTCTTCTCTTTTCCTCTCGCTCTCTCCTATATTTTATTTGTTTTTGAACTGAACAACCCAGCATTCGAATTCTTTACCGAGATATTTGTTCCCTGAGAATTGAAATATTCAAAAATTAAAAATCAATAAGATTTTTTTTTTCTTCACACGATGTTCCCTGGACGTAACAGGAATTTTCCTTTTGTGAGAAGCTGGAATTGAAAAATGTAAAAATATTTTAATATAAATGAAACGAATCGACAAATATAGATCAAAGTGTTGGAAACGGTACCCTTCAACATCTTGTAGAGAAAAAAACTGTTTATTTTTCAAGGTTGGGCCCATGAACACTATTGATCAGGTTGGTGGTCAAGTATCCCTAAAGCTCAAAATATAAAATAAAAATATACAAAATGTCACCATAAAAACTGTCACATCTTGACTCACCCTGTACAAAATGTTGAATTTATCAATTTTGACATCAGTGTGATACTTGGTTTGGTCACATCTTCACTTCGTAGGGTTGATTGAGAATTTCATTTTGAACAATGCTGGACTCACCCTGTATCCAACAATATTTTTTATCAAAAACCAGCCTAGAAGTATTGCTGTATGGGTAAGCAATATCTGTCGCTAAATACATTTTTATTTTAGATGTTTTCCTTAAAGCAATACTACTTTAAAGAAATGGCCACTTACCAACTTTGACGCCCTGTATCTCGAAAACTAGCCATAGGATTGAGTTGGGCCCATAGACACTTTTGATCAGCTTGAATTGAACTACATCATATCAAACATTCATCAAATTTCACCAGGACCCATTTTTAATAAGAATGGTGCGGGGTTCTTTAAGAGACTTACAATTTACATGTTTATGTGCGAAGTGAAACGCTCATCCACGATTATCATCGGAATTTGATTAAAATCTGGAAATTACCATGTTTTTGGAGTGTCATGTCATCACAATGGTCGTGGAATTCGGATATAACTGTTAGATACGAACCGATGTAACAGCAAGGGTTCTGACAAATTCCCATTTTTTCAATTTAGTGCCCTCTGGTGTGGAGAAAATGAGAAAGTTTTGTCATTATCATTAAAATGCAAATGTTTCAGTATAGTCAAGCTATTCATAAGAAATAAAAATAATATTTTTAAATAGATGGGAAAATATTTAAAAAAATTGCTATTTTCAATTTTTTTGAATTATCTCCTAAAACTTCGTTTATGTATATAAAATTGAATAAAATTGAATTCTAAGTGACTTTTTCAAATAACTTTTTTTGATATCTTGCCATCTTACCCCTTTTTTGCCTTTGCATTGCAATTTTTTTCATTTTGCCGCAATTCTAGCGATCACGTGACATGTGTCAAAATCGATTTTTAGGTTATCGGACATGCACAAACTTTTCCCCAGAATATTTTTTCCAATACTCCAACAATAAGAAATTTTTGGCGGTCACTGTATATATATATATATATATATATATACAAAGATGTAAGTTAACCGTACATATATATTTTTTATATTACTTACACATGCAAATTGTAGTATCCCTGATGATGGAAATAAGTTATTAAATTTCCGAAAGCTTGGACAAACTTTAAAGAGTACTCTTTGATTTTGCTGCAAAGCCCCACTATTTACTAGTTCCACTATATATATATATATATATATATATATATACAGTGACCGGCAGAAAGTACGCATCATATGGGAATTTTTTTTATTAATAAATTTTGACAAATATTGATATTTGCAATCGCTTCTGCATCAAAAGAAACCCCAAAAGACGTTGTACAGTGCCGTTCGTCTTTTCGAGGTTGGCGGGAAATTTAAAAAATTTGAACATTATTTCTCAAAACACGCTTGTTTGTGAAAATATCGAGAAATGTTAATGAGAAAAGTTGTTCAGATTGACATTTTATAGCTATGTACAAGTTTTGAAAAAGATCTGAGATAAAAAAATAAAAATCAATTTTTTGCCACAAAAAAAAAATCTTTTTGGAAACATACATTTCTGACGAAGAAACTCATTAGTAAAGCCAACACTAATATTTCAAATAATGTTTTGTGAAGATTCGCAAGCTATTCCTATTTTATTCGGAGAAAATTTGAAATCTGTGATTTTGCAGTGTGATCAGCTGCTTCATAAGAAGTCACTGAAATATCTACAGGACATATTAAGAATTTCAAATTGAAATTGTGTAGATACTTGGTTCTTAATTAATAATAAAAAGTATCGGAATTATAATGTCTCCATGGCAATCTCAAAAAACTGAAGCAAGAACTTTTCCAGCTGATTTTTGGATACGAAACTTCTTAGGTCTTGGAGAATCGGAGTGTCGCCATTCCATCGATTGTTGCTTTATTTCTGGATCGTAGAAATGTACCCAAGTCTTATCCATAGTAACAATTCGGTTTAAGAAGTCTACATCGTTTTCAAATCGAGCACAGATCGAACGCGATGCTACTACCCTTGCACGCTTTTGGTCAACATTCAATCATTTGGGCATCCATTTTGCAGCAATTTTTCTCATGTCCAAATTGACGTGAATTATATAATGAATGCGTTCGTATGAAATATTCAGTGCTTCAGATATCCGTTTTAGCCCAATTAGACGGTCTGTTAAAGTCATGAACTGCATCGATATATTCGGGGACTGACACAGAAACTGGCCTTCCCGATCGGTCATCATCTTCAGAGGAAAATTTACTTCTTTTGAAGCTTGCAGTCCAATTTTTCACGGTCGCATACGAATGGTACTGATCACCAAGGGTATTAAGCATATCTTCGTAAATCTGCTTACCTCTCAACTCTTTTAAATACAGGTACTTGATGATGGCTCGATACTTCAATTTTTCGATTTTCACAATTTCGGTGGACATATTTTGTCTTTTAATTTATTGCGTAACTCTGGTTTACTATTTTGACGTCAAACTTTACACTGACACTTCTGACACTTCGTTGCTATGGTAACGCAATATTTTGTTTATGCAGGGAACTAGTCTAGGCTAACTAGATATCAATACATCCTCGTATACAACAATAATCAAAAATTCTTTCAGCTTTGTTTTAAAAAGATTTTTCCTGTCTAGATTTTTCAAATCATCAGGTAAGTGATTATAAAATTTTGCTCCCTGATAAGATGGAGAATTTTGTAACAAGCATGTTGAATGTTTCTGCAGCCGTACCAATTCACCGTGCCTAGTAGGATATGCATGAAAATCAGAATTACGATTATAATTTTGTATTTGTTTTTTGAAAAAAAGAATGCATTTGTAAAATATAAATACTAGGTACGCACATGACTTTATTCCTTATAAAATATTGCCTACAAGATTTTCTATAGTCTATTTTATAGATTAGGTGCAACACCCTTTTCTGGGAGACAAATATTTTGTTGAGTTTAGTGGAACATTTTTATTATCAGAATGTATTATACGAAAGTGGAATTGACCTTTAGTTTTACACTTTCAACATGTGAAACTGCATTATTATAATGTGAAATCACCTAGACCTGTCAATTCAAATTAAACAATGGGTTTTAAAAAAGTGTGTATTGAACAAAACTTTTGTAGTTGAAAACTGAATGAGTTTGATGAGAAATAAAACTGAGCAAAGGCATATTATATTCACCTAGTGGAATAAACTTTTGAAAATAAACATCATTTGTACATGAACAAGGATAGACTAGTACACAAGTGATTTTTGGGTCAAACTTTCTTCTACGCCTCTAAAAGATATCAACGAGGTGTTATTCCAAGAACCATCAAACTTATTGAATATGAAAATTAGGAATTGAAAAAATTCAGGAAGCTACTGTATAGATGATTGAACAATAATCTGCAGCCAATTTTTTTCTACTTTGGAGCTATTTTTAAAGTTCTCAGAAGAGATTCCAGTTGTTAGTTTCTGTTAGTGCTGACGATGAGTCACCATCTTCAATTCCTTAACTGGGCTATAGTCTCTTCGAAGTGCACACTTTTCAATTTCAAATACAGAATATTTTTCTGAACATTAGATCAGAAAAATACACAGAAATGTCTGATAGATACGTTTATTCAACCAGGCATAACAGAGAAAAAACAGATATGAAGCGTTGTATGTTTTCTACATTGTGAAAAACCTATTATCCCCAAACCCATTAAACTTATACTTTCATATCGCTACTGTCACGAACTGCGTTATTAGTATTCCAGAGATCGAAGCAATTTCGAATAATAAAATCGAATTTTGGAACAAATTAAACTTTCCCGCCGTCTGGATATAAAGTAAAAGGTCGTCGCCAAAGGTGAGAGTGATCACCTTTGACAGGGTCGTCTATAGTAACAGTTAGAAACGGGATCGTTCAAGAAAAATTCCAGGACGGAATAAAAATAATGACCAGTACCCAGGTACATGCAAATATTCATTCGAAATGGGATACAGGAAGCCACAGTCAGTGGCGGATTTATAGATTTGCCGCCCGTAGGCTATTCAATTTTTGCCGCCTCTAAATTTTGATATCTTAGTCCACAATCATATCAATTTTCTATCAATAAAATTCCAACTTTATAATTTGTGCTCCATCATCCTCGTTACATCAACTTTTCCTATATAGTTATTATTATTGAGAACTATGGTACCGTGTTAGATCCTTGATTATTTTTACAGCAAAGAATTATCAAAAAACATTATTTTAAGGAAAAAATATCTCAATCGTATACCACTTTCAAAGTAAGGTAAGGTATGTCTTAAAACTATACAATACTTACAAAATATGAATTAAGCTTACGTAAAAAACATACATTTGGCGAACGTTGATTAACATTTATTATTACACCCACAGTTTAAAAACAATATAATAAATATATCTTTTCTTTATTATTTGTTAGCATTATGATTTAAGTTAAATTATAAAAGCATTACAATACTTTTTTGCGAGACTTTGAATTCGCAAAATCATTTATTATATCGTCGTACGAAATCTTGTTCATTAGCTCTGACTCTTCTCTGCTCTTCTCTGCTCTGACACTTCAATTTTTTTTTTAATATACTTGTTTAACTAGAGAGAAGCCGTTGAATAAAAAATTGCAGCTGAGTATTGTTTTATCTTATTATAATTAATTCATTCCGATTGGCATTTTCTGAAAAAGTTGGCTTTGCGAAAAAGTTATCAAATATACTGATGTAAACATTTAATTTAAATAATTCGTGTACGACATGAGCGCTTAAGGCCTGCTCATTTGGATTTTCCAAACTTTTTCTTACTGCAAATAAAATAATTAACTGATAAAATGTATCAATTTTCTAATGAGCAAATTGTCTCACTTCATATTTTGTGGAGGGAATTTTTTTATTGTCAAGTCACAGTCGTTTATCTGTCAGTTATTTGATTAATATGATCTCTATAAGATATTGAACTAGTTTTTTATTTAATAAAAATTAGTCAATTTTAGTCAGTATTTTTATTAGACCATCGATATTATATCGATTGAATTGGGTAAGCAGATCTCATAATTATTAGGTACAAGGAGAAAAAATTATAGCAGTTATCAGTGAAGAATATATGTAAAAATTACTAAATTTCGATTATAATATCGAATCGCGATATTCTAAAAGTTCATAATCATTAATGTATAATTAGTAAAGCGTTTAGGAATTGTTCATGCAGAGATGTTGAAATATTTATTAATTAGCACTGTATATGAGAATATTTCGATTTTTGTTAAATATTTCAATTTCTCTCCAATTTTCGAAATTCGTATTATGTGTGTGTATAATAATTTTTTTTTTTTAATTTGTAAACCGAAATAATAAATTTATGAACTAAATTTGCCGCCCCTTAAAATTTGCCGCCCTAGGCTCCAGCCTACTCAGCCTGCTGGTAAATCCGCCACTGGCCACAGTTAAAACAAATATAGAACTATTGTCACCATCTCACTTCTTTTATAGTTTCGTTCTTTGATAACCATTTAGTAGGATTACTTTAATCATAATTCAAGAAACTACCCGAACATCAAATCTGCGTCAAAATCACACTGGAAGATCGTTTTGACAAATAATTTTTTGCATCTTCAGGAGGTGAAACCTGTTAGCACTAATTTACTTCTCAACATCCTATCGAAAAAAATCGACCAAAAAAAATTTTTTGATGACTTCTTCACTTCGGATAGGTGAAATTTTCGTTGCGGAAATTATTTCTGCCACTTCCGCCAACAAAAACATATTTCTGAAGCAAAAGTATTATCCAAGCAATGATAACTGCTTGCCAATAAAAATTAGTTCAGTAACTCCATGATACTGAGCCACAATTTAGTGATAGGAGAGAAACGATAACTGTTATTATTGAACTGATATATCTGAAAATATATTTATCACATCAGCTCATTTTGGCCCCATAATCGAGGGAAACAATTATTGCAGGATACAAACTATTGACAAGTAACGATCTGCTGTATATCATCCATGCTTTCGGTTGTTTTCGCCTGAATTCGGTAGAAACCGGTGATCAACGGAAATCAACATTCAGGTTCTTTCAGATACAAACTGTGATTCAGGAACAGACAATTTCTGAGGTTCGCGAATGTATGCAAAAGGTGGATATACTGGGTTTTAGTGAATATAAATTTTATTATAATCTGTTTGTACGTGAACTCATCAGTCACAGACAATTACGTACTTTCGAGTTGTATGAACTGAATTTTAATTTTGTTATAATCAGTTGTACAGTGAGTTATTGATTTTGATCTAATATAATCTCAGGGTAAGTTAGTTTAAGTGAATTTTTGTTCGCATTAGTTGAATATATCAAATAGAGTAGACTATTTATGTATGAGAAATTATCTTCAGATATCTTTCTTCAATAAAGGTTATTTCATGAATTTAATTGGAACCCTCTGGCTATCAATGTACTTTTATTGTTTCCTTTATTTATTTATAATTTTATCTTTAACAATTTGGCATTGGGGAAATGCCTGACAATTTGAAGGTTAATTGAAATGAAGTATTTAATATCAATATTTTAATATAATTTATTATCATCTCTCTGGTGTTCTGCTCTTAGGTAGTTTGACATTTCCTTATGTTCAAAATAGTGGAATTGGTAAAGGTTTATTATTTTTCATCATCACCTGAAAAACTGTGTGGTTTTGATTATCAAATTTTGCACTACAGTGCCCCTTAGGAAAATAACTTGAAATTGGTCTTGATACGCTCCCAATTAGAGCAGGCGTCCAATAAAATTTACTCTGAAGAATTTACCTGAAATTTTTTTTTATGTTGATTCATTTTTTCAAGTCACTAGATGATACAATGATTTATTCAAATTTTAAAATTGATATTAGATACTAAAAAAAAATTCTATGTGGTACACTGTCTTTAGCGGTGGTGCGCCTATGTCGTTACGGCTGTACGGTTATAAATAATTGAGAAGAGTTCCGGAAGCCGGAACTTTTATCTTAAAAATTTCCTCTTCTTTAAGATTTTTTACCAAAATTCCTCAAACGATAATAATTTTTGAGTTAGTAACAAAAAACAAAGTTGCTTTTTCACCTTAATTTGTTAATGAAAATTCCAATTTTTTATGTGCTAATAAATACATTTGATACTTGTTTCTAGCCACCATTCCAAATCGAATGAGCCATCGTTCATATCTTCAGGAGCTTTAATCAAAAATAAACACGTTTTTGACTTGTTATTGAGACTAATTTGACCAAATATACATTTCAGATCATTGCTTCAAACCACACATTCATTGATCAGAAATATGTGTTTAAATTGCTGCAAGATATCTAATACTGGTACTGATCACTAGTCAGAAAATGCAGTTTTATATCTTATATACCTAAGAGCATTCAAATTTCATGAAATTGTGTTCAAGAACTAAAAATTACAGGAGCGCGGTTATATAGGCCATCGATGCTCAATCATGCGTCCTGAATGACTGATAATGGTCGTTAAAAGTTCGGTGCGCCTCTGAGTTCAATTTCTTCAGCGTTGATTGATTTTTTTCTCCGTTGGCAGGTGTTAATAATGTCTGTACTCGGACGAATTCTTTCATTTTCATTTTATGGACGGAATACAAAAACCAATTATGAGCAGCGGCTACAGAGGACTGCTATTGGAAAATGAAGGTTGATATTTATATTTAAATTAGTCACCGGATGGAAGCTGGGGTAGGTGTTGGTGATAATGAGAAAAGGCAGAAATCGTCTGACAGAAAACAGGCCAGGACTTCACGTGAATCAAATTGAAATCGATCGCAACATGTAGTTTTATTTTAATGAATTGCAAATTTTAATTATAATATAACATGAATTATCAAACTCAAATGACACTGGTCATAGGATATCAAATGTTATCTCTACTGTAGTTGAAGGCTTAGAATTGGGGAAACATTAGTTTTTAACGCTCTGCGACCTTACCAAAGCGTTTGATTGCGTGTCGTACCATATTTTACTCAGAAAAGCTTTGTTATGGTATTCGTAGGATTCCTTCAGATTTCTTCGAAACATATTCATGTGGGAGAGCATAATGCGTTTTGACGGACGGTGTGAAATCAAACTTGGAGGAAATTATACCTGGGGTCCCTCAGGGTTCTATCTTGGGACCAACTCTTTTCATTTTATACATAAATGACCTTTTTTATCATATTTTGCACAGAAAACGTATTATCGTTGCTGATGACACAACATTAATTGACCGAAATTGGAACTGATCGAATCCGCCGAAAACACTTTGGAATTAGCAGGGAAATGGTTCGGCACCAACAAGCTTTTGCTGAATTCTGAGAAAAACCAGAATCTCATTATATCTGCCATTGCAAATATACCAGATGGGCAGAATGTCAAGTTGCTTGGCACATATATTGACGATAGACTCAACTGGAAGTGTCATGTGGAGAATTTGGCGAATAAATTAGCTAGTGCTACTTTTATGATTCGTAGACTGAAGAACCTAGTAGGTATTGATACCATCAGATCCAGCTATTTTGGACTTTTCTATAGTCATTTGACCTATGGAATTATATCGATGGAAAATTCGAGCCACTCCAATAAAATTTTAATTTTGCAAAAAAGGATCATCCGATTGTTAGCAGGAGCTCTTCATTCGGATTCACATCAGTATCATACAGGAAATTTACTGAGAACTTCTAGATACAAAAAACACTTTAAATATTCACTTATATAACAAGCTACCAGAAGCAATAAGAAAACTTAATTTCCACATGTTCAAGAATAAAGTTAAATGTTTTGTTTTAAAGTACTGTTTTTCCTTGGAAAATTAGTTTCTCATCTACAACTACAATATCGAGGACTGAAAACCTCTCAACCACCTGGGCTTAAATGCCTTAAATCTAGTATATGTAAGTGAATGTATTTTATCTTCTTTGTTTTAATTATTTAACTAGAATTTTTATTGTAGATTGACATATGCTTATTATAGTGTCCCAATTAATTCAATCAGACTGGATTTTTCATAATATTTTCAAATATTTACTGTAAAATCATAATTTTGACTAGGTGATATTATTTTAACGAAAGATATTTCTAAAAAATCTCTTCTCGAGGACCTGCGAGGAATGTAATCAAATTATGTTACGTAGTCAATAAACTCTACTCTTTGTTTGAAAGTGGTTGACAATGTTTCACTTTGAGTAAGGTTATTCTGGACTTTCATTGTCTAAAAAAGAACAAAGAAAAATTCAATTCTCTGCAATTTTTAATCAATCAATTAAAAATTGCAGAGAATTGAATTTTTCTTTGTTTTTTTAGACAATGAAAGTCCAGAATAACCTTACTCAAACTCTACTCTATTAAGGGCCAGTTTTTGATGTTCCAGTTAAACTCCAGATGAATAATAGTTTAGATGGTGAACGACATTCTTTAAATGACGTTTGAAGGATCACATTCTAAACTATTAGTTAGTTATCTGGAGTTTAAATCAAAGATTTCAGCAATGAACATTCTCAAAGGTTGTTTCAACTACTCAATAAAAACTTTGCTCTCGGGTTTTTCAGGGTCGCCGATAACAAATCGGAGTAAAAATTGTGAAAATCATGCCAGTTGTCTCAATATGGCCCGCAATATGTCCATTTTTCGGTATTTTCAGAATTCAATGCAATGGAAACTTGGCAAAAGCGGTTTTCAGGTTCACTGATAATGAATCTGGGGTCACAATTGTAAAATTCAAGCAAGTAGTGGCCCATATTTCATCCAGTTCCGGTATTAGGAATAAATAGTTCATTTTGGAACCAATAACGTGAATATTAAAATTCTATCCTCAGATTCAGAATCAAGAATCTAAAATCACTGGTACATATTTATAAAATATATTTTTGAACTGAGGGGGTTGAGACTACCTACATCTATTTATAGTGTCAAGAAAGAGTAGGCAAAACCCCTCACGGAAGGTTTAGACTACCCCTTTCTTTTTAGTGCTATGATGAGGTGCGGGTAGCCTAACCGTTTTTGACACTATTATTAGGTGCGAGTAGTCTCAAATCCTAACCAAACTGAAGGACACGTGATTCAATACATTTTGGTTCCCTGATCCAAAATCTGATATCAGAATTCGAGATATTACATCATTGGTCCCAATATACCCACCACCCAAATAGTCTATTTTTCAATATAATGGATAAAATCCTGTCCCAGGAGGTTTTTGGGGTCGCTAAACACAAATCTGAAGACGGAATTTAAGAATAGACGTCAGTGGTCCCAATATGGCCCTCAAAATATGTCAAATCTTTCAATTTTCCCAACAAAGATCGGCAGTTTTCATGAAGTTTTTTGGTGATAACCAACCCCGATCCTGTGAATTTACTAACTCAGACCCCAGATTTGTTAAAAGCGACCTTGGAAACTCCATGGGCAAAATTTTCATAAAACTTCGATAATTTCGAAAAATTAACAGTTTCTTGGGGGGTCATATTCGGTTCGCCGCGCCGGAGTGAATTTTTCAAATCTAATCCCAGATTCGTTATCAGTGAATCTAATAATAACCTTTTTGGCCAAATAGGGAAAATACTTTATTTTTCCAGGCAAATGGCAAATCGTCGACTAGTGGTATAAATAATTATGCTTAATAATTATAATTATGAGTTTCAGTTTGAATTTTCGAGAATTATTGAGGTTTCTCTTGTAAATTTTGCTTTTTATCATAAATATTTCTTCCTTATTTTTCCGAAACAACTGCATCTTATTACGTTACTGTTCTGTTAATTTACATTTTTCGAAACATGTTTATTTTTCATGAGAAAATATTGACAGTACTGGGCGAAAAGTCTATTGATCTAATAATGAAAAATGAATTTTATAATCCATATCTTTCGCTTCATTTTATTTTATAAATTTCTTATTTTGAATAAACTTATGGAACTAGCGATAGTTATCACTGACCTAATTTTTGTTTAAATTTCTTTGCTTTTCTTGTTATATATTTATAATTGATCAAATTTCAAGTTTTTCATCCTACTACTGTCAAACTTCAAATTCCTAGTGTTCATATTTGTGTATTTACAAAAGTTGATTTTGAAAGCTTAAAAAGACCCCATGCATTGGCATCAATCTTTCACGAGACTCTCGAAATTCGAGATATCTCGTCTCATCTCGATTTCGAGACGAAATTTCGAGACGAAATCGAGAAATAATTTTAAGAAATAATTTTAATTCATTTTAAACATGAGAACATAAGAAACGAAAAAAAAAAAATACAAAGATAACAAAGCAAATAAAAAGTACAGAGGTAAAAAGCTTATTACTATATTACTTCTAAGGATATTCTTATGGCAGACTTATGGCATCATTTTTGCATAAATTTCACTATGCAGTACTGCGACCCCTACTATTGAGATAAAATAATTCGAAATATATCGATAATTTTTTTTTCAAAAGACGACATTCTTCTCTTCACGAACGAAGAAACAATTTTTAACTTTCACGTTTCGTACCTAGGTAAATTTCAAATGTATGGATGAAAGATTGAATTGAAACATCAAGGATTCGTTTAATTTTAATTTTTTGAAATGATATTGTTTATATTTGTGTTGATATTCGGAATTTTTTTTTGTTATACCTGGCTTTTAGTTCATAGCATATAGCCTCTGTATTTAAACGTAATTTTTTTTATAGAAAAAATCCAATACTGGTATATTGGTGCAGCCTTGGCCTTGTGATAACACAATATATAACCTATATATAGCATTCTTTATTAACATTCAGTTTTTGTATTCGTGACTCTCAAAAATTGAGAGTTTCGGATCTAGATCGAGAAATTGTCTTTGAGAAAAACATCGAGACGAGTGTTCGTTTATTTGTCGTCTCGATGATCGAGACGAGACGTGAAAGTGCCTCCAAGACGAGATATCTCGTCTCGATGAAGCCCTAAATGAAGCTGCAGAAGTACCTCTGTCTCCGCAGCTTTGATGTGAGCTTTTTGTAGAACAAATTCCAACTTGATGATAGAGTTTGAGTCACACCGTTCAGTGTCAAACTGAAAACCAAATTCAATACCCTGTGTTCCAATTTTATTCTGGAATGGTGCAATTTTCCATCCAACGTGTAGTTTTTCAATATCCTTGGTGCCAGTCCTGATTCAGAGCTAGCGCACGCCGAAGAGTAGACACTGAAAATTGAAATCGAACGGGTAAATATTGCTTCTGCTTAACACTCCACTTGCCATGAATTTAACTCACTCCATCAATCCGCATGTCACATACAGATAACGGCAGGTTAAATTTAATTGGAAATTTTTACACTGCAGGCCGAATTTGAATGGTGGGCATTGTGTCGAAATAATGATGTGGAAGATTGAGCACGTATCGTCGTATGATGGAAAATGCAGTGTTATCTTTGACGTTTGGCGGGTTTGATTTTGACACGGGCGTCTGCGATTATGTTAGAGGGAAAGGTTGGTTGCACTTGAAATCTCATTACCGAAAACGGATGCACGGGAATTTCTACTGGAATTGAAATCCACTTTTGATGAAATGTGAGAGATTTGAGTGGTGCCTATATCTTCATGATGTTCAATATATGTATTGAAAATACCTAATTTTTCAAGCCAATTTATTTTTTCTATTGAGTTTCCAGAGTCACGCAAGTATAACTTCATCTTATAAGAAATTTCCTTCTGAATCCGAAGATGTACCTGCTTTTCAAATCAGAAGGCTGATTTATATAGAAAATGTCGATTTTGTGGATGGGTTAATTTTTTCTTCGAAAAAATTGGCATTCTCCTGGAAATATTAGAAAAATGCTATATCCCGCGAGTATTATTTCGTTTGAAGAAAATTTCCTTCTGGATCCGGAAATGTACTTGCCTTTTGAATCAGATTGCTAATTCTTTTAGAAAATGTCGATTTTGTGGATGGATCGATTTTTCCGTTGAAAAACTTGGACTTTCTTAGTTACCCCTTTGTCGAATTGAATTTTTAAGGTGATTTTCGGAATCAGCACGTCAAATTACGTTTGAAGAAAGTTTGAGATATTTCGATGACCTTTTATAGAATATTGTATTTTCCGACTTTGATCACCTGGAAATATTAAAAAAATGCGAAATCACGCCACTATGATTTCATTTTATGGCAACAGTATATTGTGTATCTAGTTGTTAAAGCAATACATTCCCGGACGACAATGTAAATTGTTGGCCAAGGCGTTAAGCCTAGGCCAACAAGCATTGAAGTCTGGGAATGTGCTTTTACTACGAGGTACACATACTATTTTTTCTGAAATCGCAATCAGCATTATTAAAAACTAAGGAATTCTACATATTGTTTGCGTGAATTCAATAACTGTCTAAAATGTAAACAAGCCGGCAAAAATTTTCTCGGATCGTTTTCTGTACGGGAAAGTACTTTTTCTACAACCCCACTCCAAAACATGCTTTTCTGCATAGTGTTACGTTCGCAAACATGATTATTTCTCACAATAATTGAAATTTGACATTAGTGTGCCGCAAAATGACATTTCTGTGCCACAAAGTGACATTTCTGTGCCAAAATTTTTCAGTACCTAATTTCTAAGCAATACAGTTTTCGTGACAGCAAGGTGAAAGTATATTTTGAAAATTCTGCATTTCGAAGGGATATTTGATCAGGCAACTTCAAGAATGAATAGACAAAGTCTATTGGTTTCTATAATATGAGGGAAATTGTCGTACAAATTCATAATATTCTGAACAAAAATCATAGACATCACTATACTGCTGTCTCAAATACCCACATACACACTATCCATTGCTAGGCAACGGAGCAACATCTATCGAATCATTTGAATTTCAACAAACGTCAAGCATAAAATATTCGTAAAATATTCTTGTCCCGTTATTTTTTAATGAGATTGAACTAAAATGGATAGCGACAGTTCTGAAATTGAAAATACTCCGCTAGAACTAAGAGAACAAGTTAATTCATTGTCATTGAATTTACTACCTTCAACTTCAAGAGGAAAATATGAAAAGGCATACAAAGAGTTTATGGATTGGAAGGAAAAATACAAAACTAAATGTGTTTCTGAAAATATAATTTTGGCATATTTTGAAGAACTATCCAAATCAAGAAAAGCCTCTACTCTCTGGTCAATATATTCAATGCTAAAATTGACTATTAAAATTAGAAATATCAGAAAAAACAAGAATGAGAGCGGCTTAAAATCCTCTCCCTCTTCCCTTGCTTCTCTTGGGCATCATAAAGCTAAGAATGAGTCACTGACATTTCATTCCGTCTTATAGTATAGTATTATTTTTAGCAAAAAGGGTGTTGTAGAAAAAGTATAGTGTGTAACACGAGCAGAAATGCAATTTCATACTCGTTTGAATTGCAGCACTCGCTTGCGCTCGTGCCGCAACTTTTTCAAACTCGTGAGAAATTGGCACTTTTCTGCACTTGTTGCACAATATACTATTTTCGTACCGTTTAGTTCCGAAAACGGTCCGGGAAAGTTCGTTGCTTAGCAACGGACGAAAATACTAGATTAGCGTATTTTGAGGTCTGAAGTTGCTCCGAGAAAGTGTGCATTCTTGAACGATTTCAGAAAAATTCCTTTCTCAATCAGAATGTGTACTTGTTTTTTTAATCAGAACGCTAATCCATTTGGAAAATATTGATTTCGTGGGTGCGTTGATTTTTTTCGCCGAAAAAAATTATCTTTTTCAGTTACTATTTTATATAATTCAATTTTTGAGGTGATTTTCGGAATCAGCATGTCACATTAAGTTTGAGAGTAGTTTGGTATATTTCGAAACATGGAAAATAAAAATTTTCGCAAAATTCGATGACCTTTTATAGATTATTGCATTTTCCGACTTTGATCACCTGGAAGTATTTAAAAAATGTGAAATCCCGCCACTATTATTTCATTTTATGACAAATTCTTTTCTCAATCAGAATATGTACTTGTTTTTTCAATCAGAACGCTAATCCATTTGGAAAATATTGATTTCGTGGATGCGTTGATTTTTTCGTAGAAAAAAACTATCTTTTTCAGTTACCATTTTATAGAATTAAATTTTTGAGGTGATTTTCGGAATCAGTACATCACATTATGTTTTTACGATTTTTTGAAACAAGGAAAATAAAAGTTTTCTCAAAATTCGATGACCTTCTATAGAATATTGTATTATCCGATTTTGATAGCCTGAAAATATTTAAAAAATGCTAAATCCCGCCACTATTATTTCATTTTATGGCAAATTCCTTTCTCAATCAGAATATGTACTTGTTTTTTGGAATCAGAAGGCTAATTCATTTGGAAAATATTGATTTCGTGGATGGGTTGATTTTATCGTCGAAACAAATGCTCTTTTTCAGTTACCATTTTATAGAATTCAATTTTTGAGGTGATTTTCGGAATCAGCACGTAAAATTACGTTTGAGGGAAGTTTGCGATTTTTCAAAACATGTAAAATGAAAGTTTTCGAATGTCCTTTTATAGAATATTGCATTTTTCGACATTGAGCGCCTGAAAATATTTGAAAAATGCGACATCCCGCGAGTATTACTTCATTTTATAGCGAATTTCTCTCTCAATCAGAATATGTACTTGTTTTTCAAATCAGAAGACTAATTCATTCAGATTTGATTGAAACTTATCTGAATAATCGTTTCCCGAGAGGTTTTTACAATAATACATTTTCCGAGCAAAGACCAATTGACCTAGGTGTACCGCAAGGATCGGTTTTGGGCCCGCTTCTGTTTGTTATTTATATTAACGATTTTTACAACTATATGAAGTCATGCCACAGTGTATTATTTGCTGACGATACATCTTTAATATACTTTTCTATGAATTATTCATCTCTTATCTTAATAAATCTATGGAAATACAAGAAAAAGCGGAGCACTGGCTCAGTGTCAATAAACGTATGAGGAATAAGAAGAAATCACAAAACATGATTGTCTCTATGGCTCCGCCATTACCTACCTGAATTTCAAAGTGTCAAATTATTGGGTTTTACTCTGGACAATAGGTTGAATTGGTCAAGCCACATTTCAGGTTTGAAAAGTAAATTATCGAGTGCCTTCTACTTCGGCAGCTGAAACCAATAACAAATTTCACTACGTTGAAAATAGTATTTTGCTCACTAATTCAGTCTCACATTTTTTATGGAACTTTACTCTGGGGAAATTCTAGTGATGCCCAATGCATTTTTGTGTTACAGAAAAAAGCACTAAGAATTTTTACTGGAATCGGTTTTAGAGATTCTTGTCGTGAAATATTCATCAATCATGAAATTATGTCGGTACCTTCTTTTATATTTATTCAAGCCTACTAGATATTCACAAAAAGGCCCAATCAATCCATTTTACATAATCATGATACACGTAACAGCAATCTTATTAGATCTCATCGTTTCAAACTCCCAAAATCACAGAAAAGTTCCTATAATATCAGATTGTATAATGCTCTACCTGCCAATACCTGCAAAAAAAATATTACCGAAATTTAAAAATATTTAGATGATTGTAAAGAGAATTGAATTCTCTTTTCAACGATGTGACACTTGACCCCACATGCAATTTAAAAATTTTGAGTTGATGGGCCCCCCTGCGCCCCCTATCGTGCAATCACTATTTTTTTTATTTCAAAAAGTAGTATTGGTGAAACCCTTGAAATGATTTTTTTTTATGTTTCTACGTCGAACCGTTCAAAAGTTAACAGAGGGGGGGGGCTATTAAAAGCCACACTGTATGTTGTAATGTAAGTTGTAAACTTGTGTTTTGTATGTTTCGTTTTTGTTCTTTCTCCAAAGAATTGATGACGTGATGACATGCTACAAATGTTTTTTCAGTCATATCGTAGTCAATAAAGATTTCTATTCTATTCTATCGATTTTGTGGACGGGTTGATTTTTCCGTCGAAAGAAATGCCCGTTTTCAGTTACCCCTGTGTCACATTCAAGTTTTGAGGTGATTTTCGGAATCAGTAAGTCGAATTACGTTTGAGGAAAGTTTGCGATTTTTGAAAAATGGAAAATATAACTTTTCGCACTATCCGATTTTCTTCTATAGGACATTGCATTTTTCAACTTTGATCGCGGAAATATTTCAAAAAGCGGAATCCCGAGAATATTACTTCATATTATTGAAAATTCTTTTCTGAATCCAAAAATGTACTTACTTTTTGAATCAGAATGCTAGTTCATTAAAGAAATGTTTTTTTTATGGAAGCTAAATTTTTTTGTTGAAAAATTGCCCTTTTTAAGTTACCCCTTATGAATTTATTTCTGTGGTGAAATCAGCTTGTCAAGTTACGTCTGAGGATACTTTGAGAATTTTCGACATATGAATAATACGGTATTTCGCAAAATTCAAATAATGCATATTTCGACTCTAATCGCCTGGGAATATTTCAATGACGTTATATCACGTCATTGCCCGTCAACATGCCGAGCCGGATATGAGTATACCAGAATTTTATATACGGCATATATTTCTCTGCAAGAATTCTTATATCAAATTATGCCTTGCTAGAGCCCTCTTGGATCTTAGGGTAACATCAACCCGTATCCTAGTAAATTTGATGAAATTTCGAACTAAATAGGTTACCACAAAGTTTGTTGTTGAAAATGATACAAAGTCAAATATATCAGTGAAAAATCAGCCACTCTCAGAACTTTTATATCTTCGTGGATTATTTGCTTCTAAATCTCCTTCTAAGTAATTTCTGATAACAAGTTCTTCAAGCTTCCAGAACAACTGAGGCATCGTTACAAACAGATTAACAGCTGGATAATTCCCTTGCTATTTGCAGCAAGTATCAATTTTTTGTTCGTTCGATCGACTAACAGATAAAAAACCTGCGCCGATATATCGGAAAGGTCCATCGGAAGAAATCCCCAATTAGTGTGAGACTAACGTTTTCGTAAATCCCCGCAAAACTCAATTCATTTGCTCTTAATTCCATTAAACCCCCAGCCTTTTGAGAATGTGGTCAATAACACAACAGGGAGAAAGCTGGGATGAAAAACGGTTGTTTCAATGGCGTTGTGGAGTGTTTTCAAGATCGTCGCGTATAGTCCTATCTCTGTAATTGTGAAAAGGGATTGAGGTGGAAAATTATGAAACAGTGCCACTAACGATATTATCGATCAAAAAGTTTGTAGTTTCCAGAAACAGATATCTATTTTTCTGTAAATCGGTAGGAAATTTTGATATTTCTGACAAAATTTCCTAAAGAAAAAGTCAAGACTTCCTTACTGTAAGGAAATGTCATTTCCTCACTGTTATTTTTTTTTTTCGGATGCTGGTCCTGTTACCAACTGCACCTCAGCCTCTTGGGCTTTTTGTGCATTCCAATTGGTTTCACAGCACCCACTCCGTAACTATAGTCCCCTGTACTAGTCTGTACAGGTTCTTCACCAGTTGACAGTTGTATTCTTTGGGAGTTAGCCTGGGTTTCCCGAATATTGCCTGTCTCTTGCGGTCTGATGCCTCGCATTCTGACAGTACGTGTTTGGCTCTTTCTATCCCTTTACTACATCTGCAGGAAAGTTCTTCGTTGTACAGCCCCATTTTGTGCAGGTGTTTTCTCATTAGGCTGTGGCCAGTGAGAAGGCCCGTTATCGTTGTAATTTGATTCCTGCTCAGCTTGAGTAGTTCTTTAGTTTTGTGTTTTGACGGTTCTTTAATGTATGTTTTCCCGTGGTGCACTTCTCCCTTTGTTTTGGTTTGATCTAGTCCCGAATGCATCCTCCAATGTCGGATTAAGTAATCCCGAGTTCGGGTTCTGAGCCAACATATGGAGTTGATGAACCGTTTATGGCTAGTTCATCAGCTGTTTCATTGCCTTCGATGCCACAGTGGCAAAAGAACCCACATCAAAGTTGTTTTGGTGTGTTCTGAGAGGACACTGAGTTCTTCTCGGTATTTCCATTCCAGTTCTGATGTCACCTTCGGATTCATAGGAGCCTTCAGTGACGCATGGCTGCCCAGTTAACACAAACATCTAGAAGATGTTGCTTTCTTGATTATTATGGTAACAAAATGAGTTGCATTTAGACGTTATTATAACCACTTAGTGATGCCAAATGTTATGAATTGTTCACAATTCTCTTCTCATTAGTGTCACTATGAGCATAAAATGTGAAGAAAATTGCGAAGCACATTAACATGAATTTTGGTGTAATTGCGATTTTGTCGGTATAAAAGGAATTAAGTTGGTAACAAAATTGATCGTGACATCACCATCACGGCACAAAATGGCCAACGGCCAGAGGTGTTTGTCAAGTCGAGAGTCAAGTAGAATTTGTATTTGCTTGACGCCATTCTTTAAATATTCTATAGGTACTTCTGAGGGTATGTAGTGTTCTATTTGCTTCTTCTTATTTCAATAGTTGAATCAAATGTGTTTATTAACAATGCCCAATTATTATTTCTACCAAGAACTGTATCTCTTCAAGGACCGGAACGGTGAGTAGAAACAGAAAGGTAAATTAGGTGATTTACAGAATTTGGCATTTTCAGGAGTAGGTACCTACTGATTTCGCTGCTGTCCAGAGGATTGGAGTTGAATTATATATTTTTCTACATTTCTGTAAATGTTTTTTTTTTCATGCTTCAGACATAGTTTGATAATTTTTTTTGTTTGTGAGAAGTATATACTACGGAATCGACTCACGCATTTGTTTTCTAGCATTCCAATCCATAAGCACAGTAATTTATTAGTAAAAATAATAATATTGAGGTATAATTTCTATTTATGTTGAAATATGGTGAGTTTTGTTTTATTCTTGACACACAGGTGAATCAGTTAGTGAAGCGCATTTTCAAATAAGTACCAGTCCATTCAATTTCACATTGTTACATCGAAAGGGTCTCAATGTTCATTCGATTCCGAAGTATAAATGGAATGTCACATTGGGCTAATTTCGAGTCATATTTTGCATAACATTTTGATGTCTCGACATGACCAACGGGGTACCGAATAGACGTTTATGCGATAATAATGGAATTCCTTTTGCGATTCACTGGTGTGATATGAAACATGAATGTGAATCCCACTACCATCTCTGAGACCATTCTGAGTTGACTGGGCATATTTTGATCCTGGCATATTCATTTCCCTAATGTTGATTTCTCTTGCGCATTGCAAGATAGCGTACATCTCTGCCTGGAATACGGAGGTGTTTGTTCCTATTGAGACGCTTATTTGGGAGTTTTTCCCTCACTGTAAATTCCAGCACCAGTTCCTTGGTTTTGGATCCGTCCTTATACCAGATCCTCTCTCCAGGTTTGCCTCTGATGTTGTTATCTTACCATTCCTTTCGAGCTTTTTGTTATTTTATATTTTGAAAACATCAATTCATTGCAGAATACATTTCAGGATTAATTTGTTATATTCACAGTTATTTGACAGTAAGTACAATTATTGAACATTGGAGGAACATTATTAAAACCATGAGAAATATTTTGAGCAACTTGCGGGGTTGTAGGTTTTTTTTGTTGAATATTTTGTACTGTGAAAATTTTATTTTCCACCTCAACTAAACTAGTTATGTCAGCATCAGAGTCAACCAATAATGTTGCAGAAGACCGACGGAAACAGTGACCAGTATATTCTGTCGGATTTAATAAGTTCAAATAAATTGCTACTATTTCAGGCATTTTTCTAAATTGATGAATTACTACCACTTGTCTACAACCCTTTCCGCTCTGATATTCAAAGAGAAATAGGCCACTGTTTATATTTTCTGGTCTTAACGAAACATACTTTTGATAAACATTCAATTACAACATCTGAATAATTTCAAATGATCTTGGTTTGTTATTCTTCGAATCAGATATGCTGAATAAAAGCTTAGATTCTAGGTCTTCTATATCGTGTAAAGTCATTCTATACAGGCCCCAGGAATACCAAACATTAAAGCCACCTAATCAATAGATAAATGTGTGATCTAAATAGAAATTAGGACCTTGTAAATCACCTAAATCATCAAAAAATTTTTATTTAAAGCTTCCTGGATGAATTTTTCAATTTCTTCTTTCGTTAAAGTCTTAGATATCTTTGCCCTATAACCTTGAGCGTGCCGTTTTAATAAAGAACGAAGTTTTGAATATGTAGATATATCTACATTGTGTTTAATTGCAAGGGTTGATTCCACCATCGAATAATTGTCCCATAATAATAATAATTTCATCTTTAAACGAAGGTCTAGGAATTGTGCTATCACAACATTTTCAGAGAGAGAACTCGTGTTTTACTCTTGCGATAATCCATAAAATATATTATGCATTTTCGTTCTTTTATCTTGATTTCTTTGTCAATAATTCTAATGAAGCCATATTCACTGCTTGACCAGCTCTGGAGGAGTCCCAGAAATGGAAATTTCATCGTCACTTATCATTTTACTTTCGAGAATACCAGCAATTACATTTATGAGCGTCAAGTTTGACAATTCAACCTCAATACGTTTCCATAGTAATCCAAGTTATTTTATCACGAATTCCAAAGTACCTACCATTCATTTGTGAATTAAATTACTTATTCGCGATTTTTTCAAAATTAATTAATATCTGTCGAATTTTCTAGCGATGCGGAAAGATAGTAAGTTTACCTCGTAGGAAAAACCACATTCCTGGACTCTGTGTTGCTGAGTCTCGGCTTGCGCCTAGGATTGTTTGGCTTTTCCTACCCGGTAAATAATATATTATTATTTAAATGTTTCAATATTATATTGATATTTCTGTATTTTCTGCATTTCAATTATTAATTTTCCATTCATTGAAGACATTTTTTCTTTGGCTTCTAAAAAGTGCCAGTCTCACAGACTGCACTTCATCAACTGTGTTTCAAATTGTCTCTTTACCAGTTGAGGGCTATGATCATTCCATTACATAGGAGCGGAAATCTGTAAGATCCCTCAAATTTCAGGCCATTTTCATTAGTATCAATTCTCTCAAAAATAACTGAATGATTGGTGCAGAAAAGATTAATGTTCTTCTTTTCGAAAAAAAATGTACCGACCAGTCTTCAAGTCAGCTTTCAAAGTTCGGAAAGTACGACAAATACTATTTTCTTATTTCTTGAGAATGCATACTTTATAGCAACAACATTGGTATAAGAGAAAGTTTATAGAGTCGGCATGTATTCAGAAAAATGACGTGATCAGTCAGCCGAGCATAGATATTCGGAATATGTGGATCACTCAGCTAGATCGACTGAGATTTCAGTAAAACTCTGTGTCAAGACCGGTCAAGACCGGTCATCAATAATAACGCTAGCCAAAAAAAGGTCGTTGTAACTGTAAAATTTCGAAATGAATTTTTATTAATTCGAAACAGGCCCGCTGTAACTTTAATCAAAATTTATGACCTGAGAGAGGCCCCACGAAAATCATAACTACCGGTAAAGCTGGTACATTAGTTGCATGCTATATAATAAGTATCCGCAATATCTTGTCGCATTCACTCACTTGACAACGACAATGGAAGTTAACTGTTGAAACGTCGTGACACAAAACATATGCAAAGGATTTATCTTCTTTGTGTGTAGATGATGAAAGTCCAAAAGAATTGTACTTAAATAAATTATATCCCATTCAGTATCCAGAATCTTGGATTCAATAATTTCACAAACCACCCCATCGCATATTTTTTCAATATATACAGTCAATTCTGTGAATTACTCAGGCCTTCAGACTGCAATCTCAAATAAGAGGACCATACCAATAAATTATCGAAGAAACTACGAAGTTTGCTTACAGAAGACATTTGAAGGATGTATTTACGGAAACCAACAATACTTGTGATACTGGTGGGGTCATCTTTCATCTGGGTTGACCACCGTTCAGGCCATCCTCTACTAGTTCACATCTTGATTTCGTCCCCATCTTCCGTTCTCACGACGTTTCGTCGTCATACCCAATTTCTTCAGGCATGACAAAGTTATTATCAGGAAATTATTTGTATTGCAAACTCCAACATCTCCTTTAAATACATCACAGTCAAATGTTCATTGAATTGAACTGGATTGGTAGATGCGTTGTGAGTTTTAGTGCCATATCAAGCGTTCATTTCCAGTCCAAAGGAAGACTATTCAATAATTTTGAAATCAGCAACTTTTTCGCCTACAAAATGACGGCAAAAGCCTCAACCGATTATTGAATAATCTTTGCTTCAATAAAAAGAGGTAGCAGAATAAATTTGCTGAGTCAGTCGCGAGGATTATCAGACGAATCTCGAAATAATTCAATTAAGGGTTGGAACTGCTAACCAGCGGGGAACAGAAAAAGTTCTTGAAGTTTCACCTAACGCAACGAAATATATAGGGTGCACATGAATATTATTGTGGATATTGTCTACGAAAAACTGAACACATGATGATAATATAAAAAAGAAGATTGTCCGTGAATCTTCGAGGATTATAGATTTTCGAGGTGGGTACAAATTATTGACGTGGATATCTTGGGGAAAATTTTTGTTTTTCTCTGATTGACTTGTATATACAGAGTGACCCATTTGAAAGCGGGTCACCTCTCTAAAACTGTTATTTATTATTCGATTCAGAATGGATAGATCATCAATAGTTCTAGAGGAGTTCCATAAATTCGAAATAAAAATATAAATTTCAAGGCCAACATCGATTTTTTTTTCAAGATAAAAAATCCAAAAAACATACTAGTGATTTTTTTAAATAAAATTTTACGACGCCACTGGATTTGTGATGCTTTCAAAAGGTTGTGCCTGAAATTTCAAGATAAAGTTTTTTTTTAAAGAAATTTAGCATATTCCAATCACTATCAAAATAATTCAAAATAGTTAAAAAATATGGTTTAAAATACTCTTTCTGAACAAAATAACTTTGTGTGCGATATAGTTAGCTCTATTAGCACACTGCAGTTTGTTGTCAAAGAAAAGAAATGCAAATTTTGTACAGTTCCACCAAATCTCCATTCAATTCGATTCATTTATCATATCGTTTTCTAATGTTAACCAAAACATTCAATAATTGATTTGGGGTGATATCTCTGCAAGCCTGTCTTATTTTTTCACGCAGTTCCTCTCTGCTCGTTAGGCGAGTTTTGTAAACTTTTTCCTTAACGGAGCATCATTAAAAAATCGAGTGGAGTCAAGTCCGGAGATCTGTGGGGAAAGTCAATCAGTGGACTATTTCGCCCTATCCACCAATTAGGAAATTTTTCTTCAAACCAATCTCTAACAATCCTGCTGTGGATGGAACAGCCATCTAATTGAAATAGAAGATGGGTCTCTTCTGCAAGTGGAAGTTCATCCATAGCGTTGAAAAACTCGTTTTTTTTCAATCCAAAAAAATTTGGCCATTCAAATTGTTTTCAAAAAAAAGAGGCCAATTATTCTCGTATGTAATATTCCGCACCAAACAATTATTTTTTGGGAGTACTGTCTTCTGCAATTCATTATCCAATGTGGATTTTCTTCCGTCCAGTACCTTGAATTTTGAGAATTAACTGTTCCATTGGTTGCAATTCATTATCCAATGTGGATTTTCTTCCGTCCAGTACCTTGAATTTTGAGAATTAACTGTTCCATTGGTTGTGAATGTTGCCTCGTCATTAAACAATTTTTTTTTAGAAAATTCCTGTTAATTATTTAGATATTCTCCTTGAGCCCCTAAACTATACTCTATCCTCTTTTCATTATGGCCTTCTTCTAAGGTGTGAAGAAACTTTGGTATAAAGGACTTCATATTACTATATTTCCTAAGATTTCTCCTTATTGTTTCACGCGATAAGTTAATGTCCAAACTTGCAATTCTCACACTAGTTTTCGGATTATTATTAAAATAATTTAGAATTTGTTCTGAATAATTTCGTCTCCGTCTTTGTACAGTATTACTATTCTTCAGAAATGAACTGTAGTTCTGCTAATATTTCGACGATCCGAATGCCGTGGTGGCCGTGCTGGTAGAACGTTCGCCTTTGGAGCGAAGGTCGAGGGTTCAAAGCCCCACATGGTCATCGGTCTCGTGCATGGCATCACACGTTAAAAGGTAAGGGCTGCGTCTTCCCTAGCTCATACAAGTCTCTTGAAGACTTCCGAGGGTTGCGCGTAGGGGTGCAATCGGTTGACGGTAATAACAATTTTAACAACAATTTTAACAATGTTATTGAAAATTCTACATACTTTCCTTTCGGATCTATCGTTACGAAGTTTTACTATTTCAATTTTCTCCTGCAGAGTCAATTTATCTGCCATACTTCTCTATTAGTGTAGGTACTTGAGGAGTTATAAACTTCACTAGTAATACTGATAAATTTGTGTCTTTTCGTCCTTTATTCTAATGACTTGTCCTCTCTGTAGCAACTAAAGCTTCAAAGCCTTCTAATAAAAATAATGTTTTTGAAATGTGGCATCCTGAACATGCTTGAATGAAGCCAAGATAGATATTCGGAATAACTGTCAACCAGCAAAGAGAAACTGCGTGAAAGAATAAGACAGGCTTGCATAAATGTTACCCCAAATCAATGATCGAATTTTTATCGCATCTTATGATTAGTTAGCATTGGAAAATGGTAGAATGAACGTATCGAATTTAATCAGGAGTTGGTTGAAAAGTACGAAAATTAATGTACAGGCACTCTCATCTAAATCCATTCTTTTGTTGTAGTTCATTTATTTCATTAATATTGGTTATTATTGATAATTGAATACTATTTAATGTGAAGATGTATATTCCATTTCTCTGACAAAAAAACCGCAGTGTTCTGATGGACATAACTATCTCCCGTACTATGGAGTTATGTTTGGAAGAAACAGAATTTGATACCATTTTGAATAACTGTTGTTTAAAAACTCGACTGCTAACGACCTAATAGAGCATTTTAAACTGTATTTAAAAAAAATTATCGTGAAATTCTAGTCACAACCTTTTGAAAGCATTACAAATCCAGTGGCGTAATAAAATTTTATTTAAAAAATCGCTAGTATGTTTTTTGGATTATTGACCTTGAAAAAAATTCGGAGTACGCCTTGAAAATTTTATTTCTATCTTGACTTCACAAGACTCTGATAGAACTAACTATTGATGCGCTATCTATTGAAAAAAAAACTTCTGAATCGGATGATAAATTGAGAAATTTAGAGAGGTGACCTGTTTTCAAATGTATATATATATATATATATATATATATATATATATATATATATATATATATATATATATATATATATGTTCCAGTGACTGTGAAACAGTCGAAAACAATCCTTTAGGAACTCACTATACCTTTGTATAGATTGTATGGCATATGTCCGACAGAAAACAACTACTTCTCTGGCTAATACCTCGACAGATATTGAATTATATCTGTCAGACATATGTGCAAAGATCCTTACTTTGAAGGAACAACTTTGCAAGAGCTCTCAGAGACAGACAGCAGGTCACCGCCTGATCCAAACAAGGAACCAACTGCAGACCGGTTTCGGGATGAAGTCCCTCATCAGTGCAGTCCTGGTTATTACGGATGGTTATCACGGATGAGGGACTTCATCCCGAAACCGGTCTGCAGTTGGTTCCTTGTTTGGATCAGGCGGTGACCTGCTGTCTGTCTCTGAGAGCTCTTGCAAAGTTGTTCCTTCAAAGTAAGGATCTTTGCACATATGTCTGACAGATATAATTCAATATCTGTCGAGGTATTAGCCAGAGAAGTAGTTGTTTTCTGTCGGACATATGCCATACAATCTATACAAAGGTTTAGTGAGTTCCTAAAGGATTGTTTTCGACTGTTTTACAGTCACTGGAACATTTATTGCTCCTTGAAACAAGTATTCAGCATATATATATATATATATATATATATATATATATATATATATATGTGTGTGTATATATATATATATATATATATATATATATATATATATATATATATATATATATATATATATAGGCAAGAGGTACACACCCAAAAGTCATCATTTATACAAAATTGTCAGATCCACTCGAAAATTCACACTGTATACGTGGAAAATAGCAATTCTGCGGACGCCAATCGATTCAGAATGGTCAAATTCGTATATTCAAGTCAATCGGAGAAAAACAAAATTTCGATTTCATAGTCAGAAAATGAATAAAAAATTCTAGAAAATATATACACGTGTAGACTATGGAAGATTTGAATACTCAAAAAACCATGTCAATGCCGAGAATAGGTCAAACGTTACTGAACATCGAGCTCAATATGTACCTGCATTTTGATGTAGATCTCAGTCTGCCAAGAAAGTAATATGCAATGTTATAACTGTCTTCAAGGAGATGTTCATTCCAACAAAAACAGGTTTATCCTCTAAGTTTTCATTCATATCGTCAGTATTCGCGAGAATTCCATGAAGAACTCCTGACTTCATAATATCCATACAAGAAATATTAAAAGCTTCCATAAACACCTGGTAAGAGTTTCAGTAGCGTATAAGTCTACGAATAACATTAGTATTTTTGATTTCAATACCCAGACAAAGGATATAAAGTCATATTTATCTTTACCATATTTAGAAGATTCATCCCTGAAAATTAATATTCTATGAGAAAAGTGCCGTGATTTTGTGAGTTACCTACCTTATGGTTTTACTAATTCAACGAATTGCAGAACCTTCAAGTTCTTTGCCTAAGTGTTTCCAGAGATAACCAATCTCCAGATATTCAAGTGAATTTTCGATTTCTACTTACTTTCCTTGACGGCAATAATATGGGTGTTTGTACCAGAACTCAGTTCCATGAATAACTGTTCTATTTTGCTTGAAATTTGACTTACCAATGTCTCAAAATTTACACTTTGAAACATAAGCCTTCTTCCTCCCTTTTCACTGGTATTTCTAGATGTATTATTGATCAATTTATAACCTGCTATTCGAATCAAGGTTATGTAACAACTTGGTTTCAGTATAATGTTTCAGTTACCGTCAGAACATTTATAACAAGGATAAAAAAGTACGCTGACATTAAGTTTTGAACAAAAAGCATAGTTGGTACATATTTGAAAGTTCCATTCAGAATTATTAAATCAGATAGTTCTTCAAATAAAATATCAGGTTATGTAGATTCGTGGTGTTTTTGAACTGACAAGCTACTCCATTATGAAATATCGAATTCAGTACATATTTTTTTTAATCACGTTTCGTGTTGCTCTATTATCTGTATCTCATGAAACTCAAGATTTGATAGTTTCAAATTCTAGAAGAAAATCTCCAACGCCAATTTAAATTTAGCTGAAGAAACGAAAATCTGAAAAAATATGTATACTGATAAGAATCAAATGAATAAACTACAAAACAGCTTAACATCAATGGGTAAAAATATCCAGTGAATGATCATGATCCATTTTTGTCACAGACGTTACAAAAAATAAAAATTGAAACAGAAATAGAATGGTTTTGATTGAAAAGAGTTACAAAAGGATATTTTCATCAAAAATCGTTGCTCCGATAGATTTTCTGCACCAGTACAAAATTAAAAAAAATCCAGGACACTTTGTTTGAATTGTCCAGAACACCTTGTTTGTTCTGTTGAAAAATATCGAAAAATCTCATTCATTCCAAAGCTTCGGAGTGTGGACCATCGGGGGTATTCCTTTCCTGACTTTGTAGCAAAACAACTGACTCATGCATAAATGCTCATCGAAGGAAATCAATTGCCTATTCAATCACCAAAATTTGGTTTATTTTCAATGTTCACTTGACAAGTTATCACTCAACGAAAAAAACTGCCCCTGAAAAAATTACGATTCCGTAGGACGAGTAAGTTTTTCTGGCAGTTTTTTGAGTTTAATTGCCTAGGCAACAAAATTCGAATTATACATGTCAAATTTACTTCGAGAAAAAAAAAGCTAGAGTGTAATTCGGTAAGACAATTCAATGAATATGTGACTATATAAATAAATTAAAAAATAAGATGTAAATTAGTTTATTTCATTTAACGGAAAAGTAAAATTTTAACAACACAATTATTGAAAACAGCTTGATTTTCAGTACTTTCTTGTCTTTTGTTAATAGTTTGCTGCATGCTAGTATTTTGAGCGGTGGTAGTAACTGTTTCCTAGACGGTAGTATGAATTGAACCAATGATTTTTTTATGATGTTCTTCATCTAACTGAAGGTGCGGTTTTAATGACGATGGGTTGCTATGTCCTATAAGTTTCACAAGAAAACATGCCAACAGACCAGTTCAACGGGCATACTCAACATTAAAAGTGATCTATGGCAATATGTATATTCTCTCCAGGAAATTCACATCCTCTCTATGTGACGCAATGGTCCTATCACTTTTCAATTTCGCAGAATCCCTATATAGCCAATGTTTAACTAGCCGATATGTGAAAAAAATTACGGAAGGTTCAAAATTCATGCATGCGATTGATATATGGAATTCGTAAATATGAAAGAATCTCACATAAACTGAGTGAAATTGGTGAAGAATAGAAGGATTCATCATGCAGCTAATTTATTCTACAAAATATTATCAATCAAAACCCCGCTATACCTTCATCGAAAAATCACGCACCGTAGTGATGTCCACACCTTGAATATAAGGTTCAAAGGTACACTGTCAGGGTCACTGTCTATTTTCACCAAATTCCAAAACAGCAACTAATGAACCCTGACTTGTTTGTGAAAACCGCGGCTAAGCTTTTCGACAGTGGAGACGGGGTGGGTAGAGAGGTTGAAAGAAAGTTATAAGTTAAGTAAGAAATATGATTTATTGATTAAAGATGGACGGAAAAGAAAAGAAGGAAGGGCTTTTTATATGAAGCTCTAGTTTGCTGAAAGAGGGGAAACTTGAAGTTGACATGACAGAATGATAAGTCACTTTTCATTTGTCATGGATATGACAGAAATGACACGAAATTTATGAATACATTCCCGAATTTCTCCAGGAAATGTTTAAGGAATGCAAAACCACAATGAAAAGGAATGCCATCAATAGAAAAGGTATTAAAGTCACTTTTCGGTAGAGAGAGATCATTATTCAATGATAGAAGTGGGGTTGTGTTTGGTTGTTGTTTGTTTACAACCTGTTTACTTTTGTAGGATTATTTCTATCAGAGGATAAATGAAAAGAAGAGATCAGCAGAAATTTGTGAAACAGGCGATAAACCACTCCGAAAGCATCCAAGTAGCTGTACGAAGGTTTAATATGATCAAGCCGAGTGAAGCCGCAGCTATGCTAAAGGGAAATGCCATGAACCATGATCAGAGCGATTTTCAATAGCAAAAAGGTTTAGTTGATGTGGAAGGTTTTCTGAACTACCGACTTGCAGCCAATATATTAATGAATATACAGGTGGTCATCAAAATCAACCTCGAATAAAATAGAGAGTTTCATCCAGGCGAAATCCGAAGGCAATACTACTTGTGGTAGTCGAACCAGGCAAAGAGTAACATAAGCATTTATGAGACCGTAACAACACTAACACCACCTAAATTTAAAACAGAACAATTCAAGAGGTCATTCAGTTATCAAATATGTGAAATCTATAACTCAATTCCAATTACTATAAAAAATTAAACATCATTAAACCTCAGGAAAAAATACAGAGATTATTTGTTTGACAGTCAGCGATGAGAAGATCATACGATCTCCCATGCAGTCTCCTATTCAATTCAATCGTACATTCATACCAGTCTTCTTTTTTTCCAGTTTTTTTTTCTTTACCATTTTGCATTTTGGAGATATGTTTAAGGTTAAGTGGAAGAGCAATTTGGTGACATTCGCGGAATCCAAATTGAACTTTGCTCTTTGTTTTCTTGTGTCCATCTAATTATGAATATTATTTATGTATAGTCTGTACAAAATTGATAAAGTCAGTTATTATTATTATTTTTATTATTATTATTATTTTGTCACCTATACCACTCCTGGATAATTCAGTTACGGCGGCAGCTCGATTAGAATGGTTCGTAATTTTCACCCGCTTGACATCAAGTCCAATATTTTTCGCGGAGGATTTGGTCCATTTAGATATTTCGTTTATCCCAATAGGAGAATTCTTCTACCATCTTTTCGAATTTGTTCTTTGCCAGAAAGGATATGGAGTTAATAAAAAATTTCTCAGGTGATATGGTTTCCCCATCTTCCCATAATTTGTTTAAACAATTTTACTAGACATGCACAATCTTCTTCAGTGTTTGCTACCAACCATTTACTGTCGGCCAACTTCTGATTTCCACCTTGTGCAGTCTTCGAAAACACTTGGTTATATTCAACTCTTCCGGTCTCTCTTCCACGGTTGTTTGTCTCGATTTTAAAATAGAATACCTTACAATTTGCTGCTTCTCCACCTCTCCAAGCCAGTTCATAGGCAGCAATATGATAAAAAAAATTTAGAAGTCCTACAGGTTCTTCTTCAATACAGAATTTCAAAAATGTCTTGTTTTGTGAGACCCTTAGAACTCGCCTTCCTTTTTTCTAGGATTGGTTGCAAAAATTTGCGTCTTGTGTCGCGTGCATTTCTCGCTTTCTCAAACTGTATGTCCGTGAACGGAATAAAAATTCTTTTATATTCTTTGAAGTATTTCTCTTGTAACATTTTTGCTGAAGTGTTTCAAATCGTTTTGACTGCACTCTCTTTATAGTCTTCTCCATTGTTCTTCTTCATCTTGGATGCCCAGTCTTCAGTGGAAGTTTCTGAAATGAGTTTATTTTTTTTACAAACAAAACATCTTTAATTGTCGCCAAATTGACGTAGTTGAATTCACATTATTGCGGGGCACATTATTATTGATGGCTTCTTCAATTTCTCCTCTCGAAGACTGGCATTTTTGTTGCATGAATCGAATTGTAAAAGAAAAACATTTTTCATTTTGCATCTTCGAGGGCCTATAACATAGTAACGAAGAACTTAAGGAAAAAAAGTTATTCTAAGTACTGATGATATTTTGACCCCATCTATACATTGCGGAGTCTTGGACACCCGGTATATGAACAAATTATAATTAGTTCAGTATTTACGTACTCATAAATTTTTATTATTTATTCCAATATGAATTCCATATTAACATACCATATGTACAATTCGCCAAAATTATGAATACATTTTCACTATCATTACTATTATCAGTGCCGATTTGTTGAATGGTAGTATATATTATAAGAATGTGAAGGTCGGTCGAAATTGAATAACCATATCTATGCCCAGCAAACATGCGATTTAAAATGGAGATAAGAGTTTTCACGCATTTCCATAAAAACCTCTGCTTGAAATGTCATCAGAACTTATCGAATATGACTTCTTCAATGTCTATGAAAGTCCTGTTATTATTGTCGGTAGTCATTTCCCGTAGTACCAGTGTGAGGGTATGTAAATCCTGGTGGGATTATCCCAACCCATGGAACCAAAACTGTTATGATAATCCAGATGGCGAACCAGCCAATATGGTGAGTTGAGCATTAATTACATTACATTGAGCATGTGTTTGAATATTTCCGTTTTTATCATTCAGTAAGTTGTTAAAATTGATTTTGATGCAATATATTTTTGACCATGACAGATTATACAGGGTGTTTCATAATAAATGCGCAGGACTTCAGGATGTGATAGCTCCTCCAAAAATATGAAAAAAAGTTTCTATTTACTTACCCTCTAAAATGCACCATATTCGAGATATTATTATTTCGTTGAGATTTAAAAAAAATAATCGTTTTTTGCAAATATCTCTGGAACCGTTCATCGCACAGAGAACATATTTTGTAGGCATTTTCTACTCATAATAAGCTATGTTTTGAGCGGATTTTTTATTTTTTCAAATTCATAATTGGTGCAAGTTTTGAAGGGGTAGTGGGTGTTTTTTTCTCCAACTTCTACGCCACTGGAAAAAGTATGACTTTGAGCCACTAACTTGAACCGCCAATGTTTTCTACACAAAAAAGATACTCTTGGTCATAAGCTCTAAAGTTGACCGTTTTCAAGAAAAATCAACTTTCATGTTGAAAAACATGGTAAATTTTTTTAAATAATTTTTTTCCTTATTATACAAAATTTATTTAAACGTTAAAACTAGTAACAAAACCAACCGTTGACTTCTGAATTGCAGAATAAAAAAAAATAACAATCATACTCAGTTGAATTGTTGGAAATGTCCGCCGTTAGCTTCAATGCACGCAGCAATTTTTCGAGGAAAAAACTTTATTTAAACAACATGAAAGTTGATTTTTCTTGAAAATGGCCAACTTAAGAGCTTATGACCAAGAATACCTTTTTCGTGTAGAAAACATTGGCGGTTTATATAGGAGGCTCAAAACTGTACTTTTTCCAGTGGCGTAGAAGTTGGAGAAAAAAACACCCACTACCCCTTCAAAATCTCCACCAATTATGAATTAAAAAAAAATAAAAAATCCGCACAAACCATAGCTGATTATGAGTAGAAAATGCTTATGAAATCTGTTTTCGGTGAGATAAACGGTTCCAGAGATATTCGCAAAAAATGGTTATTTTTTTAAAATTTCAACACCCTGTATCTCGAAAATGGTGCATTTTAGAGGATAAGTTAATTTAAACTTTTTCTCATATTTTTAGACAAGCTATCACATCCTGAAGTCTTGCGCATTTATTATGAAACACCCTGTATATCTGTATTGTCCATTGGAAAAATAATGGAGTCACAAAACTGCATTTTCAACAAGAAAACTCAAATAGTAAGTAACAAACAGATGTAAATTTCGAAACAAGAAATGGATGTGATGTACCTTTTTTGGAGGAGGATATTTGAATATTTTGCATAATTTCTAAAATGAATACTTAGCTATATGCTTTTTAACTTCAATATCCTGTTCATATAATTTTAATTTTTGAGCTTCATATAGTCCTTTTTGGTCTATTCTTTTTTCATTTTGTTCTGATATCTTTTCAGTTGCTGCTGTAGTATGATTGCTTCTTTGCAATTGAAACAGTTTTTTTGTTGAACGTTTTGGTTTTGAAGGCAATTAAATATTTTCTTTACCATCATGTCTTCTCTGAAATAAGAATGGTTATAACATAATTTGAAGATTAAATATGGAATATTTAAGTTACTTATCTATTTTGTATTGTTAAGATTCAGTATAAATTTAGATCGAAATAAATAACGTTTTTTGTGATCTATGACCATATAAATAAACAGCAATATCGTTAATATTGTTTTGAAATTAAAGGCTCATTAATAACATTGTTGATTCAAGGTTCATATATAGTGATAAAAAGTTTTTCAGATGACTTCAGTGGGGACATAAGCAACTGATTGATGACATTTTTTATTTTGCTATAAATGTATTTCTAACCTACCTGTTGCGTAATATAAATGGTCAGAAGCAGTTTCCCCATTTTCTAACAGCAAAATCAATTCATTGTCCATCTATTGAAATATTAATAAATGGCTCTAGAAATTCAAAAGATATTGATGACTCAGCTACAAGGTGACCCTCAATTGCAACTGGAGCCATCATGTTATTTCGTTATTTAATAAATTTTCATTCGGAAGAGCTGGTCCTCCTCCTGTGGTTCTCTGATATTTCTTAACCTCTGCAGTTTTCCTTTTAGCGCTTATTTTAGGATCATGCCACGTCTATAACAATTATTGATAGTGGGTACAACTGAAGAAAATAGCTATACCAATCGCTGAGCATGAAAATCAATTTCTTCAACATGACGGGGCACCTCCGCTTAATGGTCACTTAGTTAATACTCGTCTACAAGAATTTTCATGACCAGTGGATAGCCAACAATGGGCCATTTCTTCGGCCACCCGCTCTCCAGATTTATCAGTGCTCGATTTTTTCATTCGTGGTACAATTGAAAATCAACTGACTACCATGGAAGATTGTATGTAACGAGTGAGGAATTCATTTCAGAATATCAGACCCGATTCAATACAAAAAGAGACACATCACGAATTATTAGTGAGATGTGAAAAATGTCTGAAATAGCAAATAAATTACATGTTCTTGAAATAACCCTATTACATTGGCCATAAATAGTGAATATATTTGGATCACACTCCTAATCTGAAAAACAATAGCGCTCCGGCCACTCCAACAATCAGACCTAGTTTCTTAGATGAATCCGAAAATTTATTTCCGGATATAAAAGAGAAGTTGAACACAGGGAAGGAATCTGATAATATTGAGCAACTTGAAGCAGAATCACCAACCAATACTCAGAAGAAACTCATTTTCCCAACTGAGACAAGCAAGAACACTACAATCAATACGAAAACATCAACTAATGCAAGCCATACCAACAGAGCTGTGAACCCACCTGTGAAAAACAAGGAAACCGCTGAAAGTAGAGCACTAAGAAGCAAAAAATCCACCTCATGAACTCATAAATAATTTTTTTTTTCAAATTTAACGAACATAACTAAAAAATAAAATTGTTTCTATATCAAATAGTTTCATGCGGGAATAATAAGAATGGACCAATATATACGAGATTTTGAAGTCAATAACATTGAAACCTACTCCATCGCATACAATTCAGAATGTACCGAAATCTTGAAAATTAATGATATCCACAATAATTTTAAAATATTAAATATGAACATACGTAGCATAAACAAAAACTTGGACCAATTCAAAATTATTTTACAGAATTTGAATGTGAATATTGACTGTCTGATTCTTACAGAAACTTGGAATATTATAGACCAGAGCTTATTTAACATTGATGGATATAATATGATATATAACGAGAGTAAATTCAATCAAAATGACGGTGTTGTTGCTTATATAAAATCATCATTAAAATATACATATAAAATATCAGAAATTCACCAAAAAATCAAAGCCATACAAATAAAGATTCACTCCAATGATAAAGGAAGTTTACTCGTCACAGCTGTCTATAGATCCCCTGATTCAGATCCCAAAGAATTTATCAATAACATGAATCAGTTTTTCGAAATTAACGAAGAAAATTCGGTTGATTTATGTTTATTCACAGGAGACCTCAATATTGATTTATTAGACCCGAGCGAGAATGTTTGTTCCGAATATCTCAATGTCCTAAACGAATATGGGTATATCTCAACAATAAATGAACCAACGAGAGTCCAGGCAAACAGCCGCTCCTGTATTGATCATATCTTCATGAAATCTGCAGTGGACATTCACGAAAGAATCATTCCAATAATCCTTGAAACATCCGTTACAGACCATTACGCAACCATTTTGCAAATTGTTATGAAAAACATAAGTTTCAAAGAAAACAAAAACAGATTCACAAAGTTTATTAATACAAAAAAACTTCATGAAACATACAGAAACATATCCTGGGCTGAAGTATTCACAACAAACGATCCGAACACTGCTACAAACTCGTTCATTGATATCACTTTAGAGGCACTGAATATATGTACAGAAGTAAAAAAGCTTTACAGGAAACGCGCGAAAATTGCACCCTGGGTGACAAACGGCTTACTTAAGTCAATAAATGAAAAAAATTCAATGAATAAGATGCTACAGAAATATCCAAATAATGATCATTTGAGAACAGAATATAAAAAGTATAGAAACAGATTGAATGTACTTATCAAAAAAACCAAATACAATTATTATAGAAAGCAAATTGAACATAACAACAACAATACAAAAAAATTATGGGAAGTGGTACAGGAAATAAGCAAAACAAAAAAAACACGGCATCCTATAGATTCCATTGAAAGCGAGGAGGGTAGCATATTGGTAGACAAAAAACATATAGCAAAAGAATTCAATTCCAGGTTTGCAGAAATGGGTAGGAAATTAGCCAGTAAAATAAAAAAAGACCCCAATTTCGTTCCAAAACGCTCTTCTGTACCTAATTCTCTCGTCCTCACTCCAGTAGAGGCAGTTGAAATACAGAACATAATAAATCAATTGAAAGATAAAAAAGCAGTAGGAATTGACAATATCAGAGCCGAAACTCTAAAGATCATTTCTTGTTACATCCAAAAACCATTAATGCACATTTTTAACCTTTGTATGAAACTTGGAAAGTATCCATCGGCATTCAAACACACAGTGGTCATTCCTCTTCATAAAAAAGGGAATACACGGAAAGTAGGCAATTACCGACCGATATCTCTAATAACCCATCTTTCTAAAATATTTGAGAAGATTTTAAAAAACAGATTAAGTTCTTTTCTGAACAAATTTAACATAATTTCTAAGAATCAATTTGGTTTCAAGGAAAATATATCAACCCAGGATGCAATTTTAGCTTTAATATCGAGAATAACGGAAGCTCTGAATGAAAGCTTTCCATGTCTGTGCATATTCGTAGATTTGTCAAAAGCTTTCGACACCGTTAGCCATGATCTACTCTTACAGTCATTGGAAGACGTTGGTGTTAGAGGCATTTGCTTAGAACTCTTCAAAAGCTACTTGAGCGATAGAACTCAGGCTGTTAGTGTTGATGGTGTGGTTAGCGATGCCGAAAAAATTGACTATGGTGTGCCACAAGGAACAGTCCTAGGACCCATTTTATTCAACATTTATATAAATGGACTGTTCTCACTCGATAGTAATGGAGAAATTTTCGGATTTGCTGACGACACGGCAATTTTTTATAGGTCTGATAACTGGGAAAATCTGAAACAAAAAGCAGAATCTGATTTTCATTCGATAAAAAAATGGTTTGAATATAAATTACTTACGATCAACATGGAAAAAACAAATTATTTACCATTCAGTTGTAACTCTCGTGGCCTGCCTAGTCTCGGCAAACTTGATATAAACATGGACAATGCACATTTTTCCATTGAACCTGTGAAAGAAATCAAATACTTGGGCATGATCATTGATTGTCATATGAAATGGGACTCACACATAATGTATGTAGTGAAAAAGTTGAGATGTATATTGTATAAATTCAAAAAGCTCAAAGACAACTTACCTTTCCATCAAATGAAAACTTTGTATCACTCTTTAGTAGAGAGTCATATCCGCTATGGAATTCTGGCATGGGGTGGAGCATTAAAAACTCATCTAAATCAGTTGGAAGTACTACAGAGAAGATTCATAAAACTAATATTTTCCAAAAACTCCAGATATTCATCTGACTTACTTTATTCTGAATCAAAAATCTTGGACGTTAGACAATTACACTTCTTCATCACATGCCTAAAGTACCACGACTCAAAGCATCTCAACCAACTACCTACCCACAATTACAATACACGAAAAAAAAATCATTATATACCACCGTTAATGGTCAAAGCTACAACACAGAGAATGTTCCTCTACTTAGCACCCAAGTTATATAATAGCATTCCTGATGAATTAAAATGTATAAATATGAAAAGAAAATTTAAACAACGATTGAGAGAGTTCATAAACGAAAATCCAAGAAATATGATTCGTTCTTTCTTTGATGACTGAAAAATTTTTAAAAAATAATTCACTAAATAAAAAAAAAATATGCTTGCTTATAATTTTATATTGATTCGCAATGAATATTTTATATTCATATTGTATATGTGTGTATAGGGGTGCGACTGGTTCTTTTATTTGCTTACCACTATTTTGAATACATTTTTAATAATTTCACCAAAATGTTTTTATACCATTCTATATTGTCATTAATTTTCTATTGTTTACTTTTATATTTATTTCTGACTTTTACCCATTTTTATCAACTCTATGTACCCAGCTCATATATCTGGTTGTTTATGTTTATAATTTTATATTGAATCACAATGAACATTTTAACTTTATTATTTGTATATGCGTGTGTCTGATTTTTTATTTATTTATTACTGTTATTCATTATAAAAATTGTTCATACTCTTACTTACACATTTTTATATAATTTTTATTGTTTGTATATTTGTGAAACAAGTGCTTTAGCACTTATCACTCTTCTTTCTTTACTCACGATGTTTTTGAGCCGATTTTTCTCTATGTTTAATTTAATTAACGTGAATAAAGTTATTATTATTATTATTATTATATTTAGGTAATCTTCATTAGAATAATTCATACGAGCTGGCATGATTATTAACAATGATATTTCCATGGCAGTTGATTGTTTACAACGCCACCGCGGGCTCCTTATTTCGAAAACTGTTGAATGTAAGCATAGATAACCATATTCAAAGTTAGCTTCATTTTCGATGCCGAATTTGAAAAAATAGAGATAATTTTTTCATCCGCATCTATATCATTTTATGGCGAACGCTCTGTATAACTCCAATCGAATTGATATCAAAATTGTGCTGAATTGGGTCCACTCCTACGAATGAATCGATAAACAATAAAATAAAAATTCGTCCTGCATTCGCAATCTTAGAATTTGAAATATTTCGAAAACGGTTAGACTTGGGTATAGGACATTATTCACAAAACATGTTCAGAATTATGCGAAAAATCTAAAACTCTGATGATATATAGGGTATCCCATTTGGAAAAACTGAGTTGGTGTCCACTTCCGGTACAACCGGAAGTGCCACATTCTGGAAAATATTTTAGCCAGATAGCCCCTGTCAACAATAATGAACTTCCATATTTTCAAATTCGGACTACTTACAGTTTTTTATACAGCGCGGCTTTTTTTAGCCCCCCTCCCTGTTAACTTTTGAACGGTTCGACGTACAAACATGAAAAAATTTGGATGCTACTTTTTGAAAAAAAACAAATGGTGATTGCGCCCCCTGTGGCGCGGGGGGACACATCAACTCAACTTTTTAAAATGGCATGGGGGGGGGGTCAAGTGGTACATCGTTGAAAAGAGTATTCAATTCTCTTTACAACCATCTAATTATTTTTAATTTAGTTGAGAAATTTTTCCCAATTTCGATTTTCATGCCTTTCGAAATTTTCTAGTTGATGTGCCCCCAGCGCCATCTGTAGTGTAATTGCAATGTTTCTTCCCTCAAAAAGTAGTATCAGTAATACCCTTCGAAATGTTTTTGGTTTCATCATTCCACAACAAACCGTTCAAATTTATTTATCGAGGTATGTATAGTTTCCAGATCCTCATTTATATTTGATATTTCGAATTTGAACTGCAAAAAAGGGTATTAACGAAATTCAAAAGAAATTAGATAGTTATAAAGAGAATTGAATTCTCTATTCAACGATGTGACACTTAACCCCCATGCCATTTAAAAATTTTGAATTGATGTGCACCCCCCCCCCCCTCCCGCGCCCCCTGTCGAGCAATCACCATATTTTTTGTTTTAAAAACTAATATCGGTGAAACCCCCTTAAGATTTTTTTTCATATTTGTACGTCGAACCGTTCAAAAGTTAACAGGGGGGGGGGGATTACAAAAAGCCGCACTGTATATTGATTGATGCAATTCCCGAATGGACCCAATTATATACCAATAAAGTATTCGAAACCATCACAAGCAAAACGCAACTAGATACAATATTCACTGACTTTTGCGAAGCTTTTGAAGTTGATTATCAGAAAACTCTCATCCACAGCCGTATGCATAGTTAATTCCAGCGACTCGCCAGAGTTTCGCCGCTCGCTACACAAGTACTATAATGCACAGTCGAGCTCCAAAAAAGTGGTACATCGCCAGTGTTTCGCCAAAATTTGACTTATCGCGTAGTTGTCACTTTTTTGAAGCTCGACTGTGCATTATAATCCTTGTGTAGCGAACGGCGAAACCCTGGCGAGTCGCTGGCGATTGACTATGCATGCGGCTGTCAGAACGTTACTTGGAAAAAATATCCTTTGTTATAAAGCACAATGGGAATACCCCAGGAAAGTCTCATGCAAATTCCGAAGTGCCACAGGGATCCAATCTGGGTTGTGAGAGCATTCCCAAAAACTATAATCGATTCGTGTACCTCGACTTTCTCTTCTTGGATTATCTGAGTCTCTTCTCATTCATTTCAGACTCAAATTCTGCAAAGATGGGGTTGTGATACAGAAGAACACCAATTGATGACAGAAGATGGGTACTACATTCTGGTTTTTCAAGCTTCGATGGGGTCCATAACGAAACCGACACCCATAGTGATGGGACATGGTATTCAAATGAGTAGTCTTGCATTTGTCACCATGTTCAATAAAACAGTCGGTAATTACAATAATGTGATATAATAATAATAATACTCCCACATACACTCGTAGAGTGCACTCTGGCATAACCTGTGCGGATAGACGACGCCTATTATTATTAACTGCTGTGGCGCTCTGGCAGCAAATGATACTGAATGATAATTAAATACTGATATAATGAACTACTAACTGTCTGTTAACTTTGACAAATCCAAGAGGAGTGATAAGTTAATTCTTCACTGATAACGCTGAATTGGAGAAATAAAAATGTGTGCTCACTGCCCGCTTGACTTGGGGCTGTGAGAGAGAATTGAAGCTGTGAAAGTATTCAACTCTCATCCCACGATTTGCCAATAATATTCTCATTTGAACATTCAAATTAGTATGAACTGACTTTTGAAAAAATATTTATCAATATATCAATTTTCATATGCACTTATCAATCTGTTTCATTTCAGCATACCACCTTCTCCAGAGTGGATATCAAATATTTTTTGTGAACTTTCGAGGCACCAGATATAGTACTGCTCACAAAAGTCTAACACAAGATGACGAAGATTACTGGAAGTTCAGGTACCTACCAAAGTATTCCAAGAAGGTACATTTTTTTATGAGGTTGAGGAAGATATCACTACTCTTCAATTATTCATTATTATTCAATGAGTTATGATTTTTTTATTTTCATTGTTATCTGATATGAAGCACGTAGAAAAAAAATTATTCGTAACACTCATACGAACTCTTTCGCCTAACTGTATTTGCGTGCGGAAATGTAACACTTTGCGCACTTGTTAGGAGAATTACTATTTCCGCACTCGACTGCAGGATGAACTCTACTTGGAATTGTCTATCCAATTGCAGTAGCGTGCGGAAAGGTGTAGTTCAGTAGTTGTTCAGTACTTGTTAGCTAAATGTCAATTTTAGCTTCCACCAGATGGGTATTTATGATATACCTGCAGCACTGGATTTGGTTGCGAAGCAATCCGACAGCAGAAAAGCTATTTTCCTTGGGTTTTCCATGGCTACCTCAGCTGCCAATATATATGCTATTTCGTATCCTGAACAGGCAGAAAATAGATTGTTAGGGATTATAGAAATGGCTCCAATAGCGAATTTGACTGGTATGAGGTCTGCTTTAAGGTACTTTTCTCCATTTTGGCCTGTCGTGAAGGTGAGTAAAATTCACATTCAATTTGTTGATCTGATCATTCAATCCTATCCAGAAACTGATATGGATGAATACCATTTGTACTGTCAAACGCGCCCATAACTGAATGAAATGGGTGTTGCAAAATATAAAACAACTATCTCAAGGAGATGATTTTGGGGTCCAAATGAGACTTTTTTTATGCATCAAGTGTTCGGAAAATTCACAGGCCATTGATTTTTTGAATGCTCCAACAAATTCTTGCTTCAAAATCCAAACACAAGGTTACTTTATCGCAAGGGAGTGAGTATGGTTGAATGGCAAAACTTTTCTATGTACGCCAAAAAAAAATCACCGATGAGTTGTCCATGGAAAACCTAAAATTTTTCACCACTGCATTTTTTGTTTTCGAGAAAATCGCTAGAAAGTGAAAGGGGACTATCAAAGTAACAAACTGATATACTCAGTGGGTTATGACTTTTTACTTTGTTTACCCTTGTGACATTTAAATTGTAAAAAAGCACTCTGATTCACCTGTGAGTTTGTTGTTTGTTTAACAGTTAATTCACATTTTTTTCCTCGCCAATTTCCTTATGGAAAATGGCTTTCGGTTAAATTTCCTGAATTTTTGGTATATTGTAGATTTCAAATTCCTCGGCAAAAGTGTCCACAGGCACACAAAAATCGGTAAACTAGTTTTCGAGATACAGGGTGTCAAAAATGAAAAGTGAAGCTTTCTGCTCAGAATTTTTAACAACTCCGAGAATTGACAAAACGCCCATTTATCCATGAAATAACATGCCTGAACGATCGTACAATATCATCTTGATCTCGTATATATTAAATTTTAACGTTTCGTGCTCTACAACAGGGTGAACAAAGAAAAATCCAATACGATTAATTTGAAACCAACCAGTGTAAGTTCGTTCATGAGAATTAAAGATCCAATTGAGCCTGGATGAACTTCCTCAATCTCGATCGAAGTTTACTGACTTTTTTTTCAAATACAGGATGGTTCGTAAATAGATGTGCGTCAACCACTAGTTTTTTTAATTGGATAAGGGAGAGCATGTCATATACTGGCCGTTTCTTTTATCATGTGGTAACATTGCTATATTATAAACCGTAACAGATACGAAGACGATTAAATGGGAAAAAAGGTAACTATTGTGGAGAACAGTACAATGGTCGAAGAAAATTTACAGGGAGTCTCGCGCTTCCCGAGTTATACAGGGAAAACCAAAACTGCTGTAATTTGTTTTTTACGAATAGAACTATTATTTCTGAAAATATAAAAAAATGTATAAGGAAAGTTTAAATGTATTTAAAATGTACTATAAAAATATAACAATGAATCTTTGATTAAACGTTTCGTGTCAACACGGCCACCATCAACATTTCTTTTTCAAATACGGACCTGTCTATTTTAGTACAAATATTGATAAAGCGATAAAATCACAATTCAGTGGTATATCACACTTGATATTTTTAAAATAACTAGCATTCTCAGTGACAACAATTTTTAATTACGGTCCTGTCGTTAGTTCTTTTGTAAATTATTTTGATTTCTTCAAAACCTATTCAACTATTGGCATACTTCAGACTTCACCCAATAATTTCGATAAGAAGATACCTCAACACAACGAACATTCGTATTTTTCCTTCTTGGGCATTTTTGTATTTCAGAAATCCTTATTTCAAGGCTGATTTCTTCTGAATCAATTATCATACTGAATATTTCTATAATTCTCAGTCCTGGAAGTAACGAAAATATTAGTTTTTGGTCAAAATACGACTATTGTGTGATATGGTACAATTAAATAGCATCTCACTTTATTTACCATTTTTAAACAAGTAGGCTTTGCTTGGTTTCTATGGCAGGACAAATAAATGAGTTGTTGATACGTGTTAAGAACTGTCAGTCGTTTATACACTCAGTCATATCAAAGATATATTCAAATGACGAAAGGACTGATATGCTATTTGCTTATGCAAAATCAAATAGAAATCCTCTTTTGGCAAAAAATATGTATGGTGAGCTATACCCAAATCGTCGTATTCCAAACATTCAAATGTTTAGACGATTGGAAAGAAATTTGAGAGACTGTGGTGCATTTGATAGAAATAAAACTAGAAAATGTGTTGTTACTGGAAGTATGCGGAACCAAATAAATGTTTTAGGTAAGCAATTATTACTTCATAAAGATTAACAAAGTGACGAAAATATTTTTTTTTCAATTTAGGATTGGTCAGTTACAAAAATATTTCTAATCAAGATTGTTCTTTACGAGAAATTGCCCACGAACTAGGGATTTCTGTAAAATCTACCAGAAATATTTTGAAAAAGAACAAATACAAATGCTACAGGATACGCAAAGTTCATCACCTCAATGAAAGGGATTACGGAAGGAGAGTACGATTTGCGATGTGGTTGAGACGTAGAAATAGGGAAGTTGGAAATATTTGTAATAAAATAATATGGACGGACGAATCAAAATTCACCAACAATGGTTGGTTTAACAGAAACATCCATTATAGGTGGAATAATACAAATGAACATTTACATAGAGAAACCAATTTCCAGGAAAGGTTCGGAATAAATGTTTGGTTGGGAATTTTGGGAACAAACATACTAGGTCCTTTCTTTTACGACGAGCATTTGAATGGTGGAATGTATTCACATTTTTTATCCAATGAGTTTGATGGCTACTTAGATGAATTGCCACTGAACATCCGCCGTGAAATACAATATTTTCAACAAGACGGTGCCCCTCCCCATAATGCAGCAATAGTAAGGGAACATTTAAATGCAATATTCCCAAGAAAATGGGTTGGAAACAATGGACCAATTGCCTGGCCAGCTTGATCCCCAGACCTGACTCCTTTTGTCTTGGGATACATAAAAGATAAAGTTTTTTCGACAACTAGTACAGATATCGACCATCTCAAACAAAAAATAAGAGATGCATGTAATAGCATTACACCCATCATGCTAGAAAATTGCCACAGAAATTGTATGGACAGACAACTTATGTGCATTCAACAAAGAGGTCGGCAATTCGAGCATTTAATGTAGGTTATCATGAAGAATTCATTTTCTGTATTGGTTTTATTTTCACTCAAAAATTCAATATGAAATAAATTGTTTTCTGTTTGTTTGATTTCTTCTACTCTTAAGTAAGTTTATTTCCGAGGTAAATTGCTATCGTTCGTCTCTGAAACTACAGATATCTTTTATTATAGTGTAAACATAATTTTAATAGATACATTTATTCAAAGCGTCACTGATAATTTTTATATCGGAGAGTTAGGTTTTGTGGAATCCATAAACGACCTAACGACAGGACCGTAATTAAAAATTGTTGTCACTGATGATGTTAGTTATTTTAAATGAAACGTTATAAAAATATCAAGTGTGATGTACCACTGAATTGTGATTTTATCGCTTTATCAATATTTTTACTAAAACAGACAGGTCCGTATTTGAAAAGAAATGTTGATGGTGGCCGTGTTGACACGAAACGTTTAATCAAAGATTCATTGTTAAATTTTTATATGGTTGTTGCCTTGAATCTCAAGGTCTTCTAACCGAAGCCACAAATGTGTGGTGGGCTTCCTGTTGTTGACTTCCTTTGTTTCTATTTTTACATCCAAGTGTTGTACATCTTCGCACTTGATTTTACCGCACTGATGAGAGCTTAAGCTCGAAACACGTGTCTACGGTTGCACAACAATTTGAGGGTTATACCCAATAACTTTTCTATTTATATTTTTATATATTGCCCATCGATAAATCCATCCTGATTTATGACATGCTCTCCTCTATCCCTTTAAAAAAACTAGGGGTTGACGCACCCCTATTTTCGAACCACCCTGTATATAAAAAAATGTCAGTAAACTTGGACCGAGATTGAGGAAGTTCATCCAGGCTCAAATGGATCTTTAATTCTCATGAACGAAATTACACTGGTTGGTTAAAAATTATTCGAATTGGATTTTTCCTTGTTCACCCGGAATGAGAAAAATGTGAAATGACACCAAATAATAAAGAATAATGAAACTATCCCTTCTTTTAAATTATAGCCTCTAGCCAACCTTATATGGCATGGACGACTTTTACCAATCAACGAACGGAGAAGCAGATTCTGTTCTGGTAGCTTGTTGGGTATGTTTGCGTGTTCTACATTGAACGCCGTGTTATTTGGACCTCATTTTTCTATGCTGGATCCGGTAAGGAACCATAATTATAAAGCAAATTTTGTTCTTGTCCTTATATAATCATAATTATTTTCTTCGAAGCCTTACCTTCCCGTATCCCTACAACAAAATGTAGACGTAATATCAGCAATGGTGGTGGATCATTACCAACAAATTCTTGAATCCGGTCAGTTCCAGCACTATGATTTTGGCATTAAAAGAAATTTGGTTGAATATGGAAGCATCCATCCACCTCTTTATGATTTTTCGAGATTATCTGTACCAGTGGCTATTCTTTCCGGACTGAATGACTATTTATCCGAAACTAAGGTATGTATTTCGATATCATTTTTAACGCTTATGGTTATTTAACCTGAGCGTTTTCTGTAGCTCTAGTTATTTCCTTACGTAAAGAAGTATTATTTCTTGAATTGCAGGATATAGCAGAATCTTGGTTTTGCTAAGAGCAGATCAGTGAATGAAAATGAACAAATGAATTTTGCTAATTCAGGTGTGGCACCATAGAAATATATATTATGTATTCACTCTAGAATGCTCATCCCGCCAATTTTCGCGGCGGAAAGCATGCCGCGTATGCGACCCGTTTACGATGTGCGCATGCGCGTCATCAGTGTAGTTTGTGTAGATCGTTGCCAAGTTTGAAAATAATTTGGTGTTCCAATTCAGAGTTTTTTGTTATGAGGCCATAAAACTCATGTCATTTGAAAGAGAGAAATTTGACAGCGCATTTATGACTTTTCAAAACCGAAAAGAACCTTTTAGAGATAGATTACTACGGATTTTAAGCGCGAAAGAAACTTATTCAAAACAGAGATCAGAGATCAGAGACGTTTTATAGAATTTCAGATTTTCTCTTGTTGTTTTGTGTGGTTTGTTGTCGTTGGTTATTCTTTCATCATTCGTGAATTTGCATTAATATTGTTCCTTCAAAGTCAATTTCTAATAAAGCCGTTTCTCATCCCTACAAATAAACAATGAACTGTTTAGTGTTGTGTTGAGGAAAAATACCTGAAATAAATCATTTTTGATAGATAATGAAATTTTTTATGTACCTATATGCTTTGCTCAAAATAGGTCAAATAATATTTTAGCTTGACAAAAAAGGCATGATTTTTGATTATTGTTTTTAAGGATCCAGAGACCCCATAGCTGAACATTTGAGTGAGAAAATTGTAATTTGTGACAGACATTTTCCTCATGAAGATTCATGTGAAAACGGCAATAGAATAATTTGAAACCTAGTGCAGTACCAATACTGTGTCTGCGTAAGCACGCATATAGCGAGTGATACAACTTTCTGCCACACTCTTATATTATGAGATCTAGATTCCTACAAAAAGTACTAAACATACATTGAATCGCCTCAGAATATGAATGTCAATATGGAAGTGCTTTTCTTTGATGGTAAGGAAAATGCTTCTGGTCTCACTTTTTCATGCACCACCACTGTGGAAATCGCACTATGGTAATACAACTAGAAATACTCGTAGAAATAGCATGTTAATCTCTTCAAATGATTCAAATTAAATGCAGTTGCATATTTTGACATGAATCGTTCTAGAACAAAAACCTCGAGCTTCCAAGCATCCAATTTTATAAATCCAATTTGAGTTGAAATTATTCATGATATTAGCTGAAATAAATTTTCATACTTTTTTGTACTTTCAATTTATTTTCCAATCCAGTGCTTCCTTGAAATTCTCACCGACGATTTGGGGTGGTTCCGTGGGTTTTTGTTGGTCAACTACAGCTAAAAAGTGAATGAGATACCAATAATCAGTCGCTTCAGACCGATAAATAATAATAATAACCGTACTCTACTTTCTGATGGCCTTTGCTGAATATTTGGGACCATAAATATGTGAAAATATGTATTCAAATCGGCTAAATACAAATAACAGGTATAAGCACAATGAGGTTTCCAACCTTATTCTCCGAGTTTCAGAATTAACGTTTGTTAATCTTCACAAGTACCATAATATTTTAATAAAATCGGGCCTGTTACAAAAATCACTAATGACGCGCATGCGCATTGCGGACTAGCCCGAACTTTTCACAACACTTTTGGCATAGGGATTAGCATTCTAGAGTAAGTATATAATATATATTTCTATGTGTGGCACAGAGCTTTACTGTTCGCACTTTTTATAAAAGATTCACTTAATGTATTTGTATTTTCTGACTGCTTACTCTTTGTGGATTATTTTAAGATATTTAGGAGAATTTATACTTTAAGGACTTGCATTATGTAACATAAGGATGTAAACCCTGTAATCTAAAGGAGTTTCAGTAACAAATTATTTCTAAACATTTCTAGCTGCTACTCAATGATGATAACCCATTTCCAAGTACATGCTCATTTGAAATTTATAAATCACATGAGAGATTGTAGTTTACATGCGAAATGTGTGGAGGTTAAATAAGTGGGTGTCAGAGTAATGGTACTTATTTATACTAATCACTCGTCATTTACATGTCATTTATGAAATACATGTAAATCGGGCCATTTTATTTTGGGAATCAAGTGACATGATTCTATAATGTGGCCAAAACTCGATACAATTAGATCTGAAAATTTAAAAATTTATTTGAAGTTTCGTCGTGGATGAAAAATTTAATTATAATTTAATAGTTTTAATTATATTTTTATACCATTGTGAAGTCAACAATAATGTTAATTTACTTGATGTACAACGATTCATACAATTCGTTCCTGTCCGTAGAATTCATTAAACTGCAATATCCAAAATATCCAATATTATTTCTTTGTCTACAATTAATAGTATATCGTTGTAAAAAAAACAATAGGTGTGATGAAGCAAATAACGGTAATAATTCGACGTGGAATAGACACTATCCAGAACGGCTTGACTTCTTTCAATTGTTTCTGTTGTTTCAATGATAGTAAAGAAAGTGCCCACCAATAACCAGCAATCTTGGCGAATATTTTGAACTAAGTTATTCAAAAAAGATCATGATATGAGAGTCCTGATCTTTTTGGATGATTGTTTCAGTCTTAAACTCTGATATCCTTCATCAAATTAAGATTTGAATTTTAATGTACTCCAACCGGTTGTATGGAGGTTAATATCAGAAATTGAAGCGGAAAGTCTTAGAAGGATCGAAAAATATTACTACATCATTCCTTTAGGAATATCAATATCAGTGTTTTTTCAGAATGCACGAGTATTATATGAAAACTTACCCTATGAATCACGATGCGGACTTACAATAATTGCTGACAAGAAGTGGCCTCACAACGGATACATCATTTCAAAAGATATGCCCTTATATCTTCATGGAGAAGTGTTGAGGATAGTAGTGACCTTGGAGTCCAACTCTTGTAACTCTACATCAACATAATATGTACTTACCATCAATAAAGCTACTGAAAAACGAAGAAATTTCTCCTCACAGTCCTTCCTTTCACACCCTTTTGTATGATTTCACAGATGATGAAAGCTTTGAATTATTCCCTCTGGAAAGTGAACAAATGCTGTATTATTGAGTTTTATGAACTTGTTCTGTTTTAAAAGCTGCAAACACAGCATGTATTGCATGTTGCAACATGTATCCGTAAAAAAATGTCTCAAAAATTGTCACATGGACAGGACATCATTTGATCAGGAGCTGATTGTAAAGCTTTCGGAGAATCTTGCCCAAGTTCTATAATTAATGCTCCCACCAGAAAAAACAGTGATGCTGCAGATGAAGACTTTAATGATTTTTTTTCTGTTAAAGAATAATAGAGTGTTATCAAAAGCTCACAAATACTTTGTAGGCTTTATACTGTTTTCTAATCTTGGTGATAACGTTGGAAACACTGTCAAAAGAAGGAATAGTGTTCTTGTTTATGGTATGGGAAAAATAATAGTGAAAATAATATTTTTAAAAAATTTTAAACTCCAGATTTTTCCATTTTTGCTATTCTATCTTTTAGACTACAAGCCGATATAACAATTTGGGAAGGTCATTTGACCCAGGATGAAACATATTCAGAACGATGGTGCTATATGAAAAAATAACTTTAGTCACTATGCCGTCAATTCTTGGTGGTGCAAATGACTGTAATAATAATAATAATAAAAATAATAATTTTTCATATGAAGATGTGCTCTTCCGACAAAACATTCTTGTACGGCATTCCTCACGTTGGTAAATTATAAGATAATAATCTCCTAGAACCTACTGCCGTATAAAAATAATGGGACCGGAATCCAGGATTTTTTTAATTTATTTTCAGAAATTGAAAATTTTTTCTGACTTCTGGTCCCATTATTTTTGTACAGGAGTAGCTTCTAGGAGATTATTATATTTCATAATCTATCAATGTGACAAGAATACGTACAACGTACAAGAATATTTTGTCGGAAAAGCACATCTTCAGATGAAAAATGATTATTATTATTATTACAGTCATTTGCACCACCAAGAATTGACGGCATAGTGCCTAAAGTTATTTTTTTATATAGCGGAATCGTTCTGAATATGTTTCATCCTGGGTCAAATGACCCCCCCAAATTGTTAGATGGGCTTGTAGTATATTTTGCATTGAAAAGAAGATGAGACAACCTGGCATGCGGCCTGTATGCTACTTCTATATTATTCTTTTTGAAGAATCCCGCAATAGCCTCTGTTCTACTTCCGAAGTACCTACGTTAAGGTTAAAAATTTCTTAAATGTTTATTGTTTGACCTGATATTAATTTGTGCGAAAATTTAAGACGATGTTTCCTGACTAACTTTTGAATTGTGGCCGCTTTGAAACCATTATTTTGTCCTATCTGTATGATTGTTTTAATTTCTCTATCTAGATTATTAGCAGACAAAGGTAACGAGAACGCTCTATGTAACATTGAATTATATGCTGCTAATTTTTGACTATCAGGATGGAAATAATCACTTGGGATTGTAATGTCCGTGTAGCTCGGTTTTCTGAATACATTGAACTCAAATTCATTATGATTATGCGTGATGGTTAGGTCTAAGAAATTAATTTGTCTCTCAAAAAGATACGCTGAACATGAAAGGTCCTTCAGACTAGGAAAAAATGATTCGATGTTTTCAAACCATTCCTTGGAATGCAACCACAAGTTCTCGAGTCTGAACGATACGGACATTTTGCACAATGCAAGCAAGGGTTGGAAACTGAATTATTTAGAATCCCTAGAAATTCATAAACACAAATATTGTGGATGTAACCTACTGAATGATCAACTGGATTTGGTCTATTCACCGGTTTTTAAGGCAGCTCAGTCATTAATGACCGCTAGGCACTAAGACAGGCCTCGGGTAGAAATAAGGGTATTTAAGGAGTGTTATTTATTATTTCAGATCATTGTATTGTTTGATAATGTCCATATAGGACGAAACTGCAGTAACGTTGGTTACAAATAAAAGTTGTTTAAAAACATAGAAAGTTTTATTTCTCATTTTCCGTGATTATTTCCTACCACGTAGTAACGGCTACATCCATCAATTTATTGCATGAAATAAGATCATTCTCAATTAAACCCAAATTATCATCACAAAGATTTCTGTATTCATTTATGGAGCATCCATTCTAAGATTGACTGAAGAGGAAATTGGCAGAAATAATCAAGTGATGAGTGACTTTTGGGTTTAAAATGAACCTTTGAAACTATATTATCGTTATAAGTCAAAACTAAATCTCTCATTGATTGTATGTATATGTCTTTCTTGAGGGTTCAGTTGGAGTTTGATTCATACCATGAGTTGTAAATATATTCTTGATTTTTTTTTTGTATACAGTTTTTCTTTTAATAAACTCAAATTGAAATCACCCAGCAGAATAAAACGATTTTTAGATGAAAAGCTCATCACAAGTATTCTCGAAATCTTCAAGAAAATGATTGATACAAACATGCAAGCAATTATATTGAAGATTTTAAGTCAATTTCAACAATTTCACCAGTATAGTGGTTCGATTTCAATAAGGACTTCAAATAAATGGAAAATTCAAATTATCATGTCTTATGATCCTTTAATACACTTATGCAATAAATAACTATTCTGCCCAGCTAGCAATGCACACCACCCATTTCTTAGATGATAAAAATCATAGTCCTTGTGGGTTCCGATAAATATTTTTCGCAGTGAATATGGTCGTGTTAATGAACTAGAACCTCATTATTCCGAATCGACAAATTATTATTATCTTAATTTTTTTACAAACGTGACAATGTGCAGTAGTTGGGATATAATATCAACTGCATTATCAACTTGAAGTTATGGGTTCATGTAGTGTTCATTAACTGGTTCACTTGTTCATATTTCTCTACCTGAACTTGCTAAACTTTTTAATTTTCATGAAGTCGTTACGTTACGCACTGATCCTTTTGCTCCTTATTTTCATTTCTCGAAGTGACGGGGTGAGGGTTTGCACAACATGGCATGATTATCTGAACCCTCTCAGTAAGAATTGTTTTGATGATCCAGATGGTGAACCGTCGAATGTGGTAAGTTTCAGTTGTTAAAATGGCTGCTTCTCAAGGGTCCTAGGACATGATGAAAAGTTACCCATAGTTATTTGTATGCTAAGGCCGCGAAATACCTTTTTAACGTACCGACAGAACAGTTATCACCAAGGCCGCTTGCGGCCGAGGCAAAATAATCTTGAGGTCGTTAAAAAGTTTCGCGGCCATGGCATACACACTATTTTTCGTGCAATCGTTAAAATTATTAAAATAGATAGTTGTAAATAAATATATTATTGCTCTAAAATCAACAGCAGTTCAATTTATTTAACAATATCACCGTGTGCTATGGAAATGATATGTTTCAATATATACAAAATATTTTGACAGTTCTTGTCAAAACGCAAAATGTCTGATACTGTTAGCGATATTTCAGTACCTTCCACTCCTCCTGAACTCAAAAGCGTTGCAAATTCGGCGCTTTCCGTTTTAATAACCGAAAAATCTAAACGGCAGTACGAAAAATGTTACGGCGAGTTTAAAGATTGTTGTGACAAACAGAAAGTTAGGACGATGTCTGAAAACATTTTTGAAAGTGACGTTTGGTTTCGCGGCCGTTGCTATGGGTAACGGCCGCGAAATTAAATTTCGCGGACTGTGCTGAGAACGCGAAATACTGACTTCGCGTGCGATTGCACGAAAAGAATTATTTGTCACTGACTCTGAAATGTAATAGTTTTCAGTTGTCATTTCAATGTGAAGAACGTCACTTTAAAATACAAGTTAGAAAGGTAATAGTATATTACGTTACTACTGTGGAAAGTGACCCATTTCACATGAGTGCGACAATCCCACGAGTGTGAAATGGCACTTTCCACACAAGTAATATACAGGGTGTTTCATAATAAATGCGTTGGAATTCAGGATGTGATAGCTCGTCCAAAAATATGAAAAAAAGTTTCTATTATTATAAAAAATAATCGTTTTTTGCGAATATCTCTGGAATCGTTTATTGCACAGAAAATAGATTCCGTAGGAACTTTTTACTCATAATACGCTATGTATGTATGAAAAATTTCCGGCAATAATTCAAGCACTTGGGAGATTACAAGTGATAATTGCTATTATCTCGGAATTCTGGCTATTTAGGTATAGGAACATGATATATCAATTCGAAGGGAATTTAGTCATATTTCAGGATATTTCATAATATACAGGATGTTCAATTTAAAAAAACGCACTTTCAACCCTTTTCGTATCTAGCAGTAAGATCATGAATTTTGAACGACCCTGTATAACGCAGAACAAACTTCTCTATACAGAATCAATGTACATGATCTTGATGAACTAAACACAAAATTGCAACTTCCTAAGAATCCAAATACCGCAGAAATAAACATTCAATTTGAGCTATGTTTTGGATGAAAAATATGGAAAATAACCAATATCTCAAAAACCGTCAGAGATAGGTATAGGAGAGTATGAGACAGAAATAATCAAAAACGAATGACAACTTCAAAAATGCGATAATATACAGGGTGACCTATTTGAAATAACAAAGATGCTGCTACTTTCTGGTATAAGCGGCAACGCTGCATTGCTGAAAATATTTTAGATCGATAGAACAAGAGCAACTACTTGAAAAAACAAATTTTCAGAATGATCCTATTTCCCGTTCTTCGTAAACGTCTAAGGTACCATCGACCGTGTATGATTCGAGGTTCAGTTATGTCTTGAAGAGGTTCTCTAAAGATCACTCCATATCCACCTTGTATTTTTTGGCTGCTTTCTGTTTATATTCAAGAGAACTTCCTACATATCTCACTGCCATGTTACCACAGCTAGTGGTATATAAGCTGTGATGTTACTATATTCCCAACCACCGTGACGTTTCGGCATCAAGATGTCTGCTCCCATATCAGCCAGTATATCCGGAGGGATCAGGAAATTTATGGAAATTTTCAGGTAAAGCTCCAAAGATGTAATACCACGGTTATTTATAACATCATTTTCTGTAAGTGATGAAAAGACGCTTGCCGTCTGTATTTTGTGTACGTCTACGATTTATTTACGAATTATTTCAAGATAGTTCAGACCAGTCATATTTCCACAGGTAACGACAAATTCTCTTTGGCATTTCGTCATTGTATTTTAAAGTAAAATGATATGAATTTCCTCTATCCTCAACACCATCCACCAACATTCTACATAGGTACATCATTTCGTCGACATTCAACTTCAAAGAGAAATTATTTCAAGCTAATTATTTTGTAAGCATGATGACTCTTATCTTTACAATAAAAAATGTCAATATTCAGCTCTTCTCAAAAACGCTTCATTATTTTCCTTTGCGACAATATGCGATATCTTCGGTTTGTATCCTTCCGATAGTCTTTTCTGGATTACTATAAGATTATTGTGCCTGCTCATGTCTACGTTTTCGATAATGGATAACATTATTCTCATCATCGTGTATTGATTTCATAATGACGACGGTTTCTGTATTTTTGATTTGAGCTGAAAGTAGTCATATAAATAGAATTATGTAGGTTACTTCACTCTTTAATCATCACATCATTCTTGGAAGCATTTAAACGCTTCGTCTCGTAATTGAATTTGGGACTTTCCAAGTGCATGACTATAGCCAATTTTGATTCTTTCTCTATGTCGGATGCTTTGCCAAATTCATAGATTTCTTCTGAATTCTTACTTGCGAACGTTTCTAGGTTTACCTTGTTCCTGTTATGAAATAAATATTGTAACATTCAGTATCAATTTTTTTGTTATAGACACAAATCTTGCAACGATGGGGTTGCACTGTGGATGAATTTCAGTTGTTGACAGAAGATGGATACTATATTTTGGTCTTACGAGCTATTATGGGATCTGTGAGACAGAAGACGCCCATACTGATAGGCCATGGAATGTTTATGAACAGTTTGGGCTTTGTAGTGATGTACAAAAAATCTACTGGTAAATATTCAATTTCAAATTGGCTGCGACGGGCTCTTCTGGACATGGCATAAAATCTGTTCTATGAGAGGGTAGGCTCCCGACTAGACTCTAGTGGTGGCAGAAAAGGGTTATACGGAATAGAAGTACTGAGATGTGAAAATGGTGCCTAGCTCACACTTTAGATTCGATACTACTTTCCAAGAAATACGCGAAGTACTTACTATACTTTTGATTAGATTTATTTTTCAGAAACACTACTTTTATAAGGTACAATTTTCGAAAAAACACATTCATTATTATGACAGAGTATTTCAGTCATTTGAGGCGTTAGGAAATGAAGGACAATAATATAACATTGATACAATACACATACGTACAACAAAGATACAATTTTTAAATAACAGTCTGTTATTTGAAACTTAAATTTGCAAGGTAGCTAGTGGGAAGATTATGTCTTGAGGAAATATTATTGAAACCATCTTTCATTTGATCGAAAATGAGAAATTGAACGCATGTGATATCATTAAATGAGAACAAATAGTATTTTTCCCTTCAGCACAAAAATATTTTCATTCCTAGATGAGCGTTTTGATCACCAGTGTGGTATTCCTACTGATGAAGGCGACTTGGTAATCGAAATGCGCATCTAGGAGTAAAAATACTTTTGTGCTGAAGGAGAAATTAATATTTGTTGGTATCTTTTATGTTGACTACAAACTTCCACAATGGACCCCGATGGGGTGAACAGATTTTTTCAACAATTAAAAAATTGTTCTAAACTATAAAACGTATTTTTTTTAGGAAAATTTTCTTCCCACTTTTGACTTTATTCAAAGAGGGGGATTCTGGATTTTCAAGTAGATAATTGTAAGTTTGTTGACCAGTATTATAAAACGGACCATTTTAAGTTCTTTCGTATTTATTAGTGACTAAAATAAATTTTTATTTTTGGTTGGATATGAGTGGATATCTAGAGGTCTTGATACTTCAAACCATCTTTTATGAATCATTGATAGAAAATCAAATCAAATCCTTTGTATGACCATAATAACTTTTCATCCCACTATTTTGAATAAGCGGAAAAAAGTTTTGAAACAGCAATAAACGATACCTAACTGATATTATGAAGTTACTCAAAGCATCCGGTTCTTCTTTCACAGATAAATTGATATGAAAGTCATTTCGCTTTGTGAGTTTGTTCCTTGCTTTCAGGGTCATCAATTATTTATTGCATTTTTTTTCATTCAAAATGGTCAATTTCAATAATAACAAACACTAAAAAGCATTTCAATTCTTTTTCAAAGTTTGGGTCATATACTCGGAATGTATTGCCTCGGATTGTGTTTGGGTTTTTCTTTAAATCTGTCTTCATATTCACTGGCAACTGTTTGATTTGACAGACTTTGTATCGTTAGCAGAAACACCAAATCTGAATACCTCGTTATTTTTTAATTTCAGCGTATGAGCTACTTGAAAATGGCTATCAAGTATTTTTCATCAATTTTCGTGGTACCAGATACAGCACAGGACACAAAACTCTCACTCAGGCAGATTTAGCTTACTGGAAGTTCAGGTAGAGGGTTTTTCTTAGTTCTTAAAATGAGAAATGAATCATTGTAGTACAAAGAAAGCGTCTGGAAATTTCAACAAAGAAAAGTTGAATAAAATTGTTTCAAATATTAAATTCATGTAGTCAAGTATTGATTGATACAATTTTTTTGCTGATGAACCTATTCATTGTTGAAATGCAAGAAGTCCTCGGAATATTTGCAGACACAATGGAAATATCTAGTTAAAATATAATAATGAAATATCATCTTTCACATGAAAAACAAAATTCCATTCGTACATAAAAGCAAAATGTCAACTATCACATGTCAAATATTTGACAGGAAAATTTCCACTTATTAATTTTGCCCTGGACGATGAAAATTTCCTGAAATATTTTGAGTTGTCATGGCAACTAAACAAAAACCAATTTTTTTATTGGCTAAAAAACCTTGGTGTGAAATTTTCGACACAATTTGACAGTGGTGACTATTTATCAATCCTTGGGTACTTTTCAGTTTCCATCAAATTGCATAAGTTTGATATTCCCGCTGTTATGGACTTGGTGTCGAAAGAAACTGATGGTTCGAAGGCAATATTTATCGGTTATTCCATTGCAGCCACTGCAATCAATACCTACTGCATTTTATATCAAGAGGAAGCAAACCGGAGATTGAAAGGCATAATAGAATTGGCACCGGTAGCGAATTTAACTGATATGAGGTCTACTCTTAGAATTGTGTCTCCACTATGGCCTATAGTTAAGGTTTGTTAGATGTTTTTAGAAAATTGTGCTGAAACATTTTTCCATTCTGGTGATACATTTGTCTTATTCAGCCCTCCAATTGAATCAAAAATATTGTGAAGACCACCAAATGATTTGAAGAGGATAAATGTACAGTGTGTTCCACTCTGAGCTTCCCTCCTATTTCATTAATTTTTTTTTGCTCTAGTAGGAATCCAATGAAATCAGTTAATTTGAGGTCATTTGATTGAACACAACCAATCAGAACAACATTATACTGAAAACAGATCCCATGGGCTGTTTTCACTCTATCGCGTTGCCATGAATACAATTTAATTATTTATTTCGATTTTGACGTTTCAAATATTTAATATTTCAAAATGTCACGATTTGGTCATAATACAGACGAGAATAATAATGATACTCAAATGATTTAAGCATTAAGTGTAGTAATTATATACTTAATTTTGAGAGAGATAAATTGGTAAAATGACTGACACTGACATGCACTTGACAATATAATCAACAACATCTATTTCACATCTACATAGTGTTAATATATAAAGATGATATAACCAAATATAATAGTCCAACAACCCCTCCTATTTGGTTATTCCTTGCAGCTGAATACACTTCAGAAATTTTACAGGGGTCAATGGCTTAGTAAGAGAGTCGGCTACCATATCATTTGTAGGTATATATGATAGCTTGATAAGTTTCTCGGCTATCTTCTGTCGTAGAAAATGGTGACGCACATCGATGTGTTTGGTTCTGGATTGGTAAGAACCATTCTGAGCAAGATTCAGTGCGCCCTGATTATCCACGAATATTTAAGGTGGAGTATTTTCTTGGTCCGAGCAGGGAACTATCTCATCTGACAAACCCTTCAGCCAGAGAGCTTCTTGAGTAGCAGCGGACAATGCCATATATTCCGCTTTACTGGTGGATAACGCTGTTGTTGGTTGCTTTTTCGTTCCCCAAGACACAGATGCGTTGCACATCTCAGGAACACAAATCCTGTGACGGATTTTCTTTCATCAATGTCACTGGCAAAGTCAGAGTCACAATACCCAGTGATCTCACAAGACTCGTTTTCATCGAACTCCAGCTTCCAGTCTGCTGTTCCTTTTACATATCGGAGGATACGCTTTACTGCAGACCAATGTGCAGGTCCTGGGTTGTTATTGAACCGGCTGACAAAGCTGACAGCAAAAGCTATGTCGTCTGGAAACCTGCGATGCAAACAACAAACTTCCCACTGCTTCTTGGTATGGGATATTCTCCATATTTCTCTTCTCATCCGAAGAGCTGGGCTGCTGGTCCCTCGATAGCTTTACGTTAGGATCTGAAGGAGTTGTCGCAGGGTTGCAGCTTTCCATGTGGAAACGAGTTAGAACGTTCTCAATATATGTTTTCTGATCAATCCACAGCTTTCTTCTTTTCCTGTCCCTTGAAATTTGAAATCCAAGTACATATTTGGCTTCACCAATGTCGGTCATCTGAAGCTTTTCATCAGCTGAGATTTTATCTTTTGTTTCAGTTTATGGTCGTCAGAAAAGATTAGCAAGTCATCAACCCAGACTGCAATAACCACCATCTTTTTCTGACTTGACTTGAAATAAACGCATGGGTCGAATTTTGACTGTTTCATACCGATACGCTTTAGACATCCATCCAATTTGATGTTCCACACTCGACTTGCCTGTTTGAGTCCGTATAAACTTTTCCTTTGACGACAGACTTGGTTCGAATTCTGATATCCTTCAGGCTGATGCATATATATTTCCTCAGTGAGTTCTCCTTGGAGAAAAGCTGAAACTGCATCCATCTGATCAATGGCCATATCTCGTTTGACTGCCAGTGCCAGAAGATACCGAATCGAACTATATCTCACCTGTAGTAATTATATACTTATTTATGAGAGAGATAAATTGGTAAAATGACTGACACTGACATGCACTTGACAATATAATCAACAACATCTATTTCACATCTACATAGTGTTAATATATAAAGATGATATAACCAAATATAATAGTCCAACATTAAGATCTGGGTGGTTCAGGGTATTCTTAAACAGAATTTGGTGTAAGATTAGTGTTAAAAATTTTCCTAATGTGATTTCCCCAAGTTTTCACTTTCCAATTGGTCATGGTTTGGAATGTCTCATTAACATGAAGGTGAGTATATCTGAGTACCATCACAAACAAATTAAACAAAAAGTCCCACATGTTGATGACTCTGAAAAATATTCCACAAGATTGAAACAGGTTGATTTTTTCATTCATCTATGAGTTCCTCGTATTTTGTTTTTGAAATTTAATCCTCATTTCCTTTGCAGCCTTTAGCTAACTCCATTTCTCATGGAAGACTTTTACCAAGAAATCGAATGAGTTCTGAATTCTGTTCCAGTAACTTGCTTGGTATTTTTCTGTGCGCTACTATGGTTGATCTTGATTTCGGAATGAATTATCAAATGATGGACCCGGTGAGTTTATATTCATTATAGGTATACACCAAAGACATTTATTCTAAAAAATTGACAATGAATGTCACAAAAGCAAGCATACTCCGAAGTAAAACAAAACAGAAAATGGAAATGAATCTGAAATATTCTGGTGGAAATAGCCAATCACGCGAAAGTATGGTATTTACTATACTTTTTCTACGACCAATTTGAATGGCCACCAAAGTGAATCCTAATAAATATTGATGGATACACTTTCGTTTTTAAAAATACGCAATAGCCAGATTAAGGGTTACAGTTGCTGTAAATCTATTATTTGCAGCTTCTGAAGTTTCTCAAACTTTATTTCAGTTTCCAAGGCATTGCGGAAAGTCACTGTACCACTTATCAACGTAATTTTAGAAGAATGACGAGTACGCCAATCATTGTGGTAGCATGTTTTTTTTGTACATCACAAAATCATCCAAATTTCTTATTTTTCCTAGATTTTTCCAAAAGTCTTTAAAAAATCATGTACAGCTGAAATTCTGGATTTCAGTGGATGAAACTATGAAGTTCGACATAAAGAGACTCATTAGCCACATAGCAAAAAAAAGAAGAAAAAAAATTAATTTATTCTCCATTTTCCTGTTTGGCGGTATGTCTTTTGAAATTATGCAGGTAGAGCAACAAGTTTAGAACAAAAGTTTCAGCTGCTTATGTTATTTGTAAATGAGGTCATGACAGTAGGGGAGATCGGTGACGGTTGTAACGGGTGTCGTTTGTACCATTCGATCTACAGCCGCCATCTATGATCGTAAGCGCGAGCAACTTGGTCACATTTAACACGTTTCGATACCCGACGTATTGCCGGTTAGTAATTTGCGAAACACGAATAAGACTAGGCGTAATTTAAGAAAATTTTGTTTTTGCTACATCAAGTAAGTATTAATTTTTAGATTCTTTTGTGAATATCTTCCTCAACATATGTTTTATGTCTACTTTATTTAGACCATTTGAATCAGCTTATATTTGTGTATGAAATCAATATTTAAGTGAAAATAAATTTCAAGGTTAGATAGTTTGTTTGGTAAACATTAAGTTGATGTGTCTGTTGGTGCCAGTTGTAACATTACCACGGGTGGCGGTTGTAACGTGTTACAACCGACACCAATAAAAATTCCATATGAATTCTTACAGTTTTTTTTATTCCCTAGGCAAAATGAAACCACGGGGGAGAAAAACAAATAGGGGCAATATACCGAAAGATACATATGAAGAGGCTGCAAATAAGGTTGTGAATAATAATTTTTCTGTAAGAACTGCTTCAAGGCAATATGGGATTTGTCACGTATCATTGCACCGGTACCTTAAATCTTTGAGAAATAATGAGCAGCCACGTGTTGGATACTGGGCCCATAACAAGGTGTTTACTGTGGAACAGGAAGGAGAGTTAGGAAGGTACGTACAGGATGCAGCGAAGATGTATTTCGGTCTTTCCACGAGAGACATGAGAAAACTGGCATACCAGTTTACCCAAAAAACTGGGATGAATTTGAAATGGCCAGTAAAGACTGGTTAACAGCATTTCTCAAACGAAATCATTATTTGTCAATCAGAACGGCTGAATCTACAAGCTTGGCCCGAGCAATGAATTTTAATAAAGAAAATGTTAAACGTTTTTTGACAACCTGGCTGATGTGTTCGATCGGCATCATTTCGAACCACAAAATATTTATAATGTAGACGAAACAGGCTGCACCACTGTACAGAAACCAACCAAAGTTTTAGTTAAAAAAGGAGTTAAGCAAGTAGGCTCTATAACTTCTCAAAAAAGGGTATTTTGGTAACGATGTGTTTAGCTGTTAGTGCAATAGGAAACAGTGTCCCACCTATGTTGATATTTCCTTTGGCTAGATATCACGACCATTTCATCAGAGATGGGCCAGCCGGATGCCACGGAGCAGCTAACAAACGCGGCTGGATGAAGGAGGAGTAATTTTTCTTATTTATTAGGCATTTCGCAAATTATGCTAAGCCCTCGGAGAACAGTAGAGTTTTGATTATTCTGGATAATCATTCTTCTCACCTATCCCTCCCAGTGATAAATTTTTGCAGAGATAATTTCATAACACTGCTCTCCTTCCCTCCCCACACTTCCCACAAGTTTCAACCGCTTGACCGTACCGTATTTGGGCCATTTAAAAGAGCTTATAATAACGAGTGTGACAATTGGATGAGAAACAACCCCGGGAAACAAATGACTATTTATAACATTCCAGGTATAATTCGAAATGCTTTACCTCAAGCCATTACCCCTCAGAACTTAATGTCTGGCTTCAGATGTACGGGAATATGGCCATTTAATAGAGAAATATTTGAAGACGAAGATTTTGCGCCTAGCACTGTAACCGATAGGCCTCTTGAAGAAAATAATAATGCCAACGATCACACTAATAATCGTCCAAAAGAACCGAATGGAAATCAGTGTCCATCAACAAGCTCCGCTACACAGGTATCTTTTGCACCATCTACCTCAAAACAAACAAGCTTAGCATCAAAAAATATGGAGCAGTCAACTCCACCTTTTTCACCAAAATCTAAAGAAGAACATGTTTTACCACCCAGTAAGAGAGATTTCACTCCTGAACAAATAAGGCCTTTACCGAAAGCAGACTTTAGTAAGCCAAAACAAGTTGGAAGACAAAAGGGAAAAACTGCCGTACTCACTGACACTCCCGAGAAAATGCTAATAGAACAACGTCTTGCTCATAAAAATACCAAAGCTGTTAAGAAGAGAGTCATGGGGAAAGCACCAGCTAAAAACAAAACAAAAAAATGTGCGAAGAAACAAAAACCTAAGAACCATAGGGAATCCTCGACATCTGAAGAGGAAGACACATAATGCATAGTTTGTTCAGATTCGTACCATAAAAGCTCTGAAGACTGGTTACAGTGTCGACAGTGCAGAAAATGGGCTCATGCTACATGTGCCAAGAATAATCCTCTTTATATTTGTTAGAATTGCGACTGTGCTGATTCTGTGGACTCTGACTAAAAACTTTTATAAACTTTAATGTTAGATTTATTAAAATAAAAATATATTTTTTTATTTCTTCTTGCAGAATGCGTTTTGTTTGTTTTTTATTATATAGCCATTTTTGGAAGTCAATAAATAGTATCAAAAAAGTGTTTTATTTGAATTATCTTCCGATACGAGATGCTTGTTACAATCGACACCTACCCCTGTTACAACTGACACCATTTGGGTGTCAATTGTAACAATTGTCAGTAACGTGTCTTTGAATTTTCACCCAAAAAATCTTAATTTTTTTCGAAACTTTAAAAATACCAGGCCACTCATAAGATTAAAAAGCATTTATATTTAAAAAATGAGTCAGCTAGGGCTTACTATAAGGGCAGAAAAACATATAATGTAATTTTTGTTACAACCGTCACCGATCTCCCCTAATTGATATATTCACTTCGTAGTTAATACTCAATCAAATTCATCTGATTTTCTCCATAATTGTCAAATTTCTGTAATTTAACGACTCCAAATCAAGAATTTTTCTTTATGTTCTTTGATATTATATCCAAAAATTATCCACATAGGAAGGAAAACTCATAAAAAACGCCATTATGTAAGTAGATCAGAAAAAGAGGGGTTTTCAACATGAATAGTATGAGTATTAGGACAATAAACAGAGCAATTTTTCTCATAAAAGTTCAACTTAAATTGCTCCACCGATTTCTTTTCTGCAATTCGGTCGTCATGGAGGGTAGAATAATTAGCAATAAAGTTATCACCCCCTGGGGGGGTGCAACCCCTCCAAAATCGTAAAAACTTGTTTCTGGAAGGTATTTTCCTGACATTCCAGCTCTGGGCAATAAATATGAGTGAAAATCGGTATTAATAATAGGGGCGAATAATTTTCAACAATTAAACCCCCTCCCGGGGCATCAACCCCATCCCAAAATCTTGTTTTTTGGGGTATTTTCTATGAATATGTAAAATTGTAAGTCCTGAGTAATGAAACTGAGCGAAAATTTGTAAAAATGATAGGTATAAATTATTAGAAACGATTTTCCCGGCGGGGGCATATCCCCCGCATCGCGGAAACATTGGGGTGAGAGGGAGAGGGGAGAATATTTGAGAAAACTCTCAAACTACTACTCTTAGATATTAATGTAGGTGAATAATCGATGAGAACTTTTATTGAGATTTAGAAGTATTGTTATGAGAATTATTCGCAAATTCCTTAGAAGATCAACTTATAGTATAAATCGAACGCGAACCGGAGGTACCGAAATATGATAGTGTGTTTCAATGATATCGAGAAAGTGTATGGAGAAATGAATCCAGAAGTAATCACCATCAAGAAATGTGTAGGAAAATATATTAATTCACTCATACAACTCATCATCTTCCTCGTCTTCATCTTCACAATCCGGAACAATCACTGCCAAGTTTCTACAGATATCTGTGGTACATTTATTACAAACATTGGTACATATAGCACATAAAAATCAAAGCGGTTACACTTATGGGAGTGTTGAGCAAGTTTGATTCACAAAAATGTCAATATCAAATTTATAACATTTATATTCTGCATTTTTGAATGAGCGTATAAAATCCTAAGCATTTATGCATTTTGAGCAAGATCCATTCTATAAAATGTTAATAACAAATTGGCATTTTCTCCTGAATTCCTAGGTAGGCCTTTGGAATTTTGGAAATTTAAGTCATATCTGACATTACGATATTTTGAAACAGAGCTGAGTTGAACATGAGACAAATATTTCAAAAATAAACTCACCATTTTCAATTAGTAACAGTGACAAATCACTAAGAGATGTTTCCTCGTCTCCGACTATCGACGTTATCCCAGTATCCAGTGTTTTCTGCACAGGAACTTTCATATCCGTTTACAAGATCGACAAGCGTAAGGATGCCTCTGAGATGCGCAAGCGATAGAACGTTAACCACAGAAAACACATTTTCTGAGAAGTTAACTGCTTGAATAAGGCAGAGCGAATGAGCTACTGCCCCACTCCAGGGTTTTGTCTACTGCGCAACCAATTCTCGTAGGCATCCTAACGCTTGTACTGCCACTGAGCACTGAGCACCGACAGAACCGCGCCCGCCGCTGTTTACTATACAGCGGCGCGCTAGCTGACGCATTGGTGCACTGTCTTCCTCGGTCTCAAATCCCCATATTCCATCAAGGACTAATTTTATTTTTCTTTCCATAGAATAATAATGCGGTCAAATGCCGAGTAACCTTTATTTTAAGTACTTAAAAGATTTACTGGATTGCATTTAAAATTTGTACAAGTAACCAAATTTGTATAAATATTTTCAATAAGAGCAGGGTTTTTTTCTGAAAACTGGCTTTTCATTCATGTTGATATTGCTTTTATCTCCGAGTTATTAGCATTTAAATTTATAAACTACCTCAAGATTTTGTAACCTAAAATATGCGAAGAACTGAAAACACTATTATAAGATTTTCAATTGCAATTTTGCAGCTGACAACGGCGCGTATAAACATAAATAATATCAGAATACAAAGCTGCGATCTTTATATTCAAAATGACGTAACATTCATCCAAATGGAACATTTATGTGAGGAGTTATAGAACTTTACTTCACGCGCTGGTTGAAAAAATGCTCGTTGGCGGGAGCCGGCGCAACACCTGCCACATTGAGAAAGCTTCAACAATTTTATTCAAGAATACCGTGCGATTTCTCAAAATTTAGGTTGGGACAGTTTTTTTGTAAAAATGTGTGCTCTTTCTGAAAATCAAGTTATTTTTTTGATTTAAATCAAATTTTTTGAGTTATTCCGAAATTACCTCAAAAATTAATTTCAACACCTTTTTTGGGGGGTTCTACCCCCCCTGGAGGTAATAATTTTTCTCAGAAGTAATGTGCACACTGTGTTCTACAATTCAAAAAAAAACTATCGGTGGAGCAATTTAAGTTGAGGTTGATAGCCCTGTTGATTGGCCTGTATGGAATCCATAAAACCAATTCTTTTTGGTACAGTTTTGCACAAAAGTTCGAAAACTTTTTTCAACGCCACCTCCAATTCAGTTTCAAATTCATTATTTTCAAAAATGTGAAGTTCACTGTAACGACTTAGGAAACCTTGGCAAATTCACAAACTCTCAAAATAAAAATCAGTTCATATATTGACTTTTTACTATGATTTCTTTATTTTTAAGCTCAGACAACCAGTAGTATTCCAACAGACTCCCGATGTTGTATCAGTTATGATAATCGATCATTACTACCAAATCCTCAGAAGCAACCAGTTTCAGCAGTATGATTATGGTTTTGAAGAAAATATGAAGAAATATGGTAGTCCTTCTCCACCCATTTATGACATTTCGAAGATTTCGGTGCCAGTCACTCTCTATGTTGGTCTCAATGATTATTTGGCTGAAGCTAAGGTTTGTATGTTGAATTTAATACAGTACTCTAGATTGTTTCACACAAGCTAAAATTTTGGTAGAATTTGAACACGAGGTGAAACTTTTCAATGTTATATATTTCATATGAATGTTTTGAAATGTCGGGACTAATAAGTTTTTTTTCTTTCTATAATTTTGAAGAGTAATCTGGAAAGTTCCAAATCATTCCAGAAGATTTGAGAATATATTACAATTTTTCAGATTGTAGTAGTGATCAATGATATTCCTAAACTTTTTCAATAATTACACAAACCCCTGGGGGCATTCTTTATCCTAAATTGAAAATTCACATTTTTGTATTTTGAGAATCAGTTATTCGTTTCAAAAATGCATGTGATGCTGTATGTATAAGTAGAAATATTCCATAACACTCTTTCAAAATAATAGGAGCAGTTTAAAACAGAAAACATTGGTTTATCTGGTTCTTCCTAGCTACGGTGAAATCTGCCTTGGAGTTGTAATGTTCAGAAAGTTGAACAGCAAAGTGCAGTCGCGAATAAAATCTGATTAAAAAAACATCCGCAAATAACTAACTTGCAGAAAAATAATTCACAACGTAGGAAAAGTAGCAGATATATTTACGTTTTAATTCGCGTTCAGCGCAAATGGTACTCTATCTATAGTTATTTGGTTGAACTGATATTGAGTATATCAGAGTTTTCTTGCCATAAGCACCTAAATTGCATTTACCAATATTCTCTAGTATTCAAGGTTTTAGGGTGAGATGACTTTTAATGGCGACAGAAGACAAAAGTTTCATTACTGGGCGTAGTCGGTCAGTGCCCTATCACTGAATCTCATATATTCGTAATGAGCGTGAAATTTTATGGATAAAGTGCGAATTTTCAAGTGGATCTGATGATTTTCAATTTCTGGTGATTTTAGGGGGTCTAGCATTATATCTGTTTTGGAGTAAAATGTAGTTTTTCGATTGGCGTTCGCAGAATTGTTCTATCTCTAACCGTTCTCGAATTGAATGGTTCAAATCGCGTTGAATATTTTTTTTTGATCAAAATAAATAGGTATTTGTTTTTAAAATTTCGGACTTGATTACATAAAATTCCATAATTTTTGTACATGCGTACTGAATTTCAAATCATTTCCGATGCAATAAAAGAAACCGATGCCTTTAACGAAACCTCAGCAACTTCAAATTTTCTACAGTTCATTCCCTTTTCCGGCTAAATATCAGGTCTGAACTAACTCAGTATATTTTCGGAATCAGCGTGAAATCTCACGTATAAAGTACGAATCTGTCGATTTTGCATTTTTGCTGATTTTAACAACTATTTTGGGGTCAAAATTTTGTTTTTCTTTGATCAACTAAAATAAACTAATTCTACCATTGATTCTGAATAGACTGACGTTCGCAGAATTGTTCTATCTCATACTCTTCTTGAAATCAATGGTTCAATCGCATTGAAAGGTTTTTTTGACCAAAATTTTTTTCCCCAATCGGTTAAGTAAAGTTCAGTAATTTTTGTGTATGTGTAATGAGTTTTTAATATTTCCTAGTAGTCTTGGTTCCTGCGAATTTTTTCAGATATGAGTTCATACCATAATTTCAATTCATTTTCGATAGTAATTGTTTAGGAAATGTCTTATCATGACTATCGGTATTCTGTAATACATTGTTGGTCATTCATTAAAAATAAACATTTCCTTTCCAACCAGATTTCTGGATTGGCAAATGTTTCATGGACTAATTCTATTCATATTTCAAATTTTTTAGATTGTTCAAGTTTCATCGAATAATTCTATTAATATTTTGAAATAAACTTCACCTTTATTCTTTTCAGAATGCTCGAAAACTGTATAGCAACATCCCTAGAGGTTCACGCTGTGGATTCAAGATAATGCCCGATCCCGATTGGACACACCTCAGTTTCATCATGTCCAAGGACATGCCATTATATCTGAATAAGGATGTGCTCAATACTATTGCTATAATGGAATCGAATTCTTGCAAATCGATATCATTGCAAGAGACTGTACCAACGTCATTTGATAGGAGTATATTTTGACAGCGTTGTTTGGATTTCCCATGAAATACTTTCCTTTATAAGTATTCCATTTTATAATATTCAGAAGTAATAAATTTTCAAGAATCATTCAAATTGTATTCATAAAAGGCAAGTTTAATTATTATTATTTAATAATTTTGTCCATATTTGGTAGAGGGATCTTCATACATATTTTATGAATCTCGTAGGAGAACCAGAAAAGGGGAAGGAACGCGGAACTTTTGCTTTTGTATCACGTATTGTAACTAAAAGTATACTGCTGGCATCCTTTTACGAAACTCCAAAAACTAACCCTACATACAAACGTTATTATTAATATCATTAAGAATTTGTGGCAATATTAAAGTATTTGACTTACCTGAGTCTATGATTAATTGGAATCGGCTGCACTCTTTGAGAAAGTGTGTGTGTGTGTCATCAAAAGGGAAAATTTTTACTATTGACTTTTAAAACCATCAGATTTTCGGTCAAAAAAGAATGTAACTTGGAATAATTACTGATTTCATTTTTAATCGATTAAGTGTTTCTCAATATGGAATACATAAACCATAGTGTCGATGAATGAAATTTTTTTGACAAACATCCAAAATGCGTAAGTTTCCGAAAATAGATTTATGTGATTATCAACTTTCCAGTTCATGAATTTTGCAAATGAATTTCCTCATATGACTTTCTGGATATTAGGTTGGGTTAGGTTTGAACGTGAGTGGGCCCACTGCGGACAATGGCCTATTGTGGCTCACCCTATGGTTGTATTTCTCCCAGTATATCCAATCTCTTGACGAAATTGAGGAATGCATTGGGAGAACAATTTACCAGGTTTTCTGGCCTTACTGTCGTATCGCCAAATATTGAGAATCTGGTTCTGGCCGCTGCAGGGCATGTACACAGAATGTGTTTAGCCGTTTCATCATCCTCCATGCATAGCCGGCACTCTGAATCTTGTGCAAGTCCAATTTTATGCATGTGATATTTGAGTTTGCAATGGCCAGTAAGCAAACCTACTATAACTCTGAGATGCGCTCTACTGAGTTCCAGCAGTTTGTCAGAGTCCTGTTTATTCCTTGTACCAGCAATAAATGCTTTGGAATGGGATAGGCCTGGTAGACTACGACAGTACTCGAGTCTTTTATTGTCTGCCCAAGCTGTTATGACATTCTTGGCAGTGCTATATGCCAAACCGATTACCAGTTCTGGTGCAGTGAACGTTGTTTCGGCCCCCCCTTTTGCTAGGGCGTCCGCTATTTCATTTCCTTCTAGGTCTGTCTGACCTGGTATCCAGACTAGGGTAACGTTGTTGCGTTGCGCCAGTCGGTTTAAGGTGTCTCTGCAGTTCCATACTGCCCTAGATTTAAAGCAGTTGGATTCAAGCGCTTTAAGTGCTGCTTGACTATCTGAAAATATTTTTATTGTTTTTCGTGTGTGGTGTCGATTTTCCAGCTCCCTGGCACACATTTCAATGGCATATACCTCTACCTGAAATATCGTAGCAGTTTACCCATACTGAACAAGCGTTTCACTACTGGGTTCATCCCATATATTCCGGCTCCGACGCCTTCCTGAGTTTTGGAACCTTCGGTGAACCAACGTTTATTTGCCCTACATAGATTGGTTTCATTCCGGACCCAGTCTTCTGTTTCGGGAAAGACCACAGTGTGGGACGTGTGAAGATTGACAGTTTTAGGCATGATGTCTGAGGGCATTCCTAGAATGTTGTGAGCTATTATGCCCTCCAGCATGCTGCTGCGTCTCATGACACATACCTGCCTCTCTCTCCAGAACTATGTGGAAAAGAAGTAATCCAAGGATGACTTCCGTTGGCGTGGAGCGAATGCTTCCAGTAATCGCCAGGCACGCTTGTCTCAGTAGTCCGTTCAGTTCAGCAGTAGCAATTTTTTTATGACCCTTGCTCCACCAGACCATAGAGCCATTCGTTATCATTGGACGTATGACGGTCACGTACAACCAATATACGTGTTTTGGTGACATGCCCCATGTTTTGCCACATATTCTGCGGCATGTCCATAATGATAGGCTAGCCTTCCGGATAGTCTTTTTCAAGTGCGAGTTCCAATTAAGTTTTTTATCTAGGGTTATTCCCAGATATTTTGCTTCACTCGCAAAAGGAATTGTTACACCATTGATGGAAGGAGGTATTAAATGCTCCAGCTTCCTTTTCCTGGTGAATGGCACTATGACCATTTTTGGGGGTTAATGGACATTTCCTCCCTCTCACACCATTTGTATATGGTATCCAATATATCCTGAAGGACGTAGGAGATCGTCTATTTGGATTTATCGTTTATTACCAGGACCAGATATGCATATGCTTGCAAATCAACCTCCCAAAGCGAGAGAATAGCCAGCAGATTATCCACCAGCAGTGACCATAACAGTGTGGAGAGGACCCCCCCCTGGGGACAGCCCCTGGCTGGCTTGAAACTGACACTTTCTCCCTGTTGAGAGGTCGTTATAGTTCTCTTGTGAAGCATAGTTCTTATCCTGTCACATAGTATTGGTTCAATCCCTCTAGAGACAGTGGCCTCATATAGGGAGTTTGATAATGCATTGCTAAATGCTCCTTCTATGTCCAAGAATGCAGCGACTGCTACCTCCTGGCGTTCCAGGGCGTCGCTTATTCCTGAGACAAGGTTATTGAGGGCAAGTTCTGTTGATTTGACAGCCTGGTAGGCATACTGGTGTACATTGAGGGGGTGTTTTGTTAGTGCCCCACACCTTATGTGCCCATCCAGTATTTTCTCTATGCTTTTCAACAGAAATAGTGTCAGACTAATAGGTCTGAGCGATTTTGGGTGTGGGTGATTCCGACCCACCTTAGGAGTATAGAACACCCTAGTCGCGGTCCAGTTAGATGGAATATGGTTCCATGCTAAACTGGCTCAAAAGAGTCTTATAAGGACAGGTATGATATGTTCCAGTCCGATTTGTAACAGAACTGGAGCTATGCCATCCTACCCTGGCGATTTGTATGGGTGGAATGAGTTAACCGCCCATCTTATCGCCTGTGGTGTGATTATTTTGTTGGCAACCACCCAGTCATCTCTGTGAGGTCGTTTTATCCGGCCTATATTTGTGACTAGGGGTTGATTGTCCAGAATCAGGGTGCCTGGGAAGTGGTTATTAGCTGATAGATCTAGTGTTTCTTTCCTGGAGGCCGTAAAGGAGCCGTCTGGACGCTTTAACAAACCCAGCTCCTGTGTCGGCTCTCTGGATAGAATCTTGTGGATAAGGGTTTCGCTTGATGTGTTGGACACATTTTCGCAGAATCGTTCACATGATTCTCGTTTTGCTTCTCGGATATCTTTGTTGTACGTGGTTAGAGCAGACCTGTAATTTTCCCATTCACCTGATACCTTGGCCCGGTTAAATAACATTTGAACTTCTTTTCGTGTTTTATCCATATTTTTGTTCCACCAGGAAGAATTTCGGTTGAACCTTCTCTCCCTCAGTGGACAGTTTTCGTGATAAGCTGAGATAAGTGCAGTTTGTAGATGTTCTGCAGCAATATCTATTTGATCACGACTATATATTGTGGACAATCCGTTTTAGAGATGGTTCTTCAGGGAGGGCTTGTATCCTTCCCTGTCCATGCTCCGCATGTTTCGGTATTGTACCACTGGTCTGGGGCCTATTTCAATGTTGAAATGAATATGCCTGTGGTCTGAGCATGATGGCTCAGAGGACACCCATAGATATTACTGGTAATAAATCCAAAGAGGTTTCCCAGCTTGATTTGCTATTTCTGGTGGTGTATTTGGAAAATCTAAATCCCTTTCCGAATCAAAGCTTTCAATGTAAAACTGACAAGTCTAAATGATTAACGAGGAACATCGAACTAATGAAACCAGGCAACAAGATATGACTTTTTTCAAATCTCATGGTATTTTTATAATTCTATTTTGCTTTCTATCCAAACAAATGTGAAAAAATGCATTCTAATTACAGAAATGATTCTTTCCTTTGTTTATTGATTACTGTCCTAATTCTTCGTATCTATTTTATTTATTAATATTTATTATTCATTTTATGTCAAATAGAATCCTGTTCTCTATACTATGGAGTATATTTTGATTTGATTTGAAACTGAACTGATTCAAACCTTTCATGAAGTTGAAGAATTATCGAGGTGTTCTCTGTTGTAGGAATGCTCCAGAATATTTCACAATTTTTCGATACTCATTCAACTTCAGACTTCGACATCAAATTAAGTACATGTTATTGTTCATTCTCCCATAGCACACTTTCATGAAAATATTCAGTAAATTACGACAAGTAGCATATTATTGGATTCCTAACTGGATTTCAAACGGAAATAATTACAAATATTGGGGCTATTAAAGTTGATGTCACTTACGAGCAAGTTCAATCAATAAAAATGTGAGGATTTGAAGGGTATAACAGGAAGTTCCAAACGCTTTTAGCGGTGTCAGTATTTAAAAACTTCGAAAGAGCGTCGAAGGCATATTAATTAAAAATTTCACTTCTGCTCAGTCAGTATTTCGTTGTAATTAGAAAAGTTTTTCTGTTCCTGCGGGAAATCCATTTGAATTGATTACCACAGCTCACTTGCATTATTTGCGATCTCAGCAAACTGATAAATGAAAGTTTTCATCATACACGGGGATAGTATAAGATTGACCCATCACAGAATCGTTTTTTTTTCAACACTGATGTTGTTTTCTCAATCATGTCTTTTCATAAAATAAAACATTTTCAAGTCATCTATTCCTAGTTTGAAAGAGAAAAAATATGAATCGAAAGATATATAGATTGTTTATTCATACATTCAGAACATCACAATATTTATGATCAAGTTGAAGAACAGGTAGATATATAAATGTATAAAATATACAGTGCGGCTTTTTTTAGCCCCCCCCCCCCCCCTGTTAACTTTTGAACGGTTCGACGTACAAACATGAAAAAAAAAAACTCTTTGGAGGGTTTGACTAATACTACTTTTTGAAACAAAAAATATGGTGATTGCTTCACAGGGGGCGCGGGGGACACATCAACTCAAAATTTTTAAATGGCATGTGGGGTCGAGTGTCACATCGTTGAAAAGAGATTGCAATTCTCTTTACGATCTGTACGATGGAGAATTTCATTCAATCATTTCGACACAACACCGTCATATTTTTCAATTTCATCGCACTTTTCCCAATATTTCGTGCCCGCTTTTTTCTGGTTTACCGATTGAATCTCAATTTATATTTCAATTATAATACGCAAAAACAACCTAATGTGAGCACAGCGTAGGCATGAGAGAGACTTATTATATGCGCTGCTTCTTTTTAGCATACTATAATATGATAATACAGGGTTGTCCTTTGAAGGCCCATTGCTATATTAGTTATTTTCCACTTGAAATGGAAACTCCTACCTGCTTTTTATATGATTTTTCATTAAGGTAAGGAATAGACGACAAAAGATTTCATTTAATTGATGACGATATCTGCCAACCCTTTCCAGGAATTGGCTGACTTCCAAAAACAATTCAAGGATATATAAGGAAAGAATAAATATGAAGCTCTCTTTCCTAGTTCCTACTACCCCGTCAAATGTACATTTTTGTCATTCACCTACAATTTCAATGATATTTGCATTCATTTGGAATATATTCTGATACAGATTCTTCCACACTTTCTTCAATTCCACTTTCTGCCTGTATAAATAAGTAGTTGTTCTGAAATAATAACTTAGAGGTATATCAGGGCGTGATCAATAGTACAATGTTGTTTTGTGCTATTGGTTACATTTTTTTCCATCAATAATCGATATGGAATTTCTCAAATAATGTATGGTGTGTAGATAAAAAGGTACTATTAGGAGATGCACTTGCCGTTCGGATAATTCTGAAAAGGGCTTTGAAAAAATTGAATTTAAGTTGTGATCCAAGTTACAACAGTAGGAATGAAGCAGGGCCAAGGACGGGTCCTTGAAGAACTACAGAGTTGATTCAAGGAAGTTTTCGACTTTCAATCAGGTCCTCAACAATCCCCTCAAGATCTTGGATACACGACTGAAATCAACTAATTGTCACTCCCCTCAAACTATGATAATATTAATGATATTTTGATTTTATTGAAAATATGAACAGGATTTTCATTGAGTCAGATGTGGAATCATCTGCGACTGAAAGACAAACTTTAGTCGCCATTTTCCATCGTTCAAGATAACCTCATTTGAAAGGGATTCATGTTGAAGAGGGAAACATTTTCAATTGAGAATCAAACCAAACATGACTCCTCTGAAAATGGAAAATGGAAAATGGATAGATATTGTGAAAAGAAACTAATTGGAAAAAAAATCAGAAAGTGAAAATTTGTATTTTCATTCAGATAGTTGATTATTTTTCAAATGTCCAGTTTCCATAGGATATTCATATCTATAAACGAGATAAGGATGAATTTCATTAATGCGTGAATTGCATCTCTTTCGCTAGGCCTTCAATATACAGGGTGTTTCATAATAAATGCGCAGGACTTCCGGATGTGATAGCTCGTTCAAAAATATGAAAAAAAATTCTATTAACTTACCCTCTAAAATTCAACATTTTCGAGATACAGGGTGTTGAAATTTAAAAAAAATATAGTTTTTTGCGAATATCTCTGGAACCGTTTATCGCACAAAGAACAGATTTTGAATGCATTTTCTACTCATAATAAGCTATGTTTTGCGCAGATTTTTTATTTTTTAAAATTCATAATTGGTGAAGATTTTAAAGAGGTAGTGGGTGTTTTTTTCATATTTTTGGACGAGCTATCACATCCTGAAGTTTTGCGCATTTATTATGGAACACCCTGTATTTTGGTAGACAAAAATCTATTTAACTCTTCTCTAAGATCATCAGAAAGGTCGGAAGAATTGGAAATCATACTCCTCAGAAGCAATATCACACTGTAATGTCGTTCAAAATAACCTCTCTTGGAAGGGATTCATGATGAAAAAGGAAACATTCTCCGGAGATCGAAAAAACCTACGATAAATTGGAGTCACTTTTTAGTAATATCAAACAGAAAACGACTACTTCCTCAGCTGAAACCACGCTGGACATTGAACTACATCTGATAGGTATTGTGAAAAGAGAGAAAAATATCTTTTTTTTCTGTTTCAATTTTCAATTGATAATGTTTCCCTTTTCAACATTATGATATTATTTTGATAGTACTCAGTATCTCACAGTAACGACTTGACACACGTTTACGATGATTATCCACCCAGTATGGCTCGAACTTATAACTTTAGTATTCTTGGGAGGAATTAGTGGTTATGTAGAGCAAGTTGGCAAGTTTCTGGATAATCTCAGGATAAAGGGGTGCAGTTTGACCTTAAATTATCAGCAATTAAGTAAATTCAGTCGGTGAAATATTAGCGAACCGAATTTTCACTGAACTGAAAACATTTTAAAGTGTATTAATTTCCGGGAGTGCCTAAGAACAGCAATTACCGAAACGAAGAAGAAGAACGGAGACAATAACTGCGCTTGCCTGTAATGATCAAAGACGAGATCGGCTTTTCAATTATCTTGTTAGATTCGTCCCGTTTCACTGGAGTCAGACCCGAAATGAAGGGCGACAAAGAACGATACACCATTGTTAGAGTGAGATACACATGTGTCAATGAATATTCCTAAACAATTATCAATGAGTTTATGGCAAACGGCTGAACTCAGAACTCGAAAATGAGAGGATTTTTAAGTTCCATATAATATAAGTTTATACTAGGAAAACAATCCTTCGATGTACGTGTAATGATAGGGTGTATTGGATAGCAGGGGTATCGCTGTTATTAAAAAAAAAAAACATTTATAGTCTTCGTTCTATATAGATCTCCCTGTAGTAGCATAACATGGATTTTGCAATCGTTTAAAGATTGGTGCAAAGATAGAACCAATCAAAAAAATTCTAGAATAATAATTTGTGGTGATTTAAATTTGAATTGTATTGAGTTGAATACAAATAACATAAAACTATAAACTTCTAGAGATGAAATGAGTTTTTCAAACGTGGTTGATATGATAAGGACTGTATTTGATTCACCAAACATAGGTCTACACCGTAATATAAAAATTTCACAAAAAATGTTCTACCAAACAAAGCAAAAACATTAAAGTTTAAACAAGCCGGGAAAAAATCATATTTCATAGACAAATTGAGTCAAAAACTACACAGAAAGGGATTTAAATCATAGATATGACCAATCTTTGGATATTATAAAGAATTCCGGAATTTGAATGTGAGACAAGCAACACAAGAAAGTAATAACAGTAATAGAGATTTTTCGAATTTCAAGAACAATGGATAATTGAGAAAATTATGAACACTTGAGAAATGAAACAGTGAAAACAATTAGAAATAAAAAAACTCTTCGATAAACAGCACCACTGAAATGTGGAAAACAATGAAAACATTTGTACCAAATATTAACCAAGAAATCAATCTAGCAGCAATCATTGATATGGACAATGGTGAAATAATTTCTTATATGACTTTGATGTCAAATGGCCCGAACACTTTTATACAAAAAGTGTAATACATACTATCAATGCAATTGATAACAATTATTTGCACATTTTTTCTATAATGAAAAGAATGACTCATAAGATGTCAAACTTTATTTTTATCAATACGGTAGATTGAGTTCTTTGTAGGATAAGAGTTGTTCAGATGAATTTTTTGTTGAACTTGTGATCCATTGTTGAACATACTCTTGAGAGGTGAAGTACCAAATTAATCGAAATTAGCTACGATTTTACGTATGCAAAAATTTCCAAATACAATCTAAGATATTCATTTGAGACCAATGAGTATGATTATTGCCATAAGTAAGGTGTTGTATCAGGATGTTGATGAGCAGATAGTGGATTAGTTGGAGAGCCAGGTTTTCGTAGCATTACAATATTATCCAACAGAGTTCAGGAGCTGATCAAATAACTTTTGAGGTATTTTTTGACCTTCGAAGGGCTTTCGACATTGTAGATAGATGCAGACTCATCAGGAGAGAGGGTTGGTTCTGGTGGTATGGAAGTGGATCATGAACTACCAGAGCAAAAGGCATCATATGTATAATTATTGAATGAGATCTTCAGGGGAAGACCCCAATGCAATGTCTAATGTCAAAAGGGCAATGTGGAATCCATTTGAAAACAAAACTGTGTCTTCGTAAAAGCGACGATATTTTTGCACAAGAATGGCTTTTTGTTTAAATATTAAGACTCACTATTTATTATTTCCTTTCAACACGAATCGGCCATCGCCATAGTTACTCTGGTCATGTAATACAAACAATCTTATTGGTAAAATTCAAGTTTTTTAAATTCTGTTTTGCGTTCTGCTCTATTTCTAAAACTCGTATCCTATTTCGAAAATCTTAAAACTTATCAGAAATCTTCAATTGTGTCTCAGCCTTAACACTACTTTCTCCAAACAAATTTTGATTATTTAGCCACACCGTTCATATTATGTTCTGAATATGCATGAATCAGTACCAGAGTCGCGAGAGAAGTATGAAAAAGATCTTAGTGAACATGAAGAATCGCCTCAGAAAATTGATGTCGATAATGATGAAATGGTAGAGCTTTTTTATGATTCGTCTCACTATTTCATGCACCCTCATTCGTATATTAGTACAGTGGTAGTGCAACATACATTTTGGGAATATTTTGTTCGTTAACCTTTACCAGCACTATTCTATTTTCCTGAAACCGGTCCTGTTACTAAATTTCTAAGGATGCACATAAGCTTTGCTGACTAGTCTAAATATTTCACAACAATTTCGGCCAATGGAATTAGCATTTTGTAGTGAGTATTTACCATTATGTTTCCAAATATTTGTATTTACTATCAAGTAAATTAGGACCATGAAGATGTCTAAAAATTGAGACGGAAGCTTGCTATATAGTAATAAAGAATTTGGAACGCATTACATTTCAGACTGAAGATCCCATTAGTTTTCCATGTTTATACCAATTTGGAGTCGTTACGTCAAATATTGAGTGATATAAATTTATTTCTATCGTAGAAAATTCCCAATATACGCATGATTTGATTATGGGAAAAACGAACGTGGATGGAAGTTTCTATTGACTACTGAAAATGTCAAAATTAATCAGTATTTATACCACGAGTGACAAAATTTTCTTGATAAGTTTGTCGATTTATTTTTCGTTCAGTTGAGTTCAGAAATATAAGAGACTATGAGATAAATTCAAGCAAGAGTGGAATTTTTTTAGACTATTTTACAAACAAAGTGAAAGGTAAAAAATCTGAAATTGGCTGAATAAGAAAAAAATTGCAAAAAAAAGTTTATCTGAGAAATTAATGAAATTCGATAAACAGAAAACATGCCTAGACTATTACGAATTACAAATCTAAAAACACCGAACTTGACAGGCTCATCAGAGTCAAGTGTCTTTGGTATTGCCGATAATCTGAACAGCTCCTCATTGGTTCATTTTACAAGTGCATGAAATAGTTGTAATATCCCGACAAAATGCTGAATTTTGAAAAAATACTTTCACCTTGCTGTCACGAAAGCTGTGTTGCTTAGAAACACCACGAGAGCTTGCTCGAGTTGTGTTTTGTACAGCAACACAGTATAAGCGACAGGCAAGGTGAAAGTATTTTGAAAATTCTGCATTTTGAAGCGATATTCGATCAGACAATTTCACAAATACATTTAATTATCATGGACTAAATGCGTATTGCAGGAACTGGTCATCATGTGTCATTAATGTCAGTTGAAGAGTTGAACCTGAACCGTGAAACTGACGTTTCTCTATTCACAGAAATTGTTGTAACTATGGAAACGTATAAATAAGTAAGAAGCGAAACACCGATTTGAAAATACCACGGGCTGGGGACAGTGTTTTCAAAAAGTCCTTTTCTCATTGGTTTGAATTCAAAAAATGATAGCATTTGGTTGGTTTATATGATATGAGGGAAATTGTCGTCAGAAGACTATTCACGTAAGCAAAAGCCAGTACCAAATTACTGCGTCTTTGAATCTAGGCAAGAGATAAAACCACTGGGAGTCATTCATCTTTACCCTACCCTTCACAACACCGTCCCACAAGAAAAGTACATTAATTCAGCACATTAAGTCAACAACACTCGACCATAAAGAAAACAGAGCATTTAAGGGCTTCGACTTGCTACATAAATTCCATCTTGGAGGAAATTTCCATATTGATGAGTGAATTAATGGAAAATGGAAGGAGCCTCATCTTTTGGAGGGTTATTACCTAATGTCAATATTGAAGGAGTGTTATTTTTGTTTCATTATATTTCGAGGATGTTCAAGGTTTCGGTTACTCTTTTGTGATGGTTGAGGCAACTTTTTCATGATCTTGACACTACTTGACGGAAGACTACTAGAATGATAATGAAGAAGTGAACAAGTAATCAAATATTTTCATGATTTTAATAGAGGTTTGCGGCATTCCAGAAAAAAGATTTTAAAATCTGTCTGAATGCCGCAAACCTCTATTATATTTATATCACAGACACAAACTCCCCATTCATTTTCATGATTATGTACAATATTTTCATGTTTCTTACTGAAAACAACTACTGCCCTGTACAACCGTCCACAATTCATGAAACGATTATGAAGTCGACAATATAGTCGTATACGTGGCGCTTGATATACAGAATCCTTCAAAGTATTTTTTCTCAATAACAAAGCAAGATACGAAAAAAAATCTGTATCTAAAAAAGTTGTAATTTCAGTTGCCCAATGTGAAACAAATACAAAAATTGCAAAAAAATCAGTGGCGCACATGTTTTCTGTCAAAAATATTGGTTACAGTGCCATCCGGGACGCCACTGGACATGATAATTTTGATATAGTTAGGATTAAATTCGCCCTTTACGACCTTCAATAACACTGCCAAATTTCAATAAAATCGGTTGAAGGGTTATTGAGATATTTACGACAAAAACGATTTCTTTTAAAAATTTTGACACCATTTATCTTGAAAACGAAGCATTACCGGACCTATGTTTATATGAACTTTTTGTCTTAGAATCACTCAAAGAATCACCCCTTCAACTTTGGCCACGTTCTTAAATAACACCCTGTATAACCCTCAACGAGCAACTCGATTTATGTAAGTCATCAATTATACAAAATATAGTAAATAGCTACCAATGAACGATAAAAAACTTTTGAAGTCAAGTACTCCAAACTGTTTAACTATATAATAATTATTTTATCGTTTTTAGTTCGGCATACTATTTCAGTTCTCAAGCAAAATGTATACAAGCCATTAAGTTGGATTTTTGAATATGGAATGTGAATCCATCCGCCGTCTTGATATTATTAATTTGGACTCAAAAATCAGATTTGAAAACCATGAAAACCTCCAAACACAAACAAAGAAATATATCAAAAAATTCTCAAGGTGTTTCTAGGATAGGTAAGGGAAACTAAAATGACTTAAAATCATCCCCATCATCAACCCCAACTAAAAAAATGTAAATATCAAATTCCAATTTGTGATACCCCATGGAAAAGTCTACAAAAAATGCTATCTATTGGTATATATGATAATTGTACATATATACAATTATCATATATACTGCTCCTCTGCGGCTACCACTCTGCTACTACTTAGCTCCTCTGCGACTACCACTTTGCTACTGTTACCTCTTCGCCGCTGGTAGTGCTCCACTACGGTTTGTTTACTCTGCTACCGTTTATTGGAGTTCCACTCATGTGATTGTTCCACTGTTCCGTTGCTACACGATTGTCTTTCCACGATTCCACTACTGTGATTGTTCCTGCTCGACTGTGGTTGTTCCGCTGTATTGTTCAGCATTCCTTCGCTATTCGTCCCAGCTGTACATGTACTCTGATTGATTGTGTCGTACCCACTGTGCACCTGTATACACCAAGGCACTGATGAACTACAACCACAATAATTGGTGAACTGGCATGCTTGAGAATATCTACATAGTATCAGATAAGTTTAGAATAAGACTGCCCCTAAGGCGTAAGTATCCATAACTGTAAGCTATCATCGTGACGTCACAGGCATAGCCCTCACTGGAGGTTTCATATCGATATATTCAAACAAAACCATACTCTCAATCACAGCATTCACTTGAATTCATCTTGGTGGTTGATATTTACATTAATTTCATTTTCTTGAGCTGAACTGTGCACATACAGGGTGTGTAACGATCAAAATATTTTATTAGTAAGGGACATGACTATTTCTTTTATTCTGGTCCAAGTTATCTAAGCGTAAGGGAAGACAAAACTTCTACATATTTATATATTATTATTATACCATTTACAGGTATCTATTGTTCAATATTTTAGTAATATTAGTGCAAACCCATCACACCCAAACATTATTTATCACGCACTTGTTGAATCACGTATTTCCTAAAGAATACTAGGATGGGGAGCGGTCACAAATACGTATTTAGATGAACTGGAAGTTATACAAAAACTCATATTGAAAATTATTTACAAAAAAAGAGAAGCTACTCCTTTGACCTCCTGTATAATGAGTTGAGAGTACTAGATCCCCAGCAAATATTTTTCAATAAAATTGCGTTGTTCTGTTTCAAAAACGAACCAAAATTTCATCATATTCCACACCAGTATCAGACACGAAGAAACATAATGACCTCAACATTCCATCAACACACAAAACTGTTGGTCAGTGATGCCAAATGTTTTTGGCTCAGAAAGTATTCAATTTCCCACTCCAGAAAATAAGAACATCTCCCTATATAAATCCAAAAATGATGTGAAGAAATTCTTATTGTCTGAAGATGGAATGCGGGTAAGCAATTTAATTGACTCGAAGGGTAATTGAAAAGTTTGATGTCTCGAATGAAAGAAACATAATTAATCTAAAGATAAAATATGTTTCTTGTTATTTATATTTCCATCATTTATAATCTCGTATTCTCCGTACTGTTCTAACGTCGATACATTTATTTAGAAAAGTAATCAATAAATATAAAAATATAGAACAACAACAAAAATTAATTGGCGCTGCGGGGCGACTTGATTGATTCCAGTGGCGCATTTGCTTTTTCAGCTGCAGGAAAACCCGGAAAAACCTGCAGCACCACATCATCTGAAGATCTTGATCTGCCAATGTCCTCTCTCTCATAAAATAAAATGTAGGGTGTCTCCAGAGGCTCCAATAAACCCAAGATATCGTCAGAGCATTTAGAAACAAAACTATCGTCAAACTTAAACCAGTTCGTTCCATCTTTCGTCAATGCGTAATAATGGCCACATTCAACGCCGGAACTACAGTGAACAATGACTGCATGAAGATTATAATTGTGGTCTGCTAGACTGAGGTGTTCATCTATTTTCAATCTTCGTATAAGTTTGGTGCCTCCGCTAGAGGTTGAGTAATGTTTGAAGAGCATCAGTGTTATTATCAGATTGACTGGTGCCTCGTTATGCTCGTTGTCTTATAATTATCAGTCAATTTGGCGCATATTGGGCAATACAGTTGATCATCACCAGTTAAAAGTTCTATTTTCATATGATGAAAAAGCAAGCTCCGCACGGACTGGCTATCAGACATCAGGAAATGCTAGTTGAAGCTCCAGAAAGTCACATACGATTTTACTGTCTCTCAAACATGTACCATAACATAAACTAGTGAGGACTCTTCCAGCGAAAGATCTAGAAACACAAGACGAGACTACTGATTTTGTCATTTTCCTGCTCACGAAGAGTATTTATTCAATAAGATTATTTCAACAATTTTTTTTTCAATGTGAAAAGAATATATGTACTTATTGTTATATTAGAAAATGTTACTCATGATATATTCAGTCACTCTCTTCTCACTTATAGTCAATCTACTCCCTATATGGTATGAATAATTATCTGAATCCAACGCGGAACCACGGACAGTCTCTGACTTTGTGGTTCCTGGTTTGTTTGTAAATGCATTCATGAAGTCCATCACTTGTTGAAATATCATTATAATTGTGTTGTTTTATGTTATTTTATCGTTATATTGTATTGTTATATTATGCTGTTACCTATTTATAAATAGCATTATCATTATTATACGTTCAGAATTGGTTGAACCAATATTCCATCCATATTATTAATATAATACCTTTTTTTTAATATTCACCACCATTTAATCAATGTTATTTCTACGTTCCCAATTTATCTATATTGGCCAGATATTAAACCAAGATTCATCCAATATGATATGCTACCTGGGAAGCATTCAGATAATAGTATGAAAGTTTCCTAATTGGGTAGTTTGGCAGCTAAGTTTCCACCTTTATTTCAATTGAATAACATAGACTGATCACCCTTCTTTTGATTTCTTTGAATTGAAAGTAGCATCAAGTCCCCAGGAAGATGGATTGGAATAGCACTCTTTTCACAAGTAAAGTTGATTATTAATAAAGTCTTCGTGAGTATCTAAAAAAACAAGTAATTTAATCTAATCAATCTCAACCTGTTTTCACTCTCTCCTTTCCTTTGGATCGTCTTTTTAAGCCTAACCCTTTCATACGCACTGATAATTTCCCGCCATAATTTTTCCCAAACTCGCTTATACAATCAAGAAGTTCGAGGCGTTTTCCGCCCTACATCACCATCTCATGAATAGAGGATAAGGCTTTATACGAATATAATAAAGAATGCTCCTGAGTCGATGGAGAAAATGTAATAAAATCGAAAATATATTCCGGTTTTGCTGATGAAAACAAAATCCGTCGATGTTGGGAGGACGGAAAAGGGGGGTTATGAAAATAAGGAGTCTTTGTCGATACAGAGATCTCCGAAGTTTGTATCATTGAATTTTACTTCAGTACTAAAAGGGGTTAGAGAAAATGATTTATCTGAAAACGTAGGAACAGGATTATTGAAAATAATACGGAGAAAATGTGTGGGGTATTTCTCTGCACGAAAATAATACAAATAAACATGATGATGAATAGTGTTTATTGAATTGTTTTCAAGGAATCAACATATGAACCATGTTGTACCACAAGGTTCCGTGTTAGGTCTTCAACTAGAGCAAATCTCAAGAGTTGATCTGCTCCTCAAACAGAAAGATATGATATGATAGATAGATAGATAAATAAACTTCATTGTCTTAATGAAAACATTTGTCGACAGTGTCAAAGTATTACACTGTTAAATCTAAACCTGTTAGCCTATGGAGAAGCCTCGCATGGTCATCGGTCTCGTGCATGGCATCACACGTTAAAAGGTAAGGGCTGCGTCTTACCTAGCTCACACAAGTCTCTCGAATACTTCCGAGGGTTGCGCGTAGGGGTGCAATCGGTTGACGGTAATAACAATTTTAATTTGTGCATCGAACAAGCTGTCTCTAAAATGAAAATGATATCGTACTAATACATCTGAATGTTTTAAGGCCAGTATTACCTCGAAAATTTTACACCTCGCTGTTTTAGCCATTCAAAAAATTGGTTTTTGTTCAGTTGTCATGACAACCCAAATAATTTCTGGAAATTCTTATTCTTCAGGGTACCCTAGGCGAAATTATTTCGTGGACATTTTTCTGTCAAATACTTGACATGTGATAGTTGACATTTTGCTTTTATTTACGAATAATATAATAATAATAAAGTATTCCCGCAATATTATTATTCCGAAACCTTGAAAACAACTTTACAACAATACGAACTAGAAAATTGAGCCAACTGGTTAGTGATTAGGCTGTCGATAGGTGCGTCTAACAGCATGCAGCAGCTGCAGCCGCTTTTACGTTTCACGTGACAGACGGCTGATGGGTCTTTCAGCCACTACAGATAAATAAAGCGCGTTATTTTCCGCTTGATTTATCCTAAGCGGTTCAGTGGTCTATAATTTGGACCGTCTAGTAGACTTGTGAAGCGCTTTCATGCTTTATCCAGCAAAGCGCTTTCCGCCTTTTTCTGATAGACACATATTTTCAACACACCGCCACAATGCGAATGCGTATGTGTCATTGTGTCAACAAAAGCCATTCATGGTCCACTTATGTTATAACTCGTTTGGTCTTGAATATTTTCCAAGTCAGATGAAATTCGTCTTCAGAACAAACAACCCAAAAAATCTTTGGAAAGAACTTAATAAACATATCTTGAATAAAAACTCTGGTACCATTCCAGAGCATTAACAGAATCCAGAGGAAATTAATGATTATTTCTCTTCTGTTTTTCTCGACAAGGAACCAGTGTCTGAACTATAAGATTTAGTAAAAACTACTTCAAGAATTTTGATAGCCATTTCAATGTCAAACTTCTTAGTATACCTGAAATAAACTCGTTCCTCAACTGTATTAAATCTGATTCACTCGGTTCTGATGGCATTTCGATTCGTATGCTCAAATACTGTAGTCCTTTCATCGACCCCTACCTCACCCATATCATAAACTGTTGCTTAGAAGTTTCCTATTTTCCCTTTCTATCTAATCAATAGAGTATTTGTGGCTCAAAAAAGATCAATGAGGCTTATATTCAACATGAAGAGATTAGACTCCTGCAGACCTTATTTTCGGGAAAACCATATTTTAACAGTACCCTGTATATATATATATATATATATATATATATATATATATATATATATATATATATATATATATATATATACATATTAGCCAGAGAAGTAGTTGTTTTCTGTCGGACATTTGCCATACAATCTATACAAAGGTATAGTGAGTTCCTAAAGGATTGTTTTCGACTGTTTTACAGTCACTGGAACATTTATTGCTCCTTGAAACAAGTATTCAGCATATACCATTTCGCATCCGAGAAATGTCCTTCTGGAGCGCTCTCTAATCTGTTGCCGTGGTGGATCCTGTAAGCGATTGCAGTGTTCATCTCGGCGAACGATGACGGGCACCGGGCCCCCGCGTGTATACAACCGTGATAGCCAGGACTGCACTGATGAGGGACTTCATCCCGAAACCGGTCTGCAGTTGGTTCCTTGTTTGGATCAGGCGGTGTCCTGCTGTCTGTCTCTGAGAGCTCTTGCAAAGTTGTTCCTTCAAAGTAAGGATCTTTGCACATATGTCTGACAGATATAATTCAATATCTGTCGAGGTATTAGCCAGAGAAGTAGTTGTTTTCTGTCGGACATATGCCATACAATCTATACAAAGGTATAGTGAGTTCCTAAAGGATTGTTTTCGACTGTTTTACAGTCACTGGAACATTTATTGCTCCTTGAAACAAGTATTCAGCATATATATATATATATATATATATATATATATATAAATAGAAAAGTTATTGGGTATAGCCCTCAAATTGTTATGCAACCGTAGACACGTGTTTCGAGCTTAAGCTCTCATCAGTACGGTAAAATCAAGTGCGAAGATGTACAACACTTGGATGCAAAAATAGAAACAAAGGAAGTCAACAACAGGAAGCCATCCTGATTTATATATATATATATATATATATACATATATGTGGTTCACTATCATTGAACCTCCGAACAATATACTTGGATATATTGTAAATTTATTTGTATAGTTCTGTCTGACCATTGTGACCTATCCTATATCATGTATTTGATCATAAAGGACGAATAAATATTCTATTCTATTCTATTCTATGGAAAGAGGCTGTGGTAAAACTATTACCCAAACTCATAAATCCCTCAAATTGGTCTGATCTACGTCCTATAAGTTTATTACCAGCATTTTCGAAAGTACTAGAAAAGGCCATTCATGCGCAGCCTACAAAATTTATTCTTTCGGAAAAAATCCAACCAGACTGTCAAGCAGGGTTTCGGAAGGGGTTCAGTACTACTACTGCTTTGTTGAATGTAACTGATAACATCGTCGCCAACATTGATCAAAAAATATCACATCGCTAGTTTTGCTGGACTTTTCCAAGGCTTTCGATACCATCAACCACAAACTGCTGCTTATCAAATTGAAATATTATGGATGCTCGGAGAATTGCATTGATCTCATGTATTCTTACCTAACTGGATTTTGCCAGAGAGTTAAACTGAATAATGTATGTTCCTCCCCTAAAATTGTCAAATCAGGAGTGCCTCAAGGTTCAATTCTTGGTCCTCTTCTGTATTTAATTTATACTATTGACATTCTACATGCACCAAAATACTGTCAAATTCAGGCATTTGCAGATGACACTTAATTGTACCACAGTATCAAATGCAAAGATATCGATAATTCTATGAAACAAATAAATGATGACCTTGAATCTATATGTTCTCTATCCGTCAAACATAATCTCAAGCTGAATACTAGCAAATGCCATGTTATATATTTTGTTAACAAAAAACACAGACAATATGTCAAAGAGCACATGGAAATAAAAATAGGAGATGGGCCTTTTCTAGATTCAGTCAACCAATTTGATTATTTGTCAAACGCATTCGCCAACCTTCATTGGGTGTTCAATACGTACAAATTATAACTTTTGCAATATAATTTTCACAATATTGAACTCTAAATCGCCACCGTCACTATTCAATAAATTGACAAAATGGTTAGAACCACACTCATTAAACCTGAGATCTAATCATGATTTACACATCCCTAGTCATTCTTCAGCCTTATTCAAAAAGTCCTTTTCGTATCAAGCTGTCCATTGCCACAATGTCATAATAAAAGATTTGATACATTATTCAAAATCTACTTTCAAATGTAAACTCAAAGAAAAATTGAATAAGTGATAGGTAGTGAAATTCGTAATCTTGTGTATCTTTTCATGTAGATGTATACTCTTATTTTTTTTTTCTCATCATACATTCTTTCATTTCATATTCTTAGAAATCACTTTTGGTACTTATTAGGTTAAGTGTAAGAGTAGCTTTAGCTAAACTTCGCCTAATATTTTATACTATATGAAATAAAGTCGATATTATTATTATTATTATTATTATTATTATTAAATTAGCATTAATTCAATATATTTTTGTGTGAAATTTTATTACCGAATCCCCCGCGTGTTTGAATTCATTGCAGGAAATTTATCTCGTACATGAATTTTTCAAGAAAGTTAACCTCCTCGCTGTGCGAATCTGGTAATTTGAAAAAAATTCATCTACTCAAATTTCCTGGGATATCTCAAGCACTTGAAAGATTATATCTGAGAATATTTCCAAAATATCATTTTAATAATGTCCAATTAATATAGCGAAATTGCAAAAAATTGTCATTTCCGTCAACCAGTTGCACCCCTTCGCACAACCCTCAGAAGTCTACGAGAGACTTGTGCGAGCTAGGGAAGACGCAGCCCTCACCTTTAAACATGTGATACCATGCACGAGACCGCTGACCATGCTGGGTAATCGAACCCACGACCCTACGCTACCAGCCGACCACCACGGCCCATGTTTACAAATGTTCACATTTTTTTTCACCACAATTGCGTTTGGAAATTTCGCCAATTCTTCATAATATTGTATCGATATTATCCAATATCTCAAGTGAAATTGATGTTGATGCAAACGAAGTTGACTCTCTGGGATCCCCTCTGAGACAATCAACAAAAAACCCAATATCTTTCAATAAATATCTACTTTATAGCATCCGTCCATTAACTATTCAATTGTCTTCATTTTATTGTCCAAAAACAACTCTCATATCGGAGGCCTCATGCGAACTGCCTCGAAAGCAGTCGGGACCGTAACCATAAAAAGCGACTGTCATCTTTTTTCGCGAATCCGCGCTTTTCACTCTCCTCGAAAATATATTCGCCATAAATAACCCACCGCTTTATTACCATCATAAAATAATGTCCACTGTTCAACGCCTGCTCAAGTGAAATATGATCACAATTTTCTATCCGAACTTCGGGATTTTTAATATATAATATAGGTTTCGGTGGGAAAGTGAGGCATGAATGAGTTTGCATACACTCTTGATCAAGCTGTGCTCCAGTGAGCAAAGATAGAGTAGCGAACGATGATATGGAGAGACGATTTGGCCTTTGGAAGGATAATGGATGGCTTAAGATGAGAAAAATTTATTCACACGTGTCCTATATCCCAAAAATATAATACTTTAGTGAACTAATGTCCACAAAGCATTTGATTACATTGATGAACTAGTCAAAACACGTTTTGAGAAGGCATTCCCTATGAAGAATATTAAAATCAATGGAAAAAGTCATACAAAGGGTGGTTGACTACTGGAGTTAAAATCTCCATGTGAGTTCAAAAGTATACTAACGATTAAGGGACCTTGACATATATCAAGAAATATACCCATATATTGAATAGGACTATCGTATGTGCAAAAAACATTTACTTTTCAAGTCTAATTGATTCATCATCTAACAAGCCGAATACAACCTGGAATATAAGGCGTGTTCCGTTTCATGCATTGAGGACATAATGCGCATATGACCGTTCCGTTTCCTACATTGGGAGCGCATTGACACGCCCACTTTTATATTCCCCTCTTTGGCCTTGAGACATCGAAAGTGCATGAACTACTGCCCGTTCGTCTAGCAGCGATCAATGCGATCCAAATTAGATCTGTCAAACTCAAAAGTCACGTTCAAACAGAAACGTCAGAAACCGAATTAAAAGTTTAATTTGATATTTGATGAAGTGTCGAGTATCGTGCATTATCACATTTACCTGATTTACCGTACAATGGAAGAAAAAATCATCAATTCATTCAACATCATATCGTCGGTCTCATGCCAAAACCACGGATGTGCAATTTGTCATTTCGAATGAGGAGAGTTTCAAGAATATTCGTGCTTCTTGCTTTGAAAACCTAGGTAAGTTTTCACATTGGCGAATTCATTCTCGTTCACAGTAGACAACCTGATAGCACTTTCGTGAGTTTGGCAATGAATATTTTGGTAGGAAATTAGTATTTTACATGTTGAAGTCAGAACCCTGGAATTAGCATATTCGTGGTTTTGGCCTGGGACAGATGATATCCTCATAACTATCACTTGTATCAGAATCTGAGCTACTCTCAGTTTCACAAAGCTCGCTTCCTACTCTTGCTATTAACACTTTCGTTCTACCCATATTAATTTATTTACTAGATTAACAGATTTGTTTCCGTAACATAAGAATTTGGTTAACTGATAAAGTGATAAATGTCAAAATCTGCGGGAAACGGCATGCACCACGCAAGCAATTCGTTCCGATTCAACCCACCAACGTCAAAGTTAGTTGAAACGGAACGCTTGATTATGTCTGCAACAGTGATGCGATGAATGCATGAAACGGAACACGCTTATAGTAAATCACTTTACTAATAAAAAAATAAGAGAACAAGAAAATTTTGAAATTGAAATTAATGGAGATGAGATCACCAATCCACAAGAAATTGCTAACAATTTCAAACAATTCTTTGAAAATGCCCCCAATCTCGTGAAGTCCAAAAAGCAAACAGATCAGACCAGTGAGTTCTATCTGAAATATGTCAACTTCAACAACATTAATTCCTTTTTCTTTTCACCAGTCACTGAAGTGGATATCACAGAATGTGTCTTGAAACAGAAACATTCAGCGGATGCAGACAGCATCCCAATGATATTGATAAAGAAAAATATTGATATTTTTAAAGGTCCTCTGATGTTTATATTCAACCTGTCACTGTCTGAAGGATACTTCCCTAACTGCTCTGGAACTGCAATTATCGTACCAATTTTTAAAAAAGAAGAAAGATATTAAAATAACTACAGAAGTGTTTTGCTGTTCCCCTTTTTTTCAAAGTTACTAGAACGGCTCGTAAACAAACAACTGAATTCATATCTCAACCTGCATAAGATCCTAACCGAGTCTCAATTTGGATTTAAACCCGAAGTGAATTCTTCAGACGCAACTTTTACTTAAAAAACTGGATTACTATGGGTTTCGCGGCAAAGTACATAGCTGGTTTCATTCGTATCTTGTTCATCGAAGAATGACTGTAAAAATTCCTCACTTTGAAAATAACCGACTTCCTAACTCTATCTGATCTTGCTTCGTTCAACAGCGGTGTCCCACAGGGTTCGGTCCTGGGACCTAGTCTCTTTCTGTTAAAGGACATTAATGACTTCACAATCAATTTTCCATCGGTTTACTTCTCACTGTTCGCAGATGACACTAGCATAATCATCCAGGAAGATAATTTACTGAATCTTCAAAACAAATCTAAACTTGCCATGTCCAACATTTATGACTGGTTTGGTATTATTTTCCAAATGCACAGCCAAGCTACAGATTTCCAAATTGGAATCGATGAAAAAATAATAAGTCCCACGAAGTCTACGAAATTTTTAGGAATTTACTTGGATAACCACTTCAGATGGTGTGATCATATCAGGCATTTGAAAAGGAATTTGTGTCGGTCATTGTTTGCCATTCGGACAATCAAACAAAATTTAAATATATCCGTCGCCAGATCTGTTTACTTCGCATACTTCCATTCGCTGATGCAGTATGGAATAGAATTCTGGAAAAATGCTGTGGATGCAAAGGATATTTTTTTAACTCAAAAATAGCTATTCGTACATTGGGCAATCTAAATTACCGAGTCATAGGGTTTATTTCAAAAAGCTCAATATATTCACCTTATATCCTATCAGGTACAAATACCGGGTGATTCTCCAAGGTGGCTCACCCCTATAACTTTTTTATTATTGAAGATAGAAAAACGAAATTTGGGGGTTGTGTATTATAGTTCAATTTACATTTTTTGACATATTGACTTGCTTTATCGTACTTCCGGTTCGACCGGAAATGAGCATAACTTTCGATTTTTAAATGGGACATCCTATATATTTTTACTTATTTCGATCGAGAATGACATTCTAAATCCAACAACACCTCACTTGTCAATATTTGACAAATGAAGTAATTTTTATTTCAATTTTCATTTTTTGATCTAGAATGCCATGGATCGTGTAAATCGCTTCATTCTTGATCAAGTAACATGGGAAAAATACGACTTTGAGGCTTTTGACTTCACAGTCGTTGAAAGAATTATTCAAAAGTCTCAAATATGAATTTTTCCAGTTAACGTGAATTTTTCAAATGGAAAGGGGGTGGCTCGTCGGCTTTTTGTGAAAGATCATTTTCTTACGAATAATTTGATACCACACACTTTCACTTTATTTTCACTATTTCTGTGAGCGATTGCAAGAAGCGACCATACCCAATTACAAATAATACGTATTCGGTATGCACTGAGTCCTGTTATTCTAGTTATTCGTGACAAACAATTGAAGCTGTTGCTAGGACTATACCTAAACAAATAGGCCAATGAATATGCTGTCACTTTCAAAAATTCTTTTGTTGCATAGTTCATAATTTGATATGGAAAATTATACTAGAAACGAGAAAATTGACATGTTGCTAATTTACGGAGAAGCAAAAAAGAATGCATCTGATGCAGCTCGAATTTATGCTCAGAGATTCCCTAATCGTCGCCATCCCACTCGGCACTATTTTCCAAAACTGGAAAAGAAAATGCGAAATGAACCAGAAGAAAATGCCAATAAATTCATCGTCAGTGAAGAAAAAGAAGTAGACGTGTTGGCCTATGTTGAAGTGAATTGTACGGCGTCAATTCGCCAAATTGTTTCTGAGTGTGATATAAGTTATTCGTCCGTTTGGAGAATTCTCCACAAATATAATTATCGATCATTCAAGTACCAACTACACCAACATCTTTACGATAACGATCACAACCGAAGATTAACTTATTGCAACTGGTTTTTGACTAAATACAGAGAAGATGTACGTTTTCCATTTAAAATTATTTATTCAGATGAAACTCGATTCACCAACTTGGGTCTGTTTAATCGGAATAATAAAAGGTACTGGTCACAAACAAATTTACATCTCATGCAAGAAGGAAATTTTCAAGAGCGATTTGGTTTCAATTGCTGGATGGGTATTATCGGAGGAAAACTTTTAGGCCCAATAATTTTCGACGGACAACTTACTGGGGAAAAATATCTGCAGTTCCTTAGAAATCAAATAAATGATTTCATTGAAGATTTGCCACTAGCTACCCAAGTTGATATCTATTTTCAACAAGATGGAGCGCCACCTCACAATTCCCAAATCGTAAGAGAACATCTGAATGACACCTTCCCAGAAAAGTGGATTGGCACCAATGGACCTATTCAGTGGCCTGCGAGGTACATTCTTGAGATGTCATATTTTTTTATAATGTATTATTTCTTTTTCATATTCTAGATCACCAGATCTCACTCCACTAGATTTTTTTCTCTGGGGAACAATTAAAAATCAGGTTTATAATACAACATCAGCTACTCGTGAAGAACTGGAGTATAAAGTAAGGGTGGCATTCCAGAACGTTACTGCGGAACAGCTAAACAATGTGGTGCGCGCAACAATTGATAAAGTTGAACTTTGCCGTGATCAAGGAGGGGGTCATTTTGAAAATTTAGAAACTTAATGGACTAATGGTGATATTTGCGTCTTTTAAACAATTCTTAAAACGACTGTGAATTCAATTGTTTGTCACGAATAACTAGAATAACAGGACTTAGTGCATAAGTATACCGAATACGTATTATTTGTTATTGGGTATGATCGCTTCTTGCAATCGTTCACAGATTATAGTGAAAATAAAGTGAAAGTGTGGGGTATCAAATTATTCGTAAGAAAATGATCTTTCACAAAAAGCCGACGAGCCACCCCCTTTCCATTTGAAAAATTCACGTTAACTGGAAAAATTCATATTTGAGACTTTTGAATAATTCTTACAGCGACTGTGAATTCAAAAGCCTCAAAGTCGTACTTTTCCCATGTTACTTGATCAAGAATGAGGCGATTCACACGATCCATGGCATTCGAGATCGAAAAATAAAAATTGAAATAAAAATTACTTCATTTGTCAAATATTGACAAGTGAGGTGTTGTTGGATTTAGAATGTCATTCTCGATCGAAATAAGTAAAAATATATAGGATGTCCCATTTAAAAATCGAAAGTTATGCTCATTTCCGGTCGAACCGGAAGTACGATAAAGCAAGTTAATATGTCAAAAAATGTAAATTGAACTATAATACACAACCCCCAAATTTCGTTTTTCTATCTTCAATAATAAAAAAGTTATAGGGGTGAGCCACCTTGGAGAATCACCCGGTATACAATCATCTTTCTGAAAATCTAAAATTCCTCTCTATGAATAAATTCAAACGTGAGTTGAAAATTTTCTTGAAACAACAATCATTTTATAGTTTAGAAGAATTTTTTAATTGTTAAATAAAAATCCTTATATTACTTTACTTCCATCGGGGTCCATTGTTGAAGTCTGTTTTCAACATAATACCTAACAAAACATGTAAGTATTAAAAAACAAAAAACTGTTAGAAAATTGTACCTGTTGTATGTAGATGTATTGTATTAATATTATATTATTCTTGCTTTCCCGACGCCTCTGCAGAGGCTGAAATACTGTGTAAAAATTATGAAATTACTTTTTAAAATGCTTATTTTGTGTCATGATGTTTTTCTGGAAAATAAAACTAATCTAATCTAATCTATTCCATATTCATGATGAGATTCAGGTACTGATATCGTTCACCTAGATGATGACAATGCTAGTGGCGATGCTAGTAGGCTTACTCCAAATGAAATAAATGCTGTAGAAAACTATGACTTGAAACATCATGTATACCGCTTTTAAAAAACCGAATTAATGGAAAATTCTTACCAAATCAAATCAAAAAGTAGTGTCCAAATGATCTGGTTCTTGTTGATAAAGTTAAAAACAAACAGTTTTCAGGCAGAAAATACAAGTTGAAATACAGCACATGTTCACACATGGAGTAATATACAGTGCCCGTCTAAAGTCCGTTCCCCACCTACTAATTTTTGAACCACCTGGTATATCGCAACTAAATTTAGAGGGCTTTAATAGCAGATAAAAACCAACTTTTTCATGGAAAAATCAAAGCTAAAAGTTTTAAAATGGTGGCTGAGCGCCATCTTCGATATTTTTTTACAGAAAATCCAAGAAGTGAAACTGAAAATAATTTTAAATGTCCTCTAAACGGGTTGGGATATACGCTACTAGATGGCGCCACGAGTAAGATATCTTGTTGAAATTACTGTTTATTTTCATAAACCTATTCAGATCAGATTGAATGTTTTATACTGAAAACAACTTGATATAGTGTTCTAACAAGTTATTACTTTGAGTTTTCCTTCGGCACAACTGTCAATGATAGTGAGAACTAACTTTGTTTATTGGCTCTCGTGTGCGCACGAGTCGTGGAGATGGTGAACAGAAACATTTACTGATTGCATGGTAAACCATGTTGTGAAAATAAAGCAACCCCAGCTTTCTTTTTTGATATGTTTTTCTACCGTTAGCATGTCAAATGCACCCCTATACATTTCTCGAGAAATTGCCGATAGATGGCATTATAAAATAGCTGTCATCAAAATTGTCACTAGACAGTTAATCTGATCATAAATCAAGATCCCAATCAGATGGTGATCGTGATCCAGATACAAATAGGAAAGAAAAAAAGGACAAAGGTTTGGTCTTCCCGTTAGGAAGCCATTTGACCTGCTTTTCTTCTTTCCAATTTAGACGCCATTGCGGAAGCATCGTTGAGTCGAGTCTATTGAATGATGCCTCGTATCGCACGATTTCGATTTATGTTTATTTTCGGCGTAGCCCGTGGAATCACTTCGTGTAAAGTGAGTGGACCTAATAAAAGATATGTTGAACGAAAATCTCAACTTCCTTTTTATTAGGGTTCCAGGGTAGAGCAATAGCCCCCTTCTTCCTGAGGCTGTAAAGCCAACAGCTGATTCTCTCCCCAAGAAGTCTGTGGCAGAGCACTCTATCATGCTAATTTGAACAGAGTACCTTCTCACGCTATGTTAGGATTGTTAGGAGCTGTACAAAAGCAGACGAGATTGAGGATTGAGGATCCTGAATGTAGCAGACTGGGTTATTCCCCATTCCCGTGAGTTTTTTTCCCCCATTTTGTATTTGGTTGTGAGGATTGTAGGATGGCACAGTCTACAAGAACTGTATATAGTTGGATGTAATCCAGGAATGGACGATGGGCTATTTCCCCCACAGTGATTCGTCTCTCCATCTCGTACTTGGTTATGGTGAATCATCATGGGAACCTAGACTCCACCTTGCCTAGCTCCCTAGGCAATCAGGACTGTTGAACTATTTTATTTTCAATTTTATTCTATGAACTTTACCTGCCCAATATTTTTTAATATTAGTAATCTGACTGCATTTTAAGAGTCACATGTAAAGCCCATGTACAGTACTGAACATTCGCTATTGTCAACATCCAATTTGGAAAATTGACCAGGTATTTTCATGATTATTTTTCTTACATTTTTGGTGCACTAAGTCAGGTGGTCTCTCTTATAATTGCATTCCACCTTCTGTGGTGTGAAATATAACTTCCCAGATGTAGGTTTCACTACTATGTAGATAGTGTAAAAAAATTAAAGGGTAGAAGGTATATGTTGAATATACGGGGTTAAAAGCAAGGTAGTGTTTTACTTCAAGTGGTTCCCAAGTATACATACTTTCTCTAACAAAGTGACAGATTGAAAATTGATAACAACATGTGTTTTATTTGAATATTTTTTTTAGAATTCCAACTGTTTATACTGTCTTGTTTTCTCGGATCGGACAAGATCCTGAGAACTATTATTATTAGAGCCGAGTGGCGCCATTTACTTTGGATTTGATATTTGACTGACCGACCCCGGCCACCATGCATTACCGACTACCATAGCTAACGGGACAGTAACATTTTATTTCTCGAGGAAAGTAAGAAGGTTACAAACACCCCGTATATTATTCCATTTTCGAAATTTGCTCATAATTCTCAACAGTTTTCTCTAATACACTTTTCTCCCAGACTCAATTGTTTTCGAAATATTAACGTTTGAAAAGTGACATTCCGGTATGAAATGAAGTATGGATTTTGGTCACTTCTTGTGAAACATTTTGCTAGCTACACGTTATTATTTATTTGTAGTTAAATCTCTTAATTATTTCGACTGATAAGAGGCATAAAGAGAGTTTATTAAGGATAAACAGCACCACTTACCGAAAAATCTCGAAGCCTACGAATGTGTTCTGTAAATTCACAATCAAAACAAATTAGTTGGCTAAAAAATAATATTTTATTTTTCACATAACTCTTTTATTTAACCCCAACAATTATTTTATCAATTGTTCAAAGTGGCCCCCTCCTAAATCTTGACAATAAAGTGCCCTATTATTAATAGCTTCTCTCACGTTGATGAAAGTCTGTTCATCTATTTTTTCACATGTATCTATTATTCTGCGTTCCAACTCTTTTATTGTTTGGCATTCATTGGCGTAGATTTTTGACTTCAGATACCACCAAAGGAAAAAATCTAGAGGTGTAAGATCCGGAGATCTTGGTGGCCACTCTGTACTTCCCCTGCGACCTATCCATCGCCCTGGAAAGTTAGTATCGAGGAAGTCTCTAGCCATGAGATCGAAATGGGGAGGTGCCCCATCCTGCTGAAATATGCTTTCACGATTTTCAAACTCTTCGTGATTGTTCAGTACAATTTGCCTTATTCGAGGTTCAATTTCAGTTTCTACAAGATTTTTATAACGAACTCCTGTGAGATTGCCTCTGATGAAAATCGGCCCAATAACGCGATTGCCTAAAATCCCCGTCCAAACATTCACCTTTTCAGGAAACTGGGTATGTCCCTCTCTGAAAATATGCGGATTAGTATCGGTCCAGTATCGTACATTCTGTTTGTTGACTTTTCCATTAAGAAAAAACGTGCATTCGTCTGAAAAACATACACGTTTTAGAAATCCCCGTTCTCCTTCAGTTGTTCTTGTTAACCACTCATAGAATTCAACCGTCCGGTCTGGATCATCCTCCGTGAGAGCATGCAGGATTTTAATTTTATAGGGATGAAACTTTTTTTCCTTTAGGACTCTTTGGACACTTTTTGAACATACTCCACAGGATTCAGCAACTACAGATGTCGAATTTCCACCTTTTTTCCTTGTGAAAGAGGCGGTCTTCCTGATCTTGGAGCATCTTTCAGCGTACCAGTTGCTTATGGAGCTTATTTAAAAGTTTGCGCAAATATATCCTAGAAATAGGATTCTCAGGAAATCAATAATTAAACATACGGACTGCTAGATGATAATTTCTTCCAGCTTCTCCAAATATCAAAACTGCTTAAAATTTATCGTCTAAACTACGAGCCATGATCATACTTTCCATAAAATAATTGAGGCGGTCAACGGACTATTTGACAGTTACAGTTAATTTGACAGTAAACAAGACGTTACCGCAACGATTTTCTCCAATGCAAACTTGATTGAAAGCAACATTAGTGTTTTTGGTTGGGTTTGAAATGAACAAAATTTCAGCTTTCAAACGTTAATATTTCGAAAAGAATTGAATTTAGAAGTGAAGTGTATCGGAGAAAACTGTTGAGAATTATGAGCAAATTTAGAAAATGGAATAATATATGGGTTATATATAACATATAGTAGCAAGGGTGACCAGAGGATGCCCACAAGGTGGAATACTATCCCCGCTTCTGTGGAATCTGATCGCAGACTCGCTGTTGGAAACACTAAACGACGCAGGACATAGAGCCCTTGGATATGCTGACGACATAGTAGTCTTAGCACAAGGGAAATTTAATACAACGGTTAGAGATCGCATGCAGGAGGCTCTTAACCTGGTCACGAGATGGACGGACTTGGAGGGGTTGAACGTCAACCCTAAAAAGGCAACCATAGTAGCATTCACCCGAAGACGAAAAACAGAGGGCCTAGAACCTATACGACTTCGAGGAGAGAACTTACAGATAAAGGGAGAAGTCAATTATCTTGGAGTGATTCTCGACTCTAAGTTGACATGGAACCAGCATCTAGAAAAAACAACAAAAAAAGCGGTGACCTCACTAGTGATGACCAGACGATCATTTGGAAAAAAATGGGGGCTGAAACCACATATGCTGCACTGGTTGTATAGCTCGGTGGTCATGCCTTCCATCACATATGCCTCTTTGGTGTGGTGGCCCAAGACACAACAAAGAGGAGCCATAACAAGACTAAGCAAGGTGCAAAGGCTTGCCTGTCTTGGAATCACAGGGGCAATTAAATCAACACCAACTGCACACTCCCTTTCAGTTAGAAATCGAGACACCAGCTCCGCATTAGCTCTTCATTTCATCCAAACGGGTCACCCCATAGATTTCGAGAAAACGAAAACCATCGCCCCAGTACGTTCAAGAACTTCTCGTTTTATCAGAGAAGCCATCGAAATCGAAAAACGGCCTGATTGCCTGAACATTAAAGATGATAGCCGTAAATTGAACCCCATTTGAAAGCCCCTTCTTCCAACCGTAATTACCAGGCCACGTGAAACTTATCCGCAATCAATTATTATCCCATTAACTCCAACTACACAGCAGGCACCAGCAGACAAGACAAACGAGAAAACCCGTAAGACCCGCCCACCTCCAGGTAGCCAACCACCTATAAATACTACAGTGCAACCAACATCGGATCGTCTTTTGAGATCAAGGAGTAGGCAGGTTGAGACCTTGATATCTCTCAAGACCACGACTCGAGGAGTAGGCAGATAGAGGCCTCGCAGTCACACTCTTGAAAATGGCTCCAAAGCAGGAGCCGAAACGTCGAGTTATAAACTCTCAACGCGGTTCAACCCATGAACTTAGTAATGTACATATATATATATATATATATATATATATATTAGCAGCTGAGGTTGCCATGGAAAACCCAAGGAAAATAGCTTTTTTGCTGTCGGATTGCTTCTCAACCAAATCCAGTGCTGCAGGTATATCATAAATACCCATCTGGTGGAAGCTAAAATTGACATTTAGCTAACAAGTACTGAATTACTCATTTTCCTCACGAGTTAGGAAAGTGGTACTTCTCCGCACGCTACTGCAGTTGGTTGGACAATTCCAAGTAGAGTCCGTCCTGTTGAGTGCGGAAATAGTTATTTTTCTACGACCATTAAGAAAAATGAACATTTCAATTGCGTCTTCGATTAAGAATCCTACCACGTTGTAACACCCATTTTCATTTCCCACGGGCTAGCTGTATCGAAATATTTCATTTCCTACGATTTTCAGGAACTACTAGACTGTCACTATAGGTAGGTATTAACGAATTTTATGAACATAAATAATATCGAATCAAGTTTGTTTACGTCTGTCTAATAATTTGTCATTTCACATCAGTAAATAATTACAAAATTCGATTGAAAAAATTGAGTTATGTCGGGGCGTGGCGCAGTGGTTAGAGCGTCCGACTCTGAGTCGAAAGGTCCGGAGTTCGAATCCTGGTTGGGCTGGGATTTTTTAATTTAATTTAACCGATTAAATTATTAAAATCTCGTGGCTCGACTAGGGTGAGTCCTGCACGATTTACTGTTGCGTTCCAATTAACAGTGCTGCTCCTAAGGTGGCGTATGGAGTTAGTAACAAGGCCTATAAAGAACACATGGCTAATGACCACAGCAGTCGATGCCAAAACATCAGATAAAAAAAAAATAAAAAAAAAAAAAAAAAAAAAAAAATTGAGTTATTAAAAATGATTAGCGATAGTGAGGATGATTCAACATTGACACCGCCAAATATTACCGAAATGGCTAAGCTCACCTCATTAAATTTATTACCAGAATTGTCAAAGAAGAAATATAAATCTGCTTTCAAATCTTTTATGGATTGGCACTCTTAGCAGCACACATTATCTTTCTCCGAAAGCGTCCTTTTGGTTTATTTTGCCGGTATATCGAAGAAGTTCAAATCCCCCACCCGTTGGAGTCAATATTAGATAACAATCGGATTCTATATTTTTGAATAGTAGACAGATACTTTCTATATAGCAGTTGATTTGAACAAATTATTATGTGCTCTAGTAACGACGAGTGTTGATTCAGATGACACATGGACTTTGGATGGTGGGAGCGAGGGTTCAAATCCACGCAGCCACATTTTTTTTTTTCATTCTATAAAATCGATTAGTGTTTGATTTTTATAATAACCTACGTAGGTAGGTACGTGTACAGAAAGAAAAAAATAGATGTTTCATTCAACAGGTGTAGAAAGAAAAAATTATCTGAACCATGTAAAAATGACGGCAGGAGAGTTTGTGATAAAAAGGAGTATTAAAAATAATACAGATTTGTTGATGATTCAGATGGTCGTAGAAATAGTATAGTGTATAAAGAGCATAAAATGACCCATTTCCCACTCGTAGGTATATGAAATTTTGTAGTACGAGCGTACTACAAAATTTCATATACCTACTCGTGGGAAATGTATGTCATTTCATGCTCGTTGTACAATATACTATTGTAACACGGTATCTTCTCTGTATGAGTATAGATTTTTCGGTAGTCAAAGTGATAAATTTCATCCAATAATTCCAAGATAAGAGAGAGATATCGAACACTAAAGTTTGTCTGAATTGATCTGTATACTTCAAAGAAATATAAATAATTCGTTAACCTTAAACATAGAAAATGAAAATCTCTATGTCTATCAATCACGAGAGAATCAATCGTTAGACTCACAAAACCGACCATATTGCCTGCAACTCCTGCTTTCGCCTCTCTAACTCACCTACACGGGCCATTTTCTTTATTCACTCAACCCCATTGAAATACATTTCGAGTAAAAGAATGTTTCTTATCGTATTCTTCCCTTCGCCGTACGGTCTTATCGAAATGCCAGTGAATAAACAGGAATTTCCAACAATAAAGGAACAATGAGAATGTTTGATTGTCACATAAATGGAAAATAGGAAACGTTACATGGGTTTATGTGCTCTATAACTTCTTTTCAATGGAGATTCGAGGAAACATCATTGAAGGCATACAAAGTTATCGGGAGCAACAAAGGGGTACAAGAAAGTTGGTGCATGCACTGACAGGGACTTGTTGGAAAGTTTGGGAAATGTGTGATTTTGTGTTTCGACGCTGATGATTTTCGTCAGTAATAACAAGTTGGTCTGAATATATTCGAATTGATTTTGTCGATTTGTTGTTGGCGACATACAATTCACTTGGCAATAAAATTCAGAATTGGGAGAAAATAAACATAATAGAGTAAGTAGTATTGACCCTTTCAGACCCATCTCTATTTGAACAGATGATTTTTTTTACTTTGTCCTTAGGTTGTTTAATTTTTTCTAAGATTTTTGGAACTTGTATGAAGGTGCCAAGTTTATCCGTTTTTGACAATTGATATGTGCACTACAGTGGACCTGCCTTCTGAGTAAAACTTTTTTCACAGCAGCTACATTTGAAAGGCTTTTCTCCAGTATGAGTAAATCTATGCATATGTATGAGAGAAACTTCTTTCGCAGCAGTCACACTTGAATGGCTTTCCTCCAGTGTGAATGATCATATGCTGTTGCAAACCTACCTTCTGAGTAAAACCTTTTTCACAGCAGCTACATTTGAATGGCTTTTCTCCATTGTGAATGATCATATGCTTTCGCAAACTTGCCTTCTGAGTAAAACCTTCTTCACAGCAGCTACATTTGAATGGCTTTTCTCCAGTGTGAGTAAATCTATGCATTTGCAGAGTCTGCCTATGAGAGAAACTTCTTTCGCAGCAGTCACACTTGAATGGCTTTTCTCCAGTGTGAATGATCATATGCTGTTGCAAACCTACCTTCTGAGTAAAACCTTTTTCACAGCAGCTACATTTGAATGGCTTTTCTCCAGTGTGAATGATCATATGCTGTTGCAAACTTGCCTTATGAGTAAAACCTTCTTCACAGCAGCTACATTTGAATGGCTTTTCTCCAGTGTGAGTAAATCTATGCATTTGCAGAGTCTGCCTATGAGAGAAACTTCTTTCGCAGCAATCACAATTGAATGGCTTTTCTCCAGTGTGAATGATCATATGCTGTTGCAAACCTGCATTCTGAGTGAAACCTTTTTCACGGCAGCTACATTTGAATGGCTTTTCTCCAGTGTGAATGATCTTATGCTGTTGCAAACTTGCCTTCTGAGTAAAACCTTCTTCACAGCAGCTACATTTGAATGGCTTTTCTCCAGTGTGAGTAAATCTATGCATTTGCAGAGTCTGCCTATGAGAGAAACTTCTTTCGCAGCAATCACAATTGAATGGCTTTTCTCCAGTGTGAATGATCATATGCTGTTGCAAACCTGCCTTCTGAGTGAAACCTTTTTCACAGCAGCTACATTTGAATGGCTTTTCTCCAGTGTGAATGATCATATGCTGTTGCAAACTTGCCTTTTGAGTAAAACCTTCTTCACAGCAGCTACATTTGAATGGCTTTTCTCCAGTGTGAATGATCATATGCTGTTGCAAACCTGCCTTCTGAGTAAAACCTTTTCCACAGCAGCTACATTTGAATGGGTTTTCTTCAGTGTGAGTAAATCTATGCATTTGCAGAGTCTGCCTATGAGAGACACTTCTTTCGCAGCAGTCACACTTGAATGGCTTTTCTCCAGTGTGAATGATCATATTCTTTCGCAAACTTGCCTTCTGAGTAAAACCTTTTTCACAGCAGCTACATTTGGATGGCTTTTCTCCATTGTGAATGATCATATGCTTTCGCAAACTTGCCTTCTGAGTAAAATCTTTTTCACAGCAGCTACATTTGAATGGCTTTTCTCCAGTGTGAGTAAATCTATGCATTTGCAGAGTCTGCCTATGAGAGAAACTTCTTTCGCAGCAGTCACACTTGAATGGCTTTTCTCCATTGTGAATTATCATATGCTGTTGCAAACCTGCCTTCTGAGTGAAACCTTTTTCACAGAAGCTACATTTGAATGGCTTTTCTCCAGTGTAAGTAAATCTATGCATTTGCAGAGTCTGCCTATGAGAGAAACTTCTTTCGCAGCAGTCAGACTTGAATGGCTTTTCTCCAGTGTGAATGATCATATGCTGTTGCAAACCTGCCTTCTGAGTGAAACCTTTTTCACAGAAGCTACATTTGAATGGCTTTTCTCCAGTGTGAGTAAATCTATGCATTTGCAGAGTCTGCCTATGAGAGAAACTTCTTTCGCAGCAATCACACTTGAGTGGCTTTTCTCCAGTGTGAGTGCGTATATGATTGCTAAAGGAAACATTTTGGATAATTATTAATTTTATTTCTTTATGGGTAATACCTAAGTAGGAAACAAAGCATTAATACATCTTTTATCCACGAAACGATATAGATGAACCCTAATTTTTTTGGTACATTACGAGAGTTTTGCTTTTGCAGTCGGAAAATTTGGATCTAGGAATACGTACACTCTTAGTCTACAAACAACAAAAAAAAAACGAAATTTTAAGAATACCTCTATGTTGGTGCGAATCTTCTTCCCATCTATCATTCTCGTCGCTGAAATTTTCAATGTTAAAATCATCATTATCTGAATAGTCTAGTAACTTTTCATATGGTAACCCTTTTCCACTCATTTTAAACGAAAATATCTGAAGCAAGGACGTTTTTTAGTTTTTCCAAAACGAAATGTATATGTATCACTTAGTCTACTTAGTCCCAATATGCACTATAGTACAAGTTTTCAGGTGGCCAAAATCCCAAAGTACTTTCAAAATTGTAATAATCTCGAGTAATTATATCAAAAACTTACTATTTTTGAACAAATAACAATTTTTTGAACAAAATTGAAAAAAAAACAACGAAAACAAACAGGTGCATGGCATTCGGTAAATGGCCTCCTTATCAGAACAAGAACTGCGTAGTGTATTAATCTTTTCATGGGCAGAACATATGCGGAATTTATACTTATGCCTGCATGCAAACATGTATAATGGAATGCGGCAGTCAAAATTGAATATCAACCCGTTTTTATATTTGAATAAATGCTGTCCACTTGAGTGCACGCCAGGATCGAAAAGGTTGAGTAAATTTTTTTCACGAGAATTGAGGGATTGCAGATATGAACTATTTCACATAACTGTGACTCTGCCTGTCTGCTTTTTCACCTGCACAGAGAAAAACCATCCAAGTAACATTTGTTGCTGACTTTTGGAGTAGGTGAAATTTTTATTACAGAAAATATTTCTGTCTCCATTATCGTCGGAATAATTTATGCAAGATACAAAAATAGCAACCCCGCAAAGTCTCAACGATTTACGACCTATTAGCATTTTATGTGCAATATCCAAAGCATTTGAAAAAATCGTTAACACTCAAATGGGAACTTATCTAGATAATCAAGAGATACTTCCACCAACGCAGTCTGGTTTTCGATCGAGCCATAGCTGCACTACCGCGCTTCTCAAGGTTGTAGATGACATCCACACATCAATAGATGATAATAAACTAAGCGTCTTAGTGCTTATCGATTATTCCAAAGCATTCGACAGAATCAGCCATGAACTACTATTGAATTTATTGACATATCTTGGTTTCTCCATTAAAGCTGTGACTCTAATGAGGAATTATTTGCTAGGTCGTCTTCATTGCACATCCCTAAACGGAAATAAATCAAATTTTCTAGAAATACATAATGGTGTACCACAAGGCTCAATTTTGGGACCTTTATAATTTGTCATTTATACCTCACAGTTTCCTCTCTGCCTCCGCCACACTAATATACACAGTTATGCTGACGATACCCAAATTTATATGGAATTTGAAGAAAAACATCTATACGAAGCCTGTCAACTTATCAATGAAGATCTCAATTCGCTTGTCGAACTTTCGAAGAAATATTGCCTCTCAGTGAATACAGCCAAATCTCTTGTAATGCTATTTGGTCGTACCGTCACCAGGAAGCGTTGTTTGAATGAAGTTCAAATATTTCTCGAAAATTCGCTCATACCTTGTGTTGATCAAACAAAAAACCTGCGCTTGATAATTGATTATTCACTCAAATTCACCTCCCACACCTCGCTGATTCTAAAGCATGGATATTCCAATCTCAAAGCAATATATTCCAACCGAGGTATTCTGAATTTGAAAACAAAAAAAAATCTCTGTTAAGCTGTCGTTCTGTCACATGCGAACTATGCTGATGTGGTGTATGGGCCCAATTTAACACAAAAGGACAGAAAAAGACTACAGCTTTTACAAAATTCATGTTTAAGGCTAATCACAGGAACGCGCCGACGCGAGCATGTCTCACATCATCTGAAAGAAGTCGGATGGTTGAACATGGAAACGAGGCGGGTGTTCCATGCGTGCACGTTATTACATAAAATAATAACTTCAAGTAAACCAACGTACCTCTACCAAAAAATAAGAGTTCGCACAGACGTACACAATCTGAACCTTAGGTTCAGAAATCAGCTCACACCTCCCCAACATAGAACTTCGCACTTTCATTACCTGGTTTTACAATAGGCTCCCGAATAATCTCAAGGATTTGGACCCCATCAAATTCAAATACACCTTGAGGAATCTTTTACTAACTAATAAAACACCTACTCTGTTCTCTCCTTTCAGGTGTTAACCATTACTACAGAATGGCTGCCCCCCTTTGAGTTTTGATCTGCAAAAGTGATTCATAATATTTGTATAATGTACTGTTTGCATCTTTGATTGTTTCTTTATTATTCATTCTGTTTTCTCTCCCACTCACTTATTATCTATATGTATATATCTATTTATATTGTGAATTCAAGGAGTGATTTATTCTGTGTACATATACACTATATACGTGTGTTTAAACAATTTTTGATTTTTTTGGTTGGAGCAAGATCTGGCTGAGTCACTTGTGACCTAGTCAGAAATTGAATCCCACCATTTGATAGGACTGATGAATTTCTCATTATTTTGTTTTTTATTGTTATTTCTTACCAATCAATAAATTCGATTTTTATTATTATTAAAATATTAAACAGTTGAATGATCTGGTGCATAGTTTTCATGCTTCGGTTGTTCCTGCCTGAACTTGTGACGCTACTGATAAAAATTTCAGCAGCATCCACCATTCAGAAGAAAACGATTTCACAGATTCGCGAATGTGTGTAAGAGGTAGATATACTGGGTATTAGATCAACTAGATATTATTATAATCAGTTTGCACATGTGAACTCATCAGACATAGACAATTACAAAGTTACAGACGTACATATACGAGGATGTATTGATATCTAGTTAGCCTAGACCAGTTCCCTGCATAAACAAAATATTGCGTTACCATAGCAACAAACAATAACTTAGAAGTGTCAGTGTAAAGTTTGACGTCAAAGAAGTAAACCAGAGTTTCGCCTACCAGGAAAGGTCAATTTCGAAGTCGGGAGAAATAAATCGGTTTCCTCTATCAAACCCAACCCTCATTATAACCTTTCACATATTTCAGTAGCCCAAGAATCCAAAATCTGACACACTCTCATCAATATTCCGCTCAGGCGATCAGTGTTTGCGTCAGCCCTCCAGATACGGCCGGCCCTGATATGGAAAACTGTCCGATTTCATCTTCCGAATTCAAGCATAATCTACCAGTGGCAAGAAAAAGTATTGTCGGTCGGAAGACTTGGTTATTATGAACGACATAATGTGTGATCATCTGAGGCAAAAACTATCAAGATTCTCTAATAATAAAAATAAGATCAATAATAAATGTGTCATCACAAAATAGAGTAAAAAATACTTATTTATGCAACAAGTGCAAAATGTTAGTATTTATTGCACTCGACGTGAAATTGTCCGTCAGGCCGAGTTGGACAACAGTCGAGTGCAATAAACAATTTTTGTGTTCGTGCAAAACTGTTTTAGTATCTATCGATTCTGTCAAAGTTCTACGTCGAAAAGTCCGGAGAATCTGAGGGTGTTGCCACGAGAGGTGCACCAAATTAAAAAATTTCAGGACTGAAATTTTTTTAGAAAACATGTTTTAGTGGTGATTTGGTGGTCAGCAGCAACTGACATGTCATTAATGTCAAAAAGAATTAGATTTTTGGAACTCTTGCAAACAACACACGGATATGGTCAGAAAACTATCAGGAAATAACATTTAGTGTCCTTTTTTACTGATATTGATGTTGTGAACGTTAGTTCTGAATCAAATATGTTTTGTATAAATATATAGGTGTTAAATTTTCATGACTTTCGAAGAACAGTATAGGACTATATAGCAAGTAACGCATTTGCTTCATTGTGAGCCATTTCAGTTCAGTCGATTTGCTCGAAAATCCCTTTCAAAATTTGCTCGTGTAAAAGATTATTTTTACACACTTACTTTGCATTTTTTGCAATCGACTATTTTGGAATTGACATTTGATGTTACGTTTTGTCGAAATGGACGCTAACATGACATTTTGAAGAAAACTACGTTGTCACCTAGCAAGAACCTTACTAGTAACGCAATATACAAATAAATACAAATAAATTGTACTAGATTGAATTTCTCATAATTGCCCATGCACAAGGTTTCTTTTATGGGTACACCCTGCGACTATTCATCATAACAGTGCATGTTATATGTATCCATTTAGTGTCAATTCGTCTCATTTGAATATTTGTAGAATGATTCTTAATGGAAAACCTTTTATTATATTATTTTATCATTCGAAAAAAGGTAGTCTAGACACTCCACTCATTGTAGTATTTATTGTATTGCTTACACTGTTGATGAAATATAATTATTACTGTTGTTGATGTATCAATAGTTGAAATATTAGTATTTAGATTTTATATTTGATATAACATTCTTACTTATGTTTACCCCTTCTAAATTTTAGATTTTTTATATTATTTATATTTTTATACACCTGTTACATTTTTTATTTTTATATATGTATATCTATATTATTATTTGCACACAAGTAGTACCTACCTACTGCTTTCGTGCTATACTTATATTCACCAATAATCACGTACAAGCTGTTATGAGCAGCTTCTGTGATTCTCCTCGTTTATTCCAGATACTTTTAGAAATTTTGTACTTATTGGAATATTGTTTTCTTGAATAAACGTTATTATTATTATTAGTATGGCGTGTTTCATCATCAAAGACTTCGCCAACTTTTCAGTGCATTGGACAAAGATTATGATGCAGATAAGGTAAAAAATCGCGTCCTCGAACACTTTCATAATTTTTTTCTCTGGCGATCTGGAATCGACTTTTATAGTTATTAGCACTGGAAAGGAATCCCATAACATGGTACACGGACGGGTCCAAAATTCCCGACGGAACTGGAGCAGGAGTCTTTGGGCCTCGCACCAAATACTCCGAACTCATGCGCCAGTTTCCCAACATTTTCAAGCGGAAATTAACGCAATAGAAAGATGCATTCAGTTCAATCTCGACAGGAAAAAGCGAAACAAGGAAATCACAATCCTCTCCGATGGTCAAGTAGCCATCTAAGCGTTGAGCTGGCACGAAAAGGGACTCAACGCCACTGATCGTACCAGAACCGTTCTGCGGACTTGGAAAATCTTACTTCCGAAAAGAACTCAATGAAACTGAAGAGGCAATGAGAGCAACATACTGGCAAAGACTTCCAGGCAGGCCAAAAGTCTCCTCGGCAATGTCAACTGAGCAACATCGAAGTCACTGATCAACCTCAGCAAATCTAGTCTGAAGAAAATTACGGGATTTCTGACGAGGCACTGCAGACTTAAAGAACACCTGAGGAAGCTAGGCTTAGACGAGGACAGCACCTGCAGGTTTTGTTGGGAACATCCAGAAACACCCCACCATATATTGATGGAGTGTTTTGCTGTACATCACAAAGGATTGAATATACTGGGATCACACCAGCTAACGGTGGGAGAAATACCATGAATAGAACCCCTCAAAATCCTTCAATTCATTAAGGAATTGAGACTTGAGGGGCTGCTGTGAACGAGAACACCTTGAGATAGCAGAAGAAGATGGGGCACACTAGATCTAATTAGGACAAATTAGGACAATTAGGTCGCAGCGCATGTAACCATCCACACTAACCATTACCATCAACATGGTCATTATCCAGATTTTTCAAAAATATTGATACTATTATTATTGCCAGAAGAACACAACCATTCTTGTTTTGTGACGATCTTCTTTCATACAAAAAATACATTGTTGGATATAGCTAAATAGAAATTTGTATTTAATTTTCGCAAACCCATCGAATTGGTGAATATTTATGAAAAAATCCTGCACTAACGAACGACATCTCACCGCTTTGATATTATTCAAGTTCAGTTCCTGCGGAGGATTACTGCCATGCCGCCATAATCATATGAGAGAAAGATCACAGAAACAGCATTCATTTCCTCTAATAAACCTAATCCCCACGAGCAGAGCAGCGCAACCCTCGGTTGGATCCGACGCATCAAACATCGGCCTAGGAGCAGTTGACCGACGCGATACTCTGACTGCATGGGAGATCCCTCGCTTTGTAACAAAAGACGACCGATCCATCAACAAGACGTGCTTGATTATTTGGTTCATGCAGCTCTGGCAGAGATCCCTTTTCTGATAGAGGTCAGTGGGATATACGGGGTGTCCGCGAAAATGCTGCATCTGGTATTCAACATAATTGAGTTATGCATTTTTTCATCAAACACTATCATACATGACGAATACAATTTGTAATTTCCATCATAATTCTTAAAATAATTAATTATGTTCATATCCCAAAAATGAGATATTTACAATGAAAAATAAAAATTGTAAGAAACCGTGATTTTGAAATTTATTTCAAATAATGCTCGAAAGGAGCATCCATTGAATCTACATCTGGAAGCTATTAAATTCAGCATGCAGTTTATGATACCGAGAAGGGTCCAGAACCTTCACATTTGTTAGCTAGGAATATCGTTCCTATACAGACTTGAGAGATATATGAGGGGAATTCATTAAATCGAACAAAATATTTTTCATTAAGTAATCAGTTTCATTATGAACTCAACGACATATTTCTATTAAGAGAATTGATATAAGTAGACATAAGAATACTTGTTTAGATATGAGGAGTTTTTTTTCATAATGCGAAGAATTTTCATTGTTTTTTTTTTCTTGTAATTCTATCTGAGTTATAGAATATTTAATGCATAAGCAGAAAAGGAATTCTATTTACTAATTAATTTTTGAACAACTCTTATATTTAGTGCAAGGCCTGTATAAAAATTGGGCATTTGGAGGCGAGAGATTTTATTCGCCTTTACGGCAATTTCGCTTCAGATTTCGAGAGAGTTAGATTTTTGCTGATAATGCAACCTTTTCTAGTAAATGATCTGTTTCAAATTATCCGTTGAATGATTTGGTAGAAATATTATATTTTTGAATAGCTGAATAACGTAAATATCAGGAAATTTCATTCAATTCACCGATTTTCATTGGATTTGTTTGGTTAAGAACTCATAAATTGAAAACTTCTTAGTTATTCCGGCATTCTGATTTTTTCCTTTCAACCTATTGAATTATTTTCACCGATTTCTTTATTTTATGAAGTTACATTTCATCTTCCACCTGGGCCTTCGGCCTAGATATTACTGAATAACAATTCGATAAGTATTTGAAAAGATTGAAATCCAGAAAAGTGTTGAAGATAATAATAAATAAAGTAACTTGGTTAATCAAAACTAGTGTGTGTGCAGAACTGGTAGCAGCTTTCTGATATGCTTTTCCGATAATGAGACTTGATAGGTGAGTAAATATACAGGGTGTTTCATAATAAATGCGCTGGACTTCAGGATGTGATAGCTCGTCCAAAAATATGAAAAAAAGTTTCTATTAACTGACCCTCTAAATGCACTCTAAATTTCGAAGCTACCATCCAAACCACGGTAAGTAATGCTTGATTTATAATATGAAAATGTAACGAAACCAACATATTTCAGTTGTCACGTGGATGAGATTTAGTACCAAAAATATCTTTGATTTGGATTCGAGATCGATGAGAGCAACTGATTCGTAAGAGGAATTTGAATCCCTACATTCAAGAGCGTGATTTTGCCCAACTAACGGCTAATTCTTATGTATTCATGGTAAGACCGTTCCATTCATACCGGATATAAGGATAGTTTATGGTTATAATCATAAGAAATATGATTCGAGTTGAAGAAAATTTCCGTGTGCACATTCTTGAAAAATAGACAATTCATAGAATATTTAGCCGCTGAGGCTATAGCATTATCGTTTTTATTTGGACTCTCAGTCGATAATTAAAAAAATTATTGCATTTACCTCATCACATCATTAATTTCATTTTAATGATAATAGTCATTTTAGTAAGGCCTGCAGTTTAGGCAATAACAATCTTCAGTAATCTATATTGAGTTTTGAAAACTAACACTTACAAAAGCCTAGTATTTGTTTCTGATTGATATGTCTTCCTACGATTCTTTTTTCTGATAATACGAGGTTTTAAGTTTGTTGAATTGCTTGAAATTTAGTTTATTTTTGTTTCGTCCTATTTTACTCTTAGTGGTTCTGCCGTTGATATTTTTATGAACTCTACTAGGTTCCAAATTAGGAACTCTCTAGAAGATCGGTAAAACGTGATTTATTATTTGATTCACATGAGAAGTTTATGTTTATGTCTTCAAAAATGATAATATTTTTGAATTTTCTGTTTCAATTTATTTAGTATCCGCATAAACGATTCATATTCCAAATTTTTCATGTATTGTATTCAAAATATCAACTTTTTATGCACTCTGAATTTGCAGAAACTTGATATTGTTCGAAATTCTCATGTGATGGTAGTAACATTATTAGAGGAAAAATTTTGAGTTAAAATTCATCCAATATAAGAAAAGTACTAGTGATTTTTATCAGGATAAATACACAATTATTACATTTATATTTATTGAAATAATTATTTGTAGCAGTTATTTAATAGAGATATTTTGAGTTACAGAAAAGCCCTGCAACTCCTAAAGAATGAGATGTCAATTAATAACTTCTCGTAAAGCATGTCTTTCAAAAACATAATATCGACTTGTATCTGGGAATTCTCTATTGAAATATATCCATGGATGCATTTACTGTTTCAAACACTCAAGTGAAACAAAAGTATCACCCTTGTCTTACGGTTGAGAGAAAAACTCTTTATTAGTGGGATCCCAACAATCAGCATTTCAATTCGGATTATCAGTATCATCCGAATCCTGAGAAACCCCATGTAATTTCCAACCGAGTCCAGGTAAAACTCCATCTCACGATTCATCCCTTCGCTTTTCCCCCTTGTGCGCCATTTTCCTTGGGACTGAATCGTAAAACTCATTGCTAGATGAGACAGCTGTCCATTTACTCGGATCATGGTCACTAACTACAAACTCCAACAACTATAAAACCCGTAACAGCTACCATTCCCCTATCCGAACGGTAAATACTGAATCGTTGTTTGTTATGGTTTTTGCGGATACTTATAGAGTATGAACATAAAATGACTAGTAAGGTGATATTTCCATCACATATTGTTTGATGTGCATTTAGTTGTGACTGTGCTTTTCGAAAAATGTTCAGATGAAGAATCGAAAGATATAGAATGAAATTGAAGTAACGTATGGTCCGAAAGTTTTGGGAAAAAATTCACCTGGTTTGATTGAGTGACAAAATGCACTTAATCAAGCAGGTCGTGGAGATAAAATGTAACCCGTCTCTAGTCATTTAAATAAGCAACGCAAAAGTTTTTGGTTAGCTCTTACCAAAATGTCTTATAAAATTGATCATCGTCGAGGTATTTGAAATCAGGTTGGGCGAATGACGAAACGAGAGATTGTCGATATTTATCAAGATCAGAACATATAAGTAAATTGATATTACATCGTACAAATCAAAGATTGTGAAGAAGGGATACCTTTTATAAACTTGCGAAAAAACGGTCGGCTGCAGGTTTTGAACCAATTGAGAGAGGGGAGACTCATTCAAGCAGATAACACAGAATTGGGATGTCACAGCGAAAACTGGCCAGAAGATTCCATATTGAAAAGACTACGGTGTTTAAGACCCTATCAAGAACAATGTTTTGTTCTGGGAAAGGAAAAAAGCTCTAAAATATACAGAGGCTAAGTTACAAATAATTCCGAGATGTTGCTGCGCGTTGAGGTGAGTGCATTTTGCCAACAAGTTGATCGTGATGGACGACGAAAAATATTTCACTTTTTCCAACTCTGAGACGAAGAGCAATGATGGTTTCTACACGGACGATTACGCAAATGTTCCTGACGATGTGAGATTCTAGAGCAAAAAGAAGTTTGAGGACAAAATTTTGGTATGGAAAGTGTACAATAACGTAAGGGAAGCACAAATTCAGGAACAACTTACTCCTTTGTCGTATATCGGAAAAAATTAGAGAAATTAACGCTGATGGGGTCGTCCAAAGGATGATACAACGCGTCAGAAGAAAATTTAAGCAAATCGAAGATAACGGTGCCTTGGCAATTATTTGAACCTAAGGTAGTGATAAAAATAGTTAGGGATATTGTGAGATCATTTGTAAAGATTATAAAAATATATTTATAAGAGTTATCAGCATCTGATTTTTTCCCAAAACTTTCGGACCATATGTTATCAGCAATACTTGCTATACTGATTAACAACAACAACAGTACAATTAATATGAAACATATAGCATTGTAGTTATCATAACTACGATTTTTGGCTTTATGCATATTGCTCATCAAGATTGACATTAAAATCTAACAATCATATTTTTGTCTCACTAACATTCTTTTTACAAGATTTACAAAAATAGGTATTTGCAGGGCACTACAGAATTGTAACGAAATGAGAGTTTGAAATCAAAATTGAACCAGAGGAGGTTTCGATGAAGACTATGTTTGAAAACGTTGACTTTGCGTTAATTTTGATGAGAAATATATTGGAACAATTATTCTTGTCACTAACGGTGTCCCATGCTCAAATACCTAATACTGAATCACCATGTCTTGGATCAGATTTATTTGCCGCCCAGTATTTCCGCGGGAAGAAGTCATCAATAATAACTTAATTACAGATGGGGATATTGAAGGTCATGACAAATCCTAACGGAACAGAAGTATCTGATATCATCAAAACGTACAAAAATTTAAGTTCAACTGACATATATGATCATTCAATATAATCAGAATAATCTCATACTGCTAATTTCTCATAATATGTATCAATATAATTCTAACGACGGGTATATTCCCAGAAACACTAAAAAATTGCTAAAATTATACCTGTGAATGAATCTGGAAATTGTAACATCTTAGCGAATCATAGATCAATTGCTCTCCTTCCAATATTAGGTCAGTTGGCCAAAAAGGTGATTGCTTTGAGACTTCGCATGTTTCTTGATAAAAATGACTCATACACAGACAGGCAGTTTGGATTCAAGAAAGAAAAGATCACAACATAAGCAGTTTTGAATCTGGCTAGTTTCATAGGTTAGGGATTTGAAGAAAAACAGTCCAGCAGGTTTTGTCAGATTGTGAGCAAACAGTGTTTTATACTGATGAATATGGTATTCATATGTTAATATATGAAGGAGTCCCACAAGGCAATGTTTTAGGATATCTATACCATTCTATTTGCGGATGATGCCACTTTTTCGAGAGAATAAGTAGAAACGAAGCAGATGAAACTTTGAGAAAATTATTGAGAAAATTATTGAAAAATTATTGAAACAGCTTCAGATTGCTAACACTTGGCTTCAGTGCTGTCTGTGTTGACCTACCCTAGCACTGATGAGAGGCAAAACCTCGAAACTAGTCTGCAGGTGGTCACCCCGTCCAAATCAAAACATAATTCTGCTGGTTGGTCATAGAGGGCACTTGCAATTGCGTCCTCTGATGTTTTGAGGAACGTTGCACAAGTAGCTGTTAGATTTAATTCAATACCCGTCGTGGTCTTAGCCAGGGGAGTAGTTGTTTTCTGACAGGTTCTTGCCATAATAAGCCTACATAGTTAGGTGTTTATGGGAGTAAAGGGTTCATCATCGGTCGGTAACGACTGTTCGTTAGCAAACGATCTCCCAAAGATTTCTTTCTTCTTCGATTAAATCTCTCAACCCGGAGATTCGGAATGTCTTCCTCTGCTCGCTAGGTGGAGCGGCCTAGAAACTGCTTTCATCTCGTGAACCAGAATTGACTAATCAGCGGAGTGTGTATTGGTTTGGACGGGGAACAGATGGCTTCAGTGCTGTCTGTGTTGACCTGCCCTTGCACTGATGAGAGGCAACAACCTCGAAACTAGTCTGCAGGTGGTCACCCCGTCCAAATCAAAACATAATTCTGCTGGTTGGTCATAGAGGGCACTTGCAATTGCGTCCTCTGATGTTTTGAGGAACGTTGCACAAGTAGCTGTTAGATTTAATTCAATACCCGTCGTGGTCTTAGCCAGGGGAATAGTTGTTTTCTGACAGGTTCTTGCCTTAATAAGCCTACATAGTTAGGTGTTTATGGGAGTAAAGGGTACATCATCGGTCGGTAACGACTGTTCGTTAGCAAACGATCTCCCAAAGATTTCTGTCTTCTTCGATTAAATCTCTCAACCCGGAGATTCGGAATGGCTTCCTCTGCTCGCTAGGTGGAGCGGCCTAGAAACTGCTTTCATCTCGTGAACCAGAATTGACTAATCAGCGGAGTGTGTATTGGTTTGGACGGGGAACAGATGGATTCAGTGCTGTCTGTGTTGACCTGCCCTTGCACTGATGAGAGGCAACAGCCTCGAAACTAGTCTGCAGGTGGTCACCCCGTCCAAATCAAAACATAATTCTGCTGGTTGGTCATAGAGGGCACTTGCAATTGCGTCCTCTGATGTTTTGAGGAACGTTGCACAAGTAGCTGTTAGATTTAATTCAATACCCGTCGTGGTCTTAGCCAGGGGAGTAGTTGTTTTCTGACAAGTTCTTGCCTTAATAAGCCTACATAGTTAGGTGTTTATGGGAGTAAAGGGTACATCATCGGTCGGTAACGACTGTTCGTTAGCAAACGATCTCCCAAAGATTTCTGTCTTCTTCGATTAAATCTCTCAACCCGGAGATTCGGAATGTCTTCCTCTGCTCGCTAGGTGGAGCGGCCTAGAAACTGCTTTCATCTCGTGAACCAGAATTGACTAATCAGCGGAGTGTGTATTGGTTTGGACGGGGAACAGATGGCTTCAGTGCTGTCTGTGTTGACCTGCCCTTGCACTGATGAGAGGCAACAACCTCGAAACTAGTCTGCAGGTGGTCACCCCGTCCAAATCAAAACATAATTCTGCTGGTTGGTCATAGAGGGCACTTGCAATTGCGTCCTCTGATGTTTTGAGGAACGTTGCACAAGTAGCTGTTAGATTTAATTCAATACCCGTCGTGGTCTTAGCCAGGGGAGTAGTTGTTTTCTGACAGGTTCTTGCCTTAATAAGCCTACATGGTTAGGTGTTTATGGGAATAAAGGGTACATCATCGGTCGGTAACGACTGTTCGTTAGCAAACGATCTCCCAAAGATTTATGTCTTCTTCGATTAAATCTCTCAACCCGGAGATTCGGAATGTCTTCCTCTGCTCGCTAGGTGGAGCGGCCTAGAAACTGCTTTCATCTCGTGAACCAGAATTGACTAATCAGCGGAGTGTGTATTGGTTTGGACGGGGAACAGATGGCTTCAGTGCTGTCTGTGTTGACCTGCCCTTGCACTGATGAGAGGCAACAACCTCGAAACTAGTCTGCAGATGGTCACCCCGTCCAAATCAAAACATAATTCTGCTGGTTGGTCATAGAGGGCACTTGCAATTGCGTCCTCTGATGTTTTGAGGAACGTTGCACAAGTAGCTGTTAGATTTAATTCAATACCCGTCGTGGTCTTAGCCAGGGGAGTAGTTGTTTTCTGACAGGTTCTTGCCTTAATAAGCCTACATGGTTAGGTGTTTATGGGAATAAAGGGTACATCATCGGTCGGTAACGACTGTTCGTTAGCAAACGATCTCCCAAAGATTTATGTCTTCTTCGATTAAATCTCTCAACCCGGAGATTCGGAATGTCTTCCTCTGCTCGCTAGGTGGAGCGGCCTAGAAACTGCTTTCATCTCGTGAACCAGAATTGACTAATCAGCGGAGTGTGTATTGGTTTGGACGGGGAACAGATGGCTTCAGTGCTGTCTGTGTTGACCTGCCCTTGCACTGATGAGAGGCAACAACCTCGAAACTAGTCTGCAGATGGTCACCCCGTCCAAATCAAAACATAATTCTGCTGGTTGGTCATAGAGGGCACTTGCAATTGCGTCCTCTGATGTTTTGAGGAACGTTGCACAAGTAGCTGTTAGATTTAATTCAATACCCGTCGTGGTCTTAGCCAGGGGAGTAGTTGTTTTCTGACAGGTTCTTGCCTTAATAAGCCTACATGGTTAGGTGTTTATGGGAATAAAGGGTACATCATCGGTCGGTAACGACTGTTCGTTAGCAAACGATCTCCCAAAGATTTATGTCTTCTTCGATTAAATCTCTCAACCCGGAGATTCGGAATGTCTTCCTCTGCTCGCTAGGTGGAGCGGCCTAGAAACTGCTTTCATCTCGTGAACCAGAATTGACTAATCAGCGGAGTGTGTATTGGTTTGGACGGGGAACAGATGGCTTCAGTGCTGTCTGTGTTGACCTGCCCTTGCACTGATGAGAGGCAACAACCTCGAAACTAGTCTGCAGGTGGTCACCCCGTCCAAATCAAAACATAATTCTGCTGGTTGGTCATAGAGGGCACTTGCAATTGCGTCCTCTGATGTTTTGAGGAACGTTGCACAAGTAGCTGTTAGATTTAATTCAATACCCGTCGTGGTCTAAGCCAGGGGAGTAGTTGTTTTCTGACAGGTTCTTGCCTTAATAAGCCTACATGGTTAGGTGTTTATGGGAATAAAGGGTACATCATCGGTCGGTAACGACTGTTCGTTAGCAAACGATCTCCCAAAGATTTATGTCTTCTTCGATTAAATCTCTCAACCCGGAGATTCGGAATGTCTTCCTCTGCTCGCTAGGTGGAGCGGCCTAGAAACTGCTTTCATCTCGTGAACCAGAATTGACTAATCAGCGGAGTGTGTATTGGTTTGGACGGGGAACAGATGGCTTCAGTGCTGTCTGTGTTGACCTGCCCTTGCACTGATGAGAGGCAACAACCTCGAAACTAGTCTGCAGATGGTCACCCCGTCCAAATCAAAACATAATTCTGCTGGTTGGTCATAGAGGGCACTTGCAATTGCGTCCTCTGATGTTTTGAGGAACGTTGCACAAGTAGCTGTTAGATTTAATTCAATACCCGTCGTGGTCTTAGCCAGGGGAGTAGTTGTTTTCTGACAGGTTCTTGCCTTAATAAGCCTACATGGTTAGGTGTTTATGGGAATAAAGGGTACATCATCGGTCGGTAACGACTGTTCGTTAGCAAACGATCTCCCAAAGATTTATGTCTTCTTCGATTAAATCTCTCAACCCGGAGATTCGGAATGTCTTCCTCTGCTCGCTAGGTGGAGCGGCCTAGAAACTGCTTTCATCTCGTGAACCAGAATTGACTAATCAGCGGAGTGTGTATTGGTTTGGACGGGGAACAGATGGCTTCAGTGCTGTCTGTGTTGACCTGCCCTTGCACTGATGAGAGGCAACAACCTCGAAACTAGTCTGCAGATGGTCACCCCGTCCAAATCAAAACATAATTCTGCTGGTTGGTCATAGAGGGCACTTGCAATTGCGTCCTCTGATGTTTTGAGGAACGTTGCACAAGTAGCTGTTAGATTTAATTCAATACCCGTCGTGGTCTTAGCCAGGGGAGTAGTTGTTTTCTGACAGGTTCTTGCCTTAATAAGCCTACATGGTTAGGTGTTTATGGGAATAAAGGGTACATCATCGGTCGGTAACGACTGTTCGTTAGCAAACGATCTCCCAAAGATTTATGTCTTCTTCGATTAAATCTCTCAACCCGGAGATTCGGAATGTCTTCCTCTGCTCGCTAGGTGGAGCGGCCTAGAAACTGCTTTCATCTCGTGAACCAGAATTGACTAATCAGCGGAGTGTGTATTGGTTTGGACGGGGAACAGATGGCTTCAGTGCTGTCTGTGTTGACCTGCCCTTGCACTGATGAGAGGCAACAACCTCGAAACTAGTCTGCAGGTGGTCACCCCGTCCAAATCAAAACATAATTCTGCTGGTTGGTCATAGAGGGCACTTGCAATTGCGTCCTCTGATGTTTTGAGGAACGTTGCACAAGTAGCTGTTAGATTTAATTCAATACCCGTCGTGGTCTTAGCCAGGGGAGTAGTTGTTTTCTGACAGGTTCTTGCCTTAATAAGCCTACATGGTTAGGTGTTTATGGGAATAAAGGGTACATCATCGGTCGGTAACGACTGTTCGTTAGCAAACGATCTCCCAAAGATTTATGTCTTCTTCGATTAAATCTCTCAACCCGGAGATTCGGAATGTCTTCCTCTGCTCGCTAGGTGGAGCGGCCTAGAAACTGCTTTCATCTCGTGAACCAGAATTGACTAATCAGCGGAGTGTGTATTGGTTTGGACGGGGAACAGATGGCTTCAGTGCTGTCTGTGTTGACCTGCCCTTGCACTGATGAGAGGCAACAACCTCGAAACTAGTCTGCAGATGGTCACCCCGTCCAAATCAAAACATAATTCTGCTGGTTGGTCATAGAGGGCACTTGCAATTGCGTCCTCTGATGTTTTGAGGAACGTTGCACAAGTAGCTGTTAGATTTAATTCAATACCCGTCGTGGTCTTAGCCAGGGGAGTAGTTGTTTTCTGACAAGTTCTTGCCTTAATAAGCCTACATAGTTAGGTGTTTATGGGAGTAAAGGGTACATCATCGGTCGGTAACGACTGTTCGTTAGCAAACGATCTCCCAAAGATTTCTGTCAGCTTCAGATTGGTTACATGCTGATGAATTGAGTCTCAACAAAAATAAAACGGCGTCGATGATATTCGCAACCCAGAAATGTGATTCACAATTGATCATATTCCTTGGCAAACACTCAGATAATAATCTCTCTTGGAGAACACATACAGAAAGACTCGAGAACAATCAATGCAACAGGACATGTGAGACTAAAAATAGGTATAGAATCTGCACTTCTAACATACCATTCATCATTGAATGATTTTGTGTCTCATGGATTTCTCAACTGGAGACACTCCTGTTACTTGAAAGATATATTTTTACTCCAAAAACGGACAATCAGAGCTATAGTAGAAATACTGTATTAGGGGAACTACCATCAGAAAAGATATGCACTAGGCATGAGGTGGCTCCAAATCAAGCATTCGCCAAGATTTCAATACAATTTATTGTTTGTTTTCAGTTCACTTTTCATATTTTCTTATGCTTGGTACAGCGTCCAGAGTCACTTCTTTTGAACATCATCATGAACATCGACTGGCACTAGTGCCCCTCTCACTGCACACGACACTGAAAGACCATGTAAACTACAAAGGCAATCGCTTTAGAGAACGCTACCCGAGCTCGCATGCCGGTCAGTCCGCTATAGAGCTGCTCCGAATTACGCAGTGTTGATACAAAGATCCCCGGCCTCGAGACAAAAGACAAGCGATCCATCAATCCCCGGCTTGATTAGTTCAGTCGATGCAATTCCGTCAGCTATACCTCTTCGGGGATAATGGTCCAGTGTTCGCCAGATGACGATTCCAAGGGCCTGAGGTGATTGAATCGTGTACTGGGCGAGTTTCCATATTGGAGATTTGAGCATGATTCTTTGTTAAATTATTTTCGACGTGATAGACAGATTTATAATTTTTTCTACATCAGCTTACTATAGTAGCCTTTGAAGCTTTCATGATCTCAAAGCAAAGTTGATATTATTTTCCGAAAAATGTAATTTTGTGACAGCATTTCTGCTCCTCAGTGCCAATAGTACATGATGGAAAATAGTGACAGCAAACTCAAACCATCCTAAGTAACCATAATGCTGCCCAGTAAGTACAGGATATTCTATCACAAGAGCCTTCGATTGTCTAGATCTAGATCATACAGAAACCAAACTATACCAATGGGTTTCCGTGAAAATATCTTGGAGTGGCTCAAATCATTCTTGAGGCATACGAAAATAATCGTGAAGCTCAAAGGAATCCGATCAGAAATAAATGGTCAACCTAGGCATTCCACAGAAATCTATACTAGGTCCATTGATATCATTGATGATTATCAATGATCTACCTGAATACTGAATGCTTGGTGATATACGTCGATAAGGTAACATTTTGTAGTGGAAATGACGCCAGTTGCAAGTTGAAATGCAATTCCCAATCGTATAGAAGCAGTTTCTATTATATATTAAGAGGCACCCCACCAAAAAAGTCGAATTTCTTCCTCATCACTTCCAGCTGAAAGATGTTGGCATACTTATCAAAAATGGGGTTGAAAATAATGAACTCGATGAATATTGGCAACACAGCACCTGTCCGTTCTCGATCACAGCGCCAATCAGATATAAATTATCCGATCGTAGAATCCGTTTTTTTGAAAAAATCACTGATTTCATGACAGAGATATTTTTTGTATGGGCTTGGTGGTCCCATAAAAATCCCGAAACCTCCCAAATTTGTTCCTGAAATTACACAAAAACATTAAGTAATGGAAAAATTCTCAAACAAAAACTGTGGGCTCAAAACCGATTCCCGTTTTACCAAGGTAGTGTATGCTCTTAAATTTGTGTCGTCTAGTAGATAGTCCATATTCATTTCGATTCACACTTCACAAGTCTTGCTGAAATACCAATAACTCTCCATGAAGATTCCTAAGTAAAGTTTGGAAAGTTTCACTGACTGTTATTTGTATCAATGGTAAAAGTGTTTGAGAAGTATGGAAAGTAAAAAACTGAGGAATGAGATGTAGCAGAGGAGCAAAAGAGTGATTCAATCATCAATGCCTCAACATATTGTATTCAAAGTGGTGACCACAGAATTTGCTGTTCCAAAACTGTTCCAAAACTCTCATTTTGTTCAGCATGATGTCATATGTTTTCGATTAACTGTCACTTCTTTATCGATTGTTTTTTTCGGGCAAATCAACATATCCTATTGTAGATGAATTTCCTGAGATAGATGAAAAAATATTCATTATCCTTTTCTCTAAATGTGCTAAACGTAATTTTTGTGATTTTTGATATAAGTATATGATATTTCTATTTTACGAAGGTATGTGTTACCTCTTTTAGATGCATTCGAACGTAGCACCCATTCAGAAAATTGAAAAATGACGGAAGATACAATAAAAAAGTGTCGAGGAGAGCTATAAAACAACAACTAACATGAAATACAGTAACTTCATAAAGAAGTGTAGTTTTTCTGGAAAAACATATTTTCCGTTCATTTATTCACCTCCAAGACATATCCAGTACATGTCCATAACATATGCAGTTTATTACCATATTATATACAGGGTGGGGCACCGAAAACGAAACAGATCGAATATCTTCAAAACGCATGTGTCGTGAATAAAATGCAAAAACACGTCGATTTTTAATCCTCAACTGTCATACCTCTCCCCCCACCCCTTGGGCACTATCACCCAAACAATTTGAATAGGGAAAGTAGTCAGTGTGACACATCATTAAAAAGGTAATTTCATAAGAAATTCAGCCATGTAAGTTTTTGCCATCTAAATTCTTATTTTGGCGCCCTCTTGCGGGAAAAATAACTGTTCCGTATTCCAAATTCTGATACTGCATTTGCAAGCTATTTTGACATAAATTCGGTGACAAGCATTATGGAATTTTTCTAAGAGAAAAAACAAAATGGCGGCTCCAAAATGGTGGGCCCCTATTATTCCTTATACATACGACCCCCGGACGACCTTCCGGACAGTTCACCACACTCTTCTCTTGTTTATTCGCAAACGACACAACTTTTGCTGAACGCTTCAATATACATACTGATGTGACATCTCTTGTGAATGACATTATAAGGGACACATTAGATTGGTTCGAAGCAAATAAGCTATGTCTAAATGAAGATAAAACCAAAATATTGAATTTTGGAAACAAACAAAAAAAAATAGAAGCTGTGAAATCACTGGGAATATGGCTTGATACAAAATTAACCTGGCACACTCATATTAATAAACTGACAATAAACTTGTGAAGGAAAGTGACCTTAGAAGATTGCAGAATGACCTCGGTCAAATTGCGGCTTCAGCTGCCTATCATGCAATATTTCAAAGTACAATGACATATAGGCTGATGATCTGAGGAATGTCCACACATCATGCAGAACGTGTTTACACTGCAGAACAGATAAATTCTAGTAATCGTAGGTCTTCAAAAGAATGACTCATGTAAACCATGGTCTATAAAACTCAATATAATGACAATACCATCTGAAAACACATTCTGTCGTGTCCCTAACATAATAGAAGGTTATTCCAAACATCCAACCAATGGAAAAAATTATTCTCATAATACTAGCCATAGGAGCGATATACAGATGCCCAAACAAAGGCTTGAATCAACAAGGAGATATAATTCAGATATTAATCTTCACAATTCATTGCCCATACAAGAATATGAATATGATTGAATTCAATCCCATAACCAATGCCTACTACGACATATCACAATTCGAGTTTGACATTTAGTAAACTGTATTGCTATATATGTAACACATTCCATATTTTTGAACGGTTACTATACTGCTTGGTAACGTATACATTTTGACCTGTCAAAACTCTACGGTGTACTCTAGACCAATAAAAATTCTATTTTATTCTAATAGCTATTCGTGTTTTTCGAGCACAAAGCCCCATTATCGCTCTCCAAATGTTAGCGCGCCTCACGGTGACTCTCTTTGTCGAAAGGCAATCAATCACTTTGCACTCTCAGAACACATATTGCTATTGATAAATATGTTAACTTACATACAGAATTCATTAGAAGCAGATTTAGAAAAAAGTCGTCCTGTTTATTCCTATTTACTCCACCCTGCAACCTCAGAAGAGATTCCCAGAGATATCATCTCGCATTCCTGCTATAATCACTCAAATATTTGGTGGCGAGGCGCCCGTGAAATTACATTTGACAATTGCTTTCGAACTGCGTCACAGCCACAACGGCCCGACCGCTTCTTCTTCTCGGTCTTCTTCTTCTCCGCGAGACCGTGTGATCATCCGCACCCCAGGCGGCTATTTACGTGCGGCCAATTGGGTGCTTTTCGATATTATTTTCCCAGGATACGGCCGCACACTGGGTCGAATATTTATTAAAAGGGAGTTCTGGGCTGGCTCGCGGTTATTTTCGTGTTAGTCGTGTTCTCGAAAGAGATATAACGATTGCAGGAAGGTTTGTCGAGTGTGTGGAATTTTCCATTATTCGATGCAGTGAGTTCGGGTTGTGGGTGGGTCGAGTCTGTAGGGTTAGTTTTCCTTCATCTTTTCGAAGATTTTTATAGCACTTAGATCGCAATAGAGGCAATACGTAATACCAAGAAACTTTTATCTGCTCCATATTAGGATGCCAGTCTAATATATTCCACCAAAGCACCTGACTGCATTCGACTTGAGCATAGTATTTATACTAATAGTAATCCTAATACAAACCATGCTCATTAAGTGAATGGGGTGTTATAGGTCCGAATACTCACCTTGTATATTAGTTACAAATGTTTTTGTTAAAATAATAGAGAAATGACGTTGTTAGAACTTACTGTCAGGTTGACAATAAACAAAGCCTAATTATACTATTTGAAACATAACGTAATATCATTTTCTCCAATAACGGTATAAACATGGCGCAGTCTGACTAATTCAAAATGGAGTTCAACAAACCAAAAGAACTTGATGTACATGGAAATATTGCGGAGAATTTCCGAATCTTCCAAGAAGAAATTCGCATATACATAACTGCCACTGAAACTAACAAAAAGTCAAGAGAAGTTCAAGTTGCTAAACTAAAGAACCTACTCGGATCTGATGCTTTGAAACTCTACAAATCTATATCCAAAATCCCGGAGGAGAATGAAACAATTTCGTCGATATTAGAAGTACTGGAAAAGTATTGTTTACCAAGAAAAAATGAAATTATGGACGTTTTCAAATTCTTTTCCCGTAAACAACAACTAGAAGAAGCGTTTGACAAATTTTTGGCAGATTTGAGGTTTCTTGTCAAACAATGTGAATTCGATTCTCAGGAAGATAAACTATTGAAAGCAGAAATTGTCCTTGGTGTGTATTCCAAATCTGTTCAAGAACGATTATTACGAGATGATGTATCATTAATTAAAACCATAGATTATTGTAAGTCTGTTGAATTGACTGATGCTAACATGAAGTTAATTTTGGCGAATTCAGAGCCATCATCAAGCGTTGTCAAAACTGATCAAGTAAAGAGCTTCTCTAGAAGTGAAGACAAGAGAAATGTAGGAGGGTCTAGATCTTCAAGAATCTTCACCTGTTATAGATGCGGTAGAAATCATGGATTTAGGGACTCGTGTCTGGCTATCGGGAAGATTTGTAAGCTTTGTCAAAAGCCCAATCATTTTGCAATTGTATGTAGAAATGTTCATAAAGGAACTCATAACTGTAATGAAATCAAGAACCAAGAATGTCAAGAATCCAACGAATCAGATTTTACCATAAATACTGTTTACCTTATCAATTCGTTGCAAGAAAAAAATATTTGGTATAAAAAAATGTTAGTACAAGGTGAGTTGATTGAATTCAAACTTGATTCTGGGAGTGAAGTAGATATTTTACCTTACAAATATGTTAAAATGATAGGTTTGCAGAATAACATGCAAAGTTGCACTATGAAATTGGAGGCTTATGGTGGATTTGCAATCGAACCTATGGGTATAGTGAGAGCTGAAGTAGAAACGTCAGTAAAATTTGATGTGGTGAATTTTGTAGTGGTAAGAGGTGATTCTCTTCCAATTTTAGGGTTAGAAACTTGCATAAAATTAAATTTAATCAAACGATTAGATTCTGTACAGTCTTTACAACGAAATACCAATGATAAACACAAATTTTTTGTAGAATTCAAAGATTCATTCGAAGGCATAGGTTGTTTTCCTGATGAGTGTAAAATAAAATTGACATCTGATGCCATACCTTTTGCAAGTGCTGCACGAAGAATACCTTTTAAAATTAGAGCCAAATTTAAAGATACCATAGATTTATTATTGAGAAAAAATATAATAACTGCTGTTAATGAGTCAGTCGAATGGGTCTCCAACGTAGTAATCGTTGAAAAACCTAATGGATCATTACGAATATGTATTGATCCTGTTCAACTCAATAAATTCATTATCAGGGAAAGATATACCATTCCCACTATTGAGGAACTTGCGCTGAATCTTTCTCATAAAAAGTATTTTAGTGTACTAGATATAAAAGATGGATTTTATCATATAAAGCTTGACGAAGATTCTAGTAAGTTATGTTCATTCAGTACTATTTTTGGTACCTACCGTTTTCTAAGATCTCCGTTCGGATTGTGTAATTTGCCGGAATTGTTTCATAAGCTTGTTTACAAATATTTTGGAGATATACCAGGTGTAACAGTATATTTTGATGACTTGTGCATTGCAAGTGAAACAAAACAAGAAAATGATATGATTATAAGAAAAGTTTTAGAAAGGGCCAGAGAGCTCAATATTAAGTTCAATTTTGACAAATTTTAATATTGTCTTAAACAGGTCAAATACTTAGGTATGGTATTTTGTGAGAATGGAATGCTTCCAGATCCAGATAAGATAAAAATAATAGATGAATTAAAAGCACCTGGAAATAAAAATGAATTACAGAAACTTCTAGGAATGATTAATTACTTAAGAGAATTTATACCAAATTTATCTCAAATAGTATATCTACTTAGGGATCTTTTAAAAAAAGATGTTATCTGGAAATGGAATAGAATTCATATGGAGACTTTAGAAAAAATCAAGAAAATCATCAGTAGTAACGAAGTACTGGCACCATTTGATCCCAATCAACCCATTGTAATACAGTGTGATGCATCTAAAAATGCTATAGGGTGTTGTCTCCTTCAAAATAACAAACCTGTCTATTTTGCGTCCAGATCAATGAACACTGCTGAATGTGAGTATGCGCAGGTGGAAAAAGAACTATTAGCTATAACTTTCTCTTGCAAAAAATTTCATAATTATGTATATGGTCATAAAGATGTTACCATTTATTCTGATAACATAGAATAAAGTATGACTTTGAAATAAATGAAAAAGTTTTATTACAAAATATATACACCAAATTATGGGAACCCGCTATGATAATTGATAAATTAACAACTCCAAGAGCATACTTAGCTAGAGATAAAAATAATAATATTCTTCGTCGAAATTCAATTTATTTAAGAAAAATTCTCAGAAGAATTGAAAATGGGGAAAAAGTTAAACCTCGCCCCGATAACTCCAATTACGGTGAGCCCGGTGGTTCGGATGCAAATTCAACTACGAGTAAAACAGATCAAAACCGTTTGGGGGTTACTAGATCTGGGAAAATATTCAAACCGATTTCGAGTTATTCTTGAAGGGGGAGATGTTATAGGTCCGAATACTCACCTTGTATATTAGTTACAAATGTTTTTGTTAAAATAATAGAGTAATGACGTTGTTTGAACTTACTGTCAGGTTGACAATAAACAAAGCCTAATTATACTATTTGAAACAGAACGTAATATCATTTTCTCTAATAATGGTATAAACATGGGGTATACAAATTACCAAGAACAAAGAAATATAAAGTCAGATATGAAAATATTAGTGAAGTAACATGTCATGAATTCCTGGCGCCTCCGTCAAATGTAGCGAATAAGTGAATCACTGGCGCCTCCACCACATATCAAGAAAATTTTGTAGTCTGTCATTTATGGGGTTTCCCCACTTTTACTGAGTGCGACTTAATAATAATAATGGCGTTTATTCGTGATAAAATCCATACAAAGATTAAGAATTAGGAAAGTAATTATGAATAAACGTAACATAAACGTAAACATATCCACAGAAGTACTATACGTACTTGTTTGTGGCAAATACAATGTAAATAAATATAAATGTAGTGTCTGGTGTGATAAAATAGATATACGAAAATACGATAATAAATGTTTAAATACTTTTTTCAATAAAATTGAAATAAAATTTAAATGAATAAATAAATATTGTGTCTGGTGAGGTAAAATAGACAATACGGGAATACAATTATACATATTAAAAATTTGTTTTTCTTACAATAAAATACAAATAAATAGATATAATAAAATTTAGTATTAAACGCTAAGTGAATTGGAATAGATATAGGAGAAACACAGTTTAATTTTTTTTTTCAATTTTCTGTCAGTTTTATCATTTTTCTTTATAAATGTTATGAGTCGCTTTTTAAAGCGTTTCAGAGAAGTTTCATCTATAATTTCCTTTGGTAAGTAATTCAGTAATTAATTTTTGATGACTGGATAATCTATTTCTTTCCTCGTTTTGACTGCTGTTCCGTTGACTCTCTGCTTGATAGTCCTCCAATAATAAAAGTCCAGAGGGTTAGGATCGGGGGATCTAGGAGGCCAGTTCCATAGACCAAAATGTCTAATCCATCGATCGTCATTTATGCGGTCCAATTCCAACCCGAGTTCTGCTGTGCAATAAGCAGGAGCTTTATCAAGTTGATGCCAACATGTTAGATATTGTTCTGGTATCAGTTCTTCAATGAATCTCCCAACTGCTGTCTTCAAGATGGTGAAATATTTTCAAAAGTCAAGGTTGTCATCATACATCAAAAAGCGCAATCTTCCTTGAAATCCCATTTTTCTTGTGACATGCGGATTCGGTTTCCCAGTGATTAAGTTTCCTTCTGTTGAAAACACATTCTTTTGATCTATCAAACCATATAATATATTCGAGACAATCTACTTGCATAACGCACAAACACCATTTCACTTAGTTAGAACATTTGTGGGGTGTCTTGAAGATTGGGCGTTTGAACTTCATGAAATTTGTAGTTATGCAATTCATATTCCTCCATGAACTGCACTACGAATGGAAGCTTGATGATTTTCGTGGTATGCCAAAACATTTATAGCGTTGTTCTCCTTACTTGTCATTTGCGTAGGTATGTTCCTTGTTGCATCCAAAGATGATCTAAACATTTCTTGTCAATATAAATAATTTTCTCAAATTCATTCGAGATGAATCAGAGTTCGTTTCATTGAACTCTCTGCATGTTCTGCTGATATTCTTGCTACATTTACTAAAAATCTAAATTCATCAAAACCACATATGAGTAACTATTTTTTGCCAGAGTACTTTTACACCTACAGAACCTGAATTCAGGAAGACAGTCACAGTGAATTTGTGACTTGTGAATGGAGTTCAAAACCAACTTTCTATCATTTTATTGAAGACGATTTCATCAACATGAATGACAATACCGATTGTATGGGATAGGTGAAGGAAAATTATGAGAAAAAAATTATTGGACCGATATGGAATTACTATGGAAAACATTTTTTAGCACTTTTTTCAGTTGAAACTTATCTTGGGGAATGTGTTTTATGAAACTTTAGCCTCGAAATGTGGTCGGGATTCCACCAACAAAGTTTGTCCCCTTCATTATATATTTAATATATTTTTTAAATGGTCTTCGTTTCTGCTAATGAATGATACGGATCTACCAGCACCGAATAATTCATATTTTCAGGCAATCAATCTACGTGACGCCAAAACAAAAAATGAAAGTTAATCACACTATACTTCCCGAATTGTGCCCAGAATCTAATTTCACCAGTTATTTAGCTCAATACCCCAGACACAATAGCAGATGGAGGACAATAGCGGAAAAAAGTTAAAAAGAAAAGTGGAAGTCGTGACAAAGAATACCAGATTAAGAAGGAAAATTAAACTGACACAGAGGTTGACTCCGCTACGAGGATTATTATTGTCTCCAATTAATGCTCGTGACGTGTTCAGTTCGGAGGAACGTGAGAGGTTGACTTTCAAAACCGCTTGTGGTTTTTTGTTATCTTTCCAAATGTGAGTTTTTCTCAATTTACTTTCATGGACTTTGATACAATGTCACCAGATGAAAACTGGGATGATCGTGATTTTGAAAACTGAACTACAATAACAGTGTATCGAAGTGTTGGAATAGAGAATCAAAAGGAACTAAAGGTTTTTTTCAGGAAATTTGATAACTAACTGAAGAAAGTCTGTATGAAGAAAAATGGTTTTTCTCCTATTTCCACTTAGGCTGAGAAGGACTTACTGAAGGGTGATTTTCATTTGCACAGAAAAACTAGGAGTATCATTAGATAATAATGTACACTTTATACTGACGACTGAAATTTATAACAATTTTTGGTGTCATAGCAGGTACACAAACAAAAATTGAACAAGTAAAATTTGTTGCTGACTTTCCTTCATTTTGTTTAAGTGAATTTTTATTTTCATTTGTCAAATACATGGATGAGATCATCATTTGGAAAATGCTTTAATCTCATAGGATCTTATAATAATAATAATAATAATAATAATAATAATAATAATAATAATAATAATAATAATAATAATAATAATAATAATAATAATAATAATAATAATAATAATAATAATAATAATAATAATAATAATAATAATAATAATAATAATAATAATAATAATAATAATAATAATAATAATAATAATAATAATAATAATAATAATAATAATAATAATAATAATAATAATAATAATAATAATAATAATAATAATAATAAATAGGCAGGGAGGTCAACCAACACCTGAGGCCCTGGTGAGTTGCGACACCACCTACCCGAGCAAAGGATGCAAAATCGGACCGGCAGCTCATGCGCATCCGGGAGGGAAAAGGCATCTTTCCCTCCGGTGTCGGCCGTGGGTTTGCTGGGTTAACCCCCCAGTAAACCCTTTTACTCGGTTCCAAATAATCGGGGAAGAGGCCCCCACAACCGACCCCCTCGGATTAGGGGTCAAAGGCAAGGTGGTGGGGCCAACAACGATGATTTGCCAAATGACGACAACCGCAATGACAACGGACGCTTTGAGTGGACGGATAGATTAAGGGATGGACTTCTGTATTGCTATGAGAGCAGTGAGCCCGCCCGGAGAAGATACATGGCAAGGATGCATGCTCTTTGGTGTGAGAGACACCCAGAGCATGCCGCCGTTTCCGCCCAAAATCTCAGGGATTATGTATCCTATCTCCGGGCTCGAGGCTATGTTAGAGCTCCTCCTCAGCCGGTTAACGAAGTGGCAGATATGCCACGTGTCGGTCTGGCTGCAGAGGAGGCTCGCATCATACCACCAATGGAGGACATCAGAACCCGCAGGGCGCTTCACAATATGAAGCCCTTGAAGCCGCAAGAACTGGCACGGGTGGATGCGGAGATTGGCGATGTTCTTCCAGAAGAGGCCAACATCTGGCAGATCAATTCTGTCGTGTACGACGCCGCTCGTGCAATATCCCAGACGGAGAGGAGGGACACCACTGCTCTTGTTGGGAGGCATGAGCGACGCGTTCACAAGATGGAAGCTAAGATCAAGTCGGCGAGACAACACGCGTCTCGTATCCAGTGTGTGGTGGACTACATGTCGGCCAATAGGCCTTTCACGCAGGCAGTGCGGCGAATTGCTGCAAGGCTAAGACGAGCTCACCACACATTGAATCAAGGCGTGCTGTTTACCATAAAACAGCACTGTCTTGATAGGATACGAATGCTAGTGGCTGCAAAGAAGTCACTAGTGAGGCGAGCGAGAAGTATCGCGGAAAACATAAAGTTCCGCGATAAACCTTCCCGCTTATTCCAAGAGCCTCCACGTGTTGTCGATAACCCGCCGGCTGCTGATCGGGTAGAAACCTTCTGGAAGAACATCTATGAGTTTCCGCAACCACTCAATGTAGACACTCCAGCCCTAGCGCAGTTCGAAGCTTACTGCAGGACGCTTCGGCAGCCTGAGCACAATGATCTGCGCAATCCGATAACCACGGAAGAAGTTCGAGGGGCCCTCAAAGGCTCGAAGAACTTTGCTGCTCCAGGCCCTGATGGGTTGAATAATTATTGGTGGAAAAAGTTTCCAACAACCCACCGCCATCTGGCAAGAGTTTTTAACTCATGGCTAGATGGGGAGCAGCAGATTCCGGAGTGGTTTGTCGAGGGGCGAACCGTGCTCATCCCCAAGAACGGAGATTTGTCTGATCCAAAGAATTACAGGCCGATAACATGCTTGAATGCGTGCTATAAGTTGTTTACGCGCATCTTATACACGCGTATTCTCTCCGCAGTTGATCCGGTGTATGAACGGATATATGAGCAAAGAGGGTCAAAGAAAGGGGTCGCTGGCTGCAAGGAGAACCTGCTCATCGATAGATGTATCACGCAGGACTCCGTGCAGTATAAGCGTAACCTTTCGATGGCCTGGATTGATTACCGCAAGGCATTTGATACAACATCGCATGAGTTAATCATGCATTTGCTCAGATGTCTTGAGGTACCCAATCAAATAGTGGGATGCATTGGACAACTGATGCCACTCTGGAGGACTCGCTTCACCATAAGATCTGGTAGAGACATAGTCCAAACAGAGCAGGTCATCATTAGAAGAGGCGTGTTTCAGGGAGACTCCCTCAGCCCTCTTCTCTTCTGCATCTCACTATTGCCATTGTCCGTTGTACTCAGGAATACCCGTGGGTACAACTGCGGCACCCCCAGCAACCGGAGGCATAAAGTCACCCATCTGTTTTACATGGATGACCTCAAATTATATGCCGCTGGAGAAAGGGACCTACATCAGTCCCTTAGGGTGGTGGAAGAGTACACGCATGCTATCGGAATGGAATTTGGGATCGACAAATGTGCCACGGTTCATCTCAAAAGAGGACGATGCGAGGAATACGGAGAGGATGTCCAGCTCGTAGACGGAAGCATCCTACATCATCTGGATGCCGGAGAGACGTATACTTACCTAGGGGTGGAGCAACGCCACTCCCAAGAGGTATTCACAGTTAAGAACTCTCTCCGCGGCAAGTATCAGCATAAACTCCGACAGATCTGGTCATCAGAACTGTCGGGGAAGAACAAAGTTGCTGCAACCAATATGCTTGCCGTTCCGATCCTTCTCTACTCTTTCGGAGTAATGAAGTGGACTAAGGAAGAGCTGCGACAACTCGACGTTAAAACTCGCAAAGTGATGCATCTCAATAGGTGCTTGCATCCTAAATCGTCCGTTCCACGGTTATACTTTCCCAGACAACGGGGAGGCCGTGGACTTTTGAGTTTGGAGTGTATGCATAACAGAATGGTTCTGGATGGGGCCTGTAAAGTCATCAGGAGTTCAGATCCCCTTCTCTGCATGGTCCGCGACCATGAAAAAGCAGGGATTGGAGCATTTCTTTTTAAGGCAGCAACCCGTGCAGCCGATGAACTCGGTCTCGTATTCGACACTGAACGGGCTAACCCAAACTCTGTCACCGAGTTGGGACCCGTTCAGCAAAAAGCTCACATCAAAGCTGCGGAGACAGAGGTCCTGCTACAGCTACATATGGATAAGCCAATGCATGGTGTCTTCTTTCACAACATCGAAGACCTTGGCTTATCCAAAAGCTTGACCTTTGCCTTCCTCAGGGCGAGTGAGCTAAAGTCGGAGACCGAGGGATTCATAATGGCCTGCCAGGATGGTGTCTTCAACACCCTCGTCTACCGTAGTCGCGTGATGGGTATAGACGTCCCTGACACCCGATGCAGGGCATGTCGTGGGGCACCTGAGACCGTAATGCATTTGCTATCAGCATGCCCATCTTATGCGGTCTCAGCCTATATCCACAGGCATAACGCGGCGCTACGAGTGTTATACTACCATCTACGACACTCGTACGGTATAGACGAGACACCGGTGTTGCCTTATGTTCCGGGGGATATTGAGTCCGTGGTGGAGAATGAGAGGTGCCGGATCTATTGGAACTACTCATTCCCCACCCTCAGGCAAATACAAGCCAATAAGCCTGATGTTGTCCTCCTCGACCACCAAAGTAGAACGATATTCGTCATGGAGTTTTCCGCTCCAGGCGAAATGAATATCGTTCGAAAAGAGGAGGAAAAACGGACTAAATATCGAGATCTTCTCTTTGAACTCCGCAGGTTATATCCGGACCATTCTGTCAAAATGGTGGTTCTGATCATAGGAGTCCTTGGTGGAATGATGGACACACTGCTCTCCAACTTGAAGATAATACCTGCTTGCCGTAATATGGCAGAAATCTTAGCAGCAAGAATGCAGAAGGCCGTCATCCTTGGTTCGCTCCGTCTACTCAGGGCACATGATTCTCGGACCCAATAGTCACTCACCCTACGGACGTAGGGAGTGGTTATTGGGGTTAACGACACCAGCGCGCCCTCCGGATGTATCGGAGCACCGGAGACAGGGCCTGACTGGTACATTCCCAACGGGGAAAAAAAATAATAATAATAATAATAATAATAATAATAATAATAATAATAATAATAATAATAATAATAATAATAATAATAATAATAATAATAATAATAATAATAATAATAATAATAATAATAATAATAATAATAATAATAATATTTATTCACCAATTAAGAGTTAGTACAAATCAGTGAAAGAAAAAACATGAACGGCAAATAAATATAGGAGACCCACAGGAAGACAGGACCTCGAGCGTGGGAACAAAGATTGAAAGTTAGGTCATATAGTCGCTTGGATAAAATAGTTATGATATATAACTGATAATAGGATATATACACACACATACATACACACGCATACAGACATTCATAAATATTAGTAATACTAATGCTAAAAGGAGACGGTACATAATTGTAGATAATGATTATGAGAACTACTACTTCTAGGACAAATGGAAAATTATAAAAAAAAATACTAAAATACTAACGATAAAGAAGAAAGTTAATATGAGAATAAAACATGAAACCATCAAAGTATCATTCATGAATTCCAAATTTAATCAATCCTATTTGTTTTGTAATCTATGAATTGATGAATTCGAAGTCTCGGTTGATCAGTTATCCATTTCTTTAGACTTTTTTTGAAAAGATTATATGTGTTCGATAATTTGACTTCTAATGGGATGATGTTATAGCATTTAGGACCCAAATAAACATACGATCTTTGTAGGGTCGTCTTTTCTGGCTTGGGAACTTGCGTTGCATATTCTCTGTATCTTGACTGATAGCCACTAAGTCATTCCGATGCTTATGTTGCCTTGACATTATTACAAAAAAGTAAAGTTGACGCATATCGAAGATTTTTGTTTCATTGTATAATGAGTTCGTAGAGTAGGTGAATGGTTTTTTGAAGATACATTTCAAAATTGTATTTTTTCCAGGTTGTCCATGTGTATGTCTGATGCCGCACCCCAAGCAATGATTCCGTATCTTAATATGCTTTCTACAAGTGCAAAGTACATTATTTTCAGTTGCTCAGGTTGAAGAATTGTGTTGAAAAACCGCATTTTATATAGTACCGATCGAATTTTTTTGACAGTGTTTTCAATATGTACGTCTCATTTCAAATGACTATCGACATATATTCCAAGATATTTCATATTTTTCACTCTATAGATCTCCAGTTCTTCATTATCGCAATGCACTTTGATGCAAGGTAAGTTGGGTAAGTGATTTGCATATGAAGTGAAGGTGACATAATGAGTTTTCTGGAAGTTTAGTGTAAGAAGGCGACTCTGGCACCATTCATAGATAGTTCTCAAATCGTGTTTAGCCATTTCTTCAAGTCTTACCCATGAGTTACCTTTTAATAAAACCGCTGTATCATCTGCAAAACTAACCAAGTCACCAATCACTGTGAGCTTGTACAGGTCGTTTAAATACAAATTGAATAACATTGGACCGAGGACAGTTCCTTGGGGAACACCAAACTCGACCAACATGGAGTTACTTGTGGAATCATTGATTTTCACACACTGTTTTCTATTCTGGAGGTAATTTCTCATGAGTTCGTATGATGCGCCCCGAAAACCAATTCGTTCCAATGTTTCCAATAATTTCTCATGGCTTACTGAATCAAATGCCTTTGCGAGGTCAAGGAATACACAAAGAGATGAGATGGTTAATGGAATCTTGGGTAGACTTTCCTGATCGGAACTCAAATTGCTTAGGTGACAATATATTATATTTATCTAGATAGCTGACTAAACGTTTTTTCAATATTTTTTCAAAAATTTTCGACGGACATGAAAGTAGCGAGATGGGTCTGTAATTGGAGGCATTATTTTTTTCACCTCCTTTATGTACTGGTACTACTACAGCTGTTTTAAGTGCAACAGGACAGTACTCGTAGATGGATTTTGAAGAATGTTTGTTTCCATTTTCCAAAGTTATTATAGTCGTAGAGTACCCATGTATGAGAAATTTTATATTCAGATCCCTCTTATACGAATTCATTTATCTCTGGTAGAAGTCCATTTCAGCTCAAAGTGGAGCGGTATTGATGAATCGGCAAGAAGTATCACAAAATCATCTTCACAACTTCAATTACTCATAAACAAGTTTCAAAATAGTGGGCACATGTTCAGAATTCATCAATGATCCATCTTTATCCACAAATATCAACATTCTATATTAATATACTACGGAACAACAGTTACAAGGAGAGGCAAAAATAAACTTCCTATGCGAATATGAAAAATTATGGGAATCTTGAAATCGAATGTCGATTATTGAGAACGATAAGATATTGATTATTAGTTTCAAATGCTTCTGAGTAGTCGCCAGGTAGCCAAGTGATGGAAGCGCCGATCTCTTCTATCACTCTGGCTGCCAGTCGCAGGTTCAAACCCTAGCGACTGCAGAAATTTGTCTGATGGCCCGAGAAGGTGCTAGGAATCGTAAGACCTCATTAATCCTCGGTTCGGACAAGTTCCGACTGCTGAGGGCTGCCGTACGCAAGAGGACGATAGCAGGTTAACAGAAAAACAATTTCGGACAATTTCACTTTCAGTCAAATAACAACAGAGTAAATTTACACCTGTCAAGAGCTGCCATCGTGCAGTGTATATCATATAGGATAACCCATTTTGTGCATATGCATAAAATCTATCGATCCTGAAAATTGCATGGTTATATGTTGAAAATTATGAAACATACGGGGGAGTTTACAAGAGAAATTAACCAAATTAGAATTTTTCAGAAATGAAAATTTTACAGAAGACAGATGTAGTGGTGGTAATTCGGGGATCCTGAACACGAATCTGAAGGAATTTCAGGCTAATTTTTCCCCCTGACATAACTTTCTAGAAAAGTGGTTAGTTCCATCGCTGCTGGCGCGCAGTGTATATCACGTCTCCTCTCTTGTGCAGTCAGTTTACTTCTAGTGTATCTATCAATTCTTCAAATTTCATGGTTCTTCGTCGAAAATTACGGAAGATACGAGGGTGTTTCAATGAGAACTGAAACACAGTGTATACTGTTGATTTTATTGAAAATATGAACAGGATGTTCATAAAGTCAGTTGTGGAATCTTATAGATGAGAATCTCCTATGGAAACTGGATATTTATTAAATGATCAACTATCTGAATGAAAATGCAACTTTTCACTTTCAGATTTTCTCTCTCAAGTTATATAGGGTCTTTCTGAATATCTATCAGATGTAGTTCAATGTCCAGCGGGGCTTTAGCCGGGGAAGTAGTTGTTTTCTGTTAGATATTACAAAAAGTAACTTCAATTTTATCGTAGGTTTTTTCTATTTCCAGAGGAGTCATGTATTGGGAATTTTCAATTGAGAATATTTCGCATTACAACACTGTAAACGAATAAAGACGATTATTAATATTATATATGGAAAAACTTCATCATAACTTCTCGTAGACATGTTCGAGAACACAGAGACTGTTCATAAGTATACATTTTTTTCAAGTCCTTGAAGGACATGGCACTGGATACATGTATTCCTGGGGCTCGAGAGATTTTCTTATTTTTGGATATGTCATTCTATAGGTCAAAAGAAACAACTTTCTTCATTAGACTTTTTTTCTGGCCCTACAGGGTGATCCTAAAAATTGGGTTGAATATCTAATGTCAATTGTGCAAAATATAGTCTGTGAGTTGTTTTTACTTAATTTTTGAGTATAATATGCTGTGAAAAATATCAATTGACTTTGAATGGTGTGCATATTTACAGGATGAAGCAGAATAGGCGATTTTTCTATAAACTGTTTCTTACCTTCTCGTCCCAGTGTAGACTTTTCATTAAATTTCTCGAAGCCAAAAATTGTCCCAAAGTTGCTCGTGTTAGCATTTTTGTTTTTAACTTGTTTACACCCATAAACTGTGTATTTCACTTGTCATGGAGACACCCTCGTATCTTCCGTAATTTTTGACATAGAACCATAAAATTCATTGATAGATGCACTAGGAATGAACTCACTGCACAAAAAGGGTCATCCAACGTGATATACACTGCACGCCAGCAGCGATGGAAAAATGGATGGTTCCATCGCTGCTGGCGTGCAGTGTACAACACGTAGGATGTCCGCTTTTGTGAAGTGAGTTCATTTCTAGTGTATCTATCGATCCCGGTTATTTCATGGTTGTACTTCGAAAATTACTGAAGATACGAGGGCGTTTCCATGAAAAGTGAAACAAATTAGAATCTTTGAAGATTGAAAAATTTTCAGGAGATAAGTGTAATAGTAGTGATTTGTGGATCCTGAACACGAATCCAAAGGAATTTTGGGTCAATTTTGTCCCCTTATATAACTTTCCGGAAAAATGGGTTCCATCGCTGCTGGCGTGCAGAATATATCACATATGACCCCTTGTTTGGAGTGAGTTCATTTTTAATGTATCTATCGATTCTGAATTTCATGGTTCTACGTCAGAAATTACGGAAGGTAAGAGGATGTTTCCGTAAGAAGTGAAACACACTGTATATGGGTACAAACATGTGAAAAACAAAAATGCTAACATGATCAACCTTAGGAGAACTTTTGGCGTAGAGAAATAAAATAAAAAGTCCACTCTTGGGCAAGAAGTTAATAAACAGGTTTTGAAAATATCGCGTATTCTGCCTCATCCTGTAAGTATGAACACCATTCGAAGTCAATTAATATTTTTCAAAGCATATTTCACCCAAAAATCAAGAAAAATGAACTTACAGACAGTATTTTACACAATTGACATTAGACATTCAACCCATTTTTTTAGCTCACCCTGTAAGGCCAGAAAAAAAGTCTAATGAAGAAAGTTGCTTTTTTTGACCTCTAGAGTGATATATCCAAAAATGAAAGAAATCTGTCGAGCACCAGGAATACATGTATCCAGTGCCATGTCCTTTTCGACATTTTGAAATATTTCCCGGACTATTGGTATAACTGAAAAGATCATTCACATTTTTTGTAGACCTTCAAGAAGCATGATGTTAAATTTGAAAATCTTTCACCATCTTTTAGATTTTGGCAGTTTTATTGAAAAAATTCAATATTTTATTTATTTTCCAAAACATGTAAAAAAAATTCTTTTTCTAGACCTATTCCTGTTCAATAAATTGTTTATATACATTTTATCGATACCCTGTGTATTCGAGTTTTTGTTGTAGTTAAAAAAAATTCCTCTCCTTAACTTTTCGTTCTTTTGAAATATAACCAGGACTTTCGAAATTATGATAAGCAATCATTTACAATTTTTGTAGGTTTTTCAAAAGCCGATCAAAGAAGGTTCGTTTCAAAATCTGAAAATCTGTCGCTATCTTTGAGTTTTTGGTGTTTTTATTAAAAGAAGTTGAATATTCTTTTAATTTCACAAAATTTGAAAAATATTTCACTGTTACTTTTTGTGAATAATTAAAAACCAGGAACGAAGGGAAATTTTGAAGGGAAGGAACTTATCAAAAATTTTGGTGAGGACGGATAGGGGTGGTGCATAATCAAAATTCTGGGCGCAAATCGCATGGAAAAATTTGGGGAGTGTAGAAATGGGTATATTATCAAAAACTCAGGAGCGATGCATCTAGAAATATTGGGGAAGAGTGAAATGGGAGGTACATAATCAAAAATCCAGTAGCAAAATTTGTTATTTTTTTTCAATAAATCCATAATTTCATCAGGTTCAGTGACTGTTATTTCAATTGTTTTTGAAGTGATGGAGAAACTTCATGTGACCTTTATGAAGGCCTGTTTAAGAACCATAAAGTTGTACACATTTGATATTTTTCCACATAACATATTCAGAAATATCAATGGGGCTTGCTAAAATTGTTTTTTCCGTTAACCAGCCCTCAGAAGTCGAAACTTGTGTAAGCCAAGGATTAAAGGGGTCTAACCTTTTCAGGTGCAATTCCTAGCACTATCTCGGGCAGTCAGAAAAATTTCTGCAGTTTGAACCATCGCCGACTGGCAGCAAAAGCGATTGAATCAATGTCGCTTTAAACACTCGGCTACCTGTCTCACTAGTTGCAATTTTAAGATTTTCGTATATTTCATTAGAACACGGTCAATATCTCTATTTACCATTTTTCTTCATGAATTCACCAGACTATTGAAAATATAACCGATTCTGAAATATTTCGTATTTTCCAAATTGCAATTTTTTTCACTTTTCTCGATTTTTCCTTTTTCCGATATTTTCCGTGCAAAATAGTTCCGGTGGGACTTGTTTGTCCAGTCGAGATCTATCTGTCGCATTTTTAGAAATTCAATTCAAATGAACGGTTCGGAGTATTTTAATTTTTTTAGACCAAATGTTTTCGGAAAATCCCGAAAAAACCCTGTTAGCATCTTCTAATCATTCCTTAAAACTATACACTTCCGTAGGATATATCAAAGTATATGTTAGAAAAATATAATTGGGAACAATTCAATTCCTGCACCTGTATCGAGGAAATCAGGAAGGGCAAAAAAACAGAGAAGCACTGTAAAATTTTTCCAGAATTTTCTATCGCAAAAAATTAAAACTGACGAATGTTGTCCTCGAATTATTGAAATTGTTCATATTGCTATATTTGTTAGGGGTTGGAAATGAGAGCATTTTGAAATGCCACGATAGAGCTACAGACATACAGACCAACAGACAGAATTTTATTTTTTTCTTGATGGTGATCATTTCCTCCAAAGTATTTATGGGTCTAAAACGTTAAATAAAAAAGTTGGGGTCTATTGGAGCAACCGTAGTTTGTATAATAAGGGACATTATCCTAAACTCCGCTTCACGTCGTGCCCTTAAACTCGTTGCGCCTGCTTCAAATGTTCACTTCTACACTTGTATCATAATATACTGTTTGTGTTCCACCTCATAATTGATTCATGAGTTTCCGAAATTTTGCCTTTGTTTTGTAGCATTGTGAATCCAATGTGGTTGTTCTTACATCCACTATAACGTTCAAGTAGTGAACTTGAAGTTTTTCTCGATTCATCAATGCTCCATTAACCCAAACTTTCATTGGCGTCAGCCTCGGGAGTTAATTTTCTTCAACTTTCCACCAAGCAATAAATTACCGAATATAAACCCGGGGTGTTTCCTGGTTGAATATACTCCCAGAAAATGTTTTATGAATGAGCCTCTAATGTCGTACAAGTAGGTTTTCATGAAGTGTGAGACAATTACACGGATGAGAGGAGGGAACTCAATAATTCATCCCAACTCACGAGCAGTGTCGGAGAACAGGAGGAAGTAGTAGTTTCAATGAGGTTGGGGTGGATCTGGTCCAGAGGCAGTTTACGAGGAGGGTTGTACAATTTCTTAATTGTTCTGTGAATAGGTTGTGACTGTTTTAGATTCTGCCTCGTTCAACTCTGAAAAAGATGACTTCAACAAAATTATTAAACATGACTTTATAGAAACCCAAGTAGCACACCTATATTGGAAAAATATTGGTACAATATTGTGAACATATTGGCGAAATATTTTAAATACAATATTGGCGAGAAAAAAAATGTGAACATTCGGCGATATTGGTCCAATATTACTTGAATAATATTGGCGAAATATTCTTGAATTGGCCTCAAAATGTTCGGCGATATTGGTACAATATCGCTGATACAATATTTTGACAACATTGGCACAAAATTCAAAAGTTATATTGTCGAGAAGTAAAATGTGAACATTTTGCGATATTGGTCGAATATTGTTTGAATATTTTAGAAATAGTTTTGGTGAAATATTCTTGAAGCAATAATGGCCTCAAAATATTTATTGATATTGGAACAATATTCATTGATATTGGTACAATATTCATTGATATTGGTACAATATCATTTGAATATATTGGTGGATTTCAATATACCTTGGTAAATTATTAAATGTCTTTTAGTTGTCGAAGGTGACACCAGAGTCTACCTTTCGATAGCCATAACCACTGAGTGAGCTGTCTTGAAAACAAGTTATGGGAAGTATTTAATATACTTTCGTAGGTTTTAGAAGACGTTCTATATGTAGAGCCACCTAGCGGATTTTTATCCAGGTTTGATAATCCATATCCATAATTTCAATATGTTTCATTGAATATTCGGCCAATATTCAAATTTCATCTCAATCTAGATGTAGGAAACAATATGAAGACAATATTGTTTTAACGATATCGATAAATATTATCGAACCAATATTGACTCAATATCAATTAATAAGATTTGTTGAATATTGGCGAAATAATATTCAACCAATGTGTAATCACACTTGGAGATACAATATAGTTTTTATTCCTAGAATCGATATTAGGGGAATAGTAGGATTGCGATATTTATTCTAGATGTTGAAAACGATGTGAAGACAATATTGTTTTATCGATACTGGTAAATATCATTCAACCAATATTGACTCAATATGAGTTATTACAATTTGTCAAATAAAGTGGAAATGATATTCAACCAATATTCTAACAAACTTGGAAATACAATATAGTTTTTTTTCCCTACAATCGATATGACTGGAATATTTGGATTGCAATATTTATTCTAGATGTGGAAAACAATATATAACCAATATTGTATCATCGATATTGGTAGAAATTATTCAACCAATACTGACCTAATATTTCGTGTGATAATCTACATTTAAAACTATTTCAACCAATATTCAACCAATATTATTAATATAATTTTGTTTTTTGAATATTCACCCATATTGGACCAATTTTGATTTTTCATTTACTATATATCTATATTGGCCCAATACGGAACCAAGATTCAGCCGATATGATGTGCTACCAGGGAAGTATTATACTCCAAGCGAAGAATTTCTATCTGTTCGTCTGTTTGTAGGTCTGTGAACACTTCATTCCTCTATATTTCCCGAACCCATAGATATATCTATTTGAAGTTTTTCCTTAATCTCTGTTCCTATTTCTTTCCATCCAAGATGAGCTTCGATTTCTCCCACAGAAGTTTACTGTTTTTGAGTATGACAGGAAAGTGCAAACATTTTCTTTCCGGCGATTTTCCAAGACATGTCGAAAAAAAAAAGAATGTGCCAAACCGTTCTCTTCAACAGAATTACAAAACATGCGATTGGTAGAGCTCGAATAGGAAAACAAATCCTGAGGAATCTAATTTTCCCGAAAATGAACAGAATTTCGAAAAGTAACAAAATCGAAATTTTCATTTTGAAAAATATGAAATATATCAGTAACCGTTGATACTTTTCCAATTGAGCATGATATCGTTTGTTACCGTCTTCAGATAATCCACAAAGTTGTTTATAAATTTCCTCCGTAGAATCAATGGTCCGGAAAATATTTGAAAAAAATGGAAAATATACATATTGAAATTGATGAAAATCCCAAATTTGCTTCGTATTTGTCTCTACAAGCCACATCGATATTTTCAATTGGTTTTTATCTCATACTCGTTCTCTTGAGATAATACAAAAAAGATTTTTGAAACTGATTTTATCCAAACCTCCTCGCTTCTCAACTGAAAGTTTATTTTTGGAAGCCAATGTTCTTGATATCTGTCATTTGTTTTATTATAATATCATAATCACTTATCATCGAAATAATAATTTTTTATTACCCACCCATATTTATAATAATCTGTAACGAGTCACCATGTACCTCTTTATGTATGGGTGAAGCTGTCAGAGGTCACCTAGCGATGTAATCAATTGGTAATAATAAAATACCTCAGCAGACACTGTTCTTGTCAAAAGTTTATTGAAAATTATCTTTTGCAATCAATTAAATTTTCAGTTATACTCTATTCCGTTGCTTGTTGTTTTCACTGTGCGAGTGCTGCAAATACAATTGGTGATGTCACAGAAGTCTGGGTTACTCATGATCCCAACAAAATACTTTTTCCGATCAGCCTACATATAGAAACTCAATAACCCTCTACAAATCGACAAAATAATCAACAAATTATTCCATAAATTAATAAGCCAGCGCTTATATAGTTACCAAGTTCCCAAACTATATAATACCATTCCAGATGCACTGCATGATATCAATGCACTCAATTCTTTTAAAAAAGCCCTTGATTCCTTCTTTTCCAGTAAGACAAGGCAGAAAATCGCTGATCTTATTGATAGGAGAAATTTTAAAGATTCATTATTGGCTTTATCATCTTTAATAAAGACAAATTACTTTCTTGCGTTTATTCCAATTCAATCGATTCAATGTAACAGAATAGGTATATTTTTGTATTCGTATAATATATTGTATCTATCCCAAAACGCACTGATTACTAATTTTGTACCTACTATATTTATACTGATTTTTTAGTAAGTTTTGTAAAACTTACTGAATGTTTTTACTTATCCGATATCTAGGCCACTCATATTTATGTTATACCCATTTTTTTCCTGTGTCTCAACAAGTGTTTTTCACCTATCTAGTACATGTCTATTTCATTTTAACTGAAGCGTTTATTCATATATGATTTTATTTCACTTTTTGAATTTTAAATACATTTATTATTATCATTATTAATAGGTAGGTATAGCCTTTATTTTAATACTTATAATTCCATACTGTATCGCCGATATTTTTTCATCAACCCTTATTGGATATAGGTATTCTAACTAGTCATAATTTTTATTTAATATTATTATTATAATATAAGATTTAATTTGTTCAATGCTGAAACAAGTGCTCCAGCACTTATCGGCTTCTGCTGCTATATTCACGTTAGCAAAAATGCGGAAAATTACGGATCTTTTTGTGATATATTTTGTCACTAATTATTATCATTATTATCCAACTTGATTCAAAAGTGGAAAAATCTTTTTAAAAAATTAAAAAAAAAACTATAAAATTTGTACTTTCTTTCCAAATTCACCATAAACTCGAGAGTGCAATATCGAAAACTTTAGTATAAAAATAATACTCTTTCCATATTCACCAAAAACTCCAGAGTGAAATATCGAAAACTTTAATATAAAAATAATTTGTTTGAATAAGTCTACAAAAAGATTAAATTATGTTTATCGATAACTTTAAAAACAAAGAAGAAACAGTTGCTGAACCTGAAGAAATTATCCAATTATGGTACAAAAATAACGAAAACCCAGATTTTTTTATTGGATACCTTCCATTTTCCCCCTTCGCGAATTTTCCGGGTGCTTCGCTCCCAGATTTTTGATTATTTCACCCCTTCCCAAATTTTTCCGGGCACTGTGCGCCCTGATTTTATATTGGTTTTCCCACACCATATAATTTTCAGTCCAGATTTTCGATTATTTCCCTCTTACCAAACACCCAAAAAAATTTCCGGGCACTTATCTCCAGAATTTCCTATTCTTGACTCACCTCCCCCACCCCAAATTTTCCAGTTGTGTCGCTCCCGCATTTTTCAATATTTCTCTCCTTTCCTCTACCAAATTTTTTTGGGCGCTCCTTGCCCTGATTTCTGATTATTCTTTTCCCACCTTCCCAAAATTTTTTGGTTGCTTCGCGCTCATATTTTATTTCCCCCTTCATACCGTTTAAACTTTTCGAAGTGCTTTGCTTCTGGATTTTTGTTAATTTACTCTCTATTTCCCCTTCTTACACCTCCAGATTTTATTGGGCACTTCGCGAAAATATACATTTTTTTATTGATATGCAAATTTCACCAGATTTGTTATCGAAAAATTATGGAGTTTTTTCTAAAAACAGCAAAAACTAGATATCGAAAAAGTTTATATAAACAGTTTTATTGTCCTAAAAAAAGTTTTAATTAAATTTTTTCATGCCTCACAAAAAAAAAAATAGAGATGTGGACCGTTATTTTTAAATATGGTAAACTGGAAAACGAAACGAGATATAGAAAAAATTAATAGTTTCATTTTCCTACGATTAGACACTGAGGTGAAAAACAGAAATCATTTAGTAATCATTCAATGAAGGGAATTGAGTTGCTCATTTTGATTATTATTTTGTCCATATCTTCGATAAAAATACACTAATTTCAATATAGACTTGTGTAGAATTGCAAGTTGAAGAAAAATTCAGATTTAGTGAAAAAATTGTATTAAATTATTACCAAGTTTTTTTTTTATCTGAAAATGACAGTAATGTAAACAGTAAGTAATAATCTGAAAGAGGACATGAATCTTCTAAATTATGTCATTTTGCCACATTCAAACAGTAGCTGGTGGAAAAGTATTGTAACCAAAATATATTTCCAATTTCATGAACAACATGGAAACGTTTCTCATGTGAAAAAATCATCAGCGATACAAAAAAAAAATATATACAAGTATGTAACATATGGAACAAAACTTTGTAATTAGAATATAGGCAAAAAAGGTAATTGATTTTGCATGTCAGATAACAAAATTGAAAAAATTTACTATGAAAATATCAAAAATGGGGTAGATGGTAATTTTTCTTCAAATTTCTTGTAATACGGTATACTTTCACTGAAATATCTTTGTTTTCTGTGATGTATCTTATGTCACGTAAGTGATCGAAAAGGATTCAATAAATTATTATTATAATATTCTGGAAAGGACTACCTGAGCAGAAATCGATTATCAACTTCTAGTGGAAAGCAGGATATAAATGAATACTCTCGCTGTGCCTCGGGGTTTTCAGTATTTTTTTAAAACTATTGATGATTCAAGCATCAAAATGTTGTACAAAATAAACTAATGAAACTCCGAAATAATGTCATCAGAATTTTTATTTGAGATCAAAAGACGTGAAGAAACAAAAACTTTCCGGTATAGAACGCCCTGTGTGTATCCATTTCCGGTGGTGCCAATGAAATAATTCATCCCAAGATAGCATCAGTGATGGTATCTTCAAGAATAATTGAGCAGAGTTTCACGAGAATTATTCTATTCTCCATTCGAAAACAACAATGCTGGGAAGACAAAACACGAAGTAATTTCAACAAATTTATTTATAGGTAATTTGGGATTTACATTGGGTAACAAAGTTTGTACATTAACCACTTATTTTTTTCATCATGTCGAATGATTGAGATCAATTCATCAAGAAATCTTGACTAGAAGAAGAACATAGAAAATACTATTGAAATATGTGAGGTTTTTTGTTACTTTGGGGTTTTCAGTCATTATTTGCCATAGACTATCATCATATCATTACTATCATCACTATCAGTCTGTTATGGATATAGAAGACAATGAATCGATGGATATCAGTAAAAAGTTTTTCCACGCTATTTTTCGAATATTCATGACACACACAGAAATGGAATAACTGTAAGTGACACAAATGTTGTTGATACAGTCAATTGCTCTGTTTCAACCTAAATCTGTATCGAACCAACACCGTCGATAGTAAGGACGATTACTATCCTGCAAAGGTGATGGCGATCTTCGATTTTACACACTGCGTCGCATCCTTGATCTCATACTATAATACCCAGGGACATCAGAATCATGATAGCAACAATTACCTGAGAAACCTTTGATACAGTACCATAACCACCAATGGAAAACCAGTTCTGTTGGATTTAAAATAGGTACTGTATTCAAAAAATCTGTTGCTTCACTGTCTTCAAAAGAAAGTGTGCCATGGAAACACTTCTGTTTTAAGTTCATCAATTATTCAACCGATTTATGTGATTGTGAAGCAAAACACTGTGTAGATAGATCGAGGTCGATCCACTGAGGAACTGTTCTCAGGCATTCTGATATGATTCCATAAAGTTCTCTATCTCATGATATTTTTTCTGAACAGACCAGTATGAATATCGGAAACCACCCAGTCTCGTTACCTCATATCATCTGTTATGATAAAAAAAAAACATTTATGTACAACATTCTTGATGAATTGAGATTTTATTTTGAGGAGCTACGGATTTCAGTTTTTGTTGAAAGCTATATACAATTTCATATCATGAAAAACATTTACGGATGCCATCTCGAATGTTATATTTGATTGTACGCAGTCACAAGGTTCTCTCATGAGTTGAAAAGGGTTGAAATGAATTCGTCTCATCTCCCAGTAGAGAATGATAGAAAATACGAAAAGGGACAAACTACCTGGATTTTTTTTGTCTTGTGTTTTTAATATGATAGATGTTTTTGTGACGGCCACTATTATTTTGTGTCACAAACACCATTCATAATAGTCAGAATAATTTTGAGTATTTGCCTAATATCAACCAAACCACATACAGAATTATAAATTATTTGTTTTTGGATTCTGGTTGTCTTCCTCAGACCAGATGGATTTAAATGAAAACCAGTAAGTGGAAGACATCAACAAAAACACCTTCCATCGAACATTCTTTAAAATCCTACTTTTATATTTTACACATTTGATTGAAGCATAGTACATAAATTAAGTTCGTCTGAAAACAGTCTTTTAGCTTTTTCAAATTCTTGTCTTTGTCTATCACGATAGCTTTTTCAGAAGCAGTCACCTTACTCATTAAATGGATTAGATTCAGTGTTGGTTGCTCGTTCATATCACAATTCCCACGCACTTCACTCGTTTTTAATTTGATTGTACCCACTTATTCCTACATTTCCATCCACCACATGAGCTGTTGTTGTTACCGTCCAAAGTGGCAAACTGATAGGAGACTTGTGCTGATGATGATGATGTAGATGTTCGCCTTGTATGATGTACCTGGAACAACGAAACATAATTCAAAAACAGTTTATAGATTCATCGGAATAATCATTTCTCAGTCAGCAAAATCATTTGGTGCAATGATGATTTCAATACAGAAATATATGCACTAATTCAAAAACGTTCTGGAAATTCATTAAAAAAAAATTAACTTGATCAATTAACTGACCGTGTTGGCACTATTTGCAATCTCTTTGCAAGTTTTTTCAAAAGTACATATATTTAACCAACTATGAGAGAAAACCCATCATTCACAAACCTGCCACCCGAAAACATAAAAAAAAAACTCAAAACAGCCTAGCGGTAGCCATAAACTCTCTATACCCTGAAAAACGTGCTGGTCCCCATAGAATCGCAGTGTTATTTTTTAAACAATGCAAAACCAATTTAGTTCCTCCTCTTGCACATATTCTTTTATTTATCTTTTTATTTATTGATTTATATTCACAGAGGCCTAAATATAATTATAATATATCTCTTCGACATTGCATTTTCCCTGGCATGGGGAAAATTTCCCAAAATCATTCCAATACACAAAAATGGTGACACAGCATCAGAAACTATAGACCTATCAGTAAATTATGCCTATCCGGCAAACTCTTTGAGAAGATTATTTTACAATGAAATTCACAATGAATGTAAATAGATAATGATTCCAGTGCAATATGGATTTTTTCATATCAGATCAATAAAAACGAATCTGATAAGTTCCAAAGATTCTTTAATGGAATCGATGCAGGTGCAGGTATAAGCCGTTTGCACTGACTTCAGCAAGGCTTTTGATAAAATCAGTCACAAAATTTTGAAAACAAGGATTGCTGAAACTGGTATTAGCGACTTCCTCCTGATAGATAGGGAGGCGAAGTAGCTAAATGGCGTAATTCAACGGCGTCGTCGAGACCTATCACAATCGAAAGATAAAATAATTTCGAAAAGAAAAGCTCGTATGGTAAAAACCATTTTAGCGGTGGGTTTCGCGTGTACGGTTTTTCAAAAATGTTAAAAAAAACCGTTACTTGGGCATTCTCGAGCGCGTCAGATATTCATACTACGTATGCCCCAAGTGCCTCTGATAACAACGGTATACTAATCTGCCGGTTTGCGTGGTGGGGGTAGGCATATAAAGTAGTCAAAAATGCAACAAAAAAAAATTTACCCGAGCGCGTCAGATTTTCGGAAGGGGTGTTAAGTAGGCCCCAAGGAAGCTCCCTTTAAAAAAACTGACGATTTCGGCGTGACCATAAGTTACAATGAATTTTTGAAAATGCAAAAAAAAAAGTTTTTTTGAAATACTCGAGCGCGTCAGATTTTCATAGGGGAGGTTTATCTCGGTATCCTGAAAGCATATTTTCTTAATCTGACAAAAATGTTGGTGGGTTCTCTTAATCTGACCGGAAAGGTTTTTTGGTTTCTTTTTTTCTTTTTTTCTTTTCTTTCTCCTTGATAAAACGGGGAATTTGAGAATGACAAAGCGATAGTTATAACTAACGTAAATGAAGATGAAATGTAGTAAGTACGAATTGTGTTATTTATTGTTTGCTCAGTCTGTATTACATGTTTATGGCAAATTCCTCTTTTTTGCTTCAATTCTTCACTTCGTTTTGCTTACGGTACGTTCAAAAAACAATTTGAGGATCAACAGGCTATTGAATAATATACATACATGAAACTGTACATGTTAATAATACTTTTGTATACAGATACGCGTAACTTTTTCCGAGTCCACGAAAATTGTCGAGAAGCTTTAGAAAAAAATTTTTTTTTGAGATATAATAAAAGTCACATAATTTAATCATCGTTATTTCATATCCATTTTTTTTAACACCCTCAGTTTTCGAGATATACTCAAAAAACCGGGAGTTTGAGTTTTTATGATGATTCAAGTCAAAAAGTTTTAACTTTGGACAAAAATGTAAAGAGACCTTTTTTGTGTAAAATAAAATTACCTTTTTTGTTTATTTAAACTTTTTTTTTGGAAAATGTATCGTTCGCGACTTATATGCCGCAACGCGTTTTTCGGAAGACGAAAGGCTCCTCCACACTTCCGGTCACGCGGAAACCTTGTATTTTTAGTAAGTTTTAGATTATATTCTTCAAAAAAAAAAAAAAAAAAAACGCGCTCGAGAATGCCGGATTAACGTTTTTTTTTACAAGTTCGCGACCCTATAACTCGGTGGCGTCAGTCACTTATCGTCAGATTAGTTAAATTTAGTCTTAAAACACTTAAATCAACCCCCAATATCTTAATCTGACGAGCTCGAGTATTTCAGACTATCGATTTTTTTTTACTAATCTGATCGTCTATCCTAGGCGCGCGTCACTACATATAGAGCTAAATACTTTACAAGGCTGTTCTATTAGGTCCAAGGTATCTCTCATATCTTAAACTGCCACGCTCGAGTATTACCGAAAATTCCCCTATTCGCCTCCCTAACTATGAAATGGATATGGTCCTTCTTGCATGGCAGAACTCAGATAGTAGCACTTGATGGTTAAATTTCAGATCCCTTTGAATCATTCTCTGGAGTTCCTCAGGGAAGTCACCTAGGACCGTTATACTCCATAGTTTACACAAATGAAATTATTTCGTTTTTCAAAGATTGCTCACTTTTACTTCATGCGGACGACTTTATCGCACAGTGAATGACCTGAGTAACTACAGAAGTATACAAGAAGACTTAAACTTCACCTCACCTTATTTTGTGATAGTAATAGCATCCTCTTGAATATAGACAAATGTGTCTCAATTACTTTTACCAGAAATAAAAATAGATCTGACTACAAGTACAAAATGAAAAACGACCATCTGAAATCAGTATCTGAAGTGAAAGATCTAGGGATACTGATGTACTCAAAATTTACATTCAACTTATGGAAAGGAAAGAACTTGCCAAAATTTCAGAAATGCATGATCGCTTCTCAGTACCTATTTATTATGTTTATATACACAGTTAACTTTGCTTCGCGTCAGTTGTTTGGGATTTCCATCACCAAGATCACTTATATAGAATTGAGAGAGTACGAGAAAAAAAGATCTTGGGTGTATTGGACAAAAATACAGACCACCATTGAACACAGTATGTTGCTTTTCAAAGATAGGCGAAATGTAACGGACTTGATGATTTTCAAACTGATGAAGGGACTAGTGACGTGCACACATTTATTCTCTGATATTGAATTCAATGCTCGGCTTAGACACATCATTCAGAATTCACCGTTATGTAGTAGGCTTGAAACTTGTTACAGAATTTGTAACAAAATCAAATATTTGTAACTTAATTTGAATTGTTTCAAATTCAAAATTAAGAGGTACTTTATCAACCATCTGCAGGCGAAATATAGACGTAATGATTTTACACGCATTGTATACCTGAATTTACTATTGCCCATTCTATAAGTAACTTCCTTTTTTCTATATTTTTTCTTGTTCACAACCCACTGAATTGATTAATTATGTAGAGGGTTTTGTTTATGAATTGTTCAATCTGTTCGTAACTCCCCTTTTGGCAAATAAATGGATGAATATGCTCCAACTGGGTACCAATGTGATTTATCTGACCAAAGATAACAATTGTGTGCCGCACGGTTCTGTCTTAGGACCTATACTGTTCCTTCTATTCAAAGCATCTTAATCGCAGGATAGATATATATCAAAAATGAACGAAACGACCTATACAGTGAATTATCCTCCACAACAACATCAATGGAACTACTGATATTTCCGAAAAATCATAGTAGGTAGCCAAATATATCACCCTTTTAGAAGCTTTGAATTTTTCTGGAAACTTTCCTGGCAGAACCTAGCGATTCATGAATTTTGTCATTTGCACAACTTTCAATAGGCTTTAGGATTCATTGGAATCTCGTCCTACCAATGGAAGTTTCATTTTTCATGCCTTGTATAGGAGATTTCTTTTCATTCAAACTCATCAAGAGCCTTGAAGAATTCCAAAAAATTATGTTTACAGAGAGTAGTAGTACACCATTAATCTTTGGCTGAGGCTGATGGCATCGACCAATTCAAAGGCAGATTTTGCAAAAAAATTATCAAATTTATTTGCAATATAAACGTTGTCACTTCACTTTATTAATAATAAATTTGAGTATTTTTTTTAATTTAGTTTCTTAACAAATTCCGAAATTTTTTCATCTTTGATTTCTGCCTCATTCATCATATTACTGTAGAACATTTTTTTTTAGTTGTTTGTTATTTTTTTAAGCTGTTTTTTTATTTCTTTGTATGTGTTCTGCATACTTTGATTACTAGAAATTTTTCGTTTGCGATTTAGATCCTGCAAGTGAGTGGATTCTTGAAATAATTCAATAGGAAGTAGGGTCTGAAACTTTTTTTTGTTGTTTGTGTGATTTTGAAGTTTTTTGGAAGTGTTACATACTACTACTAAAAGAGTTTCATAGAATGATTTTAAGACTATGTCAAAGTTTTCATTACTTGAGCTGGTTTTTCGGGGGTAATATAACAAGACCTCGTTCATCAGCGAATACATTTTTTAATTCCAACAGAAATGATTTTGTTTGAAAATTTATCTAGTTGAATTCGGAGATTTATATTCTGAATAAAACTCGAGAGCTTTTAAGCTCGAGCGTTTTATTCTTTCAACATAAATCTTCGAATTTTAGGAGATGGATTTCCTAAAACAAAAATGTATTTCTGGAAATTCCAATATTTATTCGATTTGAAAACGACGGTCAAGTTAAGGTGCATTTAGTCAACATCATTTTAAAGTTGTGCTTAAATTTATGTTAAAAGCAAAAGTTGAATCTGGTAAATCAAATGGCACCGTTTATACAACAATGTTCAGTTTATGCTAAAAACCTTTGATGTTGCCGTTATGTTTATGATAATGCTTATGCTTAAGTTGACTAAATCCACCCTTAAATTTGATCAGATCATTTCCCAAACATGTCAATTAACCAATAACATTAATTCCACAAAGTACATAATTATTTTTATTAAATTAATGAACATAATCATTTATTTGAAATTTTCACCATTCAACTTCCGCATATTTACGACCCAGTCTTGTTATATATTTGCTAACTAACTCTACAATTGTAGTATCCTCTGAAATTTGTTAGTTCCTGATGCAGCGAAACAATTCAAATAGAGTCCATACTGATTTTTTGGTATACGCAGAGTATTAGTTGGGACTGATTTTATCACTAATTTAGTTATATTTTCTTTATTTACACTTCCAAGTCTCTCCATTTTCATAATAATATCAATGTATAAATACAGCAAAATATCAAAATACCAAACTTGAATTAGACGCTTAGCGCGTACTAGATTTATTTACCGCAATATGTCACACGACTTGTGAAATGTGTTGCATACATTAAGGCAATTGTCAAGAAAGACCATGCAGTTTATCCGCAAGGAGACTAAACGTTATTTTATCAGGAGAGTCTAATCCCCATAAGACAATAATAGAAAGAGATGAAAGAACATTTGCGACGAAATGTGACGTAGTTGGATATGTCATGGCCGCCATTCTCCATAGACAGTGACGGACTAGCTCTTGGTATCTGAGAATTAGATGGGACAGTTTTGTTTCTTGGTTCGATTTCGACTCTGTACTCAAGTAGGTCACTATGACGCGTCGATGTTACAAGATTCTGATTGGCTAGAGCTTATTGAACCCTCCTGTGAAGTTGCATTATTTTATCTTTACCCATACGTCATCAATTTATGATCTAAGAATAACACCGCCTCTGTGTAACATCTCTGTCTATCAACCGCTATGAGCGAATCAAAATTCGTTGACATTTGTCTTCTAAGCAACGAATTATGGTATTGTGATGATCCATTGAAACTCAAAACAGTGAAAAGAGATAGCCATAAAGCTGACATTGTTTTTACATTTCAACTAAACTTGCCAAATAGTGTATTGACTAGAGCAGTACCATCAATCACGTCATAATTTTCTGTCATTGGGGATTGTTTGTCACCACTTTTACTTCGTTTTGCAGTCAGACACATTATAAAAACAGTTTTTTTCAAAAATAAACATCTCTTACAATCATTAATTTCAAAGTAAGTACAATACAATGTATTTTTTTCACAAATAATCTTTGAAATTTCTAACCCCACAATTGATATATGTGACTGTAATTCCGTATTACCGGGATATTCACGCAACAATAATTCAGAGGGTGGAAACCCTATTGAGAAAAAAACCTTACTTACCAAATTCTATAAATAAAGACCAGAAACATTCACAATATAACTCTAAATATAAATTAACTCTTTTTTAAATTATGCCTGGAACTATTCTCCATTCACAAGCACAACAATTTGTGTTGAATTTGTGCGAGTATTTTGAAAGGGAGAGAGCGCATGGTGGACCTTTTTTACCACTTTCATCTGTTCAAGAGGTAACAATTAAAACCACAAGAGAAATGTCATAAATTTCCTTTACTGTATTTTAGAGAGTTGCAGATGCACTTAAAATATCCCGAAAAACGGTATACAACATCAGAAAAAGAAACGAAAATAAACCTATTCCATCAACTCCAGGAAAAATTAGACATCGTCTTAAAAAGAAAACAGCTGATTTACCTGAAGGATAGCAAATGGCAGTACGAAATAGTGTTATAAAAGTTTCTAGTAAAATCACTGGCCAAAAGAGGAAATTTTATGAACATATCTTTGCCCCCATGTTTCATTATCCTATCAAACCGGATGTTACCGGACTCGTAATAATTGAAATATATACTGTGTTCAGTTGAATTTAAAAAAAAATCTCATTGTCTGGAGGTTCGCCATTTCCATGAATCTGAAAATGTTAATTTAGTTAATTTAATAATTCATTATCTTATCTCATTATCAACACGTTGTAATTTTTATCGGGATATCAGCCACGTCGTTTTACATTTAGACTTTGTTTTGACTAAAATTTCTCGACTTATCTCGTATGCATTACAATGATGACGCACGAGTAAAATAAAACAATTGAACTGTAGTTTGCTCTCTTTGGTTTATCTGCAAAGTAAAGAAGCGGGTTTATCAGCGAATAAATTTTGACAGATGAGAGGAACAATAAAAAAACTCTTTGAATAACCAATTTATTGTTGCCCTCATAGAATATGCAATTTTCTTGGGAATAAATCAATAGAAATGATCGAATGTCACAAAATCCCAGTTCAAATCAACTGAATAAGATGAAACCATCACATTCCCTCAGCTTTATAATAGCATGGGGGAGATGAAGCAATTATCAACCCAACTCCATAACGAACTTTAAAACTCTACTTCACAGAGTGTCGCGAACTTCTGAAAACCGCACACGTCCTCTCATCATGATCAAATGGGAGAATTTCTTTGTGCCGTGTGATCTAGTTACGGCGTCCGCGAAAGACAAAAAGGCCTCCCTTTACTGACCCGAATGAGTAAAATTGCCCGGTTCGCGCTCCTAGCAGATAATGATTATAAAGTACCGCACTTTATGTCCCCTTTAATCCGTCTGGAGCCTCCTGGAAATGTCCAAACATTATGTTTCATATCTCATCGGAGATGAGAGTCGTTGGAAGGTCGTGTGTGATCCTGTTTAATTGGCCCTGGATGTGTGGAAGGCATGACGGAAATTTATAAGAAAACTGAAGCTTAAATGTTCAATTCTTTGATGATTGTGGAACAAGAACTCTTTTAACAAATATCAGTATGGTATGATGTTGAATTGTTGATTTTTTTCAACGATACGTATGGCATAAAAATAGAGTACATTAATTAATCATAGATATACAAACAAACAGAAAATGAAAACTGAAAGAAAAACATTCCACAGGTTAAGCATTGAAAGTATGGGCAATAAGTGGATAAAAATAAATGGAATACAAAAAACTATATTGTTTCTTATAGAAATACACGAAAGCGTCTAGGAGTCACACGAATAACATTATTTTCTTGATAAAATCCAATATATTGGATTCTTTTCAATAGCAAAAGCTTTTATGGAAAATATACATCTAGGGTGGATTTGAATTCAGAACTTTTTTTCTCAATTCGGATCACATACAAAAATATACTTCGAAATAGTTTACTTCTAGATAATCTACACAAATCTGATACGAATTTTTACGGACATTTTCTTAAAACAGGTGTTCAGAAGGAACTTTTTATTCTAGGGTAAAAAAAATGTTTGTTTAATAGTTTTGGACTAGGTTTCATTGAATTCCATCAGTTTTGTACATGCATACCGTATTTCAGATCATTTCCAATTCAATCAAACAATTCGTATGCATTTACGTAACCTCTGCAATTTTAAATTTTTGACCTTTTATTTCCTTTTCTGTCTAAATCTTATGTCTGAACATTACAAATCGTATCATTTCAGAATTATCGTGAAATTTTACGTATAAAGTGTGGGTTTTTGAGTAGATCTGACGATTTTGTATTTCTGGTGTGAAATTGGGGTGAAATTTTTGTTTTTCTCAGTTCAAATTGAATATACTGATTTGAATCGTTTGACGTCGAAAGAATTATTGTGTATCCAACCATTTGTAGTTGATATCGAGCTGAAAGGATTTTTCTTCTGCCAAAAAACATTCTTTCAAAATTTTGTAGTCGGTTTCGTAGGTTCCCATTTTTTTGTATATGTCCACTGAATTTTCGATCGCTTTCGATACAATCAAAGAATTCGTATACCTTTTACGGAAACTCTGAAATTTGAAATTTAGGACCTTTTATTCGCTTTTTTAGCTAAATAATCTGTCAGAACATAACAAATCGAGTAATTTCAAGGATATAACGGAACTTTTCAATTGAATCTGACTGATTTTTATTTCTGGTGAATTTTTATTTTGGGATCAAATGATGTTTTTTTTTATCTGATCGACTTGAATATGATATTTGTATCATTTTGAATCGATTTGCGTCCGCAGAATTGCTCTATTCTCGGATAGAATAGTACCAGTCAAGGTGGAAGGTTTCTTCATTTGACAAAAATTGTTTCTCAAAGTTTTGGACTCGGTTTCGTAGACTACCTTATTTGACAAAATTCATTAGTTTTTGTATATGCATACTGAATTTCAAATCATTTCTGAAATAAAATTCCTTTACCTTTTACGAAACCTCTGCTACTTAAAATATTCTGCTCAATCTCATGTCTCAACATCAATCATACATTTCCAGAATCAGCGTGAAATGTTACGTATATGGTGCGAATTCCTCAGTTGATTCTATAATTTTGCATTTCTGGTTATTTTTGGGGTTTTACCCAAAATTTAGCATGTTGCCGATCGACTTCAATTGGCGAAAGAAAATAAAATCGCAGCGCCACCTATAGCAAGACTTTGAACTACGAATCACGGACAAAGGTTTTTGACTTTACACGTGTTTATATGGCGTTTTGACGATCTGTACTCCTATTTTCAAATGATTTGTGAAAATTTGTGATTTCTATAACTAAAAAGTGATTGTGTTTCTATTGAAAGACTCTAAAGAACGTTTCAGTAAGGTGATTCAAAGGTATTTCATCTCCGATTAGTTTTGAATGCTTCTGCAATTCAAGGTTGTATGACGTTTTGATGATCTGTTCTACTATTTTCAAACAATTTGTGAAAATTTGTGATTTCTTTAACTCAAAAGTTATTGCGTTTCTATTAAAAGACTTGAACGATAGTTTCAGTGTAGTTTACAAATATTTTACTTGTTTGGAGGTCATGATTTGCGATCAATTATTGATCTGATTCATTCATCAGTCTGTTTGTCAAACAAGCAAATACTTTCGATATTATTTAGCTTGCCAATTTTCAGTTTCAAAATCCATGCTTTCCTTTGGTCAATTTCTTCAATCTGGTCGAACCAATTGGTGATTTTTTAACCTTGCTTTTATTTTTGGAGGAAATTTGTCATATCCCACATTTTCCTTCTTGCCATATGTCCTGCATCCTGGGACTGAACAACTAAGATTGTATTTTCCCATATTTGGCAGTCTATTAACAGTATAAACCAAAAAAATACGAACAGAAACAGAAAACGAGTATAGAAATATCCTTAATCAACAGAATGAATCAGATCGATAACTCACAAATCATGACTTCAAAAAACACGTAAAATATTTGTAAACTATACTGAAACTATCGTTCAAGTCTTTTAATAGAAACACAATAACTTTTCAGTTAAAGAATTCACAAATTTTCACAAATTGTTTGAAAATAGGAGAACAGATCATCAAAACGCCATGCAACCTTGAATTGCAGAAGCATTCAAAACTAATCGGAGATGAAATTCCTTTAAATCACCTGACTGAAACGATCTTTAGAGTCTTTCAATAGAAACACAATCACTTTTCAGTTCGAGAAATCACAAATTTTCACAAATTGTTTGAAAATAGGAGTACAGATCGTCAAAACGCCATATAAACACGTGTAAAGTCAAAAACCTTGTCCGTGATTCGTAGTTCAAAGTCTTGCTATAGGTGGCGCTGCGATCTTATTTTCTTTCGCCAATATACTCAAACATTTTAAATCGATTAAATTTTCGGCATATTATTTCCATTAAATGATAATAATAATAAATAGTAGCAATATCTTTATTACCCAATATGGGTTACAGTGAAATGTGTTCATTTGAATAACAATAATTAACACAATTTACTGACACACATAATATAGGACCTTGATGAGAGTCTAGTCAGTAAAAGGCACCTTGATTCTGTTAACAGCCGATACTGTTTCTGTTCTTTCATCACGGCCAAAAGAAATAGTGAAGAGAGGTTTTTGACAGCTTAATGACCCATATGATGTCAACATTCATGCTGATGAAGAATTAAAGGAAACAGAAGAAAAAAAAAATAAAGAAGAGCGGAATTCAGCAATTTAGTCATGTTCACTGGACATCGATTAAATATTGTTTGAATTTCAAACTGAATACTGTTCTGGCTATATGTGTGAACATCACAAATCCTATATTTCCAGAATCAGCGCAAAATTTTTTATGCAAATGCAAATTTTCGAGTGGATTTGACGATTTTGCATATCTGGTGATTTTTGGGGGTCCAACAATTTCGGGGAAAATTTTTTTCTCCCCATTCGACTTGAATATACTGATTTGACGTAATTATATATCTCTAATCGTTGTGGAACTGAATTGTTAAAATCGGGTTCAAAGAGATTTTGTTCTGCCGAATTTTTTTTTCAGTTTACTGACTTCTTCATATGCCTGCGGAATTTAAAATCATTTCAAAATCAGTTGAAGGATTCGTATGCCTTTCACCGATCCTCTGCAATTTCAAATTTTGGAGCTTTCATTCCCTTTTCCAGCTGAAGTATGTCCGATCATATATCATATTATACAGTGTGTCCCACTTTGAGCAGCCACACCCTCATATATCGTTGAGCATGAAATAATTCGAAATTTTCTTTGACTTAAGCTATAGTACTCGGAAATACCTACCTTTATGTTTACGTAACCTTTGTATATCCATTTTCCACGGCTAACTACGACCAAATGAAAAGTGAAAAATTGGGAAATATATACTAGGCATTTTTTTTATCGCAAAAATAACACCAGATTCTGTTTCAGAACACCTTAAAACCCCCAAATCTCAATGCTTGAATCATTTGAATATACAGGGTATCATCTGTAGCTGGTAGCATTATCAACTCTAATCCATAAATAATGCTTGGAAAATTTCCAAAATGTCTTCTCTTGCCACAGAATTCCCAAAAATATTTGAATAATACTTTGAAAAATAGCCAAATATCACTTTTCCAAGGCTAACTCTGATCAGAATGAATGATACCCTGTATATTCAAATGATTCAAGCATTGAGATTTGGGGGTTTTAAGGTGTTCTGAAACAGAATCTGGTGTTATTTTTGGTCGTAGTTAGCCGTGAAAAATGGATATACAAAGGTTACGTAAACATAAAGGTAGGTATTTCCGAGTACTACAACTTGAGTCAAAGAAAATTTCGAATTATTTCATGCTCAACGAAATATGAGGGTGTGGCTGCTCAAAGTGGGACACACTGTATATATTTCCGGAATCAGAATGAAGTTTTACGTATTTACTGCGGATTTTCAAGTGGATCTAGCGAACTTGAAATTCTGGTAATTTTTGGGGATCTACCCCTCACAATTATTTTGGGGTCAAATTTTTGTTTGAGTCCGATTGACTTGAATATACTATAATTCGACCATTTGGAATCAAAATGCTCTTTCTCCAACCGTTCTCGAATTGAATATTTCAAATGGAGTTAAAAGGTTTAAAAAAAAAAAACAACCAAACTCCACAATTACCAACCCCTGTATCGTAAAACCTACCCGATGTGGATGCGTCACGCGTTCCAAGGACAGACGAGGGCCTTGGTCTGGGCCTGTCCTCCTCTAGTTCGATGGCCTTCTCCTTCCTGTACAGATTGAAGACACTGGCGACGCAGGATAACCTCACTTTTCCGCTCTGAAACGTGTTTTCGGATACCTCCAATTCGAGGCCCGAAAGGGTTATATGTGGCGCCCTCTTGACGCCGTACGTCGCCATTTTGGTGAGCGTGTCGGCAGGTTGGATGACTCTCAGGTACGTGGCGTTTATCTGAAACAAAAGAGAAGTTAGTGGTGATAGATAGATAGATTATTTTTATTCAATACGCCATGTATTTCAGAATGGGAGCATTGCAAATGAGTTCAACAAAAAATTCACCAGCATGAGAAAAAACTAATAAAATAATAAACGGTATTTGAGGATATCGTCACATTATGTAACTTAGTATACCTACTTCTGCCGAAGAAGTCATTGTATGAGGTGTTTCAAGAAACACAAGAATCTTAGCTCAAAAATGGAACACTCTGGGCTTACAAAAATGACAATATGAGTCACAAACGTCTAATCAAAAGGGGAAACTGCAAGGATCCGTACTGTGCCTTTTCCTGTTTATACTCTATGCAAAAGAATCCACCTTCACATATTAGACCACAAGCCCAGGCACATTTTCAGGGGGTGATTTTATACACCACGAGTCATATATAATGTTGAAGTACTGGTCGAGAAACAAACGTTGGGTACTAACTATGCCGTCAATTTTCCGCGGTACAGGTGAGTGTACAGGCGAGTTGAAATGTCGTAAAAAAGCGGGAACTTTTTATTACTTTCTTTATGCATGACGGCACTATTCTGGTCAAAGAGGCAACGAAAAAAGAATGCTCTAAAACCCAGTGCCGTCAAAAAATAGCGGTACAGGGAGTCGGATTTTTTTTTCGAAATCGGCGATTTTACCACCCCCCCCCCTCCCCAGTTAATCGAATACTTGACGGCGTTGATTCAGTTAACTTTGCCTTTCCTTGAAAAACTATAATACATCTATGCCGTCAGAAAAGGGTGGTACATGGAGTCAGAATTCACGAATCGAAACCCGATTTTTACCCCTTGTGGGGGTGGTCATTTTATACTACCTAACATTCAGCTGTTTCAATGCTATATCCTTCAAAGATAACATATTTTACTATGCCTTCAATTTTATATGGTACAATACGCTGAAAATGTGTTTTTTATGTCGAAATCAAATTAGTCCGACAATGGAGCTACTTCCTAATAATTTTGGGGACATTTGGTTTCAACAGAATGGTTGTTCGAGTCACAATGTCACGAGTCACGACCAGTGACACAATTTCTTTAAAACACATTTCGTGATTGCCTAATATCTACATGTGGTATGATATTGTGGCCTCCCAGATCACCAGATTTAAATCATTTCTTTCTTTGGGAATGCCTGAAAGAATCCGCGTATCGACATGCATTTCAGAGAGCAACAAATCCAGATGAATTAAGGTGCAAAATTATCCAACTTTGTGCCTACATTATGCCAAATCTACTACGTGATATGAGATTATCTCTGTATCACAGATTTGGCTATTGTTTGGCACAACAAGGTGGTTTATTTGAATCTTTATTACATCAGATTTTTTTGTGTTAGTTGTATTTCAATTCATTTTTCAGAAGAGTTAAATTTTAATGACTTATACATTGTTTTCAAATCCCTAATCACTTATTTTCTAAATATTAAAATTTTCTATAAACATTTAAATTTATACTGCTTTTTTGATGATAGATCACATATCTGCGCATGAAAGTTCACTATTCGATTTTTGGACCGAAAACGAATATTCTCAAGATTATCGTTGAAATTTTGAAATTCTCATATTACGTAAAGTTTCCGTTTAATGTTGACGGCACCACAATTTTGCTATTTGAAATGGTCAATATTATATCGTTAATATCGTCTTGTAATTTTTGACCAAAATTATTACGGATACGGTAGGTAAAGTAAGCCAAAAGTAGCAAGAGATTTCACGTCAAAAGCATAAAATATAACAAGGTACAATTGACGGCACCGATTTTTCTATGTTTTTTAATGCTTAAATAAGTGCTATCCACGATAATATTTCAAAAATATACTCTTATAAATGTGCAGGCAATTTTAAATTTTTTTAAATTTTTTCATTTTTATATTTATTCTGTATTTCAATTGGGTACCATGAATTATTGACGGCATAATTATAAAGCCATTATAAGTAGTTTCTGCTTAAAAAATAACAGTATGCCGTCCTGAAATAAATGACCTTATAAGAAAACATTGATTTTTTGCTATAAAATTTTAGTAATTTTTATTTATTTCTGCATGAACCATAATTCTTTGACGGCACCATGTTTAGAATACTCGATAAATGTTAACACAAAGCTAAAAATCGGTGCCGTCAAATTCTAAATGACCACCCCCATAAGGGACAAAAATCGGGTTTTGATTCGCGATTTCTGACCCCATGTACCACCCTTTTCTGACGGCGTAGATGAATTATAGTTTTTTAAGGAAAGGCAAAGTTAACTGAATCAACGCCGTCAAGTATTCGATTTACTTGGGAGGGGGGGTAAAATCGCCGATTTAAAAAAAAATCCGACTCCCTGTACCGCTATTTTTTGACGGCACTGGGTTTTAGAGCATTCTTTTTTCATTGCCTCTTTGACGAGAATAGTGCCGTCATGTATAAAGTAATCAAAAAGTACCCCCTTTTTCACGACATTTCAACTCGCCTGTACACTCACCTGTACCGCGTAAAATTGATGGCATAGTGCCTAACGTTCGTTTTTCGACCAGTACTTCAATATTATATATGACCCGTGGTGTATAAAATCACCCCCTGAAATTGTGCCTGGGCTTGTGGTCTATATGTCAATATGATAGTTACCATTGATTCTATATGCAGAAGACACTTACTTTTCTTTCCAGGTGAATGAAAGTACTGATAATGATGAAACTTCAGTAGACGTCACAGCACATGCCAAAGGATGGTTTGATTAAGATGAATTATTTAAAAAAAAATACAGATATTTATTTTGTATAGTGTATTTATTTGTAATCAGCTTCATGTGAAAATCAAGGTTGTATTTCGTGCTGACAAAATCTAAATTGACGTTACCAGAATCGAATAATATAAATGTTTCGCCTTTTGTGGTGGTTTCAAAAGAATCTGGTAGATACAAGTCTTATGGCTGTGTGGGTGCTATGTTTTCTTTCACTCTTTCCTGCACTTCCAACAAGGATTGTTTACATCAACGCATAATTTCGTTGATTCAAAGAGATTTTATTCTTGAATAACCAAATTTTAGTTTGATTTTTTCACGGATTTCTGTTGACCATTTACAAGGAGAATACTCTGAAACAAGTGAACACTTGCTTCATAAGTTGGTTGAGGCAAGAATATTTCAGCTTCAATAATGGACACTTTTTTTGTTGAATTATGGGAGTAGGTTGAGACAAGAATATTGCAATTTCTATAATGGACTATGGTTCAAATGATTTTCACATAAAGAGGGTTTACAAAACCACGATAATTGTTTCGCTTTACAAAAGCTTCTTCAAGTGGTGACGATATATTAAATAACATATTTGCTATGTAACCTTAAATACTTATACAAAATTAATTAGGGTTCGGTTGTATACCTAACTCCCAATAAATTCCCCATAGGAACTTTTACATTTCTATTAATTAAATCTAACCTTTCCAGGAAAACAAATTGATTAGTGGTGACGAATTTAATTCGAGTTGGTCATTGAGCAAGTACTGAGAATTTTTCCATTTATTAATCTCCATACTTTCTAAAAGATTTAGCTTCTTACCTTTGTTGTCGACATGAAGGATTTCAAAATCATGGTCGAAAGTATGGTTTTCAATTAATAAATGGTTAGCATACGTGGAATTTGTTTTCCCATTTACAAAACTACTTCTGTGCTCGGCTAGGCGTTGTTTGAAGGTTCTACCTGTTTGGCCAAGATAAAACTTGGGGCAACTACCACAGTTTAATTTATAGACTCCACATTTTTCTTGTTTATCCACCCTATCTTTGTTATTTTTAATATGTCTGCCCAAACTATTGTCTGTCTTAAATGCAATATTTAAACCTTGCTTTTTCAAGAAATTACCTATTTTACTTATAGTATAATTTAATTGTTATGAATCCACAAATTCCAAAACTATATTCTCTGTTGAAATTACATAAGGATAACAAGCCTATTAGACCAGTAGTGTCTTTTGTTACTTCACCATCAGTTAAAATTTCTGAAAAACTTATTTTTTTAATTCAAAGTCATTGCAAGTTTAAATCAAAATTCAGTCTGAAAAATTCTTACGAATTGATTGATAAGATTAAAGATATTAAATTATCGAATAACACTAAATTAATTTCTTTTGACGTACATAACCTTTTTCCTAGTATCCCTCCCAAGGAAACAATAGTGTTGGTAGAAAGATTATTAGATATTAATCATGTAAACCCTGTCATTAAACAAGAGATATTGGATTTACTCAGTGTTTGTTTAAGCCAAAATTATTTTCAGTTCAACCATACATTTTATTCATCAGATGAAGGGTTGATTATGGGTAACCCATCAAGCCCTTCACTGGCTGAAATTTTTATGGATAATTTAGAAACAAAAATAAAAGGAAATGATATGTTCAAAAACTCCTTATATTGGTATAGGTATGTTGATGATATTTTGGTAGGTTTCACTGGAACAATGAGGCAATTAGATCAATTCTTGGAATTTATTAATTCTCTTCACCCTTCTATCAACTTTACAATAGAGTCTGAAAAGGACAATTCAATTAAGTTTTTGGACCTAACAATAACTAAAGTAAATAATAAACATGAATTTTCTATTTTCCACAAACCATCGCATACAGATATCACAATTCACAATAGCTCATCACACCCATATCAACACAAAGTAGCAGCTTACAACAGTATGATACATAGATTACTTAGCATTCCTTTTAGTTCTTCAAATTTTAATAAAGAACTTAATATTATTAAACATATTACACTTAACAATGGCTATAAATCTTCTTTGATAGACAACCTACAAAGAAGATATTCACGAAGTTTATCCTACTACAAAAGACCACCAAAGGTTCAAAACATTTAGATAAATCGATGAACCAAGCAATAAAATAGGAAATTTCTTGAAAAAGCAAGGTTTAAATATTGCATATAAGACAGACAATAGTTTGGGCAGACATATTGAGAATAACAAAGATAGGGTGGATAAACAAGAAAAATCTGGAGTCTATAAATTAAACTGTGGTAGTTGCCCCAAGTTTTATCTTGGCCAAACAGGTAGAACCTTCAAACAACGCCTAGCCGAGCACAGAAGTAGTTTTGTAAATGGGAAAACAAATTCCACGTATGCTAACCATTTATTAATTGAAAACCATACTTTCGACCATGATTTTGAAATCCTTCATGTCGAAAACAAAGGTAAGAAGCTAAATCTTTTAGAAAGTATGGAGATTAATAAATGGAAAAATTCTCAGTACTTGCTCAATGACCAACTCGAATTAAATTCGTCACCACTAATCAATTTGTTTTCCTGGAAAGGTTAGATTTAAATAATATAAATGTTAAAGTGCCGATCGGGAATTTACTGGGAGTTAGGTATACAACCGAACCCTAATTAATTTTGGATAAGTATTTAAGGTAACATAGCAAATATGTAATTTAGTATATCTTCACCACTTGAAGAAGCTTTTGTAAAGCGAAACAATTGTCGTGGTTTTGTAAACCATCTTTATGTGAAAATCATTTGAACCATAGTTTCATTATATCGAGTATAATGGATTTTCATCAAGTATCGGCTATATCAATTCAAAATTCTATAATGGATACTATTTTTCTATCAACTTGGAGGTTGAGTTCCAATCTGCACTTTGCACTTGGTTATAAAATATAGAATGGAAACCATTTTCATTTTGGCAACATTGAGTAGATTAAACAAAGCATATATTCAAAACTACGACCAAATTGAATATAAATAATGGTTTTATATGAGAATAGTTTTAAGTTTAATAACTGTATTCTCAATAAAACCCGTTAGTAGTGACGCACATTGCAGTTTGATTGAATACATAAACAACGCCACTCGCTAAACTTTAGAAGACCAAAATATATTTCACTCATTTTCACAACTGGCCCATAATGAGCAAAATTCAATTTACGATATTGCATTTTAATTGTGTAGAAACAGTTTCCACTAGGCATCAAACTAACATTCATATAGGTACGCATAGCCTCATAACCTCCTACCCAAATGGTCAAACTGGATGAAATGGTCGAAATGGAAGTCGTATTCACAGGTCGCGGTACCGCCACCTGCTTTGATTGATTAATGGTTCAATGTGTCACGTGGCATGAGTAGTGATATATATCTAGGAATTATAATCTTGTGTAAAGAGGATTATGTTTCACAATGAGTTAATGTGAGTGTTTTCTAGGATGAAGAGTAGAATGTTTTTACTGAAAGCAAATTCATTTCAAGATAATTTATGTAAAGAAGCAAACATCCCAATCAGTTTGAGATGGGAGTATATTCATCAATTAGAAATAATTATTCTTTTCAGAAGATGATTCTATTCAAGAGTATTTATATTTTTTAGAGAAGGAATGTTTTTTATCTGTGTGCGTATTGTCCGTTTCAAAGTATTCACTTTTCGCTGTTTAGTTACTGTTAGCCTGTCTACTTTACTTGATTTTATCAATGCTAGGTCTCGTGGAGTGGCACTTCTAGTCCTTTAGTTTATTCTGAACACGTAGGGCATCTACTTCTTTGCAAACATTATCACGGCTAGTGATTGCTCGAGATTTAAAGTTCTTAGACAAAAGTAACTCACATTTCCAAATTATTTTTCATCAACGGCTATGTCGTTTACGTATAAAAATCCGTTCAAAAATAACTCTCACTTCCTTTTCCACTAAAAAGGAATTCAAGAGGCATCTTTGAAGGTAGTACCTACTATTCACCTTTACAAACACCAAACTCAATACAACGATATCAAAATATTTTTATCTTTTCTACCATTTAATGTTCTGATTCAAAATGGTCGAAATAATAGTCAGGTACTTACTTTTTCATTAGAGAGATGGCATTAAACCTGAACCATGAAAACCTTATTTCTCGAAATATGAAGAGATTACAGCTAAATAATCCTGTTGGTCATTACCTGCTTATAGCATTCAATCTTTACCATCGTTATGACTTTCCCTGTAATTATATTAGGTTTATTGGAAATATCAACTTGTCAAACTGATGTCAATTCATTACCTTCTTCTTCAAACAACCTAAGTTGACTATTAAAAAAATGTAAATGTAATAGAACCAACTTATTTCGAAGAAATGTCTATTCGAAGAACTCGGTCTAAATTCACTCAAAATTCAGCATCAACAATTGTATGTGGTTGAGTGAGAGTAGTGCGAATCCACGTAATGATTGAAGTTCTCAGAAAAACAGATTTTTTTGGATTTCATGCATTTATTATATACTTTTTAACTGTTTGATTTCTGTTTGATTCAATTCAACACGGATTATATGTTTTGTTTTTGATATTCCTTTTGGATACGACACGATTGCAATTTAATTTATCATGTAAACCAAAATTGAATCACAGTGTTATTGGTAACTCTTATCACATTTTTTGAGTCCTTCTACCGGCTACACCCCTACGCGCAACTCTCAGAAGTCTTCGAGATACTTCTATGAGCTATAATGAAATTCAAAATATGGCGAATGCGCCAAGGTATATAAATAAATTGGCGCGTTCGCCATATTTTTAATCGCATTATAGCCCGCTCAAGAATTTCAGTTAGCAATATTTTACTGTGATGTAATACAATTTTGATTCACGTAATCATTGCTATTGCAATAGCCTCGTATTCAAGTGGAATATTAAAAGTATTTTTCCTTTTTTTTTATTTTCTTCCATTAGTTTATAGGCCAATCAACAGGGCTATCAACCTCAACTCAACCCTTTCGCTCATGGTGTCCCAAATTTAGTAAACAACTTTCTTGTTTTTTTTTTGTGTGCAGAAAACTGTTTAATCCAAGTATTGTTGCCATGGTTTTATAAGTTGTTATTTTAGTTTGCCAACTGTAATTTTATCTGTCATCTATCAGATTCTTTAGGAAGTATTTTGGAAAACTTCATCTGACGAGAATGGACGAATCCTATCATCTGGGTCACCAGTTTGGTGTATGTCATTTTTTAATTTCTCAGTGTGGAATTTATTCATCGAAAAAAATACTGTGTGTTCACATTAGAGTATTTTACGTACTCGATTCAAAATATTTAAACATTTTATCACTATTTTGTAGTTTTGAACATGAATTTCGGTGTGCTAAATTTAGTACACTGTGAGCTAGCGGCATTGCAAATGTGGTAGACATAACCTCACTTTATATCATTAAAAATGTATTTTTTGTTATTTTCACAGTACCATTGATTGACATGGTTATTAGAAGGGCCTTAAGTAATCAGAAGCTATTATCAATAATAGAAAACAATGTATCTGATAGAATGTCAATGAAATCGAAAGTGACTTGAGTTAGGGCACTAATTTGGAAGCTTCTGGGGGTAAATTTCATGAGTACGAGATTGATTCAGGATGCTCGTTTATTTACTTGGACATAGGTTCAGAGGAAGAACAAGAAAACGGGTAGTTACATTAGCACAAAAACTTGCCAGAATCATCTGAAGTACCTACCTACATTTTGATATATAAAAATATATATAAAAGTATGCTGTGACATTTCTACTTCCGTTTTCGGATGTTTTTTGATTTGTATGAAACATTTTTACTGAATTGCAATGTCTATCACAAAATTTGTGTTCTCATATTATAATATCCCATATACCGTTTGCTCATGGTGTACTAAATTTAGCACAACCCATATCACAAAAATTGGCAGTCGCAAAATTTTTTCTATAGGCTCAAAAATCTTAGAAAAATTCATTTATTACATTTGCAAAATTCAAAATTTTTTATTTCAAAAAACTAAAATTCATGAGTGAAAGGGTTAAATTGCACCGCCGATATTTTTTTTTTAATTGTAGAACAAAGTGTGCACATTACTTCTGAGAAAAATTATCACCTCCAGGGGGGGTGGAACCCCCCCAAAAAACGCATTGAAATTAATTTTTGAGGTAATTTCGAAATATCTTAAAAAATTTAATCTAAATCAAAAAAATAACTTAATATTCAGAAAGAGCAGAAATTTTTACAAAAATACTGTCATTTTTTTAAATTTTGAGAAATCGCACGGTAATCTTGAAAAAAATTGTTGACGTTATATGCTTTCGCAATGGGATAGGTGTTGCCAGCGCTTGAAGTAAAGTTCTATAACTCCTCACATAAATGTTCAATTCGGATAAATTTAACGTCATTTTGAAGATAAAGATCGTAGCTTTGTATTCTGATATTATTCATATGTATACGCTCAGTTGCCAGCTGCAAAATTGCAATTGAAAATCTTATAATATTAAAGTTCCTGACTTCGTGAAATAATGCATGTGATTACTAAAATAATGTCTTATCACTTGTAGCAAGTAAAACGAATAGTTAATTGTCAAATTGCATAACGTTAAACCGGTCCAAATAAGGTTGGTTTTCAATACGAGTGTTTTCAATTCTTCGCATATTTTAGGATACAAAATCTTGGGCGTTAGGATCTAGTAACGCTCGTGGTGCAAACAAGATTTTATTTTTCACGAAAAAAAAATTTATTATAATGAAAAATCGATTTTAAAATCGGTTCATTGCTCCTAGCATTTTCTTTCCATTTTTCTTCTCATAGTAGGCATGGCATTTGTTGATATTTTAACGTTTGTTGAATATTGCTGTCATCATTATATTTAGTAAATGTCATTGCTGCTTTCTTTGCGTAGTTTTATAGAAATAATGGAAATGAATACGAATTTACCCAAAAATATCATAGAAAACGCAGCCAAAGCTGCGAATAATTTATTGCCGGAGAAATCCAGACTCGTATACGACAAGGATTATGAAGTATTTAATCAATGGAAGTTGAACAATAAAATTATTGTCATAGATGAGACCGTGTTATTGGCGTACTTTCAAGAATTGGTATGCTATTTTATTTTTTATTTAGTTCATGTGTTTGATTGATTTTTTTATTTCAGTCCGAAAAATTTTCTCCAACGTCATTGTGGACGAAATATTCTATTTTAAAATCTACACTGATAGTCAATGAAAATACCAATATTTCCCATTTTTCCCGACTGACAGCGTTTTTGGTAAAATTCCGTTAACCGGGCGCTACAAGCTATAAAAAAAATTTTTTTGGGACTTACGTAGTTTGACCTCCTGAACAAAAAATTCAAATGAAATTTTTGGCGGTCTCAAGTAATTTCGGAGATACGGGCCTTTTTTTGAATGAAAACTGGCATTTTCTAGCACACGTTTCTTCTTCGAAAAACACACTCTAATGCCTCCTTATTTTCACCAGCACAATATACACAACCTAATTCACCAGTTTTACACTTTTTTTTTTCATTGAAAACAGTTTTTATCAACAAATTCTACTTTATTTTAGCAATAACAAAATCAACAAATTCATGCTGTTTTATTTAGTTAATATCTGTCAGGTTGGTGACAATGGCATTGACGTAAGGGCGAAGCGACATTGCCAGTGTGATTCCAGAAATATTCATTTCACGTATAAAGTCTTGTTCATACCCTCGCGAATTTCGCAGTTTTTCTGCGAATAAAATGTCTGCCGACATGGTTCTGCATCGACGATTGGTCCGGCATGACTGGCAGCCATTTAATTCGCAGAAAAATTGCGAAATTCGCGAGGGTTTGAACAAGACTTAACATGGAATATTTTAGTGAATGAGTAAGAAAGATAACCACATTTTCCCATCAACACTTTAACTGCACCTTTGACACAATGGTACTTATACTGTTTCTAAATGACTAGCAAAATTCAAAGGACGAGACAGATCACGGAAATGTGCGCAAACATAACATGAATACACATGCGCACAAAAAATAATGAGGGTGTGTATATTGTGCTGGTGAAAATAAAGATGCATTAGAGTGTGTTTTTCGAAGAAGAAACGTGTGCTAGAAAATGCCAGTTTTCATTCAAAAAAAGGCCCGTATCTCCGAAATTACTTGAGACCGCCAAAAATTTCATTTGAATTTTTTGTTCAGGAGGTCAAACTACGTGAGTACCAATTTTTTTGATAGCTTGTAGCGCCCGGTTAACGGAATTTTACCGCGTTCTTAAAGATGAAATCTAAAGGATATATTCCGAAAACATCCAAGGTTTTGACAGCAGATCAAGTTCTTACATTTATCAGTGAAGCTTCGGATGAAATTCATCTATTACAAAAAGTAGTTCTAATAATGGGTGTTGTTGAGGTACTAAGGAGAGATGAACTTGTGAAAATGTCTATAAACAATATAGAAGATAAGGGTAGCTGTTTACTTGTTAAAATACCCGAAACTAAAACCGTTATTTCAAAAGGATTCAGTATTGTAGAGGAAGAAAAAATAGGGGCTTTGAGGTTGGTCAGAAAATATATATCCTTAGGACCCAGTGGAGTCAAGGTTCTCTGATATTTCCTTACGTACCGAAACGGTCGGTGCACCGTCCAACCTGTTGGCCAAAATACCATAGGAAGTATGCCTTCGATGATTGCCAAATACTTAAAATTGGATAATGCAAATGAATATACTGGACATTGTTTGAGAATGACTTCGTCAACTCTTTTAACTGAGGCTGGTGCAACGTATGAAACTTTAAAAATGCACGGAAAATGGAAGAGTGCGTCTGTGGCGGAAGGTTAAATAGAACAGAGCATTTTCTCTAAAAACAAAGTGTCAACAATGATAGTAAATTCGGTTACAGATTCTCATGAATTGCCTAGCAGTTCTCTTATGAAAGAACTTCCAAGTACTAGTAGTCAAGTTTTCTCTTCTAAAGTTTCGAAAAAATCCTAAGATTTCCGGTCACATAATTTTTCCGGAAAATTCGAAAATTGCACTTTTAATTTTAATTAGGTAAGACTTAGTTCGTTGTTGTTTGTTGAGTTGTTGCTTGTAATAGTATGAAAATTTTCCCAAATAAATAATTTCTTTTCAGCTTTTGCTTCATTTCTCCTCGTACAATGAGCGGGCGTTATGTTCCATAACGCCCGCTCATAACGCCATAGGGCGTTATGAGTGTATTTATAGCAACCGTATCTAAGGTAGAATAAACAAATAATATACAAGTGAAAAATAGAATAAAATTAGTCCTTGATGGAATATGGGGATTCCAGACCGAGGAAGTCAGTGCACCAATGGAAACTGTACAGAAGTGTACCTGCTTTAAACTCATTTAGATTCTAAAACCTGAAAAATATCGGCTTGGGACCTTGTCAACAATGCGGCAGCTAGCACGCCGCTGTTAGTATACAGCGGCGCGGTTCTGTCTGTGCGCAGGGGGTAGCAGTCAACGTAGCTCTATGTAAACGTCAGATAATATGGAAGTTCCTGTGCAGAAAACACTGGATACTGGGATAACATCGATAGTCGGAAACGAGGAAACATCTCTTAGTGCTTTGTCTCTGTTATTAATTGAGAATGGCGAGTTTATTTTTGGAATATTTGTTACATGTTCAACTCAGCTCTGTTTCAATATGTCGCAATTTCAGATATGACTTACATTTACAAAATTCCAAATGTTCACCTAGAAAATGCCAGTTTGTTATTAACATTTTATTGAATGGAACTTGCTTAAAATGCATAAATGCTTATGATTTTATACGCTCATTCAAAAATTTAGTGGACCAAGTTTTTTTATTCAATGGAAAGTGCCCAGTGTTAATGTTGTTTCAGGAGTTGTCCATGATGTTACTCAAAATTTTCAAATTTTTAAAGGCCAAGTAGGAATTTAGGGGAAACTACCAATTTGATATTGACATTTTTGTGAATCAAACTTGCTCAACACTCCCATAAGTGTACCCGCTTTGATTTTTATTGTGCTATATTACAAAATTCACCCCAATGTTTCCGCGATGCGGGGGATATGCCCCGAATGCTGGGGCGGGAAAATCGTTTCTAATAATTTATACCCATTATTTTTACAAATTTTCGCTCAGTTTCATTACTCAGGACTGACAATTTTACATAATCATAGAAAATACCCCCAAAAAAAAACATGATTTCGGGAAGGGGTTGATGTTCCGGGAGGGGATTTAATTATTGTTGAAAATAATTCGCCCCCATTCTTAATACCGATTTTCACTCATATTTATTGCACTGAGCTGAGATGTCAAGAAAATACCTTACAGAAAAAGTTTTTACGATTTTGGGGCGGTTGCACTCCCCAGGGGGTGATAACTTTATTGCTAATTATTCAACCCTCTGTTTATTGGCCTATTCTACCATATCTTTTCAAAATGTATATGATATATCTCTTCTTTACTCTCCTCTGCAGTCGATAAGTGAACATTTTTCATTCTGATATATTTTATTTTTCATCATCATTTAGGTCATCACTAAATTTTTTTTCAACTATTACAGTCCCTCTGGAATTTTTGTTCAACAAGAGCTCAGTACCATTTTTTCTTGCTCGTCTCAACCGCATGATATAAACCTAACTAATGAGAAGTGATTCGAGATAATCCTACAGATATCTCAGATGTATACAAAATATTTGACAATACTTCAAAAATAATTACATATTGACTTTTGAATGGTAGATACTAATCAATAGTGATCAACAGAATTATTCCTCCAAATCCAATATGAAGTTAATCCCCAGTTAGTTGCAAGTGAATCTAATTAAATGATCCATATAGGTAATCATGTGTTACACGTAAACAATGAATCCTCCACATCTATTTAATGCTGATAACCAAATCAATAGTGAACATAATTACAGTGTCCTGGTAAACTTATTGAAGGACTTTGTTGCGTGTGGTATGGGGAATTTGGGATCCGAATATGGTTTAATCATGTTAATCACATTAATTGAATCGATAGTTTCATTCCACGAATATTGCTTTCAAATCTATGCCAGTAATCTAAATTGGGTTATATCTGTGATTTTTAGGAATATTGGATTACTTCAGCATTATTCTGATTATATCTAGAATAAAGTCACTATCAGGGTTGAATATGTGAGTATAAAAGTTTGTTGATACCTGGATTAACAACATATGTTTACGATTCTCTTGAAAAATGGTCCTTCAATCACTCTGAAACAGTACCTCTAATTCTGACAAATTCCAATGTATGATTTCGAAATATTATTTGTTAACTCATACCCAGCTTTTTCAGCAGAGACATTTATTTTATGAATAATTTTTGTTATTACTACAGTAATTGATGATTCTATTTTTGATTTTTGCATTATTCAAAAACATTGAAGAATTTATTCATTACAGTTATAGGTCTATGATTTGTTGCTTGATTTCTGTCTCCAGATTTGATGAATAAACTTAATTTTTAGCATGGCGTACAAAAGACATACGTTGTTGAAATACACATCATTCTCATTGCAGTCGTTTTATATAAAAACTGGTACTACAGTATTCCATCCTAAGAAGCGAGAGAAAACCAAAACAAGGTGCATTTCTGATGAAGATACTCAAGATAATCTAAGATTATTTAACAAAAAAAAACTAGAATTATAACATTCAAACGATCAGAAACGTATTTTCTACAAGGGAATAGCCAAATTAGATAAGTTAGAACAAAGATTTGATGACAGCAGCCATTCCAATTCAAAATATTCTACCAAAATCAGCTATACAGAAACAAGATATTAACCAAATTCATGCATTGATAGCATCATTTGAACTTTGATGTTCTTTATTTCAAATTCACATTTAGTTAATGAAGAAATTTTCCAGTCCCAACAAGAAATAGTTCTACAGCAATCTTTTCAAAACTGTTTACGGCCACAATTGTTGAAAATTCTGACTTAGTATTTATTTAATATCAAAACTCACTCTTAATTTTCTTCATTACTATTGAGTGCAACTGAAGCAGCATATACAATTTGAATTCATTTAATGTTATTATAGTAAAATATTGGAAGATGAGATAGGGAGGTATTTTCAGGCAATAATCGATAATCTGATAACGACAATATTATATCAGATTAGATACATTTAACGACCAAATAACTATATATTTTTGCATACTTTGCCTGACGTGAGTTGAATATCTAAAGAAATATGTTCATTTATTGATCAAAATAATCAATACAAACTATAATATCGTTTATATATCTCCTGGGTGATGATCATTTTGAAAATCAAATGTATACGTATCATTTATATATGTTTACAAAAATTGTCCCTTCAAAGTTTTCTTTTTATCAGACGAAATGTGCATGTTTTTCATTCCTCATAAAATAGTTATGAAAATGATTTATTCCAATTGATACATTTTACTATCAAATAATTATGTATTTTTGCATACTTTGCCTGACGTAAGTTAAATGCCTTAAAAAATATGTTCAGATATTGATCAATATAATCAATTTGAAGTATTCTACCCAACGATAGGTGTCGCTGCTATTGAAGTTACGAAGCATCATCTCAAACTCAGTAACAGTATATGAATACTATCAAAAGCTTTTGTGAATTGTCCATTAGTTATTGGACCTCTTGGGTTACCATGATAACATGCACAAAAGGCCTAATAGGCTGCTTAGCTTGTACCTACAATATTCCATGATAATCATTTTCAGTCTTTGGACATTGTGCATAATACGTCATTTTGATAATGAAAATATGATATGATAAAGTATGACGTCGATTCAACGATGAAACTTAGGACATATCGCCTCAGAATGGACCGTAGTCTTGGGAACATGACTTTTTAATCACCTACTTGATATATATTATGATATTATGTTCTTTGGACGGACATTGTGCATAATGCGTCATTTTGATGATGAAAATGAGATCATTGAAATATGACGTTGATACAACGCTGAAACTTGGGACTTATCGCCTCAAAAATGACCGTCGTATTGGAAACATAAGTTTTGAATCAGTTACTTGACATATGTTATAATATGCTATTTGGACAATGAGCATGATACGTCATTTTGATAATGAAAATATGATCATTGAAGGATGAAGTTGATACAACGCTGAAAATTGGGACTTATCGCCTCAGAAAATACGTTTAATGGATACATATTGATGATGTTGACCATCATTCATAAGACGTTAAGTTTATGTTCCACATATGTAACAATTTAAAAAATGTTCACCGGGATGTATTTTGGATTTTTGACATTGACATTTTATTTCTATCTTGACTTCACCACACCCTAATAGAACTGATGATGCTCTATCTATTGAAAAATAAAAACTTTCGAATCGGATGATATATAACAGTTTTATAGAGGTGGCCCGATTTCAAATGGGTCACTCTGTAAATAAAACCATATATTTAATAACAAGAATATAATAAAAATATATATGTTATTGACTATGTAACACATACATAATATTGTTTACAGCAATTCTGTGGAATAAAATAATATATAAAAAACTTTATATACAGATATACATTTATAATAATACCATGGGCTCAAGAAGAGTACAAAATCTATCGCAGTGTGCATGAATATTCACGAGCAAGTATGATCCAATTAGCGCTGCCAAAACATTGTAACGATTCGCTCTAACCCGCGCAAAATTGCTCGCATTGCATGTCGCCAACGACCAACTCTGAAGAGGGAAATAAACTCCACCACGTTACCCTCGAAGTGACAACAACACCTAGCGATCCATCATGTCTAGTGAGTCGCTGGACAAAAATAGGTACACAACTCGACGTAACATTAATAATAATTTGATTAAAGCACGAGTGCCGAGCACTACTGTATCATTCAATGTTTATTCTGGCATTATTAAATTTTGATTTATGCTAGTAATTGCATTTGTCATTTTAATTGTTACATACTTGCTTGCGTAGCTGAATTCAAGTAGAGTGTGATTAATTAACGAATTGGATTAATGACCGAGCGATGTCGGATGCATCCGCATTGTTTGATACGTATACAATATTCTCTCGAAGGGGCAGGTCCGTACTGGGCCAAATTCTAGACCTAATGGAAATTTATTCTAAGATATGAACCCATACACCATCTAATAGGTTTGTTCTGGTTCGTAGATCCAGAAATGTTTGGAAACTGCGCTGGACAGTCAGTGGGCGTAGAAGCAAAAAATTCCAAACATCCTAGATTGTCGTGGAAAGATTGCACCATCTGTAGTGTATTGAAAAATTCAAATTTACATTTCGCAATTCGTAGTTTCATAGTTATTATAATATTACGATAAAAACTGGAACATCTTCACAGGTCAGTTTTCAGCGTTACCTCTATTTTTTTCCAAAAATATCATTGAATTCATTTTCAAATGGAAATTCCTGAATTCTTCTTCCTGTTTTATCATAAATATCTGATACTGAAACAATAAAGAAATATTGCAGTTCTCAATAACATCAGGCAGTGATGAAGTCGACGTTATTTTGAAATATATTGTTCAGTTTATATCGCATGATATTATTTTGAAATACCTCTATATATAAATATAGAATAATAGAATGTATTCGTACTGCCACAGCAATTACCATAGGTGGATATATACACGTTAAAATATAGCTACAATTTTAAAATTCATTTAAAAAAATATATATAAGTCTAAAATGAATGTCAGTAAACAAAATCAAATTCACAATACGAAACCACCAGTTACTAATATAAGTACATAAACATCAGTTAAAATCAACAACAATAACAAGTTCATAGTAAGCTCGATGTATAGTACTCATCGAAGCAATTGTTACAGGAAATTTACCTTTTGGCATCTCTCTGATTACTTGAGGTAAGTAGATGGTTCCTGTGTATAGTTTGCAGATTTTTCAAACTTGGACTAGCTATGTTTTCATATACAGGGTGTTATTTAAGTACGTGGCCAAACTTGAAGGGGTGAATCTTTGAGTGATTCTAAGACGAAAAGTTCATATAAATATAGGTCCGGTAATGCTTCGTTTTCAAGATACAGGGTGTCAAAATTTTTAAAAGAAATCGTTTTTGTCGTAAATATCTTAATAACCCTTCAACCGATTTTATTGAAATTTGGCAGAGTTATTGAAGGTCGTAAAGGGCGAATTTAAACATAACTATATCAAAATTATCATGTCCAGTGGCGTGTTGGAAGGCACTGTAACCAATATTTTTGACAGAAAACATGTGCGCCACTGATTTTTTTGCAATTTTTGTATTTGTTTCACATTGACCAACTAAAATTACAACTTTTTTATATCTAGAATTTTTTTCGTATCTTGCTTTGTTTTTGAGAAAAAACATAAAAACAACTTCATTGCACATCCCTGTGACAACACAATAAAACATTTCAACTACTAAACCATCAAAAACTGGGGCCTTACTAATATTTTTTCATATCAATACTCTATTCTAGTCTTAGAATTTTCTATCAAAATTAATGCAATGAAAAAAAAATATATGTATGTATGAATTGCAGCACTCGCCTTCGGCTCTTGGCTTCGGCTCGTGCTGCAAAATGGGCTCATTGTTGTCCATGGACATGCAATAAAGACAATTTTATTTATGATTAAACAATTAATATTACATGGAAGTCATCTTTCAATTTTTTTCGCTCATATTACCTATTTTCGATGAAACAAATAATGTTGATATGTATTACTGCAGTGTTTTGAAACTAAAGTAGGAGGGCCATGGAAGGAACAACAAATGTTCAAACAAATTTAACTTCATAACTGTCACAAATTGAAACGGTACATACGTAATTATTTGATAGTAATTATTTGAAGTGTTTTCAAGAGTTTTGAGATAGAAAATTTGTTACTGATATCTGAAAATGGTTCGGTTTACAAACTCGGAAATGGCCGATATGCATTTTGTCTATGGAATGGCCCAGGGCAATTCCAGAGCGGCTAGACGCATTTATCAAGAAAGATATCCTCATCGAAATGTTCCAAATAGGCAAACATTTGTGAGAATACATGAAAGGCTGTGCGAATCAGGCACCTTTCAAAGGTCGGCTGCTCTTATTGGGAGACCTGCAACGGTAAGAACAGTGGCGCTGGAGGAAGAAGTTTTACATGAAGTTGAGCGTTGCCCCAATACAAGCACACGCAAAATTGCACAACAATTAAACTTTTCTAACTTTACTGTATGGAAGATTTTGAAAGAGTACCAACTGTATCCTTACCACATACAGCGTGTTCAAGCGTTATTTCCTGCAGATTTTCCCAAGCGAGTTGTTTATACTACGTGGCTTTTGCAACAACAGGTTGCATCTCCGACATTTTTATCCAGTATATTATTTACCGATGAAGCGTGTTTTTCCCTCAATTCAATTATGAACTTTCATAACAACCATATCTGGGCAGAAGAAAATCCCCATGTGGTTATAGAAAATAATTATCAACAGCAGTTTTTCGTGAATGTCTGGGTTGGTATTGTTGGCGATTATCTCATTGGACCTCATTTTTTACCCCCGAGATTAAATGGTCAATAGTATCGTCATTTTTTGGAATTTGTATTACCTGTACTACTAGAAAATGTCCCACTGGCAGTAAGAGGAGCAATGTGGTTCATGCACGATGGGGCTCCCAATTTCTGGATGAAACTTATGGAGAAAACTGGATCGGTCGCGCAGGTCCACAGTCATGGCCGCCCAGGTCACCGGATTCAAAACCCTTGGATTTTTTCCTTTGGGGACATTTAAAGTCCCTCGTTTATAAAACTCCAGTCAACACTGAAGAAGAATTAATCCAACGAATACGGGATTCATGTGATCAGATAAGACATACGCCGGAAATATTTCAACGTGTTCGGGAATCGATGTTAAGACGAGTTAATGCTTGCATTGAAGTTGAAGAAGGACATTTTGAGCAACTATTGTAAGTTTTGTGTTAGTTATTATTGAATGTATTCTTACAGAAACAAATTGCCTAGGTACCATTTTTGTTTCAGTGAGGTTTTAAGAAAGGGTGTTTCTTGTTTGATGTTGCTTTGGCATTTCCGGCGTTACCACTATGCACGCACTGGCCAAAAGAAACAAACAATTTTTAAGCATAACAGATTCACCTGTAATCATTAATAACCCTATAAAAACAATTTTTTATTGTGTTGTGACAGGGACGTGCAATGAAGTGATTTTTATGTTTTTTCTCAAAAACAAAGCAAAATACGAAAAAAATTCTAGATATAAAAAAGTTGTAATTTCAGTTGCTCAATGTGAAACAAATACAAAAATGTTTTCTGTCAAAAATATTGGTTACAGTGCTTTCCGGGACGCCACTGTACATGATAATTTTGATATAGTTAGGGTTAAATTCGATCTTTACGACCTTCAATAACACTGCTAAATTTCAATGAAATCGGTTGAAGGGTTGTTAAGATATTTACGACAAAAACGATTTCTTTTGAAAATTTTGACACCCTGTATCTTGAAAACGAAGCATTACCGGACCTATGTTTATATGAACTTTTCGTCTTAGAATCACTCAAAGAATCACCCCTTTGAGTTTGGCCACGTACTCAAATAACACCCTGTATATGGGCCGTGGTGGTCGTGCTGGTAGAACGTTCGCCTTTGGAGCGAAGGAACGAGGGATCAAATCCCCGCATGGTCAACGGTCACGTGCTTGGCATCACACGTTAAAAGGTAAGGGCTGCGTCTTCCCTAGCTTACACAAGTCTTTCGAAAACTTTCGAGAATTGCACGTAGGGGTGCAATCGGTTGACGGAAATAACAATTTTAACAACAATATTGTCACCCATTTTCGTTTTCTTCCGCAAAATAATAAGAATTCAGATACGCCCTCACGTGATAAGGGACGCGAGTTATGAATGACTGATATTTGTTTTCGAGACAATTTTTATCCAACAATGGAAATGAAACCATCCTTTCTTCCTTAACAAATGGGGCATTAATCAGAATTACAAACATTATTGGTTATAGCGTATTGCCATATAAATTTGCATGCACAACTAGAACAGTCCTCATCAGTTGAGCCTCGGAAGCAAGAACGATTCGTTATAGTTCAGGGGTCCTATTCTCGAGCTTGTACGTATGCGAATTCTATTTTGTGTTCCACACTGATACACTTGAAATGACAATATTTGTCTCTTTTATTCGTATACGAATGGGAAGTCGAATGATTCGAGAGTAGCACCCCAGGACAGTCCCGTCTCATTTCGTATTCGAAACCAGAACAGAGGATCCATTAGTCCGAAGTTGTCTTTGACAAACTAGAACGTTCCTCAACAACTGCACATGATCCTGATGTCCCATAACCTAAATTTCATTGAACCAGAAAAAAAAAATCTGATATATGGTTTCTGTTGACCTTTTGTTCACAAACACTAATATTTTTTAAATAAATTTCAAATATTTCCATGTTATAGATGTGGTGATTGAGGATAAAATATTGTATTGTGTGCTTGTGCTAGAAGCAAGAAAGAATATAGATATCATCAATATCTTCGCTATTCTTGCGGTATTTAGCAAAATTTCAGTGAATCCATTGGTCAACTAGAGCGACACCTCTGTGGTTGAAAGGAACATCAATAGGACCCTGCTTTTTGCAACACAGTCTGTTCTGACAAAATGGTACAGATTACACTTCACAGAAACCTTGAGCAATATCAGTCATGGAATGGTGAAAAATGAATGACTGAGTTGCCGCTAAGATCAGGCGATTTTTGTTTATTTTTTTATTGTACACGAAGTAAGATTTTATTTTTATCGCAAGATGCTTGTACACAATGTGTCTGCTTGAGTTTTTTATATATGTAAAACTTTTTTAATATTGAATTTTCGAAAAAAATTCAATTTCCTTAAAAAGTTCTACATGGTCTTAAACCAAAAATACTACCGTTAGATATTTTTTTTTGTCGTACAAGAAACTCAAAAGATATGAAAATAAGAAATTTTCCCAAGAGTAAAGATATATGAACAGTGTCGGTGCCTAAATGGAGGGATTTGTTGTTCAAAATAACCAGTGGCAGGGTCACAATTGAAGAGTAGTACATACAGGTTGTTAATTAAGTACGTTGACAAACTTCGGGAGGTGATTCTTTGAAGGTTTTCAGGACGAAATGTTCATATAAACATATGTCCCAAACGGCTTGGTTTTCGAGATAAAATAAATAAAAAAATACATTTTTTTCAAGATTTTTTAGAGTTAACTTCGACATTTTCTACAATAATCAGTTCAAATTAGGCAAGTACAATCCATTCAATAGTACGCACGATACAAAATAATGCATTTCTCAAATAATTCATAGGGTCCTCCTTTTTTCAGAGTCAAGCTTTGTTCAACCCTTTAGAATTTTTTTTTCCGCCGCCACTGACATATTATGAGAAAGGAATAATGAATGTTGTTTCATTTAACATCTTTTTGCTCTCTTGATGTTTTTCGTTTACTTGTACGGTTCAGGAGTTACAATGAAAATATTAACGCAAACATTTTCCAGTAACGCATAACAAAGAAATTTGAGAAGCAAATAGTCTAACAAACTTGAAGGGTGATTTTTTGAAAGGTTTCAAGATGAAAAGTTCATATAAACATGTCCCAAGCGGCTTGGTTTTCGAAGTACAGGGTACAGGGATCAAAATACATTTTTTTGGAGTTTTTGGAGTTTACTTCGAAATTTTCGACAATAATCGATCCAAATTAGTTCAAATTGGACAAGTACAATCCATTCAATAGTACGCATGATATAAAATAATTCATTTCTCGAAGTGTCATTGCCACTCTCCAAAGATTAGCGCGTGACGCAATACGTCATTTTGTTCTCATTACACAAATAGCTATTTTCTGCTCGTGTAGAGAAAATGTAATGTTATGGAGCTCCCATACATTTTTTACCATAACTCAGGTTGAATATGTATTGCACAAAGTTAATTATGGCAAAATAATTTTGGACATTTTCAATAGTGAATAACTTTATTATCAAATACTAGAGCAAAGTAACATAAATTCCCTAGGAATAAAATTAAGTTCAGAAAAGGACCATTATTGAAATTGATATGTCAGAGCAGCTGCTGGAAATGGCCACCGCCAACTTCAATGCATGCGTTTATGCGCCTAACCATAGACTGGCGGACACGCTCAAAAATACCAGGAGTGTTTCTTATAATTCCGCATGACTCCTGTATGCGATTCCTCAGGTCTTCTTCACTTTGAACTGGAGTTCGGTACACTAATGATTTAAGGTGCCCCCAGAGGAAAAAATCAAGTGGATTCATATCGGGTGACCTTGGTGGTCAAAGTTGTGGCCCACCACGCCCAATCCAGCGATCAGAATAATTCTCATCTAAATATTGGCGTGCAACCAATCTGAAGTGTACTGGAGCACCATCATGCATAAACCAAATTCCAATTCTTTCCCTCAGTGGGATCTCTTCTAGGAGTCCAGGTAAGATGAATTCAAGAAAATGTCGATAATGGTCACCATTGAGTCTATGAGGCAGAAAATGTGGCCCGATAAGGAAATTCCCTACAATTCCAACCCAAACATTCACAGAAAACGTCTCTTGAAAATGGTTTTCATTCACGGCGTGTGGGTTTTCATCAGCCCACATATGATTGTTGTGAAAATCAATAATGGCTTTACGGGAAAAGCATGCCTCATCGGTGAATAACACTTCTAATACTCCGATTAATTTGAAATTTGGCAGGTTTCCGTAATTCCGGTGACAATGCATTAAAAAAATGTTTGTTAAAAAACAAAATGGCGGATCCAATATGGCGGCTCCAATATGGCGGACGAGTTTTGTGATTATGATCCGATTCTGTTCAAAATTGGTATGTGATGGTTTTTGGGTTGGAGATTTTCAGTTTCACATAAAAAATAAACTAAAATGTTAAAAATGAAAATTATAAAAAGAAAACATTTTAAAGTTTTTATACAATACACTGAAAAGGAAAAAATAATTCATTTCATTGTTTGGTCTAGGTAATCTTGTACAGAAAGATTTTGATACTCACAGAATAACCTACAAAAAATGAAACAAATTATTTTTTCATTTTCAGTGCATTTGTATAAAAGCTTGTCTTTATATTTTTTATTGTATAATTTTTATTCATCGTAGATTTTTCTAATTCTGAAAAAATATTTCCATCAATTTACAATAATTGAAAATGTTTAATTTTCAAATTTTCTAATGTTATGCCACACTGGAAAATGTTTAAATTAATATTTTCATTGTAGCTCCTGAACCGTACAAGTAAATGAAAAAATGCAAGATATCAAAAAGATGTTAAATGAAACAACATTGATTATTCCTTTCTCATAATATGTCAGTGGAGGCGGAAAAAAAATTCTGAAGTGTTGAACAAAGCTTGACTCTGAAAAAAGGAGGACCCTGTGAATTATTTAAGAAATGCATTATTTTGCATCGTGCGCCCTATTGAATGGATTGTACTTGCCTAATTTGAACTGATTATTGTCGAAAATGTCGAAGTTAACTCTAAAAAATCTTGAAAAAAATGTATTTTTATCGCCCTGTATCTCGAAAACCAAGCCGTTTGGGACATATGTTTATATGAACTTTTCGTCCTAAAAACCTTCAAAGAATCACCTCCCGAAGTTTGTCAACGTACTTAATTAACACCCTGTATAATAGTCATGTAAAAGAATAATCATTAGAATAAACATGGTGGGCACCAGTAAGTATACAAGGTATGTCAAACAATAATTATTAGATAAAAACATGGTAACTGAGGTAACAAAAGTAAAGATTGTCAACGCATAAGTACTTTCATTGGTTTTTCGTTTTCAGTTCCGATTCTGGTTCCGTTTTGGGTTCAGATTTCGGTTCTGTTTTTGGTTCCGTGTTTTCGGTTTCGTGGTCGCTTCCGTTCCAGGTTCCGTTTTCTGTATCGTTTTCGGTTTCGTTATTCTTTCACATCTCCGAATAACACTTATAAAAATAATAATAATTTCCACACTACCAAATATATTGAAGTTGGTAACTATGTTGTAAAATAAATAATTTTATCAGGGTACTAGGAAAGTGCTAGGAATCGCACGTAAAAAGGTAAGACCTCATTAATTCTTGGCTCGCACAAGTTTCGACTTTTGAGGGCTGCCGTTCGTAAGGGGACGACAGCTGGTTAACGGAAAAAACAATTTTTACAATTTTAACAGCAATTTTTTTTAACTTGTGGTTAAAAATTTCTGAAGCTTTTCCAAACATTTCCTAATTATCGCTAACAATTAAAACAATTTAAAGTTTTTCTTGTATATTCGGTTTCAATAGCATGTTTAAATGATTGAATGAATATGTATTCGACTTGCTGACTGAATTGAAAAATCATTTCCAAATTTTTCAATTGACACATGGTGGCCACGTATTGAAAGGCCAAACCAATGTACAGTGAGAGGCAAGAGATGATTCATACTATTTGTATTTGAATTATTTCAATGTAATATTCATGATCACAACTGAATTTCACTAAAATAAATAGCAAGGTAAAGATAAAGATTCAAAAGGTCAGGTATTGAAAAAAAATTACTGATAAATGTCTGTTGCTTGAAATCCATAATAAAATGCATTTACCAATGATCAAAAAGTGCTATTTTTTGCAATGTTCATTTATTTAACAATCGTTCTAAGTAAAAATTTAGTATAATTTCCAATTCCTCCTGGTCACATTTTCTTCATCCAATTTGCTCTAACATTCAACTTCAATTTCCCATTCCAGATAAATGTGATTGGATATCTGAACATAGTTTTTCAACTCTCATCAACTGTTCTCATTAACCATTTTAAATTTTGTCAGAAATAAAGTTACTTTACTCTTGAGAAATTTCATATTTTTCGACAACCCTTGTACAGGGCTTAAAGAAATTGTTATCTGATGATTGTATTTTAGGTTTCAGACCATACATATATTTTTATGAAGAAAATCCATTTGTTTATTAATTTGGTATTTGATTTTTTTCCACTGTGTCATGTCAAGTACTATATTAAGTGGACACACTATATATTGTATTGTATTCATTTGAAACATTGATCGATATATTAGTGAGCCTGTTCAATGACTAGAGTCCTCAATGGTTCATATAATCCAAGTATTTCAAATTCATTGAAAAATTTAAATTCGTTCTCATCGGTTAAATCTTCCATTTTTACCAGTTATCACAGTTTTTGAGATTTGATTTCATTCGAATCTGAAGATGAACAAACTGAAAAATAAACTCCTTGATACATCAGAGAATTCACCCTTCTCTCTGCGGCATGTCCGTCCCTGTGATAGTGTAGTATGTATGGATTACTCTTAAGATACAATGATTGACAAAGAGTCCTTAGATTTGGCTGATTGGATTCGGCAGTACACGTCCCAAACGAGAACTGAGTATAACTTCTACGGACCCTAGAAATACCGGGAACAGATAATGAAGTTCTCAGTTGGTAACTGATTAATTAATCCCAACAAATTGTTCTTATTATATTCTCGATGAATAATTGATGGTTTCCAAGCGCTTGGGGCTTGTTCGCCGATGTGCTTCATAACAAAGAACAAACTATTTGAATTTCTGATTGATTACTGCCCTAGGAGGATGTGGAGCTTCATCTCTTGATTGAAAGGAAAATAGTATCAGAAACCGGTGGATCCTGATGCAGATAATTGCTGCTGGGATATATTGAATGAATATAGCCGGTACTTGATGAAAGTCTAGGTTTAAGTTAGTAGGGATAGGCAGAAATATTAATTAAATTGAATAAAAAATCGAAAATAAATAGATAAGATAACTTTATTTGAAATAGGTACATCCTAATAAACAGCGAGGATAATGTTAAACATTAGTATAAACACAATTAAAAAAAAATAACTACAATGTTTGTTTATAAGTACTAACTAGGTACATTATTAACATACAAAAAAATACATAAAAGTGCATAATAATATCTAACAATTTGGTATCATCCTAATGGTCTCTTAAATGGATTAATAAATTGTTTTTAAACAGAATAAGACTGGTAGAAGACTTAACATTTTCAGGTAGACTGTTATTAGTAATGAATCCTTTAAAAGTTAATGTTTTAGTATTAAATGTTTTTGTTTGGTTATTTACATACAAATTATTTCTTATTCTAGTATTGTACTGGTGAATTTGATTATTAAAAATTACAAATTTGTCAAAATATGAAGGTAAAATATTATGTTACATTTTGTAAATATATATCATCGTTAAATATGTAAGCCTGCTTTCTATAGATAACCATTCTATAGTATCTTGCATTGAAGATATCGGGGTGTTCCTGTCACATTTCAAAATAATCCTCATTACGCGATTCTGTAATTTCTGTAGTGTTCTCATTTTATTTAAATCAGATGTGTACAAGAGAGTAGGACAATATTCGAAATGTGGTTGTATAATAGTCTGATATACTGTTATTCGTGACTGCATGGTTAAATGCTGGGACACTCTTGTAAAAATCAACCATCGGGATCTGAACCTGGGATCTCTTGATTTTAGCAAAGATGGTTCGCCAACTACGATATTGATACTATTTCAGAAACGGGTGAAATTATGGATACATTCCCACATGCACATTAGGTGAAATTATAGTGGTGTAACAGCGGGTGTCAATGATAACAATAATGATAATACACCCTCACGAATTTTCGTAGATTATAATACCCAAAGGGAAAGCATGTGATGCTTCGCGTGAAAACTTTGCTAAAAACTCGGAAAATGAAAGACATAGCGATTGAAAGGAATTGAATTCTAAGACATCAATGCGTTCAAAACTATAATTGGACAATAATAACATGAATACAACTTTATTACGTTTAAAACTATAATTGGACACCAATAATATGAATACCACGACTCTAAGAGAAATTCGTAGGATAGTTATCTCTTATTTATAAGACACTAAGGTAAACACGATTGAATTTCCACAGATTATTGTCTACGCGACATGTTTCGATACACTGTATCTTTTTCAAGCGAATGTAATACATTAAATTATTCTACCTTGAACATTACTTAAATACCCTTCTTATCAATTGAAGCAATTAGGAGCTACATATAATAAAAATAAAAATTGACCATACCTGTGAATCTCAAAACATAGCTCCTACTTAATTAATTGAATAGGTTCAACAAAGGGGAACCATTACGGTCCAATTGATCAATCAGTAAACAATTCGTATTTTTCGATTTATTAATTTCAAAGAATTCTAAACAATTATGTCTGATACCCTTATTTTCAACATGAGGGATTTCAAAGTTTTCATCGAAGTCATGGTTTTCTTCCAAAATATGATTGGCATATGCTGAATGTGTGTTATTCTTTACATAATTCATACGGTGTTAACGTACGCGGCTTTTGAATGGTCTACCAATCTGGCCTACATACAAGGATATACTGAAAAATTCTTTGCCTAGTATAGAACCAAACAAAATTTCAATGTCAAAATATTTTGTTACTCAGCATATTCTCCTTTTAATTGGATACATTCATTACAGCGAACCTGCAATGTCTATAGACCTTTCAAAAAAATTGTTTCTCCTTGCTCTGCAAACCAGACCTCCACAGCTTTTATTACCTCCTCGTTGGAAGAAAATTTACGACCTTTTAAACTTTTTTTCAGTTGAGGAAAGAGATGATAGTTGGACGGAGCCAAATCTGGTGAATGGGGGGTGTTCTAGTAATTCAAACCCTAAATCACGAATTTTTGGCATGGCAACATGAGATTTGTGTGCAAAGGCGTTGTCCTGCAAAAACAAAACACATTTGGATTGCTTTCCGCGTCTTTTCTCTTTAATTTTTTCCCGTATAGTAGTCAGTAATGTCGAATAGTAATCTCCAGTGATTGTTCTAACCTTATCCAAGAAATCAATCACGATTACTCCATGGCAATCCCAAAAAACTGAAGCAAGAACTTTTCCAGCAGATTTTTGGACACGAAACTTCTTAGGTCTTGGAGAACCGGGGTGTCGCCATTCCATTGATTGTTGCTTTGTTTCTGGATCGTAGAAATGTACCCAAGTCTCATCCATGGTAACATTTCGGTTTAAGAAGTCTACATCGTTTTCAAATCGAGCACAGATCGAACGCGATGGTACTACCCTTGCACGCTTTTGGTGAACATTCAAACATTTGGGGATCCATTTTGCAGCAATTTTTCTCATGTCCAAATTGACGTGAACTATATGATGAACGCGTTCGCATGAAATATTCAGTGCTTCAGTTATCCGTTTCAGCCCAATTCGACGATTTGTTATAATCATGTCATGAACTGCATCGATATTTTCGGGGACTGACACAGAAACTGGCCTTCGCGATCGGTCATCTTCTTCAATGGAAAATTTACCTCTTTTGAAGCAATTTTTCACGGTCGCATACGAAGGACATTGATCACCAAGGGTATTAGGCATATCTTCGTAATCTGCTCACCTCTTAACCCTTTTAAATACAGGTACTTGATGATGGCTCGATACTCCAATTTTTCGATTTTTACAATTTCGGTGGACATATTTTCTCTTTTAATTTATTGCGAAACTCTGGTTTACTTTTTTGACGTCAAACTTTACACTGACACTTCTAATAAGTTATTGTTCGTTGCTATGGTAACGCAATATTTTGTTTATGCAGGGAACTGGTCAAGGCTAACTAGATATCAAATACATCCTCGTATACTTTGGATCTTTCAGATTTTTGTGTTTTATATTTATTATTTTTGATAAACCTTCGCAGCGTGTTATCTGTACTGAATGCAACTCTTAAATTATGTTTTTTCAAAAATTACGCTTTTTTCTGAAACGGGTCCTGAATAGGTTGAGTTCTGTAATCATTGTCAGGGTTCCTCATAGTGGGGTACACTTCTTGGGTAGCCTTTTTATGTAATTCTTTAGCAAGAATATTCTCTATTAATTTGACTTGATATCCATAATTAACTGCTGTTTTATGATATTTCATTCTATTCAGAAATTTTCTTCAGAAAGAGGAATATTCACTAATCTATGTATCATTCTATGGTATGCTGATATTTTATGTATATATGGATATATCGAATTATTATGAATGGTAATGTCAGTATGGGAAGGTTTATGAAAAATAGAAAAATGGTATTTGTTGTTGGTTTTAACCATTGTCTAATCTAAAAAATTTAATGATTTTTCTACTTCTATTTCTATTGTGAATTTAATGTTTTGGTGAATAATGTTAATATATTTATGAAAGGTGTCTAACTTGCTGTTGGTACCTTTAAAACAAACTATAATGTCATCCACATATCTGTACCAATACAAAAACTGTTGCGAAAGTGGGTGCTTGTGAATTATTCCTTCAAGTTTGGCCAGTAGAGGACTCAGCGGATTTCCCATGATCAAACCTTCAGATGAAGAATATATTTTATTGTCTTATTTATCATGTTAATTTTTCAAGATATGAAAAAACTTCATAGTAACTTTTTGTAGACCTCTTTGAGAAAGGTAAGATATTTCTGATATTTTTTTTGAAATCTCTTATAAATTTTGAGTTTTTGGCGTTTTCAGATTTTTTTTATTTTTCAAATCCTCAATTTTGAATTTTTTAAATATTTCCTGGACCATTGATATAGCGGAAAAGTCATCCATATTCTTTTAGGTTTTCTGAATGCGATAAAAATAGGTTATTTGTGAAATTTGGAAATCTGTCGCCGTATTTATATTTGGTGGTTATATTGGAAAAATTCAATACTCCGTTAATTTTCCAAGATATGACAAATTTCCATGGAAACTTTTTTAGGTCTGTTTGAGGACAATTAAACTGTTGATTTATATATTTTTGATATCTCGTTTCATTTTCAAGTTTTGTTGTTTTTAGAAAAAAATGCAAAATTTTCAATAATTTTTCAATTTTTTTAAATATTTTCCGCACTATTGATATCACGAAAGGAATGCAAGGGCAGTGTTTCAGGTGATTCTCAAATAAGGTAAAATGTGTTTTATAAATTTTTCAAAATATGAAAAAACTCACTCACTTTTTGTAGATCTGTTCGAGTGAAGTTATTCTTAATAGGCTTAGAAATAGACAACTGATCTGAATATTGTGAAATTCAGATATTCCACTTCTTTATCAACAAATATTATAAAAACAAATAAATTAATGTTTTTAAAATACCTAACATGAATGTTTCGATTGCTAAGGGTTTGAAGCTACATAAAAATATTAATTTTCGAATTTTTTACCACCATTGTTAAAAAAATTGTTATAAATAATTATATAATATTTATTGATGAAAATTAGGATTTTTAAGGAAAGAACGATTCTTTAAAAAAATTACTTGTTGCAAAAAAATGTATTAAATTTTTTAAATTATTTATTTCAAATTGTTAATTAAAGAGTGGAAAACCAAAATTTAACAATTTCTCTATCGGTTATATATTTGTAAGCCTATTAAGTATAACTACATTAGGTGAAAAAAATCCTTGGGTTTTATTTCAATAATTATCGGGGTTTTTATGTTAACATTTGGTTTAGGAAAATTTGGTAATTAAAAAATGCATAATTTATGAAGAAATAGGGATGAAAATTTTTAAACCAAGGATTATTGTTGACTGATGTACTCCAATAGTACATGATTTTTTTTTTATTTCTTAATGTTCATATTTAAAATGTTAAAATCATATTTGTTGTTGTTGTGTCAGAGTGACGCAACGCGCGCGGAAGTCAGACTAACCGTTTTCGGCTCTAACTTCAGGACTCTGTAAATGTTCGGGATTCGCGTATTCTGCTCTATTCCTCAGTCATAATAATGCATAGACTATTATTATTTTTATTATTTCATTAATTTCGCGTTGTCAGTTATAAGATTTCCCGCTGTGAAACGCTTCTGGGCGATATTTATTAGACGGCTATGGACGTTTCCATGCCGAAATATTAATAAATAAAACTGTCATTGTGACAAATAAGCCAGGCTGCCGATGTTCCATTTCCTGAATATCAAGCCCAGCTGAAGAATTGAACTGTTTTCTTTAGAAGCTAGTCGTGCAACCGCCAAGGTAAGGATTTCTTGTAATCTGTCGTTAGCTTTCAAATTTCGAACAAAAATACAACAATCCACTAATTCATACTCAGACAGTAAAATTATAAATATTGGAGGTACAGTTTCGGGATCCGGAACTTTTTTCAGTAAATTTGCTGATATTTCCAGATTTTTTTCAATGTTTTGAAAATCGTTGATATTTTTCGAGATATTAAAAAAAAAGCAAATCCTCAGTTTTTTTTCGCTAAATTATTAATAACTTTTTCAATTTTTTTAGGTCCCTTTTGGGACCTTACTGCAAACTTTCTATATGACATCACGAATCAAACGACACCATGATCATAATTTTGGGTACCTGTACAAACATTTTGTAAAAAATGGTACGTGTTGGTTGACTAGGCTAGAAACGTATGTTTGCCCCCACTCATTGCAATTATATAATCTTCACTATTCCATCTATATTTACGATATAGCTATTTATGATACAAGTTCGTAAAGTGGGAATTTTTTGTATGAGCGTTGTAACGAAGCATAATTTTCCGACTTGAAATGGGTCATACAATGTGCTTCGTTGGGCTACCCTTTCATTTTTCAGATTCTCTTTGTTTTGCTATTTCCGAGAATTCTAGTTGCAACTGTTTGGCTTTACCATTTCCGCCGTTACTATTATTATTATTATTGTCATTACTATTATTACTGTTTCAACTGTTGTTATTATTATTATTATTATTATAACTTTTATGCTAGGGATTATTTCAGATAATAATGTTCACGGGAAAACAGGTTCCGATACCGTAAGGGAGGATATAACCTCACCTTCGTTTGTTTACAAAGTTAATTCGATTCCTTGCTGCTCAACACCGGTTTTACTGATTCCCTACTTTACCAAGAAGTACCGTCCCTTTTTTGCACACGATTAGTTCCTTTAAAAATTTTCTTTTCAATAGGTTTCCAACTCCATTTCTTCATCCAAAGATTTTTAGCACTTTAAAAAGTCAGAGCAGACTTTTCTTGTATTTTTTATCCGCTGTACACGATAGCCTTGATATTCCAATGGTTTACTATAAATCCGCAAACCCTTTTCAAGACAAGGCTTTTTGAATTGTGACTCCCGTAGAAGCGATCAAGAATTAGTTTGCCAAGTGAGATTTTTCCGAGTATCCATCAGTTTCTTTTGTATTTTCTCGATCCGTAGTGCATCCGTTAACAAGTGAAAAATAACCGTGAGCATTCCGATATTTTCTCTCTCATTATTTGCTTGACCGTTTGATATTTATTGAGTGTTGCAATCAGAAACGATTAACTAGAGAACTTTTCATTATTTTGGGTATCGGTGACTTATTCATAAATCCGTATAATTTATCAGAATAGATTTCTCCGAAGGCCGTTTTAAGTAATCACTCGACATCTCTTCCCTAAGGTGTTGTCAAAGTTGCTGCTGGCAGGAAGAGGTGTTAAGCGAGTATTGTTTTACTTCAGTGTCCCCAAGGTGTTGTCAAAATTGCCGCCGGCTGGACCTGATCGCGACTCGTTGCTAAAACCGTGGAGAAATCAATCTGTGTGCATATTTTATTTGAAACGAGGTTGTGCTCAAACTAGAGATTTTTCCAACGATCGTCTAAGGGACAGAGTAATCTGTCACTGGCCGGATAAGGTCTCGCTCGAAAGATAATACAGCCTTGCTCAGTGTTCCTAAGGTGTTGTCAAAGTTGCTGCTGGCGGAACCTACGCGAATTCCTTACAATTGGATATCTCTGTCTACTAAATATTGGAAGTGGCTAACGTGTCGTGGACCGTGAAAGAGCCGGTTGAAAGGGCAAATATACTGGGTATTTGCCAAATAAGTTTCTCAGAGCACCTTCGTCGTAGTCACCGATATTCTCAATCTATTAAACATACCGTGTGTTACGAAAATTGAGTAAATCGCTTCGGATACGAATCGATCTGATTGAAACACCCGTAGAACGTCTCTGAAAGGCCTTACATGCTCAAACCGTTGGAAATACCGAAAACCCGCTTACCGTACCGAATCTGTTTCACCGTCCGTTAAAAATAGGGTGTTTTTAGTTTGTAAGGGTAGAATTTGTCATTGTCATTGAGTGACCACGTGAAGACAGACTTCAATAAATTCCCCATTTGTCACTGTACACCTTTCGTTCACTTTCTTACAATCCAATCTTGCATTCAAACTTTGAAAGTTAGCAAAGCAGCCGGTAGTCCATGAATTGCAAGGGTTGCAATTAAAGCCTGCAGTCCCTTGATCACTCTTGCTCATAAGTCACTACATTTGACCCCTGTATTACCGTATCTCCATCTGAAGCTGCCCTGGGCCTCCCTCCGAATTGCATAAGGGAGAGTGGAGCATACCACTTTAAATAACTGGCGCCCGAGGCACCTGTTGAGTTCTGAGTTGCTCTCGTTAGAGAGAACAAAATAAGCTCAACAACCGATGCGCCATAGTGGCGTCCGCCTTTTATCCAGTTTGGAAAAAAAAGAGCGTTACAGCGTGCAGGTTGTTGAATGAGGTGAAGCCGAGTTCAACAGCCACGCGAGTACAAAAAAGCTCTTCACGAAAGTGTTTCATACAAAGTATTTCCTTCGACAGTTATTATATTGCCAAATTGTAGCAATTATATCATTAATTTGAATGTTTTGATATGAATTGTCGTCGTTATATCAAACAAAGACTTCCGAGTTATATTTGACGCAAAATACTTTTCAAAAATAATATTTTTCAAAAATGCGTAAATGTATGAACAGTGTGTAAAAATTTACTTTACGCACAGTTGATGATTTCACGCACAGGCGATTTTTAACGCACTTTTGCGAAAAAGTATTACCTTACGCACTGTGAACAGGGCGTAAAACCTTGGTTTACGCATTGTCGTAGAAAAAATTATTTCTTGTTTCCTTTTCGATTGCATAAACTGAAATTAGAGAATAAAAAAAGGATATTTTTTAATTTTACGATAAAGTGCCACTTTAAAATCGCCAAAAATACATTCGAAATATAACATTTCATAGCTGTGTTAAACAAACTATCAATTTTAGTGCAATTACAGAGTTTTCCTCTTGCACCCGCTTCAAATCATCGTCCGTGATCTGGCCTTCAGCCCCAACTCCCGTGTACCTGCAACTCCTGCCCCGCATACCGATGCCTTATTCACGAATTCCTCGACAAACTTCTGCTCGCCAGAAAGAAGTTCGCGAGTTAACATCGGATAATAAAAAACTTCCGTCCGCACGGCAATTTCTCCTCAAAGGGAACGGATGCCCCCGAGTAAAGAAGTTTCACCGAACGTTGGCGGGAAGTTAAAAACTTCGTTACAGATAACTAGGAGTCGCCTATACCTACCTGGAGCGTGTACGGCCAATAGATACCAATAACATCAAGAGGACGCAGCAGAGGCGCAGAAGAGGTGCTTGTTATCTCTGCAGACGTGAAAATTGAAATTTAGGTTGTTACGAGGGAGTTTCGTGGGAATTGCATGTAAATATGCAAGGGTAAGTGTCCGTCAGTAGCTTTTGGCCTGTTAGTCCGGTGGTAGGGAGGGTTTTCGTGGCCGATGAAGTGCGACGGGATCACCCAAGTTTTTCTCATGTTTTATGACCAGCTGAAAATTGTTATGGACGATTTTCCTGGGAAAATCGAAATATCCATTTTTTTTAAACAAATGATACCATAATATTTTGCATGAAATATTCTTCTTAAAAAGGTGCCTGCAAGTTTTTTTCCAAAATGCACAGTTTTCGAGTAAATTCGAAATTCGAAAAAATGCGATTTTCTTAATTTTCAGTGCCCTCTCATTCAGTCAAATGATGATATTTTCAGGATCACCTTGTCTTATATCATTAACATATGTCTTGACTATGAAAAACGGCAGAGATATTCCTGAAAAAATCATTCGTGTTGATTTCTCGGAACTAAATTTCTCGATACTTTTACCTTGCTCACGTCGTGGACGAATTTCTCATAGTGTCAATCAAAGCGGGTTCAGCAGATATTTTGTCATGATTGCAGAGCATTTCAGTAGCGGAAAAACGGAAAATGTAACTCAAATGTACAACAATTTTCCAGAATAATCACTTTTTCGTTGAAAAAAAAATTATCCTCATCCAAAAAATGGGTTTGATTAAAAACTATGTAAAAAGCTCTGAGAATATATAATTTGTTGTAGGTTTCTACAAGTGTGCAGTTAGCATAATGACAATATCAAACTGTCAATTCATCACATGTTTTAAAAGTAAGAGAAAATCGCATTTTCTCGAATTTCGAGCACGTTTTACTCGAAAATTGTGCATTTTGAAGAAAAACTTGTTGGAACCTTTTTCGTAGACAATTTTATGCAAAATATTATGGCGTCATTTGTTTTTGGAAAAAGTGGATTTTCCAATTTCTCCTCGGAACAATTTTACGGGTGCATTCCCGGCTCATCACCCTCGAAATTTTGATTCTGTAGGTCAGAATACATGAGAAAAACTTGGATGATCTCGTCGCACTTCATCAGCATAAAAATCCTACCTGCAACCGGACTATGTACTGTGATCGATTAATAGTTATTTATTGTATAAGTATTTTAGATATCATTTTATTTGCGCAAGAATGTTTAAACGCGAGAGCGAAGCTCGAGCGTTTAAATTTCTTAAGCAAATAAAATGTATCTAAAACACGCATGCAATACAACGTTTTATTCACAATCACATTCATTTAGAATCAGAATCGCGGAAATTTTTCATCACAAAATGATTTGACGTTTTGCTCTGACAGCGGCTGTCACCTCCTCAAAAATCATTGAAATAACATACAAAAATATCGGGAGGTGTTGAATGGTTGCTGTGTATTTTCGATTGTTTATCTACTCCATTTGTAAAAATTTGTGAAGTTGGTGAAAATAAGTAAAATGTGATTGATATTCAAGATTGTATTTTTAATTATTCCACTAGTGGAATAAAGTAATTTCATTATTCCACTAGTGGATAAAGTGGTACTTTATACGGTTCATAAGTGTGGATAATTCAATTATAAGGTGATTGTGGATAAATTTCCAAAAGAGAGTCTTTGCATTAGGAGATAAATACGAAAAATCTCTTTCGTCTCTTTCGAATGGTTGAATCAATGTTTGTTTGTCCCAAACTATATGGAGCTAGTTGACGTCAATAGATATTTGCAGAGTTCTTTATTTACGGTTACCAACTTTTTGCGTTGTAAAAAAGAATCGATTTAAAATGCATCGTTTCGATACATACATAACAGAAAGTTTTTGTAGACATTTTATTATCTTTTCTTATGTCTCAAAATTACAAATCCTATATTTTTGGAATCAGAGAGGAATTTCATGAATTGAGAATTTACAAGTGGATCTGACGAGTTTGCATTTTTGGTAAGTTTTTGGGGTCAAATAATTTGTTATTCAATTATTTTGGGGTCGAAAATTTTCACTTCTCCGATCATTCAATATACTAATTTTACCATTCTGAATCGAATGACGTCCCTAGAACTGTTCTATCTCTAACCGTTCTGGAATTAAGTGGTTCAAATCGAGTTGAAATGGTTTTTTCATTCACCAAAAATTGATCTTCTCAACCTGTTGGACTCGGCTTCGAGAAATTCCATAATTTTTCTACTTATGTGCATACTTGAATTTGAAATATTTTTCGATACAATTGAAGATTTCGTATACCTTTAGGAAACCTCTGAAATTAAAAATTTTCTACATTCTATCCTCTTTCTCGGCAAGATCAATGTTTGAACATCACAAATATATTTTCAGAATTAGCGTGAAATTTCACCAATGTAGTGAGAATTTTCAAGTAAATCTATCGATTTTGCATTTTTCATGAATTTTAGGTGATACATTTTTTTGGGAGGGGGTCAACTACTCAGAGGTTGAATCTTCTTACTCCTCCGGGCTCTGATCGACTAAAATATAACAATTTGACCATTCTGAATCGATTGGCGTCCCAAGAATTGCTATATCTCTAACCGTTCTGAAATTGAATGGTTCAGATCCAGATGAAAAGTTTTTTTTCGCTGAAAATTAATTTTTTCGAATCGTTAGACACATTTTCGTGAAATTCCATAGTTTTCGTCTATGCATACCGATTTTCAAATTTTTTCAATCACGGTTAAAGATTTCGCATACTTTTTATGAAACCTCTGCAATTTCAAATTTTCAACCTTTCATACTCTTCTCTAGCTAAATCTAGTCTGAATATCACGAACCCTATATTTTCTGAATCATCGTGAAATTCCAACTGTTTAGTGAGAATTTTCAAGTAGATCTGACGATTTTGTATTTTTGGTGATTTTCACAACTTTATTTGAGTAATTTTTTTATTCCTTGGATCAATTTGAAATTTTCAAAATATACTAATTTGACCATTCTGAATCGATTGATATCCCCTTTCTGAAATTGAATGGTTCAAATCATGTTAAAACGGTTTTTTTCTCACCAGAAATCAATTTTTTCAAATTTAAAACTTGTTTTCATGAAATTCGATTACTTTTGTACTTTTGAATTTTTTCCAATACAATTGAATATTTCGTATACTTTTTACGGAACCTCTGCAACTCAAAATGTTCGACTTTTAATATTACAAATCCGATATTCTCGGAATCAGCGTGAAATTTAACCTATGAGTGAGATTTTTTTCTGAGTTTACAGGTCGGAGTCAATGTGAGTTCATCAACAGAAAATCCAGTATGAATGTTGAAAATATTTACAATTCATCACATCATTTGAGAAGCTGCTGCATAAATATGATGGTGTTTATCATCTATTATAATTAATCTTTTGATCAATAAGAGACAATTCTGAGCCAACTTTCTTGACAAACTTTTCTTACTTTGATCGTAGATCCCAAAGACGACATTTTTGAAAATTTCGTTTTTTTCTTCGGCATAACTCTGTATCTCGACCTCGTTCGCAGGTCAAACTCAGCAGAAAGTATGTTCAACAACATATCTACCGAAATGTGAAAACAGCAAACGGTCACAAACTGACTGGTTTTCAAACGAACCCCCCCTCTTGACCTTGACCTGGAGAAACTCTGAAACTACATTCAGGCGACTTGGGGCAACAGGGCAACACCAAGAATGCTATTTCATGCCCAGCAGATGGTTTCTTTACCTGTAGGTAAATCTTAAAGGCAGCTCTCTAACTGTTACTGGGATACAGTTAACCCTCCCTTATTTATAATGAAACTTTCACTGTTACCAAAGCACATATTGAAATAAAAACGACGATATATATATTGAATACTCAGTCGGCCCCACAGAATATTACACTCGTTCACTACACTCCCTGTGGGGGTGTAACGAGACCAGCTTCATATCCAGTCGTCTGCAATATCCGAATCTCGTCAACCGAACCCCCATCAAATTAGTTCTCATGAACCGATGGAAATAATTCCACATGATCAGGAAATACAGTTTTGCTGCCCCTGCCTTCAGACATCCGAATGACCATTTATTTTTATAAAAATTTGATATCGTTTAGTCTGAAAGAGTTAAAATATATGAACTTCGATGATAGCTATGAGGATGTATTGATATCTAATTAGCCTAGACCAGTTCCCTGCATAAACAAAATATTGCGTAATCATAGCAATGAACAATACAGTTCAATTATTTTATCTTTACCCTTGCGTCATCATTGTAATGCATATGAAATAAGTCGAGAAAATTTAGTCAAAACAAAGTCTAAATGTAAAACGACGTGGCTGATATCCCGATAAAAATTACAACCTGTAGATAATGAGATAAGATAATGAATTATTAAATTAAGTAAATATAACATTTTCAAATTCATGGAAATGGCGTACCATTTTGGTCTTTATTTATAGAATTAGGTAAGTTCTTTTTCTCAATAGGGTTTCCACCCTCTGAATGACTGTTGTGTTAATATCCCGGTAATACGGAATTACAGTCACATATATCAATTGTGGGGTTAGAAATTTCAAAGATTATTTGTGAAAAAAACACATTGTAGTGTACTTACTTTGAAATTAATGAATGTAAGAGACGTTTAGTTCCACCGCAAAACGAAGTAAAAGTGGTGACAAACAATCCCCAATGACAGAAAATAATGACATGAATGATGGTACTGCTCCAGTCGATACACTATTTGGCAAGTTTAGTTGAAATGTAAAAACACTGTCAGCTTTGTGGCTATCTCTATTCACTGTTTTGAGTTTCAGTGGATCATCACTGTATTATTTTCAACTATGCAATGATGTAAGACTGTATACTAAGGGGACACTAGCTCTATGACCACTTCGTGAAAACTCCGCAACTGTGGTCTTCACTCAACCTTGTTGTAATAAATTTCCCGAATCTTATTTAATGAAATAAAACAAATGGAAATATGATAATACCCGACTTACCCAGATCACAGGGGAGGGGAAAGCAGGATTCTTGTAATTGTTGTCGATTGATTGGTAACCGATGTGCACGGCACTCGTTGTGAGAAAAGTCTGACTTCTTCTCCTTATCTCCTATCACATCAATGGTCAGCTCAGGCCACATTGCGCGATTCGATTCAATTTGCACTAGGCTCGTATTGACCAAACAGGGTGAAACGGGAAAATCAGGACTAGGATTTTGATAGGAGGTAATCTTGATTAAGTATTTACAATATATATATATATATATATACAGGGTGTCAATTTGAAAACTTCCCACCCTTAATATCTTCCTTCCAGTAAACAATATGAGTAATCGAAAAAACAGGTCAATTTTATTGTCAAGGGGGACACTTTCAAGGACTATTTGTAGCCCTCGTGGTTCAACCCCCTAGGAGGGGTAGATGTTACCCTTAGAATTTTAAATGGGAAGGGGGGTCAAGTGGCACATCATTTTGATGGGCGTTCAATTCTTGTTCCAATGGTACCCTGACTTATTATTTTTTGATGAGCATTTTCCGAAAAATTGCATTCCAAACTAACAGAAGTAATTATTAGAACGCCTATACTGAGATGCATGGTTTGGCCAGAACTGGTTAGAATATTAGGTGGTACCGTTCCAACCCTTTATTAGGGGTAACATTAGCCATTAGCTCCAAACACTTTACATAAAAAAGTAGTCTAATAGTAAAACGTAGATGGTAGTAAAGTTGTGTTTATTAAATGCTGAATTTTTAAGTGTCATCGCAGAAATTGTACAGATAGCCTTCCTTTTTTGCTACTTCTGCTGTAAAAAGTTTCTGTTTTCCGGCAAAAAATTGGTTAGCAAATTTGAACTATGTGGTAGTATTGTGAATACCGTTGTACCTGTTGGGCTGTTTAGGAATTACTTTAATAAGTGTATAAAAGTGTAAAAATGGTTTACATTCTTCAAGACAGAATTGAAATGATTGTAATTTATGGCGAAGTTGGAAAGTGCGCACGAAGGGCGGCATGTCTTTTTAACGAAAGACATCCAAATTGTAATGTAAGTCACCGGTATGTGCTTGATTTGGTGAATAAGTTTTACGAAACTGGTTCAGTGACAAATAAAAAAAGAAATAACCCCAGAGTACTAAATGAAGCAGCTCAAATTGAAGTTTTGGGAACATTTGCTGCAGAGCCCACGAGCTCCTTACGATCAGTATCAGAACAGACGAGAATGTCACGCGAGACTATAAGAAAAGCATTGATAATGCATAAATTTCATCCATATAAAATTAAAATGCAGATTCTTCAAGAGCTCCACGAGGATGATTATGATAGAAGAATAGAGTTTTGTGTAATCATGTCTATTCGAGTCAATACCATCCCTAATCTTCTGTTAAACATCTGTTTGAGCGATGAGTGTTCATTTTTTCTGAATGGCAATGTTAATAGACAAAATTGTCGCTATTGGAGTGACGAAAACCCACATATTTTTCGGGAAGGGCATACACAACACCCACAAAAAGTTAATGTTTGGGCTGGTATTCTTGGAAATGCCATTCTTGGTCCATTATTTCTGGAAGAAAACTTGACTGGCAATCTGTACCTTGATTGAAGAGACTATCGATCCTCTTATAACTCACGAGCTAGAAACTCAAATTGATGCAGAAGGTAATGAACTTTTGCAGGAGGATCTGTTACATTTCCAGCAGGACGGTGCTGCTCCACCTCATTATTTTCTTTCCGTCCGACAGTGGTTAAACGAGAGATTTCCGGGTAGATGGATTGGCAGAAGGGGAGCAGTTGAATGGCCTCCGAGATCACCGGATTTAACACCCTTAGATTTCTTTCTTTGGGGGCATCTTAAATCCGTTGTTTATAAAACACAACCTTCTGATATTGACGAACTTAAAAGACGAATTACAGCAGCATGCCGGTCAATTCCTAGTGAAGTTTTCCGTAATGTTAGAGGGGAGTTCGAAAACAGACTGTATTACTGTTTAGAGCAAAATGGACAACATTTCGAACAGCTAATAAGATAAGCGTAAGTAGATTTTATGTTGGAAATGTCTTTCTCGCAAATTAAATTTTATTGTGTAGAAGGAAAATAACCACCAAATAAAAAATCCCATGCGTAATAAATTTATTCCTGTCATTCAAGGGTTGGAGCGGTGCCACCTACTCTTCTAACCATTTTTATTAAAGGGAGTCAATACAATAATGCATCTCAGTATAGGCGTTCTAATAATTACTTCTGTTAGTTTAGAACGCAATTTTTCGGAAAATGCTCATCACAAAATAATAAGTCAGGGTACCATTGGAACAAGAATTAAACGCCCATCAAAATGATGTGCCACTTGACCCCCCTTCCCATTTAAAATTCTAAGGGTAACGTCTACCCCTCCTAGGGGGTTGAACCACGAGGGCTACAAATAGTCCGTGAAAGTGTCCCCCTTGACAATAAAATTGACCTGTTTTTTCGATTACTCATATTGTTTACTGGAAGGAAGATATTAAGGGTGGGAAGTTTTCAAATTGACACCCTGTATATATATATATATATATATATATATATATATATATATATATATGTTCGGAAAGGTTTCCGCGGTCAGAAATATGTACATTACTAAGTTCATGGGTTGAACCGCGTTGAGAGTTTATAACTCGACGTTTCGGCTCCTGCTTAACACTCCCTTTCAGTTAGAAATCGAGACACCAGCTCCGCATTAGCTCTTCATTTCATCCAAACGGGTCACCCCATAGATTTCGAGAAAACGAAAACCATCGCCCCAGTACGTTCAAGAACTTCTCGTTTTATCAGAGAAGCCATCGAAATCGAAAAACGGCCTGATTGCCTGAACATTAAAGATGATAGCCGTAAATTGAACCCCATTTGGAAGCCCCTTCTTCCAACCGTAATTACCAGGCCACGTGAAACTTATCCGCAATCAATTATTATCCCATTAACTCCAACTACACAGCAGGCACTAGCAGACAAGACAAACGAGAAAACCCGTAAGACCCGCCCACCTCCAGGTAGCCAACCACCTATAAATACTACAGTGCAACCAACATCGGATCGTCTTTTGAGATCAAGGAGTAGGCAGGTTGAGACCTTGATATCTCTCAAGACCACGACTCGAGGAGTAGGCAGATAGAGGCCTCGCAGTCACACTCTTGAAAATGGCTCCAAAGCAGGAGCCGAAACGTCGAGTTATAAACTCTCAACGCGGTTCGACCCATGAACTTAGTAATGTACATATTTCTGACCGCGGAAACCTTTCCGAACATATATATATATATATATATATATATATATATATATATATATATATATATATATATATATATATATATATATATATATATATATATATATATATATATATATATATATATATACATATATAATAATAATAATAATATCGCGAATGAATTCCGCAAACGAATTCGTATTAAAAAAAAAAAACATAAGAAAAATAATTCCCAAATAAATAAACAAATAAAATTAAAAAAAAACAAAGAGCAGTGAAAACGAAACAATCACAATACCATAATTCTTTGCTTAGAAGACAAATGTCAACGAATTCTGATTCGCTCATAGCGGTTGATAGACAGATGTTACATATATGTGTTATTTCTTAGATCATAAATTGGGTAAAGATAAAATAATTCAACTGTAACTCATTAGAAGTGCCAGTGTAAAGTTTGACATCAAAAACGTAAACCAGAGTTACGCAATAAATAAAAAAAAAAAAAATATGTCCACCGAAACTGTGAAAATCGAAAAATTGGAGTATCGAGCCATCATCAAGTACCTGTATTTAAAAGGGTTAAGATATAAGCAGATTTACGAAGATATGCTTAATAATAATAATAATAATAATATGTTTATTGCGGTTAAATGAAAAATACTAATATAATGTAATATAAATATAAATGAATAAACATGTATACTCACAGAAGCAAGTGATTGCTTGTGCGTGAGAGTTTACAACTACAAATACATAAACATTATCGAAACAAAATATATATTTAATGACAAAGTAGGGATTTAATGTACATTTCATGATATATTCGACACAATTGGGATATATTTGAATAATCGGGATATTCGACACAATCAGGATATATTTGACATAATTAGGATATGTTAAATACCCTTGGTGATCAATCAATGTCCTTCGTATGCGACCGTGAAAAATTGGACTGCAAGCTTCAAAAGAGGTAAATTTTCCATTGAAGATGATGACTAATCGTGATCGGGAAGGCCACTTTCTGTGTCGTTCCCCGAAAATATCGATGCAGTTCATGACATGATTTGAACAGACGTCGAATTGGTCTAAATCGGATATCTGGGCACTGAATGTTTCATACGAAAGCGTTCATTATATAGTTCACGTCAATTTGGACATGAAAAAAATTGCTGCAAAATGGATCCCCAAAAGCATGCAAGGATAGTAACATCGAGTTCGATCTGTGCTCGATTTGAACACGATGTAGACTTCTTAAACCGAATTGTTACTATGGATGAGACTTAGGTACATTTCTACGATTCAAAAACAAAGCAACAATCGATGGTATGGCGACATTCCGGTTCTCCAAGACCAAAGAAGTTTCGTGTCCAAAAATCTGCTGGAAAAGTTCTTGCTTCAGTTTTTTGGGATTGCCATGGAGTAATCATGATTGATTTTTTGAATGAGGGTAGAACAATAACTGGAGATTACTATTCGACATTACGGACTACTTTACGGGAAAAATTTAAAGAGAAAAGACGCGGAAAGCTATCCAAATGTGTTTTGTTTTCGCAGGACAACGCCCCTGCACACAAATCTCATGTTGCCATGCAAAAAATTCATGATTTAGGGTTTGAATTACTAGAACACCCCCCTTATTCACCAGATTTGGCTCCGTCCGACTATCATCTCTTTCCTCAACTGAAAAAAAGTTTAAAAGGTCGTAAATTTTCTCCCAACGAGGAGGTAATAAAAGCTGTGGAGGTCTGGTTTGCCGAGCAAGAAGAAACATTTTTCTTGAAAGGTCTAGAGACGTTGCAGGTTCGCTGTAATAAATGTATCCAATTAAGAGGAGAATATGTTGAGTAATAAAATATTTTGACATTGAAATTTTGTTTGGTTCTATAGTAGGATGAGAATTTTTCAATATATCCTCGTATTTTGTATGATCTGCAGCAATAATTCGAAATATTTGAAATATATGTATAATTTCTTATACTAAGGGCCCTCGTATACGGGGTACACCCAAAACACATAACAGAGCCCAGTGTGACACGAGTACAGACACCACCAGTATCAAGACGGTGACATAAAATGTTCACCGTGTCAACTATGAGAATGCGTTTAAACGACTAATATCCCCCAAGTCTCACGTTGAATATTTTCTATCGAGTAGCAGAATCAATGAAACTAGTCTCCATATTCTGAAAAGGAAAAGGAAGAACTGAAATACGCTTTCGCCCAAATCCTTTGTCGAATTTCCACCGGCGCAAGACTTCTTTTCACGGAAACGATGCTGGTTTGGCAAGAAACTTGATATTCAAAATGCACCCTCCGATTGGAAAACGATGTTGTATAGCTAATCAGGATTTATCGGCCGTTGCGATCCTCCTCATCAAGAATAATAATTCGGATCCGGGGTTATTGGGCAAACATCGAATCCGGACCCGATCCGGAAAAGGTATTTTTCATGTTTGATTTACGGAAGCTGACGAGAATAAATAACAGACTTGTGCTGAGAAAAGTTCCAGTATCGATCATGATCTTGGTCGTTGGAACGTCGCGCCGTGTTGCGACAGTGTTTTCCAGAATAAATAGCCCAGTCAAACTTTGTATTTTTTTGGTTTTTTGGAGTGATACGGTTATTTCGCTTTTTCAGTACTTAGTTATACCAAAAACTCACAGAGGACTACTGTTCATCACAGACATAAACTACTCAACAATAATTTCGTCGAACACCAAAATTTTGCCCATGTTTGAAACATTTTTTTCTGTTGTAAAGGGAAACATTCTTAATTGAAAATTGAACCAATACATGACTCCTCTGGAAATGGAAAAACCTACGATGGAATGAAGTTACTTTTTTGTAATATCTAACAGAAAACAACTACTTTTCCGGCTAAAGCCACGCTGGACATTGAACTAAATCTGATAGATACTGTGAAAGACCCTATATAACTTGGGAGAAATAATCTGAAAGTGAAAATTTGCATTTTCATTAAGTTAGTTGACTATTTCTAAAATGTCCAGTTTCCATTGGAGATTCTTATCTATAAACGTGATAAGGGAGAATGTTATTCAGAAGGGTAAAATAACAAACTATCAAAAAAAAAATTTAGGACTTACGTAGTTTGACCTCCTAAACAAAAAATCCAAATGAAATTTTTCGAAGATAAGGGACTTTTTTAAATGATAACTGGCATTTTCTGGCACACGTTTCTTCTTTGAAAAGCACACTCAAATGCGTCCTTATTTTCACCTGCACAATATACACACCCTAATTCACCAGTTTTATACTTTTCTTTTTCATTGAAAACAGTATTTTATCAACGAATTCTAGCTTTTTTTAGCAATACAATATCAACAAATTTATGCTGTTTTGTTTAGTGACTATCTGTCATGTCAGGTGTCAAGTTGACAACAATGGAAATGACGGAAGGGAGAAGCCAATCTAATTCCAGAAATATTCATTTCACGGATCACGTGGAATATTTTAAGGAAAGAGTATGAAAAATGAGTTGATAAACCCAACCACTACACTTTCCCATCAACTCTTTAACTGCACATTTGAAACAATGATACTTATAATATTTATAAATGACTAGCAAAATGTGCGCAAACATAATATGAATACACATGCGCACAAAAAAATTAAGAGCACTTTTCACGTAATATGAAATTGTTATTTCCGTCAACCGATTGCTCCGCTTCGCAAAAACCTCGGCAGTCTTCGAGAGACTTGTGTGAGCTAGAAAAGACGCAGCCATCACCTTTTAACGTGTGATGCCATTCACGAGATCGATGAATATGCGAGGCTTTGAACCCTCGACCCTTCGCTCCAAAGACGAACGCTTTACCACCACGGCCACCACAGCCCATAACCTACTTTAATGACTATAACTTAACCTGACAGACCCGATCTTATGCAAACCTAACCGAGCTTACCCGACTTTACAATACGGTTTGAATGCGTCTTTTCTATCTGTTTAGCACATACCAAAAATTGATGTTTGTGATCCGACAAGTTCAGTTAAGTTGTCTCCTACCTGCTCTAATTAAAATAGCCACTTGTATTACTAGGGAGGAAAGTGCCACTTCTCCTCCCGCAGGATGTGGTTTACTGCCCAAGGGCAGGAAAAGGCACTTTACTCCCATGTAATACATATGATTTTTCCCCCTACCCACTCAATAAAACTTTTATTTTGATACAACCGCTTATATTACCAAAGTATCCTTTGTCTACAACCGCTTACCAAAGTAGCTTTTGACGCTTTCAGATCTCAACGCAAAGTTAACGTTTCCCGTGAAATGTCATTTTGTGACTTTGTTTGCAAATAGACTTATTCTTACTTGATGGAAAGTATAGACGATACAGTCATGTGTATCTGAGAATCTGCGGTGGTGTAATGGCTAGCGCCTTAAGCTTGTAATCCGAAGGTCCCGGTTTCATCTCCTGGCAATAACAACTTTTTTTTTTTTTTCAAGAACGTTATTTCACTTTTTTCTTGTTAGTGATTTGAATTATTGGACATTTAGGTAGCTTATACATTTCGGATTGCTATTGAGTGATTTTCTCTTAAGTAATGTTATGTGCCTATTTGAATGAAGTGTCGATCATTTTTTTTCTAAGAGCTGCGCTTGTAGAAAAAATAATGTATGTATTTCGTTGTCATTGTCGTTCTCCAAAGATTAATCTCTTTGTCGAGCAACAATCAATCACTTTGCGCTCTAAATGCACAAATAGCTATTAAAGAACTAGAGTAGAAGTAACATTCATATTTGATTTTTACCAGAATACAGGATATATAAGATGTTCTAGAAATTACGGAAACAATTTAATTATAATAGATTCACAAGTTTCATCGTTTACAACTTACTTGAAATTAGGGGGAGGAAAAGTACTTTCCTCCCTAGGGAGGAAAAGTATGAGTTTCCTCCCTGGTTTGAGGGAGAAAAGGGGTAGGAGGAAAACATCTTTTGTTCATTCAAAATATCAATATCAAGATTTATTTTTCCAATCCAGTTATTTCACAACGAAATGACTTGTTTCATAACAAAGTAGCTTTTATTGAATCAACAACAACAATGGGTCTTAATAACTTTATGAGAGTACAAAGCAACGTTGTTCTGTAATCCTGTTGAGATGTATAAGAAACTCATGAGCATCCTGTTGGGAATAACCCATACAAAATTTTGTGTCCGACTCTTTGAAGAAACGGTTTTAAAAAACCTGTTAACCCTTTCACTGCGGACCGAAATTATAGCCATTATGGCATGTGCAGAGCAGTTTTTGTTGCACATAGTTTAATACGTGAAAAGCCGCTCATGTGCGTTCTTCGCACATAGTGGGGGTCTGATACAACGCGCATGTGCGTCCTCCGCAACGAAAGAGTTAACCAGTTTTTCAATAACAGCTTCTTCATAATTTCCGCATATATGCTTTTATCAAATCCACCTTCGTGCTCGATATGCTCGTTTTGATATGATCGTGTTAATTCTTTCTTCAGATACTCCAGCAACCATCTGGTATTTGATGAATATTGTGTAACAATTTTCATGAAACAAGTATTTCAAATGTTTTTCAGTCCATTTAGACCAGGAGTTTTGATATTTCCGAGTACTAGTAGCCTGAAGGTGTTGTAAGTATTATATTTGCTCTCCCCTTCTATCAAGATGTTATAAATTTATAAATAAATTGTTTTTTTTTATAAATAGTTTTTTCCGTTAACCAGCTATCGTCCCCTTACCAACGGCAGCCCTCAAAAATCGAAACTTGTGCGAGCCAAGGATTAACGAGGTCTTACCTTTTTACGTGCGATTCCTAGCACGATTCGAGGAGAATTTCGAAAGGAGGTCCGTTGTCACCCATCCAAACCCTGGCCTCACCTAGCGTTGCTTGGCTTCAGATATCGGTGAACCGGCGCTCTCCGTTCAAGCTACCCCCGCGGATGATTTTCATAATTAAAGAAAGTCGAAAATTATTGAAAATATGGAGAAAATCATGATTCAGGGAGACTATGTTTATTAATTTCAAGCAATTTAACGTTATAGAAACCAGCAATTTACATAGACCATTTCAAAGTTGACATTTTAAGAAACGAAATGATCACTTGTAACGTTTTTCGTTTTATTTCAGGAATGATTCTATTATAAATCAATTAATTTAACATTAAATTTCTTTATGTTTCAACATACAATCAACAGAATGAATCACTAAGAACAAGTTTTAGGATGTAAAACAAGGCTATGGAATGTATCTTCGTATAGGCCGTATATATATTTTAATTTGAATGAGTAAAGATATATTGATCTTAGCTTGAATTTTTCCTTCGAATTCAGAAGTCAACAGCCATTTACTTTGAAACTCTTTTTGGAATGTTTCTTTGAAACTGAAAATGTGTTAGTTATTTGACCTGTAAAATTATCAAATGATGAGCATAAACTTGGGAATGATTTTCGTCAGCCTTTAGAGATAACTTTTCAGTTAGTTTTGGGTACGTTGTCTTATTTCAATTGATAATGTCCTGAATAATTGTTGGTCCAGGAATCTGAACCACAACACTTAAGTGTGGTTTGAGGTTAAGATTGGTATATTTTGTATCTAGTAGTAAAAGCAATACATTCCCGGACTACAATGTAAATTGTTGGCAGATGCGTTAAGCCGAGGCCAACAATCATTGAGGTCTGGGAATGTGCTTTTACTACGAGGTACACATACTATTTTTTCTGAAATCGCAATCAGCATTACCATAAATTGAGGATTCGAAATTACGTGCTTTCCTGAAACGTCAAAGTGACAACTATAAACCAAAAACCGATTTTGACGGCCTAGGCTGGCAAAGTACTTTCCCGTATCGTTTTCAATACGGGAAAGTATTAAATAGCCCGGGAAAGTTCGTTGCTTAGCAACGGACTAAAATACTGGATTAGCGTATTTTGAGGCCTGCAGTTGCTCCGAGAAAGTGGGCATTCTTGAATGATTTCAGAAAAAGTATTTTTCTTAATAATAGAATGTTACTCTTGCAAAATCAATTCATGGAATTTTGGATTATCAAATATTGCGATGTTTTCCCTTTTTGCTCAATTTTGTTTCCGTCACGATTGAATATCATATGACAAGCTCGAAATCACTATATAGTATGATCAATTCGAAATCAATAAATGCCTTGCACACTCATAGACCATCGAAATACAAAAAAATATATAGACAGTAATTGTTCGTGGAAGATAAGGGTATTTTTTTCGAAAAATGTACAATACTCGAAAACTAGTACTCTTCTGAATTGCAAAAGAATCATGCTTATTTGACACCAAAAAAGACATATTTCAACAAATTCTCATCTGAATTAAATCATTTATACACGAGAAAAAATCAAATACTGAAAAATTGGTATTCTGCCATTTTGACAGTTAATTTGAGGTTATATCGGAAAGTGTTTTTCACAAGAGATTTCGATTTTTGTATTATCTACAATTTTTTACTTAAAAATTTTTCGCTAGAAAGTCTCGTTTCGTCGAAAATCGCAAAAAAAACGTATTCAACCCCTTAACTGCATACCCATTTCACCATTTTCTGTGTTTTCGTGTTTGAATATTTTTTTTCTCAAACAACCATTTCCACCTGGTCCTCGCCGGTTGCTTTTTTTCACAAAAATTGCTCTGTTATGGGTTTGGACGGGTTGAACACGGGCAGCTCATGTATATGGCGAAGTCAATTCATCATTGATTGATTATTTGATTCTGTTACAGCTAGTAATGCAATTTTATCACAATTTCATCATATTATATCGACAACGAGAAATTTCATCAACGTCACTTGTTCAATTATTGGATATCCCGTGAAATATTCGCTTTTCAAACAATCTGGAAATGAAAACATATACATTCATCACGAAATATATGGCGAAATTGAAATATTTCCACCTGATAGTATAATCACACATATTCACATGGAGCGTTGTGAGGTATTTTAAAATATTGGAAAATTTATTACCCAACATTGTATTCGTTCATTTGAAGGGGACTTGTTTCTATCAATGCGCATCATTTTGATTACGTTGTCGAAACATTTTTGGATTTATTTTAAACTGCCACTCATAATAAACATTTCCATTGTCAGAGTCTATACAGTGTCGCAGAATTGACTGGTATACTTGGACGAATATTTTATAAGCAATTCTCGATCATATTTCAGATCTCACGGTAAAAGTATGGCCCTCGTTATACCTAGCTTCTGAGGGTTGCTTCTAAGTGAAAGCTCAGCGGGATGATGAAAATATCAGAACACGAAAGACCTTTCTCTTACCTGTGCTACACACAGAGCTGTGCGAAGCACTGACAAAAAGTTTTTCGAGCACTAAGCTCTCTGGAGAAGTGCTCCGAAATCTTGATTTTAAGCATAGAACCGAATAAAATTTCAATATCAAAATATTTTATTACTCAACATATTCTCCTCTTAATTGGATACATTTATTACAGCGAACCTGCAACGTCTCTAGACCTTTCAAAAAAAAAATGTTTCTTCTTGCTCTGCAAAACAGACCTCCACAGCTTTTATTACCTCCTCGTTGGATGAAAATTACGACCTTTCAAACTTTTTTTCAGTTGAGGGAAGAGGTGATAGTCAGACGGAGCCAAATCTGATGAATAAGGGAAGTGTTCTAGTTTGTAGCGACCATGCAGTCGCTACCACTTTGTACATTAATTTTTATTATCAAGAGCTTTGGCGATGTTCAGTTTTGTTTAAATAATGTTTTTCATTAGTAGTTGTGTGGAAAACGAAGTTGTCAAAATGTAATAAATGTTTTTGTCATTTGAATTTGGCATGATATTTTAATTCATTATAAAATATAAATAGGAGGAACACTAACACCTCCAAAGTGGTGACCCCGACTCACACTTCACCGATAGAAGAGTAGCGAGTTTGTGCCATCATGCCAGATAGTGGTTTTGGAACCCCAATTATAGAATCGGTAGCTCGTGTCTCGATGCGAGCCCCGCCATTCTGGCCTGAGAAACCAGGATTATGGTTTTCTCAACTTGAGGGACAATTTCACCTCAGTAACATCACCAGAGACGAAACCAAGTTTGCGTACGTTATCGCTCAACTTGAGAGTCGTTATGCAGCTGAAGTGGGAGATATTATAACCAACCCGCCAGATGCTGATAAATACGAAAAAGTCAAGCAGGAGCTGATCAAAAGGTTATCCATATCCCAAGAACAAAAAATTCAACAGCTCTTAGAACATGAAGAGATTGGGGATCGCAGTATTCCGCCATGTGAAGTCTCCAGTTGAACATTTCCATTCAACCAGCTCAAAATTCGAACACATACACATAGATTTGGTTGGCCCGATGCCTTCTTCAAATGGTTATCGATACTGTTTAACTATCATAGACCGATTTTCACGCCTGCCTGAGGCATGCCCTGTTTATGATATCACAGCAGAAACAGTTGCCAAAACCTTGTTTTCTTCATGGATTTCCAAATATGGTGTTCCATTGCGAATAACCTCGGATCAAGGTCGCCAGTTCGAAAGCAATCTTTTCAGAGCTTTAGCCAAAACATGTGGTATTCACATTATTCGAACCACAGCTTACCATCCTCAAGCAAACGGTATGGTAGAACGTTGGCATAGACACTTGAAATCTGCAATACGTTGCCACCAGACAGAAGACTGGGTTGAAGTGATTCCCACTATAATAATGGGTATGTTGGGAGTTTTCAAAGAAGACCTAGGTGCAACTATAGCTGAGATGGTGTATGGAGAGCCAATTCGTCTTCCAGGTGAATTTTTAACTCCACATCCTGTTGCAGAAAATAACCCAACGAGTTATGTTGATCGACTACGGAAGTACATGTCTTCATTTCGACCAACCCTAGGAGCACATCATGGCAGTTCTCCAGTTTTCGTGTTCAAGGATTTGTCAACAACCACGCATGTATTCGTTAGACGAGATACTCCTCGTTCTTCATTGCAGCCTCCGTATGATGGACCTTTTCTTGTAATCGATCGACGAGATAAACAGATGATTGTTTGTATTCGTGGAAAGAATACAACAGTCTCAATAGACAGAGTTAAGCCAGCCTATATTCTCTCTGACGAACTTCAGACACCACAGTCTGTTTCAGTCGTTCCATTTTCTAAAACACCTGCAGCAGTTATTGGACCATCATCTAACGAAGATGTTACCGCATCAGCCAATTTAAACAAACAGTCAAGATTTGGACGAAATATTAAATTTCCAGTTCGTTTCTCTCCAGGGTGATTTAATTTCTTTTTCATGAGGGGGAGTACTGTAGCGACCATGCAGTCGCTACCACTTTGTACATTAATTTTTATTATCAAGAGCTTTGGCGATGTTCAGTTTTGTTTAAATAATGTTTTTCATTAGTAGTTGTGTGGAAAACGAAGTTGTCAAAATGTAATAAATGTTTTTGTCATTTGAATTTGGCATGATATTTTAATTCATTATAAAATATAAATAGGAGGAACACTAACACCTCCAAATAGTTATTCAAACCCTAAATCACGAATTTTTTTGCATGGCATGAGATTAGTGTGCAAGGGCGTTGTCCTGCAAAACAAAACACCTTTGGATAGCTTTCCGCGTCTTTTCTATTTAATTTTTTTGAGTGGTCAGTAGTGCCTGGCTAATGTGTAATTTGTATGGGTGGTATTTTCTTTTCCTCAAAATACGGCTTACTTTCGACTTTGATATTCGTGTATTTCTTTGAATTTCTCGTGTGGAAGTCTCGGGATTTTGCGCTACTTGATTTAATCTTCCTCTACACCAGCAGCATCCCTTGGTTCCTTATTTTGCTTCAAAAATGATCCATATGTTCTCAAATTAACTTCAAGTCTACAAAAATTAGTCTCATGCGGCTGATGACGCTCAGGAAAACGATTTAAATATTCATTTGCTGCATTTCTTGAATTTCTCAAATTTCTTATGTAACAGGAAATCATATCGTATCTTTCTTCATTATTGAAGCTATTCATTTCCAGCTCAGATGTTTAAAAACGACTTCACAAGAAACATGAAATTTCGATAGATATTTGTTATTTATTACGCCTAATTTGCTTCTGAAGCCTACTTGACGAAACTGAAAAACTTTAATAAGTAACTAAAAGAAACGTTTTAAGGTCAAGTGTTCAAAACAGCATCATATGTGTAGAAAGTAAGAAAAGACGTTCTGAAAATTTACTTAGTTTCACATTTCCCGGTATCTGTCTGTTTGTAATCAAATCTTGCAAGTGAATTTTGACCCACTTTTGTCAGTCCTAATAACTTGAAATTTGGCAAATGTTCATGATTCTGGTGACAATGCATTATGGATTTTTTTTAATAAAAAATGGCGTCTCCAACATGGCGGACGAGATTTGTGCTCATGGTCCGATTCCATTCAAAATTGGTATGTGGGGTTTTTGAGGTCGAAGATCATGATTTTTTCGAAATCTCATTGAAAAACTACCATAAGAATGTGAAATTCCATCGCATATTTTCATAAATAAAGAAGTTACGGAGGAAACATGAAAATGATCAAAATCTGTTCTTTGCGTATAAAACAAAAACGAATAGATTTTATCAAAATATTTTTTCATATTACAGTTGGCCCTGATAAACTCCAAATTTGGTGTCATTTAACCGACCTCGTAGATTAAAAAGATACCCATGTTGAGCATGGTGAGTGGGTCACACTGTATACGGCCACTTCCATCCATTGTTATTCACCAAAAACTCCTTGTTAAAAAATTCCATTTCGCAACCAATTAATCCCCTTCGTAATCACTTAATCGCCATTATCTCACTAACACCTGGCTTAAAGTTACAATTCACCTATAACTGACCTTTTGCTATTCTCAACCTCGGAGAAGTCATTAATAATGTGTAACACCCACGACAGGAAATTTATGGTCGAAGTTTCTGGCCTCTCGAGTCCAAACTTGTGGGTATTGCAGTTCGGAGTAAATCTAAATCACTCTAATGATCTTAATAATAGGAGCAATAACAGTAGACGCTGATATTATTTGTCGTATTAGGTGTCTGGAGGAATGGAGAATGGAGAATGATCCGTGTTTGTGTGAATTGAAGAAGAAGCTGATTAGGGGAAATGAAGGAAGATAGGAATGGATGGGTTATTTGTTTGTGCCAAGGAACATAAGAAATATCCATTTAGGTGATGTAAAATATGAATAAATGAGGTTCGTCAAGCTGGTGATCCATATCTGGAACTTAGGTATTTCAATGGTTTGGGTATTTTGTGCCAATTTGTGCCGTATGTTACGAATTTTGTGCCCGTGTAGTTTTCGAGCTATTTGAATATTGTGACCCTGTTGTTTTCGAAATATTTAGAGTTTTTTCTGTGGGTCTCGAACTTGATGCTGTGACTCATATATGGAAATATGAAATTTTCATCTTTCCAGTTAATTGTGACCATTATGTGCCAGTTTATGCCATATGTTGTGAATTCTGTGCATGTGCAGTTTTCGAGATATTTAGAGTTATTCCTGTGGGTCACCAATTTAACGCTTTCACTCATACCAAAATTTTCTTTTTCCATAAAATTTTGTCTTTTCAAGTTTCATGTTTAATAAACGCCACTCCTAACTTTTTTTTCATAAACAAACCTGTGTTTTTTTCGGAATGAATTATAGAAACACTATTTTTCTAAGGGCACTCATATAATTCAACCTTCATGTTATTTTATATTTATTGAAAAAAAAAGTACCTACTTTTTCATGGATGAATTGAGTGAGGAAATAACTCCTCCTCGCCCCGGACAGGTTTATAATTATTATACTCCCTCATAAATACTAGTAGAGTGTACCCAAAGGCATTAGCTGTGCGGATAAATGACGGATATTATTATTTGCCGTGGTGCTCCGGGGCAACTCACTGATTTTTGGTGGCGTTTTCACTTTTCAGCTGCAGGAAAACCTGCAGCGCCACCCCTAGGGTTACTAATCCCCTACACATTGTTCTGAGAATGTGTCATTTTTAATGTTCAATAGACATGAAAATACTTACAAGATTTAAAACAGAAAACGTGGGACGAGCACAATAGATATTAGTAAGAAGTGTAGGAAGTAGCTGTCGTTGAAAAAACTTACCCAGCAGTAAATATCATTTGTGGTGCAATAAAATTGTTTTTCTACGACCATTAGGAAAAATGAACATTTCAATTGCGTCTTCGATTAAGAAACCTACCACGTTGTAACACCGATTTTCATTTCCCACGGGCTAGCTGTATCGAAATATTTCATTTCCTACGACTTTCATGAACTACTAGACTGTCATTATAGGTAGGTACTAACGAATTTTAGGAACATAAATAATATCGAATCAAGTTTGTTTACGTCTAATAATTTGACGTTTCACATCAGTAGATAATTACAAAATTCGATTGAAAAAATTAAGTTATTAAAAACGATTAGCTATAGTGAGGATGATTTTACAATCAAATTAATAAATTTATATCAGAAGCTCCTGATAATGCCTATCTTCTGACAAAGGTATGATTTTCTTTTCATAAAACCAGAATAATTTCAATAAAAAGATTGATTACAATCGGATTCTACAGTGCGCATCATAAGTGTTACCCCCCCTATCTAACTCGTTCTTGGACTCTTGTTATGAAAATCGACGAAACATGTCGATTTTTGATTTCTACAGTGTACATTTTCGTATATGAATAGTGCACCCCTAATTTCATCCCTGACTGGAGGGGAGCAACCCTGTCAAAAAATTTGAATAGCATGGGGTGGTGAGTGATAGCTCATTTGAAAGGGGCTTTCATTCTCTATTCAACCGTGCAAAGAATTACACCACAAACAGGAAAGCAACTGAACTAACACTAACTTTTTCTGTTATTACAGTAAATGTTCAAAATATTCCCCGTTGACCTCCTGGCAAAAATAGAGTCTATTTTGTGTTTCAGTCCTGACGCTTTGCAAGGTATCGCGAGTAATTGTTGCACACACTTCCGTAATCCGCGCACGCAACTCCTGAATAGAGTGACACTGAGTCTCGTAGACATTAGATTTTAGGTAACCCCATAGGAAAAAATCTAAAGGAGTTAGATCTGGTGATCTTGGAGGCCATTCCACAGATCCTCGACGCCCGATCCATCGTCCTGCATAAACAGTATTCAAATATGTCCTGACAGCAACTGCAAAATGAGGAGGAGCTCCATCTTGTTGCAGTATAATGTCCATGTCAAATTCGTCTGGATTATTTTCGACAGTTGTCACTATGAGTGGATCTATCACTGTTTCCAGCATTTCCAAATAGAGGGCACCCGTCAAATTTTCCTCAATGTATAGCGGACCGATAATATGGTCACCCAGTATCCCTGCCCACACATTAACTTTTTGGGGAAACTGGGTATGAGTTTCGCGAAAAACTCGAGGATTTTCATCGGACCAGTACCTCACATTTTGTCTATGCACATGACCGTTTAAAAAAAAGTAGCCTCATCACTGAAACAAATATGTTTTAAATAGCTGGGATTTTGTAAAATATTGTTAGATGCTATTTCACAATATTCTAGACGGCGGTCTGGATCATCGTCCGTCAGTTCATGCACCATTTTTATTTTGTACGGATGAAATTTATTTTTTTTCAGAATTCTCAATACCGTCATCTGCGAAACTTCACAATTCAAGGCTACAGTTCTACTCGATGAGGACGGGTTATTCACAAACTCGCTCATAATGTCCACTTGTTTATCTTCTCCTGTAATTGATAGCCCAGAACGTGGTTTATTTTGCACACTGCCGTTCTCATAAAATTTTGCCACTAATTGTTTGAAATAATATCTATCAATAGGGTGATCCGGAAAACGTTCATTGAACATTCGTACCGCCTCATGATAATTTCGATGACCCTCACCAAAAATTACAATTGCTTCGCATTTCTCATTCAACGCACGTGGTGCAACCATTATTTGAAGATGAATAGCAAGCACAACTAACAGCTAGACTACACTGACTCGCACTATCCGTGATATCATTTTCTTGTATTAACCATTTATCCGCAAACACCCAAAAACACCTACAAAAACGTGCAGTTAATATCTACGCACACGACAAATACGTCTCACTTGACGTCTGACCCAACACCGATATCATACAGGGCCGGCTTTGTAATTCGAAGGGTGAGTGCGCTACGTTAATTGTCGTTATTCTTAAACATTCATAACTCTTGAAATAATGTAACATATTTCAATTCCTTTGCACGGTTGAATAGAGAATAAAACCCCTTTTCAAATGAGCTATCACTCACCACCCCATGCTCTTTAAATTTTTTGACAGGGTTGCTCCCCTCCAGTCAGGGATGAAATTAGGGGTGCACTATTCATACGAGAATGTACACTGTAGAAATAAAAAATCGACGTGTCTCGGCGATTTTCCTAACAAGAGTCCCGTAACGAGTTAGATAGGGGGGGTAACACTTATGATGCGCACTGTATATTTTTGAATAGTTGACAGATACTTTTCTATATAGCAGTTAATTTGAACAAATTATTATGTGCTCTAGTAACGACGAGTGTTGATTCAGATGACACATGGACTTTGGATGGTGGGAGCGAGGGTTCAAATCCACGCAGCCACATTTTTTTATTCATTTTATGAAATCGATTAGTGTTTGATTTTTTCTGCATAAAGTTTTTTTATTTCCAAGTTGTCAAAATTTGAAAATTTTGAATGTTATTTGTTTCACGACGCAGGTAGGTACGTGTACAAAAAGAAAAAATAGATGTTTCACTCAACGGGTGAAGAAAGAAAAAATTATCTAAACCATGTAAAAATGACGGCAGGAGAGTTTATGATAAAAAGGATTATTAAAAATATTACAGATTTGTTAATGATTCAGATGGTCGTAGAAAAAGTATAATGTACAATGAGCATGAAATGACCCATTTTCCACTCGTGGGTATATGGAATTTTGTAGTACTCGCTACGCTCGTACTAAATTTCATATACCTACTCGTGGGAAATGTATGTCATTTCATGCTCATTGTATAACATACTATTGGCGAAAGAAAATAAGATCGCAGCGCCACCTATAGCACGACTTTGAACTACGAATCACGGACAAAGGTTTTTCACTTTACACGTGTTTATATGGCGTTTTGACGATCTGTACTCCTATTTTCAAACAATTTGAGAAAGTTTGTGATTTCTATAACTAAAAAGTGATTGTGTTTCTATTGAAAGACTCTAAAGAACGTTTCAGTAAGGTGATTCAAAGGTATTTCATCTCCGATTAGTTTTGAATGCTTCTGCAATTCAAGGTTGTATGGCGTTTTGATGATCTGTTCTACTATTTTCAAACAATTTGTGAACATTTGTGATTTCTCTAACTGAAAAGTTATTGTGTTTCTATTAAAAGACTTGAACGATAGTTTCAATGTAGTTTACAAATATTTTACTTGTTTTTGGAGGTCATGATTTGCGATCAATTATTGATCTGATTCATTCATCAGTCTGTTTGTCAAACAAGCATATACTTCGATATTATTTAGCTTGCCAATTTTCAGTTTTTATTTTTGGGGGAAATTTGTGATATCCCACATTTTCCTTCTTGCCATATGTCCTGCATCCTGGGACTGAACAACTAGGATTGTATTTTCCCATATTTGGCAGTTTATCAACAGTATAAACCAAAAAAATACGAACAGAAACAGAAAACGAGCATGGAAATATCCTTAATCAACAGAATGAATCAGATCAATAACTCACAAATCATGACTTCAAAAAACACGTAAAATATTTGTAAACTACACTGAAACTATTGTTCAAGTCTTTTAATAGAAACACAATAACTTTTCAGTTAAATAAATCACAAATTTTCACAAATTGTTTGAAAATAGGAGAACAGATCATCAAAACGCCATGCAACCTTGAATTGCAGAAGCATTCAAAACTAATCGGAGATGAAATTCCTTCGAATCACCTGACTGAAACGTTCTTTAGAGTCTTTCAATAGAAACACAATCACTTTTTAGTTAGAGAAATCACAAATTTTCACAAATTGTTTGAAATTAGGAGTACAGATCGTCAAAACGCCATATAAACACGTGTAAAGTCAAAAACCTTTGTCCGTGATTCGTAGTTCAAAGTCTTGCTATAGGTAGCGCTGCGATCTTATTTTCTTTTGCCAATAGTGAATCAGGATAACTAATAAGTTATTATCTATTGCATGCGCTCCACGTTATTCGTTTTGAAGCGTCAAACAATTCGAAATTAAAATTACAAATTTTTATACCTACCTGTGTGGGGTTAGGAATCTATTTGGAATCAAGAATCTGTATAGGGTTATAAATCTTTATAGAGTGGGGTATTATAGATGGAAAGAAGATTTTAATTCCTTTTCAAATTTCTCCCTGGATTTTTTTCATTTTCACTATAGTAAATAGAAAGAGTATATGATTTTCCATATTTCTGTTGAATTCTACTGTGGCACCATTCTTTGTTCTCGAGTAAACGTCTTGAAAATGACAAGAGCTGCATAAAAACTCGATTTTAATTACTTTTCGACTTTCCCCCTGGAATATTTTCATTTTCACTATCTTAGCTGGGAAGAGTATCTGCTTCTTCATATTTCTGTTGAATTCTACGATAGCATCAACACCTGCTCTCAAAATAAACGCTTCTAAAGTGACAAAAACAGCATAAAAACTGGATTTTATTTACTTTTCGAATTTTCCCCAAATTTTGATTAATTTTCACTATCATAGATGGAAAGAGTATATAATTATCCATAAATCTATCGAATTCTACGGTGGCATCACTTCTTGTTCTCGATATAAACGCCTTGAAAATGACAAAAACAGTTTAAAAACGAGATATTTATTACTTTTCAAATTCCGCCACGGTTTTTTTAAATTTTCATTATCGTAGAGGGAAACCTATATGATTTTCCAATCCTTGTTCTCGAAATAAACGCCTTGAAAATGACAAAACATTTCAACTTTCCCGCTAGATTTTTTTAATTTTCACTATCGTAGATGGAAAGAGTATATGATTTTCCATATTTCTGTTGAATTCTACGGTGACATCATTCCTTGTTCTCCAGATAAACGCCTTGAAAGTGACAAGAACATCATAAAAACTAAAGCATATATGAGCATAGTATCAAGTTGGTGTCTCACAGGAAAAACTCTAAATGACTCGAAAACTACACGGGCACAAAATTCATAACTTACGGCACAAATCGGCACAAAATGGGCACAATTTGGTGGAAAGAGAAAATTCTGAAACTTCCGTATATGAGTCACAGCGTCAAGTTGGTGACTCATGTGAAAAATTCGAATATCACGAAAACTACATGGGCACAAAACTCGTAACATACGGCTTTTATTCATCATTTATATAAACGACCTTGCCAATTTTATGTCACCTTACAAATGTGTTCTTTTTGCTGATAATACGTCATTTATCTTTTCAAATACAGATTTCGAATTACTGTCAGACCAATCTAGAGAAATTGAAAAAAAAGCAGAAAAATGGTTTACATCACATAATCTCAAATTGAATAACGACAAGTCTCAAAGATTAAACATAACTACATATCAAAGCAGACAACATGAAGGAACTGTCAAGCTACTAGGTATCAGCTTAGATCACTATTAGAATTTTGGCAAATGTTCGCTCGAGACAAACTTGCCGACCATTATTCTTGAGATCTAAAATTATGACACCTCCGTCCTTATATCTATATAACGTAATTACTGAAATTCATAAGAGAGCAAGTAATCTCGTAGTACAGAGTGAAATTCACAATTATAACACTAGAAATGCTGATAACATCAGAATCTCACGACATAGGCTTTTGATATCTCAGAAAAATTCTCTGGATTAAAAATTATACAATGTACTTCCTCATCATCTCAAAATACTGAATTTGAAAAAGTTCGAAAAAGTTATGAAGACATACTACACAAATAACTGTTTCTTTTCTGTCAGTAAATACTCTAACTAACTAACTTCTAAAAGTTCTTCAAATACTTTTGTTGATATGAACATACTCAATGAATCTTAAATTGTGAACTCTGTTTCTTTAAATTTTAAATTGCAAATTTAATTTTCTAAATATTTCAAATGTTGACATGTTCTGTGTTGTCTTGTGTTTTTACTTGAAATGTACATTGTATTTGATATTGTTTTTACTATCACTGCTACTACTACTACCCTTGACCTGCTATAAATATACATCTGTATGTAACATAGTTAAATAAAAGTATTCTATTCTATTCTACAAATTGGCACAAAATGGGTACAATTTGATAGTAGGAGGAAATTTTGAAATTTCCATATTCGAGTCACAGCGTTGGTGACTCTTGTGAAAAACTCAAAATATTTCGAAAACTTCATTGGCACAAAATTTGAAACATACGGCACAAATTGGCACAAAATGGGCACAAAATACCCAGTACATTGAAATACCATATTTCCACCTATAATTCACCTGAATAAATGAATAAAACAAGTAACACATAGATTATTATACAGTGAGTATCTTTCTATTTCATTATATGTATATTGATTGCGGCTACAACAGAAAATTATATTGGAGTCTACAGGGTGGCTCAAAGAAGTGTGACATTTCAAAGTTTCTTTTCTCAAACGAAACCCTGTATTTTGTTACAATTTTTGAAAGGGCCACGAAGGACGAGAAGTTTATAAACGGTTTATATACAGTACTTTGTTAACGAAGTCATATTATAACAACAAAATTGCATGTTATTGCGTTGATATATTTTTATCATAACAGGTTTTCACTACAGTTGCAATTGACAGGTCAAAAACTACTCTATCAGGATGGTTTTTAACCACTGAAATCAATCAGTTACCCTAGCGATGTATTCAAATAATGGAAATTGTTTTTGAAAATATGTTTTTCTCATACTGATTCTCTTTGTCTTGTTCAGTGAACAAACTGGAAAGACAAGTGCAATACTCACTTTTTTTCCATTTAGGAGCCACGTTATATTTGCAGCTGGGTACGACGATGGGGCTGTGCAATTCCCTTTCAGCCTGTAGCCGAAGTCCAAGATTTCTTTGTCCATTTGCAGAACTGGTTCATCAACAGGAACGTCTGGAAATGAAAGAGAATTCGTTCAAAATCAGACTAGGTAAAAATACGTCGAATTTATTGACAATTGAGAATCTGTCGATCACTTCGTAGAGTCATGAAACTGAAGTTTATTGAAACATTCTTGAAGAAATTGAAATCTCCTGCCATTTCACGTAGGTTATATTTCATAAATTCGTGGTTCAAAAATTCATATATCCGTTTTCATTCTTCTTTTTACCAAATGTCCCATTTCCAGAACACGTTTTCCAAGAAAGTGGTACAACTTAGGAAAAAAGTTTCTTCCAAAGTTCATAACCTCCAAAAGTTACAGAAATTATACGTTCGATAAAAGTTCACCTGAGTAAACCGACGGAAGCAATAACTGAATAAATGTCAAATAAATTTTTTAAAAACAAGCATCTATTCAAAACCTAGTAAACCAAAACGTCAAAAATATTATGTATTGTGTGAAAAACAAAGAACTTTTGAAAATGTTGATATTTTCTTTAAGCAGGGCATGCCTAAAAATCGCGTGTATTTTCTTACGGAGGATCATTATGAACATTTCGTTACCCAAAATCGTCATTCTTCCTGCAACGATTGCAGTCTAAAATTCACTTTATTCATCATAGGAACTAACTAGCCTACGGATTAAAAAGTTCAGTACATTTTTCAGTTGAGTCCTAACAGAGTGCAGACAGACGCGACAGTTGACTGTTTGATGATATTGTTTTTTTCATTAATCTCAGTTTTCATCTAAACAAATTATTAAGAAATACCAAAAGTAAAAATTACGATAAAAATTCAATCCGATAAAAATATTAGTATATATTCAAGGGAATGTGTGGAAGAACTTTCCAACAAAAAATAAACGAAATCATGTAGGTATATTAAACAACTTTCCTTCAGGAAATCAAACGACAACTATCTGGAAATATCGAACATTTTCTCTGAACATTTCACGGAAATTGGGGAGAAATGGCAAATGAAATCAAACAGTCGTAGGAAAAAATCCTAACTTTAATTTTATATGCCACAAACAACTACAGACGAGATAATTGAAATCATAAACAACCTTGAACATAAAAACTCTGATATCGACGTGATGCGGCTAGAAATTTTAGAATTAGATATTAATAAAATTTCCGTTCCATCATGCCATCTCGTGAGTAAATCCCTAAATGGAGGGTAGGCCCCCAAATTATCAGTAATAATTGCACTTTTCAAAAATAGTGAAAAACTAGTTGTGACCTACTACAGATCGATCTCTTCATTATCCACGATTCAAAATATATTCGGAGGAGTACAACAGAAAATAATCCTGAGTTTTGTTGATAGATATGAACTTATTTTGGAAAACAAATGATTTTCGAGAAAATCGATCCACTTCAGATGCAATTCTCGAATTACCAGGAATGATTCACAACTTTATCAATAAAAAACAACCATCACTATGCATTTTTGTTGATCAGGCATAAGAATTTGACACTCCGGATCACATTCAACTTCTCACCGTCCTCGAAAACAAAGGATTCAAAGGAACGACATATAAACTTTTCGAGAGCTACCTGAACAATAGGAAACAATGCGTGAATTTCAAGAATGTTTTGAGGGATACGAAATCAGTAGAAATCGGGATACCACAAGGAACCGTGATAGGTCCGTGATAGGTCAACCTTCATATCGATGATCTCTTCGAATAAGAAATCGAAGGTACCATAGTGAGCTTCGCGAATGACACTGTAATTTCTTACCATGGACCAAACTGGTTATAAGTCAAAGGTATACCAGAGGAAGACTTCAGACATATCGTCAACTACTTCAACAACAAAGTACTCACGATGAATTTCAATAAAACGATATACATTCAATTCACTTCTAACAAAAGCAATATGCCACCAAAAATGGAAACCGTGATATGCCACCAAAAATGGAAACCGTGAACAAGTGATAGTGAAGACAGGACATGTCGAATATTTTGTAATTCATATAGATTCTTACCTGAAATGGGATATCCAGATCAGTTTTGTTTCAAATAAACATCGATAATATCTGAATTTTTAAATTAAATTATTTATCTTGCAATATCCATAAGATTGTGGTTTTTCCAGTTTATTTGTCAACTAAAGAAATATTTTGTTGACAACATATTTTTGTACACATTTGTTCTTTTTCAATAAACATTATTATATCAAGATGACAGTTGTGCGATTTCGCAGAAATAATCACTGAAGTCATCATTAAAAACTATAGAATAAACCTTTTTCATCCTAACTACTAATACCCAGCTACAAATCCATAATAAGAATCCATCATAATTCAATAAAAATGATTTAACGATGTGTTTTTCTACGAGAATAAAAGAACGAAACTATTTTTCGCATTCAGCATACAATGGCGTTTGTAGGACCAGGCCATAAATTTATTTAAAGCCCCAGAAAGGACACATAAATTAGGTTAATTTGTTGGAAACATCGACTTTGGTTTTGTTGACCCAAAACATTCCATTTAACTTTGGAAGTTCTCTCATAGTGGCACAACTCGAGCAGAAGAATCAAAGAAGAGTGATTTGTTCGCGTGGATGATGGTGCTTTTGAATCGGGAATTTCGACTTTCCCGAGGACTGTTTGATTTTGTTCCGTGGAAAAGAAAAACTTCAGCAGCGATCTGTGGTTAGGTACGAAAATAATATTCATGTGAAGCTTATATAGCAGAGTTGTTTGGACAATGCTTGACTCGATCACAAAGTAGGAGTGTGAGAAGATGTATTTTCAACAATATCTGAAATTGTTACAGCATTTGTAGTGTCAAAGGATTTTCTTCATATCGTAAAATTCACCATTTATTTTTTTAATTGATGTAGATGGTACTTCTTGATTAAAATCCATGTTAATGATCATAATTGAAATATAGCTGATATCATAATTCAATCATTATATTTCTGAGAAAAAACCAGCCCCTACATTTGGGGACTATAACACCCAACCAACATACAAAATTTGAGGACATTACACAATACGATGTAACGAAGAAAATGTCACAAAACAAAAGAGAGAAAAATACATAATGCAATCATCACAGAATTGACAGATTACAGATATTCAAGATCTGTATTGTTTTTCTATCAAACATTCAAAACAATATCGAATGAGAGGTAATAGAGCACTAGCTACCACCATGTGAAACCTAAGTGATTCACTGAAATGAATTTGTTAGTGGATAATTGTAATAATAATTCTTCGTTATGTTTTCTTCGCATTCAAAAATTGTTCATTTTGAGCAAACCAGGCTTTGGCATTGGTTGTAGCATCTGCTGAAATTTCATCAATATCAGTACTTTCATCAACATGAAGAGAAAATGACGTGTCATCTGTTTAAAGATCATCAGTAACTCACGTTTCATTGACATATGTGAAAGAAGATCATTTACATGAATTGAAAACACGAAAGGGCCCAGTATTGATTCCTGCGTTACTCCCATTTTGATATAGATCTCAATGCTGGTAATTATACGATTTATAATTAACCAAGTATCACATTTCAATGGCTAACTATGACCAGCTGAAAAGTGAAAAATTTGAGAAAACCCGATATGAATTCTTTTATCACACTGAACTCATGGATTCTGGTTCATTTAAGATCCTTCGAAACTAATTCAGCGTTGTGTTGATTCCGAAGACAAAACCTTTTTGTTGCGATGACTTGAATTACATGAATTTTTAAAGTTTGAATTATACCTCTAAAGAGAAAACAATTTTAATGTAATTTTTATCTATAAAAAAAACTAAATGATACTGCGAATTCTTTCACCTTATAATTAGAAGAATTATTAACGATCTTAGTAACGATCAGTTGAACAACAGTTGACTATCGATTACAAATAATATGTAAATATATTTCATTTATATGAATTCACTTAAAAATTTTTATTTGCAGCAAGATTTTGTGAAATACCGTCACATATTTCAATTAACGTGATTTTCCGATGGGAGGGAGAAAGGAGGGAACATCCAGAGAGTAATATGATCATATCTAACAATATACCATCCATCTAGCATAGTTTTCCTCATATCGTACAGGGCGATGAGGAGAAAATTGGAAAAAAGTGGAAAAATTAAATTGATCATAGTTGGCTGTGATTTGAATTTCTGAATCAACATTCGATTCTGAACAATATTTTCCCATACTTTTGATTCTACCGTGAAAAATCAAGTGCTGGGTCAATTTTTTTTGAAAACAAGGCATGTTTTTCAATATCGCTCGTATATGGTAGTATAAAATTCTATTTTGTTATTTGCAATTTAGGTTTGGGATAAAGCAGAGGTTTTCATCGAGAATTTTTTTTTTGATAAATCAATAATAAAAATGTTTTTATATGTTGCGAACTTTATGCCGGACACTGTATAATGACCCTTCCTTATTCCAAACAGTAGCTTCATTATGGTTTGGTAGATCAACAAAGCATCCTGATAGATCCTCAATGAGAAATTCAATCTACTTATACCCTCGTAGGCGAATAAGTTCACTGAAGATTTGAGTATATTATTGACAACCCTGTAGAAAAACAGTGGCGATTTTTGTTCTTGAGGCATAAGATGTCCGAAGGACTGCTCATTGCTAATATCCTATACAATAGGAAAAGTTGGGTTGAAAATCCATCAGAAAACAACTACTTTCCTGGCTAGTGCCACGACAAATATTGAATCACATCTGATGAAATTTCCGTGCAGAGTTGTTCCAAGATTATCTCTGCAATTGCTTGTTGCATGGGAATGTTCATCGAAACATTCGGACCACCTATATATCGATTTCGGAGTGTTTCTCCTCATCAGTATAGGGTAGGTCTAGCAGTCAATAACTAATGACTGCAACGAATGAATCGACAACCAAACCCATTTCAAGACCGAAACTGAGATCACGCCCGCACAGTCGATAACTGCAAACTGCGAGCCCCATCTCAACGCCGGCCACCCAACTAAGCAATACTCATGAACCACAATCGTCAAGACCGTATAACTCGGAAAAGAAATCTGTAGTTCACAATGAGCTTATGACAAGAGGCATAAGATGTCCGGAGGACTGCTCATTGCTAATATCCTATACAATAGGAAGAGTTGGGTCGAAAATCCATCAGAAAACAACTACTTTCCTGGCTAATGCCATGACGAACATTGAATTACATTTGATGAAATTTCCTTGCAGAGTTCCTACAAGGTTATCTCTGCAATTGCTTGTTGCATGGGAATGTTCATCGAAACATTCGGACCACCTATATATCGATTTCGGAGTGTTGCTCCTCATCAGTATAGGGTAGGTCTAGCAGTCAATAACTAATGACTGCAACGAACGAATCGACAACCAAACCCATTTCAAAACCGAAACTGAGATCACGCCCGCACAATGGATAACTCTAAACTGCGAGCGCCATCTCAACCACGATCGTCAAGACCGTATAACACGGAAAAGAAATCTGTAGTTCAAAATGAGCTTATGAGGCATGAGGCATAAGCTGTCTGGAGGACTGCTCATTGCTAATATCCTTCCTAATTTCCCTATATCCCTTCTAATTTTCGACCCAACTTTTTCTATTGTAAAGAATATTAGCAATGAGCAGTCCTCCGGACATCTTATGCCTCATGTCATAAGCTCATTGTAAACTACAGATTTTTTTTCCGTGTTATACGGTCTTGACGATTGTGGTTCATGGGTATTGCTTAGTTGGGTGTCCGGCGTTGAGATGGTGCTCGCAGTTTGGAGTTATCCACTGTGCGGGTGTGATCTCAGTTTCGGTTTTTTGGTTGTCAATTCATTCGTTGCAGTTATTAGTTATTGACTGCTAGACCTACCCTATACTGATGAGGAGCAACACTCCGAAATCGATATATAGGTGGACCGAATGTTACGTAAACATTCCCATGCAACTAGCAATTGCAGAGATAACCTTGTAGGAATTCTGCACGGAAATTTCATCTGATGTAATTCAATGTTCGTCGTGGCATTAGCCAGGAAAGTAGTTGTTTTTTGATGGATTTTCGACCCAACTTTTCCTATTGTATAGGATATTAGCAATGAGCAGTCCACCGGACATCTTATGCCTCATGTCATAAGCTCATTGTGAACTACAGATTTCTTTTCCGTTTTTTATTCCGTATTATTAAAAAACGTTTCTCAGAAATTTTGAGAATGTTCAGTAGCACACATTAATGAATATAAATGAGACGTTGATATTTCTTAGCTGACTCGATTTCTCAAAAAATCACAAAATATCTGATTTGGCGCGAATCTAGTCATACGATCGAGTTGGGCCAATGGAGATTTTTACTCAGAATGGCTCCAGCTACAATATATCAGAAATCCAGCCATTTTCACAGGAAGACTTTCTCCCATACGATGTGTGCGTGGTTTTTTGCTAATCACATCAATTACTTGTGCAAAAAATCATCTCCAAATTGCTTGCCATAAGAACCACCTCTGATTCTCTCGACCTCGAGTTAGTTAGAAATGTCAATTTTGCAAGCCTTTTCAATGTTAATAATTTTTTAAGACAACTATTCATTTCTGATTCTGAATTAAATTGAAATCTCATTACAGTTGCAAGAAACTTCCAAATTAATTAGTACAAAAGTATTAATCCCGCAAACGACACCTATAACAGTCCTTTTCTGCTCAACGAACAGCCACTTCACATGTTCCATCGCCAACTCGAATCAAATCCATCTGGGAAAGCCCCCGCCATTTGTCGTAATTTATGCAAGACAAAAGAGTGTAAAACAGAGTATCGGGAAGTACGGCTGCTTAGGAGACCCGATGCTAATGGAATCAAGTTTGTTTGAAGTGCTCAATGCTCGGCTCTGATTTGTTAATGCTAAAGTCGCTTTTCGAATACTAAAAGCGTGCATTAACTTACAAAGCGGACGAAAAGGCACGGAACGGGATAAGCTTTCTGTTTACGAAGTGACGATGTATCTTTCATACGCTGCGATTGAAATACAGGGGAAGCGCTGCGAGCTCTGGAGCGAAAAACAGTAATTTTAAATTTCAATTTGAGGAGAAAAAAAGTTGCGTTGGGATAGTTTATTGGTTTCTCGAATGCTTTCGATTACGTGAATCATTAAGTTCTTCTATACATATTGCAAGGGTGGATAGTAGGGTTTCATCGAGACGAGAAATCTCGTCTCGAAGGCACTTTCTCATCTCGTCTCGTCTTGATCATCAAGACGAGAAATAGGCATACTTTCGTCTCGATATTTTTCTGTAAGACAAATTCTCGATCTCGATTCGAAATTTCGAGAGTCTCGAAGACAAAAACAGAATGTTATTAAAAAACGCTATGAATAGGTTATGACGTATAACACAAGGCCAAGGCTGCACCAAAATACAAGGTATTAAATGTTTTCTATAAGAAAAATTACGTTAAAATACAGAGGCTATATGCTACGAACGGAAAGCCACGTATAACAAAAAAACCTCCGAGTATCAGCACAAAAATAAACAATGTTGTTCCAAAAAATGAAAATTAAACGAGTCCTGATGTTTTAATTTAATCTTTTATCCACAATCACCTTATAATTGAAGTTTTATCCACACTTATGAACCGTATAAAGTACCTCTTTATCCACTAGTGGAATAATGAAATTACTTTATTCCACTAGTGGAATATTGAAAAATACAATCTTGAATATCAATCACATTTTACTTATTTTCACCAACTTCACAAATGTTTACAAATGGAGTCGATAAACAATCGAAAATACATAGCAACCATTCAACACCTCCCGATATTTTTGTATGTTATTTCAATGATTTTTGAGGAAGTGACAGCCGCTGTCAGAGCAAAACGTCAAATCATTTTGTGATGAAAAATTTCCGCGATTCTGATTCTAAATGAATGTGATTGTGAATAAAACGTTTGTATTGCATGCGTGTTTTAGATACATTTTATTTGCTTAAGAAATTTAAACGCTCGAGCTTCGCTCTCGCGTTTAAACATTCTTGCGCAAATAAAATGATATCTTAAACACTTATACAATAAATAACTATTATCCATACATTTAAAATTTACCTAAGTACGGAAGGTGAAAGTTTAAAATTATTTCTTCGTTCGTGAAGAGAAGAATCTACCAGCACCAGCAACAATCTCATTTTTTATAATCGAAACAGTCGTCTGTTGAAAAAAAAATAGTGAGTGTCACAGTTATTGCAGCACATATATTTTTTCGAGATCAAGAAGTCTCGAAATAATTTCTCGATCTCGAAAAATCTCGAAGTGTTTTTCTCGATCTCGTCTCTAAAATAAACATCAGTCTAATCTCGATTTTGTCTCGAAATCAAGACGAGACGAGAAATCTCGAACTTCGAGAGTCTCGTGAAAGACTGATGAATAGATACAAGGATTTTATTTGCCACTGGACGAGGCCGGTACTTGATGTCAATTCATATAGTATATGACATTAAGGTAAAAACGATTAAATTTCCACAGATCTATTGTCTTCGCGACTTGTATTACATCCACATGAGGAAGATACTGTGTATAGAAAAATGACGCGAAGACACTAAATCTATGGAAACTCAATCGTTTTCACCATAGTGTCATACATTATTTGTTTATTGCAAGTATTTTATATTGTTGTTATTTCCGTCAACCGGTTGCACCCCTGCGCGCATCCCTCGGAAGTCTTCGAGAGACTTGTGTGAGCTAGGGAAGACGCAGCCCTTACCTTTTAACGTGTGATGCCATGTACGAAGTCAGGTAAAGAATGAAAAATCTACTTTGGATGAATTGATAGCAACGCAGGATTTCAAATAATCTGGAAGTGTACTATAACAAGCTGAACCCTTATGCAATAATGATTTTTTTCTACAACCATTAAGAAAAATGAACATTTCAATTGCGTCTTCGATTACGAAACCTACCACGTTGTAACACCGATTTTCATTTCCCACGGGCTAGCTGTATCGAAATATTTCATTTTCTACGACTTTCATGAACTACTAGACTGTCATTATAGGTAGGTATTAACGAATTTTATGAACATAAATAATATCTAATCAAGTTTGTTTACGTCTGTCTAATAATTTGACATTTCACAACAGTAGATAATTTCAAAATTCGATTGAAAAATTTAAGTTATTAAAAATGATTAGCGATAGTGAGGATGATTTAACAATCAAATTAATAAATTTATATCAGAAGCTCCTGATAATCTCTATCTTCTGACAAAAGTATGATTTTCTTTTCATAAAACCAGAATAATTTCAATAAAAAGATCGAATACAATCGGATTCTATATTTTTGAATAGTTGACAGATACTTCGTATAAAGCAGTTAATTTGAACAAATTATTATGTGCTCTAGTAACGACGAGTGTTGATTCAGATGACACATGGACTTTGGATGGTGGGAGCGAGGGTTCGAATCCACGCAGTCACAATTTTTTTTCATTTTATGAAATCGATTATTGTTTTATTTTTTCTGCATAAAGTTTTTTTATTTCCAAGTTGTCAAAATTTGAAAATTTTGAATGTTTCACGACGTAGGTAGGTACGTGTACAAAAAGAAAAAATGTATGTTTCATTCAACGGGTGAAGAAAGAAAAAATTATCTTAACCATGTAAAAATGACGGCAGGAGAGTTTATGATAAAGAGGATTATTAAAAATATTACAAATTTGTTAATGATTCAGATGGTCGTAGAAAAAGTATAGTGTACAATGAGCATGAAATTACCCATTTCATGCTCATTGTACAATATACTATTTTGTGCTTCTTTGTATTTTTTCTCTGAATATATATGTAATGTTGTGATCGTGTGTTGTAATTGTGAATACTACTGATACTAGTTTAGGTGACGAATACGAAGAAACAAGTGAGATTTTCAATTTTTTTCGACGAGTTGTTTCCAAATGTCAACACAAAAATTTAATTCGACAAGAGGTTGACTGGAAAAGGGCAATTTTTATTGTTCTATATGGAAGGAAATCGAATTTTTCAAAAACTTTCATTTTCCATTTTTCAAAAATTTGCAAACTTCACTCAGGCGTAATTCTACGAGATGATTTCGAATACCATCTCAGAAATTGAATTCGACAAAGGGATAACTGAAACAGCGCAATTTTTCTACGAAAAATTGCACCCATCTGCAAAATCGTCATTTTTTAAATAAATAAGCTTTGTGATTGAAAAAACAAGTATATTGTCGAATTCAAAAAGGTATTTTCTATAAGATGAGGTAATACTCTGCTTGACATTTGTTATAAAAACTTTGTCATGAATTTGACAGCAACTTAAGAAAGCAGAAACTTTGAAAATATCTCTTGAAAATGCTAACCACTCGTGTTGGCGAAACGTCGAGATCTTCTCTAAACATACGTCGGCCTTACAACCCGAAGAACCACCATTTAAGTGACTATGGCCGCGAAAGCCTTTCACAATTTATGAAAATTGCAACTTTGCGATAATCTCCATTCCCCATTTTTCTAAAATTCACAAACTTCCTTCAGATTGAATTCGACGGGCTGATTCTGAATATTACCTTAAAAATTTGAATCGACAAAGGAGTAACTGGAAAAGATAAATCTTTTCGACAAAAAATGCACCTATCCACAAAATCGACATTTTCTAAATAAATAAGCCATTTGATTAAAAAACCAAGTATATTTTTGGATTCAGATGGAAATTATCTATAAGATGAAGTTATATCCGTGGGATTCCGCATTTTTGAAATATTCTCAAGCGATCAAAGTCGAAAAACGCAATAGAATAAAATCAAATTTTAAGAAAGTTATTACCATTTATTTTTCGAAAATTCGCAGACATTCCTGAGACGTAATTCGACGATATGACCGGATACCAACCCAATATTTAATTCGAAAAAAGACAATTTTTCGACGAAAAAAGGCACCCATATACAAAATCGACACTTTCTAGTCTAGATGACTTAAAAAATTAAGCATATTTCTGGATTCAGAAGTGAATTTTCTATGAGATAAATCAATAATCGCAGGATTCGGCATCTTTGAAATATCATGAAATAATAATAAAATATATCTATTCATCTATCTATTAGTTTGACTTATTCATTGACTATAGCACGTGAAAAGTGAACTCCAAAGCGGTGTCACAATATCTATTTTTAACGAAAATAGAGTATTATCCCACTTTCATTTCAACATGATGGATGACAAGAAAAATTTGAACCCTCGAGAAATGAAATGATATATCATTATCCTCATCAACCGAGGTGAATCTGTTTATTTATCAAGCCAAGTCTCGTCAACATCCAGACCATAACTCATCGCAGCCGAGCAAGAAAACCCATACGTCCCACTCTGTCATCATATGTCATACCCCGAGAAAAACTTGAATTAAGTTTGATGAAACTCCCTGCGCGATAAGCATCGCATCGGCCGTGACTCGAGAACTCCCAAACGAAACTCCGCTGCAGAGGAAGCCGAATAACTTAATTTCCTGAATATGTTCTATTTTATGTGACTACACGGTTTTCATTCTTGATCCGCGCCAGTGTTATACGTTACAATTTCCATCCCATAATCCTGGCCGTAACAAGCAGACAGTGTCGCAGCGGCTGTGGATTTTCCGTTCAGGAGAGACACGGGCAAATACCCCTGTCGAAATATATTGGTAGTATAGAAAGTTTTTCGGAGGCTGCTAAATTGAAAACTGTTCATTCATACCAGTAAGCCTTTGCAAAGTTCAATATGGATTGTGATTGATTGATTTGAAGAAAGAGTACTGTCATCTTGCGATAACTTCTGGTGGAAAGTATCAATTAAATAACATGAAAAAAATTGACAAATTTCAATGTATGAAGGATACAACTTTGAAATTCAAAGGAGGGACGCGCTTTTTTTTAAGCTGATGACAATTGTTTCAACTACCTATTTCACCGGAAATAACGACATTTTCATTTTTTCAAATGTCTCCCTGTATAGCCTGTCATATAATCGTTAAAATTCTCCATTCAACCATGTATCACAAATTGGTGTTTTTCCTTGATGTTGAATTATATTTTGATGTAAAACATCAATAATACTGTGACCTAAATTCGATGACAGTTGGTATCTTGGTAGGCTTTGGAATACAAGCATTATCAGTTAGACGATATTATTAAACATTTCCTCTCTGCAGTTTGTCAATAACTTATTTCATTCAAATGAATAATATCTAAAAATAACTTACGACATTTAGAAAACTGAGATGAGAAACATACAAGGAATTGACAACTTTTGAAGAAACTATCTCCAAGCCATGCATCACATGGTCTAATAACGCAACATCTTTCAGATGTCGCAATGAAGTAACATTGCGACATATCTGAGATGTCGCCATTAGGTTCCATTGCGAAATCTCTAAGATATGGCAATGACGTCGAGAGATGTCGCAATGTTAATTCATTGTGACATCTCAGAAATTTCACAATGTTACCGAATTGCGATATCTCATAGATGCGACGTAGGAAACATTATCTCTGAGATGTCGCAATGAGGAAACATTGCGACATTTCTGTGATTTTGCAATGAGGTAACATTCCTACATCTCTGTGATTTTCCAATGAGGTAACATTACGACATCTTCGAGATATCGCAATAATGTTTTTTGTTTTTTTTTGCTCTTATACAACTGAGGAGAAAAATTGATGATGACAATTCTACTCGAAAGCGCTCGGCTATAATTTTAATGTCTTTCTGCAAGAAATACGAAGTTTTCTTCCTCCAAGTAGGTATATTGGTATGAGCACACAGCTTGATAATTTCACTCCAGCATTTTTTTTGGTGGAGACCTTTGGGATATCGTTTTTCGAGATCAGTGACCTTGGTCGAGTTCAGTCTATAAATTTGGTAGAATTTGCATTGCACTCACAGATATATTTTCCGAATTGCGTTATGTAGTGTCTCCGGTTTTTTGTTGAGTGGAGACCTCGATGACCTCGTCATTCGAATTCAGTGGCCACTGCTGAGTTGTGTCTAAAAATTTAATTGATTTTGAAGTGTCTACGTTTTCCTGTTGGGTGGAGACCTCAGGGACTTCATTATTGGAGACCTCAGAACCAAACAGTACTAGGATGTATTGATATCTAGTTAGCCTAGACCAGTTCCCTGCATAACCAAAATATTGCGTTACCATAGCAACGAACAATAATTCATTAGAAGTGTAAAGTTTGACTTCAAAAAAGTAAACCAGAGTAAAGCGATAAATTAAAAGAAAAAATATATCCACCGAAATTGTGAAAATCGAAAAATTGGAGTATCGAGCCATAATCAAGTACCTGTGTTTAAAAGGGTTGAGAGGTAAGCAGATTTACGAAAATATGCTTAATACCCTTGGTGATCAATGTCCTTCGTATGTGACCGTGAAAAATTGGACTGCAAGCTTCAAAAGAAGTATATTTTCCATTGGAGATGATGACCGATCGGGAAGGCCAGTTTCTGTGTCAGTCCCCGAAAATATCGATGCAGTTCATGACATGATTTTAACAGACCGTCAAATTGGGCTAAAACGGATATTTGAAGCAGTGAATATTTCATACGAACGCGTTCATCATATAGTTCACGTCAATTTGGACATGAGAAAAATTGCTGCAAAATGGATCCCCAAACGTTTGAATGTTGACCAAAAGCGTGCAAGGGTAGTAGCATCGCGTTCGATCTGTGCTCGATTTGAAAACGATGTAGACTTCTTAAACCGAATTGTTACTATGGATGAGACTTGGGTACATTTCTACGATTCAGAAACAAAGCAAGAATCGATGGAATTGCGACACTCCGGTTCTCCAAGACCTGAGAAGTTTCATGTCCAAAAATCTGCTGGAAAAGTTCTTGCTTCAGTTGTTTGGGATTGACATGGAGTAATCATGATCGATTTCTCAGAATTAAATAAAAAACACTTGTTTTTTGATATCAACAATATATTACTAGATGTAATATGTGACGCGTTTCGCTGTTAATACAGCTTTCTCAAACATAAAATGGAATTCAGTAAATGTACAACCATATTTATAGTAATTTGAAGTATGGTAAACAATAGAAGAAAGGTACAATGATACACATAATGTGTCACACAACATAATTTCACGACTTCTTATAAAACGAACAATAAGTTGAGCAAATTCATCAAAAACAGTAAAACTAAAACCGAAAAATCACAAAAATCAGGGGTTTATAAATTAAAATGTTGAGATTGTCCTAAAATATATGTCGGTAGAACCTTTCGAAATTTTAAAACCCGCATACTTGAACATAAAAGATGCTTTGATAACCACAAGAGGAATTCAAATTATTCAAATCACCTTATAGATGAAAATCATACTTTTGATCTAAATTTTGAAATTTTGCATTCAGAAAGAAAAGGTCTAAAACTTAACTTCTTAGAATTATCAGAGATCAACAAAAGAAAAAATTCCAATAATTTACACAATGACCAGTTAGATTTAAATTATTCACCACTTCTTAATCTCTTTAATAATTAAATGCTTCTCCGTGTTGACCCTGAAGGGATCCTCGATAAACAGGTAGCAAGCTACCTGTCTATCATTATGTGTATCATTGTACCTTTCTTCTATTGTTTACCATACTTCAAATTACTATAAATATGGTTGTACATTTACTGAATTCCATTTTATGTTTGAGAAAGCTGTATTAACAGCGAAACGCGTCACATATTACATCTAGTAATATATTGTGGATATCAAAAAACAAGTGTTTTTTATTTAATTCTGAGTAATTATGGATATCCATCAAGTATCGGCCAAATCAATCAACATGATTTTTTGGATAAGGGTAGTACAATAACTGGATATTACTATTCGACATTACTGACCACTCCACGGGAAAAAATTAAAGAGGAAAGACGCGGAAAGGTATCCAAAGGTGTTTTGTTTTTGCAGGAATATGCCATTGCACACAAATCTCATGTTGCCATGCAAAAAATTCGTGATTTAGGGTTTCGAATTACTGGAACATCCCCTCATTCACCAGATTTGGCTCCGTCCGACTATCATCGCTTTCCTCAACTGAAAAAAAGTTTAAAAGGTCGTAAATTTTCTCCCAACGAGGAGGTAGTAAAAGCTGTGGAGGTCTGGATTGCAGAGCAAGTAGAAACATTTTTTTTGAAAGGTTTAGAGTCGTTGCAGGTTCGCTGTAATAAATGTATCCAATTAAGAGGAGAATATGTTGAGTAATAAAATATTTTGACATTAAAATTTTGTTTGGTTCTATAGTAGGATAAGGATTTTTCAATACATCCTAGTATATTTGCTCAATTCAAAAAATATTTTTTACCCACAAGTATTTCACATTCTCGAACTAGTTCTGCAAATTCTGAAATAATTCAGTTATTCATTTGGTTTTAGAATTAGAGCTAGAGTAATACTCTAAATTCAATACTATATCATCTGAAATGAAATAACTACAAAAAAGAAACATAGTTTTTTTCGAAGAAAATATTTGATGACATTTGACTTGGCAGAAGTCCATTGAATAATTTTATAATAATAATAATTAAATTTTTGCCTATCTTCCTGTCATGTCTTTGAAACAAACAATAAGTTGTCTCAACTCTATTTTTTTATTTCTTTGAGTGACATTCTGTAATCAGGAATTTCATATTCTTGAACCAATTCTGTCAATTCCGAATTTACCCAATTAAATAACCATTTGGTTCCAAAAAGATCTTCCTTCAATCAGTATAATATATTCTCAGGTGGAATGAATAAAAAACAAGCATTTTGAGTTTTCAATCAAACAAACCAAAAGAATTGGCTGACAGTAATTGGTTAGTAATTCAAATCATCTCTTGTTTTCTTCAAAATTGTAAGTTTATTTCGACATGTTGAAACAAAAAATTTGGTTGACACAAAGGACCCCGCAAACTCCTCATGGAATTTGGGTCCTGGTGGATTTTTTTCAATTTTTGCTATGATGTAGTCCATGTAATGCTCAACCAATTTTACCATTGCGCCAACCCAAAAAATTAGATGTTTTGCTGCTAAGGGGGGTTGAAATCACCCCTTGCGCAAATTAGACTAATCATTTTTGAATCTGGTGAAATTATTGTCACTTGTTTTATTGTTGCTAATGGTGCACAACATTGTGCTGTTTTATAAACAAAAATCTTACCCCCCTTCTTCCCCCAACTCCTATTACGAAACGAAAAAAAAATGTTTCTCAAGTGCCTTTGAATGTATCGTCGAATGTTTAAATATGCCTGAATGAAGGAAATAGCAGTTTTGTTATGATTATCCCCCCTCCCACCCAAAGAGCACAAAACGAAAAAAATTTGGTGGATTTTTCAAAATTTTTAATATGATGCAGTTCAAGTTATTATGAATAGAAATTAAATTGATGACAAACCCCAAGGATGAATAGTTTTGATGCTAGGGGCGTTGAAATCATACCTTGCTTAAAATAGTCTATTCATTATCATAGGTAGAAACAACATGTCTACGTATTTTAGTTGAGATTGTATGTATGTAAAAGGGGTGGGTTGGCATTGGATGAATCCATTTGCCATAGACTTTTGTTAGCGTATAATTTGAGATTGTAATGAACAACTGTGTAAAAAAAAATTAAAACTTCCACCTCATCCCCAACCCCTATTTTGAACCACAAAAATAATCATTTCAGGTACCAACTCAAATTCAAGTTATTGAGTTCTAATTTCTATTTATTCTCATGATTTTCATGATTTTTTTTTGTTTTATGCCCTTTGGATGGAGGGAAGATAATCATAAGAAACTGTAATTTTCCTTGTTCAGGTATGTTTGAACAATCAAAGATACATTGAAAGGCACTCGAGAAATATTTTTTTATGCGTTTCGTAATAGGAGTTAGGGGGAAGAGGAGGTGATTTTTTTTTATAAAACAGCACAATATTGTGCAACATTAGCAACAATGAAACAAGTGAAAATATAGATACCGAAATCAAAAATAAATAGTCTTATCTGAGCAAGGGGTCACTTCAATGCACCATAGCAGCAAAACTGGTCATTTTTTGGGTTGGCGCAATAGGGAATATGCATATTTTTTTAAAAATTTGTTCTATTAATTTTTTAATTCGTTACAACATAGTAATAAATATAAATACGGTTGAAAGTCTTGGAATTAATTTTTAAAATAATATATAAAATACCGATTGAGTTTGACCTATTTGAACGCCTCCATTTTCGTGCGCTATGGATGACGTCACATGGCGCTATCAGTGTTGTTCGTTGAGATGTACTCTGATTGCTCTACTTGCTTGAAGTTATATTTTATAAAAGAGTAAGACAAATGCAGTACAAGTGTTAGAGAGAGATGAAAATATGTGAAAGTGATCTCGATCAACCAGAGCAATCTTCAATGAAAAAGCATTTCTATAGTTATGGCCATTGACACTATTGACAGTTATTAATTAGGTTAGGGATTTGCAGTTTTAATCGCTATTACGATAATAGAGAATGCTAAAAAACCATTTTATAGGTATTGTCTAGTACCGGAATGCCAAAACACATTCATAAGTACACCAAGTAAAGTATTTTTTTCTGTTCCAAGAGATGCGAAAATACGTAATCGATGGTGTAAGGTTATGAGGAGAGGCGAAATATCTCCAATATCACATTTACATTGTTGTGAAGATCATTTCAATGTGAGTACATTGTATTTCGATAGTTAATATGAAGTGAATTGATCAGAATAAGTTTTAAAAGGCATAAGATGTCCGGAGGACTGCTCATTGCTAATATCCTATACAATAGGAAAAGTTGGATCGAAAATCCATCAGAAAACAACTACTTTCCTGGCTAATGCCACGACGAACATTGAATTACATCTGATGAAATTTCCGTGCAGAGTTCCTAACAAGGTTATCTCTGCAATTGCTTCGTTGCATGGGAATGATCATAGAAACATTCGGACCACCTATATATCGATTTCGGAGTGTTGCTCCTCATCAGTATAGGATAGGTCTAGCAGTCAATAACTAATGACTGCAACGAATGAATCGACGACCATTCCCATTTAAAGACCGAAACTGAGATCGCGCCCGCACAGTGGATTAACTCCAAACTGCGAGCGCCATCCCAGCGCCGGAAGTCCAACCAAACAATATCCGTGCTCCACGATCCAACTTTTCCTATTGTATAGGATATTAGCAATGAGCAGTCCTCCGGACATCTTATGCCTTTTGTCATAAGCTCATTGTGAACTACAGATTTCTTTTCCGTTTCATATACGGTCTTGACGATCGTGGAGCACGGATATTGTTTGGTTGGACTTCCGGCGCTGGGATGGCGCTCGCTGTTTGGAGTTAATCCACTGTGCGGGCGCGATCTCAGTTTCGGTCTTTAAATGGGAATGGTCGTCGATTCATTCGTTGCAGTCATTAGTTATTGACTGCTAGACCTATCCTATACTGATGAGGAGCAACACTCCGAAATCGATACATAGGTGGTCCGAATGTTTCTATGATCATTCCCATGCAACCAAGCAATTGCAGAGATAACCTTGTTAGGAACTCTGCACGGAAATTTCATCAGATGTAATTCAATGTTCGTCGTGGCATTAGCCAGGAAAGTAGTTGTTTTCTGATGGATTTTCGATCCAACTCTTCCTATTGTATAGGATATTAGCAATGAGCAGTCCTCCGGACATCTTATGCTTTTTGTCATAAGCTCATTGTGAACTACAGATTTCTTTTCCGTTTCATATACGGTCTTGACGATCGTGGAGTACGGATATTGTTTGGTTGGACTTCCGGCGCTGGGATGGCGCTCGCAGTTTGGAGTTAATCCACTGTGCGGGCGCGATCTCAGTTTCGGTCTTTAAATGGGAATGGTCGTCGATTCATTCGTTGCAGTCATTAGTTATTGACTGCTAGACCTATCCTATACTGATGAGGAGCAACACTCTGAAATCGATATATAGGTGGTCCGAATGTTTCTATGATCATTCCCATGCAACCAAGCAATTGCAGAGATAACCTTGTTAGGAACTCTGCACGGAAATTTCATCAGATGTAATTCCATGTTCGTCGTGGCATTAGCCAGGAAAGTAGTTGTTTTCTGATGATTTTCGACCCAACTTTTCCTATTGTATAGGATATTAGCAATGAGCAGTCCTCCGGACATCTTATGCCTTTTGTCATAAGCTCATTGTGAACTACAGATTTCTTTTCCGTTTCATATACGGTCTTGACGATCGTGGAGCACGGATATTGTTTGGTTGGACTTCCGGCGCTGGGATGGCGCTCGCTGTTTGGAGTTAATCCACTGTGCGGGCGCGATCTCAGTTTCGGTCTTTAAATGGGAATGGTCGTCGATTCATTCGTTGCAGTCATTAGTTATTGACTGCTAGACCTATCCTATACTGATGAGGAGCAACACTCCGAAATCGATACATAGGTGGTCCGAATGTTTCTATGATCATTCCCATGCAACCAAGCAATTGCAGAGATAACCTTGTTAGGAACTCTGCACGGAAATTTCATCAGATGTAATTCAATGTTCGTCGTGGCATTAGCCAGGAAAGTAGTTGTTTTCTGATGGATTTTCGATCCAACTCTTCCTATTGTATAGGATATTAGCAATGAGCAGTCCTCCGGACATCTTATGCCTTTTGTCATAAGCTCATTGTGAACTACAGATTTCTTTTCCGTTTCATATACGGTCTTGACGATCGTGGAGCACGGATATTGTTTGGTTGGACTTCCGGCGCTGGGATGGCGCTCGCTGTTTGGAGTTAATCCACTGTGCGGGCGCGATCTCAGTTTCGGTCTTTAAATGGGAATGGTCGTCGATTCATTCGTTGCAGTCATTAGTTATTGACTGCTAGACCTATCCTATACTGATGAGGAGCAACACTCCAAAATCGATACATAGGTGGTCCGAATGTTTCTATGATCATTCCCATGCAACCAAGCAATTGCAGAGATAACCTTGTTAGGAACTCTGCACGGAAATTTCATCAGATGTAATTCAATGTTCGTCGTGGCATTAGCCAGGAAAGTAGTTGTTTTCTGATGGATTTTCGATCCAACTCTTCCTATTGTATAGGATATTAGCAATGAGCAGTCCTCCGGACATCTTATGCTTTTTGTCATAAGCTCATTGTGAACTACAGATTTCTTTTCCGTTTCATATACGGTCTTGACGATCGTGGAGTACGGATATTGTTTGGTTGGACTTCCGGCGCTGGGATGGCGCTCGCAGTTTGGAGTTAATCCACTGTGCGGGCGCGATCTCAGTTTCGGTCTTTAAATGGGAATGGTAGTCGATTCATTCGTTGCAGTCATTAGTTATTGACTGCTAGACCTATCCTATACTGATGAGGAGCAACACTCCGAAATCGATATATAGGTGGTCCGAATGTTTCTATGATCATTCCCATGCAACCAAGCAATTGCAGAGATAACCTTGTTAGGAACTCTGCACGGAAATTTCATCAGATGTAATTCCATGTTCGTCGTGGCATTAGCCAGGAAAGTAGTTGTTTTCTGATGATTTTCGACCCAACTTTTCCTATTGTATAGGATATTAGCAATGAGCAGTCCTCCGGACATCTTATGCCTTTTGTCATAAGCTCATTGTGAACTACAGATTTCTTTTCCGTTTCATATACGGTCTTGACGATCGTGGAGCACGGATATTGTTTGGTTGGACTTCCGGCGCTGGGATGGCGCTCGCTGTTTGGAGTTAATCCACTGTGCGGGCGCGATCTCAGTTTCGGTCTTTAAATGGGAATGGTCGTCGATTCATTCGTTGCAGTCATTAGTTATTGACTGCTAGACCTATCCTATACTGATGAGGAGCAACACTCCGAAATCGATACATAGGTGGTCCGAATGTTTCTATGATCATTCCCATGCAACCAAGCAATTGCAGAGATAACCTTGTTAGGAACTCTGCACGGAAATTTCATCAGATGTAATTCAATGTTCGTCGTGGCATTAGCCAGGAAAGTAGTTGTTTTCTGATGGATTTTCGATCCAACTCTTCCTATTGTATAGGATATTAGCAATGAGCAGTCCTCCGGACATCTTATGCCTTTTGTCATAAGCTCATTGTGAACTACAGATTTCTTTTCCGTTTCATATACGGTCTTGACGATCGTGGAGCACGGATATTGTTTGGTTGGACTTCCGGCGCTGGGATGGCGCTCGCTGTTTGGAGTTAATCCACTGTGCGGGCGCGATCTCAGTTTCGGTCTTTAAATGGGAATGGTCGTCGATTCATTCGTTGCAGTCATTAGTTATTGACTGCTAGACCTATCCTATACTGATGAGGAGCAACACTCCGAAATCGATACATAGGTGGTCCGAATGTTTCTATGATCATTCCCATGCAACCAAGCAATTGCAGAGATAACCTTGTTAGGAACTCTGCACGGAAATTTCATCAGATGTAATTCAATGTTCGTCGTGGCATTAGCCAGGAAAGTAGTTGTTTTCTGATGGATTTTCGATCCAACTCTTCCTATTGTATAGGATATTAGCAATGAGCAGTCCTCCGGACATCTTATGCTTTTTGTCATAAGCTCATTGTGAACTACAGATTTCTTTTCCGTTTCATATACGGTCTTGACGATCGTGGAGTACGGATATTGTTTGGTTGGACTTCCGGCGCTGGGATGGCGCTCGCAGTTTGGAGTTAATCCACTGTGCGGGCGCGATCTCAGTTTCGGTCTTTAAATGGGAATGGTCGTCGATTCATTCGTTGCAGTCATTAGTTATTGACTGCTAGACCTATCCTATACTGATGAGGAGCAACACTCCGAAATCGATATATAGGTGGTCCGAATGTTTCTATGATCATTCCCATGCAACCAAGCAATTGCAGAGATAACCTTGTTAGGAACTCTGCACGGAAATTTCATCAGATGTAATTCCATGTTCGTCGTGGCATTAGCCAGGAAAGTAGTTGTTTTCTGATGATTTTCGACCCAACTTTTCCTATTGTATAGGATATTAGCAATGAGCAGTCCTCCGGACATCTTATGCCTTTTGTCATAAGCTCATTGTGAACTACAGATTTCTTTTCCGTTTCATATACGGTCTTGACGATCGTGGAGCACGGATATTGTTTGGTTGGACTTCCGGCGCTGGGATGGCGCTCGCTGTTTGGAGTTAATCCACTGTGCGGGCGCGATCTCAGTTTCGGTCTTTAAATGGGAATGGTCGTCGATTCATTCGTTGCAGTCATTAGTTATTGACTGCTAGACCTATCCTATACTGATGAGGAGCAACACTCCGAAATCGATACATAGGTGGTCCGAATGTTTCTATGATCATTCCCATGCAACCAAGCAATTGCAGAGATAACCTTGTTAGGAACTCTGCACGGAAATTTCATCAGATGTAATTCAATGTTCGTCGTGGCATTAGCCAGGAAAGTAGTTGTTTTCTGATGGATTTTCGATCCAACTCTTCCTATTGTATAGGATATTAGCAATGAGCAGTCCTCCGGACATCTTATGCTTTTTGTCATAAGCTCATTGTGAACTACAGATTTCTTTTCCGTTTCATATACGGTCTTGACGATCGTGGAGTACGGATATTGTTTGGTTGGACTTCCGGCGCTGGGATGGCGCTCGCAGTTTGGAGTTAATCCACTGTGCGGGCGCGATCTCAGTTTCGGTCTTTAAATGGGAATGGTCGTCGATTCATTCGTTGCAGTCATTAGTTATTGACTGCTAGACCTATCCTATACTGATGAGGAGCAACACTCCGAAATCGATATATAGGTGGTCCGAATGTTTCTATGATCATTCCCATGCAACCAAGCAATTGCAGAGATAACCTTGTTAGGAACTCTGCACGGAAATTTCATCAGATGTAATTCAATGTTCGTCGTGGCATTAGCCAGGAAAGTAGTTGTTTTCTGATGATTTTCGACCCAACTTTTCCTATTGTATAGGATATTAGCAATGAGCAGTCCTCCGGACATCTTATGCCTTTTGTCATAAGCTCATTGTGAACTACAGATTTCTTTTCCGTTTCATATACGGTCTTGACGATCGTGGAGCACGGATATTGTTTGGTTGGACTTCCGGCGCTGGGATGGCGCTCGCTGTTTGGAGTTAATCCACTGTGCGGGCGCGATCTCAGTTTCGGTCTTTAAATGGGAATGGTCGTCGATTCATTCGTTGCAGTCATTAGTTATTGACTGCTAGACCTATCCTATACTGATGAGGAGCAACACTCCGAAATCGATACATAGGTGGTCCGAATGTTTCTATGATCATTCCCATGCAACCAAGCAATTGCAGAGATAACCTTGTTAGGAACTCTGCACGGAAATTTCATCAGATGTAATTCAATGTTCGTCGTGGCATTAGCCAGGAAAGTAGTTGTTTTCTGATGGATTTTCGATCCAACTCTTCCTATTGTATAGGATATTAGCAATGAGCAGTCCTCCGGACATCTTATGCTTTTTGTCATAAGCTCATTGTGAACTACAGATTTCTTTTCCGTTTCATATACGGTCTTGACGATCGTGGAGCACGGATATTGTTTGGTTGGACTTCCGGCGCTGGGATGGCGCTCGCAGTTTGGAGTTAATCCACTGTGCGGGCGCGATCTCAGTTTCGGTCTTTAAATGGGAATGGTCGTCGATTCATTCGTTGCAGTCATTAGTTATTGACTGCTAGGCCTATCCTATACTGATGAGGAGCAACACTCCGAAATCGATATATAGGTGGTCCGAATGTTTCTATGATCATTCCCATGCAACCAAGCAATTGCAGAGATAACCTTGTTAGGAACTCTGCACGGAAATTTCATCAGATGTAATTCAATGTTCGTCGTGGCATTAGCCAGGAAAGTAGTTGTTTTCTGATGGATTTTCGATCCAACTTTTCCTATTGTATAGGATATTAGCAATGAGCAGTCCTCCGGACATCTTATGCCTTTTGTCATAAGCTCATTGTGAACTACAGATTTCTTTTTAGAATAAGTTTTGCATGCATAATTGTTTTGTATATACCTGCCCCACCTAAATTAGAGAAGGAAAACTATCAATTGATCAACTATTACTACTTATCAGTTCAGGTATTGTCGGATTGTGCTTTGACAAAACCGCTTACAGTCATTGCTCTTGATAATTTATAATTGTCACTAGACCAAAATCGAACTATGTAATGGAAAACACTACAGATATATAAATAAAAACAAATTTTCTTTGGAAGACGACTAGCACAGTATGAATATCATCACAGATGAATTTCATAACGTGCCATGTGACGTCATTCTTCGTTTCGACCAATGGTGATGCGTTTCGCAAATTTGAATTCCGCGCGCTTATTACGCACTTTTTGATTTGAGTTTTATGGATTTAAATACAAACTAAATGAAAAACTAATGGTTTAGGTTTAATTTCAAGACAATAAAGTATATGAGCTAAAAAAATCAAGTAAATTTAAATCACTTGCATATTCGCTATTGTACCATCGGTTGAGAATAACATGGACATCATACCAAAAATTCGAAAAGATCCACTGGGACCCAAATTCTGTAAGGAGTTTGCGGGGTCCTTTGTTGTGTTTGATTTTATTTATTTTTCTGTGTTCCGTAAAATACTTCTCCATTAGCAAAACTCTCGAAGGATGAATTTTTAAAACTGATTGCAATAGAAGTTCTTCACAAATACTCACATCCATCAAATATTTATAAACAATACATCATCCTTCCCCCAATATTTATCACAATGTTCTTTGAATGAATAAATTGCATTTGCGCTGTGGTATGAACCTGAAAAAACGACAAAAACACGTTCTTATTTCATTTTCATGAAACGCTACTGTTTGAACCAATCTACCAGCTACGCTCCGACTCAGGAAGATATCCCTTTAAATCCTCGGGATTTTTTCCATCCGACCAAAACGACTAATCAAGTCCTGTAGGCCTGATGCATCGCCTAGTCTCCCATACCTGCTCTCGTTATTTTTCCTGGGCATTTTCCGACGCATTTTTCACCTTCAATCGGGATAATGTTGTGGGATTTCCAGGAAATGACTTTTCTCTTCATTAGACGCGATTGTTGTAATGTGGAGAGCTGCAAAAGCCAGAAGCTTGAGTCTGTGCGATTATTCAGGCAATGATTGAAAGCGGCTATCGCTCATGAAATATTACTGGACAGTTCGGGTGTTGTGTTGCTATAGTGATGGGAATTTTATTAATTTTTTCCACGATAGCGAAGCTTCATTTATCAGTGTTCACTATACGAGGATGTATTGATATTTGGTTAGCCTAGACCAGTTCCCTGCATAAACAAAATATTGCGTTACCATAGCAACGAACAATAACTTATTAGAAGTGTCGGTGTAAAGTTTGACGTCAAAAAAGTAAACCAGAGTTATGCAATAAATTAAAAGAAAAAATGTGTGTGAAATTGTAAAAATCGAAAAATTGGAGTATCGAGCCATCATCAAGTACCTGTATTTGAAAGGGTTAAGAGGTAAGCAGATTTACGAAGATATGCTTAATACCCTTGGTGATCAATGTCCTTCGTATGCGACCGTGAAAAATTGGACTGCATGCTTCAAAAGAGGTGAATTTTCCATTGAAGTTGATGACCGATGTGGAAGGCCAGTTTCTGTGTCAGTCCCCGAAAATATCGATGAAGTTCATGAAATGATTTTAACAGACCGTCGAATTGGGCTAAACCGGATATATGAAGCACTAAATATTTCATACGAACGCGTTCATCATATAGTTCACGTCAATTTGGACATGAGAAAATTTGCTGCAAAATGGATCCCAAATTGTTTGAATGTTGACCAAAAGCGTGCAAGGGTAGTAGCATCGCGTTCGATCTGTGCTCGATTTGAAAACGATGTAGACTTCTTAAACCAAATTGTTACTATGGATGAGACTTGGGTACATTTCTACGATCCAGAAACAAAGCAAGAATCGATGGAATGGCGACACTCCGGTTCTCCAAGACCTGAGAAGTTTCGTGTCCAAAAATCTGCTGGAAAAGTTCTTGCTTCAGTTTTTTGGGATTGCCATGGAGTAATCATGATTGATTTTTTGGATAAGGGTAGAACAATAACTGCAGATTACTATTCGACATTACTGACCACTCAACGGGAAAAATTTGAAGAGAAAAGACGCGGAAAGCTATCCAAATGTGTTTTGTTTTTGCAGGACAACGCCCCTGCACACAAATCTCATGTTGCCATGCAAAAAATTCGTGATTTAGGGTTTGAATTACTGGAACACCCCCCTCATTCACCAGATTTGGCTCCGTCCGACTATCATCTCTTTCCTCAACTGAAAAAAAGTTCAAAAGGTCGTAAATTTTCTTCCAACGAGGATGTAATAAAAGCTGTGGAGGTCTGGTTTGCCGAGCAAGAAGAAACATTTTTTTTGAAAGGTCTAGAGACGTTGCAGGTTCGCTGTAATAAATGTACCCAATTAAGAGGAGAATATGTTGAGTAATAAAATATTTTGACATTGAAATTTTGTTTGGTTCTATAGAAGGCTAAGAATTTTTCAATATATACTCGTATATAATGAATATAAGAACTACAAACATGTAAAATCAAATATGAATAGTTAAGTTTTAAATTGGTTGAAAATTGACTTTTTAAATGAATACGGGTAATATTTTTCATTCAAAAGTCTGTGAATGTCAATTCTTGGAGTTTTTTTCAGTATGCATTTTTTCAATTCTCATCTGAATTGGATTTGTGGTGTCCTTCGTTTCAGTGTTTGTAAAAGGGAGTTGAAAAAATCCTGTCCTGTTAGCTCTCTGCATGATATCTTTCTTAGGTTCAATGATGAAGAAATTTTTCACATTCCTAAACTGTTAGTATGAATTGTTGTAAATTGGTAAAATAATATTCAACCAATTTGCTAGCAAACTTATATACACCAAGGTACTTCTACCTAGAATCGATTTAAGAAGAATATGAGGATTGCATTATCCGTTCTACATTGTACACAATATTGCTTCAGCGATATTGGTAAAAATTATTCAACCTATATTGAGTTTTTAAATACTGATGAAGTAATATTCAACAAGAGTCCTATCCAACTTGAATGAACAATAAAATTTTTCATTCCTAGAATCTATATGAGCGAACTATTTTAATTGAAATATTTAATTTAGATGCTGTGATCAATTTGTAAAGATGTATTGTTTTATTGAAGTTGGTAAAAATAATTCAACCCAAAATTACGCAATACACGATGTTGTGACTTTTTGAATATTGGCAAGATAACTTTCCTATGCTTTGATAGGAAACTTAGATGTACAATATTTTTTCTAATCCCTAGAATCAATATGAAAGGAATATTGGAATTTCAATATTTAGTACAGATGATGAAAAAAAAAATGAACACAATGTTTTATCAATATTGGTAAATAATATTCAACCAATTTGCCACCAAACTTCAATAAACAAATTATTTTTTTCTACATTCATGCAAAAAGCTAAGCTTTATTGAACTATATTCAGTGGAAAAAGAAGTTCTTTATTGCACTAGTGCAATAAAGTTTTTATTGCACTCATCTGTCATTCTACTTCAACGTGCTGTCATCATGAAAAACATAAACATGTAAACCTACTACATATTTAGCAGATATTCTGTGAGATTGGCAATAGGTACTTCACTACGAAATATTCATATTGAAAATTGCACCAATTTCAAAATTGAGGGTAAAAATAAAGTTTGAGTTAAATTCTTCGTAACGTATTAGTTCCTGTTTCAATGCAAATCGATATTAATAATAAAGTATTCAAGTTGCGCTTTTCATTTTCCTACACCTAGTGCCGCACCTCAATAAATCATTTTTTGCTTTTTGCATGAACGTAGAAAAAATGTTGTATGCAACTCGTGCAAAAATTGTTTATTGCACTCGACGTATTGCCCAACTCGGCCTAACGGCCTCGTCGGACAATTTCACGTCGAGTGCAATAAACATTCACTTTTTGCACTTGTTGCATAAATAACTATTCATTTCTATAACCGAAATGAGTGAAATATTGCAATTTCAATATTTATTCAATCTATAATATATCTCTCAAATGGGACAACCTTCAAACAATAGGATTGCTGCAGATGGAGACTCGTCTTTTGACGTTCAATTTCGATGGCTGCCACCGAAGAGGGAATGAAAACATCAAAAGTCAAAACTGGCAGCTACACTTTGTGCTCCGACCTCTGTTTCTATATTCGTTTCATTCCGAGTGCAAATATCAGCGCACCGATATCGTGGGATCGAGCTTGAGTATTTAGCGTCAGACCAATATTATTGTTTGATAAGCCAGGCGATGAGTTTCTGCGAGATGTTGGCTTTTGGGCTCTGCACTGCGGCTTGCAGCCAGCGGTTTGCTCTGGGCTGTGCCTGTACCCGGTGCACTATTTGCGGAAAATAGAATTACGGTCTGGGATTACAAACGATGGAAAGTTGCGGATTCTTTGGCTGGTCGCAGTGGTGTGTTCGTGGATTGATTTTGGTGGAGGTGTTCTATTTTCTAATAGATTAGATTTTTTCCAGAAATACCACATGATGTAAACTAAAAATTTTACCTGTTGAATCTTTTTTAAATATGAACAGGATGATAATAAAATCAGATGTGTAATCATCTGCTACTGTGAGACAAACTTCGGTAGATATTTTCCATTGATTAAGATAACCTTTTGAAGGGTATTCTGCAAAGCTCAAACCTAGTACTTCTAGTAAAACTTCTGACCATATATCATTATTCAATCAATCGAAAACATACTTTATTGTAGAAGATATGAACCTTTTTGAAAAAAAAAAAAAAAAATTTCAGTCAAATAATATACTATAACACATATACATAAAATGAGAGTTAGAGTAATGAGGTAAAATGGTTGGGTAAAAATGAGATTATGGAATATCGCTAAATCGTAACTATAATATTATATGTAAATATTTTATGAAATAAAATAAATGTATTACCAAGAGGCAACTTACATGTGTAGAAGTGCAGCAATAGAATCACAATCCACGACTTCACGTCTAAAATCATAACAAATTTCAAAATACCACACACAAAACTACACCACACACACCACACAGAAAACAATAGAGACAATGAAAACAAAATAATATCCTAATGTCAAAAATTACCTAAAATTTACAAAATTCATAATTTACGTAATTACAACATGATATAAGATATACGTATACGAAATAGAACAGAGTTGAATGACAAGAATATGCCATTTGAATACTCCTGCAGATTATAGTGGGCTTTCTTTGAAAGTGAACCTTTCATTTTTTTTTCAATCGTTTCAGCAAGGTGTATTTCTGTAGGATACTGGCAAATGGTCATATTTTTTTTCCTTTCTTACATGATGGAGTTTCTAGTTAGGCTAGATTTAGGTATTGGCAAGAAAATACAACCTTTTCTTTTTGTCTCATTTGGAGACAACTGTGTTGAAATAGCATTTTTTCATTTTTGGGTACCTAACTCTTCTGACTTGCTTTTTATCCATGGAAAATTTCACACCATAGTTCATTTTTTTTGCTCTTCAAGAAATACGGAGGAATTTGTCTTTGAATCTGCAGCAAATAAAGTTCTATAAGTTAATGAATTTTCTCCTCGTATTGCGGTGATCTGAACCATATCCTTCATAAATGTTCCGTAGTTATTGTTCATCAAGTTTGTAAACTAGGGAACACTTGTCAAGAATGGAAAAAGCCGTTTAGACGAAGTACAATCGCTTCACCAGAATTTACTGCTTGAACTATGTTTGCAAAATTTTCGAAGTGAAATATTCTGGGTGTTTTTTAATGATAATCATTCTACCTGGTGTTAAAAATTATCAGCCAACATGGAAGAATATCCAGGTTCAAAATATCTGAATATGATTTTTTTTTGCAGAAATTTCCAATAAATTGATAATTCATCTCTGAAATGAAAGCAATGTCTGATATTTATTTTGTGATGCACAATTATCGACTCACAAAACTATTGTTTCAGCTTTCTCATTTGCAGGAAAAATTGATAGATAGTACTAAAAATATCGTTTTTCTTCTGTTTAAGCCTCATGCCATATAATAGCAATTGGTTTTAACTAGTCATGTTGTATTGTAAATTATATAGAAAACAAAAATGTCTTTAAAATAGCACAAAATGTACCGACTGCTCTCATGACTGAATTAACGAATACAATTTCTCACGTTCCCCAATGATTTTGAAGTCACTTTTCACAAGTAATATAAGAAACGAATCACAAGATTGTTTGCTCGAACAGCACTGATAAACATACAAAATCTTTATATGTTGGTACAATATCCCAAGGAGCGATGAAACCTGACATTTTTGGACACACCACTTTTCTTATATTTTGGATTAACTTTTTACTTTACGGATTTATACAGTTTTTTGCAGCATTTGCCACTTGCAAGTGGAGGCAAATAATGTGAAAGTTATCGATAGATATTTCTGTCGTGATATTTCCTTTTACTGAAATAATTGAAGATACGACGTTTTGGCTAAGTATGGTAGCATTCATGTTGAAAAGCGGCACATTCTCAATTGAAAATTGGAAGAAACATGACTTTTCTGGAAATGGATAAGAAGCTAGTTTTTGCGAAATCTATGAAAAATAGTACTTTTCCTGCTTATGCCAGGTTGGATATCGAACTACATCTGATGAACATTGTAAAAATACCCTAACTTGAAATAAAAATATATCCAGTGTGTCTCACTTTTTATGGAAGCATCCTCGTTATTTCCGAAATCATCAAGGTAGAATGATGAGTCTCAGGACTGGGAGAAATTATGGATATGCACCTACCAGTTAAATGGTGATGGCCTAAAGTGAAAATAAAGAAAAAACTGAAAAATTATTCTCGATAGCAAAAGAAGAATTGGGAGAAAGTTTCCAAGTGGATTTGACTAAACAAAGAAAGCCTCGAATCGCCATTTTAGGAGTACAGAAAAATTTCAACAGTTATGAAGAACTAATGACAGAACTAAGAGATTTGAACCACTGTGTTGATGAGAATGATGAGATTGATATTACATTCTCCAGACAATCGAAATATTCAAAAAAATGGATTGTTTATTGCGAAACTACTGGAAATACATTCAAAAAGTTAGTAAATAGGGAAATAAATATTGGTTGGAGACAATGTAAAATTTTAGAAGATTTTAATATTCTCAAGTGTTACCGTTGTTGTTCCTTTGGTCATAAAACTTCGGCTTGCAAAAATCCATTAGAAATTTGTAGTTTCTGTGCTGGAAATCATAATTTGAAACAATGCAAAGAAAATAATACTGCTAAATGTGTTAATTGTTTTTTCTCGATTGAAAAATACGGTTGTCATAAGAGTATAGATCATGCTAGTAACGAGGTATTATGCCCCATCTATTCCAAAAAAATCTGTATTGCTAGGGAAAATACTGATTATTCTACATAATGGATTACAACAATCTGAAAAAAACTCAAATACAACACTTTAGTGATTCCGGTGGGTTGAATATTTTACAATTGAATATTCGCAGCATTAATGAAAATTTTGATCAGTTTTTAATATTTTTGAAATCGCAACAGATGAATGATATTTATTATGATGTGATTATTCTCTCTGAAACATAGAAAATTCTTGATATCAACTACTACAAGATAAAAAATTATACAAATTTTTACAACTCCTTAAGTCTTTGTCAAAATGATGACTGTATTATATACATAAAAAGTGATCTTCTGTCGAATATATCAATTATCGAGGCAGGAGGTTTTAAATTCATGAGAGCTATTTGTAATACGGAAACTTTATGTTTTGGAATAACATCAATTTATAGACCACCTTCAACAGACTTGAAGATATTTTTAGATAGTTTAGAACATACAATAAATTCTTATAGGGAAAAAATTGAAATATTCGCTGGCGACATCAATATAAATATCTTGAATGATGATGATTTTTACTCCAATAGGTATCTCAATATATTGAATTCGCATTCTTTCAATTATTATTTGAATGAACCCACCAGGATATCTAATAATTCGAAAAGCTGTCTAGATCATATTTTTATTAAAAATTGTTTAACAGATATAGACATTAGTTTTCCTGTTTTTGAAACCTTCATCACTGACCACTTTCCAACTTCCTGTCACATCAAGGTTGAAAAATTAAAACATCCCGAAACGAATGAAAATATCAGAAACGTTGATTTTGAAAAACTAATAATTTGTTTAACAAACGAAGATTGGTCAGAGGTATATGAAAAAGTTGGTACCGAAAAAGCTTTCGATATATTTTTTGAAAATTTGTCAAACTGAAACCGTGGATTACAACTGGATTGATAATATCGATTAAAAAGAGAGATAAACTTGCTAAATTAGTCTCAAAAAATAAACATGATTTTGCTCTACAGGGTACTTACAAGAAATATAGAAATTTCCTGAATAAACTCATTAAGTTCACTAAAGAATATTATTACAAAAACAAATTGAATGAAACCGGTGGTGACATGAAAAAAGTTTGGAAAGTGGTTAATGAAGCAACAGGGCGGACAAAAACTGAAATTGGTATTAAAGAAATATACAATGAGAATAATCATATTATAAAAAATGATCAAGAAATTTCAGATATCTTTGTTGATCACTTCACAAATATTGGTCCCAAATTAGCTGAAGATATAGATATTCCAGACAACTACATATCGTAAGTTCCATACTACAATCCAGGAAGTATTTTTTTGAAACCTATTACAGAAAATGAAATCATAAATTTTACAAAAAAATTGAAAATTGACTCATCTCCAGGACCAGATCAGATAAATAATAGAATACTGAAATCTATCATTAGCCAAATTTCACAAGTTTTAACATTTTTATTCAATTTGAGTATTAAATCTGGTGTTTTTCCTAAAATTTTTAAAAAATCTACCATTGTTCCAATTCATAAAGGAGATGATAAAAGAAATTGTAATAACTATAGGCCCATATCTTTGATCAATACAATCGGTAAACTTCTCGAAAAATGCCTTAAAACACGCATTTATGATTTCTTAGAAGAAAATAAAATTCTTTTTTCATCACAGTATGGGTTTCGAGAAAATATGAGTACTGATGATGCAATATTTCAAGTTACTCACCGAATAAGTAAAAATTTAGATGACAATAAAAACACTATTGGTATATTTTTGGATCTAAAGAAAGCATTCGATACTGTTTCACATAATAAATTGTTAACAAAGCTATCTCATTATGGCATCAGAGGAGTATGCCTTGATCTCTTCAAAAGTTATTTAACAGACAGACAACAAATTGTTAAAGTAGGTACTACTACCAGCCACATCAGAAACATGACTTGCGGAGTTCCTCAAGGAACAGTACTCGGACCATTACTCTTTCTTATATATGTTAACGAAATTTTAAAAACAAATATTTCGAGTACAATAATTTCCTATGCTGATGATACAGTTTTAATTGTCAGTGGTAACTCATGGGAAGAAACAGTAACGAATGCTGAGATTGATATTTCTATTTTGAAAAATAACTTTGATTATGATCTTGTAACACTAAATTTGAAGAAAACTAATTTTATTACATTTTCCTGCAATGAAATAAATCAGCCTAAAAATATAAATAAAATTGTAATTCATAAATCCAAATGCATACTAGAGAAACATGAACATTGTGATAAATTTAAACGTAAGTGTCAAGAAGGAATAGAAAAAATTGATACACAAAACATCTTGGAATATATATAAACAAAAATTTGAAATGGAATACTCACATATCAATACTAACCAAAAAATTGAGACAGACACTATGTAAATTTCGATTACTCAAAAACATAGTTAGTCGAAAACTTTTGATTATGTTTTATTATTCTTTGTTTGAATCCATTATGTCATACGGAGTGATTGCATGGGGAGGGACTTACACAAATACTCTGAAATCGGTAACTAGTCTTCAAAAATATGTTCTAAAAATTATGTTCAATAAACCATTTGATTTTCCGTCGAAATTGCTGTTTAACCAGTACAAAATTCCAACAATAAGAGAACTGTTTTATAAAAAATCCTGTACTTTCCTCAAAAATCATAGTTCAATATTAACAACATCAACCCATTACCATAATACTAGATCAAAATCTTACAAAAATCTCCAGTCACAAACATTTTCACACACTATATTACAACAACATGCCATAATTACAGGATGCAGAGTATTGAATTTGGTTCCAGTGAACATAAAGAAACTGTGTAAAAAAACTTTCGCCAAACGTATAAAAGATTGGATTCTTGAGAATATTGAAAATCTAGAAAAACATGTAGCTTTTAAATGAATTGTGATATTTTACTCATTTGTTAATATTTGTTATTTTATCTTTTTTGGAAAGATATTTTGTTATTGTTATTTTTTACATTTTTTATATTTATTTATAAATATTATATATATATATATATATATATATATATATATATATATATATATATATATATATATGATTACACACAGGTATCATAACCTATGTAATCATATCTTGATTTTCTTGACCATTAATTTTAAATTTTCATATATTAATGTATTTAAGTTCAATAAATAAATAAATAAAATATATAAATAGTTCACACTGTCGAACGTTTTAGAAAATTCGCAAAATACTGCCCCAGCAGAATAAGTAGGGGAGAGTAAGGAATTATTTTGCATTTAATTCTATTGAAGCCGTGTTCCGATAGCCTCCTTACTTTGCTAGAAATTCCCAAAAATATATTTTTTCCAATGAAAGTCAAAAATTATTCAGGTTCCATCCCGAACTTTCTGGTAAACCTTTTTTTTCTAAACATGATGTAAAGAAGTCACGTGACAAATTTCATACTTCTACAAGTATTCATCCTCCTTTTTTGGCACAAAATTGTCTCTGGTTACCGTACCATTGACTGATTTTACATCATTGGTCTTTCATCCTCACATCAAAAAATGCCAAACATCCCAGCGTTCATTTATTCAAAATTGAATCGACTGAACTGACATCTGCAATCAGCCGAAACGTTTTGATGGATCCCTAGCAACAGAAGCTGGAATGCCCACATTCATTTCGAGTGATTTAACCGATTCTAAAAACAACGAATATCGACCGCAGTCCGTCCCAGAATGGCCACAATAACCCACCGACCAATAAAGCTTAAGTGCTTCAAAAAGCTCTTTGCTACAGTAAACCCTCATATTGCTCCAATAATTCAACAATACAGTGCATGAAATCAATCGGTTTACGATTTATTGAACTACAGAACGAGCGGAGCGACGATTGAACATGTCGAACTCGATCTCGATACATTCAAAGCCGGTTCGGCAGTACGCAAACAGACGAGCGAGAGCTTTTAACGTATGTACAGGGTGCTCCAAACCTAATCTCATCGTCGCATATCGCAGATAAGGAATAATGAATTTATTAATAGGAAGACCAAGAACTAGGCAAATAATGCCGAGTCTATAAACGACACATTGCACAAATGACGATTTTATACTAAATCTTGATGAAAGTTCATACATTAAATTCAAATGTAGGCAAAATTGTCCCACCTTATTCCTAAATGCTATTGAACATAGAGAACAAACAAAATTTTCGGGAGTTTACATAGATCAAAACCTTTCGTGAAGAAACCATGTAGAATTTGTCTAAAAAAAATCGAGAGCTGGAGAAAACAGTAGAAAAAGACACTCTCCTAGACGTATACAACTCGGTGGTCCGTTAGTCATCTAACCTATAATGATACTCTCTGGGGAGACTCGATTCCCACTAGGAAATTATTTATACAACAAAACGTTTTGTGAGGTTAATTTGTGGTTTGAAATATAGAGAAAGCTACAATACGGTATTTTCAAGCATCGAAGTTCTAACTTCATCATGTATACAAACCCCCAATATACATGGTGTCCCGAAATATATACAATTTTTGACTTGTCCCATATCATGTGATGATCTTAGAGGATAAATAAAGATTATTATCATTATATAAAGTTCAGTCAATCGTAGTGAAATGAAAATGTACTTGGGCTACTGCTGCATATTACATCATTATGGTGATTCCAAAATGGTATAACACAAATAATTAGTTATTACAAAATTAATATTTCGCTATTTTTATGCAGAGAGTACGTTTCTGACAGTATAATTTGGCAGTATTTATTCGGGGTACTTATATTTTTAATGACATGGAGAGCTTTCAGAATTTTCGGTGTCTACATAAACTTTTTTCAAAAAATGGTACATGTTGACTAGACTGTTGAAGGTTGTAGACGATGTTGTAACTTGATTACTTGAATTTCGAACGTCCATCGTCTTAATTGTTGAAAGATTTCTATCTCTTCCAAAATTTCTCACCACGCACTACGTTTCGATTGCTTGAATCCGCAATCGTCTTCTGGTGAATACTGACAAATTCAGAATTTACGCGATGATTTTTTCATGTAGGATTTATTCCATCGAAACCAGTGCGGAATTTACTGGAAATCTAAACTGCAGCATAGACTCAAATTCACAGCAGCACTTCATCCGATTATTCACAGTTACGGAATATTTATTTCCCTTGTGATGTATCCATTCGTCAATATAAAATCTAATATACAAATGGATCAAAATTTGTCGACAATTACGTCATTCAGACAGACCCGGCATTCACCATTTTCATCGATCATTCTCTTCATGCCATAAGTTTCGCCTGAACTTTGCCACGTTTGCCGAAGACGACATATTTTTTGATTATATTACACAAAAAACTCAAAAACAGAATTGATTATGGAAATAATGCAGACATTTTTCGAGTGATTGCCCAGAAAAACATCAAATTTGGAGAAATCTGTGATGGTGACAAATTTCATGTTTTCTAAGAAATTACGACTCCGACCAACTCAAAAAATATTTGCATTATTTCAGCAAAAAATGTATTTTGTTAATTTCACACACAAAAAAAAAATGTTTTTAAACGTGATTATGAATGTAATGCGCAAGAGTTCCTTGAACTGTTTGGGAACGTAGGGAGTAATTTTCCAGAAAACATATTGTATTTTCCACCACAACAGATTTCGGAAACTTTATCTTTGGAAAGAATAAAAAAAAATGCAATTTTTTTGAAGACGTTCCTGAAAACTGTGGTGGTGACAAATCTCATGTTTTCTTGGAAATTACTACCAAAGTCTCCGTTCAAGTTTTTTTTTGTTTATTTTACAATGAAAGATTTTGTTTGCAACTTGAATTTTTGACATAGCTCCCGGAATTTCTGATTGTGGAAAATAAGGGATAATTTCTGTGAAATGACCCCCTACGTTCCTGACCAACACAAAACCTTTCGCAATATTTCTATAATCAATTCTGGTTACAAAAAAAATATGACATAGAGTCTTTGCGTTTTCCACTCTTTTGGATTTTTGTCGCCAGAGTTATTGAAAAAGTATGAATAAATAATTTATTTACACGGATGCCAAACTTGGTAATGATCGAAAAATTAATATTTTAATGATTTACATTTTTAACAATTTTGCCGACGAGAGTACAAATTTGTATATAAAAAAAACACTCATTTTACGTACCTGATACAGAAATAACAATTTTTTTATTGTTCGCTTCTATTGGCTGATTTTTATTATTTTCGAAACGTATTGTAGGATCAATCACCAATGCTTTGTCACAAAAATACTTCTTTTGTGTTGTGGAAGTTTGCATAGATCTGCTATTTTTTCTTCATTTTTGCTATAAATTGATTGGCCTGCTATCCCACTCCTGAATTTGGATAGATATTTTTTGACTGCATGAATTCCATCCGATATTTTTAATCCGATTTGCTAGAGAGCGTGTGCGACCACATGTGTTTCAATTGGTCCGTAACTCTTAGCGCGGTGGCCAGTGCTATAAATCATAAAAATTACGACATGCTTGAAATTTTAATTTTGGAAAATACGACACGAACTTTATTTTACGAGGTCACATAAAAGAATTCATAACATCTCTACGTGAATATCGTATGGTCAATTGGTTTATTTCATTCATTTCCAATGCTATGTGAATACGGAAAATAAGATAAATTTGAGAGGGTAAACCTATCCAAATGGTTCTAGAGATGGGAAAATATCAATGGGAAAAACTTCGGAAAATGTCCTTCTGCGAAATATCAATAACATAATAAAATTGTCAGGGTGTATTATTTCCAAGGGAAACGGCACCACCTCCATATGAAAGTAAAAACAGTTTTTGACGCCATTTCTTATCAAAAATGGCTTTCCCTTAATTGGGCTGAATTGATATGCTGTATTAATCAATCAATCAATATATACTTCATTGTCTGAAGAAACAATTGTCACTGACGAAGCATGAAAACGTATGGACACTTTTTAAGTTTATACGAAAAATAAATAAATTTGAACATGGTATGAATGAAAACATTTGTTAGAAAGTGGTTACCATCTACTGTCGTTATCAAGTGTGTCAATGCGACAAAATATTTGGGATACTTATTATAAAACATGCAACTAATGTACCTGCTATAAAGGTAATTATAATTCCACGAAAATCCTAATTACCTTTATAGCAGGTAATTATAATTCCACGAAAATCCTAATTACTTTTATAGCAGGTACATTAGTTGCATGCTATATAATAAGTAACCGAGATATCTTGTAGCATTCACACACTTGATAACGACCGTAGATGTTGACTGTTGAAACGTCGTGACTCAACACACATGCAAATAATTTATTGTCTTTGTTTCTAGACAATGGAAGTCCAGAATAATACTACTATGGATAAAAACATATTTTCATAATACACAAATGAACTGTACACAAGGAAATAAATATAAGAATAGATAAAAGTGTTTAACATGTATTAATGAAAACACAGTCAGAATACAACAGAAAAAAAAATTAGGAACAGAAGAAACGCAATATGCTTGGTTAGAAAGTTAAAATATCATATTTTGTTTTGGCTACTACGAATTTTTGAAAAGACAAGTCTGATCATCGAAATATTCCTCCAAACTATAATAAGCTCTATCAGAAATCAGTGCCCTAACTTCCTTCCTGTAAACATAATTTCTGGTAAGTGGTTAGATATTCCACAACCATTATAAACACCAGAATCTTTTACAAGTTTGGTTAACGGTAGCGGTTATTTTAAAATTGCTGTATCTCTAATCTATGTCGAATTGAGTGGTTCGAATCGGGTTGAAAGGGTTTTTCTTCCTCACCCAGAGTAATTTTTTAAATTTTCGGACTTGGTTAGAGATGGGAACTTCAAATCGTTTCCGATTCAATTGAAGAGTACGTATTCTTTTTACGGAACCTCTGCAATTTAAATTTTTTGACCTTTTATTCCCTATTCCGGCTGTATCTTCTGTCTGAACATTACAGATCGTAATATTTCAGAATCAGCGTAAAATTTCACGTATACCGGGTGGCTACGGAAGTATTGCCTATGGAATATCTCAGTTATTGTATGAAGTAGGTTTGTGAAATTTGGAGCGTCGATATAATGACATAAGAGCTAGAATTTGAGCATATTGACATGTCGAAGATAACTTCCGGTCTGAACGGAAGTAACATCAACTTTCTTATTTTAAATAGAAACCCTTTTTTTTTCTTTTCGCTTTATTCAGCATTCAATTCCCTTTCTAATGACATATCACAAGTTGGTATCTAACCAGAAACTAGATCAGAAAAAAATTATTATTGAAATTCACCGAGTAAGCCGTGGAAGCAAAATGAAAGCCAAAAATTGAAAAGTTGGCTATGGAAACCATACGTCACTTGATAACAGGTGTTACTACTGTGATATTTTATTTTCATTCGTCGGCGTTATGAAAAGCCGCCAAAAAAAATATTGGAAAAAAAACAATACTCTGTAGGTCCATAACTTAAATAGGAACATACAACTTTTTCTTGCCTGTACTATTTAGCATAACCATTCTTTTCTAATGATATAATAGAAAGTAATTTTTTTGAAATGAAATACCAAAAAATCCAATTATTATTCTTCAAATAACGAAAAAACAGATTTATCAAAAAAAAAAATTCAAATTGATAGGATTAAAGATAAAATAAATTCAAAACAAATGTTCGAAATGCATTCCCTCAGCGTCAATACATTTATTGACTCTGGTGATATTTTCATGTAAAACGTTTCTCAACATTTGGGTCGTGATATCTTGGAAAGCTCTACGAATTTTTACTTCTAGCTCATGTAGAGTTGTAGGCTGTGTGGAATACACCCTATTTTTAAGATGCCCCATTAGAAAAAAGTCGCACGGAGTAAGATCAGGTGACCTTGGTGGCCACCTGACTGGACCATGGGTTGTTATAAGTCTCTCTTGAAAGCGATTTTGAAGATAATTTCTCGCTATTCTTGAATTGTGCGGAGGGGCGCCATCTTGCTGGAAGTACATTCTCTCAGTTATTTCCGCTGGTAGGTTGTTAATTAATTCCGAAATTTCATTCGTTGAAAAATTAAAGTATCTCTCTCCGGTTAGTTGGCCTTGAAAAAGAATGGGGCCAACAATATGAGTTCCAACTATTCCTGCCCAAACATTCACACCAAATCTCTCCTGGAAGCCGCCTTGTCGAAACCGGTGCTCGTTTGCTATCGCCCAGAACCTGGAACAAAAGACCGTTCACACTTTTAGCACTTTACATTTCGACTATCGACAATAATCCAAATAAAGTACAGTACCTACCTTGTATTATTCCTGTTAAATAGTCCATTGTTGGTAAATCTTGACTCGTCCGTAAACAAGATATAATAGTTAAATAGGTGATTCTCAGCATTTTGTCGAAGAAACCAATTACAATATTCCAGGCGCCTTTCACCGTCATTTTCATACAAATGTTGATGCAACTGATACTTGAAGGATTTCAATCGATGTTTTTTCAAAATTTTCCTAGCAGAGTCCTTACTTATAGCTAATTCGGCGCCAATCTGCCTTGAGGAAATTGTGCTATAATATTGTACTAAAGCTAATACATTAATTTCAGTTTCCTCATTAATAACAAATGCTTCTTGGTCTTCGTGAACATCAGGCTCAGTTCTTAATTTTTCTTCAAGCCACTGGAAATACCTTCTTGACGGTTGCTGCATCCCTGGATATCGCTCTAAATATAATCGTTCAGCGGCATAAGAATTTTTTAAACATTCACCATAAATGAGAAGCATGTCAATTTGTTCGGTTCTTGAATAACGGGGCATTTTTTGAATATTCCACTAACTGATTTCGATTTCCAAACCCTTTTAAAATGGCAGAATCAAAAACAATACGAACGTCAAAATAATATGGATAGCAGCATTCGTGACAGCTCTCATTTCTTTTTTGTTTCATTCCAAAATACATCTTAACTCAGCCTATTTGTTAATATTTTGGTTCGAATGATTATTGCAATGGAATGATTATTCTGAATAGCACAAACATCGTCCATAGGTAGATATTAGAATATCTATGGACAATGGCACAGACCAAGTACGTTTATGTTCCCATTTAACCTAGAACCTACAGTATATAATTTGTCATTCCCCATTATTTTTAATTTTATTTTTGCGTATGGCGATAATCTGTTTTGTTATTTGAAGAATAATATTAATTGGATTTTTCGGTGTCTCAGTTCAAAAAATTATTTTCTATTATATCATTAGAAAGGAATGGTTATGCTGAATAGTACAGGCAAGAAAAAGTTGTATGTTCCTATTTAAGTTATGGACCTACAAAGTATTGTTTTTTTCTCAATTTTTCCAATATTTTTTTTGGCGGCTTTTTATAACGCCGACGAATGAAAATAAAATATCACAGTAGTAGCAACTGTTATCAAGTGACGTATGGTTTCCATAGCCAACTTTTCAATTTTTGGTTTTTATTTTGCTTCCACGGCCTACTCGGTGAATTTCAATAATAATTTTTTTCTGATCTAGTTTCTGGTTAGATACCAACTTGTGATATGTCATTAGAAATGTAATTGAATGCTGAATAAAGCGAAAAGAAAAAAAAATAGGGTTTCTATTTAAAATAAGAAAGTTGATGTTACTTCCGGTCAGACCGGAAGTTAACTTCGACATGTCAATATGCTCAAATTCTAGCTCTTATGTCATTATATCGACGCTCCAAATTTCACAAACCTACTTCATACAATAACTGAGATATTCCGTAGGCAATACTTCCGTAGCCACCCGGTATAGTACGAATTTTCAAGTGGATCTGGCAATTTTGCATTTTTGGTAATTTTTAGGGTAAAAAATATGTTTTTTTTTTCCTTCAACCTTTCTCGATTTGAATGATTAAAATCAAGTTAAAAGGGCTTTTCTTTCCGCCAAAAGTTATATCATCAAATTTTCGGACATGAATGTTCACTGAAAAGTCCAGCTCAAAATATTTGGGTTAGGAATGCTTCAACTCATTCAACATCATTTTTGAATGTTGTAACATTATCGTTTGAAGATAATGATTAGATTTCGATATTCTCAAAAGAGTACCAATATTTTATAATAATAATATTTATTTTCCAACAAGACATATGAATATGTATAGGAATAGTCAAATAGGAATAGCAGTAACAAAATGTAAGAGCCCACACTGTAAATATAAAAAATTTAAATATTAAAAAATATTTAAAAGTCAACACGAATACACACATATGTAAATTTAGAATATAATTTAAAACTACATATTAAAATATTCTTCTAATGAATAAAAACATTTTTCAGTCAGGAATTGTTTCAGTGAACTACTGAATTTTTTTAAGTATGTGGCTTCTTTTATATTTTCAGGTAGATGATTGAAAACAGACAATCCCAAAATTGTAGGTGAATTACCTGAAACCTTATATTTTGTAAATGGAATATGGTAATTTTTTTTTTGACGTGTGTTAACGGAGTGAAAATCTCCAGTGAGAACAAATTTGTGTCTATATTCAAAAATAAATATTGACAATTCATGAATATAAACAGTTATTAAAGTCAATATTCTCAGTTGTTTGAAAATGTCTCTACAAGAATGTGTACTAGGAATTCCAGCTACTATTCTTAATATTCTTTTTTGTACTACGAAAACATATTTCGCCAAGGTGGAGTTTCCCCACAAACATATTCCATATCTAATTCGTGCAACAACCTGTGCATGGTATTGGGCCACTAGTTGAGGAATTTCAAGTATATGTTTGAGATTTCTGAACATGAAACATAACCTTTTTATCAAATTTTGACAGTGACCTTTCCAACTTATGTGTTTATCGATAGAAATACCAAGAAAATTGGTTTCGTCTAAGCTATCAATAGTAACATCATCATTTAACGTAGACGTAGTTTGGAAACACTATCTGCAGCGCGTTACATTCAAACAGCTATACAGTGTCACACATAAAGTTTGCGACATATGGAAGTTTTTTTTATTAATAGATATAAAGAAAGTTTTACTTCGCAGTTAGTTTATGCTTGAAAAATGAGTAAAAAACAGTATCCTTCCCTTTTTCATAAACCTGTCAAATTTGACATTTTTTTCGAAAATCCTCAAAAAATCAGTTATTTTTTTAATTTCGAAAAATGCCAAAGCAAAAAGTTGTTCAGTTTCTAATTTTATTCATTTGCTCCAAATTTGGACTCTCTACTGTCACTTCGACTGTTTTCCAATTTTTTTTAATTTTTCGAATCTTTCGCTCTACGAAAACAGAACAGAAAAGTATGATATTTCGAGTTTGTTTGTAACTGAATTATTGATCAGAAAAATAATCAAACTGAATAAAAGTCAATTAAAAAAAGAAATACGAGTGTAATAGGAATGAAGAGAAATTCGTTTATTCGATTACTAACATATTAACGCCCATACATTGAAAATCCGAATCAATTTTACAATAAAATGAAAAAACTAGATGAAATTTGCAACAACAAAGACGAATTTTTGTAGGTGATTTTTTTTTAATTTTCTGGTAACAGGCCAATGTGGGTATTTTCTGTGCAAGATATGATATTGAAGTCTCATATTCATCAAAATTATGAAATATGAATCATGTTACGTTCGAATCGATAGAGCGAAAGATTCGAAAAATTAAAAAAATTGGAAAAAAGTCGAAGTGATAGAGAGAGTCCAAATTTGGAGAAAATGTATAAAATTGGAAACTGAGCAACTTTTTTCTTTGGCATTTTTTAAAATTTCCAAAAAAAACTGATTTTTTGAGGATTTTCAAAAAAAATGTCAAATTTGACAGGTTTATAGTGGCACATAAAAAAAGGAAAGATGCTGTTTTTTACTCATTTTCAAGCACAAACTAACTGCGAAGTCAAATTTTCTTTACATCTATTAATAAAAAAACATATGTCGCGAACATTATGTATGACACTGTATATTATTTTCAAGATAAGTTGACAATTTTATACTCGAACTGTTTTAGTATAATCGTAGATACAAATAAATTGATTAACTATGGTCAGTACTCACCAATAACGTACATATATCCTGACTGCATATGTGTGTAGAAATTTGGAGCATCAGAAGAAACTTCACACTTGTATCTGCCAGTAACTTCGGGTTGCACGTTTTTCAGTACTACAGTATATGGGGTACTTTTCTGCATCTGAAAACAAACGACTCAATATACTTGGGAATATCTTTCAATGCATTTTTTTTTTTCAAATCTGTCAAACTTCAGAACCAGTGAATAATTCCAATACTACTGAAGTGATTTTCTGTGTAACCACACTACGCTAATGACACAAATGAATTAGACAAAAAAGAAAACGCTTTCACTTCATTTGCCTTTGCAAAGAAGGAGCATTTGAAGTACTCTATCATTCCTATAACGTACAGAGTTCCACAGGGCTCGCACCTTGGACTCATGCTAGTCGACATTGTTACTTATGACATCAGATAGTAAGTACTTTGAATACGTAACCATTTTGATGCGTACAATGCTATTTACCAAATTATCCTTCATTACTGATTGCATGAATATCAAATAAGACAAGGCCTTGTTCAGTAAATACTGTTTCATCAACAGATTAGAATTGTACATTGTCAAGTGGACCAGTGTTTCATCAAAGAAAATGACTAACCCGTTTACTTTCAGCATTCCATAATTTCTATTTTTTTAACAAACAACAATTTTGGTGATTTCGTTATTTGTGAATGTAGTAGAATTCTCCACAGAGTACTGCGATGGAAGTCGCTTATTTTGATTTAATTAAATCTAACTTTTTTCATCAGATACAAAAAATATTGATTGACTCAGTCATTACCTCAAAAAAATCTGACAAAATGATATCGATAAAAAAAAGTAACAAATATGCTTTCGTACTCACGTCTACATTGATTCCTGGCAGAGGAAACATCTGTGTGTTTGGTAGCTCCTTGGGGATATATCTATAGAATTCTTTGGTCCCCTTGTACCACTTGACCGTATATAGGGGCTCCCCTTCAAGATCGTACTTGCAGTGAAGTGTTACCGTGTCCATGATCTTCACTGCTACTGGAATTGTTACAGAAACGTCCTTCAATGCTGTTACCCCTGAAAAAAATTGATATTTCACAATACGGAATGAAGCAACTGTAGTGGGTGAGTTTGAAAGTATTGTGGCACCCTTCAGTATGGGCGATTGAGTGAGTCAGACATTGTTGGAATTGAATGACAAATATGATATATTTTCACGTAGTTTCCCAAATCATGGATGAAGCTTCATATGCTGCAAACAATTGAAATAATTCTTAATTGAATTGATGATTATTGAATTGAAAGGTCACAGTCACGGTCATGGAGAATGGGAAATACCTTCTCATCGTGACTACTGATTCTCAACCCTTAGGCAAAGACAAGCAAGATGAAGTCCTCTTCGACCATCAGAGTAGGACGGTGGAATGATGGACAATCTGCTTTCGAATCTGAAAATTATACAACTTCGCCGTAATATGGCAAAAATCCTAGCCAGACGAATGCTGATGGCTGTCATCACTGATTCACTTCTTCTGCTCAGGGTGAAATATGTTTTGACCCAATATTCACCTACCTCACGGACGTGGGGAGTGGCCTCTAGGATAAATTACATAATAATTGACGATTCATTTCCTTTATCGTGCTAAGAATTACATACAATTTTCTATAGGTTTTTCATTGTTGTTTTCGATAGAGCACATTTAAGTTCTTCCAAAAAGGTTAGTACAAATATGCATATAAGACTAACCATTATGCTAGAAACTTGACAACTGAAATAATGTTTCGACTTTATATTTTTCTATATATATATATATATATATATATATATATACAGTGCGGTCCAAAGGTATGGAATAAATTCATTTTTAGCGTTATTATGTATTTTATGAAAAAATCCTGAAACAGGTCAATTTTTATTGGCAATTTGACAATTTACAGTATGAAAATATTACCCCCTTCTTGCACCCCCTCTGAATTATGAGCACCCCCTCAAAAATTTTAAATGAGAAGGGGGGTCGTGTGGCATCTTGTTCGAAAGGGATTTTCATTATCTGTTCAGCAATACTAAGTTTTTCATATTTGGTGCAACCATAACGAAGAAAATTTTTTATTAAAATTTAAAAATATTGACACTGTAAATTATGTATCCGTTGAAACAACCTGAAACAGGTCGATTTCTATTCTCAATTTGACAATTTATAGTATGAAAATATCACCCCCTTCTTGCACCCCTTCTGAATTATGAGTACCCCCTCAAAAAATTTGAATGAGAAAGGGGGTTGTGTTGCACCTTTTTCATAAGGGATTTTCATTCTCTGTTCAGCAATACTGAGAAAATTTATTCTGAATATGTAAAATGTTGATAGACTGAAGGAAATAATGTAACATAATGTTTAGGAAGTATATTTCAATTTGTTTTACAGTTAAATTAAATGTTCAAAATGACCACCATTCACTTCTTGACAATAAGCAAGGCGATCTTGGAATTATCGTAGAACATTTTGTAGGACCTCAGGGGTTATGTTGTTAATTTCTTCCTATATCCTAGTTTTTAAATCTGCAATATTGTCTGGTCTATTGAAATATACTTTTGATTTTAAATAACCCCATAAAAAGTAATCGAGAGGAGTCAAATCGGGGGATCTAGGCGGCCATTCAATCGTTCCACGTCTGCCAATCCACCTATTGGGAAAAACTTCTGTCAAATAATCTCGAACAATACGTGTGTAATGCGGTGGAGCTCCGTCTTGTTGATACCAAATTGATCTATCTATTCCATTTGGATCATTAACATCGGGAAAAAGTCTTTTTAATGTAGGCACTAAAAAGTTCATCAAAAAACCTAGATAAACCTCACCATTAATTGTGCCTTCAAAAAAATAGGGGCCAATAATTTTGTTTTTAATGATACCAGCCCAAACGTTCACTTTTTTGGGATATTGTGTGTGAGCCTCACACATCCAATGAGGATTTTCTCTGCTCCAATATCTACATTGTCGGCGGCAAGTTGTATACTTGTCATATGCGGATTTTCCTCAATCGCTAACAGTACATCTAACTTTTTCTCCTCATCCAATGCAGCATTTCGACCTGGTTTTTGACGAGTTTTTACATGTCCAGTTTCACGGTATTTTGTTTCTATTCTGCTAACTGTAGATTGTGATACGTGTTGACCAGGGTATTTATTATTGAACATTTCACAAACTTCCGTTTGAGTTCGTGTTTTATTACCGCATCCAAGCATAATTAAAATGTCTATTCTTTGAGTTTCGGATAAATGAGCCATAGATGAATCGAATACACACAAAAATATTTTTCAATACACCGACGTCTGCCAGCAACTCACAAATATCAAAATAACAGTAGTTTACTAGATTGACATTATATTATTTATGGGTTTTGTGAATAATTTTTTGGTGTCTTCAACGACTTTTTCCTGACTTTTTTAGCAAGACAGATAAGAAAGTATAAATTGTCAAATTGAGAATAGCAATCGACCTGTTTCAGGTTTTTTCAACGGATACATAATTTACAGTGTCAATATTTTTAAATTTTAATAAAAAAATTTCTCAGTTATGGTTGCACCAAATATGAAAAACTTAGTATTGCTGAACAGATAATGAAAATCCCTTTCGAACAAGATGCCACACGACCCCCCTTCTCATTTAAAATTTTTGAGGGGGTGCTCATAATTCAGAGGGGGTGCAAGAAGGGGGTAATATTTTCATACTGTAAATTGTCAAATTGCCAATAAAAATTGACCTGTTTCAGGATTTTTTCATAAAATACATAATAACGCTAAAAATGAATTTATTCCATACCTTTGGACTGCACTATATATATATATATATATATATATATATATATATATATTAATTTCTTTGGAATTATTCGGAATCAACTAGGATTGTGTGTGAAATTGACGAAATAATAGGGTTTCAAAAACAAGAGAGAAACAACATTAGTATCGGTTAGACTCCAATAGCGTCAGGACCAATATGAAAGCAAGATTCAGCCGATATGATGTGCTACCTGGGTTATATCTGATAGAGCTCGCCAACCGTGCGTTGGATCGCACGCAATTAGATAAGGCTCCCGTCTTGCCAAACTCGTACAAATTCTTCGAAAACTTCGCACCCAGATTGGCTAGTGAAGAAGCAACTGATTGACGAAAAAATGCCTGAGATGATTTAGATATTGACGAGAAATGAGAAATTATCACATTATTTTGAACTTTCCCCTGGGAATTATCGACAAACTCAACAATCATCATTGAGGTTAGTTATTTGTATTTGAATCGATATGGTTTATTAATAACTTGCGACATGAATGTGAAACCGCTACAAAATCAGTATTTCCCTCTGGGGTATTTTCATTTCTGCTAAATCCTTCGCCTCGGTAATCTAATGATACGTTTGCAGAGGCAATTAAAGGGAAACCATCTGACCGTTTTCATTAAACGTCCCGGAAATGGCCAGACTATAATTTGTCTTCGTTCCCTTTTCAACTCAACGTCGATCTGACATGCTATGGCGGGTTAATTGAATTAATAAATGTATCCGAATTCGAGGGATAATTAGCAGACGTTTTTGACTAATTGCTGTGTTTTGATTAGGAGGGCGATTCATCAATTTGTTTGTTCGACTACCAGATATGCAGGATTGAATGTGTTCGTTAAGATTTTCCATTGAAATATCCCTGGAAAAACTCAACTGTGTGAAATAGGAACAATTTATCTTGATTGGCAATTTTCATGTCATTCAACTTGTTTTGACTGTGATGGTGATTTTCCTAACGTCTTTGGCAAATATTCAACCTCATATTGCACAGTTCAATGAAAACTTAAAGTTTCTAGATCCATAGCTTGCTACTTTTGAGAGCCAATGGTAAGTCCAAGGAAAAATTCACACCTTAATTTTCAAGCCAATCAGAGACTCGTTTTTTGATTGGTTAACATGGTTGGTTGGTTGGTTGGTTAAAGGTTGACGAGCTAGATACCGGGTTTACCTCAGAGGTTTTCCTTAACACTGAGACCAGCTCGATCCTATTGTATTGTTCTGTCGTCAGTGTAACCTAGTTTTTTTTTTAATTGAACAACGTGGTTGAAACCCTTTATGGGCACCTCATCCGGCCTGTTTCACACATCCCACAAGGTAGTGTGGGAGTCCCCTGAGTCTGAATTGAATCCCCCTCAGGTATACCCACTAAACACTCCACCTCGTGCGTGGTAGGCTCGTCCAGCCACTCAAGGCTGACCCGATGACACGTAGGCAGATGCCCATTGGATCGTACCATACCACTTTCTCGGGCCATCGGAAAAATTCTGCAGTCGCTGTGGTTTGAACCAGCGACCGGCAGCGTGAGTGATTTAAACTTTGATGCTTTAACCACTTGGCTACCTGGCCTCTGGCCTACCTGGTGGTTCCTAGTTAGATAGGCCTGTGTTTTTCACTAGGTTTAGAAGTCTATTTACTTGGTGTTTCGGATTCATGCCTGTTTCTAGGTTGATCCATCCGAATATTCTATTGCTCTTGTTGAGCAGCGCGTCGCATTCGAAGATTATGTGAGAGGCTGTTTTCTCCTCGTCACCACAGAGTCTACAGTCCACGGTTTCTCCCTTTATTCCCATGGTATGTTTCCTAAGGCCGCATTGTCCGGTTAGTAAGCTGGTATCTCAGATCTGTTGAGGTTGAGTGTGTCAGCCGTCAGTGTTAGGCTCAGGTGCCTCACCATAGCTGTGCTGTGTCGATGCCCTTCGATTTGGTCCCGATATATTTGGTGTTTTGATCTCTTCCACTCATTGATTAGGTGTCCGCATCGGGATTTGCTAATTCCAAACGCTAGTTCTGGATCTGTGAATAGTGATTCAGATGCTTTCTTTGCAAGTTGGTCTGCTTTTCCATCGCCTTCAATTTCCCTATGTCCGGACACCAACAGAAGTGTAACCTAGTTACGTTTTGACAGTTGATTCAGGCTCTGAAGACATTCCCAGACTTGCCTTGACTTTATCTGTATTGAGTTCAGAGCTTGTATAGTGCTCTGGAAGTCAGATATAATGTAGCTGTGTTTTTTTTTTCATACACACGGTCTAGATTTATCTGTGTGCATGACCTTATGTCATGTGTCTATGCTTGGAATACTGTGGTGTTGTTATCTTTTTGGCCTCACCCCGTATATTCCTGCTCCTGTTCCTTCATCTGTTTCTGAACCAACTGTGTACCAGATAATAGCTGCATTCTTTCGACACATTAGTTCAGAAACATTCAGAACGTGATTATGAAATCAAGTTTGTGAAATAGGGATCCGGATCACAAATATGATTCCTCAAAAGAACGAACTTCTTATTTTTGTGGTTATGTTTTGTATGGAACCTAACCTTAGAAGCAAAAAAATAATTTTTTGATGCAAAATGGATCGGCATATTGAACCATTTAGTGATAAATGTATTACCGATTACATCACATCGTTTTATCTAGTTACAAAACGCAAACGGCATATGACACAGAACCACAAAGGTGAAGTTCGATATGTTCCAAACATTCCAATCACGAATTCCGGTATGTTCCTCAGGGGCAGGGGGATTACGGATCATGTTCACAAAATAACTGTGGTGGGGATGAAACACATTTAGAAAGAACAAGGACATCTCGATCATGATCATAATTTCTCGTTTTGTTCAGAACATTTGTGTCGAAAGAATACACCTAATGTTTCCAAATGATTGTGATTCCACTCCCGAGTCCCATTCGTTCCACTTGAGCAGCGTTTTGAATGGTTTTTCGTACGAGCATGTAGTCTGATATCATTTCCGGTTCAGTAATGTTGACTTCATGGATGATTTTGGTGTGCCCAGTTGGTGGTTGGATTATCCAATTACCTGTTTGTTTGAGTCTGTATGCACTCATCCTCGCCTCCCCCATGACTGATGTCTAAAGGTGGGAGGTTTAGGATAATTTCCGTAGCACCGGTTGTGATTTTCCATGAAGTGATCTCGATTTTGATGTATATACATCAATAGTTGAACAATAAATAAACCAATAAACATTGGGAATATTATATTCTCTGCATAATCTTCTACAGGAAGACCGTGAAAATACAATGGATGGTGCTCATTGCCATAATTCTATAAAGTAGGAATAATTGGGTATATTGCATTTTTTATATCTACTTCTATCGTACTATTCCGATAACGATTTTGAGAAGACACACATTGAGTTTTGCACGGGTTGATGAATGAAGAATAGCTATATACCAGCCACAGAGACTCTGAAGAGTGAAGTGAATTGTATGCTATAGGATACACTCACCTTTCTCGGAACAAAAGTTTTGTGTCGTCAGCATATGAGCAAGACAAGGCTTCTGGTGAAACTACAGGCAACTCATTAATATAAATTACAAACAACATCGGACCCAGAACAGAGCCCTGGGATACTCCAATTCCTTTGGGTCTAGATGTCGATATGAATTGATTTTGAATATTTTCTGCACTATGATTTATTTCAACACTTTGGATGCGATTTTATAATAATAATAAATTGCTTGTATTAATAGCAGGACAAGTTACAAACACTTTCAAAAGGCAGAGTTAGCGCTTACCCGTGTAGGACAGGTTCGTAGTCTCTTACACTCAACAGTACACATGAAAACTAATGGAATTTGAGACAAAATTTCATTGAGAGATTCCTATAAATACAAGTCAAAAATAGAATATAAATCTATTACGATGCAAAACCATCCCATTGTTCGACTCAGAAATTAGGAATATGGAAAAAAATAAAGCGTGGAAAAGTAAAGAACTAGTTAAAGATACGATTTGAACCAATCATGAGGTTTTCCCCTAACTCCAAAATTATGACGTTTTTGTGATTTTTTATTGTTTTCAGATCACATCATACAATTTCATTGATATCATTTTTGTTTTTGTGGTGCCAAAATATAGTGCTGTTATGAACAAAAAAAAAATTATTCTGAATCCTGGGTATTATCATTATTATATTATAAAAATAAAATTTGCCCAAGTATGGAACCCTGAGGAACTCCATAATTAATACTCTTCAATTCCGAATGTGATTTCTTCAGCTTCAGCTGCAGAAAAATTACAAAATGCAGTAGTTGCTACTTTCTCAAAACTAATTCCAAAACATACTTCATATGGAAGAGTTAAGATTGCATTTTTGCATAGTTGATTACATTTTGGGAGCTCAAAAATTCAGTCATTATCGAATGAATTTGTTTTCCAATAATTTTTTCCAAAAATAGTATGAGTGAAATAGGACGAAAGTTGGATCGATCGTCGATAATATCACTTCATGTTTGGGATTTACTGAAGACGTTTTTAGAAAAGATGGAAAACTGCCAATATGAGATGAATCATTTACTGATCAGCAAGAATACTCAGAAAAGATTCAGGAATATTTTGAAAATTAGTAAGAGAAATTTCACATAAACCAGTTGCTGCTTATTATTTTCGTTCAAAAGAAATCAATACTTATATTTTGAAGAAAAAACGAACCATATTATGTTGTAGAAATTTTCTACAGCTTTTTTTCATATTTTTCAATTACTAATGAATACAGACCAAGCTTTTTGCTGGTGTACAATAGTGAAATTCCCAAAAAAGTGTTAAATAATGAATTTTCCACAACAAAAAATTAGTTCCGAATTAAACTGTTTTGATATTGAAATTTTCCCCGACCGTGTTGAAAACTCCAATTTACCACACCCCTACAACGTGGGACGCTTTTGTTTTTTCAAGTAGTCGAACTTTCCATCTGTTTTGTTCCCATGGTTCTCCGCAGAACAATGAATATACAATTGATCGGCCCCAAACAAACTTTTTCAAATCAGCAAAGTACGTTCTTTTTCGGGATTCGACGTTGGAGTTGATTCAAATGAGTTCATCTGGAAGGTCTGATTTAATGAAACATTTTGTGCGAGTGAAACGGGACTTTTTTGAATACTTTGTAAAGGAATATTTATCGGCGAATTTAGTTGTTCGGAAGGAGAAAGTAATTCTCCAACTCGAGTATTTTCAAACACATCAGTGGTTTTCGATATTTACTCAATTTTCAAATTCTCATCTCCAATATAGTATATGTGATCGATTTATTCAGATTATTTCAGTATACAGAACAATTATTATTATTGTTAAAATTAACATTACTTGGATCTCCATAGGATTTCACCTGACCATTTCTTGTATTATTGTGAACATCCTGAAAAATAAATAAAAGTAAAATGCAAATTTTCACCTTCAGATTTTTCTTCAAGTTATATAGGGTCTTTCTCAATATCTATCAGATGTAGTTCAATGTCCAGCGTGGCTTTAGCCGGGGAAGTAATTGTTTTCTGTTAGATATTACAAAAAAGTAACTTCAATTTTATCGTAGGGTCTTTCCATTTCCAGAGGAGTCATGTATTGATTCAATTTTCAATTGAGAATGTTTCTCTTTAAAACATGAATCCCTTCCAAGAGAGGTTATCTTGTACGATGGAAAATAGAGACTAAATTCCAACTTTCAGTTGCAGATGATTCCACAACTGACTTCATGAACATCCTGTTCATATTTTCAATGAAATCTACTTTTGCTCAGTTTCATTTTCAAGAAATCTCTATGTTTGAGAGAATTAATTAGTACTTATGTTATCCATGGTTTCAGTTTCACAGACTGCTCTCTCAAAAAATCAGATTTTGTACATTTATCAATAGATCCTTTGTTCTAACCAGGAAGCAGAGAAATATAAGGAAAGATTATCACAAATACAAAGTATACCATCAGCATTCAATAATCAAACACTTGAGCTTTCATCATATTCATCCCTCAGATGATGGAAAATGGAATTTGTATCGTTACGAAAGTTCTTTTTTCCAATACAAAACATGAAAGTTTATACTTTGAAATTATTAACCTCATTCTGCCTTCGCAAAGAGAACTGAGATCATAATGTGAATCTAGAAAGGATGTTCTTCTCCTTGTGCAGTACTAAAAATAAACATGAAGGATCAAAACAGTATAATAAAAAATGAGATCCTTTATAGTCCAATCATACCCTCATTCCCAAGATGGGGATTTTTGAATTGGAATACGCAACTCCGTAATCCCACGAAAACACTTTTTTCAATAAGCATAATTGTCTCCTGTTGCTCCTGCACTCCATAATAACAAACTTATGAATAAAACATGAGGCTGCATGCAAATATAATGAAGGCCGCTCTGGAAGGAAAGCAGATAATCTCATATAATCGAAAACATATCAAGATTCCTCCAAGAAAAACAACGTTACGGAAAGTAGGGAGATAAAAGGAAGAAGCTTCTATTAAAATGAAAACTTTCCGGGTTCTCTTTCTGCTAGGAGTTTTATGACCTCAAATCATTTATTGGGAACGTGAGTAGTAGCATTTTGTTTGTTTTGCCCAATGGAGTTTTTTGTTATATGATGTTTAATTAGCGATTTACTCTTCTTGATTGCTCGAAGACAAACATTTTCAGATAATTGAATTGATTTTGTCACTTTATAGAAGACAATCAAGGAAAGACCGACTTCTTGAAGGTGGAACGGGTAGATTTTTATATTCAAAGAGAGGCCGGGATTCATTTATTGAAGCTATCATTACAAGAATATTTTTTTGTTCTTGCGTAAAAGAAAGATCATTCAATTTCCAGAAAACTTCGAGTATGCCTCAGGGAACACTTTCCGAAGCAGTGAGTTCCACAGCTTTGCCGTTTGTTTGGACTGAATCTAAAAGTAACAATATGTCTAAAAGAGCTGCACTCCATTCTAGTTTTGTTGAAATTATTATTTTCATCAACCATTTGCACCCCTACGCGCAACCCTCAGAAGTCTTTGAAAAACGTACACTAGCTAGGGAAGACGTAGCCCTCACCTTTCAACGTGTGATACTATACACGGGATCGATGACCGTGCTGAGATTCAATCACATGCACTGGGAACAGAATTCCAAGACTGGTCAGATCTGTGCCCTATGAATCATAATCAAATATCGGCAGTAGCTCTTGGATTCAAATTGTTCGCGTTCCTTTTCCGTTCTTTTCTATTCCCAGGGGCTGATATCGGAGCTTTGGAAGAGGAAGCAGTACGGAGAGTACTAATAACAATAATAATAAACTTCTTTATGTTGTTGAATAATAACAGAACAATAAATTGCGTGTGAAGCTAACACTGAATAAAATAGGGATAATCACGCAATTACCAATATGTCTAAAAATTCGTCAATCGTATAAGGTTCCAGATAAAGTAAAGTTCGTGATTTTTCAAACAATTTAAAATGAAAATTTTCGAAAATTAGATTTTCTTCCAACTCAAATATTGCATTACTTGACCTTGATCGCATGTGAGTATTATGAAAATGCAAAATCCCCGAGAGTATCACTTGATCTGATAGAAAACTTCCTTCTGAATCCGAAAATGTACTTGTTCTTCGAATCAGAACGCTAATTCACTTAGAAAAAGTTTGTGGATAGGTGCATTTTGTCGTCGAAAACTTGCCTTATTTTCGTCGAATTTAATTTCCGAGGTGAGATTCGAAATCAGCTTGTCGAGATACGTTTGAGGTAAGTTGGTGATTTTTCGAAAAAAATAAATAAAATTTTTCGATAATTCGATTTCCTTCAATTTCGAATATTGCATAACTTGACTTTGATCGCCTGTCAATATTTTCAAAATACGAATAACTTGATATGATTTTCTTCTGAGTCCGAAAATGTACTTGAAGTTTGAACAGAAATTTATTTCACTTAGAAAATGTCAATTTTGTGAATAGGTGCATTTTTGTGTAAAAAAATTTCTCTTTCTGAGTTACCCCTTTGTGAAATTCAATTACTGAGGTAAGATTCGGAATCAGCTCGTCGAGATACGTTTGAGGAAAGTATGCACTTTTTCAAAAATTGGATTTCTTTCAATGTCGAATATTACTTGACTTTGATAGCCAGTGAATATTTTGAAAATGCAAATTCCTCGCAGTTATCACTTGATCTGGTAGAAAGTTTTCTTCTGAATCTGGAAATGTAGTTTCACTTCGAATTAGAAGGTATTCCACTCAGAAATTATCAATTCAGTTAATAATGGTATTTTTTCGTCGAAAAATTGCCACTTTTCAGTTACTCATTTGACGAATTCAATTTTTACGTTAAATACGTTTAAGGGAAGTTTGCCATTTTTAGAAGAATAAAAAACAAAAAATTTTCGAATATTGGATTTCCTTCAATATCTGAAGTTGCATTACTTGAATTTTAACAAATGTAAATAGTTTTAAAATACGAAATCGCGAGTATCACTTGATTCAATACAAAATTTCCTTCTGAATCCGAGAATTTACTTGTTCTCCGAATTACAAAGTTAGTTCATTTATAAAATGTCGATTCTGTGGATAGGTGCATTTTTTTAGTCAGTTACCCCTTCGTCGAATTAAATTTTAGAGGAAAGATTTGGAATCAGCTCGTCGACATTTGATGGAAGTTTGTGATTTTTGAAAAATTAAAAATAAAAATTTCCTCGGCAGGAATCAGAATTTCTTAAAGAAACAAAGGTCTTGCTCAGTTCTAAAAAAAAATTTTACTTTGATTTCTCTCAAGTTTTTTTGGCATTTCTGTCAGCAACATCCCACCCAGTTCGAGGATGGAGTGCTGAAGTCCCACTATCTCAATGCGCTACAGAAATACTCTGCCGTTGAGTGTACACCTCGAGCAACACAAAGTAAGAGTAGCCCGCATAGATAAGCCCTAGCTTGAGAATAAACATCCAATTTCATACTTTTCTAACAGTGAATGAACCCGAAGTTCCTCGTAACAACTGAATTAATTTTACCTCACTAAATCACTAGTATTTATTATCATGTGTGTAAGCTGTCAGATCGTTGTCTACAAAGTTATTACGTTGTCAACTTTGTTCACCACGTATAACAGAATATTTTGTAATTCGGAATCGATTTGCCCTAGAGATATACACCTGATTACCATTTTGTGATACCAGGGGGGCATGCTTCTATATTAATAGCATCGGGTAAGACAGAATCACGTACATGTTTTGGCCCATAATAATAGAAATTGATCAATTTACATTTCCATTTGTTTCCAATAATTAATCAAATTCTACTTGTCTTTTGTCATATGCGTCAATGACATAAATTCTCCACCTCATTTTGCTATTGGCTATGAGCCGTTGAAGCCGTCGATACAGGATGATGACAATTGTACCAGCGTCTGTAGCAAATGAACCTCTTTTCTCTGTATACGAATTCATTTACAGACACCTCTTAGCCGAGCTCCGTGGTAAACAAAATAAAATTTTTGTTACCTCTTTCTCGTATTCCACTAAAAAAGATGGTAGCAAAAATTGTCGCCCAACTGTAATATCATGTTAATGATTCACACATACGATTAATCCGTAATTTCTTCCATTATTATCAATTATGGTGAAGCTTCAAACAAACGGAGAATATTTAGATCAGTGTTCCATGTGCAATGAATCTCAGGTTCGTGGCAATATATTTTGTGAAAGATTGGACCCAGTATTGATCCCTGAGGAACACCATGGGTTAATTATGATGAGGCTCAGATTTCTGCATTCAGAGGCTTCCTACCATCTGAAGAAAGATTGCGTATTGTTTGTCGAGACCAATAAAATGAAGAATTGTTGTCGATACAGAGTTGCACAAATGTGCTGACGTATACACGTTATCACTCCAGGTACACACCTCCGAGCAATAAAAGATATAGAGGTGCCACTTCAACATGCACAACACACGTTGTTATGATAGCTGCATATCAGTATCCTTTGTCATAGAATGTCGGTGAGGGGTAACCTCCGACTTCGGAGGAAGAGATTTGTTATTAGTATGATATTCGGATGTGAGCTTAGAACCAGTGGCGGCGTGCTGATAAATTTTTTTCATGTTATATTTTCATCTATAGACGACCACATGCCTGGCTGGAAAACATGTGTGTTTTCAAGAGAAATTGGATTTTTGCTGACAAAGCATAGAGATAGGTCATAAATACTGAAAAAGTAAATGAATATATATATATATATATATATATATATATATATATATATTTTAAGGGTTAAATATGGGCCGTCATGTATCTCTAAAGAAATCTCTGCAGACAAACCAAACAACAACTTTATAGTGATGTAGTCTTGATTTGCTCACAGTGTGGAGAGGTTCCTTTGCTGAAGTAGTCTAATTTTCAGTATCTGATGATTATAGTTCTTGTTCCTACTTGTAAACAGTTTCTTCTTGTACCATCTGTGTCCATATCATCGGTTTCACAATCACTAATCCTCCCTAAATAGCACACATTCAAAACACACACACACACCTAACTGCCAAGTTATTATATTGTTATAGCTGCAGAACAGTGAAGTGAAGTCCATGACCAACAAATTCAAACTAAAAAGACATCACTGAACTATGTATTACGAACTCGAAAGACATTACAACAAGACTTCACAACCTTTATGAATAAATAAAGTTATCAGTAGAATATCTCGGAAAACATATATATCTTTGAAGCTATAAATCCTATACAGTAACCAACAATTTTATTATACTGATAGGAAAGCATATACCTATTTAGAATTTCTCAGAAAATGTTATTCTTCAAAAAAAAATGCTGCATCTTCCCAAACTCGAAATTCACTATCCAAACTGTGCTTATTTCCATTCGTCTTAATAAGGAAATGAAAAATTAGAGTTCAATAAACAAAAAAAAGTCCCTGTGATAATCCAGTACCCATTAGATTGGGTCTTTGATAGCTAGTTGATTATGATTTGAATTTAGTTATGAATAGTGGAGTTTGCTAACTTACTCATATTATTTTTAGTGTGCTTACACTGCAACAAGTTTTTCCTAATTATTGATAGGTAATTGTTTTTGAAGTTGACTTACATAGTAACAAAGTTGTTTTTACAGCTATTTCAATGAATAGCGTGTTTTTGCCTAAAAATCTGGATAAAAATGATTGAAGTCAACTCATATTTTAATACCACTCAAAACGTCTATACGGAATTCCAATCAAATATGGTTTATGCCATGATTACCTTGCTGCGACGCCCATGGTTTGATTTGACAAGGCGATAAAAAGTCGTAACAATCATGATCGCCAAGTTAAGAGTGAATATTATACGGAATCACAACCTGATCAACGAGTACGAGCGGGAATATCCGACAATGTCCTCTTTTAACATGACTCGGGCATTGATGTTTGTAAACAACGTCGAGTAGATTGCTTACAAGAGATACAAATGTCCTCCCTACATATTTTATTGCTCGGAGGTGCACCCACGTCTCATTCAATGACAACCCGCCCACGAATATGGATAAACGCAACATAATAATCGCCATCATCGGAGTGGAATCGCCCAGACATTTCCAGGCCGATCCACCAACCAAACAGTATAACCGCGCAGAAATTACAAGTCGGTGTCGGCGTGGAATTGGTTGTTTAGTTAACCAAGAGTAATTGCCCACCGTGGACCCATGTAGATATAATTAAAGTGAAACGTTATGGTGAGCGGCGACGAGCAGATGAAATGTGAAATTCCGAACGGTGTGGGATTCCCACATGCACGTATCGCGAGCACTGTTGTTGATTGCTTGATGTATTGTTGAACGATGATGGAGGATGTTTTATGATGAGTTCGAAACGTTTTGAGGTACACAATGTGTTCGTTGGAATATGTTTAGGGAAATCTCTCAAATTTGATGAGAATAATGATATGGTCAAGAAGTTTTTCCTTCTTGTCTGGAAAATCATTTGAAGAACCAATCAAATACACGAACAAACAGAATATCAACTGGTTTAGCAAGAATCTGAAATGAATGAGATATGAACTTAAAACGAATAATATATTGACATTATCGTTATAGACACATGAAGCAATTGGTACAAGAATTGATCAAAATGAAAAAACAATTGATAATGTTAGACAAAGAACAAATGAAGATTTCATTGAAATGTTTAGCAACAAATCCAAATGAATTTGGTAATTGATGAATAGAGATAGGTTCTAATGTACTGAAAACCAAAATGACCATTTCAGCAGAATTCCTTTATGCCTGTCGATAGACGAAAACAATTGGCCCATAATGTTATCGACTATCTCATTGTTAATAAAATAATTCAGAATGACGAATCACAAAAATATGACATTTAGAATGTATCGATTACAGGGAGTTGAACGCTCTTATAATGATAGATCGATAAGATCGATACTCATTACCACTAATTCATGACCAACTGTACATGCTGAGAAAATTTTCACAACCCTCAGTATGAAGTCTGGATTTTACGAAATACCCATTGATTCAGAGTACGTTCATATACTCGGCTTTGTTCCAACTGATAGCAACTTTGGATATGTTCGAATGCCATTGGGCTAAGCAAACACACCAGCTGTATTTTCACGGGCCATAAACAAAGCATTCGCTGAACTTAGGAATACAGTTACACTGGTTCATATGGATGACATTTTGCCTCCTTCCAGAACATTCTAAGGAAACTCGCATGCTGTTGATACTGCCCTGATGACATTACGACATTTCTTCCTAAACTTGAGAAAATACCGTTCGTTGGAAAAACGAGCCCTAGGAACAAGGTGTTTGGAATTTTTCCATGGTGATGACAAACGGATGTGAGAATTGAGCTTGCATCACAAAGCTGACAACGAAACCATTGTCCGGAAAGAGAAACGGAAAGCTGATAGAAAGTAAATCTTTGAAAAACTTACATCCAGATCTATAGTGAATGTGTTTGACCTTGAATGGATGCCTGCTGTATTGGATATAGGAAGTCTCAAGGCAGAAGTTTGACAGAATAATTGGATATTTCAGCAAGAAAAATACAAGAAAAATTAAATTCTTGTGTACTGGAGACATTGGCGGGAGTGAAGCATTTCCATGGAATTGAATACACGCAATGCTTTCAAATCAACCTCAACAAAAATGTGTATTTTATCCAGAATGTTGGGTCCACATGCAAGATATGCAAAACAATTTCAGTGTCATTCACCGTAGAGGTTGCTCAATACCACACGTTTATAATTTGAGTAGAAACACTGATTTCAAACAAAAATGGTAGTGGAATGAAAATAATCTCCGATCAGCAGTAAACAAAGACAATTGAAGAGGTAAATGTCACCATATAATCACACTGGACCAATATGTGAGCCAGAGTATTTTTCCAGCTTATTTACCATAGTCAGGATTTAAAATGAATATTTTACCTGAGCAGAAGCATGAAAAATTAGCAGGAGAGCACTGATAACAATTGACAGTATTTCTGAATCTCGAGACGTATTCTGCGAGGGCTCTAACCTCTATTTGATACTTGAAACGCTATGTTTTGAGAATAAGCACATATCTGAATCTGAACTCACTGAAAAGAATTTTTTAATACTCGCCGAGTAACGAGTAAAAATTTTACCTCTTCCCATTCCCCTTCTCAGAAGTAGAGAAAACTTCTATTATATATGAGAGTAAAATATATATTATAATTTGCCACACACTTTGAGAGAAATTCCCAGATAACACATTCTTCGAAATCAAATCAAAGAAACACTCTTGCTCCAATCCTACAGTCCTACAGTAGTTCAACGATGATGTTCATTCTCTTGTGTTGTCATATTACTTTGATAAAATGTTTGTATTCGTCAACTTGTTTCATGAATTAGTTTACTATTTGTCAAATTTCGATATAAACTCACTTCAGATTACAGAACGCTTTGTCAATAAATGTAATTTTTCTAGGACAATAAGACATATGAATTGATCAAAATTATACCATTACGAAAAAAATCAACAGCTGTCATACACATCTTCCGATATCCCTATAAAAGAAGTTTCGCCGAGAAACTTCAATACCCTGGCCAGGATTTCGCTATATTCACACTCCCCAGGGAAAAACCGGATATAACTTCCGTCATGCTTATTTCCCACAACAAATCCCAGGAAATTCAGATGCACCCCTCGCGTTTCCTTCAGCGATTTCAAAATTCAAACACGACCCGTGTTAGAAGCCCACCTAGGTAGTTAGGCCGGTCCTCGGAAGCTACGTAATTTTCGACAACTTCCATACTTCCTTACTATTAGTACGGTTGCCAAAAGCAATCCCCTCAAATTTTTCATCAGGTTTTTCTTACTTCTGAATATTTACCAGGACATATTGAGCTACAATATAATGGATGACATGTTGTCACCCTTGGGCAACTCGATGTATTTATTATGGCGACCAATATTGCGACTATAAATTACTTTAATTTGGAAACGGTGATTTCGTGCCACTTTGGCGAATAAAACAATTTCTTTAGAATTCGTTTTTCAGGAGCACCATTGAGTATGTGGGGATTGACGTGAAAGAAACATTTATCCATCATAAGTAATGTAATTTTTATAATATTTACAAGTATGGTGTAGTCTCTACGAAAGTATCGTCTTCAGTTGATTCAAAAACTTTGTCTTCAGCCTGTTCCACTTCTACTTCTGCAAATTGCATCGAATCATTGGGACAAACAGTATTTTTGCACATGCCAAATATGGTGCATGGTAAGATGACAATTGTTCTACTACATCTATCCCTCTTACATGGCAATACACTTTGACAAGAGCACTCAACTAATTTCAGAATTTTCAGAGGTGCAACTTCAATATTTTCAGGTAGAGTTGTGGGTAGCAGGCATCTTATGTTCTCTTTCTTATAGAAGCCTCGAAGCAGTGGATCCATATCTGGTGGGACTGATTCCTTCGAGATTTTTCAAATGCAAGTTCATACGTGAAATGGCTCGAGTTTTCTTCAAACGCTGAATTTCTGGTAGCAGGCAGTCTCGTTGTTGAGATGACTCACTTCGAACTTTGTTTACCCATAGTTTCACACAAGCCTCTGAAGTTGTGTTGCATCTATCTGCTCTGTAACATGCAGTCATAAATTTATGTGCTTGCCGTTTCATTTCACACAGATCAGCATGTAGATTTCCAACCAATGACAAGGAGTGCCATCTTTTCAAAACACTGATAGCTTTTATTTTCACAATGCAAGAACACATGGCAGTAGTATCACAGCCAGTGATAGCATGAAACGCTAGCACATCAGATATTACTTTCCTACGTTTAATAGCAGACACTCTTAGGTTGATTCGTGTACACACCTGGACAGGAGAATTCATCAAAATTGCTGCAGGTATCTTCTCAAAGTTGTGAAAGTACAAAGGGGGCAGCAAAACATAATGTGAGAAAATGATGGGTTTAATTCACTTTGAAACATATTTTCTTCCGTTTAGTGCATTTAAATAAAACGTTTTTGTAAGTTTGTTTATTGAATATATCGAGTTGCCCAAGGGTGACGGGATGTTATCATTAATTTTCCTACAACTCAATAGGTCCTTGTACTAATTCAGAAATGAAAAAAAAAACTTGGTACCATAATTTTGGGTTGACATGAAGTATATGGTTTGGCAACCGGACTATATCCCGCGCTATTTCGTTTCGCCGGAACTCAAGACTTGCTCCCAGATAAGTAGCACGGGAACTCTTGGGAGTACGGCAAACCGGTGGCCATTAAAGCAGGCGCTTCGGTCTACCGTGCGCGCGGTATTACGTGTTCGTCTTCATTATTACTCAATTCCTTCAACATTAATGGCTAATTGTCGAAACTCGTTGCAGGAGTCGTTGCTTATCCTGGCCGGACCCTTGTTCTCATTTAATTAGGAGAGGCCCTTGTGAGGAAGTTGTTGGCTGGGTCGATGTAGTTGGAAGTGCAATTGGCGTTTATCCCTGGAATAAGGAGTGAGAAAGATCTTCAAGATTGACAAAATGGGACGGGACATGTTGAATACATCATCGAGTACTCTTAAGGTTGCCGGAAAAAGTACAAAAAAAATTATTAATGAAATTCTTAAAATTTGATCTCATTGTAGCAAGATATTCAGGGCTACAAAATTTCCAGAAGTGACGGGTGAGCTCCCAAATAACAATTTCAGTTTGTTATAGCCCTCAGAAGCCTCTGAAGAGCCTAACAAGTACAGCTACGACAAAAATGATTTGCTGTTACAACATCCATAAAAAACCTCTTTTTTAAATGAATTAATTAAATACTTCTTTCGGAAACATGCTTTTGTTTTTAAAGCCAATATAAGAATTATTTTGGACAAGAAAATCTCCAGAAAATCAAAGAGTTTGTTCCGAAATACCTATTTTATTTTGATGTTTTGTGATATGATATTATTGAATATTAAGTTCTTGTTACAAAACTGGATAATTTTCAGTAATTTTCGGTGTTAACAAAAACTAAAAATAACTTTGCACCAAAAAATTTGAAAATTATTTAACTCCTCAGAAAAATTGACCGTGGTTAACACCATAGTTGTGTAATTTGTAATATTACAGGCTTTTAAAATAAACCGTCGTATACAGGATGCTGTCTATTTATCGTTTTAGCAAATTATTTTGTCGTAGTCCCCATTTAAAAAAAATGGGTGAAAAAATAAAACTCCACTTGGATGGCCATGACTTTAAAACTAGATGTGAACAACTTTTCTACACAACATTTCCCGAGATTTTTCAAAATAAGAGTACTTTACTCCTGTCTCAAAATCAAATATTTGAATGCTCCCCGTACTTTACGTGTGTTTCACTGTATTTCAATGGTGCATGTTCAGTTTTAGGGGATGCACAAACTTTTATCAAGAATAACTTTTCGTCGAAAAACCCTTATAAATAAGTTTTCCATATGGTGCATACTTTGGGGATGACACTGTATATAGAATATAAAATGCCAATTGAATTCCGGAGAGACGTATCGGCCCATCCCTTCGGAGTGCGTAATTCAATTATGGTGATCTACATACTCGTTGTAAACGTCATAAATCCGTTTCTTTCGGAAGAGATTTCGCAGTACGTCTTAGGTAGAGATACAGGATAGGGGATACGCGATACCGGAGGTCTAAAGGACCCTAACTTGAATACGCCTTCTTCAACAAATAGGCTCGTTGAGTTCAGCTAGTTCCGATAAGCAGGAAGGCCGTACTTTTCGGATACGTAGGAACTTCAACAAACGGTTTCCTGTGCCTGATTCCAAACGAGACAATATCCACATCTGCGGAAGCACATTTGTGGATAACTGTATGACGTGGCACTATATTGACTGGAACAAGGTGCTCGAAACTTTTACTGAACGGACTTCATTCGGTTGACTCGTAATTCAATTTTCCACCTTAGTAACTTGTTCGATTCTAGTATACAAACTAAATTTCAAAAGGTCGTATCGGCCAGTTTTGGAACCAGTAATTTAACTGCAAGTAACTACATTGAAGAGCCACAATAGGCCATTGGCCGCAGTGGAGGGCTTGATACGGGTCCACTCACGTTCAAACCTAACCTAACCTACATTGAAACGCAATTATCCCTTCCAGCTGTAAGACCTAACCTTCTGGGATGAATAACGTGGTACTTTGATTATCACATAGGTGGTTTTTGAGTTGCGGTCTCTGGATCAATAAAATAATCGCGGTTCGGGAATTTCAAATCACCTATTCGTATACAGTATGATTAGCTTACCCTCGGAACTTCAATAGGAAATTTTCTATTTCTAATAATAATCGCGGTCTGAACTTCAAAATTTGTCGTCAAAAGAGAGAGATTCTCTTGTGCTTCCACTATTTATACCATCGATTGGCCTTCGTAGTGAAAAACATGAAAAACGGTGGCCGTCATAGCAGAAGGCACAAATCTTTTCAATTTCAGCAAAAAATATTCCTCATCATGAAAAGTTAAATGAGGCCAAAACTTCATGTATAAGTAGATATTTTAGGCACAAGAAGCCAAGACGAGCCAAAAATGGTGGGTATCAAAAATTAGGAAATATGGATGGAATCATCTATTTTCTTACTTGAAAGATTGCTTTCCGTTTACAGTAAATTTTGAAATTACAGCGAAATGGTATGGAAAGGCGTACGAATCATTTCTGTGATACTGCTCAGGACTTGAAAAACACAATTTTGTATGCATCATAGAATAGAATAGAAGTTTATTTTGCAGAAAGAATACATCAAATAAAATACAATAGACCTATGTTCAAAATAAAAAACAGAGACTCACAGAGGCTTACAACTGTTTGTGAGAATAGCAAATACACTCTTAAGACTAATTTTGAAACATTAAATTATACATATATACACATATCAAAACAAATTATATAAACACATACACAAACGGAATAAAACAGATATGTTCAATATGACAAACAATACACTCTTAAGACTAATCTTAAAACATTTAATTATATATACACATATCAAAACAGATTATATAAACACTTACGCCTGTTTGTGAGAATAGCCAATACACTCTTAAGATTGGTTTCAAAACATTATATTATATATACACATATCAAAACAGAATAAATAAACACATACACAAAAGGAATAGAACAGATATAACAAACAAGCTCACAGAGGCTTACGCCTGTTTGTGAGGATGGCAAATACATTGTAAAGTCTAATAAATTCTAAACTATAGTATTGAATTATAAATACATAAACGAGTATTACAAATATAAAACTCTCATAGACTTTTGGTGTCTATATTCATTGAAAAAATGTAAAAAAAGAAAAATTGTAAAGAGGTGGAGATAGAATTTAATTGTGGAAAGTCAAACTGTGAAGTATTAAAATGGTGAAGTTGTTTTGAATCAGATACTAGACCATTCAAAAATATACATGGAAGTACATGTTAAAATTTTATTTATCATGAGCGTTACTAGATACTAACGCTCTTCGGGCAACATTTATTATTCGGGCCAGAGGCCCTCGGGCTGTATCATATTACCCTCTGAGCTTTGAAATATATATGACACATTTTCTGCATACATAACAATCGAATCAGTCGTTATAAAAATCTCTGATTCCACAGTAGTCTAATTTCTCCAATGATTTCAGATCAGATGATCAACCTTTCGCCGTTTATTTGAACTCAACTGATGATGTGATAATCTCACATAACCTGTATACAATATCGCAACACCCCATGCGAAAACTATCCGCAGTAATCCCCAGGCAATGGACCATTCAATCGCACCTGCGTTCTCCATAATGGGCACAATATCTCTCCGTCTGGCGAGGTCGTATTTTTTCATTAGCTACTTCGAGATAGCGTGGCATATCCACCAGTCTACGTGTTATGTTTCACTTTATTTTCCGTTATGAAAAACGTGCCACAATCCAGCACCGAGGCATGCCATTCACTACGAGGAATTTCTGTTGTTTAATAAAATCTGGGGAAGCTGCCGAGATTGAATTGTGATGTCAGGAATTCTGGTGATGGTAGATTATGAGGAGGAAATTTAGGATCGTTATGCCAGATAATGGAAGAAGGTTTGTTTTTTTTTCTCTGTACTGTTTTTTGTTTTGTTGATGAATTTTAGCCAGCTCTGAGCGATAGATTGAGGAGATTGTTGACGATGCTCTCAAGAAAAATTCAACTCATTTCAGATAATCTCAAGGGAATTTAGGATCGTTATGGAAGATGATAAGACAGGGTTAGATTGAGGAGATTGTTGACGATGCTCTCTAAAAGGAATCGACTCATTTTAGAAAATCTCAATGAAATTTAGGATCGTTATGACAGATGATGGAAGAAGGTTTGTTTTTTTATTTTTTTCTGTACTGCTTTCTGTTTTGGTGATGAATTTTAGCCAGCTCTGAGCGATAGATTGGGGGGATCCTTGGCGATGCTCTAAAGAAAAATTCAACTCATTTCAGATAATCTCAAGGAAATTTAGGATCGTTATGGAAGATGATAGACAGGGTTTGTTTTCAATGTATTTCTGATCTGTTTTCTATTTTGTTGATGATGAATTTTGGCCATCTGTGATAGATTGAGGAGATTGATGACGATGCTCTCAAAAAAAATCTAGTGATTTTAGAAAATCTCATTGAAATTTAGGATGGTTATGGTAGATAATACAACAGGGTCCGTTTCTAATATTTTCTGCTATGATTTTTGTTTTATTGTTGATGACTTTTAGCCAGCTGTGAGCAATAGCTCAAATTGTTATTGTTATTTCCATTCTGATAAATTGAGATAGTTAAGGAAAGGACCCCGCAAACTCCTTATTGAATTTGGGTCCTGGTGGATTTTTTTGAATTTTTGGTATGACCAATGTTGCCACTGCGCCAACGCAAAAAAATCAGCAGCTTTGCTGCTAGGGGCGTTGGAATGACCCCTTGTACTAATTTGGCTATTTACTTTTGAATCCGGAAATAACATTTTTACTTGTTTCATTGTTGCTAATATTGCACAATGTTGTGCTGTTTTATAAAAAAAACCTTACCCCCCCTTCTTTCCCCCAAAATGGCTCAAAACGAAAAAAATTCCGTGGATTTTTCATAATTTTTTAAATGATACAGTTCAAGTTATTTTGAATAGAAATTAATTGGGTGACAAACCCCAATAATAAATAGTTTTGATGCTAGAGGGCGTTGAAATCATACCTTGCTCAAAATAGATTATTTATTATTATAGGCGGAAACAATATCTCTACGTATTTTAGTTTAGATTATGCTGAATAATTGTGTAATTTTTTTATAAAATAAACATAGAACTTGCCCCTCACCCGCAACCCCTATTTTAAAACACGAAAAAAGTTAATTGTCGACTACTGATAGTTTTGTCAGCCCAGATTATGGAAATCGTCCTGTTGTTTAGTTTCACCATTTCTTCGAAAAAATATCGGTGGATTTTGCTGACTTCTAAGTAGAGCGTAGTTCATGTTATTTAAATGTCAATTATTTTGGCGAATATCTTGAAAATGAATAAAAATTAGACATCAACAATTTGAGTTTGAGTTGGTGCCTAAATAAATTTTTTTCGTGATTTGAAATATGGGTTGGGAGTAAGCGGAAGGTTTTAGATTTTTCATATTTAAAATTACACTGTTCCATAATCTATACTAAAATACGTAGAGATGTTGTTTAGGCCTATAATAATGAATAGTCTATTCTGCAAGGTATGATTTCAACGCCCTCTAGCATCAAAATTATTCATTTTTGGGGTTTGTCACTCAATTATTTTATATTCAAAATAACTTGAACTGCATCTTATTAAAAATTCAGGAAAATCCACCGAATTTTTTTCGTTTGTTTATAAATTATTTTACATACCTGAATTCGACGAAACAGACAGAACCAGCTCAATCAAGAGACAGAGTTATATACAGGAACTTCTAGACGGACTAAAGACACGATTCAAAAAGGAATATTTTGCGGTTCTGGTCAACTGTGGTCAAAGAAAGCCTCGTGAGCTGGTGGTTGGTGAGATTGTAGTCATCGGCGAAGATAATGTAAAACGTACCGATTGAGAGATGGGAAAAATATTGGAGATTCATTCCGGCAGAGATAGAGTTTCAAGAGTGGCCAGAATAAAAACAAAATCTGGCGAGCATGTACGACCTTTCCAACGATTGTATTGAAGGTACGATGGAATCTTCTGACGACTTACACGAGAAACCCGAGAAAGTTCGTAAAAACTCCAATGGGAGTACTGAAGACGTAAAACAGCTAGAGCGCAAGGAAGAAGGAACACAGCTAGAGTGAAAGGAAGAAGGAAACCAGTTAGAGCAGCTAGAAGAAGAAAACCAAACACCAACGAAATGAAAACCAAGAAGAGGTTCAAGATAAGAGAGGAGAATTCACGACTAGAAGAGGACGTGTGGTGAAACCACCGAATCGTTATAGTGTTCAATAATTTTACGGTGGGAGAATGTTGAAACTATTTTTGTATGAGTTATTTCCCTCTGTATACAGGGTGGGTCACGGTCGATGGTTCCTTAGACGTTTACGGAGAACGGGACATAAAACCATTCTAAAAATTTGGATTCTCAAGTAGTTGCTCTTGGTCTAACGATCTAAAATATTTTCAGCAATGCAGCGTTGCCGTTTTTACCAGAAAGTAGCAGCATCTTTGTTATTTCAAATAGGCCACCCTGTATATTACCGCATTTTTGAACTTGTCATTCCTTTCTGATTATTTCTGCCACATACTTCCCTATACCTATATCTAACGGTTTTTGAGATATTGGTTATTTTCCATATTTTTTATCCAAAACATAGCTCGAATTGAATGTTTATTTCTGCGGTATTTGGATTCTTAGGAAGTTGCAATTTTGTGTTTGCTTCATAAAGATCATGTACATTGATTCTGTATAGAGAAGTTTGCTCTGCGTTATACAGGGTCGTTCAAAATTCATGATCTTACTGCTAGATACGAAAAGGGTTGAAAGTGCGCTTTTTTAAATGGAACATCCTGTATATCATGGAATATCCTGAAAGATGACTAAATTCCCTTCGAATTGATATATCATGTTCCTATACTTAAATAGCCAGAATTCCGAGATAATAGCAATTTTCACTTGTAATCTCCCATTATTGCCGGGAATTTTTCGAGTACATGAATTTTCTTTGAAAATTCATGCACGAGATAAATTTACAGCAATTAATTCAAGCACGAGGGGGATTCGGTATACTTGACACCAGTGCACAGTAAACAAAACCTGTGCCAACGAGTGATCAACTGCATTGAAGAGCTAGATGCCAGTGAAATAAGGAGTGCTACAACTGTATCTCCAAATACTTGCGGATTTTGAAATGTTTGGAAGCCAATGGTCGGCATTTTGAAAATTTATTGTGAACGTATTCTAATTTTTGACAGATAATTAATGAAATTATGTTGTAATCGTACAAACTTCCTTTTGTTCATTGGTTGTAAATCAGGGTACGTTTCATTGAATTTTCTGCACGTTCTTGCTATAATTCCCTCACATTTTCCATGAAGAATAAACAATTTCATCAGAACTTCGTTTGAATAGATAAGAAACACACAACGGTAGTATGAATAATGCACTAATTGTCAAATTTTCATAATGTCATGTACCATCATGACATTTAATAGCCACCTTAGATGAATATGAGAAAAATAAATCGATTTTTTTTGAAAATTTCACACCTCACTTTTGTAGCCAATCAAAAAATTCGTTCTTGTTTAGATACCATGGCAACCCTAAAAATTTCCTGAAATTTTTATCCTCTTGGGTACCCTGGGCGAATTTAATAAGTGGAAATTATTCTGTCAAACATTTGACATGTGACAAGTTGATATTTTGCTTTAATGTACAGGTCTAGTTTTCATATGAAAGGAGATAATTATGTATTTACTAGATATTTGGAATGTGCCTGAAAATATTTTCTCCACGATTATTGCAGAAATTGTCAATTCTGTTATCATATTTCAGAAGAAGTTTAATACACCATTTGTCACAAGTTTTTATCACAAGTCGCGTAGCTCAGCGTAGGAACTGTAAGAACACAACTTTTTATTTTTTTTGTTCCAAATTTAAACACATTTATTGATGAAAATTTTGTTAAGTATTTACATATCAATATTTCAGTGGTTATAAATAGTTCAGGTGAAACCATCGTTAGTTATTTCTTATGAATTGTTGGATGATTTTCATTTCTCGGTGTGAAATTTCCTTACCGCATCCCCCTCGTGCTTGAATTAATTGTCGTAAATTTATCTCGTACATGAATTTTCAAGTACTCGAAAAATTTCCAGCAATAATTCAAGCACTTTGGAGATTACAAGTGAAAATTGCTATTATGTCGGAATTCTGGCTATTTAGGTATAGGAATATGATATATCAATTCGTAGGGAATTTATTCATCTTTCAGGATATTTCATAATATATAGGATGTTCCGTTTAAAAAAACGCACCTTTAACCCGTTTCGTATCTAGCAGTAAGATCATGAAATTTGAACGACCCTGTATAACGCAGAACAAACTTCTCTATACAGAATCAATGAACATGATGTTGATGAACTAAACACAAAATTGCAACTTCCTTAGAATCCGAATACCGCAGAAATAAACATTCTATTCGAATTATGTTTTGGATAAAAAATATGGAAAATAACCAATATCTCAAAAACCGTTAGAGATAGGTATAGGAGAGTATGGGGCAGAAATAATCAGAAAGGAATGACAAGTTCAAAAATGCGGTAATATATATGGTGATCCATTATAAATAACAAAGATGCTGCTACTTTCTGGTATAAGCGGCAACGCTGCAGTGTTGCAAATATTTTAGATCGATAGACCAAGAGCAACTACTTGAAAAACCAAATTTTCAGAATAATCCTATTTCCCGTTCTTCGTAAACGTCTAGGTACCATCGACCGTGACCCACCCTGTATATTTTCATTTTAATACTGTACAATTGTACAAGTACAAGTATTTTAATCCAAGGTTTTTTAACGATAAATAAGTTCATTCACAACAAAGGAGCAAATAATTTCTTCATAAAACAGCACAATATTGTGCAACATTTATTTTTCTGTTTCTTTTTATTTTGTTGCTGATCAATTTTAGCCAGCTGTGAGCGATAGTTGGAACTATTATTGTAATTTATGTAATTATGAATTGAGGAAATTTTTGTCGATGCTCTCAAAAAACTTAAGCTACTTCTAGAAAAACTCAAGAAAATTCTGGATCTTTATAACAGATGATAGAACAGGGTCTGTTTTTAATCAATTCCTGATCAGTTTTTTGTTGATAATGAATTTCACCGATCTGTGAGCGATAGTGTACTGGTAGATTGAGGAGATTGTTGACGATGCTTTAAAAAAAATAACTCATTTTAGAAAATCCTAAGGCAATTCAGGATCGTAATGGCAGATGATACAACAGGGTCTGTTTCTGATATTTTTCTGAATAGATTTTTGTTTTGTTGTTGATTAATTTCAGCCAGCTTTGAGCAATAGGTGAAATTGTTATTGTTATTTCTGTATTGATAGATTGAGGTGATTGTTGTCGCACTATTTTACTCCGTTTTATCACATGGAGCCCCCATATGGGGAAATGGATCAAAGTATCATCTACAAAAAATAGCTGCTTTACGCAATATGAAAATGCACATTGGGAAGTAAGCAGCAGACCTATATTTGAACTAATAATCGTCACCATATTTTCGACAATTCCGAACCATATCTTATTGTACGTTGAAAAAAACATGAGCAACTATCAAGCATAATCCAATTTTTACAGACACGACACAAAAAATAAATCTATGCTAATGCAACCACGCACTATACTACGAATGCTTGAAAACAGAGCTATTGAATGGTACAACTCATTAGCAACCGATTTTCGTGATAAATCATGCTCCAAATTTTCAAAAAAAATTAGAGTGATGTTGGCACAGAACTATATACTCATTTGATGAATATTTTGATCTAACCAAAAACAGTCAAATATTAAAAACAACTAGATTTTGTACCACTGTGTTATTTCGAGGTGAGTCGCGCCGTAATAATTGAGAAAAAATTATTTTTTATAAATAATTTTGCGATTTCCATCCTCCCTACGGTTTGGTACAGATATTTTTCTATGTGTACGCATTGGTATTGATGTGTTTAATAGCCTCTGTGTTATTTTGAGGTGACTCGCGCCGTAATAATCGAGAAAATTTATTATTATAAATATTTTTGCGATTTCCATCTCACCTACGGTTTGGTACAGATATTTTTCTATTTGTACGCATTGGTATTGATGTTTTTAATAGCCTCTGTGTTATTTCGAGGTTACTCGCTCCGTAATAATCGAGAAAATTAATTTTTATAAATATTTTATCTAGATTTTGTATGTTTAAATATTTTTATACAATCTTATAACTATGAGGTGTTTCGTAATACTGTAAATTAAATGAAAGCAATAAAAAAAATAATCATTGGATTTATCTGTTGGCAGTAATATTTAATTTATTAATTTATGTTCAAGTATTAAATTATCTTCCAAATCTCCTATACAGTCCCTGTGACGCATTTTCTATTGTATCTGTCGTCTCTTCATTTATATCAATTTGCAGTGAGTTTGTTCTAGATTATAAATTCTGAAACTTATTATAACTCAAATTAATGCATTCATTCAGATGGAAAGTAGTTATAACGCCCATGATGAAATTTGGCTTGGACCAGCTTCCGCTATTGAAATTTATTATTCTCGCAAGAGGCTGTGAACGTTCCGAAGTTTCCAGATTATAATAGATTAACACAGAGAAATACAAGAAAACAGATGAAGGATTATTGCAAGATGTCAGAGAATCTTCCAGTTGTTAATACAAAATTGTCGCCACCGCCAGTTTGCATTAGATTACTGAAATTTTGAAAAATTTGCACTAGTGAGAAATGAAAAATTACATAGAATAGACAGAAAACACCAAGGCTTAATATTTCATTTCATACTAGTGATGATTTATGGAAGTCTACGAATATCTGTTCTTGATTTTTGTTGTATTCACTCTTTTACTTTTGAGTTGAACACCTTTTGGGAGCTTGTCGAGTTGACATAAGATGGCAACATATTATAAAGCTTTGGACCCACAGAAATGAAACTACTTTAAATCCATATTTGTGTTCTAAAGGTGAAGATATTGAAAAGTGTTTGTATCTTGTACTATAAAAATTATGTTCTATACATAAAATAGTTGCTTCAAGTCATGCAAGCCACTCGAATTGTACATCAATTCGGTTGACTATCGACTATTGACATATGAAATTTTCAGCATCCATTTCTGGGTTACTTCAATTGTATTCTCCAAATAATAGACCATTACAGAACACGTGACTTTGACAGGTCAGCCATGCACATTTGTTGGAGGGCACACATATCTATTAGTTGGCGTTTAACCTTGTGAAATAAAATTGTAACAAATATGCCTCGAAGTACTTACTATTTATCCTTTAGCTGTGATATCTGTGATATCAAGTGCCGGTAAGATGAAAAATTCGTATCATAGACAATATCGCGACCCGTACCAAAATTAACTGATATACACTAACTAACTTTCTATAAAATGTCAAGAACAAGAAGCTGCAGACTCATCTGGTTTCCCATTTGTGGTGTATCCCATATTTTGGATAGGAATCCTGTCAGAATGCATGTTTTCCTTTAAGGTACTGGGTTTTCCTAAAAATTTTGGAAACTCATTTATATACAAAAATCAACTGTTATACACTCACTTACCTTCGATAAAATGTCGAGAACACACACGCCAAGTTTCAAGTTGTGATTTACTGAGGGGGACCCGTTTTAAAGCATTAATCCAAGCATCGCGCCGTTGTGCAAATATAGTCACCATGCTTCGTTGAAACTGCCGGAAAACGTAAAAAGATACTTCATCCGCATTCCTCACTTAACAACACTACAAAACGATGGCATATTAATACATTTAGGAACCATTTACTAATTAAAGTCTAACTACTGACAATTGTTCACCAGTAAACAATGGAAACCAAATAGAATATGTGCCCTCCAGCAAATGTCAGTGACGTTATTCTGGAATGGCCTATCAGATGAACCTCCCCTTGCAAAAATTCCTTAATTGAAGTGAAGCTGTACTAATGCATTATACTAAAACTTGAGTCTTCAGATGTTTTGCATAATTTGTATTTTGGGATTGGTCACCTCAGTTTTTCATCGACAATATTTATTTGGATCTTCCACTTCAAGTGGAAGTCCAAATCATTTCCAAAGAATGTATTTTATGTCTTTCCTAAATTTTATATGTATGGGGGAGTTCACGGAAGCAATTTGTAATTGACTGTATGATGGGACCCCGTTTGAGGCACTACAGAAAAAAACGTGGAAAGTTGTGTCTTCATTTACCGTCAATAGTTTATGACTAAAAAACTCAGTGACTATTCCAAAATCTTCATCAATTTTGTTTTTTTATCTTCGTATAATACAGCATATAATATCTTCTTCGATTGGTAGAAGTAATGAGTCATTGATATCATAGTAAGCAGTAACGGTCCCAATATAGTACTTTGAGGCACACCATAATAGACTTTTTCGGAATAACTGCATGCTTTACCATTTCCAATACATGGCTGTCTATTCTCTGAATAACTTTTTATTTTCATGGTTGACAGTTTCAAATGCCTCTGCAAGATCAACAAAATTACAAATTCCAGTTTTAGCTTCATCTATAGCTCGTATATGTATTCCAGTTGTTAGATATGCAATTACATCTTGGGTTGATCTGGCTTTTTGAAACACAAACTTTCTAACAGATGATATATTGTATTTATTGAGATATTCCAATACTCTCGTTTTTATCATTACCCCAAAGAATTTGAACTAGGTAGACTTTAATGAGATTGGTCTGTACTGGCTACAGGTTTTTTCCACTTCCTTTCTGTACTAGTATTATGACAGCTTTCCCAAATTTCAGTGCAAAATGACTTGTAGAGATACATTTAATATTTATGTATGTGAGAGGTAATATGATTTTGATCAACTAAAGCAATTAATGTTTCCGACGTGATTTCGTCTATTCCTTTGCCTTACTCTCCTCAAGTTTTCATGCTTGTACTTTCTCTTCAGTAGTTGGAGACATTGTTAAACTATTGATAGCTGTTTTCGTTGACAAAATCTTGTTGGGTATTAGATTCATGCATCGTACCTACGTTTCTCCAACAGGAGTGAAAAAGTTTAATAACTCATTGGAAATGTCTAAGGGATTTGTAATTTCCTCACCATAGCGTCTTATTTCAGTTAATTCTTTGTATCTATTTTGTTTATCAATTTCTTCAATATTTTTTTTTGGGTCGTTCTGCTACTTTTCGATTTTCTGTTTATGATAATTTTGTTCAGCATTTCATTAGAGTATTTTGAATGTTCATCAGAGATCTTGAATTCATCTTTTATTTCCAGATTATCTAGTTCACGTTTAATTTTTTTATCCAATTTGATCTTCATATTCATAGAATTTACTAGGCCCTGTGTGATCCAACTATTCCTTTTCAACGTCTCTTTTTATTTTTTGCATTCCAGCATTAATATTCAAGTACACTTTCGAATTATCTATGCTGCCTAACTGAATCATCTGTATCATATTTTTCAGACCAGTTTGTATTCTTCACACATATAGTTTATTGTATAATTTTTTTCAACCTATCTTCATTCAAGATACAAAATCGAAATTTAATTGAAGTTCGAAACACAAGTACCTAATCAATTCAAGTCATTATCTAAAACTTTCTAACAAAACGTAATCTCAGTAATCTTTTGATCTGATGTAAAAACTGTATCTGTGTTAACCGATCCGAGAGTTTGGATTGTGTTGGGAGTTTACTAATTGGCATAAGTTGGAATCAGCAACATTTGTTTTGGTGAAAAGCATTTCCAGAGCAGATTCTCATGTAATTGAATATCTTGGACGTGATATAAATTGTTCATATTCATACACATTCAACATGAGAGATTCCGAAAAGTTATCCTACAACCCTCGTATATCATGAATGTGTAAGTATTTTGAACGAAATTCACAGTTGCCTGCTTTTGAAACGTATAAAGGACTGAAGCGAACCCATACGCTATCCTCTGCCTGCAGTATCTTCAGTCGAGTTCAAAACAGGACCTTTTAGGAAACTATTTAAATTTCATAATGAGATTCTGGTGCCCAAGGATAATATAATTCTGGCACATGCAGATGTTGTTAGAAACAGCTTTGAACAAATTTCAGTGTACACAGAGGCAATATCTTAGTTTTAATCAAAATCAAATGTGAACTAGTCTACTTTGAGGAAGGAGTTTGTAAGGACATTGTTTCAGCTCCAGGAATTTTGAATACGATTTCTTTCGAAATTAATCGTTTGAAAATGGTTGAACTTACGTTAAAACGTTGAGGAAACTGTTTTGTTGTGAAATTTATGTATATCAAAACAGCTTCTACTATTAGGAAATCGTTCAAGCTCTACCAGTGTAGCTTGTGAAACTACCTCTCTTTATCAATAGAATTTAACCTCAAATTATTGTTATTTTCTGTTCTTCCATTCAAATAAGTGTCAGCTTCGTCGACATAAACATTAGCATTGATAAATATTTTTCTCTACGATCATCGTTGAGTTTTTCGATTTTGAAATCAAATTTTACAACAAACTCCTAACATTCTCTTCCTTGTGATGAGAAAAAATGTATCACACTGGTGTACCAATAAAAATGTAAGCCTTGATTATCATCGCAGGGACACAATCCGAATCAGATTATTGAAATTATAGTTTTTTTTTCATTTGATAATAAACTACTTGACAGATGAAGTGGGACAGCCAAAAAATTGCCAAATTTTGACTAGCTATAACTTGGCAGCATGATGCTAACAAATTCAGAGGCGTGCAAAAGGAGATTCTGTTTTTTAAATGACGTTTTCTTATGTACGTAAATATATGGATCCTTTTTTGGTCATATACAATTACATGTATGCACCATGTAATAAATGAAAAAAAAACTAATGAAACTGTAATTTTAATTCGTTTTCATTACAGAATCATACTTATTAAAGGTATGGCATCTTTTCAACTGTAACGATCAATAAAACTGTTGAATTTTTTCAATAAAAACGAATTTTCTTTCTAGATATCATAAACCCCTTTTTGCGCGCAACTGGTGTTAGTTATCTTCAGTAGAAATATCCCTTGTTGCAGTTTAGATGGTGGCTGTTAATAAAATAAAAACGGAATTCCATTAAATGGCGAAATTTTTGGTCAAATATTTGAATGTTTCCGGATCTAAATTCTTACCTTTTACAAAAGAACGAATTGCAATAAAAGAAACCCGACGCCAATGACGCATAGATCAAGGATGACGCTTACCACTTCTGGTTGGAAATCCAACATCAGCCGAGAAATGTCCAAGTTATAGCTAGTCAAAATCAGGCAATTTTTTGGCTGTCCCACTTCATCTGGCAAGTAGTTTATTCAAGAAATTTGCCCGTAGAGAAAATATACTATGTTGCTTGGTAAAAATGTGAATGCTCACTGCTCGTGGTGCATCATGCCTGCCTAAGGCTTTCGCTAGGAACATCACACTCAGATAATGAGAAACTCAACGCAATTCAAAATTTAAAAATACCTGAAAATAAAAAACAATTGCACAGCTTGAGTCAATTGTACCAGGAGTTTCAAAACAAATTTGTCAAGACTCACTAGTTTTTTCAGAGAACCATCAAAATCAAATACACTTGGACTTTGAACTGAAAATCAGACAGAAGCATTGATTATAATTAAAAAGTCTTGAGTTCACCACCAGTTCTAGCCAATTTTGATGAAACGAAGAAAACTGTCATTCAAAAAGTTTCTTCAATGAATAAAATTGGTTGCTGCGTTTTATTTGTTAAATTCAAACTAGGATTGAAATTCGATGCGATTCAAAAGTAAATTTATTTTATTGCTTGTTTTGTTTCATATTTTACTGAGTAAAAAAAAAGTTGATGGTATCAGTAAAAATTACTTATTTTGCGTAATTCTTTGCTGCACTCGTCCTTCAACTCCAGTACCTATTCTGTAGTGGATGAGTTTATCCGATAAAAATCATACTTGTTCGACCAATCATAATATTGCTTCTCAAATAATGCCAGAAGCTTGTTGTGATCCAAATCGATGTTTATACGAACTTCCAACATGGCCCTCGTATGTTAATTCGATCTCACTATGCTGCTATATAGTCGTCAGAAGCAATATCATCTCTACCTGGAGCAATTTCTGGTAATTATGGTTAGTAATTTGTTTGGAACTGAAAATTAAACAAGTTTCACAATGACCTATTTCATAGGAATAATTGAATTGGATATGAGAAGGAATGGGATTTCTATTCTAATTACCAACTAACGAGGGATTATTTCACTTACATCTTCGATGATTAAAGAAGATTCAGGTATACGTAGTAAAATATGTCTTCAAATTGAAAAGAGTAGGGTAGTCATATGTGATTGTTGAATATATCCTTCGGGATGAAATCCTTCAAAATATTAGCTATTTGCACGTGAACAAAAATAATTCATTTTCCTTCCTAATTGAAAACACTTTCATTCAATCTACCTCTCAACGTAGATAAATATCTTTTGGAACGGTCAGAAAGTTCTATTGATATTCTATTTCCATGGTATAGACTCTGTGTACTCTCATTCTCAATACAACATTGAAGAAGTGTATTTTGCTTTGATTTAGTTTTATTGACTTTGGTAATAATTTCCTCAGTCTCTCATTATGGAGAGTGTTTTGGAAAACAATTCAAATCTATCACTTATTTATAGATGATTTGAATCCATAAGTTCATGGAAAAAACCATAAACATTGAGTTCATGAAATATCTAGAGAAAGCAGAAATTGTGAATGGCCAACAATATGGTTTTCGTCATCAGAGATTAACTGGTAATCTGCTCCCATACATGACAGCTATCTATAGTGAAACTTTCTATCTTCTATAATAATAATAATAATGATAATAATATTTATTTTCCATTAGTCACAGATTACATGTATTGGAATCGTCAGAGTACACATAAAGCTACGACAGTACCGTTCACAGTGTGAATTACTAACAACTGTAGCAATAAATAAAAAAATAATATAAATAAATACACACATATATTATGAGTCATAAAATTCTTGTAAATTATAAAAACAACTATCAATTAAATAATTCTTCAACAAGCAACTGAATTTTTTTAAGTTTGTCATTTCTTTCAAATGTCTAGGGAGCATATCAAAAATAGTAAGACCTAGCACTGACGGAGAATTCAAGGCTACCTTGTATTTACAAAACGGAACATGGAAATCATGTTTTGTCTAGTGATCACATTGTGAATACTTTCATTGAGCAGAAACGTATTCTTGTTTTTAAAAACATAAACGGACAATTCAAAAATATATATACAGGTTAAGGTTAAAATCCTGAATTTTCGGAATAAGTATCTACAAGAAAATGTGCTAGGAACTCCTGCTACTATACGAATATTTCTTTTCTGTACAATAAACATATTTGAAACAAGTGAAGAGTGACCCCATATACATATGCCATACCTCAGCCTTGACGCAACTTGAGCATGATATAATGATAATAATTGTTGGTCTGTTAAAATGCTTCTGAGATTTCGGAATAGGTAACACAATGAATTCAGTTTGTTTATCACGAGAGTACAGTGCTTTTTCCAATTCAGACATGCATCCATGGTTATCCCCAAAAATTGTGTATCCTCTAAACTGTTGAGTGTTTGATCATTCTTTTGAATTTGTACTTCCTTGCACGGTCTTTGACGATTATGGAATCTCACCAACTCAGTTTTGTCAGCATTGAGATACAATGAATTGGACCAACACCAGTTCTCGCACACTTCTCAAACAGTACATGATCCACATTATCGGACACCACTAAGGATGTGTCATCCGCATACATCGTTATGAATGAATCTGTGATGAAGTTGTCGATATCATTTATGTAGAGTAGGAATAATATTGGACCAAGAACAGATCCTTGTGGTACCCCCATCGTGACGTCCAAGCGTTCAGAACCAAAGTTAACAGTGGTAGACTCACTTTGATATTTCAAACTGACAAACTGTTGTCTATTCTTCAAAAATGACAGGGTCCAGTCATAAGCAATACTTCTTATACCATACGAATAGAGCTTTGACATAAGTTGACAGTGGTTGACACAGTCGAATGCCCTGCTGAGGTCACAAAATATGCCAACGGGGCATTCTCCTGATTCCAGAAGCCTTGTTACTGTTTCAATAAACGAAATTACTGCACTATTTGTGGATTTGTTTGTGCGAAAACCATGTTGTTTAGCTGTGAAAATGTTGTGTTTATTTATGAATTTTAGTAGCCTATCTAAATAAGAATATTCAAATATCTTGGAAAAGCCTGGACTTATTGTAATCGGCCTATAGTTTTCCATTTTTTCAGGATCCTGTTTTTTTAAAATTGGGATGACTTTGCCGACTTTCAATATTTTAGGAAATGACCCAGTTAGGAATGACAAGTTGACGAGAGAGGTGACTGGCATTATAATGAAGGGTAGAGATTTTTTGATGAGAAATAATGGAACTTCATCAGGACCGGATGAGTATTTGTTTTTGATTTTGTTTCTAAGCAACGAAAATAATTCCTCTGGAATAAAAGGCTCTAGAAAAATGGAATGCTGATTCATGTTTACGGGATGGTGGTTCAGTTTAACAGGCGTGTGATAGCGTTTAACACCAGGCTAAGCTATCATCTAATGGCTTGCTCACCAGCTCACCAGTTGGGTTTCTTGCTATCAAACTTTCTCTCCTCCACGAGGAGGTTTCATCCGACACTCTTCCAATAATTGCTGGTGTCTTGCAGTTACCTTTTCTAGCAACACTGCTTCTTCTGTGCTGAAAGATTTTGGTTTTTGTACATTTTACTTGTTTTCTATTTTCAATATCATTCCGGAATACGGTAAGACGATTCTATCTACACTGGAAGTTGATTTATCCCAGGTAGCACATCATATCGGCTGAATCTTGGTTCCATATTGGGCCAATATAGATATATTGTAAATGAAAAATCAATATTGGTCCAATATGGGTGAATATTCAAAAAACAATATTATACTAATAATATTGGTGGAATATTGGTTGAACTAGTTTTGAATGTAGATTATCACACGAAATATTGGGTCAATATTGGTTGAATAATTTCTTCCAATATCGATAATACAATATTGGTTATATATTGTTTTCCACATCTAGAATTAATATTGCAATCCAAATATTCCAGTCATATCGATTATAGGGGAAAAAAACTATATTGTATTTTCAAGTTTGTTAGAATATTGGTTGAATATAATTTCCACTTTATTTGACAAATTGTAATAACTCATATTGAGTCAATATTGGTTGAACGATATTTACCAATATCAATAAAACAATATTGTCTTCACATCGTTTTTAACATCTAGAATAAATATCGCCATCCCAATATTCCCCTAATATCGATTCTGGGAATAAAAACTATTTTGTATCTCCAAGTGTGATTACACATTGGTTGAATATCATTTCGCCAATATTCAACAAAACTTATTAATTAATATTGGGTCAATATTGGTTCAATAATATTTATCGATATCGTTAAAACAATATTGTCTTTATATTGTTTCCATCATCTAGATTGAGATGAAATTTGAATATTGGCCGAATATTCAATGAAACATATTGAAATTATATCATGATCAAACTTGGATAAAAATCCGCTAGGTGGCTCTACATATAGAACGTCTTCTAAAACCTACGAAAGTATATTAAATACTTCCCTTAGCTTGTTTTCAAGACAGCTCACTCAGCGGTTATGGCGATCAAAAGGCAGACTCTGGTGTCACCTTCATCAACTAAAGGACATTCAATAATTTACCAAGGTATATTGACATCCACCAATATATTCAAATGATATTGTAACAATATCGATAAATATTGTACCAATATCGATAAATATTCTACCAATATCGATAAATATTGTACCGATATCGATAAATATTTTGAGGCCATTATTGCTTCAAGAATATTCCACCAAAACTATTTCTAAAATATTCAAGCTATTCGACCAATATCGCAAAATGTTCACATTTTACTTCTCGACAATATAACTTTTGAATATTGTGCCAATATTGTCAGAATATTGTATCAGCTATATTGTACCAATATCGCCGAACATTTTGAGGCCAATATTAGTTCAAGAATATTTCGCCAATATTATTCAAGTAATATTGGACCAATATCTCCGAATGTTCACATTTTTTTTCTCGCCAATTTTGCATTTCAAATATTTCGCCAATATGTTCACAATATTGTATCAATATTTTACCAATATAGGTGTGCTACTTGGGATGTCTCAAATCTTTTTTGTGCGCTATTCTTTGAGAGTCTGTATTATTTCTAAGGCTATAACTCGTGGTCCTTCGGGAGAATGTGCTGACAAATCGTCATCGAACATCATTACAGATCCATGTTTGATGTGGTCTGGTAAATCATTGATGAATATTCTGAAAAACAGTGGTCCCAAAGAACTCACATACTGCCCTTTCCACTGACCCTCCTAATCGGAAGCCAATTTGTTGAGGAGATAAAACTGTGTTTTGTTCAAGAGTTGAAGTTGGTAAGCCCGTTTATATACTTTTGAGATGTCATTCAATATAGTTTTATTTGTCTAAAGTTCTCAGGGGTAACACCATATGATTTTTCATCTATGGGAATAAATATATCTTTTTTCAATTCATCAAGAATTAATTCAGTTTGCACTGATAAATTGATGAGGTAAGCAAATGATGTGGCAATTATTTCTCCCACGTTTTCCATGATTTTGGCACTAATTCAGTCCTCACCTCAACTAGTAAAAATTTTTGTGTTCGTAGTCATATCTACTATTTAATGCTCCGTTATAGGATCAAAATAATTGAAACTACTGCGTATACTGTGATTTGATCTCGAAGTTTCAAGAATCATTCCATAATCTGGTATATCTTTCGAAATAATTCTGAAATGTGATGCGAAACAATTCGCTACCGGTTTTGGATCCGGCACGATTTCGTTGTTCAAATTGAGTTGAATATTTGATTCAGAAATTCTTTTACCCAAATTTTGGCTAATAATGCCCCAGATTTTTTGTTCACTATTTTTATCATCTAATATCTGAGTTTTAGGTTTAGGTTCATTGTAATTTTTTTTTTGCTTTTATCTGACAGCTAGAGTTCTGATATTCGATGATATTTTATAAGATTGTACTTTTTTCTACTTCCTGAATTCATCCGGTCTACTTCCTGAATGGATATTTTCATTCACCCAGTTTCCTTTCTTGTTCTGTATTTTTTTATCGGTATGGGACAGTTTGAATTTAAAAATAAACTAAGAATTGATTTGAATAAGTCATAAGCCTCATTTACAGTTGAATTTCCATCGTACACATCTGTGAATCCTAGTTTCAGAAGATGTTGTTTCATCATATCTAGATGGTTATTAGACGCACATCTGGAGTAAGTAGCAGCTCGTATCCAGTTAGTTGCATGGAGTTTATGTTTTCATGGTGGCACCAGTGTTCATGGATGCATATAATGTATGTTTTTTCTGAAAATACTTTCAGGTTTAGAATTTCATTCGTTATACTTTGTACATTTACTGTAATTATCCTGAAATGTTGTTTCCTCACGTCTGAAGAAGAAGATGATGAAGAAGACGATGATTACGCTGATGACGATGATTACGATTATGATGATGATAACGACAATGACGATGATGACGATGTAAACGATAATGACTATGTAAACGATGATGACAATGATGACGATGACGATGAAGAAGTTGATGGCCATAATGACGATGATGACGATAATAACAGTGATGACGATGACGGCAGCTTCTTTTGAAGTATTAGTGGTTGATATTTATCAGGCTGTTTCTGAATGTAAATCTCTGGACTGTAGCTCCTTGTGGCCATATATTGGTGTTGTAGACTTTTTGAACATGATCCATTGGAAATGAAATTATTTTGAATGACACATACTTGTCATTTCTTTTCCATTCTTAATGAAGTGGTATGTTGGGGACCGTTTCTTTCAGAATATTTTCCATGTCATCAACCCTGGTATTTGAGTCGATCCTGAAGACATAGGGATATTCCTGCTCTGGATTGTTTTTAATTAAAATAATACATACCAATGGGATGAACACAATTGTCTTGAGACGGCATCCTTTTAATACTTTTCAAGTCGCTGGTTTGGAGATGAGACAAGTTTTTGTCTATCGAAAACGTCTCAAAAACATCAGGGGTTTTCTTCAAAACGTATTTATTCAACAATAACAACATTCGTTGTGACAAGGTTCGGCATACATTTACCATAAACAGCTTCACTATGATCTAAAGGATACATTTACCATAACACTGTGATCTAAGGGCTTCTGAACTACAAATTTTGTGAATTTAACGGTGCCAAGAGAATTTGAGACCTGATCGGTAGAGCTTTTTAAATACAATAGATCAAATTTATGCAAACACAATCGGGTGTCAATGTCAATATATTTTTTTATCTGTATAACAATCGTTTCGCTTCTCGCCACGCCAACTATTGTTTGTGCGTAAGTGTGTACGAGGTAAAGGATGAGATACTTTCAGCAACGTTGCCGAATTGAAATAAGTTTCCGTTGGAATGCGGAATTCCAACAACAATAAATATCAGATGATAATCAAAATAAAGAGTGAAAACTAAGAGAAATACCAATGTATGATGGATTATCTTTTGATTTAGTTACCCTTGCTGTGTCTTTTGTTTTGCCATCTGTGTATGGAGAAACAAACATGAGACTATGAAATTCATCTTGCGATTATTTTCAATCCTACTGCCAGGAAGGACATTATTTCTCGAAAATCCCATTAGATTCTAGACAAGGCGACAACTACCCAAACGAACCTCCATCATTTCTCTCGCACTTCGGGTAAGTTTCGGCGAGTGTTAACACGTCGGCATTAATCACCGGAAAGCATTGACCTCCGCCGTCGAAGTCATTTCGAAAAAACACAACGGCTTCCTTGCCAAACACGCCATTTCGAATATAAATCTTCGGCCTTCCCACGCGTTATGATATAACTTTCTGGAAAATAAATTTCTGTAGTCGGTCGCATGATTGATGCATAGCGAAACAGGCACTGCGCTTTGTCTAGTGCAGAGGCGTGGAGATTTGGTTTCCGTTTTCCTTTTTAATATTCAAGAATTCATAATAATTGTTTTAGTTTTCTCACATAGAATCATAGATTCCAAGAATCAGAAGTGAGATTAGGATTTTACACTACACAGAAGAAAAAAAAAGTGAGATGACCATACGCAAAATTTTTATGGATAGAAATTCAGGTTAGGTTAGAGTATTTGACTAAACAAATAATTTGTTTGTGAAATGATCGTACGCCAGGGGATTCACCTCCACTTAAACAAAATCAAATGGGGCACTGGTCTATCATGTGCGAAATAACCTGTGAAATTTGAGAGCTATCCGTGACCAATTTATTGGTACGCAATGCGCCACAGCATGATTGAATTTCAAAACAATCAAAGTAAAACACAATCAAACTTCTGTTAGAGATGTCATGAGAGCTGAAGCATTGGTAGTGTTGCAATGTTACTCTCTCCGAGTGCAAAAATTGCTGATTGTCATTGCATTTGTTCCCCATTTTTCTTGGTTGTTCACCCATTACAAAACGAATTTCCACATCTTATATAGAAACAACCAAAAATCATCCCTTGACATAACCCGTTTTCTCCAGATAATTTAATTATGACCCGTAATAGTCCTAAGTACTTAAGTTTAAGAAGACATATGTATGTCACGTGTCAAAACATCGTTAGTTTGATTTGTAACAGTGATCGTATTTTGACGTCTTTCGTAAATCGTTACTGTTCAATATGCCAGCGTTTTTCTCAAGGAAAGATTGTGATATGACTGTTAGATATGGTGCAGTGAATAAAAATGCCAGGGCTTGTGTTCGAAAATACGAGAGATTTCCAAATAGACGCCATCCAATTTAACGATAAATTTTTGATGCAATGCAAAGCCAATTCTCGAACGTGCAGTGAATCTTGCTGTTGTTGTTGATGGAGCAGATCTGTAACTGCTCGACCAGGATCCATATACTAGCACCCGTGTGATTAGTCGGAGACTTGATTCAACGCAAGCTATGGTATGGCGTATTGTTGCTGTTGTTATAAAAAAATAATTCGCATCATTCCATTTCCGGAAGAAACAGATTCTAGAGCCAAAAGACTTGCCACATCGTCAAGATTTTTGTATATGGCTTCTTGAGTACACCCGATAAGATCCTTTTTTTCCCTGAAATATTTTCCCACAGGAGGGCTCAGGAAAATCCGCATGTCTTTCGCTCATTTTGGTTACAGTCACAGTACAGTGATCATGAATGGTAGAAAGTATCATCGGAAATTTATAGAAAACGGCGGACCGCAAGGCTCTATCCTAGGTCCCATCATTTAATATCAATGTGAATAATTCATTCAAATTAAACCAAGAATAATATCTCAAAAGGACAGGTTATATCTTAGGAACAATCTATATACTCCTGACATTTTCAACATCAGAATGTTATATTTTCCTAGTGCCTGTCTTTTCATACACAAATTCATAATACGACGAATCTCATTTCACACAACTGAAAAACGAGACATTTTAGAGACGAAAACATACCTGTACGTTTTTATCGTAAAGATGCTAACCAAAGATTTGTAAGTAGTGTAGCACCGACAATTTTTAACCGATTACCGCTAGAAACTAGGCTTATAATAGTTATTTATGTATCAAGGGCGTAAAGTAGGCGTTTATGGCCTGCGGCGTGGATGATGGCCCGATGGCCCGATGAACACCGGCAAATTACCCCTAGGCTAATGACACAAAATTATCCATAGCATATATAGGAAGTATCCTTGAGATTGTCGCATTATACACTTGATAACGACTGTAGATTTTAACAGTTGAAACGTCGTGATTAAAAATTGCAGAGAATTAAATTTATCTTTGTTCTCTTTTAGAAAATGAAAGTCCAGAATAACCTTACTCAAAGTGAAACATTGTCAACCACTTTCAAACAAACGTTGAACTCCAATATGGACCCAGTTTCAGCGAGAAATTTCGAGGATACGAGAAGACCATGATCAAAGTCACCAAAGAAGAGACTCATATACATTTTCTATGCAAAGCAAGGGATCACGGCATCATTCCGGACGGGTTACGCCTGAACCGAATTCTGGAAAATGCTAGTCGGGTATTAGTAATGTGTCAACTGAATCATCATCGCTGGAAAAGAGCATACCTATTGGATGATGCTATTCAGCGGTTTGAGGAAATCAAGAGACTCTAGAAGAAGACTATCGACCTATCCTGGCCAAAATTAACAGAAAGTGCACATGGATTCGTCAGAATGCCGAAAAGACACACGAGCGTAAGTGGGACAAACTGGTACAGAAACAACGCCAACAGGAATCCGTAAAACAGATCGAACGAAAGGATAGTGTCATTAAGATGAGCTACCGGCCGCTATCAAACACCGAAGAATCCCTATTAGCGAAGGGCTTAAACTTTGCTATGACACCGAAGGAAATACCCACTCTTGAAATTATCGCCGCCATAGAATCCACCAGTGTGCTCATCGACCAGATTGAAGCAGAAGAATTCAGGTGGAAGGTGAGAGGCCTATCGGAAAAAGAGCCACATCCGAAAAACAATATCAGCCGGGAAGAAGAGAGAGCACTGAACAATCTGAAGAAAGACAACACAATAAAGATTCTGCCTGCGGACAAAGGAAACGCAACGGTCGTCATGGACAGCGACCTCTATGAGAGAAAATTTGAGGAGGTACTCGGTAAAGGTAAATACAAACTATTGGCTAAAGATCCCACTGCAACGATAGAAAGAAAGGTGTACCAGACGCTAAAAAAGTACGATTAATTTTTCTCAGTTAGAGAAAGATCAATGCTGACACCACACCACAGCAAGCCACCGCACCTTTGGACTACCAAAAGTCCGCAAGGCAGAAGTTCCTTTGAGACCGATAACCAGCTCTAGAGACTCTAGAGGCTCTAGAGCCTCAGCTACCTACAATCTAGCCAAGTTCCTCAGTTTGACGTGGAAAGTCTCTGCACTAACGTCCCGGTAGAAAAGGTCTTAAAAATTATTCGGAGAAATCTGCAAGAATACACAGAGCAGAAGAACAGGACGAACCTACCAGTACGTGGCATTATGGACCTGCTAGAAAGGTGCCTGCGAAATTGCTACTTTCAAGAAAAAGACCGCTTTTTCTCCCAGGAAGACGGACTACCGATAGGATCCCCTTTATCGCCCTTGGTAGCAAACATCTATATGGTATGGTTTTTGAAACTTATGCTACAGAGACAGCCCATAAGAAACCTCAGATGTGGTTGAGATATGTTGACGACATTTTTGCCACGGAGACGAGGCACACTTGACGTCTTTTTGGAACATCTGAACAACATCAGAAAGTCCATAAACTTTACGATGGAAAAGGAGACCCAAGACGGTTTACCTTTTCTAGACGTGAAAGTTCGAAAGAAGAATGATAAGTGCTAAGCATCAGTATACAGAAAGCCGACTCACACCGAACAATACCTGAACTTTGAATCGACCCATCATGGTGCTTCAAAGAGATGGGTTGTTTGATCGCTGGTGGGCCGTGCCTACAACCTATGTAACACAGATAAAAGTAATTGTCAACCACTTTCAAACATAACTCTTCATGTGTTAAAATTGTTCGATTGAAAGATAAAACTGTATAACGATTTTTATTTTGTCATTAATGCACATACAGACTTATGGTTTAGGTGCAACACACTCCAAATAGTATAGCAATAACTTAATTCTTGTATTAGACTGTATTCATTGAATTGTTGAAAAATGTAGTTGAATAAAGTTGAGATTACCACTTTCACTGCCTACCATCAAATAGTTGAAAAAAAATTCCAAATTTCTCTTAACTTTTTATTTACGCAGATACGTCTCTTTCCTGAATAGATTATTACCTTTGGTTTATATTTTTCTCAGATTCATGAATGACTAATAAATTCGAAAACTGAAAACTCGATCACGACCTCCGACCCCTTCAGAAAAATATGTCCGCCGCCTCTGCTCGAGCCACCTCCGGATCTTCATTAATGCTAAACTATTTTATTTGGTCAGCTAGAAAACGGACCTGCAACATCCGCTGCCATCTCGCTTGCCAAGCGGTTGTGCGAATCGGTAACATCTGTTCGCTCGAAAATACCAGTGTGGAGATATTAATACGTGTTCCGTCACTAAAAAACTTAATTGCTCTTCATGAATTTCCTCGAGATGAACTATTTCGGGTTTTGTTACTAGCTGGTTTTAAGGCGGCGCGACGGATAGTTTTGGATAGGTCGTCCATTTCAAGAATATGGCTAGTATAAAGTTTATTTTCTCTGACGAAAACAGCCACTGGAACTGTTTGTCGTACAGGGTTTTGGTTCTTCTCCTAACTACATATTTTTATATAGTTGTTATAACATTATCCTGTTTATTTCAAGACTGACACCATCAAAACTATAGTAAAGAAAAACAAAATTCATAAAATATTTAAATCCACGAATAATCTAGAGCACTACAATACTTTGCCATTCTCAGACAACAATCAAAACAGCTCATTAGCCGGGACTTCAAATAGAGCCATAAACGGGTAGTGTGTCACTCTGACACAACAAAAAAAATATATTTCAACATATTAAATATGAATATCAAGGAATAAAAAATATCGTGTACTATTGGCACACATCAATTGAAAATAATCTGCGGTTAAAAAGTTTTTATCCCAATTTCTCCATAAGTTATGCATTTGTAAAAAAACAATTTTTTCTAAATTGAATGTTATCATAAAAACCCCGATAATTATTATTGAACAAAACTCTAGGATTTTTTTCACTCAGTGACGTTATTCTTAATAGGCCTAAATATAATAATCGATGCAAAAATTGTAAAATTTTGATTTTTCACTCTTTTAGCAACAATTGAAAATAAAAAAAATTAAGAAAGTAAACTAAATTTGCCAAAGCAAAAAATGGATTTGCTCATAAACAATGTATTTGTTTATAATAATAATATTCAAGTTCAAACCTTTAGAAATCTAAACATTCATGATACCTTTAAAAATATATTAAACAGTCTGATGAAGATTGGTACAATTATAAAGCAAAAAGAAATGCAGTCGTTACTCTCTTGAAACATACCAAATTGAAATACTTTGAAGAAAAAATTGATGAAGTCAAACATGATTCTCGACTTATGTGGAAGACGTTGAAAAAAAGTGGTTAATCCACAATGTGAGAATATCATTAAATCAGTTAAAATGAACGGTGTTATGGCAACAGAAAATTTGCCGAATACTTTTAACGAATATTTTGTGAATAGTATTGAAGAGCTCACAAAAATGTTAGATACTAGTACCTTCATATTGAATACAGATGCCCTTTATTTAAGTCACCTGAACCCAAATGAAAAAGAACTATTCAAGTTGAGAAATATAGATTTATCTAACTTGAGAGATATAATATTTACTCAAAAAAATAAATATTCCGAAGATGAAATCAATTTCAAAATGATAAGAATATCTTTGGTAATATTGGTTATCCTCTATTAAATATTATCAACACATCATTGACAGAGTCCAAATTTCCAGATGTTTTGAAAACATCTTTGATAGTACCTATACCAAAAAGTCCAAGGACGATGTTACTCGAGGAGCACAGGCCCATTAATACACTACCTTGTCTTGAAAAAGTATTGGAGTTAGTGGTTCATCAACAATTAACCGAATTTATGATTAAAAAGGAACTGCTGCCAATAAATCAATCTGGTTTCAGAGTGGACACTCGTGTGAAACAGCACTCCAAAAAATTATAAGTGAATTGAAATATTCAATGGATAAAAATCTTGTTACTGTACTAGTGTTTCTAGACTTAAAAACAGCTTTTGAAGTTGTAGATAGAAACATTTTGCTATTGAAATTGAAACATTATTTTGGCTTTGATGAATCAGCTTACACTTGGTTTCAATCATATTTAGAAAATAGATATCAAATGACAAAAATTGGTAAAGAATATTCGAGAAAAATAGAAGCAAGCAGTGGAGTACCTCAAGGTAGTGTATTCGGACCTCTGCTCTTCATAATGTTCGTAAATGATATTTTTTCAGTTGATTTGGGGGACTGCAAAATGGACCTTTTTGCTGACGATACAATAATATATGTGTCCGGTACATGTGTTGATATTGTCATTGAAAAATTAAACACAATTTTATTGAAAATTGAAAATTGGATGAAAATGAACAAACTGCTTGTGAATCCAAATAAATCAACTTATATATTAATAGGGAAAAATTAATATTTGATAAAGCAACATAAAACTAACGAACAGTCGTTACCGACCGATGATGAACCCTTTACTCCCATAAACACCTAACTATGTAGGCTTATTATGGCAAGAACCTGTCAGAAAACAACTACTCCCCTGGCTAAGACCACGACATAAAACTTCTGTAGAATTTGAAGGTGTAATATTAAAAAAACTAGAATATACTAAATACTTGGGTATCATTCTCGATCAGAAATTGTCATTTTCACCACACGTTGATTATGTTTGTAAAAAGATATCAAAAAAGATTGGTTTTGCATATCGTGTTAGTAGGGACTTAACCTTATATGCTAGGAAAGTTATATATAACTAAATTATAAAACCACATTTTGATTATTCTGAGGAGATCTAAATATACTAGCATTTTATCAATGCAAATGACATTACATTGGCTTCCAGTCAAAGAATACATTCAATTTCGTACGTCAGTTTTTATATATAAGATTCTAAATAATTTGCTTCCGACTTATTTAAGTGAGAATGCTCGGTTCAGGGAAGATATTCACCGTTACAATACCAGACAAAGAAATCACGTCCAAATATTTCCTACCTCATTGATGAAAACTAAACGAAATATATATGATGAAGGCATGAGCGAATATAATAACTTACCTGAAGCGATTAAAACGTCTGGAAACATTGGCATATTTATTAAGCGATTGAAAGAGCATTTTTTAAATTAGTTAGCATTAGGAAATGTGATAAAACTGTTTTCTGGAATATTTATTTATATTTATATATACATGTAATATGTATTCACCATGTTTTTTGTAGTGATCGTTGTTTGTAAATTTGTGAAGGTTGAAATTTTTATTGTTTAACTTTCTAAATTAGTTTTAGTGATATATTAGTACTAGTACTTATTTTTATGTTAGCTCTCAGCTAAATAAATAAATTTCTCTCAGGAAATCACTCTCCCGGAATGAATGATGATTCTGATTACATATTTCGACTTGGAATGGCTGATGTCTTCAAATCTTTGTTTTAATTCATGTAGTTTGGTTACATCCTTGTAGACAATACGTTTCTGGACGTTCAAGTTTTCCATTCTTGTTTTTTCATTAATAATCTTAGATTTTTCCCGATCAAATTTCAATGTCCTGTTCTTTCTCAACTTGTTTTTTTTTTGCTAAGAAACAAAACTTCGCTTTCTTTCGTACTTTTTCAAACACAACTACACTTTTTATGTTACACTTTCACTTTTCACCTTTTTAATTATTACCAGAAATAGTTCTTGCTTTCCTAAATCTATTCAATATAATCTAGAAAACTCAAAATGTTTGATGATCCTATTTTATTTTTATATTGTAGGACTTTGTAAATGCACTTTTTCAATTCAAAGACAGGAACCTCTTCAAAAATCTTTTCTGATAAAGAATTGCGTTTTTTATTGAAAAGAACTTTCAAAAAGTATTTTTGAATCAATAAAAGTTGTTATAGATGACTATCGTATATTGAATATGGTATTCTACTAGTGAGTTGTAAGTAATTTTGAGTTCACTGGTATTGTTGACAGTTTTTTTAGATATCAGTATATCTCAATTATTTAGCTATTTTGTTTATATGAATGTTCCATTTTAGGTGCATGTATATTCAGGAAAAAAAATGATAGGAGTTTTTTAAAATAACAATTAGTTGTAAATCATATCGAGTAGGGTAACATGGGTACTATGAAGTTTCAGGAGAAACTTGTCCAGGTCATCCAAATCTAACAGATCCTCATATGTCTACTTCAATTCCGATGTACGTTATGGACTCCACACACTCGACGAAATCAGTTGAATTATTTTTTTTCATGTGGCTATTGGGTGAGGTTGGTTTAGTGCATGACAATATAAAACAATTCGTTTTTTTCTAAATTCAGGATGGTTCCATAACATTAAACTAGTTTCTCATTTTTTTTTAGATTTTGTTCGTTCTTGACCCCGTCCCAAGTAGTATCTGTGAGCAGTGTTACTGTAACATCTGCAAATGATAATATATTCGCATCTACATTTAGGAAAAATATACTTGTACATTCGAAAGAGCAGGGGCCCCAAAATAGTGCCCTGAGGTACGCCAGTTATTATCTCACGTGATTCCCTTTTCTCACTTTCGATTTGAACATACTGTTTTCTATCGTTGAGGTAGGATTTGACCCTTTTTGAGACGATCCTTCTGATGCCTAGATCCTCCATAACGAACTTCAATTTTTTATTATTGACGGTATCGAATGTCTTAGTTAAGTCTAGAAAGACATCTATCACACATTTCCCTTCATTCAGAGACTGATAGATATTATCTGTCAGAATCCAAATTGTTTAGGTGAAAGTATGTAGTTCATATCTAAGAACGCCACAATGCGGTTTTTTATAACTTTTTCCACAACTTTAGCGATTGTACCTATAATTGAAATGAGTCTATAGTTAGTGGCTTCCACCAGATTGCCTTTTTTAATAATGGTTTTGATTAGTACAATTCTTCTGGGCTTCCATTGTCTAGAAACAAAGAAAATAAATTATTTTCATGTGTGTTGAGTCACGACGTTTCAACAGTCAACATCTATTGTCGTTATCAAGTGTGTGAAAGCGACAAGATATCTCGGATACTTATTATATAGCATGCAACTAATGTACCTGCTATAAAGGGAATTATGATCTTCGAAGTTTATAGAGATGGCTTATATTCAGAATAATAACGTGTTCAGTCAGCCGAGCATAGAGATTCGGAATGTGTGAAAGCCACTCATCACTCAGCTAGATCGATTGAGATTTCAATAAAAAACTCTGTCAAGATCGGTCATCAATAATTACACTCACCAAAAAAGGTCGTTGTATCACATTAATTAACATTGATAACCTAAGAGAGACCCCACGAAGACCATAATTACCTTTATAGCAGGTCCAATAGTTGCATGCTACGGTAAAGCAGGTACATTAGTTGCATGCTATATAATAAGTATCCGAGATATCTTGTCGCATCCACACACTTGATAACGACAGTAGATGTTAACTGTTGAAACGTAGTGACTCAAAACACATTCAAAGAATTTATTTTCTTTGTTTCTAGACAATGGAAGCTCAGAAGAATTGTACTAACACTAATATATTGTCAACCACTTTCAAACGAATGGTTTTGATATTGCTGTCTCAAGGTAGGTACTGTGGATATTCACCATTTTGAAATATTTTATTAATTGAATACGTTAATAGTTATTTAATCAGCTAGTGCATTGATGAAGGCGAATAATGATCGAGTTATCTTAACGTGTGAGCGAAGCGAGCGCGGTAATATTTGAGATCATTGATTTTAATATAATAGGAGTTGAATAAAATATTTTTATTTCTACCCCACTTTTGTTGAAATGAAGGAATTCAATTTTTTTTTGGCAATGAAGTTAAAGATGCTACTCAAGCAAATTCTGCAACAACTGGCAACATAAATTTATTCTCAATATCCATATTAGCATCCATTACATCTAAATTCGTTTATGTTTGGTTGCCTATACATGTCAAATCGACCAATAATAGGGGTCATTAATGGACGATTTCTTGAAATTATGCAATAATAACAAATCATTTATTGATATGGGTTATTAATGGTATATTTAATTTGAATTGAAGAACAATAAACAAACATGTCAATACGTACGGTAGGCGGAGAAGACTTTTAAATGTATTCGATGATAACTTTTACGTAACATCGAACTAATCTACTGTTTTTCTAGGAATAATTAATTTCCCAATCAAGTCATGACGCAGCCATTCTTTAGAGCCCTCAGAAAACCCCAGCAAAATCCTTTCGCGAAGACCCTGAGATTAATCTTTTTAATCGACTTTAATTTTTCTTAAGCAAATTAACGAGGAAAGTGTATTCGCCTTAGTGTTGGATCCAATTACAAAACACTTTTTTGTTCTCGTCAGACCGACGAGAAATGAGGCAAGAATCCGAGCATGCGCTTTAGAGTAACTTTCCCAATTGATCCGCTAGTTCAGGAAATGAAGTACTCTGGCTCGCAACTTTTTCGTCTCACATCAATTTACTTGAAACTTTGACAGCGGGTAGGGCATAGCCCAAGGATCAAAATCTTTATCTTGCCAAAGGGCGCATTCATCCTGGGGATGGTTACCACCCCATCTCGTGGGTCGAAATTTTTTATTACATTTGAAACGCAGGAACCGAAGAACAAACTCAGTCTTAGTAAACGATGTTTCATACATTTTTTTGCGAAAGTAGTATATTTTTCGAGTTATTCGCGATTGAAAGTAACAGTTTTCCGACGAAAAATTCAACGTGTTTAATAGTTTTGCGAATAACTAAAATTATGGCCTATAAAAAAAACAAAAAAAATAAAAGAAATTTATAATTTCTGTGCGACTATACGGACCGAGCTACGGCTTGTTAATGTTTGGCTTTTATTTGTCAAATATCCAGGATTTTTTACCTGGCACTAAATCCAGTAGAAATGATTTTTGGCACACAAGCAGTTTTTGGGGAGTACTTTGTAAAAAAAATGTTCTGCACGCGAGCACCTATAAAAAGTGGGGAAAACTCCCGGGAAAACTCAGAAAATTGGTATTCCATTAATAATTTTTAAGAGGTTAAACATTTCAATACAATGTATAGAAACAAACTTGTAGAGCATGAACATTTCCACAGAATGGGTATGTACAGAAAAAGAGCTTCCCCTCAAAATTAAGCGAGTTACGATAAAAATAAGGTCGGTACCTACATTTTTCTACGACAATTTAATTCATGCATTGAAGATGCCATATATCGCGGTGTTTTGTCATTATGACAGCGAAAAAAGTTTGCTCTATTTTTTCCAGCGACAAAACGAGACGTTACTTTTAAAAGCATGACAACCAGTTTTGTAAAAAAAAATTAAGTAAATTTTTATCAAACTTGCGTTGCCAGAAAAGTATCTTATTTGTGGAAATGTCGCGATTTGGACAGTTTTCGAGTGGAGAAATTGAAGAAGCCATCGATGATAATGTGCCTCGCAAACCTGTTAATTCAACTACGTCAATTTGGCTACAATTTGCGATGTTTTGTTTGGAAAGAAAATATGAACTCATTGCAGAATCTACCACTGGAGAAGAACAATGGAGAAGACTATAAAGAGTGCAGTCAAAACGATTTGGAACACTTCATCAAAAATGTTACAAGAGCAGTACTTCAAAGAATATAATAGTACTTATATTGTTTTATTAGGAGTAAAAGTATAACTTTTTGTGGCGAGTCTGAATGTTTGATGGCCGAACGTTAGTGAGGCCGACAATTTCAGACGAGCCACAAAAAGTGCTTTTGCTCCGAATGAAACATGCTATTTTTTCCGCAAACGGCATCCAGACTATAGAACTAATTAATATTTAAATAAAAATTCAAAACGATTGCAACGAAGTTGATAAATTCAGAGAATAATAATTATAAAACTGCGCACTACATTTCCGTGGTTACTGGTTTTGTGATTGCCAAGTCAAAAACAAATTTGACAGTTCAATAATATTTTTTTCGTGCAATCGCACGCGAAGTCAGTATTTCGTGTTCTCAGCACAGTCCGCGAAATTTAATTTCGCGGCCGTTACCCATAGCAACGGCGGCGAAACCAGACGTCACTTTCAAATTTGACATTTCTAAAATACTACAAAGACAAGGATTATTTTTCAGACATCGTCTTAACATTCTGTTTGTCACACCAATCTTTAAACTCGCCGTAACATTTTTCGTACTGCCGTTTAGATTTTTCGGGTATTAAAACGGAAAGCGCCGAATTTACAACGCTTTTGAGTTCAGGAGGAGTGGAAGGTACTGAAATATCGCTATCATTATCAGACATTTTGCGTTTTGACAAGAACTGTCAAAATATTTTGTATATATTGAAATATATCATTTCCATAGCACAGGGTGATATTGTTAAATAAATTGAACTGCTGTTGATTTTAGAGCAATAATATATTTATTTACAACTATCTATTTTAATACTTTTAACGATTGCACGAAAAATAGTGTGTATGCCATGGCCGCCAAACCTCAAGATTATCTTGCCTCGGCCGCAAGCGGCCTCGGCGATAACTGTTCTTTCGGTACGTTAAAAAGGTATTTCGCGGCCTTAGCATACAAATAACTAATAATGTCAGAAATATTGTAAGTGATTTAAAGCAACAATTGGACTGTGCATTTTTGGTAAGTACTTGAGCATCAAAATTTCGTTTGTTGTAGTAAAGTGTACTGAAATTTTCTTTTAGATTATATTATGTCGGATTCAGAACCCAACTGTACACCGCCCGACGTTGTTGACATTGCCAAGGCAGCTACGAATGATTTAATTCCAACTAAGTCAATTCTACTTTTTTGTACGGCCGTCAGCGTAGAAAAAAGTACTTTTTTGTCCGCTCATGGCCGTACAAAAAAGTGGCGTCTGTGAAATCATTCTTCAACATCATGAATTGACGTTAATAATGTCTACTTTTTTTGACGTTTGCGGAAAAAAGAATTTTTAATCCGTTCACGGAAATACAGTTTTAAGAAAGCGAGAAATGCAAGCGACACAAAACGCAAAATATTGCAAGCAATTCCAGAAAAAAGGAAGGTGAGTTCTAAGGTTCTCACAAAACAAGACATTTTTTGTATGGCACTGTTCTGAAGTGAAAAAGAACCTGTAGGCCTTCAAAGAAAATTTTATTTATTTTATTTTGGATTGGTGGAGAAGCAGCAAATTGTAAGGTATTCTATTTTAAAATCGAGACAGACAACCGTGGAAGAGAGACCGGAAGAGTTGAATATAACCCAGTGTTTTCGAAGACTGCACAAGGTGGAAATCAGAAGTTGACCGACAGTAAATGGTTGGTAAATGTCCAGTAAAATTGTTTAAACAAATTATGGGAAACCATATCACATGTGAAAATTTGTTTTTAACTCCAAATCTTTTCTGGCAAAAAAACAAATTCGAAAGGATGGTAAGATAAGAATTCTTTTACTGGGATAAATGAAATATCTAAATGGACCAAATCCTCAGCGAAAAATATTGGACTTGATGTCAAGCGGGTGAAAATTACGAACCATTCTGATCGAGCTGCCGTCGTAATTGAATTGTCCAGGATTGGTAAAGGTGAACAAAAACTTGTGAAAATTACGGGACATAGCAACCCATCGGCATTAAAACCATAACTTCAGTTAGATGAATAAATCATAAAAATATCATTGGTTCCATTCGTACTACCGTCCAGGAAACAGTTCACCGCTCAAAATACTATTAACGAAAGACAAGACAAGAGACAAGAAAAACTCAAAATCAATGTGAAAACTGATTTATGAAATTTCGTGAAAAATGCCCTTTCTTCAAAATAACTCCAAAAATACTGGAGGTACGAGAAAAATGCTGCAGCTTCGAATTGTAGCTTCTTCATTTGCGACGATATTTCCTTAGGTAGCTTTTCTGTACAAGAAATATTTGGCAAGATATAGCCGTTTAAACTCATCCCATTTTAAAACTGATAGAGTTAGAATGATGTGATTCACATAGCCTTGTAGTTCTTGAAAAACCCTATGAAATAATTTTTAGATGAACTTTCTATCATCAAAAATGGAGGAGCTTATTTTTTGTTGTTTTATAATTTGTATTACCAGTTATGTATATTATATTTCAATATAAATCCTGAATTTAATAAATTAATCATTTTTTAGGGTGAACATTTTTTTTAAACGGCTTTATTTAAGGATTGAAATATTTTGAAATTGTGTTCCAAAGCTTAGAACAATCATTATTCAACCTCCCATCTCAAGCTTTTAAAGATATTTTATCAGTTTTGACAATTAGGGGTAGTTTTCACCCCTAAAAAATAAACAGCACTCATCGGCTTGGTACAGAAATCGAAGTAGAGGGTAAGATGAACCTAATTCCAATTTTTTATGCAAATCGATGAAGGCCGAAAAAATTGCGAGGCTTTGCATTTTTTCATCATTTGCTGGACTATTTTTGTTTTTCCACTGCGACTATCAATCTTTTCCGAGCTAACTGTAACTGATCGATCGATATAAATTAGATTCTATTCACGGCTATTTTTTAAGTGTTACATTCATCTCGCATTCGGAAGAATATTAATGGTGAGTGACGAGTTTGACGCTGAATTATTGATTGGGATAGGAAAAGTCTGGATGGGATTGAAAGAGATCTGATTATTGGAGAGTTTCCGAAATGGAGAAGGAGGAATGCTAAAATAGAGAAGAAGAAAGTGAAAGGGTTCGGTGTGACAATAAGTGAGTGATTTATGGGCAAAGGAGGATTTGCTTTTGATCGGGTTTGTGCGGATTTTAATTTTTTTTTTATCTTCAGAAATAGTACTACTATAGTGTATATATATATATATATATATATATATATATATATATATATATATATATATATATATATATATATATATATATATAAAACTTTCTTTGTCTAGAATGAGGTAACTAATTTACTAAGTTCTTTTATCAAAAAATGCAAAGCGGTCACATTGCTTTATAATGATTATCATCGATTCAGCAACAGTCTCATAGAAAATGGGCTAAATATGGCTTCGATTTGACTTTTATGTTTGTCATAATGACAGAATACTGTAGCAGAATGACAGACTTTATTGCACTCTGTGCGATGAAGAACCAGTTTTTCCACTTAATACAGTTCAGTAAAGTTTTGTTTTCTGCATGAACATAGAAAAAAATAAGATGTTTCTAAATGGTTTGGAAGTTAAAATACTGGTATACAAATGAGTTATTGAAAAGCTATCAGATTGTAAGATTATTTTAACTGTAATTCGAAAACGGATCTGATATGAGGAAGGATATTAACCAAAAAATCCACTACTCAGAAAATAAAATAAAATTACAATATTATTAATTAGCTAGACATCTGACCTCTCGACAGAAGGAAATTTTTAAATTTCTTTTCATACAGAAATATTACTTTATTTGTCTTGATCAATGCAAAAAAAAAATTGAGTGGATTGAAAACATCAAAAGTGAAAAAATTGCATGAACTAACATGTAAAATGAGTTCAATTAACGGATATGTTATTTATATAAAATATATGACATGACAAGTACGCATAATTTGTCACTGATTGACATTTCCATCGAGATACTGTGGAAGTATCGTTGTGAGGTTGCATAGGGGTTTTTCTAATAATATTCACTATGTGAAAAAAATATTTTGTGAGTAGAAATTAGTGAATTTTGCTGAGTTGGTCAATGTCAGAAAGTGCGCAAGAGAGTTTCTAGAGTCCACATTCAATTCTATGACCTGCAATTTGATATTTCAAATTTTGACTCGTGTGTCCAATGTAGTATTTGTTGCAAACAATGCAAGATATAGTATAAACTATATTGCTTTTCATCTGTGCACATTCTCTGTCTTTCAACTTTGTATATAATCTATTCATTGGAAGGATATTTCCTTGTGATATTTTTATACTGATTTCACTTTTGAATACATTGATAATTTCGGTAAACAGATTTTTATAAATGGTACTGATCCGAAAGTAATTATGTTACTTCAATTTAGTACACCAGTATTTGTATTCACTGTTCCGTTAGAAATTGTGTTAGTTTTTATTCATTGATGAAGCCATGAAGATAATAATTCTTTGTTAATTTCTCGTATAGTTATTTTCAAACTCTGATCTGAAAGAGATGGATATGATATTCTATGAATTCTATTCTTCAGTCCCAAAATGAAATTGATATTTGTTTTAAATAGATAGTGAAAAAATTAGTTGATATATTTTCTAGATCTGGTAGATTTGATATGCCGATCTAAAGTGTATTATTTTCGGTTCTTGTCAAAAGAGAGCCCAAAAAAGGTATTGCGTTTAGAGGAAGAATGGAAATTCTGCGTCTATCGAGAGTTCAGATGTTTAGCCCATATAACACTGTTTATTTAAATTTTTGGAATTCTGTTATAAGAACACTTCATTCTCGGTATCTTTCAACCATTTATGATCTTTCGGCCTTGATAAAGAAAAATTAATTTGTCAAGAGCTCGGAGAAGTAAAGAATTGTTTTTCATTCTGACCGGACTGAATTCCTGCTAATTCTACAAAAAAATCATTTTTGATTTCAATTTGCATACTTTTTATTCTTCGAATAACAATTCATTCAAAGCAGTTCTTTCAGATCCTTTCTTGTTTCTTTTCGAATTTCTGTTGCGATATATCGCTATACAGTGCGGTTGTTTTTATGTTTCCTTCTGTTAACTTTCGAACGGTTTTACGCACAAACACCATTCTAAATGGTATCACAGATACAACTTTTAATATATAATCTAATAAAACCTTTCTGGAGAAAATCTTTCATTTAAATGCACTAAAAAGAAAAAATAAATTTTAAAGTGAATTGTACCCATTGTTTGTTACATTATAAAATTTTTAATGACATAAAATCTTCTCGTAGAAGTATGTATATATTTCTTAGTGTATATTGAATTTAAAATTACTTCAAGATTTATGCCCTCGACAAAATTTTATATCATTAAAAATTTCATAATGTAACAAAATGATGAGTTTGATTCACTTTAAAATTAATTTTCTTTGTGGTGCATTTAAATGAAAGCTTTTTCCTAAAAAAATTTTTTCAAATCGATTTATTCATTAGATTTTTAGCTTTCTTTGTATGTGTTTCTTAGTCTGTTCATTTTAATTAATAAAACATTTTTATAATAACCTTTTAGTGCCCAAGTTTGCCCAATGAAACAATGGAAATGCATCATGAAAAAAATCATTAAAATTCCTTCAATACTTTTTACATGATCACCACTAAACCAGGCTCAAAAAAAAAACAATAAGTGACAACCTCCGAAATAAATAAGTTCAAGGTAGGTTTGTTCTGGAAAAATTATTTTATATAGTGCCATTCGAAACAGCTCTATAAGATCATGAGTTTCTATAAGGTTTCTTATGGAATAAACATTTTTTTAACGTTTTTATCGACACATAATTATTGCATAACACCATATTTATTTGCGGGTTTGAGCATTTGCAAATGGCCGCCATTGTTTACGAAAAATATTTTCGAACATAAAAACACATATTTAAAACAATTATGTACATTTAATAAAAATATAGGTCGTTACACTCTATTTATTCAATTAATCGATCATTATACAGGTATTTCCGATTAAAAATAATACCATCGAAAAATGTAGTACATATTTTAAAATTTTTATCAGATCGGCCAGCTCATCACTAATTCAAGGCGCTTCTATTTTTTCAATAAAAAATTAAATAAAATGAAAACACATTATATGAATTCAATCAGAAAATATATATATACTGAGATGGCGCTCGCAGTTTGGAATTAATCCACTGTGCGGGCGCGATCTCAGTTTCGGTCTGTAAATGGGTTTGGTCGTCGATTCATTCGTTGCAGTCATTAGTTATTGACTGCTAGACCTACCCTATACTGATGAGGAGCAACACTCCGAAATCGATATATAGGTGGTCCGAATGTTTCGATGAACATTCCCATGCAACCAAGCAATTGCAGAGAGAACCTTGTAGGAACTCTGCACGGAAATTTCATCAGATGTAATTCAATGTTCGTCGTGGCATTAGCCAGGAAAGTAGTTGTTTTCTGATGGATTTTCGACCCAACTTTCCTATTGTATAGGATTTTAGCAGTGAGCAGTCCTCCGGACATCTTATGCCTCTTGTCATAAGCTCATTGTGACCTACAGTTTTCTTTTCTGTTTATATACGGTCTTGACGATCGTGGTCATGGTATTGCTTTGGTTGGGCTTCCGGCACTGAGATGGCGCTCGCAGTTTGGAATTAATCCACTGTGCGGGCGCGATCTCAGTTTCGGTCTGTAAATGGGTTTGGTCGTCGATTCATTCGTTGCAGTCATTAGTTATTGACTGCTAGACCTACCCTATACTGATGAGGAGCAACACTCCGAAATCGATATATAGGTGGTCCGAATGTTTCGATGAACATTCCCATGCAACCAAGCAATTGCAGAGAGAACCTTGTAGGAACTCTGCACGGAAATTTCATCAGATGTAATTCAATGTTCGTCGTGGCATTAGCCAGGAAAGTAGTTGTTTTCTGATGGATTTTCGACCCAACTTTCCTATTGTATAGGATTTTAGCAGTGAGCAGTCCTCCGGACATCTTATGCCTCTTATATATATATATATATATATATATAAGGATGGATTTAGACGTTTTTTATGATGGCGACTGTTCTACTTTGATCTTTTCGAACTCTGACAACCATTTCGGTGAAGTTTTTATCTCCCCACGTTATGTCAACGTTATTCGATATAATAGTTGTAAATTGCGTCTCTAAACAAATGAAATACATATAAAATTTCACTTTTATTCATCTATAGGACGCTGACCAGGGGGTGTATTCTCGAGTTCATGCGAAATCATTTTCAGACGTTTAAAGTAACATAGAGCGATACAAACACCGCGAGTTGGAAAGGGATACAACATTGAATTCGTATACTTTGAAACTCGAGAATAGACCCCCAGACAGCGTTATTTCATTCTCATAAAAAAAGTTTTTTATGTTCGTATAGCTATTCTTAAAATAGTTTTAAACCATTTTATAGGATCCCTAAGAAATTATAATGGTTGTTATCCGCATAATTGGATGGGCTGTATAAATAATGCGATGGACAAACTTATGAAATAGTATTTCAACTATCACATTGAGACATTTTATTGAGAGGATATAATTAGTTATAAGCTATATGTTGAAGAACCAAAATATTTTAAAATTTGGTCCTTTTTTTGGTTGTATACGTACTGTATTAGAGCTGTAAAGGGCGTTATATGATATTTGAAGTTTCATTAGACTTGTTGAATATCTGTTATAAATCTCTTATGAGACAGATTTTGCTACTTGGGCCCTTTTATCGTGCAACCACAATATTCTTTTTTTCCCAAAGTAGTATCGGTGCTGTCATTCAAAATCGTTTTCATTCCCTCTGTTCGTACGTCAATTCGTTCAAAAGTTAACTGGAGGGGGGGGGGGGCTAAAAAAGCCGCACCAAATAATCACTTCATCTAGATCACGACTAAGAACGTCATTTGTATCCATTCGAGACTCCTTCAGTCTCAGTTGGCAGCGGTTCTTGCTATAACAAATGAACAACTTTCCGCAGCAGGTGCGACCGGTCCACCGTCGAGATAAATAAACTCGAATATATCATCCGTAAATCGAGAAGAGCCGCGCTGACATGAACGAAGTTGTGCATTTCTGCAACCACTATTTCCGTCCCATCTAGACACCTACAAGCTCCTATTTGATTACTTGCAGCAGGATTCATTCATGCGGTTTTATTTTGGACACTCGTGTTATTTATAGACGTACATCTGGAGAGCTAGGAAAGCCATTCATGAGGATTTGCAGGCAGTGGTGGGCTCAGCCTGTTCAGGAATAGTTTGTTTTTGATTCTCTATCTCAAGATTCAAATGGGAGAAAAATAATTCTGTAGTGTTCAGGTAACTTGGGGTCCACTCAAAACATTATTTCGTTATATCTTCTATCATTTGGAGAGGGTCCAATAGTTTATCGATGACTATTCTCTTGCAGGATTATTCTATTATTGCAAAAACATACGCACAGCAGCTAAAAAGCTAATTGTTTTTTTGCGACTTTTCATTTTGCGGTACGCTGTTTACTTTGTTATGATTTTCCAAATCATTTAGTCAAAAATAGTTATTTGTTTTACTAGGCATTAAAGCACAAGATTTAATGCCGCAGCTGGTGTTTCATTATCAATATCCAAATAACTAAATTATTTTATCAAAGGTAACTGGGCCCTGCGTTACTATGTTTACCGCTGATGACGTTTGTTGAATACGTTTGTTTACTGTTTACTTTGTCATTGTCAATTTTGAAAAGTTGTCATTTTAGAAATGGATATACTGCAAAGTTAGGATGAATTGATGCAATTAACACCACCTAAGATAAGAGATCAGGAGCGAGATGTGGAATTTAACCTTTTACCGGAAAAATCAAGAACTGTATATGAACTCACATACAGCAGATTCATGGAATATAGACAGAAGAAAAATATATGATCTTTCTCTGAAAATGTGCAGATTGCTGAATGTCTATTTTTCCGATCTTTCAAAGAAATTGAAGCCTTCAACGTTATGGTCTACCTATTCGATGTTGAAAGCTACCCTGAACATAAAAAATAACATTGGTTTGGCAAAATACCTGAAGTTACGGGCTTTTTTGAAACGCCAGTCAGACGGTTTCGATGCAGAAAAATCCCGAGTTTTTCAAAGAGAAGAAATCGAGAAATTTTTATCAGATGCCCCAGATGAACTGTATTTGTGTACAAAGGTAGGAATATATTGAAAATGATCTATTATGGATTAAAGAACTAATTTTCAATTTATATTTTAGGTTGTAGTTATTGTTGCAGTCGCTGGGGCTTGTAGATGTGTAGAGCTTTTGCAAATGAAAACAGATGATATAAATGATATGGGCGACAAATTGCTAATTATGCTACCAAATACCAAGACCAAAAGATCAAGATCTTTTGTAGTAACGGAATATTTAAGCGTTTACAGAAAATATGCAGCCTCCAGACCCTCGAATTTAAATAATCGGCGTGTCTTCTATAAGTATGCGAACGGTAAAGCACATCATCAATTCATTGGCATTCACAAATTCGGTAAAATGCCAGAAGAAATTGCTACTTTTCTGGGACTATCCCATGCGAAAGAGCATACCGGGCACTGCTTTCGCAGAACTTCGGCCACATTGCTGGTGCATTCTGGTGGGGACATTACAATGTTGAAGCAACATGGAGGATGGAAGTCTTCCGCTGTCGCGGAGGGCTATATTGAGGACTCGCTAGCCAATAAGTCGAACATCGGCAATAAAATATTTTTAGGCGTTTCCGGAGTATCAAGTGTGGATACTAAAGTTGTTAATTTTACTGGAAAGGAGGGAAGTGGACAGAGTTCAATTGTATTAAATAATTGTTCACAATTCACCATAAATATATCTAATAAATAAAAATTTCGTGTTGTAGTTTGTAGTTTTAATGCAATAAAACCAGTTTATTATCATCAGCATCATTTTGAGTGTTCTTAATGTCATTGTCAATTTTAATAACCAGTTTGATTTAAATTATTACTTGGAAGGTTGCCTAGCAACGAACTTTTTCTGCCTAGGCAGTAAAAGTGGACTTTTTCTGCCTAGGCATTAAAAGTACAACTTCTAAGCCTGCCAAGTGTCATTAAAAGGCCGCTTTTAATGTCATTTGGAGAAAAAAGTGTTTATTTGCTTTGACAAAGTATTTTGATATGCCGTTACTGCCAGGCTCACCTTAGTGTTAGAGAATTTAGGATTTTTTTACCTTGCCCAATATTACAAAATTGTGCCATCTCGCCATATTGATCCAATGTCAGTTGAGTATTTCACGAAGAAATATTGGACTCCACACATTCAGCGACATCATCCCTTGTTTCACTCTCATCATTATACACCTCCAAAAATATTGACAATTTTAAACACAAATGCGATCAAATGGCATGGGAAGAGGTTTTGTATCAAAGCGATTCTATAGGCGCCTTTCAATAATTATGAACCAGAAGCATGTTTTCCAAAACGAAAAATAAAAATTAAAAATTAGAAATCGTGGATTACACAAGGCATCAAACATTCTGCGAACAACTTGAGATCGTTACACTCAATACGAAAATATTTTTTTGATGTATTTTTATTCAACAAATACCGAAAAATGTACAGACGTGTAATCAAACATGCAAAAGAAATTCATTACAAAATTAGAATAAATAAAGCTGAAAATAATATCAAAGAAAACTGTGCTATAGTAAATTATCTAAGAGGTAAACAAAATTCAAATTTAGAACACGTCGATATAGATCCGGAAACACTCAATAACTTTTACTGTACAATAGCTCAAAAACTAACTTCATCCCTCGCATCTACTTCAATTCCAATGGACAATTTAAAGGCAATGATGCTCAACAACTTTCATTTTGATGATACAAATTTACTGGAACTGAAAGAAATCTTGCAAGAAATGAAAAACAAAAATGCAACGGGCATTGACGAAACTTCAGTAAAACTTTTAAATAACCTCGATTCCGCTTTGAATACACTAGTAATGGCTATAAATTCCCTCCGAGATTAAAAACAGCTCTTGTTGTTTCTCTATTAAAAGGTAATACAGAAGATCCAAATAAAGTTACACCAAACTCCATGCTCTCAACACTCTCAAAAATAATAGATAAATTGGCGAAAACAATAGTATTAGATTTTCTTTATACTTACAATTTATTAACCAACTGTTAATTCGGCTTTCAGAAGGCAAAATGCACAAATGATGCAATCTTTTCCTTCCTTGAACATGTCTATACACATCCCAAGAATGGGGAATTCGTAGCAGCAGTATTCTACGACTTCTCCAAAGCTTTTGATTGTGTTTTGCAAAAGATGGACTGCTATGGCTTTAGAGAATTGTGTAATGACTGGTTCAGGTCTAATATGAGTGAAAGAATACAGTTAGTGAGATCAAACTATTACATACGGAGGACATCTTACGGGGCGTTCCACAAGGATCAGTTCTGAGCTCAATTATTTTTCTCATATATTTGAATGACCTAGTAACCCTTTCAATTCAGGGAGTTTTTACGATCTTTGCGGGCGACACCACGCTCTTTTGGCATGGAAAAAATTCTTCAAATATGGAAGAAACTATTTCTGGTAATTTGGAAGTTGTAAATAAATAGTGTGTCGCAAACAACCTGTGCTTTAACATCGAAAAAACAAACTTGCTCACCTTCAGCTCTAATATTAATAGTCTATACTTGAATGGGCATATTCTTGGCAATGAAAACCGATTTAAATTCCTAGGAATCTTCATGGAACACAAATTAAAATTTGATCATCACATTTCAGATTCAACGAAAAAATTGGCATCCGGATGTTTTGCAGTGAGAATAGTATCAAATGAACTGAGTTCATCTACAACAAAAATCGTATATCAAGCTCTGATTGAATTTCACTTGAGATATTGTGTTGCTCTGGGGATTTTGCAGTCAGCAACTTTTTCATTCAGTGTTTGCATTGCAAAAGCGAGCAAAGATACTCATGCAAGGTGGGAGTGTGTGAGTCATGCAGACCATCACTTGAGAGAGGAAAAATTCTCACTGTTCCTTGTATTTTCATTCTTGAAATTGTCTGATTTACAAAAAATATAATATGGTTGAAACTCTGGAACATATAAGTTACATATCCCGGTGAGTAACAGAAAATAAAATACACCTTCCTGTTCCAAATACAAGTCAGACAAACTCCATTCATGAAACCTCCTTAAAGCTGCTATAAATCTACGAGGGCCCACTCCTATGAAGGTTCTCAGGGCTCTTTTGAAATGCAAGCATAAAACCTGCTTGCCTTATTCGCAGGATTCTTAATAACCTCCTGAGGATCATTATAAAACCAAATCATGGGGCTGTTATAAAACTGTTTGTCATTAAAAAAATCTATTTGGCATCAAAATATCTTTTTTTTAATGAAATTGGGTTAGAAAATATTCCATAAATAACTACAGCCAAAACGGACTTAAATTAATCTAATTCTTCAGTTGCGAAAAATAGGGCGACTAATTTACAAGCAAACATATAATGATGGCGTCCTGGCAGTGATATATGAAGAATATATAGGTATTCAACAACGTGAAATGTCGAATATCATCTGTGAATGAAATATTTTTTACAAAATGACATCAGTTAGGTGGTAAATCTGCAACGCGCCCCAATAACATCGCGAAATTAAGAAAATAAACAAAAAAATACCACATAAAATTAAAAAAATTGTTTTGACTCATTTTCCCGGAAAGATTTGTACTATATCTAAATACAAATGAATACCAATAATTGTGAATTTCCTTTCCGTCATACACACCAAATTGCAAGAAACATGAATTGAAATTAGGTTCTCTTTAGTTGTTCCCTCTGGTTGTAATAAAATATGGCTACCCTACCTTTATTCTATTTAGCTGCACATATTGCCGTCATAAAGTCGTTTCTCCTCAAAATAAACCATTTTAAAATCATTTTATCCTAAAAAAGTACGTTTGGTATTATTTCATCCAATTTCCAAAATATTTCAAATGTCAATTGTCAATACCGCCTGACATTCGTCTTTTCGTGATAGATGTGGTCAGTATACTCAGTGTCCATACTCCCGTGAAAAGTATTTGGCGTCTAAGTCTTGTGGAACGTTTAATTACTATTTAGTTTTTCCAGTTATCTTTACCCGATGTGATTTATTTATTACCAGTTAGGGGGAGCTACTAGCATTTAAGTAGAAATAGTTTTATGCTTTGATTTTATAGCGGTTCTCGAGAGTTCATCTCAAAACCTTAATAAAACCTCATCGTTAGTTTTATTATAGAACCATTGCATGGACTTGAGGAGTGCTATAAAACCATCACAAAACTTAGTTTCTATGTGGATTATTTAAATACCAGAAAGATTTATCGTGTATGTGTATAAGCCATTGTAAAACCATCATAAAAACAAATATACTTAAATGCTGAATGGTTTTATCTTATAGCCTTCAGGAGTGTTTTGAAACTGATTCATAAATCTGTTTGCTCTAGTAGCGTATTAGTAATAATATATGACCTGCATAAATCAAATTGGGCATTACCTAACCTTCATAAAACTTTCATAAAACAAGGATAAATCCAAATAACATTTAAATCGTTACTTGGGGAAGCAATAAAAGCATTCTATAACCTTGAGGAACAGAACAATGAAACTCTGCTGTGATTTTCAATTATATTTTTTATATTGACACCTATAGGTTACTTCAAACAGTAGTATATCAGTATATCATAGTTAGTTCTATGACAAGTGAACTTAGGTTTAAATTGTGTATATTTGTGTTTCACACTCTTAAAAAAAAAACTATCAAACTTATATGTTAAATCTCATTATATATTGTTCTATTTTAGCTATTTGACATGTGAACTCGTTTGGTTCAAATGACGTTTCTGTTATTTGCGCTTTTAAACTCTTCTTTTTTGAATATTTTTAAAAGCTCTATAGACCCAAATTATTTGATAACCTCTGTCAATAAGAATGTATTTTCTCTCTCTCTCTCTCATACTAGTGAAATACTTAAATTAAAATGAATTATCATTATTATTTTCATTGTTTTCGAGTTAAGTAAATGGATTATTGGAATTAACTTTCGATTGTTAGGGTATGAATGAACAAATCTAGTATTTTCTGTAACCACAAAGTCCAAAATAAATATATTTTCCTTCCATTACCAAGATATATGAATTATTCGCCAAAGGACGTAAAGAGTCGTTTAAGTGAAATTTGTCCAGCTGTGTGCACGTTCCAATGTAATTGAATGAAGAAAAGTTGTATTTCGTGCAGAAATTTATTTATAAAATCATAGCAGAGCGCTTTCGACTATAAAGTCATCATCAGTGCGTACCTGTAAGTAAGTGACATCGAATTGAATTTAAGAAATTTTGATAAAAATAATTTTGAAAATTGAAAAGTTACTTACTCGTCAGGTGTACAAGAGCCAGACCATAAAAATATCATGTGTCCAGAGGACCATGTAAAATTTAAAAACGGGACATCATATTAATAACATTTTAAAAAAGTCCTTATTCCAGGATTCACCTGGATAAAAGTTTCAACAGGCAGAGTAACACATGTCTGTTGGAGCTTAGTCTACTGTTAAACTGAATGAATGAAATTTACATTGTGTCAAAAGTTGACAATGACAATGACGTTTGGCTTAGAACATTAACTTCTAGAAACCCTGATCTGTGTTTTGAAAATTGAATAATGACCAAATTGATCTGTAAATCTATTTATAGTTATGTTAATCTAAACCTAAGGAATTGTGACAAACCGGAAGAAAAGTCTAATGAGAACCTCAACCCGATGTGCACAGAACCAGATTCAAGAAACAGTCCCTCGGGAATTTGTGAAACCAATTCTTAGCTCAGGATCATGGGACAGGTCTAATGGGAACCTTCACACTTCCCAAAGCGTCAAAAAGGTAACCCAAAAAACAAGAGGTACCATTAACACAATCATAAAAGATTTAAGAAAGTTTCAACAGGCAGAGTAACACATGTCTGCTGAAGCTTAGTCTACTGTCTAACTGAATGAAAAATGACATTGTGTCGAAAGTTGACAATGACAATGAAGTTATGATATAAAAAATGTGTAAAAAATGAACTATAATAAAAACATTGATTTGTGTTTTGAAATTGATAAATTATTATTATTAGTTCAACATCCTGGGCAACCAGATTGAAACATAAGATCATGAGATAAGTCTAATGAGAACTTTCCGAATCTCAATAGTAACAAGGAGGATGACCAAAATGATGAGCCCATACCAGAAAATTTTTAAGAAATTTTCCAAAAATTGATCTGTGAATCTATTTATAGTTCTGTTGATCCAAACCAAGGAAATATGACAAACCGGGAGAAAAGTCTAATGAGAACTACGACCCGATGTGCACAAACCAGGCTTAAGACACAGTCTCTTGGGAATTTGGGAAACCAAATTCTATGCTCAAGATCATGGGACAGGTCTAATGAGAACCTACCCAATCACAAGGCGCCAAAAAAGGTTGCCCAAAACCAAGAGGTACTACAAACAGACAAACAAAAAGAAAGAGTCGTTTATCTCAATAATGAAACCTATCCCTCCATCAAAGAGCATTGTTTTCCACAAAAAAAACTTGAAAATATCACCTTGCTAATTCCCAAGTAATCAAGAACATCTGGTCCTGAAGCGACGACATAATGCAGAGCTCGGAAAAACCAACAAAATTCCAATTTATTCTTCAAAGATTAATAAGAAAACGAATTTTAATCTGAAATTGAATTTAGCGAGTCATACGAACAACACCTCGCTTTAGCTGCAGGCGGGATCAGGAAATTTCCCTAATTTATTCGTCCAGACACAATCCTGTGAAATTCGTAATTTTCTTCAATTAATTTCCGTGCCTCGTCCACAATTCGTACACGAAACATCAAAATTCGTCGTAAGCCATTAATAAGTTTGCTAGGGACTGGTCTTTGCATTCAAATTACGTTTTACAAATTGAAGTAAGTGATGAAAATACGTTGGAGTCGGTTAAGAGGGATTCAAAAACTATTCTGATTACTTGCAGGAAGCGCCAAGTTTTCCATGAACTTGATTATAATTCTGGCAGATTAATCAGAGCCATTATTATTATTATTACTGATCGTCGAGTCTCGTAATTGGCAATAATGAGTGGAATATTTCTTCCCCTCTCCTCGTCAAGTCTATCTCCTGAGTACTCTGGATCTCTAATGATCTCTTGGAGGTTTCTCTCTAGGTTTCCCTGTGTGATGGATTTCTTTCCCATAATGGTGTCCGAAGACATTCATCCTCGTGCTAGCTACAGCTTCGCACTCAAACAGTATGTGGGAACCTTCATAGTAGGGAATCTTGGTGCATCCCCAGCAGATGCAGATGTTTCCTCAGATGGCAATGTCCTGTAAAGAGTCCTACCTCATTCCTGTGAGAGTTCGAAAAAAATTACTATGGGTTAGTTTATGTCTTCTTCTTAGAATATTCCTCGTGTAAACAGAACCGACTATTATCTTGTCTTGAAATATAAAAGCTTGTGTATTGAGGCTCAGACTGGTGCCCTACTCGGTCTGTGCCTATTAATAACAGCCCCTACCCCATTGTTTGTCTAGAGTCATCCATATAACTGACTGCCTCTCCTTACATTACAATTTGAAATCGATTACTATTATAGATTTGATGGACTTTTTGAGGAACCTTTTTGCAATTTCTCATTTTAGGACGTTTATTACCTTTTTTGGCAAAATCTCATTTCTGAGGATGACGAACTCATAGATTTTCGAAAAAATCATGAAATTCTGCTTATATAGTACGGGTTTCAAATGCATCGGACGATTTTGTATTTTTAATGATTTTTAGGAACTTTTTCGAGTGAAATAATTGTTCTTTTAATCAACTTGAAAATTTCAAAATATACTTATGTGACTATCTAATCGTTTAATGTTCGCAGAATTCCTCTAGCTATTACCGTTTCAGAGTTGACCATTTCATATGGAGTTAAAGGGTGTTCTTTCCCCACAAAACTTTTTTTTTTTATTTCTTCCTATATTTTTTTCTGAAACTCAGCACTTTTAAGGTTGGCATGTCAAATTTCGAGTCGATTAAAATCTATTGAAGGTTTCATGAGCTTTTTAATAAACCTTTGGATTCCAATTGGATCGGTCAATTTCGTATTTTTAATGATTTTTAGTGGTCAACCCCTTGGAACTTTTTTCGAGAGAAATAATTTTTTCTTTGATCAACTTGAAAATTCCAAAATATACTAACTATTCTGAACCGATTGGCTTTCGCAGAATTGCTCTATCTAGTACCGTTTCGGAGTTGAACATTTCATGTGGAGTTGAAGGGTATTTTTTTTCCTAACAAACCAATTTTTTGAATTTCTTTCTGTATTTCTTTCTGAAAATCAGTATTTTTAAGGTTAGTATGTCAAATTTCGAATCGATTGATACTCTCTTGAAGATTTGATGGGCTCTTCAAAGAACCTTTGCAATTTCATATTTTCGACATTTTATTTAATTTTTTTGCTTAATCTTATATTTGGGGATGTACAAATTATATATTTTCAGAATCAGCCTGAAATTTTGCGTATATAGTGTGGATTTCAATTATTGGTTTGGACGATTTTGTATATTTAGGGACGATTTTATATATTTTGTAAATTTCAACCCTTTGAACCTTTTTTGAGTGAAATAATTGTTTCTTTGATCAACTTGAAAATTTCAAAATATGCTAACGTGACTATTCTAAATTGATTGGCTTTCTCATAATTGCTCTATCTAGTACCGTTTCAGAGTTGAATGTTTCATTTGGAGTTGAAGGGTATTTTTTTTTTAGAAAACAATTTTTTCAATTTTATCCTTGATTTTTTCCTAAAACTCCGTATTTTTTTGGTTATCGTGTCAAATTTCGAATCGATCAATACTCTATTGAAGATTTGATGGGATTTTTAAGGAACCTTTGCAATTTTCTATTTTCGACATTTATTTCCATTTCAGCTAAATCTTATATCTAGGATGTACAAATCATATATTTTTGGAATCAGTATAAAACTCCGCCTATATAATGCGGACTTCGAGTGGATCAAACGCTTCTGTAATTTTTATGATTTTTAGGGGTCCCCTCAAAACTTTCGTCGAGAAAAAAATTATTTATTTGATCCTCTTGAAATTTTCAGCATATGCGTTCGCAGAATTTCTCTATCTATTACTGTTCCAGAACATTTCATTTGAAATTGAAGGGTGTTTTTTCCGTAAAAAATACTTTTTTATTTTTTTCCTGAAGGTGAATCGGACAAATCTGAATTTTCAAACAAGGTGACACACGATCCCTCTTCCATTTAAAATATTTGAGAGGGTGCTCATAATTCAGTCATGAGAATGAACGTCAATGATTGGTTGGACTGAATGCTTCAACCAATTATTGATGAATATTCTTCTTTGTGACTGAAAACTTATGACCTAAAACCGCAGCATAAATCCACTAATACTGTAAATTGTTATATCAAGAATAGAAATCGACCTGTTTCAGTTTTTTTCAAACAAATACATCATATTGCTATAAATTAATTTATTCCATACCCATGGACCGCACTGTATGTTCTTGTCACATATTTGTTGATTAATTAGTTCTAGTAGTTAGTAGTATCCAATTTTAATTTATCAACATCAGTGCATTGTCCAAAATTATGTACATGTTCTCTATTGCAATAAAGTATTTTGATTACCTAATTGATTGATGATTGATATAATTTGATTTTCTTTAATCGAGGGCGTTCGGTCGTGCTCTCGACTCCTCCAAAAAAATTCTTCTATGCATTTCTTTCCTTTCCTTGTTCCTTTCCTTGTTCCTTTCCTTGTTCCTTTCCTTGTTCCTTTCCTTGTTCCTTTCCTTGTTCGCTTCCTTGTTCCTTTCCTTGTTCCTTTCCTTGTTCCTTTCCTTGTTCCTTTCCTTGTTCCTTTCCTTGTTACTTTCCTTGTTCCTTTCCTTGTTCCTTTCCTTGTTCCTTTCCTTGTTCCTTTCCTTGTTCCTTTCCTTGTTCCTTTCCTTGTTCCTTTCATTGTTCCTTTCCTTGTTCCTTTCCTTGTTCCTTTCCTTGTTCCTTTCCTTGTTCCTTTCCTTGTTCCTTTCCTTGTTCGCTTCCTTGTTCCTTTCCTTGTTCCTTTCCTTGTTCCTTTCCTTGTTCCTTTCCTTGTTCCTTTCCTTGTTCCTTTCCTTGTTCCTTTCCTTGTTCCTTTCCTTGTTCCTTTCATTGTTCCTTTCCTTGTTCCTTTCCTTGTTCCTTTCCTTGTTCCTTTCCTTGTTCCTTTCCTTGTTCCTTTCCTTGTTCCTTTCCTTGTTCGCTTCCTTGTTCCTTTCCTTGTTCCTTTCCTTGTTCCTTTCCTTGTTCCTTTCCTTGTTCCTTTCCTTGTTCCTTTCCTTGTTCCTTTCCTTGTTCCTTTCCTTGTTCCTTTCCTTGTTACTTTCCTTGTTCCTTTTCTTGTTCCTTTCCTTGTTCCTTTCATTGTTCCTTTCCTTGTTCCTTTCCTTGTTCCTTTCCTTGTTCCTTTCCTTGTTCCTTTCCTTGTTCCTTTCCTTGTTCCTTTCCTTGTTCCTTTCCTTGTTCCTTTCCTTGTTCCTTTCATTGTTCCTTTCCTTGTTCCTTTCCTTGTTCCTTTCCTTGTTCCTTTCCTTGTTCCTTTCCTTGTTCCTTTCCTTGTTCGCTTCCTTGTTCCTTTCCTTGTTCCTTTCCTTGTTCCTTTCCTTGTTCCTTTCCTTGTTCCTTTCCTTGTTACTTTCCTTGTTCCTTTCCTTGTTCCTTTCCTTGTTCCTTTCCTTGTTCCTTTCCTTGTTCCTTTCCTTGTTCCTTTCCTTGTTCCTTTCCTTGTTCCTTTCCTTGTTCCTTTTCTTGTTCCTTTCCTTGTTCCTTTCATTGTTCCTTTCCTTGTTCCTTTCCTTGTTCCTTTCCTTGTTCCTTTCCTTGTTCCTTTCCTTGTTCCTTTCATTGTTCCTTTCCTTGTTCCTTTCCTTGTTCCTTTCCTTGTTCCTTTCCTTGTTCCTTTCCTTGTTCCTTTCCTTGTTCCTTTCCTTGTTCCTTTCCTTGTTCCTTTCATTGTTCCTTTCCTTGTTCCTTTCCTTGTTCCTTTCCTTGTTCCTTTCCTTGTTCCTTTCCTTGTTCCTTTCCTTGTTCCTTTCCTTGTTCCTTTCCTTGTTCCTTTCCTTGTTCCTTTCCTTGTTCCTTTCCTTGTTCCTTTCCTTGTTCCTTTCCTTGTTCCTTTCCTTGTTCCTTTCCTTGTTCCATTCATTCTTCCTTTCCTTGTTCCTTTCCTTGTTCCTTTCCTTGTTCCTTTCCTTGTTCCTTTCCTTGTTCCTTTCCTTGTTCCTTTCCTTGTTCCTTTCCTTGTTCCTTTCCTTGTTCCTTTCCTTGTTCCTTTCCTTGTTCCTTTCCTTGTTCCTTTCCTTGTTCCTTTCCTTGTTCCTTTCCTTGTTCCTTTCCTTGTTCCTTTCCTTGTTCCTTTCCTTGTTCCTTTCCTTGTTCCTTTCCTTGTTCCTTTCCTTGTTCCTTTCCTTGTTCCTTTCCTTGTTCCTTTCCTTGTTCCATCACTGTATTCGCCCCACTGTTTCATTTGTTGTCTTTTTCCTCAGGTTTCCTGCTCTTTGGTCCCGAATTGGACAGTGCTTTTTGCCTCCCCTTGTATGAAGAACAGTTTTTTTGGAAGGAAATGAAAATGAGCAACATATACTTCCATCAAAGAGCTTTATGTCAAACCAAAAAATGGAAACAATCACTCTGCTAATTCCCAAGTAATCCAAGAACATCTGGTCCTGAAGCTACGACATGTATAATAAAGAGCTGGCAAAAAGAAATATAATTCCAATTTATTCTTCAAAGAATAATAAGAAAACTAATTTTCGTCAGAAATTAAATTTTGCGAGTCATACGAATAACACCTTGCCTTAGCTGCAGGCAGGATCAAGAAATTTCCCTAATTTATTCGTCCAGACACAATCCTGTGGAATTCGTAATTTTCTCCAATTAATTTTCGCGGTTCGTCCACAATTCGCACGCGAAACTTCAAAATTCGTCGTAAGCCATTAATTAGTTTGCTAACAATCAGTCTTTGCATTTAAATTGTGTTTTACAAATTGAAATAAATGATGAAAATACATCGCAGTCGGTTGTGAGCGATGCGAACACTATTCTGATTACTTCCAGGAAGCGCCAAGTTTTTCAGCGGCTCGATTATTATTCAGGCATACTAATCTGAGAGTTCGAGATGGAAAAATCAATATGGTCGCCAAGTTAGTTGATTGAGGTGGGTAATTTGGGAATTACTTACTTGGATCCTAGGGCAATTAAAAAACCAAGCACCCCTATATAAAATGGTTTTTTGTGAATTTGGCTGTTTTTTTATATTTTTTAGTTCTCAATGTGCAGATCCATAGTCTATGCCCACAAAGCTCAACAGTGAACAGTTTCCGAATGTTGTTAATCTTACTTCATAGTATTTCATATAGGTACCGGATAATTCAAATTCGAGTGCCACCATTGGGATTTCGTTAACTATAAGATATACAAAGATGGTTAAATTGGAGCAAATTTGCGCATCTATGTGACCAACAATATGCCATAAAGAAAGTTTCAAAATTCCGAGTACATCCGGAGATATACGGAAAAAACCGAAATTTTGAAAAACCTTTTTTATTTTTTCTGGCGTTATTTGATGAAGAATATCAAAATAAATAGTATATATTCACTGCCATGTTGTCCCCGCTATACGACGGTATTTTCAGATTACCATTCGACGTTTCGTCTGTTGGCCACCATCATCAACTTATTTTTTTCTTATGGGCGTCATATTGAATTGTTACAAATTTGAATAGAGTTTGTCATTCTGATTCAAACGATTTATAATATGTGATACTTTGTTTTGTCACAACTTCGAATAACATTAAAAAAAAGTTTTAGTTGACTTCGATTCCATCAATTAACACTTGTCAAACTAATCGATTTGTTGTTACCCCATTATTTGTCACGTCTGCTGTTATTCTCAAAATAATAATTACGTAGAATGTTTTTTTTAACAATAAACGAGATGTAATCTGATTAAACTAGTTTTTAATGAACTTTATTGAAAATATCTGTGTCTAACTACAAATTAACGAACGAAATAACACAACACTCATGAAGAATAATCAAAGTAACTGCTCAAAATTTCCGCCTTCTTCCTGAATACATAGACGTGCTCACCGTCCTAAGTTTTCTATACCCCTTCTTCTTATTGACCGACACTGTTCAATTATGCTTCTCCTAAGATCCTCAACATTACTGAATTCCTGTTGGCCATAAACCCGGTTTTTGAATGTGCCCCACAAAAAAGTATCGAGTACTGTAAGGTTAGGCGACCTAGCTGGCCATTTCACATGACCATTATTTCCAATCCACCTATCTGGGAATCTGTCTTTTATGTATTCACATACTGCTGTGGAGGGGCACCGTCATGTTGAAACCAATATTGATTTAAATTTACAAGAGGTAACATGTCTAGATAATCCTCAAAAGCGCCTCGGAGAAACTAATAAGGACCAAGGATTTGATTTCCACAAATTCCAGCCCATACGTTCAAAGTAAACCGTACCTGTGACCTAACTGCTCTCTGGGATTGTTCTGACTCCAGATGTGCTCATTATTTCTATTGAACATACCACAATTAGTGAAAGAGCTCTCATCCGTCCAAATGACCTTTGAGTGAAATTGGGGAAAATCATTTCTATTCATTAGCCAATTACAGTAAGCCAATTTCAGTTCAGGATCACCTGGGTATAATTTTTGGCAAATCTGAATTTGGTAGCATTTTAGACAATTTCTTCTGAGCACCCTCCAAACACTTGCTTGTGGCGCACCTGTATTTAGAGTAACTTCATGTGTTGAAACTGACGGATTCATATTTATCTAAAAAACAGACAAGTAAAAAAAATATATTTTTTAGTCGACCTCTGCAAAAAATGGTATTTTACGTACTAATTTCCGGACGAAAAATCGACTATTTTTGAAGGCAAGTACTTTTCGTCCGCAAACACTTTTCGTCCGCAAACTCTTTTCGTCCGCTGTGGTCACTATGATACGGCACGGTACGAGAGCGGCGATTGAGTCATTTTCGTAAATCCACGTTTTAATTAATACATAGGCGCCTGTGACAATAACTGTCATTTGCTGTTGTCAAATTAATTATTTACGAAATCCGCTAGATTTTACGTGTGAATTTAGACCGTGGTGTGAATATTAGTGTTCATAATAATCAAGAATTGATCGAGTCTGCAGTTCGAAGAGTTGGACGTAGCTGAGGCCAGCAAACATGCGAGTACTTACTTTCATAAAGGTATGTAGAGGTCGACGAAAAAATGTAATATGCACCTCGGCGAAAAACTGTCTACTGTCTCGCCTGCTTGCTATCCTCGGCTGCGCCTCGGCTATCAATTTGCAGGCTCGACTATAATAGACAGTTTTTCGTCCTTGGTACATAAATAACTATTAATAAGATGATAGAAGTTTATTACCGCATATTGAATACTGTTTATTGTATTTCCATCTAATCGATTTCCATATTAATTCCTCGGTTTTTTTAAACTACCACACCTACTCGGTAAGGTTTCTATCTGATTTTTTTAATAATGTTCTTGCGGGTAGTATTCTTTCTGGGCATAGTTGAAGATACATTTCTGCAGTTCTCTCAGTGTTACTGTCTGATTTAAAAAACAGTCTCATCATATCCCGTTTTTCTTGGTTTGAAAACACCATTTTACGTTTATTATCACTTTGAATTTGTGACAGCAGACGTGACTATGTGACAGATAATAGTGTAACAACGAATCAACTCATTTAACAAGTGTTTTTGAAGGAGTCAGAGCCTTCTTGAAAATTCTAGTTTTTGTGAAATATAAAAGGTTGTGACATAACAAAGTATCACATATTATACTTCGTTTAAATCAAAATGAAACACTCTATTTAAATTTGTAACAATTCAATATGACGCCAATAAGAAAAAATAAAGTTGATGATGGTGGCCAACAGACGAAACGTCACATGGTGAATCTGAAAATACCATCGTATAAAGGAGACAAAATGGCAATGTAAATGTACTATTTATTTTGATATCCTCCATCAAATAAAGCAAGAAAAAAAATCAAAATGGTTTTTCAAAATTTCGGTTTTTTTCGTATATCTCCGTATTTAATATCTCTTATAGTTTCCGAAATCCCAATGGTGGCCCTCGAATTTGAATTACCCGGTATATTCTTATTTATGAATAAGGATGGATTTAGCGAGGGGAAATATATGAAAATATGAGTAGAAAAGTTATTGGGTATAACCCTCAAAATGTTGTGCAACCGTAGAATCTTGTTTCGAGCTTAAGCTCTCATCAGTACGGTAAAATCAAGCCATGTCATGCATATCATTCAATCATTTAATCTTTTGTAATCAACAACTGTCTTATATTTCATTTCATCCTTGATAATGATATTCTTATTGAGATGGTATTATGATATTATGGGATAGTGATCTTGGCATATATACCATTGTCAGATTATCAATAATAAACATATTTTTGTTGAGAAATTGTAAACTGTCATTTGTCGAAAACTTATGCTTATGAATTGAAGACGCAGTACTCCTCATTTTTATAATATCTTACGCATGAATCAAATTCAACTATAGATGAATTGTAGATTCGTGAAAGTGTTGTTATTATGCATCCGCCAGATGAGATGTTATTTTTGTAAAATACTTGACGAAAGGGTAGAAGAGTGGGCTTTTATGCCCCGGAGGAATATATTTTCAAATTTGCGTGTGGCCCTTGAAGTAATATTATTAAGAATCCATATAATTTACCTAATAATGATAAAGTTTGGAATATAAGAAACTAATATAAATTTCTCTTCTATTCACTACAGTGGAATGATTCATTTGTCACCATATAAATGCAAGCAAATTCCATCTTCTAGTCACCAACTCCCAAGAATTCATCTACGAAATGTGAATATGAAACAAGAAGTTCCATTCGGCGCCTGACGTCATAACTTTACCACTCAGTTAGAGCTTCGTGACAGCTTCTAATTCCATTTCATATTATATTGATAAAGTTTAGTCTATCCTACGTCATATCGCGTCTTGAGAACATCCTTTTTGGATTGCAATATGGTTCATTTTGAAGTAGTGTAGTCAGTTTTCAACTCATTTGCCTATTTGTGAGAACGACATAAATCTGACAGAAACAATCTGACAGAAACCTTCTTGATGGAGGTCATTAACATCAGTATAGCTGTCTTGAAGTTTCGGAAGTTTGTAAAATACTACTCCCCACACTTTTCCACATCTTGGGTGCAGGTGGATCATTCATTCTGTAAGGGATGTGAGTGATATTCACCAAAGCGTTGGAAGGGCCGACAAAACTGTCAAATATTGCTCGAGAAACTAACTCCCGAGCTGCATTTATAATTTTTTCCATTCCCAATTTGTGAAAGCACTCATTCCAAGTGGGATGATCATATCATGAGGGGAATTTGAAAAATAAACACCTTTTTACCAAAGCGTTGGAAGGGCCGACAAAATTGTCAAATATTGCTCGAGAAACTAACTCCCGAGCTGCATTTATCATTTTTTCCATTCCCAAATTGGGAAAGCACTCATTCCAAGTGCGATGATCATACCATGTGGGGAATTTGAAAAATAAACACCTTCTATGGCTTCCTCGGATACTGGAGATAAATCAATATTATTACTACACTGAAAATTTCTCGCCCCTCGTGAGAAAAGTTGAACTTTCCCCACTTTTTGCACAATAGTTATTTTTGTATCTAGTGCGCGAAATGCTACTTTGGTGATCGAGAACTGATTTTTTTTAACGAGGCGCAGCCGAGTTAAAAAAATAGTCGAGATTACCAAAGTATTTCGCGCTTGAGATGCAAACAAAATTTTTTCTACAAACGTCAAAAATATTGTTCTAAAATGAGTAAAACTATGAAAAATAGTATTGAACTGGCTTAAATAATTTTTCCAAATCAAGTAATTACTGTAACTATGGAAATAAAATGGCATTTGTTGACAATTATTTCAAAGTGACAGTTCTTGATAATTATTTTGGAGTGACTTTTTATTCGCGTCAATTTCGTGCGTGATATTTATTATTGTAAAAGAATGGAAATTTCGAGCGACGATGAACTAAGCAGTACCCCATCTAACTTGATAGATGCGGCCAATTCCGTAATTTCCAACCTTTTACCGGAGAAATCGAGGCGGCAGTATGAAAATGCATATCAACAATTTTATCTGGTTTAGGAATAAATATTGGTTCGTGCACTGGCTGCACCATTAATGTTAACATTGTAAATAATAAATAAAATAAGGTAGTGTAAAATTTTCTCACAATATGAAAGCCTTAATTATTGTTCTACATTAATAAATAAACGATTTCTTGTTTTTTGCTTGATTGAGGAGTTGAGGACCATATAGGTTAGAATATGAAAATCCCATATAGTTTACATGCAGTGTGCGAAATATATTTCGCACATTACTTCGCGCACGGTGTCATGGTAACGAATGAAAATGAAAAAAAGTGCCACTTCGCATACTGTTGTCAATGCGCGAACCTTGTCATTTTTTTACGTTTGTAGAAAAAATACTATTTTTGCACTCATCTGTCATTCTGCTACAGCGTATCTTGACAAACATAAAAGTCAAATCGACGCCATATTTAGCCCACTTTCAATTGTATTACGTTTTAAACAGTTGCATATTTTTTATTATTATCAATCATATTTATCACATACTGGGATAACAACTGCAACTAAATGAATTATTAGAAGTAGATATTGATGTACCACGTCTTGGGACCTTTAATATTTTTACTGTATATTAATGATATTCCACATTATATGGGACGTACTTCGCTGACACTCATTTTTGGCTGAAGACGACAGCCTTGAAGAGCCGTAATGCTAATTGAACATTAATGAGTGACAGATTCAGAATATAAGGAGAAAACTGTGCTCATTCGGTTCTTCGTAATGAAGCTACAGAGCCGTTATAATTGATAACAGTATTGAATACCAGTCGAAAACAAGATTTGAAGGGGCTGCCCACGAGGTGGGGTAGTATCCCTCCCACTGATGTCATTCCTGATGGCAATTCTTGAAAACAAAGGAATGAAGCTTCAAGCTAGTTACCTTGTCATTCTGGCAAAAATAATTTTCCTCACTAAATCAAACTATTAATCAATACCCACTCATTTCTCATAATTGAATAGTTTTATAAATAAATTCTTCGAAAGGGGATATTTCACTATATTGGGACAGCACCCACAAGCGTCACTCAAATCCGAAAGTGAAGTTCCAAACTCGCCAACTACGAACTTATTCTCTTTGTTGTCTGGAGATACTAACTTTCATTTTTGAAACGAATTCACGACAAAGGAAGGGGTGGAATTCGCCCGAAGTTCTGGAACAGATCCTGCAGATTTATTGTTTGAAACTCACGTAATTTTGATGACTAACTTCTACCCGGCTACAATTCTGGTCATGTAATAAAGGACATCTGGATAATGTACTTCGTAAGTGTTAAATCTTGATTCAGCTCCGGTTCGCATTTTAGTTTTGTAGTATGCAGCGTCTCAGACTTGGTCTGCTTTTGTGTGTGACACTGAAAAGTTCTAGTGATATATTTCACAATAGCTTGATGAAGACTTTGAACTGTGGTTAGTTTCAGACTACTAATCAAGAATTTTGAACAGTTTAAGTCACTATAAATTTCATCAGAATAACTTCTCACACTTTCTTAATTGCGGCATATTGATCAATCAATCATCACACATATACAGGGTATTCCAAACTTGATGGCCTATTAGACGTTTCTAGAAAACGGGACGAAGGATTATTTTGAAAATTTTAATGCTTTGGAAATCAATTCTGCTCTATCGTTCTAAAATATTTTCAGCTCTGCGGCGTGTCCGCTTCTATCAAATAGTAGCAACAACTATGATATTTTGAATATATCATTGCATTTTCGCTTTGCTATTGCTCTTTGATTATTTTCATATGATATTTTCCTATATCTATCTCCAGTGGTTTTTAGAAAATCAATAATTTCTTAATTTTTTTATTTTCAATTAAACGTTTATCACTGCAATATTTGAATACCTAGAAAGCTGAAATTGTGGATGTGTTTTGTTAATGTCCTGTGTATTAGTTGTGACTAGAGGAATTCGTTCTTCATTATACAGGGTAGTTGAAATTTCGTAATTTCACCGATATATACAGGTTCTACAGGGAACAGGTCAAAGTTGCATTTTTCCAAATGAAACACCTAGTATATTATCGAATATCCTGAAAGATGATTGAATCAATTCAAATGAAAATCTGAATAATTTTTGTTGAATTTGTCCCATATTTCTAACTGTTCATTAGATATTCATATTTTGTATTTTTTTTTTCACAACAGTCTTTTCCTGAACTAATATTGCATGAATTGAGAAATGCAGTGATTTGAAATTTTAATTCAGATTTGAACAATGTATGCTTGGTTCGGTTTTTCATCTCCATGATTATTTCATCTCCCATTCAGGTCCATGAAGGTCATATCAATCGATAATTCATGTTTTCGGAGTGATTTTCAATTTAATTTAATGTGAAAATTTAAGAGTTAGATCTGGGAATCGCGGTGGCCAAGGCTGTGGACCCAAGTGTCTTATCCGCCGATCTTCAAAGGTTGTAGTCAGTTCTCTGCTCACTTTTTGTCTACAGTGAGGGGGGCAACGTTCAACTTCGATATACATGAAGCGGCAAATTGCCAAAAAGTTCCTAACTTTTATTCTCATATTATTCAAATATTTTACATATGCTTCTCTGAAGAAACTTTGGATTTTCATAAGTCCATATTCAAATCCAATCACAGATATCAACATGTTTTTGAAGTATCACAACTCAACATTCCCAAACTCAGCATAATTCCTTTCGATTCTCCTGAATTCTTTTCTATTCATTTGTGGTGAGTTCATTGAATTTCCTGCATGTTCTTGAAATAATATTTTTGCACAAACTGTGAATATAAAATAGATTCGAAATATCAGCAATTCAATATGATATCCAAGAAGACGCAGAAAAGCTCTTATTTATTTCTGATTGCGCGGTATTGATATTTTTTTGGGGTTTGGTTTTATACCATCCGGTGTTCCAAGGTGTTCTAATAATTCTGCTTTCATTTGCAGGAATTCACATTTATCCAATTGAGTCTTTAGCCTTGCATCGCGCAATTCAGCAAACAACAATTTTGAATATGTTTCTGGAGTTCTGTGCTGAATTTTCATTTTGCACATAATTCATTTTGATGTCCCTTTGGAATGTTGACATTGAATTTTTGAGCACAAATGGCATCAACTGAAAGCTTACAGATCTCAATTTAATGGAATCCGCTGGAACGTTGGAGAGTGATGAAATATTGTGCACTATCGAGCTGTCCAATATATCATTTATATTAGGTAAAGGATACCTATCATCGATCGCCTTCTCATCGATTTTTCGATATTCGCCAACAGACGCGATTTTTTTTTCCTATGCTTCCAGTTTTTTTTATGCAATCTAAGTCGGAGACGACCAGGGGCTGTATACTGGTAGTATCATGTTTTTGTCTAGCCTTTCTGAAATTGTTTTTGTATAGCTTTTCCTGAAATTGGGTTTTAATCTCTTGTTTGTGTATATATAGAGTTACCTAAAGAACTTTATATTACAGGGACCCTATGTTTGAGTTCACTCGATGCAATATCGCATGCGATTTTTGCACTTTATCGAAGGATACCCCAAAAATGGTATGTTCGAATATCACCAGCGATAATTATCGACCATAAAACAACGAGCGGATATTTAGCATTCGATAAGAATTATCGATCGGAATAATTGACTTAAATCCTAACCTCGATAATAATCCTTTGTTTACATTTTACTCTTGATATTATGAAATGGCAAATTGTGATGAAATTGCAATGATCGCTATTGCAGAAGTAGTAGATGATGCTGCGGGTGCAGCAGAACAGCGAAGGCCCTTCTACCCTCGAATAAATGCATTGAAACTTTGAGATAGACAATTTGTAAGAATCCATTTCTAATACTTTTTTCTGACAGAATCACCATTAAAATTACGGCTTGTTAAACTAAGAGGTTGCTTTGCTTTTTTCTGGTCACGGCACACTACTATCGTTTCCAATTACCAGATTCGAAATAGGTAATATTGCCCAATTGAAATAATCTTTAGTATTCCGTGACCAGAAAAAAGCAAAACAACCTGTTAGTTCGGCAAACAGTGGATTTAGTTGTGTTTCTGTCAGATAGAAGTATAAAAAATGGATTAAAACTCATACTCAAATGCAGATATTTTAAATTTGTTTTATACTCCTGGTGAGTGCCAAAGAGATGTTTCCAGAACGTACCGGAAAGTCAATGACCTTCATCTAAATTTAGCACGAATTAATAGAAAAAAACGTATTGATTGAGATAAAATTGAGTTCTGCTTAAGGACACACGTATTTCAAATACCCTGAATGGGACATGAAATCTGAAATAAAATTTGAAAACACTGTAATTCTTGGTTGATATCAATATCTAATATAACAGTTAGAAATATAGGACAAATTTCATTTTCTCGTTTTGGATACCGAACTACGTTTTAAAAACAATGTGAGTCAGTGTCTACGTAGGGGTTACGCATGCTTCACTCTCAACGTTACTCACTTTCCCAAAATTTGAAAATAAATCTTTGTGAAACCCTTGTACTCAGTCATTTTAATTATTGTGATGTGACTTATTTGGATACTTGTTTAGATACAATCGATATCAAACGAAATGAAAAAGTTCAAAAGCTTTGTTTCATATATGACAAAGGAAAATTTGATCCTGTTTCACACAAATTGAAGAATAGTAAATGGCTCAACATGCAGAATAGGCGAAAACTTCACTCAATTATTCCATAAAATTACAAAATAAAGTACAGAACAGACATTCATTCCATTAATTTGAGGTCTAGAGGACCTATCTCACCACCACAGCATAGAACTGTTTATTTCCGTAGATGCTTTACTTATATCATAAATAAGTATTTTCTATACAACCAACATGTCGGTTTTCTCGGTACCTAATCAAGTTTTTTCTACCTGTTTTTATGATTTTCAGCAATAAATGTGCATTCTCCCACTCACCAAAACCTAGCATATTGATATGAATTTATCGAACGTTTAATTTGTTTTATTAGTTCTATCTTGATACGTTTTTTTGGCACTTTATATTTCAAGCTTGAGCTTTCCTAGATTGTTTTCAGCTTCATTTTGCATGATTTCATTTATGTTTCAATTAATACCTTGCATTATATTTTTTTGTTATTACTATGCATATAAACGATATTATTATATCGTATTTCTTCAATTTTCCCCTCCTCTGTTTTCAATAAAATCTTATTTACCCGATGTATTTTTATTGTATACTTCAGTAATCGTGCGAAGGGCTGTTGTATGCATTATATCCAAGTAAATAAATACCACTTCAGAAAAAGACAGCGAAGTCAAGTAAAATTTCCTCCCCATCATCTCTCCACTTATCGGTCCCCGAGAAACTTCACATCGAATAATTCGATTCTACCCTTCCACTCCAACTCACATTTCCAATACATCTTCCCACCTCTGAATAACTCCCCGATGTTTAGAAAACTCTCTTGTTTCGTACAAAAACTCCACAAAGCCCTTCTAGTGTACGTCGACCGTATCCTTGTCAACGTATGTCAGCGCTGGACTCCCCTGATATTTCGGTCATTTTCAATTTTCGGAGAGGCTTTCACAGCTCGAGTAAACAAGGATGAATCGGATGGTGATAGACATTTTGTTGATTCAGGTCATCTAGTTTCGAGACAAGAGAAACTTTGGTGTTTTCGGTTCGACTCTGGAAGGTTTTGGGGGAGGTCTCACATTCTGGCATAAAGTCATCGCGTAGTTCATACTAGAATATTCAAATCAGTTATAACGTAATCAGGATGGGAGCTGAATTGATGAGTTTATTCTGGTCGAAGGAAAATTACTTCCGTTATGAATTTTTTGCAAGGTATAATGGTTTTATATTAAATGAAGATTTAGACAGAATAGCTGAGATGAAGTAACAAATATCTTCCCAAGTAAAACAGAAATATATTTGGAGAACAGTCAAAGAAATAGCAGGTGAAACGATAATGAACCCAAATGGTGATTAGAAGTGCAAGAAGTTTTTACTACATTCAATGAGAAAATAAGTGAAGCATTTGCTGAATGTTTTTCATCTTCGTGATATTAAAAATGCACACGGGCAGTATGGACAGGATGTAGAGAGTAATGTAAAAAGTGATGCTTCAAACTTTTGGAAGTATATATGCAGCATCAAAAGTAATTCTATTAATAATGGTGAAATGATTTACGGGGATGAACAATTATCACAAAATAAAGATATTACAAAAGCATTTGCAAAACATTTTGAAAGCGTATATAATCAGTCTGGTGCATCTTATAATTTAATATTTAATGAAAGTAAAATGTGTCATAATATACTCAATATCACTCATATAACTGATATTGATATACGAAATGCTACTAAAAAACTAAAGACGATTTGATCTTCACAAACTTTTATTTCACCACGACATGTTTCGCTATCACAGTAGCTTCTTCAAGTTCAAGCACTTGAAGAAGCTACTGTGATAGCGAAACATGTCGTGGTGAAATAAAAGTTTGTGAAGATCAAATCGTCTTTAGTTTATACAATTACTATGGATCTCCATCAAGTAACGGCCGAATCAATCAGAAATCCGAAGAAATCTATGGGACCTGATGGTATTCCTCCTTACGTATTCAATGGTTGTTTGGAATTGCTCTTGGAGCCCATGAAGATAATCTTTAACCTCATAATTAAGACCTGTGTTTATCCTGATACATGGAAATGTGCAAAAATCTGTCCTATTTTCAAAAGTGGAAGTAAAAATAATATTATTAACTACCGTCCGGTGTCGCTATTATGTGTTCCTAGTAAACTCTTCGAGTCAATTCTATATGAAGAAATATATCATCACGTTTCTCCGTCCATTAGGGACGAACAACATGGTTTTATGACCGCAAAATCTACAGTGACAAACCTTATGGTGTTTTCGCAAGCAGTTACCGAGGTGGTGGATGGCAAAGGCCAGGTAGACGTTGTCTATACGGATTTTGCTAAAGCCTTTGACAGGGTAGACCATGATGTGCTACTGAGTAAACTCAACAATTTAGGTTTTTCTTCTAATCTACTGACACTTTGCGCATCATACCTGGGAAATAGGAAACAGTACGTAGTCTACAAGGGGGAATTGTCAAATAAATTTACTTCTTTATCAGGTGTACCACAAGGCTCTAATTTGGGCCCATTATTGTTTTTGTGTATGATAAACGACCTCCAACTAGAAATTCAACATTCAAATAATTTGTTATTTGCAGATGATTTCAAAATTTATAGAAACATAGGTAATAGCAACGACTGTAATATGCTTCAGGAGGACCTGAACAAGGTGTTCGACTGGTCAGTTGGAAATAAGTTATCGTTCAATATTTCTAAATGTAATGTAGTGAGATATTCTAGGAAAAATACCATTATCAAATTCGAATATAAAATGAATGATGTAATTCTGCCTTCGAAAGAACAAGTGAAAGACCTTGGTGTTACATTCCAGGCAAATCTGAGTAGTAGTACTCACATAGACAATGCAGTGAGTAGGGCCTATAAAATGCTTGGATTCATTATTAGAAACTCATGTCATTTCAGAAATGAAAAGACACTCCTCTATCTTTACAATGTTTATGTGAGAAGTAATCTAGAATATGGTTCCATTTTCTGGTCTCCTTTCTATACAGAGCAAAAAAATAACATTGAAAAAGTACAAAAAAAATTCCTGAGATATCTGTATTACAAGAAATATGGCATATATCGCATTGATATTCCCTATAATGTATTACTAAGCGAATTTAAATTTAAAAAACTAGAAACGAGAAGAGTAATCTCTAGTCTTCTATTCATTCATAAATTAGTCAATGATCAAATTCAATCCATACAACTTCTAAGAATGATTTCATTCCATGTTCCCCAACATAATAGAAGAAATAAGAATACAATGTTCTCGTTAAATTCTCCTCATTCAAATCTTGGTCAGAATTCTCCTCTATACAGGCTTTGTCTCATAGCTAATAACTGTTTGGAAAACGTAGACATTTTCTTTGAAAAATTTTCAAGTTTTAGAAATAAAATATTTGATTTATTCCCAATATAAATTGGACTAACAATATTAGGTCTTGTATGACTTCATACAAGACCTAATATATGTGTATAAGTATAAGTATATATATATATATATATATATATATATATATATATATATATATATATATATAAGTGAAAATAGAGTATATTTCGTTTTAATTCCGAGAGTTCTAACCTTTGACAGCTGTTTCGTGCTAACGCACTCATCAGAAAGGATTTATGGAGCTCTCGAAATCAAAACGAATCCACTCAAGAATTAATACCGTGAGGCAACACATACTATAACAGTAAGTTATTCATGACATCTACAGTCACTATATATATATATGTGTATATTATATTATTTCCTCTTTTTCTCTTTACTCCAAGGGTAAATTTAGTTTCATACTAATCATTTTGTCAAAGATGGATATCATCTATACTTACACTTTTCACGATTTGATAAGTTTCTTTTTCTTTTTGTGGTAGGTAGCATTTTATATAGAATAATGCAAGCGAATGCTCACTTGTAAGATGAATACTAGGTGAATAATTGTAACCTGTATTTGGATTTTTTCTGTTGGTTACTCAATAAAATAAAATAAAAAATAAAATAAATGCTGTATATGTAAGAATATGATATTGAGAATACTTTGTATAACGGTTCATATTGTCACCGTGTAATTGATTTTTAGGAATTGACGTTGATGTAAAAGATTTGTCAATATAGAACTTCTTAGTTGGAATACGTTACAAGTTATTTCATCTGTATTTACGAGTATTATTTTCTGTATACTGCGAAATCAGTTAGCAACTGACAGTATATTCTGGAATTTTGAGAGCACCGTTTAAATAATTATACTTCCTTGAACAGCCCTTACACTTTGCCACTGTATAGATAGTCATAAAGAGGTGATTGGTTTTCCATAGAACCTTACATCTCTAGATAGAGTGGACATTGAGAGTATTTGAAAAAAAAATCAAAAATATATGATCCATTGTTGCAAGTTCTTTCAAAGATTTGATAAATATGAGTGTTTATTTTATGGTGAATTTCCTGAATAGATGAAGACTGTTATTGTTGTTTCATTAGAGGCCCTGGTGACCATGGTGGTAGAGCGTTCGCAACTCAAGCAAAGCGTCGAGGGTTCAAATCCCCGCATGGTCATCGGTCTCGTGCATGGCATCACGCACGTCAAGGATGTAAGGACTGCGTCACCCCTAGCTTTCTCGAAAACTCCTGAAGGTTGCGCGTTGGGTTGCAATCGGTCGACCAAAATAATAATTTCAACCACAAAAAAACAATTATACCCTCATTATTAGGTAATGATATATTATTATGATAGATTAATAAAGAACTATTCAACCTCGTACACTCTTCATAATAACATCAACCTGCGGTAGAAATCCATGGTGTCTCGAAATGGAGCGGTATGGAATTTACGAAGAATAAATTATGAAGATGACTGAGTTTTTATTCTTCCCAAATAACAACATCAGCTTCAGGTTTATTCTTCTGAATCACAAATTTTGATATTCGTTCAAAATGAAACACAAATTGAGAATGATATTGATTTCCGGTAGTGAGTAATATATCTTGTGCCACAGTCGCTAGGAATTTGAGTTTGGAGTTAGATACAAATTTGCGGCTAAAGTGTCATGTTAGTAAAAGCGTAAAAGCTAACTTGAAAATCGTCACGTTTTAGAAAAAATTCAACAAATATTTTGCTCACTGATTCCTCAGTAATGTCTCATTTTAACCATTGTGACGCGATTCTTGATCCCTTCCTGGATACGACAGAAATCAATCTGATGCAGCGGGTACAAATAGTTATTTTTGTATCTAGTGCGCGAAATGCTACTTTGGTGATCGAGAACTGATTTTTTTTAACGAGGCGCAGCCGAGTTAAAAAAAATAGTCGAGATTACCAAAGTATTTCGCGCATGAGATGCAAACAAAATTTTTTCTACAAACGTCAAAAATATTGTTCTAAAATAAGTAATAACTATGAAAAATAATGAAAAATAGTATTGAACTGGCTTAAATAATTTTTCCAAATCAAGTAATTACTGTAACTATGGAAATAAAATGGCATTTGTTGACAATTATTTCAAAGTGACAGTTCTTGATAATTATTTTGGAGTGACTTTTTATTCGCGTCAATTTCGTGCGTGATATTTATTATTGTAAATGAATGGAAATTTCGAGCGACGATGAACGAAGCAGTACCCCACCTAACTTGATAGATGCGGCCAATTCCGTAATTTCCAACCTTTTACCGGAGATATCGAGGCGGCAGTATGAAAATGCATATCAGCAATTTAAAGAGTGGTGTGAATGAAGCAAATAAAGCCAGAAAAATATCTCTCACAATTTGCCTTAATTATTGTTCTACATTAATAAATAAACGATTTCTTGTTTTTTGCTTGATTGAGGAGTTGAGGACCATATAGGTTAGAATATGAAAATCCCATATAGTTTACATGCAGTGTGCGAAATATATTTCGCACATTACTTCGCGCACGGTGTCATGGTAACGAATGAAAATGAAGAAAAGTGCCACTTCGCATACTGTTGTCAATGCGCAAACCTCGTCATTTTTTGACGTTTGTAGAAAAAAAATATTTAGGGCATGAGATCATACGAAGCCATCTTACATAAAAGGGTTCTATTCATTCTACGAATGCAACGCCGGAGTGGTTGAACAATGAGTTTGGAGAAAAGTGGATATGTGGGTTATCAGGTATTGCTTGGTCTGCTAGGTCTCCAGACCTGACACCGTTTGATTTTTCCTCATGGAGGCACCTGAAAACCAATGATTATGAACAAACCCTATATCAAAAAGTAGGATTTCATACAAGGATTCCTGCAGATCAACAGAACCATGTAGATTATAGGTTATTTCGAAGGTTGAGCTCTTTCCAAATGAAACAACAATGTACAATGCTTCGTAATATGGAAAAGTGGAAGTGGAAAAAAAAGTGTCAATTTAAAAATAAACATTTCCTTTGTTTTAAAACATTGGTATATGGGATCCTGTTTGGATGCCAAATATCTTGCCTCGATGATAACATTTTTCGATATCTTGTCAATGTGTCAATGTGTAATATAATTTTTCAGCTGCACGGTCCATTTCTTTGAATTCCTTCGAAATCTTGGTATTTCCCATGTTGCCAGTATTGATAATAATAATAATAATAATAATAATAATAATGTTTATTAGCAGATAAAAATATGTGTACATAGAACTTTAACTTGCTTAAGATATAGGACATATAAAATTTATACTGTGGTGACATTACAATGCAGTGCAAATAAGCAATGGTTACTGCAAAGGCAGCGCCTGAGCGCAGGTGCTTTGATTATGAGTACTGTTTGTATGTTAGGAATACTGTTGTTATGCAATATTCCATAAACAAGTGATGTACCTTGGCAAGCAAACTCCAAATTTCTAATATAAAACAATTTAAAAAAATTTACAAATAGTTAATACTATAAAAATGGTACAAATAGTTCATAATAAATTTATAAAAAAAATTAAAAAGTTAGCGATCTGTTGAACAGATTAAAAATAAGTAATTTAAGTATTAAATGAATGAACAAATATGAGAGTATTTAATTTTTGTTTTAAGAAAAGACTAAATACAATAATAAAGTACAACGAGAACCATTAATAATTTATTTGGGAATTTTCAATGGGTCGATCAGGAGATGAATATCACTCCTTGGTGTACTAGTTTGAATGATCTGTTTGAAAATGTCCTATTTTGTATATTTACTTACTTATACCAGATTCTACAAAAACTTCTCCAATAGCAAAAGTAAAAATATAAAAGTAGTATGGAATCGCATTTTCCTTAGTTTTCATGGAGGCTTAGCCTCTGTGGACCTATGACAGCTACTATGACTATTTACCTCAGTGCTACAAAGCTAATGTAGGTTAGTATTAGAGACACTCGTCAAATGAATTCCAACATTCTTTACTAAAGTTCTCTCGTTGATAATCAGGATGTCAAACACGCAATCTACTTCATAATTGACCTCGTATGACAATACCGCCTTCCATAATGGGTCGTGTTATGAACAGCAGTAAGTGGGAATTCAAGAATGGTATAATCATAGTGATAATTTCATTAGTGAAATTAGTTGGCCGCTCGTCTCTGTGTCCTCCATCTTCGCAACGCATTACTTCGATAGACAGGGCTGGACTTGCCTTAATAACAATAAGAAACGGCACTAGGAAAGAAATCTGAATGGTGTCGGAAATAATCCATTTATCAATGGCATCAATCACAGCATCACGAATATATTCTGTTCATCTTCCGGATTTCACTCTAGTGCCAACTTAGGAAGAGAGAAAAAACTACTTCTTCTGAAATTATGACTGAAATTATTTCTCAATTTTAGGGACAAACTTTTCACTTTTCATTCACGGAAATATGAAAGTAACTGCTTTCTTGATGTTACTCTAAATTCCACATAGCAGGTATTATTTCTGAAAGGCTTATAAATCCAGACAATTGCATTGAAATGTATTGTGAAACTTAAAATAAATCATTTAAAATTCAAATCTCAAAATTGAATTTTTTACAGGGAATGTATAAATTCCCAAATTATGAGAAAATTCGAATAATATTCTTTCTTCTTCCTTACCATGTTCTCTGTATTGTTTCAATTCTATATTTGTTTGCTATAATTATATTATTTCTTCAATATCATTTTAGTAGAAATTTTCAACCTAGGCGACAGAAATAATATAAAACATTGTTGTAGAAAACTAGTTGCATACGGAATAGAATTACTCTGAAATTAGGATAGTTTCAGTAGGTATGGGAGGCTAGATCTTTAAGGAAAAACGGTTTCACAAACATCTAATCACAAACATCATTTTCTATGTTGTGTGCTTCACTCAGCGTCAGGGTTCATCTATCCAGCAACTCTGTGATATTATTATAACCATGTTCAGAAAGACAACAGTCAACAGTTTCATCCATGGGTTTGGTGTGATATGGGCAATCTTCCTCTACAAAACCAATAGCAATAGTAATACTTTCTTCATTAACAGTTCCTCGCAGAAAATGCCCCAAATTCAGTTAACTCACCAGCATCAGATTTACAAAATTGAATCTCACCAACTTCAGAGTAACACCTTTCACCTTCTTTGGTAGAAGTATTGGGATCATTTTCAGATAATGGGGTCTAGAAAGGAAAGTGTGAACATCGAGAATGGAACTCAAGAACATCAGAGTATTGACATAAACGGTTTCTTCCCAATGTTTCACTCTCCATGAAATGATCTCCCAAAATTATTTTACGATAGAAGAATTCTAGTTCATCGATGGGAAGATTCAAATGGAACAATCATTTTTGAGCAAGTTCGTTAGTTTTCGGGAGTCTGTGGAAAGTAATTTTTTTTGTACATTCGTACACATTCCAGCTTTCCAGCAAAATGGAAGTCAACATTTGCAACAAGCTCGATTTCTTTTCAAATATTTTTTCAGTAAATTCAAATTTAAAAAAATTTAACTTGACTCTTGACAGTGTTGACACATGTCAGTGTATCAATTCAATGTTTCAGACATTTGAAAACAAAGTTTATTACCAACCTGACAGCAAAAAAGATCACCAATAGCCCGTGGAATATTGTCAATTCACCAAACTAGCCGGGCCAGCATCGTATATTCCAGATTTCCACGAGCAAAACACAATGTCATCGGAATTTGAGTTTCTAGCAGACCGGACTCAAGTTGACAACAATTTTATTGGGTTTCGATAGGGCCATCTAGGCAGCGCGGAAACTGCAACCCAAGGCGGCCACCGCCGCCCCAGTTTCATGTCGATAAGGGGGTGGAACAGTCCCGGTGCCGGGGCAAATCTAACCCGCAATCAGAGTGTTATCTTAACGAGCGCCGCATCTGGTTGTTGTATCCGTCGGTTGACCATTGTTCAACAAATCGACAAGTTAACGAGCTCGGTCTTACCGCAGAAGGTCGCCCCTTCTAATTATTGACAGTGCCGGATTAACGTCATTTCACGCAGGGACATAATATATTTTTAGGGTGTTTCTTCAAATTCACGATGAGGAGAATACTGTTATGATGAGTTGTTATGGGTTTGTTTTCTACCAGAAAACCATCTGTTTCAACACGTAAAGTGCCACAATAGGGAATGAAAAATCGATTCTTTGGTGCTTTATGTAATTACTTGCAAAAAAAAAACTTACTCTCGGGTTTCCAGTTTTTTTTATCAACAAACAAAATTAGTTTTCGAAAATGCGAGACTACATTGGGTTCGCAGAGCCAGAAAAAATTATTTTTTCGGCAACCATTCGGGAAGTGTTTACTTCCCGGACACTTTTTCTTTGGGAAAGTAGCACTTCCCGGCCTAGTCCGTGAAGTACGTACTTCCCGGACTAGGCCGGGAAGTGCTCGAATTTTAATACAAATATTAATATAAATAAGAATTTGAGTGCTTCTGTTGGTACCTATCTTCTGTTCGAATTTCAATATATAATACAAATAAGAACTGAAATGTTCTAAATATCCAAATTTGGAATCGTTTCATCCGGTTAAAAGATGGGTGAAAGTCGACCTCTCTTCGTCTCTTAGACTGAATGCGTCTCATTGATTTGTTATTCTACATGGTTGCCGAAAAAATAGTGTACTCAACACGTCCGAAAACAGTTTTTTTGGACTCGCAGACTTCCAGGACTCGCTAACGCTCGTCCTAGAATTTGGTGTACTCGTCCAAAAAAACAGTATTTTCCGGACTTGTTACGTAAATAACTATCGTTTATTATGCCAAGCGATGATAAAGTGGACTCGAATTTTTCAAGTTTCTACAGGAATGAACCTTCGCGTATTCGCAATCGTTACTTCAGTTGTATGCATCATAGCGTCAGTACTGCTTTGATTCATGTCATGTCTTACGAAAACGAGCGTGAAAAACTGCAAAAACTGTGGGAAGAAGTTGGGTCAGATGAGGATCCTGAACAATTTTCTGATGTTAGTTCGGATAATCACTCTCCTTCTTCTTCTGATGAGACAAGTCATTCGGATGAAGATGAACCTGGTACTGTAAGAAGAAAGCAAGAATCTGTAACACTCAAGAAACAGACTGTGTGATCGCATCAACATATACCGATAACCATTCAAATCAGATATATGAAACAACAGAAAGTGTATTGAGAGAATATAATTTGAGTGATTCAGATGATAATGAGGTTGCCCTAAATCAAAGTCCTCAAATTACTCGGGGGCCAGTAACAGGACAAAATTTAAGATAATTTTCCTTTCAATTGGATGACCCACCAGAATTATATGAGACAAAGATCCTTATGATTTTTACCTTTTTTTTGTGGATGATAGCCTGATAAACATGATGGTAGGTAGTAATATAAGTTCATGTCTGGTATGAAAATGCATTTGTTTTTTTCACGTTCTAGATTGAATAAACTAATCTTTATGCTAAGCAGTGTCTAGAGAAAAACACATTTCCAAATGCTCGTGTAGTGCGATGGCAAGATATTTCTCCTGAAGAAATGAAGAAGTTCATTGGGATAATTCTCTGGATGGGATTGTGCCAACATTCCAGTTAACAAAATAAATGTATTGGTCAAAAAGTTTTCTTTTTGAAAACAGGATTCGACATGTTATGTCTCATAATCGCTTTCAATTATTGTTGAAGACACTTCACTTCAGTGACAACTTGATCGTATCTGAGAACACTATAAAAAATTACACCTCTCATGAACATGTTGCAAGGATCATTTTAAAAGTATGTTATTCCTGGTGAATTCCAATGTATAGATGAGACTTCAGTTCAGAGGAAGGCTCAAGTCCAAACAGACATAAATTCGGTATCAAGGTATATAAGTTGTGTATTGAGAAAGAGGGTATACGTAGAAATTGAAGGTTTACTATGGAAAAGATTATAACCCAAATATAAATAAACCATCAAGAATAGTGATGGACTTGATGTCTGATTTATTGGACTGTGGTCGTACAGTATCTAGTACTGACAATTATTACACTTCCGTTGATTTAGCTACTTCTTTATCAAATCGTTAAACCTATGTGATTGGCAAACTTCATACAAACAGAAAACTAAACCCTCAAAACGTGATTGACAAAAGACTAAAAAAGGGAGAGAGTAGGTTAGTGAGTAGTAAGTAGTTTATTCAGACATATGAGCATTTTGACAGTGATTGTACTTAATTGATATACCCAGTATATACCGGGTGGCTACGGAAGTATTGCCTACGGAATATCTCAGTTACTGTATGAAGTAGGTTTGTGAAATTTGGAGCGTCGATATAATGACAGAAGAGCTAGAATTTGAGCATATTGACATGTCGAAGTTAACTTCCGGTCTGACCGGAAGTAACATCAACTTTCTTATTTTAAATGGAAATCCTATTTTTTTTTCTTTTCGCTTTATTCAGCATTCAATTCACTTTCTAATGACATATCACAAGTTGGTATCTAACCAGAAACTAGATCAGAAAAAAATTATTATTGAAATTCACCGAGTAGGCAGTGGAAGCAAAATGAAAGCCAAAAATTGAAAAGTTGGCTATGGAAACCATACGTCACTTGATAACAGTTGCTACTACTGTGATATTTAATTTTCATTCGTCGGCGTTATAAAAAGCCGCCAAAAAAAATATTGGAAAAATTGGGAAAAAAACAATACTCTGTAGGTCCATAACTTAAATAGGAACATACAACTTTTTCTTGCCTGTACTATTCAGCATAACCATTCCTTTCTAATGATATAATAGAAAGTAATTTTTTGAACTGAGATACCGAAAAATCCAATTATTATTCTTCAAATAACAAAACAGATTATCGCCATACGCAAAAATAAAATTAAAAATAATGTGGAATGATAAATTATATCCTGTAGGTTCTAGGTTGAATAGGAACATAAACGTACTTGGTCTGTGCCATCGTCCATAGATATTCTAATATCTACCTACCTATGGACGATGTTTGTGCAATTCAGAATAATCATTCCATTGCAATAATCATTCGAACCAAGATATTAACAAGTAGGCTGATTAGGATGTATTTTGGAATGAAACAAAAAAGAAATGAGAGCTGTCACGAACGCTGCTATCCATATTATTTTGACGTTCGAAGTAGTGTTTTTGATTCTGCCATTTTAAAAGGGTTTGGAAATCAAAATCAGTTAGTGGAATATTTAAAAAATGCCCTGTTATTCACGAACCGAACAAATTGACATGCTTCTCATTTATGGTGAATGTTTAAAATATTCTTATGCCGTTGAACGATTGTATTTAGAGCGATATCCAGGGAGGCAGCAACCGTCAAGAAGGTATTTCCAGTGGCTTGATGAAAAATTAAGAACTGAGCCTGATGTTCACGAAGACCAAGAAGCATTTGTTATTAATGAGGAAACTGAAATTAATGTATTAGCTTTAGTACAATATGATAGCACAATTTCCTCAAGGCAGATTGGCGCCGAATTAGCTATAAGTAAGGACGATTGAAATCCTTCAAGTATCAGTTGCATCAACATTTGTATGAAAATGACGGTGAAAGGCGCCTGGAATATTGTAACTGGTTTCTTCGACAAAATGCTGAGAATCAGCTATTTAACTATTATATCTTGTTTACGGACGAGTCAAGATTTACCAACAATGGATTATTTAACAGGAATAATACAAGGTAGGTACTGTACTTTATTTGGATTATTGTCGTTAGTCGAAGTGTAAAGTGCTAAAAGTGTGAACGGTCTTTGGTTCCAGGTACTGGGCGATAGCAAACGAGCACCGGATTCGACAAGGCGGCTTCCAGGAGAGATTTGGTGTGAATGTTTGGGCAGGAATAGTTGGAACTCATATTGTTGGCCCCATTCTATTTCAAGGCCAACTAACCGGAGAGAGATACTTTAATTTTTTAACGAATGAAATTTCGGAATTCATTAACAACCTACCAGCGGAAATAACTGAGAGAATGTACTTCCAGCAAAATGGCGCCCCTCCGCATAATTCAAGAATAGCGAGAAATTATCTTCAAAATCGCTTTCAAGAGAGACTTATAACAACCCATGGTCCAGTCAGGTGGCCACCAAGGTCACCTGATCTTACTCCGTGCGACTTTTTTCTATGGGGGCATCTTAAAAATAGGGTGTATTCCACACAGCCTACAACTCTACATGAGCTAGAAGTAAAAATTCGTAGAGCTTTCCAAGATATCACGCCCCAAATGTTGAGAAACGTTTTACATGAAAATATCACCAGAGTCAATAAATGTATTGACGCTGAGGAAATGCATTTCGAACATTTGTTTTGAATTTATTTTATCTTTAATCCTATCAATTTGAATTTTTTTTTTCGATAAATCTGTTTTTTCGTTATTTGAAGAATAATAATTGGATTTTTTGGTATTTCATTTCAAAAAATTACTTTCTATTATATCATTAGAAAGGAATGGTTATGCTGAATAGTACAGGCAAGAAAAAGTTGTATGTTCCTATTTAAGTTATGGACCTACAGAGTATTGTTTTTTTCCCAATGTTTCCAATATTTTTTTTGGCGGCTTTTTATAACGCCGACGATTGAAAATAAAATATCACAGTAGTAGCAAGTGTTATCAAGTGACGTATGGTTTCCATAGCCAACTTTTCAATATTTAGCTTTCATTTTGCTTCCACGGCCTACTCGGTGAATTTCAATAATAATTTTTTTCTGATCTAGTTTCTGGTTAGATACCAACTTGTGATATGTCATTAGAAAGGGAATTGAATGCTGAATAAAGTGAAAAGAAGAAAAAATAGGGTTTCCATTCAAAATAAGAAAGTTGATGTTACTTCCGGTCAGACCGGAAGTTAACTTCGACATGTCAATATGCTCAAATTCTAGCTCTTATGTCATTATATCGACGCTTCAAATTTCACAAACCTATTTCATACAATAACTGAGATATTCCGTAGGCAATACTTCCGTAGCCACCCAGTATAATCTACATTGCATAAATTGCATAAATCATGATTATGATTATGATTTCTGGATTTATATTTTTTTTACATATATCATAAAGAATAGTAAGTCAACTAAATATCAAGTAAATGTAATATTTATATGGTATTTAGATGAGTATTGCTGAAGAAAGTAATACAGGAGTTATAGTTAAAAAATGGAAGGATAAGCGAGAAGTACAAAATATAGTAATGAAATGGTAAAATTGAAAAGTAGGGGAAACGATATTGAAAAGCCTCGTCATGTTGTAGAATATAATGAAATCAAATCCTAAATTGATCTTCCGGATCAGAAAATAGCTATAACTCTTCACTGAGAAAAGGCTTGAAATGGTATTGTGAACTCGCAATCGAATTGCTAACAGGAACGGTGCTTGTGAACGATTTTTAACTTCATCAAGAGATCACTGATGAGTCCACGAGCATAACTTATTTCAGAATTAGTATAGTAAATACTTTGCTAGGTATTAGTGAACAAACAGCCGGGGAACGTTCGTTTCACAATTTGCAGGCTGAAATAGTGCAACACAAGCTACAAAAGTTAGGTCATTCAGGTCGTCATAGATGCCATATCTGTTTCGACTAGTTTTTTTCGAAAATATGACAGAAAACATGCCAATAATAAAACTCTCCAGTCTGATCTGGAATGTACGGCCTGTGATAAACACTATTGTTTAGACTGCTTTTTTGAAGATCACAAAATAGGTATTATATAACACATGCATATAACAAAACAAAAAACATATCCAACTAGTGTTTTCGTTGCTCCTTCATTGAGATTTCTCCACTGTTTCGAAATGATTACTTGACCATTGTCATGTACAGCTCTTTTTGTATTTTAGAAATTACTCTTACCAAACTAGTACGAGCAGACATGAAGTAACCTTGAGCTAAAAGTAGATAACAACATCCCGCCTTCCGCGGTATGACAGCTTTATTTTGTAAACATACTTCTGGTTAGTCTATTGTTTTGTGGTCAGAACACAAAACCGTTACATTTCTTCTCTATCTCTATTATATGCCATTGAGGTACTTCACTTTCGAATAGTTGACCTCAATTGTGATTATTTCTAAGAGTAAACAAGGATGGCGCGTTTTCGTCTTGGTTCAGTTGGCAACACTGAATCTCTAGGTGTTCTGTTCACTTGAGTCGCTGTCCAATTGTCCCAGGGAGTAGCTCCGAATAGTTTGAGGTAGTTCCTTGGCTGATCTCACAGACCACGAACAAGCAAAATGGCGCCTTGTCTGATAGTGAGAGTTTTTGACTTTGACTAGTCGATATTTGATAAGAGTGATATCTCGGCTACTAAAGCTATTTGAGTTTTCCTATATCAAATTAAAATTTGATAACCGTAGTTGGATCTTGGGAAAAATCATATATGGAGATTTTTTCCTCTTATTGTTTGCGATATTTGACGCAGAATATTTTCAGTAGTGATACCACGAGAGCATGGAAAATTATCAATTACTTCCGAGTCACAAGACGTATTCTGCGAAATACCACGAAAGCGAAGCTCGAGTGGTGTTTAAAGAAATACGTCGAGCGAGGAGGTGAGTATTATCGATATTTTCATTTGCTTGTGTGGTATTTGTCAGGATTATACAACGAATGAAGAAACAATATATTTTTTATTGATTAATTATTGAAATTAAAATTCTGAAAATTGTTTCCCAGCACATTTATGATACTTTGCTCTATTTTGAGGTGTTGAGTTGCTTGTTTCTTGATCTACTTCGATATCAAGAAAGAATTTCAAAACTGACGAAACTTGATTATATGTTCTTTTTTGTCGTTTATTAGTGAACGCTAGAGTCCCTGTATGCAAGACATTAGATCGTATATTAGAGTCGGGATACTCTTTGACAGGACATCGAAAAAACGCGTTTTAGAATTTTATCGAGAGCTTTCGTGGAAAATAAATAAGGCACTCCTACCTGCATTTTTTCTGATTTGCCGTATCAAACTGACGAGCATTATCTGTATGCAAAAACAAATCAAATTTATTTGAAATTAACAACTACTAGTCATTTTGATAAATTTCTTTTATTTTCCTTGTAACCATCCAAGTTTTTGTTCAAAATTACTGGAAGATATCACTTTTTCTGATTTGTTTAATATTCAACAAACGATTGATCAGAAGATTAGTCAAATTGAGCGAATATTAAACCAAATAGGACATGAGTTGACAGATGGGAGGGTGCTAGGCTGCAAAAGACAGAACCGAAGAGAAAGATAAACTATAAATTGATATCTAGCTTGTGTGGGAAGGCAGAATAAATAATAATATGCAGAAATTATAACAAATAACAACTTCATTTCATGTTAAAAAAAAATCACAATAGGCTGAAGGCCGAAAGTGATTAGCTGAAGGCTATTAAATTGAGGAGCTGAAGACTATGAAAATTGAGTAGCTGAGGGCTATAAAAATTGAGTAGCTGAAGGCTGGAAAATTCAGAACATTCGTTTCTTTTGACATCAACGATATTGAATCCAATAGATGAACATGTTCATAATTTCTTTTGATTCTTTTTTCATTTTCTCCCATGTGAAATGATATGAGTTGTTTCCATCCACTTGAAACTCCACCTAACAGGACAGCCAAAACATAAGTAGCTAATTCTGTCCCTTTTTCCAACGTTTCCTTTTCCATATTGGTGCAAGTAGCTACACAGTACTGTTCTCCAGGTTCTATAACTGTTTCATCCAAAAATAAACAGCAATCTTCCTTGATGTTTGAAAACTTTAGAAATTTCATCTTCAAATATATGAAGTATTTCATGTAATAGCCTGGACTGGAGAAAATTGAATGTGACTTATTTTACGATTCAACGTTTTTATACTAGGTAACGGATAATTTAGTTTTAGTAAGGTTTCGTAGCCAGAAGTACCAAATGCGTAACTAATCTCATAAAATGCTTTCTCCACAGTCTCAGGTCGCCATCTTTTCCCATTACGGATTCTATTTTTATTTGTAAGATGATCTAATTTCAAGCCAAATTTTCCGTAAACATTCAACTTTGTTTGCAAATTTTCATTTCTGATTTGAACTCGTTCTAACATTTGTTCCAAAACAAATATTTCAAAGGTTTTTTTCTTGTATGAAAACTTCATACTGGACCAATTTTAACTTTAACTTGTCGTTTTCTTTCAAAACAGAAAATATATCTTTCTCCATGCACAGAAAATTTTGAGATGATCTAGTACCAAGTGATTCAGTTTCGTCAATCGTTCTTGAAACAGGAATAGCATCAGTTTTCAACTTCTTTTCGACATACCACTCAAAATCTTCTTTATTGTTTATGAAAAATATTATTCAAACTCTGAATAACCTTGTAAACATTCAGTCGAGTTTTTCTCGATCGGAGGAAATTCTTCTGCTCAAAAGTTTTACCAATTCAATAGATATAACTCTTGACCTATCATTTCAATTCACCTTACAAATTCGCGCTTTTGATGTTATATTCTGGAGCGCCGACTTCCATGTCTGTAATAGAACTGGATCCCCGCAGGAAAATGATTTAAATCATTGGAATTGCTCTTACAATTGAATATAGTATGTATATCGTTTCGGAAGGTTCAGTTGACAAATATTCGATTTTGAAAGGTACCGTCATATTTACTCTGGTTACGTGTACTTCAACATATTTTTACATATTCCCTCCCTGACTATACGCCCTTGTGCTCATTCGGCCTCACAAGGTAGACATAACCTAAATCGCGTTTTTTTTGATGTCCTGTCAAGGAGTGTCCCGACTCTAAGGCTGAATTCCCACAGATCCGACGTCCGATGATACGATGGTACGAAAATGTTCTGATTGGTTGGAAAAAAGTCCTGATTGGTTGATTTGTTGTTACACCTACCAATTCAACCAATCAGAACATTTTCGTACCATCGGATCATCGGACATCGGATCTGTGGGAATCCAGCCTAAGGCTGAGTCAAGTCTCCGGTCTGACCACTATGATTAGACCAGCGCGGTCATTTGGTTGACTTGACGACCTAATTAGAACTTTTTGTATGTGACCAATATTTTCAATCATCTGATCGGTCCGACTCATCGTCATACTTCATACTGAACGCGCGTGCCTTGTCCGACCGGTGACTTGACACAGCCTAATATACGATCTAATGTCAAATTGCATACAGGGACCAAGATGCATATAACTCCTGGTGGAATTACTTATAGCTGTGAAATTGTCATCCAAAACTGTTGATGTACGGCCTGCTTGATTCATGACATTTTTATTGCGTCAAGAGAGTTTACTCAATTTCAACATAGATGGCAGGCAAATCATTACCGATCATGATGACTTGACATGTCGTTTTGACAAACGCATGCTGCGTCATCGACATAACCTCAAATTGAACCATGTCATGATTGTCATGTCGAAGTCGAGAAAAAAATGCTATACACTACCCTAACTTTTACGAATGACAGAAAAACACAAGAACAAATAAATAACAATAACCCAACAACTAAAAACGTCGCAACACTACCGAACTGAGCGAAAAGTATTAAAAGAACAGAAAAATCACACGATAAATGCCAATTAGGCTATCCAGAACACGTGACCACGGCTCTTTAAAAATGGCCGGCTGTAGGCACACATGAATGGTGTTTGTGTTTGGCACTAGCTTCTACTGCTAATAGTTTTGTTTAGTTGTGATTTGAAATGTTATTATGGCTGTTTTAACTAAAAGTGATGTATTTATTATCATTAGAACGAGTAAACAAAGACACTGCATCGATCTATACAGACAAAAGGAGAGTGATAAAGTGCATGGATCCTTTTACTTTCACTCCTTGTGAAATGGACATATCTCTAGATCTTTTCACAACAGTAACGGCATTCGACATTATTACATATCTGCTGTTGACTCATAAACAAGAAAGCCTACAAAAGTTTAACAGGCTATAAATATCTTGAAGCTGGATTTGCCCATGATTGTGAAGCAAGAAAAATGGATGAACATACTGTTGTTGTTGCCAAGGTAGGTACTGATTTTTCGTAATTTATGAACTGTTTATTAATGTTTCCAATTAATTTTTCAGATGAGGCATTTACAGCGAATGGATATTCCTTTGTTGAAAGTATAGATTATTTAATAAATTGAGGGTTCTCCTGATGCGACGATGTCTTGTGGCTGCTATGGAAGTGAAGTGTCCATATTCATTAAGGAATATTGATATGGGGCAGTATTCAAATTTAAAAACCTCAACTATAATAAGCGGTGGAATGGCAATTACCCTAAAACGTGACCATGCTTATTATTACCAAACTCATTTACAAATGAAACTAACTGAATGAAAATACTGCGATTTTGTGATTTGGTCTCCCAAAGGATATATGTTCATGAGTAAATTTTCCCAGATGAATAATTCTGGATAGTTGATTTCCCAAAAGCGTACAATTTTCGTAAAGTAGTTGTGCTACCTAAGTTTCATAAAAGGAAGACATTTTTTAGAGTAAAGATGGTGTCTTTGTGAAAAGGTGAGGATGGCCGAGTTGTGCTGCAGTGTGAAAATGATATCTGTGAAATTCTATTGGACCCTATAGGACTGTCCGATGTACCAAAAAACCCCTGGATTGGTTCTCAGTGCATGAAGTTATGACTGTTTCCTCAACACTATTATTTGTAATATATGATTGCCTACACATTTATCTATTTTTATTTTCAAATCTTCATTGGATTGGTCGTTTTTTTACACACCGAGTGTCAGATATCGCAAAGTAAATTATTTTCACTTGTTACATATTTTTACCTACTAATTTGTTATTTTGTAACATGGAACTATGTATATTAGGGTATCCTACTTAATAAACATCTATCTATCTAGTCTTTGATTTAATCAAAATGTAGCTAGCTAGGAATTTTTAAAAACTTCACTAAGTCGCGATCTCCACGGCTTCCACAATTTACAACATAACACTTTGTAGGCATGTTTTTTATTCGGCAAGGTTTCATACAAAAATTTCACTCCAATAGATGAAAATTAACAATAATCAGTCTCGTTCAAACAATAACAAATACAATGTGTGCCTTCAGGCGGCCATCTTGATTTTAGTTTGACAGCATCTTGGATAGCCTAATATGCAATGTAATTGACATATAACCTCAAAATAATGTTAACGTTCAAAAACTCAAAAAATTTATCTAGTAGGCACTTTGGATTGTTGGAAACTCCACTATATTCGACTTAAGCGTCATCCATTGACGAATGGAACAAACTCTATTGACGCAATTACAGGATCAAGAACTTTGGTTGAAACAAAAGCGAATCAGTAAACGCACCAGAGTTATATGCATCTTGACAGGGACTCTAGTGAACGCTAATGATACGTTGCCAATGACAACATTCACTTTGTTGACAGTAGTGGAACACCAAATCGATTATACCACGTCGTCAAGGGTATTTTCACTTATCAGTATTGACTAATTTCATAATGAGCTGTAAAATTGGGGAAATCTCTGTTCGGTATCCACATTTTTGGCTGGTATTATAATTGTGAATGTAGATACATATATAGACATTGGAGACTTCCTACATTGAAACATGAATGACAGTATAATAGGCCTTTCTAGAGGTTCATCTCGTGCAGAGCCCCCATTTTTGAGGCAATTTCGGAGCTGTGGGTCTCGCAGGTTCTGGAACATTTATAACTCAAGCGAGTGTAGAGGTCAGCTCGATTTACGGAGCTAACGCTCTCCCAGGATTGAGATTCTTTGGTGGATCTATCGACTTGTTTATTGATATTATCTCTGTAATGAATGCATCTCGGCAATTTAATTACTTAAAACTGATTTTCATTCGTCAAAGTACTAGAATTGCACATACATTTTGGTATGGTCCTTCGAGCCGGATTAATTTAGATTTGCTTTGTTTACAAACAGACATGTCTGTGAGCAGTGACGCCAGACTAATGAAACTAATACCAAGGAAAAAAAAAAAAAAAAAAAAAAAAAAAATAAAGATATTTATTCACGATAAAAAAACAAGAATAACAATTCAGCAATGTACAATAATGAGAAATAAATACCAACGGTCTCAATAAGTGTAAAACACTTGTTTTGAGATGAAAAGTATAAGTATGGACAATAGTAAACATAATATATCTGCATCAGTACAGTTAATATTAAAACAATGGTTTTGAGTTAAATAACTCTGTAAAGTTAAAATTCGTAAGGTGTAAATATAAATATAACATTATCAAAATTGTAAACAATAAGATCGGGTGGGTCCAATTATAAAAACATATAAATCAATAGTTATAGAATAAGGTAAAGATGAAAAATGAAATAAGTAAAATAGGTAAAATACAAATATAACAATATTAAAAAATGGTAAAAAATACAATAGTATATATCTAATCATAAGAACATAATGACACAAAATAAAATAAAACAATGTGAAATCGAACAATAAACACTTGAATAGAAATAATATCAAGGGTTACAATTGGTAATATAACCAGAGTGTCACATATGAAACAGCAGAGATATAGAAGTGATTGAAAACAATGTATCGCAGATAAAATTACCATAACAGTTTTAGGAAGGAAAATTCATAGACAATTTATTTCCACTAAATTGGCAATGAATTGTCGTGATTGCGTGAAGATGAATGCTTTCAATTCTTTTTTAAATACTTGTAAGTTATTCATTTTCTGTAGTGGTTGAGGAACAGTGTTGTACATTTTTGGAGCTATAGGTATAATGATATGATCGCTGGCCAATAGCTTTATGCATTTGCGGAACTAAGTGGTGATGTCTCTGTCGAGTAAGGTGAGAATGACTGGGCGTGTTGAATTTTTTTTTACTGTAGTACTTTATATTGATATTATAATAAAACATTTGACGAATATCAAACACACTTGCTTCGGAAAATAATCTATTTGATGGATATTTGAACTCCTTAAACATAATCAGTTTAAGGAATCTTTTTTGTAAGATCTCTAGTGGGCGAAGATGTGTCTTTAGTGTTCCTCCCCAACTTATTATACCATATCGAAGGTGACTCTCCACCAAAGCGTGGTACAGCACTTTCAATTGGGCAAAAGGTAATATATTTCTTAAATATTTGAATTTATATATTATTGTCCGTAATTTATTACAGACATAATTGATGTGTGCATCCCATCTAAGGTTAGAGTCTATAATTACTCCAAGATATTTAACGTTCTTTTTGGGTAAGACTATTGAAGAACGGAGTATTGGATCGATTGCAACTGAACGGTAGGAAGTGAGTTTTTCCTAAATTGACGGTTAGCAGTTTGTGCTCTAGCCAATTTTTTATTAACGGGAGATCAGTTTCTACAGTAACCTTCAAGTCCTGCCAGGTTTTCGCCGTATAAAAGATCGCAGTATCATCAGCAAATCCCAGAATTTCTCCCTGACTCCTTATTGAAAACATGCCATTAATATATATATTGAAAAGAATCGGGCCTAGAATGGTTCCTTGTGGCAATCCATACTCGATTATCTTTTTATCACTCAGTACGTTGTCCACTCTCACAGACTGGAATCTATTGGTCAGATAGCTTTCGAAGAGTTTTAGACAGTTATTTCTGATACCAATGTCTTCCAGAGTCTGCAGGAGTAACGTGTGACTCACCGTATCAAATGCCTTTGACAAATCAATGAATACACACAGGCTTGGCATGCTTTCATCTAGTGCAGAGGATATTTTCGTAGTAAGTGCTAATAGGGCATCTTGCGTGGAGATTTTTTCTCTGAACCCGAACTGTTTTTCAGATATTATGTTATATTTTGATATGAAGGCAGTTAGCCTCTTTTTAAGAATCATTTCAAAAAATTTTGTTAAGTGTGTAATCAGAGATATTGGCCTGTAGTTAGTTATCTCGGTCTCTTCGCCCTTTTTGAAGATGGGTACAACAACAGCTTCTTTGAAAGCTCTAGGCCAAATTCCTCTTTCCAGACACATATTTATTATGAAAGTTAGAGGTTCTTTGATAAACGGGCAAATTGATTTGATAGTTTCTGATTTGATGTCGTCTATACCAGCAGATTTCTTAGTTTTCAGTCCACAAATCATATTTTCGATTTCCTCACTATCTGTTGGAAGAAGAACGAACGAATTGATTGAAGTTTTTCTGTGAGGGGTATAATTTGGATCTTTGATTATTTTGTCTGCCATCTTCTTCCCTACCTGAGTATAAAATTTGTTGAACTCATCAGCTATTTGCTTTTTGTCGTTCAGTGTTTCACCTAGATCATTTTTCATTACTGTTATATTTCTTTCATTTTTTTTAGTTTTACTTATATCTTGTACTATTTTCCATAAAGTTTTCGTATCTGATGTGTTATTATTTATAAGTTTTTGATAATAATTAAATTTTGTTTGTTTAATCAAATTCGTTAGTTTGTTTTTGTAGTTTTTGTAATAAGTTTTCAGCTGTAGGTTATGAGGGTCGTTTTGCAAATTTCTGAAAAGTCTATTTTTTGTATCTGACGATTTAACGAGTGCATTCGTTATCCAGGGGGCAATTTTAGTGTTTTTTCTTTTGATTCTTATGAAACTTATACTATCGTTAATAGCTTGTGAAAGAATGTCAATAAAATCGTTTGTTGCTGCATTTGGACTAGTAGCGTTAAAGACTTGACTCCAACAAATATTCTGAAGGGTATGTTTTAGTTTCTCATGATTGAGATGTTTTTTGAAAGTGTCTTTATTTGTGATGTATTTTTCATTGTTTATTACCATTTGCATTGCAGTAGTATAGTGATCTGTAATATTAGTTTTTATTACCAAGGGCATGATGTGATCGGTAACATTTTTATCTGATTTTATGAATATATGATCAATGCAAGAACTACTATTATTGTGAACTCTTGTTGCATTATTTATTACAGAAATATATCCAGACTCATTTAAAGTATTCAGGTAATCATTGCAGAGATCATCATTCTTCAGGATATCGATGTTCAAATCACCTATAAAAATTGAGTACGTGGCATTATTGAGGTTATTATTTTGTAGGTATTCTTGTAAATGATTAGTATATTCGTTTATATCTGTAGTAGGAGACCTATATGCTGCAGTTATAAACAACTTATTTTCGTTATAATTAATTTTAGTTTTTATGGTTTTAATATTATTTATTTCCTTAAACGCATATTGTCTTTTTCTCCATTCCTGACCTACGCCATCTGTCAAATTCATCTATTTCTCTTTCGGTTTTGATTTCATGCAAGTATTTGTAGATAACCCGCGGTGGAAACAATGGACATCGTAAAACAAATTCCCAAAACAAACGATTCAAGAGAACATTCCGAGCGTATTCTCGTTCTCGCTCTCGACCGGAGTAATTTCTCCGGGGATTAGAGATTTTTATTCGGTCTTTGTTACAAAAGGTCGCATAAATTCCGGAATGTGTGAAGGGGAGGCCATTAATGTTGACATTAATGTAATCATTTGTGAATCCGAATAACTCATTATCATTTTCATCGCGCAGACTAAAGGGGTGACGGGACTTGCACGGATTACACGTTATGTGCGAATTACGCGCCACTTTGGCCGTTTGAGTGGCGGAATGCGTCGCTAAATTGTTTGGGAATTTTTAATGCGTGAATCTGGAACACCTCCAATGTGGAAATTAACGTACACGATTGCTGAGGTTAACATATTTTTCATCGTGTGTTGTCAATATATTTAAAAGTAGGCTCATGAAGATTTTGAACTGACTTGATGTAGTTTCGGATTGCTATTATAGCTTCTTGGCGATATAGAAATGAATATGGAAACTAGCTTGCAACTAAAAATTTCTGGAAAGGAACTTATAGCAATGCTGCGGTAATACTGAGCATCGAACTGGATGAATAAGGTGATATGATTATATCAAGTCTTCATAAAAGTGGCCCAAAAATTGTTCCTTGTGGAACGCTGTGTTTTTATCACTACGTCAATAATAAAATGCTTTCATTTACTTCAATTTACTTAAAACCTTACGAAGGACTAAAGTACATATAAAAATAATATATAAATATACAGGGTGATTCAAAATTCGATGTAAATATTTCAAGGGCGTATTGTTGGAATAAAAATAAGACTTTTTCTTCAAATCAACATGTGTCCTAAAATGCACCCCCTCCGAGCTACAGCCCCTGTAAGTTAGGAAAAATAACAAGATTATCTAAAACTGTGACTAAAATAACGAATCGAATCTTCTGAAAATTGGCATACCCGTATTTTTTCAGGCATTCTATTCTTTTTTGGTTCAAAAATTATGTAAACCCAGGTTTGTGGGAGTTGGAGGGGGGTCCACACTTTTATTGGTCCAATTTTTATGTTCAAAAAGAGAAACTCCGAATTCGAATAGCATGATCTTATTGGCCATAAAAAAAACTAAGAATTCGTTCACTTGCATTTTTGTCGTACAGCCAACTGTTTGCCGGAAAATCGTAATCAACGAAAGGGGGGTATTTTCACAATATCAAACTAACAAAACATGTATTAGCTAATTTATTCAAACGTCGATGTGAAGATTTCAAAAACGTATTGTTGGGATCAAAATAAGACTTTTTCTTCAAATCAACAAGTGTCCTAAAATGCACCCCTTTTAGGAAAAAAAACGAGATTAACTAAAACTGTAGCTCGGACGGGGTGCATTTTAGGACACATGTTGATTTGAAGAAAAAGTCTTATTTTGATCCCAACAATACGTTTTTGAAATATTTACATCGACTTTTGAATAAATTAGCTAATACATGTTTTGTTTTGGGCCATAAAAAAAACTAGGAATTCGTTCTCTTGCATTTTTGTCGTACAGCCAACTGTTTGCCGGAAAATCGTAATCAACGAAAGGGGGGTATTTTCACAATATCAAACTAACAAAACATGTATTAACTAATTTATTCCAAATTCGATGTGAATATTTCGAAAACGTATTGTTGGGATCAAAATAAGACTGTTTTCTTCAAATCAGTATGTGTCCTAAAATGCACCTCCTCCGAGCTACAGCCCCTGTAAGTTAGGAAAAAAAACAAGATTATCTAAAACTCTGACTATAATAACGAATCGAATCTTCTGAAAATTGGCATACACCTATTTTTAGGCACTCTATTCTTTTCTTGCTTCAAAAATTATGTAAACCCAAATTTGGGTGAGTTGGAGGGGGGTCCACACTTTTATTGTTCCAATTTTTATGATTGAAAAGAGAAACTCCAAATTCGAATAGCATAATCTTATTGGCCATAAAAAAAACTAAGAATTCGGTCTCTTGCATTTTTGTCGTACAACCAACCGTTTGCCAGAAAATCGTAATCAACGAAAGGGGGGTATTTTCACAATATTAAACTAACAAAACATGTCGCCGCGTGAATGTAAGAACTGGGTAACTGAGCAATCTGCACAAAACACATGTCTTCAGTTACCCATTTATAACATAAAAACGAGCGTGTATTTTATGTTATCTACTTTTTACACTATCCACTAGATGTCGCTACATTACTTCGACAAGTTACCTAGTTATTACATTAAATTCGGCTTGTTTTGGACTATGTCTAGTCGTGGATATCTAGAAACTGCAAAATTTGGAGTTACCTAGTTCTTACATTCAGGCGACGATGTATTAGCTAATTTATTCAAAAGTCGATGTAAATATTTCAAAAACGAATTGTTGGGATCAAAATAAGACTTTTTCTTCGAATCAACATGTGTCCTAAAATGCACCCCCTCCGAGCTACAGTTTTAGTTAATCTCGTTTTTATTCCTAAAACGGGTGCATTTTAGGACACTTGTTGATTTGAAGAAAAAGTCTTATTCTGATCCCAACAATACGTTTTTGAAATATTCATATCGACGTTTCAATAAATTAGCTAATACATTTTTTGTTAGTTTGATATTGTGAAAATACCCCCCTTTCGTTGATTACGATTTACCGGCAAACGGAGTTTTTTTTTATGGCCAATAAGATTATGCTATTCGAATTCGGAGTTTCTCTTTTTAAACATAAAAATTGGGCCAATAAATGTGTGGACCCCCCTCCAACTCCCTCAAAACTGGGTTTACATAATTGTTTAAGCAGAAAAAGAATAGATTTCCTAAAAAAATAGGTGTATGCCAATTTTCAGAAGATTCGATTCTTTATTATAGTCACAGTTTTAGATAATCTTGTTTTTTTTCCTAACTTAAAGGGGCTGTAGCTCGGAGGGGATGCATTTTAGGACACATGTTGATTTGAAGAAAAAGTCTTATTTTGATCCCAAAAATTAGCCCTTGAAATATTTACATCAAATTTTGAATCACCCTGTATACACGGAAATATACACTAATGGTTATATAAATTAACACATATGACGATACATACAGTGACCGCCAAAAAGTATGTACCATTTGGGAAAAATTTTCATTATAGGAGTATTGGAAAAAATATTCTGGGGAAAAGTTTGTGCATGTTCGATAACCTAAAAATCGATTTTGACACATGTCACGTAATCGCTAGAATGGCGGCAAAATGAAAAAAATTGCAATGCAAAGGCAAAAAAAGGGATAAGATGGCAAGATATCAAAAAAAGTTATTTGAAAAAGTCACTTAGAATTCAATTTTATACACATAAACGAAGTTTCAAGAGATAATTCAAAAAAATTGAAAATAGCTATTTTTTAAAAATATTTTCCCATTTATTTAAAAATATAATTTTTTCTTCTTATGAATTGCTTGACTATACTGAAACATTTGCATTTTAATGATAATGACAAAACTTTCTCAATTTCTCCACACCAGAGGACACTAAATTAAAAAAATTGGTTTTTGCCAGAACCCTCGCTGTTACATTGGTTCTTATCTAACAGGTTATATCAGAATTCCAAGACTATTGTGTTGATATGGCAATCTAGAAACACCATGTTTCCTGATTTTAATCAAGTTTCAATAATAATGCTGTATGAGCGTTTTACTTTGCACATAAACTTTAAGAATCTTTAATTTGACGCACTATTTTCAAGTTTATGTGCGAAGTGAAACGCTCATGCACGATTATCATCGGAACTTGATTATAATCTGGAAATTACCATGATTTTGGAGTGTCATGTCATCACAATGGTCGTGGAATTCGGATATAACTGTTAGATACGAACCGATGTAACAGCAAGGGTTCTGACAAATTCCCATTTTTTCAATTTAGTGCCCTCTGGTGTGGAGAAAATGAGAAAGTTTTGTCATTATCATTAAAATGCAAATGTTTCAGTATAGTCAAGCTATTCATAAGAAAAAAAAATAATATTTTTAAATAGATGGGAAAATATTTTTAAAAAATTGCTATTTTCAATTTTTTTGAATTATCTCGTGAAACTTTGTTTATGTGTATAAAATTGAATTCTAAGTGACTTTTTCAAATAACTTTTTTTGATATCTTGCTATCTTATCCCTTTTTTTGCCTTTGCATTACAATTTTTTTCATTTTGCCGCCATTCTAGCGATCACGTGACATGTGTCAAAATCGATTTTTAGGTTATCGGACATGCACAAACTTTTCCCCCGAATATTTTTTCCAATACTCCAATAATAAATTTTTTTCCTATATGGTACATACTTTTTGGCGGTCACTGTATAAATGAAATCACATTAAATCAAATCAAGCCCCTTTATGATTATATTTAAGTAATTCTATCCTGAACATTTCAAATAATGAAATGGATTTCAATGAATTAGGCAAATCATTAAATTGGACAAAGCCTTTAAAAAATATAGTGCTCATTGAACTTCTGTAGTTTGTTCTAATTATGTGAATTGTTGCTGTTTCGAGTCGAATAATTATGGATATCTTTATTGAAGGTAATTGTAGATTGCAGATATGTTGGGGTCATTGAATTTAGCATTTTATAAATAAAAATCATAGAACAGTAGTACAATCTTTGAGATACTGAAAGCCGATGTACAGTGGATAACATTGTAGAAATCGAAGTACCAATTGCTGCATTTTATTTAAGTTGAAGGAGAATCAAATTGTTTTTTGTTTTTTGTTTGTTTTTGTTTGCACAGTATTCAAAGTGCAGTAGAAGTAAGGTTCTACAGTCATTTTCGTATCAGTGGTAAAGTTATTGGATATTCTTGTGGAGAAATAAGGTTTTTCTGATATTTTATTTTCTATATATTCAAAATGATCATCAAATGACAAGCAATTATCTAGTTGAAAACCGAGATATTTAACTATTTCGATACGTTCATTTTCTAATATTATATTTATGTTGTCTGTATTTATTTTATTGAATTTGAATTTACTGGTAATGATCATAGCTTTAGTTTTTGTTACATTCAATTTCAATTCATTAGTTTTGAGATACAATTCAAGATCACGCAATACTCTCCTCTCAGGTGAAAATCCAAAATATACAAATTGTAAATATAATAATAATAATAATAATAATAATAATAATAATAATAATAATAATAATAATAATAATAATAATAATAATAATAATAATAATAATAATAATAATAATAATAATAATAATAATAATAATAATAATAATAATAATAATAATAATAATAATAATAATAATAATAATAATAATAATAATAATAATAATAATAATAATAATAATAATAATAATAATAATAATAATAATAATAATAATAATAATAATAATAATAATAATAATAATAATAATAATAATAATCGTCTTCATTATAGCCAAGAGTTTACATGCATGCGGTTTTGGTGACATAGATTCAACATATTGAACATAAAGGGCGAAGTTTATTTTTGATCATGTACTAGACATAACCAAAAATATTCTTCCACTTAACCCAAAAACAGAGATGTGTTAATAGAAATCAATTAAGTATTACGCAAGAATTATTTGAAACAGTAACAGTTAAAATCATTGACAATGCAGTGCCTGAACCTATGAAATAAGTTTTGGCTTACCTACCTACGCACAAAACACAAGAACCGAGAGTTTGAAGAAGAATTAGTGTTATTGGTTGTCCAAGAGGTGTGCTTTGAATTTTCGCTTAAATTTTGGAACACTGAAATTCTTAAGCTCTGATGGAACTGAGTTATATAGATGACATTAGTATTTGGTAGCTAAAAGAACGTCTGAAAATTTCTGTCCTGAAGGAAGGAACAGTCAGTAGCCCCTAATTTCTTATATTAATGTTGTGGATATCAGAGCGATAAGTAATTTTACGATGCAAATATGGATGTTTTTTATTCACAATTACGGCATGACATACATTAGTTAAATGTAGCTTTCTCCTGTTCTCCATATTCAACCACCTAATTTCCCTCAATTTATGCGAAATCCTTTGTCTTTTTCGAACTTTTTGAATTTTATTTTTGAATTGGACGGTTAAATTGGATCCATACAGGGCATCTGCATAAGTAAATAATGACAGGACTAGCGTTTCGCAAAGTAGCTCTTTAACGTGAATAAGAAATAGATGCCGATTGCCATATATTAATTTAATGTTACAATAAGCTCGTTGTATCAATGTATTGATGTGTTTCTCAAATCCTAAGTCAGAATCCAATATCACGCCTAAATTTTTTGCTTCATTTATCACTGTTAGTTTTTCATTATTAATATTAATATCAAGAGTCAAGTTTTGTCTATGATGTTTACTACCAAATAACATTACTTTAGATTTTGTTGAGTTGATGAGCAGACAGTGATCGGTGGCATAATCAATAAAAAAATTTAAATCATCATTGACAACTGCACAAGCATTTTCTATTTCTTGAGGTTTGAAGCTGTAATACAGCTGAGTGTCATCAGCGTAAAGATGAATATTGCATTATTGATCTCAACTTCCAGATGCCGCTTTCGGAGTTTGAATACGATGGTTTCCCTTCAATCGGCGCATCTTGCAAGATGTGCCCTCAAATTTTTTATGAAGCAATTGTGCAAAAACTACACATGGGGCAAAAAACATCTTGCGCACAGTTGAACCACATATTATTATCCATCAGTTTCCTCAATATTGTTTGACCAGCTTCAGATTTATGAAAATTATAAATTTTTGAAAAATGGTCTATTTTTCGAGGTTTTCCCGGATTTTCTCAGTGGAAAATGCACCGATCCGATAAGAAAATTAATTTTATAGTTCAACAAAAGTTCTATCGACCTAAAGCGATTTTTTGAGTATTCGATAAGATATTTCCAAAAAAAAAAAACAAAAAAATTGTATTTTTTTTTTTCACTATTACTTGTTTAAAAAATTCCACAAAGCGATTTTGCTTGGACGAAAACTGGGTTTTTCATTTTTCATTAACGATCTGTCTCATAAAAATCAGTATAGGCCTTTTGCGTCTTTAATTTTGTGTCGGAAAATCCTCTATAACTTTTAATTACGAATCATCAATAGAAATCAATTTTTCTCTAGAAAATGAGAATTACTGCTGAGAATTTTTGTTTTATTTGATGCAAACTTGGCGCATCTTCGAGCATTCAGAAAAAATAATATAGCAGTCGACTGTATTTTGACAAAATTCAAAAGTATAAGCCGAAATTTATGAATATCTTGAAGCAAGTGAGTTTGATGTCCGATATGGTGTTTCAGTGTGGTATCAGAGAAAATATGACGTACATTTTCATATAAAGTATTGTGCACCGATGCAGCGCCGTTCACGGAAGTATTTGATCACATAATTGCAGGTGGTGGTCTCGGGAAAACATCAATTTTTTATTGATTGTCGCGACCAGTACTCGTTTAACACGTTGACTGCCGTGCTCATTTTTTTATTTTTGGTATCAGAGCCGAAGCAAAATCGAAAATTTTGTCCCAGAAACCATTATGGACTCTATGTAGATACAGCCTACAGAAGATAGTATATCGTTGAATTTTTCGGAAATTGAGACTCTGAGTTTACAGTATTCATCTTCCAAAAATTCGTTGTTTTTACTGATTTGTCTGCCTCGCCGACTCGGTCTGTGCGTCGAATGAGAACAATTTGCAACGCAAACTTGTTACTGAAGCCCTCTCTGTCTGTTTTCGCGATATTATCGACAATAATTTAGACCGATGGCTTAGTTCAATTGGCTCGGTCCCATAGACCGAGTTGGCCTGGTGTATCAACATCAACCTCGGTCTATGAGAACGAGGTGGCTCACCAGAATAATTTTTCCTCTGTCTCATAGACCGACATGGCAGTCAACGTGTTAAAACGATTTTATTTTGTGGTACATTGAACAGTTGAGTTATTGGACCATTTTTTTCCGAGGAGACAATATGCCCATTCAAACAATTCAAGATTTGTGGTTTCATTCAAAAAATTTCTTGGTGAAACGGTTACGGGTGAAATGATTGGTGACACTTGGAAACATCATTTACCATCGCGTTCTACTGATTTAACCCCACAGGATTTTCTTATGTGATGTTAGGTAGCAAGTATACAAGTACCGGCCATTTAATGATAGTGACCATTTGGAGCAGACTTTTGGAAATGTATAGCGAATATACAGCCAAAGATCATCAGAAATACCGGACAAGATGTGCAAAGAAAAACCATGCTATGGTAATGAAAGAGAAGGAAGACATACAGAAATGTGAAGTTGAGTTTGGCTCTGAAATTTCGCACTCAAAGTAGGTGATTTGTTATTAAATAAGTTCATAATTTTTCTGGTTAACTTCTCACCCTAGAATTCCTAATTGAGTTAAACTTTAAATTTTTTTTCAAGTCTGTTGATACATATTTAATTTTGTAATAGATTGCACATTTTATTTGTCTCCAAAGCCTACTTCACAAAATTGATGAAAGTTTTATAACTGGACTAGTAAGAATTAAATTTGTACCGTGAAAAGTCGTGAACTTTGGTTCGATACGTAATAGTATATGCAACGATCATATGGTCCATGCGACTGAATTGACAACCATAACATGAGAGTTGCACCCGATAAATAATAATGAACTATGAATATTATATTTATATTTCTTTGAACACAGTATCACTAATTACTCGTATTTCTATAAAAAATTCTACAAAATTATAATTTTATGATACCTCGGGTATTACCATAGATATAGGAAAACTACAAACATATTTTATTTATGTAGGAATGTAAGCTTTCAAGGCTGGCGTCATCTGAAGATGACTGCCGCAGTTGCAGTTGAAACGTTTGGAGATTTTAAACCAAAGAAGACCACGGCAAAACCCGAAAACCAACCAAAACATATTTTATTTATATTTATATTGAACACAATAATTGTGATCAATCCGATTTCTTTAAAAAAAATCAAGATGATTTATTGTGCAGTTTGAAAAGTTTATTCCAGGTCCCACTGATCTGGAAGTGGAAGGATTATTTACATTTATTTCATCTTTGCGTCTCAATAGAGTTCAATATTGTATTGGAAATGATGATTTTATTCTGAACCAAAATTTCAATGTAGCGTTCCGCCACTGAATAGGATTTTCAGCCATCATGACTTTTTAACGCTGTAATATCACCACCGGCATCAACTAATACGGTTGTAGATTTCCTTCGGAAACAATGCCCTGTATGTAAATTCGGATCAGGCAGATTCAAATATGTTGCTATGCTTCCCTAAATTACCAAATTTAGTAATTTCAATGAAAAATTATGGGTTTCTATTGATTAAAAACCTATATCGCTTTGAAAAATCTGTATCATAATGGATCTCTGGATTATGACTTTGGTATCATTCCAATACTGGAAAATTCACTTGAATTAATTAATATCCTATATGCTTGAAGATACGCCAATGTGTATCAAACAGAACTGAAATTTTAAAGGTAATCATCATTTTCTACAGAAAAACATATTTTTGTTAATGTCTCGTAATTGAAAGTGAGTCGCATATTAAAGCTACTGCTAAAGTTAAAGTAACAAATTTTTTCAATATTCCAGGAATTTCGTCCAGAAGTTGGCAACAAATGGCAAAAGGGGAAAGATGCATTAGCTTGCCTGTGAAAAATGAAAATCTGTATTACATCGTTGTAGGTAAATGTTTCCATATACAGGGTGTTTCATAATAAATGCGAAGGACTTCCGGATGTGATAGCTGGTTCAAAAATATGAAAAAAAGTTTCTATTAACTTACCCTCTAAAATTCAACATTTTCGAGATACAGGGTGTTGAAATTTAAAACAAATTATAGTTTTTTGCGAATATCTCTGGAACCGTTCAACGGACAAAACACAGGTTTTGGATGTATTTTCCACTCATGATAAGCTATGTTTTGTGCAGATTTTTATTTTTTAAAATTCATAATTGGTAAAGATTTTGAAGGGGTAGTGGGTGTTTTTTTCTGCAACTTCTACACCACTAGAAAAAGTATGATTTTGGTACTCTTGGTCATAAGCTCTAAAGATGACCATTTTCAAGAAAAATCAACTTTCATGTTGAAAAACATGGTAAATTATTTTAAATAATTTTTTTCCTAATTATACAAAATTTATTTAAACGTTAAAACAAGTAACAAAACCAAGCGTTGACTTCTTATAATTGCAAAAAAAACGATAACAATCATACTCAGTCGAATTGTTGGAAATGTCCGCCGTTAGCTTCAATGCACGCAGCAATTTTTCGAGGAACAAACATTATTTAAACAACATGAAAGTTGATTTTTCTTGAAAACGGTCAACTTTAGAGCTTATGACCAAGAATACCTTTTTTGTGTAGAAAACATTGGCGGTTCATATAGGAGGTACTTTTTCTAGTGTTGTAGAAGTTGGAGAAAAAAACACCCACTACCCCTTCAAAATTTTCATCAATTATGAATTTGAAAAAGTAAAAAATCGAACAAAACATAGCTTATTATGAGAAAAGAATGCCTACGAAATCTGTCTTCTGTGCGATAAACGGTTCCAGAGATATTCGCAAAAAAAGATTATTTTTTTAAAATTTCATCACCCTGTATCTCCAAAATGGTGCATTTTAGATGGTAAGTTAATAGAAACTTTTTTTCATATTTTTGGACGAGCTATCACATCCTGAAGTTCTGCGCATTTATTATGAAACACCCTGTATTCGCAGAAAAATACTCAGGCATAACGAATTGTCAGCCAGTCTGAATTCCAACAATAATAATAAATAGTAGTGAATAATATCCATTCCTCCAATTTCATTACACTAGAACTTGGCGAATGTTGAAGAAGGAGTTGTTTTTTGTATTCGGAGTCACAGAGTAACTCCACTAGAAAAAGTACTCGATAAGACGTGGTACATTGAAAGACTGTTTGCCGTGTCTTTTGCGTTAGAGCAAATTGCATAAAGTTGTTTCTCAAGTGGAAACTCTTGATATCTTTCCAGGCATTTTGTTTTCTTGTCGCTTCATTTTCAAGCGCCTGCAGAAATTGTGAATGCAAGATTTTATTCACTATTTATGTGATTTCTGCGGTGACTTTTGTTTCAGATGGTTTAATCTCTACTTGGATGGGGTACAATTGAATATACAGTGAGTATGGCTGAGAGGAAATTAACATAATTGCTCCATATTTTGGTACTGTTTCACCGAAACTGTCTATCGATTTTTTGAAATTGGGAATCAGCTCGTCGAATAACGTTTGAGGGAAGTTTGGGAATCTTTGCAAAATTCGTTTTTATTCTATATAGAATATTGCATTTTTCGAATTTGATCGCCAGACTAGAATACATAAAAAATGCGAAATCTCGCGATTATTACTTCATGTTATAGAAAATCTCCTCGTGAATCCGAAAATATATTTGTTTTTTAATAAGAATGCTCATTTATTTATAAAATGTAGATTTTGTGGATAGATGCATTTTTTCGTCGAAAAAATTGCCATTTTCCAGTTACTTACTCCTTCATCGAATTGAATTTTTGGGGTGATATTCGGAATCAGCCCGTCGAATTGCGTCTGAGGAAATATTGTGAATTTTCTGAAAATGGAAAATATAGATTTTCACAAAGTTCGATTTCCTTCTAGTGGAATATTGCATTCAACGACTTCGATCGCCTGAAAATATTTTAGCAATTTGGAATACCGAGGATATCACTCCATCATATTGAAAATTTTCATCTGAATCCGAAAATATATTCGGTTTCTGAACCAGGAGATTAATCCAGAAAATACAAGTTTTGGGGATAGGTGCATTTTTTTGTCGAAAAAATTGCCCTTTTCCAGTTTCTCCTTTGTCAAATTCAAGTTTTGAGGTGATTTTCGTAATCAGATTACCAAATTACGTCTGAGAATAGTTTGTGAATTTTCGAAAAAGAATAAATAAAGATTTTCGCAAAATTCGATTTCATTCTATATGGAATTTTGCATTTTTCGACTTTGATCGCCTGAGGATCTTTTAAAATGTGGATTCCCGCGAGTATCATTTCATCTTATAGAAAATTATTTTTTTAATCTAAAAATGTCCTCGTTTTTTAAATCACAATGCTAATTCATTTAGAAAATGTAGAGTTTGTTTACAGGTGATTTACTCCTTTGTCGAATTCAGTTTTTGAGGTGATATTCGAAATCAGCTTGTCGAATTACGTCTTAGGGAAGTTTGTGAATTTTTGAAAAAAGGAAAATGATGATTTTTGCAAAATCGATGGTTAGTTACATTGGTTACAATTACGGTTTCCGTGACTTGTGTCGGTGACTTTGCCAAATTTTTCTCTACATTGATTTGCAAACGATTCAGGAATGCAGAAGCCGGATATTTCATCTACCTCTATTTATCTCATGAATTATTACAGGTGAAAAAAAACAGAGCTCAATTCTCCACAATTTTTGAGAAAAATTCTTCAATCCAAACCTGATACTTTCCGCTATATTAAAAAAATACCAGAAAATGTATATTAACAACCCTTTTAAATCCACAGGTTGAGAAAGCGACAACATGACTTTTTATTCTAAGGAAATTTCTCTGGTTAACAGGATACGAATTGTTTGTAGAATACCATCCTGTGCCACATGAAAATAATTCACGAAAATTTAAAAAAAAAAATTTTTGAAGAAAAAAAACTCTTTCAACTCATTTGAATTCAAGAAGGGTTACAGATAGAGCAATTCTGCAGACGCCAATCGATTCAAAATGATGGAATCAGTATATTCAATCAGATAGGAGATAAAAAATTTTTTTACCCCATAATAGATGCAAGGGATAGATGTAAAATAATCAGATCTACTTGAAAAATCACACCATATACGTGAAATTCCACGCCGATTTCAAGAACATCGGATTTGTAATGTTCAGACATAAGATTCAGCATGAAAAGGGAATAATATTGTCGAGAATATCGAGCAATGCCCTTTGAATTGTTTTAGTGCATTGATCCATTTATCTTGTATTTATTATTTCGATCACGATAGAAGTTCATTGTCAGATACGATCGACATTGAAATAAGCAAAGTCGCGTGACGAGCTAAATTAGTTGACCGAATGATATGAACATTTCCTATAGAGAGCCCTGGCGCTCAGTTAGCCTTATGGGCAAAGCCCTTTCGGCCTCAGCTGTAAGTATTGGTTTAGTGACAGTTTTAGCATTGTTTATATAGAATATAGTTAGTCAACCTTATGGGATTATAATTGGATCAAAATGGATGCGACATGTAGATGGCGATAGTGAGCTCGCATCCAAGTCATGTCGTAACTTCAGTGATTTAGCCTCCAAGTCATGTCGTAACTTGATTGAAACAGTGGGACAGCATTAAAATCAGGGTTTTTTGAAGGAACCTGCATTAAAATGACGTCAAATATTCATGTTTGTAACTAATCACGCTAGATGACACTCGCGTTTGCGTCCAACACCAATTACACAGGCATTGACTAACTATCTTACTTCTATATAAACAATGGTTTTAGGTAAGAGTTGTTTTGAGTATCACATATTTTATTATTGAGGATCCCGTATTTTAAATGTATATATGCCTTTCCCCCCAGTATCCCAGTTGTTATTTAAATAAATGTTTATGTTCTGTTGCTACCCCTTGAGTTTCTATAGCTGCCATCTGAAGCTACACTCCAAGCCGCCTTCTGTATAAGGGAAACAACTCCTTATAATACGACTCTAGTAGCTACCCTAGCAGCCCTAGTCACGACAATATTTTCAAAATTTGAAATTGCAGAGGTTTCGTAGATTGCATACGCATTCCTCAACTATATAGTAAACGATTACCTATACAAAGAAACGGATGAATTATTACGAAACCGACACAGAAAATAAAAAAAGGCATTTGCCGGAAGAAAACATCCTTTCAACTCGATATGAATCATTCATTTCAAGAACTGTTAGATATAGAGCAATTCTGCGAACGCCAATCGATTCAAAATGATCAAGTCAGTATATTCAAGTCGATCGAAGGAAAAATGGAATTTGCACACCAAAACAGTTGTAAGTATCTGATAATCATCAAAAATGCAAAATCTTCAGAAGCACCTGAAAATTCCAACAGTATATGTAAAATTTTGAGCTGAATCCGAAAAAGTACGATTTAATATTTTCAGATTGTGTATCCTTATGTAGTTGAAAAGATCATTCAAACAAATTATCACAATAAGAGGACCGAGATTACTCCCTTGGTGGACACCCAAGTTTCCAATATAGTTCTTGAGAGAATATGTCACAGAAATAGTATTGAATTCTCAAACAAATTGTTTGGCTCCATTCCTTTTTCAATGGAAGCTGTGGAAGAAGCATGAATATTCATCGTGCATTCTCACCTAACTGAAGTTCATTATTCTTTGTATAAATCAACAAACATGAATCGTTTGTCATAAAGCTGTCCGAAAAACAACCAGACAAGTGATTAACACCGAGAATCCTATTAAGGAAAATCGCGAACCTTCAAATCCCGAAAAGAAACCGGCGAAACGGAAAATCACATCTCCTCAACATAACTCCAGACAATAGACAATCGAAATTGGATCACTGGAAAACAAAAGACGTTGATTAATGGCGCTGGACGGTTTTATACAATGAAGAACAGCCAGATATCTCGGAGGTGATTGATTACAAGACAATGGAATGCTACAAGGAGAAACACACTCGAATCATAACGGGGTGGTGTCCAGATGGATGTGTCAGCTAACATAATGGTCCTGTTAAAGGAACTAAGGGATAATTCATGTCACAAGGAGAAGGGGTGTTTGTGAATATTGTGTACATCAGTGTGTACATCTGTGAATACGAGTGGAGAATATTCGATCGAAAAATACAAAATACTGCTGCATTGATATACAGGGTGGGTCACGGTCGATGGTACCTTAGACGTTTAAGGAGAACGGGACATAGGATCATTCTGAATATTTGGTTTCTCAAGTAGTTGCTCTTGGTCTATCGATCTAAAATATTTTCAGCAATGCAGCGTTGCCGCTTATACCAGAAAGTAGCAGCATCTTTGTTATTTCAAATGGGTCACCCTGTATATTACCGCATTTTTGAACTTGTCATTCCTTTCTGATTATTTCTGCTTCATACTCCCCTATACCTATCTCTAACGGTTTTTGGGATATTGGTTATTTTCCATATTTTTTATCCAAAACATAGCTCGAATTGAATGTTTATTTCTGCGGTATTTGGATTCTTAGTAAGTTGCAATTTTGTGTTTAGTTCATCAAGATCATGAAAATTGATTCTGTATAGAAAAAGTTGTTCTGCGTTATACAGGGTCGTTCAAAATTCATGATCTCATTGCAAGATACGAAAAGGGTTGAAAGTGCGTTTTTTTTTTTAAATAGAACATCCTGTATAATATGAAATATCCTGAAAGATGACTAAATTCCCTTCGAATTGATATATCACGTTCCTATACCTAAATAGCCAGAATTCCGAGATAATAGCAATTTTCACTTGTAATCTCCCAAGTGCTTGAATTATTGCCGGATATTTTTCGAGTACATGAATTTTTTGAAAATTTTCTACATGAACGAGATAAATTTAAGGCAATTAATTCAAGCACTAGGGGGACTCGGTAAGAAAATTTCACACCTAGAAATGAAAATCATCCAACAATTCATAAGAAATAACTAACGATTGTTTCACCTGAACTATTTATAACCACTGTAATATTGATATGTAAATTACTTAACAAAATTTTCATCAATAAATGTGTTTAAAGTTCTTGCTATAATTCCCTCACATTTTCCAAGAAGAATAAAAAATTTCATCAGAACTTCGTTTGAATAGTTATTTCCCTCCATTTCAATTATTTTTGAGTCACTTTCGTTAAAAAACACAAAACGGTATTAATAGTGCACTAATTGTCAAATTTTCATAATGTCATGTAACATCATGACATTCAATAGCCACCTTAGATGAATATGAGAAAAACAAATCGATTTTTTTGAAAATTTCACTCCTCACTTTTGTAGCCAATCAAAAAATTCGTTCTTGTTTAGATTCCATGGCAACCCTAAAAATTTCCGGTTTTTTATACATCATTTTAAGAATGCACTTTTGAATTTTTTGGAGGTTATTGATAAGTGTTTTTGAGGCAATGCCATGCAATGACTCCATAGGAAAGATGACTTTCGACCAAAGCATGGTCACTGGAACATTTATTGCTCCTTGAAACAAGTATTCAGCATATACCATTTCGCATCCGAAATGTCCTTCTGGATCGCTCTCTAATCTGTTGCCGTGGTGGATACTGTAAGCGATTGCAGTGTTCATCCCGGCGAACGATGACGGGCACCGGGCCCCCGCGTGTATACAACCGTGATAACCAGGACTGCACTGATGAGGGACTTCATCCCGAAACCGGTCTGCAGTTGGTTCCTTGTTTGGATCAGGCGGTGTCCTGCTGTCTGTCTCTGAGAGCTCTTGCAAAGTTGTTCCTTCAAAGTAAGGATCTTTGCACATATGTCTGACAGATATAATTCAATATCTGTCGAGGTATTAGCCAGAGAAGTAGTTGTTTTCTGTCGGACATATGCTATACAATCTATACAAAGGTATAGTGAGTTCCTAAAGGATTGTTTTCGACTGTTTTACAGTCACTGGAACATTTATTGCTCCTTGAAACAAGTATTCAGCATATATATATATATATATATATATACATATATATATATATACCCAGGTATTTAAAAGACTCTATTTTCAAAAGTGATCCGTCATCATTATGGTATTTCCAGTTCTTTATATGCTGGTAAATTTGTAGAGTAGAATGTAAACGGCAAAAAATTAGTTTTTTTTATAATTAATTGTAAGTAGTCTATGGTTGATAAAATTGATTATATTTTGAAAATCAACTTCAATGTAATTTTTGAGAGTGGTCCAGTCAGTTCCTTAGTAAAAAACGGCAGTGTCGTCCGCGAAACTCACAACTTCCCCACACGTATTTTGTTCGAAAAGATCATTGATATACAAATTGAAAAGAATTGTCCCCAAAACAGTACCTTGAGGCACTCCATATTTTATTATTCGATAACTGCTCATAGTTCCGTTGATATTGACGCATTGTTTCCTGTTACATAAGTAACTCTCAAGTAATTTATGAGCAACTCCTCGAATGCCAATATTTGAGAGCAATGACAGTAGTTTTGAATGGTCAACTGTATCGAATGCTTTTGCCAGATCTATGAAAACACAGATAGAAGGATTTTTTTGTCATTTGCATTATTTATCAACCCAGTCAATCTGGCAATTGCATCATACGTTGAATTATTCTTACGAAAACCATATTGTCTACTCGATAAAATATTATAACTTTCGAGAAATGAAACCAACCTCTTCTGTAAGGTTTTTTCGAAATTTTTTCCCATATCGATATCAATGAAATAGGGCGATAGTTCGTAACTTCGAGTTTATCGCCATTTTTGAAGAGAGGTTTTATTTCAGCAATTTTCAAGATATCTGGAAATTTTCCATCATTCATGGTCTTATTTATTAAATATACTAACGGAGGTGCAATTTCTTCCTTGATGTCTTTCAGAATGTTGTCAATACCCGTTGATTTGTTATTTTTCAGATTCAATATAGTCTCTATCACTTCTGCTTCGTTCGTCACCGTTAAAATTATTTTATTTGGATTATTTTTATGTCTAACAAGTTGTGTTTCCATTTTGTTCCTTAAATTTTTTGCCATTTTTTCACCAATATCAGTAAAATGTTTACAAAACTCATCAGATATTTCTTTAGAATCATTTGTTTTTTTCCAGCGGAATTTTTTATTTCTTTAATTTCTGTTTTTTGTTTTTGATTTTTTGAAATTTCATTGATACATTCCCATAGACTTTTACTCGTGTTCTTATTAGCCTCTATTTTGTTATTATAGTAGTCACTTTTCGCTTTTTTTATTAAAAAATTTAACCTGTTGCTGTAGTTTTTAAATTGTTCTTTGTTATGTTCTGTTGGTTGATTTTTAATTTTTTTGTATAGTCTGGCTTTTTCGTGTGTAGATTTTACTATTCCCGCAGTTGTTATCCAACATTTTCTTCTTATTTCGTTTCTCCTAATTTTTATTTTTGATGTTGAGTTATCCAAATGGTTTTTTATTTTATTTATAAAATTTTCCTTTTTGATTTTTTTTTTTAATTTATATTTATTAATAGATTTCTGAATCTTTGTGGTTTATCAGTTCGTATTATTTCAGGTGTAGTGAAGTGGTTTATGATGCAATAATGGTCTGTTATATTAGATTCGAGGACTACAGGAATATTTTTATAAAAGGACATTTTTCTTTTTACGAATATATGATCCAAACAAGATTTCTCATCTCCTACATTTCTAGTGCACTTATTAATCAAGCAATTGAAGCCTTCCTCACCCATAACATTCAGGTATTCATGTACATGATTATCATTTTTATTCAAAATATTAATATTAATGTCACCCGTAATCATGTGAAGATCTGAGGTTTGACAAGATTTGAGATAGTCTGAGAGGTTACTTATAAAGTTTTTCCAGATGTTGGACATGGCCTATAAATCCCGTTGGGTAATATTTTGGCATTCCACAGATTAGCTATAGCAAGGCATAAGCTGTACCCACTCATCGGAAGTAGGAGCAACATGGCACTCGAGTTGAAACTACGCCTCATCAAGATAATTCTTCTGCCTATCATATTGTACGCATCCACTGCTTGGGGGCAGTGCGCGAACAGTTATAGGCAGAAGATACAGGCCTTCTTCAACGTCTGCCTGAGGACGGCAACAGACGCACCACAATATATGCCCAACAGGTTCATATATCGAGACTTGACATCCACCCGGACTATATCGACAGACTGATCAGACAACATGTGGGGACAGAGTAGAGACCCACACGAACCCGCTGCTCACGGAGCTCCACGAGAACAGACGTGAGCAAGACGACAGAGACAGAGACAAATACAAACGTCCAGTAAACCAAGGAGACAACGACACCCCTGAAGAAGTACGGCGGAGGCGAGACCTTCGGCGACTCCAACGTCTACTTCAACAGGCACCAAATCACGATTAATCTTGCTTTCATGTTTCAGATACCAAGAAGAACCGACCAAGTAGTAATTTCAATTTCAGTTAACTCAGTACACAGCACTCGGCCCTCAGCCGAGAGTTTTTTCAGGCCTTCAGCCAGTTTTAGGGGGGCACCATGCACAGTAAAGTGAAGTCATTGTTTTAAAAGTCAACTCATGTCAGATATAAGGGAGCTTCAAGCCGAGAATTGGCTGGGCACTCCATATCAAACGGTCAGATTTAATTCTGCTGATCGCCAGTCATCAGGATGAGGAACCGCTTTAACGAGCGGGGGTGGTGGATAGGGGGGGTGAGCTTTCCAGTACGTACGAGTGCTGGGGAGTTCATCCTTCCGGGCCTCAACCTTAGGGGGTGCATGGTGGTATTTTGGTATTGTTCAAAGTAGTGATTAACTCCAACATATTTATTTCACCAAGTTCAATAGTAGTAGTATGACTTGATATGATTAGAAAGTATGATTTCGAATACAATTTCTGTGGTGCACACAAGATGACAAAATGGAGAGATTTCGTGTTTGAGATTTCCAAACTATGTAAAAATCATTCTCGTCGTAGCGAATAGCAAACTATTAATCTGTCAGCATATTTTTTAGAAGACTAGACGCTTTCACTCAAACCTGCAGCTTTTCAAGTTGATAATTCCGCAACTTTCCTTCGTTTCCGCCCAACTTACCCACCATCAATTCATCCGCGGATCTCGCTGGAATTATCTCCCGGAATATTTGTCAGAAGCGTTCAGTTCCTCATCAACCGGCGCGTTTTTAACTTCCTCATTATTGGTTTTCCCGGTCCATTAATCAAGTCGCGCAATTTTCAAGAAACCCGAAACTTATATTGTTGAGCAACGTTTTGTGTGCGGTATTGAATAATTACGGGGGATTTCGGATGATTAATCAGTCTATAGGATTAAAATTTCATTCCGAAATGCTTGAATTCCAGGCACCCTTTTGGATGTTGAGGCGATTAGTGGTTCGATGGAAATTCATCATATTGTAGAGCTTCGAGATTGTTCCGGGATGTAACAGATTACTTTCGTTCAAAGCCTTCATGGTGGATCAATCTCAGAAGACTGAAACATTTGTTTTCTTCGTTCGTAATCTCAGACATGTTTCCTCCAACAGTACACCATGCAATAGAGCATAAAATGAGCGAGTTTTTAACAAGAATACTAGTAGGAAACGACTATGCCATCACATGAAAGACAGTCTGTAGTTATATTCTGTTACATTTTCGACTCGCAAATGTCATTTATTAATTTGTTATAATTATTTAAATAACAAAAATAGGATATTGTACAACAAATGAGAAAAACGACATATTTCTCACGAGCGCAGAAGTTTGTTGGCACGAGCCGAAGGCGAGTGCTGCAAATCAAGCGAGTGAGAAATATGTCGTTTTCTCACGAATTGTACATTGTACTTTTTCTACGGATGCGTTGTTTTCAAGTATTGAAAATTAAAATACATATAATAATACTTGTATGTCATTAACTCATTTTTATATTTTATTTAAAATAGTAATTAACTGTTATATTTGGACTATTTTGTAAAGTAATTCCTAGTAGGTTGTTTAGTTTCAACATGTTTTCGGTAATTGAAATATTAGCTGCGGTCGAAGTTGAAGTTGATGGAGAAACGTATTGAGCTTCCACAGCATTGTTGTGTTCAAGGAGTAGTTTTGAATTTAAAGACATTGCAAAAGCATCAATCTCAAAAAAATAATGTCTCCTGGTTCAGATGGAATTTTAGCAAAAATCAAGAAACAAAATCATACTATCTTAAGAAAACCCCTGGTACATCTCACTAATTCAATGTTCAAAAGTGGTATGATCCCTCAGCAATGGAAAACGAGTTCAGTGACCCCTGTATATAAATCTGGCATGCATGAAGAACTGACCAACTATCGTCCTATTTCAGTAATGAACAATTTTTCTGAAATATTTGAAAAGTGTATGACTTATGAGTTTTTTCAAAAGCATTCGGTAATATCACGGAGTCAATTTGGATTTCAGATAAATATTGGCACAGATAATTCAGTATTAGAAATAAGCAGGCAGATAATGTCTCAGTGAGGGCTCAATAAAATGTATGGCTGCTTTTCTCGACTTGGCGAAGACGTTTGACAGAGTCTTGATTGATAAATAATTATTATATAAAAGGTATACTTGGGCCTGCCTTTGTGGTCATGAGGAATTACTTGGCTCATAATTCCCAACAATTGAAAATTGACAACCAGTTGAGTGACTCACTAGAAATAAATGTCGGAGTTCCACAAGGTACTGTAATAAGTCCGATGCCATTTTTCATATATCATAACAGTATTTTCGAAATTAATGAAACTCAAGGAAGCCTCATATCATATGCTGATGATACTGCTATAGTGTTTGCTAGTGATCCACGGAAATACTTGTATATAGTCGTCGAAGAGGATCTTGAAAAAATCCAGACCGGGGTGAATCACAGTTTGTTGAGCTTAAATATAATAATTGGACCTAAAAAAAACTTTCTAGTGAAAATTTTTTATTCAAATGCGCTAAAAATAAGAAAATGAATTTCAAAGTTAATTAAACCCATCGTTTTGTTACATTATAAAATTTCAAATGATATAAGAGCTTGTCACGAGAAGTATCTATGTATTTCTTACTGCAAACTAAATTCAAAATTGCCCCAAGATTCAGTCTCGCAACAAGCTTTTATATCATTTGAAAATTTATAATGTAACAAAACCATGGGATAAATTTCCTATAAAATATTTTTTTTCTTTTTAGAGCATTTAAATAGAACGGAAAGTTTTTTCAAATTTATTTATTTATTTCTTTTCACAGTTTTCTTTGGATTTGTTTCTCAGTCTGTTCCTCAGTCTGTTCCTTTCAATGAACATGAAAGGGTCTCATGGAACTATTGAATCTATCATGGAAAAAATTCAATATAACGAACACAACTGGAAAGTTTGTAGATATTTGAAGTTTACTGCCCTAATTTTAGGATTACAACTGGGGTATACAAAATATAATTGTATTGTTAGTAAGTGGGACAGTGGAGTCCGAAAAAAATCATTATAGAACGAAAGCCCTTACTCCAGGACAAAAAGATAATGACAATCCTCCACGAATGTGCACAATGGTAATATCCGAAGTCGATGAGTACTATCCCCTCTTCTTTCAGAACCCTTTACAGAAGATAATTGCTGCCATATTTGCAAGATATACAATATGATTACGTCAGATTTCAAACTTGCGAAATATCATAAATTAAAATTCCAATAGAATTTTTTTTTTGATTGAACTTTCATCAATAATCTGAAGTAGTAACGATATTGTTGAACTCATTGATTTGTGTTTCCACTAATTAAGATTGTTTAGGCTTCACTTTTGTTTACAGGGATGTTAATGGGTAAGTGGAATGAGAACGAAGTAGCAATCTGTGCAACCGAGTTGAAATTCGTCTGTCATTTTCATATTCATTTTGTATTTTTATATAGAATCACTTGGATGTAAAAATCAATGAATAAAAATAATGAAGACTATGTCATCATTAATATCTTCTGTATTATAATGATATCAACGAATGAATACGTATGCTCGTCCGTAAGTATGTGCCAACTAGTGAAGGAGCAAATCAAAGTCATAAAGTTCATGTAATTGGATTTTCATTTCACATTAAAGGATGCTGGACCATCATTGACAGCCTGTTGCTAGTAGGAACCCAGTGGTGGGAAGAACAATACTCAGAAAAAATTAATAAACAAACTCAAATTCTGTTTCATGAATAAAGCTTATTGAAAATTCCATCCTCTGGAATATAAAAGTATTCCGGCGAGAATATTCCTTATCAAAATAACTTCTAAATTGATTATTCCTACCTCGAGCTACCGCTTATCGATGAAAATATTCAACAAGAAAATTAATTGGATTTCTGAAAACGCCTCAACCCATATTTTCCCACTCGCCCAAAAAACAGCAAAAGTAACGAAATCCAATTAAAAACCAAAGGCTTCTTCCGATATGATAGGTAGGTGAATTGAATCCGTTATAGACGTATGACATCGCAGCTGGAACAGAACATTCCCATATAGTTTGCATTCAGGCGATTACATGTTTATATTCTGTTGTCACCCTTCGAGTTCCAAAGGCAAAGAGGCAACACAATAACGACTTAGGATGCAACCCAGTCCTATTCGCGACAATAATACTAGAGAATTTATTCAAATATGAATTTCTTTTCTGAAAATAATATAAAAATGACCTTGACCATTTTTTCTATCGATCGACCATCCCTGTCAAACTTGACACTTACATTTTTCGGTTTTCTATCCGCATTTCAAATAGCAAAACACTTTTTTGAACAATATTGGAGACAAATCCTGAAACACGTCGATTTCTCTCTCTCTCTATATATTTTCTTGGATCAGCTTCCTCACGGCGCTATTCTCCAGCTCTCCCCTTATCACTACCGTCATAAGGGCTTCGTCCGGGGAGTACAGACGTCTTGCTCGCAGCAATACTGTACTCGCATGAAAAATTCTCTGTTCTCTTCTTGATTGACTTGAGTTCAGTGCTAGAAATGTTACTAGGACAAACCTCACAAACAATAGGACTATGGTAATAAAGAGGGATTCGAGTATAGCGTGGACAGAACAGTACTGAATTTTTTTTTTTATATATATATATATTTTTTTTTTAAAGTTTAATATTATTGTGATCTAAAAACTGAACTAACAATTTTATGACTGGTGCATTTAGTTTCGTAAGAACCTCTGGAAACATGTAAGGCCTTTGCGCCCTAAGATGAAGTAGAAATCTTCACCTAGGAAATCGTTAATAGGACAACCAAGGAAAATGTGATTCAAATCCTCAAGACCACCACATTCACAATATGGGCTTTCAACAACACCGATTTTCCATAAATGTTCTTTAGTACAACAATGGCCGGTCCTCATACGTATTATCATCGTTATATGTCTTCGGGTCATAAAGGGAATTTTTTTATACCATTTCTCAGTAGGAAAATTGGGTTGAATTTTCGAATACAACTTTCCTTTGATTTTAACGTCTTGTTCCCATTGATTATAAAACTGTTGAAAAATCTCTCTACGAAGATCACAGGAAAACCTCAATTTATCTCTCTTAAAATCCAATGGAACATTGAGTGCAGTACCTATTTTAGCAAACTGATCAGCTTTTTCGTTCCCTTCAATGTTAGAATGACCAGGAACCCATATAAAAGTAAAGGTCCTTTAGCGATGCAAGATATGCCATTTGTTTAATATTCATCGTTAAATAGTCAATGTCAAATGAAGAATCTATGTTAATAATTTTACTTAAGGCTGATTTAGAATCAGAGATTATGAAAACACTATCAATTTTTTTTTTCTAAACATACACTCATAGCCTGATGTATAGCTATAGTTTCGGCCTCACATATGTTAATATTCTCTTTAAGTCTAGCAGAAAAGCAAAAATCTACCTGCGGAATGTATATTCCATATCCAACTCTATCCCTAGTTTTAGAAGCATCAGTATATACACAGGTATGAGAGTCTTTTATCTTGTCCTCAAACAATTTAAAAACTTTGTTAGCAATATTGTCATACTTATTTAAGCCCAGATCAACAAAATGTGTTTGATATAGAAGAATTTCTAGGTCATAACTATAGCAAGGAGGAATTTCGCTTTTATATATATCAGAGTGGTATTTGTTAGTCCGATTAAAGGCCTCCACCAACAGAGGGATCTCTCTCGTTCGCCAATAGCCTAACTTATTGTCGCATATGATTTTTAAAGTAATAATAATTTCCATAATGGGCGGGAGGTGGTCTAATCTTTTCAGAATAAATTATGTTGCTAACCATTTCCTTCTGAATGCTAAACTGATCTCACCTGTTTCTCCCAACAAGGCATTAATTGGGGTTGATCTCATTGCTCCGGTTATTAATCTCATCCCTTGATTATGTATTTTGTTCAATTTTTCAAGAGCTTTCTTTGAACTAGGTTGCATATTTTAAATTAATAATTCTGTGGCTAATATATCATACTAGTGACGTTATTCATCTGGGCGTAATGACGTAATCGATGTTTTTTAGATAAGAGTAGCGTTAGTGTGATAGCAACAATACAAAAAAACGGGAAAGAATGGGTCAATAATAGCATCAAGCAATCGAGCAAACATTTGAAAAACCTGTTTCACGCTCAAAAGGAAGATTCTCATCTAAAGGAATCATATAAAATGTCAAAAAGAAAGCATTATGAGCTGATCAAAAATACACACATCTTCTAACATTAATAAAACTACTTGGAGTGTTATCTCTGAGTTAAGCGGAAAATCCGGTTCGAATAAGAATATCTCCCTGAAATTAAATGATTAAAAAACTGAAGACGCACTAGTAATATCCGAAGTCTTCGATAACTTTTTTATACAGGCCCCATATGACGCCATCAACAAAATTAACATAAAGGGGAAATCTGGCACTTCTCAGAAAAGTATACCTAACAGCATTTTTGTTGAGTATAACACAGAAAAAGAAGTTATGGACATCATAAAATATAAACTTAAGAAAAAACACTCCTGTGGTCCTGATAAAATTTCAGGGTATTTGATAAAAAAATTTGCTGACTACATCATCGTACCCCTCACCCATACAATAAACACATCTCTTCAAGAGGGCCTGTATCCTACCAGATTGAAAAATGCTCTAGTCTCCCCGATTTTCAAAAAATTAGATCCGCATAATTTAGAATACTATCAGCCAATTACAATCAAAATTTTCGAATATTCTATGCTTTCTCAACTCCTGGACTTTAAAGTGTTTTGGACACACCTAGTCTACTCCTCTCTTATCACGCTCAGATTCAATTAAGACTCCGCTACGCAATCACAATATGGGGAAACTCCCCAGCAGCGAAAGATGTATTCATCGCACAAAAGCGAATAATACGTTCCATTGCAAACGTCTCCCAGCAGACCTCATGTAGCGATATTTTCATAAAACTTGAAATTCTTCTACTTCCTGGCCTTTATATTTTAGAAGAATTAGGTAATATACATTCCGGCGAATAAAAAACAGTTTTTCAAAAATAACCAATATCATAATCACAACACGAGGAGGAAAAACGATTTCCATCTACCAAACTCACATCTCATCATTTGCCAAAAATCACTGAACGTGATAGGACTGAGATTATACAATGGACTTCCTAATAAACTGATAGAAATTCAACAAGGGCATATTTAAAAAAAACAAACATTTTTTACTGGGTATTACTCAATACAACCTAGATGAATATTTCGGACAATTTTAGTTTAAGATTTTAATGTATGATTTTATTTTATTTTATTGTTGACGAACATTTTTACCGGAAACTTATCTATAATTATCGTTTAGATATAATTGTCAATGCGTGTCGTTGATATATCTGATATATCTCATTTGTTTGTTCTTTTTTTGTCTTTCTTTTTTCTCTCTATTATTTTCTATCTACATTTCAATTTATGTATTTTAGGAATATTTTTTACACATACATCTTGACCTGTCCTATAGCTTTGTAAGCTCGTATTTGGATCGTATCTATCTAGCTCATTTGAAAAGGTATTCAAATATCTATTCAGTGATATAAATATCAACATAATTATCCATACATGGTTGCCAAACAAATATTTCATTTCTAATTAGGTACACAACAAGAAGTATGTAATTTATTTAATACAAAACTAATTTTACTACTGTTAGTAAATATAAAAAAAAGTTCATTTCACTAATTTCAGTAAATGTTCAAATTGCAACCCACCTGCCTCATGGCATTAACTGAACTGACGATGACATTCGACGATCATCTTCTTGAACATTGTTGATCATTTCGGAAGGTATCTTACGAATTTCCAGTCTTATTCCATTTTGTGAATCTTGGGAATTTAGAAGTTCATGTTCAAAAATTTCCGTTTAAATTCTAAGGTAAGATCATGCAAGTGTCCCAAAACTAGAAAGCAAGAATAGATATTGAGTGGTAAGAGCTTCCGATTCTGAACCCAAAGTTCTGGATATCGAGCCCCAGTTAAGTCTGCGATGTTTCAAATTCGATTTGACAGAATCAATTAATAAAATCTTTTAGATCGACTAGGATTAGTCCTGCACGATTCACTGTTGCATTCCAATTAACAGTGCTGCTTCTAAGGTAGCGTATGGGGTGAGTAACAAGGTCTACCCAGAACACGTAGTGGCTAATCAGCTGCCAATGCCACTACAAACTCCAAAGGAAAACAACAGGTTAGGTCAGATCAATGACCTATTGTAGTGCAAAAGGGTAAGATTCACCATTTGCTATAGTTCAAGATCACCTTGTCGATCAATACAAACACCAATCATCATAAAAAGTCACTAAACTAATGTCTGTTTCGTCGAAACATCAATTAGCCAATTCATTACTGAATAATAAACAATTTATGAGGCGATAAAAACGGGATGTTGAAATTGTAAAAGTTAAAGCTTTCTCGCATGAACTGCTGCAGTTCTAGTTGTTTACTGGTTTCAGCTCCAGTGTGTACCTAAAGTAGCAGACGGGTTCAATAAAATTGTGTCAACCTCATTAGGGTTAATTAATACAGTTGCGTCAGTGGTTGCCGGGAGGAAAAGACGGAATTAGTCCAGTCAAATCGAACATTAGGGATGTTGGATAAGACAACAGTAATGATCAACCATTTCAGGTACACAATAATACATATGGCAGGTCTCAGTGTGATCACAAATTGGTGATGACAAATTAGTGAAAGGTTGTTGTACCCAAGTACCTATATTGGTAAAATATTTGTACAATATTGTGAGCATGTTGATTTCATTGAAAATATGAAAAGGATGTTCATAAAGTCAGTTGTGGAATCATCTGCGACTGAAAGTTGGAATTTAGTCGCTGTTTTCTATCGTACAAGTGTTGTACATCTTTGCACTTGATTTTACCGTACTGATGAGAGCTTAAGCTTGAAACACGTGTCTACGGTTGCTCAACATTTTGAGGGTTATACCCAATAACTTTTTTACTTATATTTTCATATATTGCCCCTCGCTAAATCCATCCTGATTTGTATCTTCCTGGGTAGGATTGTCACGCTGGTAGCTATAGCTGCCTCCGTGGCGACGTTATTTGTAGCCTTGTGAGTACAAGGTCTTCTAACCGATGCCACAAATGTGTGGTTGGCTTTCTGTTGTTGACATCCTTTGTTCCTATTTGTACATCCAAGTGTTGTACATCTTTGCACATGATTTTACCGTAGGTACTGATGAGAGCTTAAGCTCGAAACACGTGTCCACGGTTGCTCAACATTTTGAGGGTTATACCCAATAATTTTTTTACTCATATTTTCATATATTGCCCCTCGCTAAATCCATCCTGATTTGTATCTTCCTGAGTAGGATTGTCACGCTGGTAGGTACAGCTGCCTCCGTTGCGACGTTATTTGTAGCCTTGTGAGTACAAGGTCTTCTAACCGATGCCACAAATGTGTGGTTGGCTTCCTGTTGTTGACATCCTTTGTTTCTATTTGTACATCCAAGTATTGTACATCTTTGCACTTGATTTTACCGTACTGATGAGAGCTTAAGCTCGAAACGCGTGTCTACGGTTGGTCAACATTTTGAGGGTTATACCCAATAACTTTTTTACTTATATTTTCATATATATATATATATATATATATATATATATATATATATATATATATATATATATATATATATATATATATATTTATATATATATATATATATATAGATTGAAAATATCTTGAGGTTGCAGTCTGATATTGGATTTAAAAAAAACTCTTTGTCATATTGCCAAGCTTTCGGAAATGTTTATTTCCTTCCTCAGGACAACTACAAAAGGACAATTTAAGAAATGGAGAAAAAATATTGAATCTACTTGCATAACTTGAGTAAAAATAGAAATCAGCATCAAAAAAAGGATGCTGATTTCTATTTTCACTCAAGTTATGTAAGTAGATTCAATATTTTTTCTCCATTTCTTAAATTGTCCTTTTGTAGTTGTCCTGAGGAAGGAAATAAACATTTCCGAAATCTTGGCAAGATGACAAAGAGTTTTCTTTAAATCCAATATCAGACTGCAACCTCAAGATATTTTCAATCTACAGTTATTGTCAGTCACGAATTACCTATTTTCATATATATATATATATATATATATATATATATATATATATATATATATATATATATATATACATACATATATATATATATATATTTATATATATATATATATATTTATTCACCCATATTGGACCAAAATTACTTTTTCATTTAAAATACATCTATATTGGCACAATAAAAAACCATGATTCAGCCAATTTAATGTACTACCTGGGATATACTGTTTCGAACAAATGAAACATCGTAAAAGAAGTTATGAGAAGTACATGTATGGTTAATTTTAGGCCAATTCCTCTGATCACTACATTTGTAATAATATTTAGAAGGACATAGAAAAACACAATTTTTCTCTTGAAATCAACGAAATTCACATAAGAAAGAAACAATTCTTGTTTGGTTTTCAAAGCGTTTATGACGTTTCATCCAGATTTGTCTATACCACTCCGCCTCGAACTGAAATGGACTTCTACCACAACTCATGAAATGTTTCGAAAATTATTTACTATAATATTTTCTGAATTGCTATGAATCCATTCAATTGTACCTATACGGAGAAGTTACTGATTCCATCAACCCAGAAGAAGTTACTGTATCATCGAACAATGAATGAACAAGTGAATGCTCGAAAGTTGAAGGCCTAGAAGTAGTAGGAATTCGAATACCACGACTCAACTGGATGACTCTTGCCATATCACGTCGTCCCGTTCATGTCGTCATGTCATGTCGTCAGGTCATGTCTTCATGTTATGTCGTCTTGCCGTCATGGCATAAAGACTGGGAATGTGCTTTTACTACGAGGTACACATACTATTTTTTCTGAAATCGCATTCAGCATTATCATAAATTGAGGATTCGAAATTACGTGCTTTCCTGAAACGTCAAAGTGACAACTATAAACCAAAGACCGATTTTGACGGCCTAGGCCGGCAAAGTACTTTCCCGTATCGTTTTCGATACGGGAAAGTATTAAACGGTCCGGGAACATTGATCACCAAGGATATTTAGCATATCTTCATAAATCTGCGTACCTCTTAACCTTTTTAAATACAGGTACTTGATGATGGCTCGATACTCCTATTTCAATTTTTACAATTCCGGTGGACATAATTTTTCTTTTAATTTATTGTGTAACTCTGGTTTACTTTTTTGACGTCAAACTTTACACTGACACTTCTAATAAGTTATTGTTTGTTGCTATGGTAACGCAATATTGTGTTTATGCAGGGAACTGGTCTAGGCTAACTAGATATCAATACATCCTCGTATAATACTACTCCTTATGAATTCCTGTATAATAAATGATTGAATGCTATTAAACCAACAGATGTCAGTCATCACCATTGATGTCAATCAAGTTTCCAGAATAGTATTATATAAACGGATTTACAGCGTTTTCAACGTGGTCCACTTCAACTTTGCCGAGACTATTCGTTTAGTAGGCGACAATGATCGATCGACGAGAGGCTCTGCAGAGGAATTCAATAGGAGACACCCGTATCTTGAACCACTCCACCATACTACACTCTTTGAGATAAATTCCACTTCCAATGGAACCGGAGAGTTTATAAAACCAATGAGTCAAGGCAGAGAGAGAATGGTGGAGCTCACAGAAGAAATCTCATGTATGTCCTAGAGAATTCGACAGTCGGCTAAAGGTATGTTACACGAGCTTGGCGACAACAACAAAACCTCATTTGAAAAATCACCATCTTTTGCTAGCAGTGAAATATACTACAAGCTTCCTAATTATGTTGATAGTTGCCATATATAATAACAAAACATCCAGAAGAAAACTCAAATATCTGCTTTATCCTGATGCTTACCAGAATGTTTTTATGATGCTCATATTAAAGAACCCATATTGTAAATTTGACGGCTAAAATGAACATTATGTGAGTTATTTTTATAACTTTTTACTACGTTCATATTTGTTTCAATGTTTACTGAACCAAAATTTATATTTTGAGTAAGTTATATACCTAATTCGATTACTCATCCACACATTTTGAAATCAATCTGGGTTGGTACCTATGTAAATTGTAATTGAATGTATATTTGCTTAATTTTTTTTTTATTTGTATACGATTTTTTAACATGAACATTAATTTTCAACTCTTCGACCTGTTCAACTCCTTGTATATGGTTTTTAGGGATCATCGAAGTTCTATTCTATTCTATTCTATTCTGTGAATGTGAGTTTATTCAAAACATGGACTAGTTTCAACATAATATAATAATCTCGATTTTATTGAAAATATGTACAGGATGTTCATAAAGTCAGTTGTGAAATCATCTGCGACTGAAAGTTGGAATTTAGTCGCTATTTTCCATCGTACAATATAACCTCTCTTGGAAGGGATTCATGTTGTAAAGAGAAACATTTTCAATGGAAAATTGAAGCAATACATGACTCCTCTGGAAATGGAAAAGACCTATGATAAAATTGAAGTAACTTTTTTTTAATATCTAACAGAAAACAACTACTTCCACGGGTGAAGCCACGCTGGACATTGAACTACATCTGATAGATATTGAGAAATACCCTATATAACTAGATATTCAATAAATAATCATCTATCTGAATGAAAATGCAAATTTTCACTTTCAGATTTTTTCTGTCAAGTTATATAGGGTCTTTCTCAATATCTATCAGATGTAGTTCAATGTCCAGCGTGTCTTTAGCCGGGGAAGTAGTTGTTTTCTGTTAGATACTACAAATAAGTAACTTCAATTTTATCGTAGGTTTTTTCCATTTTCAGATGAGTCATGTATTGGTTCAATTTTCAATTGAGATGTTTCTCTTAACAATAATAATCTCCTTCAAACCCAAAATCTCACACGTTAGAACATGATTATGAGGAACGTGAGATGAAATTCTGTTTACTCTGCTGTTGCTGCAAAAGTGAATATCTGAATATGTAACTCAAACTTTTTAAAAATATTATTTCAACGGATGAAATATCAGGTATAAGGCAAAATAACTGACTCCTACATACGAAAATATAATAAGAAGGATATGGTTAACTATAGGCCATCTTCTCTTATCAACACATTTGCAAAAATATTTGGAAGGTCATTGAAAAATAAATTAAATCACTTCTGATGTGATATCGAATAAACAATTTGGTTTTCGATCAGAGGTGTTAACAAGCGATGTCACATCTAAAGGACCACGCACATGTCTTATATGGGAAAAAGTCTTTTGGTGAAAATGGATGGATTTGTGATATGTTGTAGCTGCAGCCATTCTGAGTGAAAGTCTTCATTGGCCCAACTTGATCGTATCTGTATAAAACTATCAATATTTTATTCATATTCAATATTGCGTGCTACTGAGCATTTCTAAAATTCGCAGGAAACATTTTTTCATAATACATAATTAAAGAACGCCACTATTTTTTTACAGGGTAGTCAATAATATTCCTCAGTCAATGAATTCGCCTACGATGTAATAAGTGATTGAGTTTATAATTGGGAATCTATCAGAATGTATATAAACTGATAATCTCGCTTTTTTGTTCTGTGTCTCTTTTTGGTATTGGTGACTTTTCGATTGACAGTTAGTTGAATTCTACCTACCAATGCCTTGACTGGATGTTTCATAACGTAAATCGTTTCAATCGTCCCACGGAAGTAGTTAACAATACCAGATCATTAGAGAAACTCATAATATACATATCAATGTTCAAAAAGAGCCATACACAAAGATATATTTTCTACTTTGGACCGAAATTGTATAATATCCTTCCTTCTGAAATGAAGACGATAACAAAACTCCATAAATCCAAAACAGAGATAAAAAATTTCGTTCAACAAAATGCAACAGTAATATGCAAAATAATAAATTAGGTGACATGTTTTCAGTACCCACCTATTCCTAAAAATAACTCATTCCTTAATAAACGAATGTTACATTCATTATTATACACTGAAAAGGAACTTTTTATATTTATTAAATACGATCACCATAGATGAATATCTGTACAATTACAATGTTTCTGGAGGATTGCAGACAAGCACAACACAAGCATATATTATGCTTAGATGCAGTCTGCAGTCTAGCGATCCAATAGAAACTTTAGAATAATTCGCAAATGTATCTTGATCTGTACACTTTACTCTGAATAAAAAAAATTTAAATCTGTTTTGAGACGCCGTTTTGTTGTGAGTTGTCATGGTAACTTCTCTCCCTTGATGCACTTTCGGCTCATGTCACAGCTATAATAAATTTAATTTTATCTCCTGTTGAAAAATATCATTTATAGCTTTTAGTTATTAGAAAGTAATAGCAGTAATTTGACTTAAATTGACTTACCGCATTGACGCTTGAAATAGTGTGCATATTTACAGCTTATTTCATGAAAAACTGTGAAAAGTGTTACCTCGAAATGGATAAATTTAGTGCAACGTTTGTACGGATTAGACTGTTTAATAAAGGAAAAAAAGTACATCAGGCTTTTTCTAAAACTGGAATGTGAATTCCCAAGGAAATCTACATAATTGGAAGATCAATCCAATAACTCGTGTTGGATCTTTCAAGTCATGGAACCCAAGATTCTACAACTGTACTTCATTGAAATCTTGATACGTTATTTACGGAACATCTACAAATTCAAATTTCTGACTTTTATAACCTTTTTCGGTAAAATCTTAAATCTATGGTTATACAATTCATCCACTTCCATTTCCGGTATCAGCATGAAATTGTGCGTATGTGGTGCGAATTATTCGATTTTCACAATTTCGGTGGACATTTTTTTTTCTTTTAATTTATTGTGTAACTCTGGATTAATTTTTGACGTCAAACTTTACACTGATACTTCTAATAAGTTATAGTTCATTGCTATGGTAACGCAATATTTTGTTTATGCAGGGAACTGGTCTAGGCTAACTAGATATCAATACATCCTCGTATTTCTGAACTCAACTGAATTATATCGAGAAAACACTTCAGTTTCGTTCGTTCAGAAATGAATCGACGGACTTATCCCGAAAATTTATACTTGTGGTATTACTATTGACAATTCTGAATCGATTGGAATTCGCAGAATTGCTCTATTTATTATCACTCCAGAGTTGAACATTCCATTCGGAGTAGGGCGTTTTTTCCCTACAAAAATAGTTTTTGAAAATTTTTGATATTTTTTTTCCGAAATCCAAATTTTTCAGGATTATCATGTCGAATTTCAAATTGATTAATAAACTAATGAAGTATTGATGGGCTCTAGACGGAAAACCAATAATTTCCAAGTTTAGATCTTCTATTCCTTTTTACTAGTTTATGATCGGCAGGTATTTGAGAGTAAGATGTTTCATTTTCAATTCTGTGCTATATCAATCTAATTTCTATTCCCTCAAAATCAAACAATTTTTCTGTTACCTTCAAAAAATACCATTCCGATAACATCCTGAACTTTTCGATTTGAAATTGCGCTTATAGTCGAATCAACTAATTCGCCATCATTCAAAGTCAGTAGAAAATAGACAAGCCTCGAAAAATATGTAAATCACCTCCGATACACGCTCCAATTCGAATATTTCTTCCATCATTGTCATTCATTACTCGGGCTCTGCCGTAATCACCCCTCACGGAGGAAAACCTTTCAGGAATTCAATTCATCAATAAACCGAATCCCGTGAGTGACACGTCCCCATAAAGAATATTCCTGAATGCGTAATCAGAGCGTTCGAATCGTGAACTTCCACCGAATTTCGGAAACAAATTATGATTCGTACATCCCGCTCTGTACGGCAATTTTCGAAATGCTCGCAGAAGCCGATTCAATTCCTCACCTGTTCCTGAACCCATGCGCTCTACTTTTCATCTACCTACTATCTCGACTTTTATCTCTCTCTTAGATTTTTAATCAATTTCATACCTCATCAAGACACTTTGTCTTATTTTTAATTACCTTCTAAGATTTTTCCCTCTGTGAATATATTCACAACAAAGTATTTCGATACTTTCTAACTATACACTAACTATGTCGACTTCCATCTCTAGCTTATATTTTTTGTCTTATTTTATATCACTTGCTACTATAATTATACCTTCTCCCCAATTTGTATCTATGTACAAGTGATATTTTCAATATTTTTCATCTATAAACTGACTATCTTGACTTTTATCCTCATCCTAGGCTTTTTGTCAATTTCATACCCCTTCAAGATACTTTGTCTCATTTCAAATTACCTTTCAACATTAGTATAAATTTTTCCCTCTGTTTAAATATATACTATCAAGTTTCCTAAGACCTTTAATCTATTCACTAACTTTATCTACTGCATCTCTAGCATATATTTTTTATCAGTTTTATACTCCAACAAGTTACCATGTATAATTTAAATTACCTTTCACCATAAGTACACCTTTTTTCTGTGTGTTCCTCTTGACTCCCTTGACCAAAATACAAATGTTTGGAAAGGTTCATTACAATTGAATTTCTCAATAGTTTTTGTATATACAATAACTATCCTGACTTTTATCTCCAGATTATATATTTTATCAATAAAATTTCAAATCTCACAAGATAATTTATCTCATTTTAATATTTTAAAATACCTTTTATCATGAGAACATATTTTTCTGTCTTATACAATATTTAATTTATTGCCGAAACAACGAATGTTTGGGAAAGTTCACTACAATTGAATTTTCAATATACTGCATCAATTTTATATCCTAATAAGACACTTTCTCTTATATTAATATTTTAAATTACCTCCTATCATGACTATACATTTTTCCCTCATGTATATATACTGCGTTTAAGTGAAAATATAGTATTTTTCGTTTCAATTCCGAGAGTTCCAACCTTTGACAGCTTTTTCGTGGTCACCCACTCATCAGAAAGGATTTAAGGAGCTCTCGAAATCAAAACGAATCCACTCAATAATTAGTACCGTGGAGGCAAGACAGATATAACAGAAATTTACTTATGACATCTACAGTCACTAGTTAAAACTTAATTTTACACGAACCAAGGAATCCAAAGTTAGATGTTTATCTACTCATTGACAGGCAGCCAACTATACCTCTTGATTCCCTTGTATATATACTGTGTATATATACCTCTTGACTCCCTTGACAAAAATACAGAATGTTTGGAAAGGTTCATCACAATTGAGGGGTCCGGGGAAAAACCTGATAATTGATATTTTATCCATTTCTATATGTTTTGTGTGGATTACGCTGGGCAATATCCTGATAGATCCTTAGATATTGAGAGATGAAAATACATATATAGGAAAATAACCTGATAAATGCCATCGAAACAGGGAAAAAACCTGATATGTCCATAATTTAAATGTTAGTACGAAATTTGCTAAATGTCACTAATCAGGTTTTTCCCCTTGACTCTTCAATTGAGTTTTTAAATATTTTTTGTCTATACACTAACTATATCGAATTTTATCTCTAGCTTAGATTGTTCATCAATTTTATATCCCAACAAGACACTATCCGTATTTTAATATTTTAAATTATCTTTCATCAAGTGTATATGTTTTTTTCCTGTGTGAATATATATATATATATATACTGTGTATATACACTGTGTATATATACCTCTTGACTCCCTTGACGAAAATACAAATGATTGGAAAGGTTCACTACAATTCTTCATCTCTCTACGGAAATTTACGATGTGTTCGAAGACGCAGAATCAATTCCTCACCTGTTCCTGAACCGACGCGCTCTACGAAGGCGTCCGGCATCGCGACGGCGACGCCTTGCACGATTTACTTATGCACAGACAGTCCCGAGCGTTAACTTTTACGCTCTCGTACTCCATCACCCTAAATAGCGACAGCTACTTTTTCATCTTTCTTTCACCCTCTTCTGGCTCTGCGAGCTCGCAAGGTGTAGGCCAATCGGAAAGGGCACTGAGTTTGGGCAGTGTTTGTCAACATCAAACAAGCTCTCAAATGAAAACTCATTTGCTTAAAAATTTAAATCAATCGGTTGATAGTTTAAGTACAGCGGACCCTAAGGTACTGTACTAGGACCACTGCTCGCTGTACTTTATATAATATTCAATTAGGTTCTTCAATACATATTTCATCTTTGCACTAACTAGGTATCTAGCCTTTCTTATTTGTTATTTTAAATCATATTTTAACACAAGTATACATTTTTCTGTATGAGCATATATTTACAATTCAGTTTTTCAATCCAAAAAGTAATGTATCTACTTACAAAGTAAAAAATATCACTAAACTACCTATCGTCGTTGATACTGCAATACGAGCTATGTCCAGAAACATTCATTTTACAGAGGACTGTAGATAATAACTACTAATGACCATAGCAGTCGATGACAACACACCAAAGAAAAAAAATAACTACCTATTCCATAAGAATTTCTACTGGTCATTGTTTTGGAATTTAAAGTTTAAAATAATCGCGCGTAGAAATTTATACGTAGCACCTATCATTTTACAGTCTCCTGTGGAATAAATATTTCGTGACATAGCTCGTATTGTAGTATCAACGACGCTATGTTATAAGTACTCGAAACACCAATGTCCCCATAGAAGAATCCCTTAACATCATCAAGAGGAAACTGGAAGAAGACATCTAGCTTCATGAAAGGACTGACCTCCCCGTACAAGCGATATTGGAACTACTGCAGTGCTGCCTACACAACTCATACTTTCAAGAAAAGAGCCGTTTCTTCTCCCAAGTTGATGGACTGCCGATGGGATCTTCTCTCTCTCCAGTAATCGCCAACATATACGTGGAGTGGTTCGAGGAATTGGCTATCAGAGAGGCAAAATACAAACCAAAACTATGGCTAAGATACGTAGACGACACCTTTATCATTTGGAACCATGGAGATGAACACCTTGGGGAATTCTTCGCCAGAATGAATAACATGAGGGATTCAATCAAATTCATAATGGAAAAGGAAACTAACAGTACCCTATCGTTTCTCGATGTGAAAGCTGAAAGAACAGACACTGGAATCCTCACCTATGTTTACAGGAAGAAGACACACACAGGACAGTACCTCAACTACGGCTCTAATCACCCAAACTCCACAAAGGGGGGAATCGTAAGAACGTTGGTGGAGAGAGCAATGTCTATTTGCAACAACCAGGAGTCATTGGAGGCGGAAATTAACCACATCAAAAAGGACCTACGCCGAAACGGATACTCCGAGAAGCTCATAGGAGGAGTTCGGAAACAACTCGAAAAGACCAAGACAACCGAAGAAAGACCACAAAACCCCGTTCTCATTCTTCCCTATATCAGGGGTATCTCCAAGAAGATCAGAAGGATCGGAAATAAATACAGCATCAAGAGTTGCTTTCAATCCGGCAGTACCTTACGAAGCTTCCTCACCAAGACGAAACCAGAGAACAGAATCCAGTAAAAATTGTATTTACAAGGTCCCATGTGAATGTGGAGATTCCTATATCGGAGAGACCAAGAGGCCATTATCAGTAAGAATAGCCGAACACAAAAAGTGGACTCAACGAGGAGAAACATCAAAATCGGGAATTGCTGACCACGCCTGGACAAAACACCACCGAATTCTCTGGGACGAAGCTAGTGTTCTTCATAGAGAGGAACATTGGTTCAAACGGAAATTTATGGAAACCACCTACATAGATGCCAATGGTGCCTTCAGTCAACCAAGCGTGGAAATTAAAAACGTATGGAAACCGCTCATGGACCGTTTTGGAGGGAGAAAAAGCGCGAAATCACGCGCGCCACAAGACCGCGCGTAATTACACTTTAATTATAGACCTATAAAAGGTCGCGTAGCATCTGATTTTGTCACTATTCACCAGAAGACGATTGCGGATTCAAGCAATTGAAACGTTGTGAAAAAATTTGAAAGAGATAGAAATCTTTCAACCATTAAGATGATGGACGTCCGAAATATAAGTAATCAAGTTACTACATCGTCTAAAACTTTCAAACAAATACTCGAAAGACATTCGAACAAGACAGAAGAGTTGAGTCCGCTTATTTACTTCTTAGTGTATGTTCAGATTTCATGTTAATTTATTGTCATTTAGTAAGACTCTCCTAGGAATTGTTTCCATGGCAACTGTAAACAGAACAACCACAGACAATATAATTTGTACAATTGTCAAATAAAGAAGTGCTGAAGAAGTAAGTTTACAAAAGACCACTGTTAGTTAGCAGGTGTAATATATGGTATTTCAATCAATTACATTTACATCTGAAACATGACAGTGTTTTCTTCGGCACAATAAAGACACAAATTTCTACAGTGTACCTACACTGCAACAAGTTTTTTCCTAATCATCGATAGGTAATCGTTTTTAAGGTTGACTTAAATAGTAACAATGTTTTCTACAGCTATTTCAACAAATAGTGTATTTTTGTCTAAAAATCGGTATTATGCCACGATAACCATGCCCATGGTTTGATTTGACAAGGCGATAAATAAGTCGTTAACGGACGTAAACAAACATGATCGCCAAGTTTAGAGTGAATATAACATGGAATTCCAACCTGGTCCCCTAGTGCAAACGGATATATCGGACAATGTCCATTTTTAACATGATTCGGGCTGAGATGTTTGTAAACAATGTCGGGTATGTTGCTTTCAAGAAAGAGACAGAGAAGCCCTCTCTATATCTTTCATTGCTCGGAGGTAGATACTAGATAGAGCAATTTTGCAAGCGCCAATCGATTCAGAATTGTCAAATTAGCATTATATTATGAGAATTTCAAACAAAAAAATCACTAAAAATATAGAATTGTACGAATCATTTGAAATTCGCACCATATACGCAGAATTTCATGCTGATTTCGAAATTATATGATTTGTATATACTCAAGTATGAGATTTAGCCGGAAAATGGACTGAAAATTCGAAAATAGGAAATTGTAGATGTTTCTTAAAAAACCAGTAGCAATCGACTCAAAATTCGTCAAACGTGTCCAAATACTTTGAATATCAGAAAAAAAGATACCTAAGGAAAACATTCAAAAACTATTTTTGTAGGACAAATACACCTTTCCTGATAATACATAAATAGAGCAGTTCTGTGAGCGTCTCAAATCAGAATTTTGGAATTTGTATATTCTGAAAATATCATACAAACGAATATTTTAATTGAAAAAAGTCATTAAAAATATAAGATCATCCGAATCACTTGAAATCCTCACCTTATACTCAAAATTTCATGTTGATTCCGAATATACATGAATTGTTAATCCTCAGATCTACCCAAGATTTACCCAAGAAAGGGAATAAAATGTCGACAATTGGAAATTGTAGATGTTCTGTAAAAAGTCCACCAAATCTTCTATAGAGGAGTAATCGACTCAAAATTCGCCATACTTGCCTAAAAAAATTTGTATTTCTGAAAAAAAAAAATTGTATTTCCGGAAAAAAAAATCAAAAACCATTTTTGTAGGAAAAGTACCTTAACCCTTCAACTCCTAACGAAATGTTCAACTTCAGAATTGTAACAGATAGAGCAATTCTGCGAGTGCTAATCGATTCAGAATTGTCAAATTCTGAATTCTGAAAATATCATACAAACGAATATTTTACTACAAAAAAATCAAAAATTGTTTGAATAACATGGAATCCGCACCATATACGCAGAATTTCATCTTCTATATAAACAATGGTATTACCATTGTTTAAATAGAACATAGTTAGTCAATGCCTGTGGAAAAGGTATTGGACACAAACGCGAGTGTCATCTAGCGTGATTAATTACAAACATGAATATTTGACGTCATTTTAATGCAGGTTTCTTCAATAAACCCTGATTTTAATGCTTTTCCATTGTTTTAATCAAGTTACGACATGACTTGGAGGCCAGATCACTGAAGTTACGACATGACTTGGATGCGAGCTCACTATCGCCATCTACATGTCGCATCCATTTTGATCCAATTATAATCCCATAAGGTTGACTAACTATCTTCTATATAAACAATGGTATTACATTCGCTTGAGAATCTATAGAAATTCATTCGTGTTTACCTTGGTGTCATGTAGATGTTCTATATAAAGCCCATCAGAAAGTTGCAATTTCAACAGTCTTCGTAGGGAAACATGTAAATTAATTTTTAAATCAAGCAATATTTTAACTCTTGGTTGGTTATAGATCCATATTCGTTTTATGACCATACTTATTTTTGTAGATCTCTATTTAGTTCCAAAACCCTCCATAAAGTCTGCTCCACTTGAATTAATATCAGTCAAGCAAGTTTATTCCCACTCCGGATCTCAATTCCAGTAAATTACAATTAGAGTAATGCATTACTCACTATAAAGTAATTCTTCGCTTCCAGTATTGTAATGCAGAGCCATTAGCGTCTAACAACCCCAGTACATTGTCTACAGGCGTTTGTTTTTCCATTTAAAAATGGTTCACTTTGCGTGTTACTGTCTTGTAGATCGTCGTTGGTAGATTTGTATTAGTTGAATAACTATTTACAAGTACTCTCTGAAGGAATATTCCATCATTAGGCATTATTTCACTATAATTACATTTACTCTTCTTATCTATGCAACAAGCTTGTTTACACCGTGAAAAAAATTTTTTTTTCACTTTCAAAATAATTCACAAAATAAACATGAAATATACCTTTCTGAAGAATTTATTCGTAACTTAAGTAACAATTAAGGATGGATATAGCGAGGGGCAATATATGAAAATATAAGTAGAAAAGTTATTGGGTATAACCCTCAAAATTTTCTGCAACCGTAGAAACGTGTTTCGAGCTTAAGCTCTCATCAGTACGGTAAAATCAAGTGCGAAGATGTACAACACTTGGATGTAAAAATAGAAACAAAGGAAGTCAACAACAGGAAGCCAACCACACATTTGTGGCTTCGGTTAGAAGACCTTGTGCTTACAAGGCAACAACTAACGTCGCCACGGAGGCAGCTATAGCTACCAGCCTAACAATCCTACCCAGGAAATTACAAATAAGGATGGATATAGCGAGGGGCAATATATGAAAATATATGTAGAAAAGTTATTGGGTTTAACCCTCAAAATGTTCTGCAACCGTAGACACGTGTTTCGAGCTTAAGCTCTCATCAGTACGGTAAAATCAAGTGCGAAGATGTACAACACTTGGATGTAAAAATAGAAACAAAGGAAGTCAACATTAGGAAGCCAACCACACATTTGTGGCTTCGGTTAGAAGACCTTGTGCATATTTCGAAGGCCTTCGCGAAATTGGATATTAGTGTTATAGGCCTATAGTTAGTTATGTTGTTTAAGGATACTGTTTTAAAAATTGGGCAGATAATAGATGATTTCCATGTTTCTCGAAATGAGCTTGAATTGATAGCAAGATTGAAGATAGTTTGTAGTGGTTTAGAAAAGACATATACACAGTCTCTAACTAGGTAGCTGGGAATTTTGTCTACGCCACTAGTTAATTTGGGCTTTAGTCTCTTTAGTGCAGTTATTACTTCGGTTTCGTCACATGTTTTAATAGAAATTAGTGGATAGTTAATACAAGAGTCACCTGAGTTGACGTTGTTCGAAGGTGGTGTATATACACTTTTAAAGAAGTCAGCATAAGTCCCGGTATTCTAGAGGTGCCCTTTTTATTATGGACGAATGCCCAAAAGTTTGAAGGATCAGTGTTGATAGAGTACTCAGAGCGTTTCATGTATTGATTGTATGCAACCTTGATTTCAGCTTTAATATTTTTTCTAAAATTTTTGAATTATTGACGATATACTTCGAGGTGAAATATTTTGTTCTTTAATTTAATTTGATGTATATTGTTCTTTGTGAACCAAGGCGGGTATTTACGATTGAAATTAAATTTACGGGGTACATAGATGGATAGATAGATAGATAGATAGATTTTATTAATCCTTTTTGCTACAGGTTATGTAGATGGGACAAGTCATAGTTTTGTGTATATCGATACAGATGTAGTTAATTAAATCTAAGATGTACAAGCACTTTAATATATACATACATAAAAAAACTCCAAGTATAAATAAAATATGACAAAACAGGACATTTAGGAATAAAATTAAATATATTGACAGATAATCATCATAGGTATGTGCTCGACCTTAATGTAAATGTATGTAGAAGTGTAAATATAAAAAAATATATACATGAGTCTAATAAAGAACATAGAACAATACTGTGACAAAAACATTTTAAAATAAAATAACATTTTCAGAATAAATACGGTCGTGCATTGCTTACTTCAAGTGTAAATTCATCCACAGTATAAAAACATTTTTCTGATAAAAAAAGTTTCAATTTTTTTTTGAAAGTGTTAGGTGACAAGTTCTTTATATCATTTGGCAATAAATTATAAAGGCGAATGGCAGCAAATTTAGGAGATTTTTCATATTTAGCGTGATTATGTTTTTGTGTAGTTAACGTATTTTTATTCCTTATGTTATAATTATGCATTTCAGCTCTCATTTGTAGGAGTCCTTTGTTTTCATGAACATGTGTTAATATTTTCAAAATGAACAAACTGGTAACAGTCAATATTTTATTTTGTCGGAAAGTCTCTCTACAGGAAGTTCTATAGTCTAGATTGAAAATCATTCTCAGCAGTGCTTTTTGCTTTATAAAAATCCTGTCTGATCCAGTAGCTAGTCCCCAGACAGCAATGTTTTGATTTATAATCGAATGGAACTTGGCATAATACACTGATATCAGTGATTTTGTATCAAGCTTATTCTTGAGAGATTTTATCAGGTAATATGATCGATTCAATGTGATATCTATATGTTCTTGCCATGTGAAGAATGAGTAGTAGTAATAGTAGTAATAGTAATATTTATTTATCAAACACAATAACACAATAATATAAAATTTTACAATAACTTTGATTTAAATTTACAGTGAATATAAATGAATAGGATAAATAAACCGCATGGATTTAGCATCAGCTCGCGGTCGTGCACACATACATATATACACCTAGATATATTTAGTTTCCATGTTCCATTTTTGTGTATAAACAAATTTAATCAAATATAAACAAATATAAACAGATATAAACAAATATAATCAGATATAAACAAATATAAACTAAAATAAACTAATATGAACGAATATAAACATAGAAAAGTTAAATAATAATTTCCAATTGTCTGTGGATTTCTTCTCTCGTCAACTTGTATACGAATTCTTTTACTTTTAAGTTGAATATATACAGGGTGTCAATTTGAAAACTTCCCACCCTTAATATATTCCTTCCAGTAAACAATATGAGTAATCGAAAAAACAGGTCAATTTTATTGTCAAGGGGGACACTTTCACGGACTATTTGTAGCCCTCGTGGTTCAACCCCCTAGGAGGGGTAGATGTTACCCTTAGAATTTTAAATGGGAAGGGGGGTCAAGTGGCACATCATTTTGATGGGCGTTCAATTCTTGTTCCAATGGTACCCTGACTTATTATTTTGTGATGAGCATTTTCCGAAAAATTGCGTTCTAAACTAACAGAAGTAATTATTAGAACGCCTATACTGAGATGCATTATTGTATTGACTCCCTTTAATAAAAATGGTTAGAAGAGTAGGTGGCACCGCTCCAACCCTTGAATGACAGGAATAAATTTATTACGCATGGGATTTTTTATTTGGTGGTTATTTTCCTTCTACACAATAAAATTTAATTTGCGAGAAAGACATTTCCAACATAAAATCTACTTACGCTTATCTTATTAGCTGTTCGAAATGTTGTCCATTTTGCTCTAAACAGTAATACAGTCTGTTTTCGAACTCCCCTCTAACATTACGGAAAACTTCACTAGGAATTGACTGGCATGCTGCTGTAATTCGTCTTTTAAGTTCGTCAATATCAGAAGGTTGTGTTTTATAAACAACGGATTTAAGATGCCCCCAAAGAAAGAAATCTAAGGGTGTTAAATCCGGTGATCTCGGAGGCCATTCAACTGCTCCCCTTCTGCCAATCCTTCTACCCGAAATCTCTCGTTTAACCACTGTCGGACGGGAAGAAAATAATGAGGTGGAGCACCGTCCTGCTGGTAATGTAACAGATCCTCCTGCATAAGTTCATTACCTTCTGCATCAATTTGAGTTTCTAGCTCGTGAGTTAAAAGAGGATCGATAGTCTCTTCAAGCATATCAAGGTACAGATTGCCAGTCAAGTTTTCTTCCAGAAATAATGGACCAAGAATGGCATTTCCAAGAATACCAGCCCAAACATTAACTTTTTGTGGGTGTTGTGTATGCCCTTCCCGAAAAATATGTGGGTTTTCGTCACTCCTACAGCGACAATTTTGTCTATTAACATTGCCATTCAGAAAAAATGAACACTCATCGCTGAAACAGATGTTTAACAGAAGATTAGGGATGGTATTGACTCGATGAGACATGATTTCACAAAACTCTATTCTTCTATCATAATCATCCTCGTGGAGCTCTTGAAGAATCTGCATTTTATATGGATGAAATTTATGCATTTTCAATGCTTTTCTTATAGTCTCGCGTGACATTCCCGTCTGTTCTTATACTGATCGTAAGGAGCTCGTGGGCTCTGCAACAAATGTTCCCAAAACTTCAATTTGAGCTGCTTCATTTAGTACTCTGGGGTTATTTCTTTTTTTATTTGTCACTGAACCAGTTTCGTAAAACTTATTCACCAAATCAAGCACATACCGGTGACTTACATTACAATTTGGATGTCTTTCGTTAAAAAGACATGCCGCCCTTCGTGCGCACTTTCCAACTTCGCCATAAATTACAATCATTTCAATTCTGTCTTGAAGAATGTAAACCATTTTTACACTTTTATACACTTATTAAAGTAATTCCTAAACAGCCCAATGGGTACAACGGTATTCACAATACTACCACATAGTTCAAATTTGCTAACCAATTTTTTGCCGGAAAACAGTAACTTTTTACAGCAGAAGTAGCAAAAAAGGAAGGCTATCTGTACAATTTCTGCGATGACACTTAAAAATTCAGCATTTAATAAACACAACTTTACTACCATCTACGTTTTAGTATTAGACTACTTTTTTATGTAAAGTGTTTGGAGCTAATGGCTAATGTTACCCCTAATACAGGGTTGGAACGGTACCACCTAATATTCTAACCAGTTCTGGCCAAACCATGCATCTCAGTATAGGCGTTCTAATAATTACTTCTGTTAGTTTAGAACGCAATTTTTCGGAAAATGCTCATCAAAAAATAATAAGTCAGGGTACCAATGGAACAAGAATTGAACGCCCATCAAAATGATGTGCCACTTGACCCCCCTTCCCATTTAAAATTCGAAGGGTAACATCTACCCCTCCTAGGGGGTTGAACCACGAGGGCTACAAATAGTCCTTGAAAGTGTCCCCCTTGACAATAAAATTGACCTGTTTTTTCGATTACTCATATTGTTTACTGGAAGGAAGATATTAAGGGTGGGAAGTTTTCAAATTGACACCCTGTATATACATATAGGTCAATTATAGAAAATAGTATAGCATAAAATTCTTGTAGTGCAATATTAGGATCTATATGCGATTCTGTGTGAAATCCGTAAAGTCTCAGCGGATTGAAAACTCAATTCAAACCTGGTGGCAGCATGCTCCCATTTTATAAAATTACTTTCTAGAGTAGAACTAAGGAGTGGTTGGTTGCTTTGGTGAAGTTTGGAACCAAACCAAAGAAATCATCGCCTACCACACTAGCGATGTATTACAATTAATAACCGAATGCTTTCTTGGATTCCATAGAATACCGTTATCCCCCTGCTGTCACCAGTGTTGTGTTTTCCAACCCTCGAGAAAACATGCCCCATACGTCTCATTTACAGCAGGAAAAACGGCCCACGGGAACCTAATCACCTCGTTGAGCGCTAATGATTGCGAATTGCGACGGTGAACTGAAAGAATGTCCGCACCATGTGGAATGTAACTCCCAAATAGAATTAATTAAAACGGTTAAGGTTCGGTGGAGTGTTAAACTTTGCGCAATTAAACGTATATTGACAGTTCTGCTCGGCGTGACGAGACGTCGTCTGAAACCCCGCCGGTTTTCGGCAACAGGAGCGTTGCAGGAGAACCGATTTAATACCTTGCGTTGGGAGTGACAGTGAGTTGGGTTATCCTGGAAATTATTTCGGAAATATGCCGTGAGGTGAGGACGGGGCGAGCCCCAGCAGGATGCGCGCAATGTTCGGAAATTGATTGTGATTTCGTCGGAGAAAGATGATTTTACCATATGTTAGTTCCGTATTGTAGAGAGGTCACCAGCGTATTTTCTACTGAAACTAGTAGTTGAAATTATTATTTTATCTATCCGTAATATTGTGGGATAACATTTTTTCCTTAAACGTATTCCTGAATAATTTAAGTGTAAAAATGACCCATTCAAAAATAAGGCAACGATGGTTGCATATATTTGTCCGACTATTTTGATCAGAAGTATCGTGCGAGTACCACCTTGGTTTTTCTAGTTGGCTGTAAAAGTTTTTGTTGATTCGGCTGATGGGTTTTTGAATAGAAATTTGTCGATGCACTCTCACTGAGATTGTAAAGTGATAAATCGATACAACGTATCTCTTGAGGTGAACTATGAAATCGACAATTTGTACATTCATTTGTGAAATAAATGTAATTACGAGTTTGGTCACTCTTTTTAGGTGAGTTATTATTTACCGAAATTAGTTAACATGAGCTCGTTTTGTTATTATAAATGTAAAACTCTTTTTAGCTACAAAATCTGGTTTTGTCAATACGAAAACTATTAACACCCATAGATGAAAATATATTGCCACAGAGCCGTTGTACAAGGTGTGCTTTTATTTTCATGTCATCCACAACTCAGCTATCACCACGACCCACTTGTTTCACCACAATTTGAATTCAGAAAAGTGATATTTTGTTGTACACTGACTGGCAGATTTCATTAAATAATTTGAAAATTCTCACAAAAATACAACAAAACCTTCCCTAGTAGAATTAGAATCACAATATTCTTTTTCTGAAATCGTTCAAGAATTCCCACTTTCTCGGAGCAACTTCAGGCCTCAAAATACGCTAATCTAGTATTTTAGTCCGTTGCTAAGCAATGAACTTTCCCGGTCCGTTTTCGGACCTAAACGGTACGGGAAAATACTTTTTCTGAAATCGTTCTCGGAGCAACTTCAGGCCTCAAAATACGCTAATCTAGTAGTAAGTACTTTCTCGTATCGAAAACGGTACGGGAAAATTTTTGCCAGCTTGTTTACATTTTAGACAGTTATTGAATTCACGCAAACAATATGTAGAATTCCTTAGTTTTTGATAATGCTGATTGCGATTTCAGAAAAAATAGTATGTGTACCTCGTAGTAAAAGCACATTCCCAGACTTCAATGCTTGTTGGCCTCGGCTTAACGCCTCGGCCAACAATTTAAATTATCGTCCGGGAATGTATTGCTTTTACTACTAGATACACAATATACTATTGTTATCAGAAGAAAAACATATTCTTATAGACAAAAATATGACAAACAATATAAAGCATGCGTAACATACAATAAGGCATTTTTACAACATTGTGAAAAACCAGTCATGAAAAGGATCGATTATGTGGAATAATGATTTGAATTCATAGGATGAACACTAAAATACCTCATAAAAATATTCCTACAAGTCATAATAAACTTTTTCAGCAAATAACTTTTTGAGACTGAATATTATTTGATAAATAATTTCTTTGGTATAAGTAGGTATTATAATGATATGCTCTTTTTGATTATTATTATTAGTTTTAAATTTAAGATTTTAAATATTTATGCTTTAAAATAAAATTCTCTCAGGGTTTAAAAAAAAAATTCCTTACAATACATTTACCTTTCCTTTGCTCAAATACTCTTGTGCAGAGTGTATACACTACCTTCTTAAAACCGTAGTGACTTTCTCTGCTCTCAGGAAGGTCCTTCGGGAACTTGGCAGCTTGATGTTGTTTGAATAAAAATGCTTCTGTGATAGAATGTCAAATTTCAAGAAAGAGAAATGTGAAAGCCAGAGTAAACTGTATATAAAAAATTTAATAGAAATGTAAACGAATAAATAAGTACACAACAATAAACAATGAACAAACAAAAACTACGAACAAGAAAAAAATCCCTAATTGAATGATACCTGAACACTTAAAACTCTAAGAAATGTTATATGCAACCCCTTTATAGTTATTTATGCAACAAGTGCAAAAAGTGAATGTTTATTGCACTCGACGTGAAATTGTCCGACGAGGCCGTTAGGCCGAGTTGGACAACACGTCGAGTGCAATAAACAATTTTTGCACGAGTTGCATACAACATTTTTTCTACGTTCATGCAAAAAAATATTTAATGCACGGTCAATCATCTGTGTGATGACTTCGTAGAGTAGCCTTTCGCCCCCTTGTGCAATTTATTTCAACTTTATTGTAGCATGTTATGCGCAGACTAGCATTCCTGTCCTTTTCTAAGAATCTTAAAAAACAAAATATCTCCACTACGTGTGATCTTTCATTCAAATTAAAATCTTAACACTAAGATAGTCTTCGGCAATTAAAATCACAAAAAGTTCGGAAGGAATTGAAGTTTTTAATCCACACTCGCGAGAAAGCACTTTTGGATCTTTCCACGGGAAAGACTAGTGGTTTGAAAATTTGTGAAAATGTGAAAAATTCTTGAAATTATCCGGATTACTGTAGTCAAATGTGTTTTGTTCAAAGAAAAGGTTTGCAAACCGTTTTATATGCATATACAGCCCTTTATAAATACCTGGGATCTATTTCTGATTTTGTTCTCCGAAAAGCTTCTATGGTTTCTAGATGCTAGGAAACCTGGAGACCGGCATCTTCGTCTTAGAAGTCGAATTTCTCAAGAACGAGAACAAATGATTAAATAGTTATGAGTAATAACGAATCAACTGCTTAGAAGAATTAAGTAATGAAGTAAATACTAATTCAACGCTTTTTTTAAATCAACATACACTATAAACCACAATAATGATTATTCAACATCGCACTGAATAATATTACAAAAATGTTATTTTCCATCCACTCGTACGCAGAGACGACATATTTTCAAGCAGAACCTTTTCAAATGCGTTATAGGTTATAGCCCCCAAATCAGCGATTCTATGAGCGGCATTGTGCAATCGGATATAATTCTGCATAAAGCGCTGCTGCAGCAGTAGCACTAACTCCACATTCACCATAACTGTAGTGCATATGCGCATATTCTCGGGGAGTATAACGTATGTACGGCATGACAAAGAAATAAATACCACTGAATGAAACTACGACAGAAGTCACAAGTTGATCAAACAAAAGTTTTTAATTTTCGACAAGGATTCGTCTCTTAAAAAAGTTTGCACCTATTTGGTTACACCCTGTATATCTGTCGGTCTCTGAAACTTCGTTGGAATCTGGATGTTGGACAGTTGCGACATTTATCACAACAATTCGTATTAATCGGTGCCATGTCGGATATTCGAAATTTCTTTTCGATAATTTTATTAGTACTAATTACATGAAAAGTTAATTTTATCTACATACTATTTAATGCTACCAAGTTGTCTATTCTTTATTATTAATGGGCCGTGGTGGCCGTGTGGGTAGAGCGTTCGCCTTTGGAGCGAAGGGTCGAGGGTTCAAAGCCTCGCATGGTCATCGATCTCGTGCATGGCATCACACGTTAAAAGGTAAGGGCTGCGTCTTCCCTAGCTCACAAAATTATCTCGAAGACTTCCGAGGGTTGCGCGTAGGGGTGCAATCGGTTAACGGAAATAACAAAAAAAAACTATTGTTTCCACATTTTTCTTGATAAAATCTAAATAAAATAATTTTTGGGCGTAAGTATAAAAGTTGATCAAATAAATGAATATTTTGCAACCTTTGGTGTGAATACAATTCAAGAAAAAAATAAAATACCCAAACACCAAAACTACGTCACAATCTTAAAATCTTAAAAGCTTACTTTTAGCTCCTGAAGATGCTAACTTTGTTGGCAAAACGTGCGTCGGGTGTGATTGTGACGAAGATTTGGTGTTTAGGTAGTTTCCTTTTTTTCTTGAATAAAAGTTGATGGAAAAATAATTATAGTTTGTTTAATATGATGGTAGAGTCTGGACAAAATGAGCATTCTTTTGAAATGAAGGTCCACTCCCAATTGGTTATGTTTCCTTCAGATAATGATGTAAAACTTTTTTTAAAAAAATTGATGAAACCCAAATCTGTCATTTTACCCTCATTTCTTGAAAAATGTTCTCACTTTCTGAGAAACTGTTCTGTACATCTAGAAGCATCACTCATCAGAAATCTTCAGCAGCAAAGATATTTGGATTCGTCCCAATTTGTATACATGGCACTCAAAAATCCAAGGTTAGTTAGCGATTTTCCAGAAATTCTTAAAATGCCCATTATCTCGAAAACGGTGATATTTTTACTGAGGTGAAATTCCGATATTCTGAACAGTTATGACCTGGTCTATCACCAGTTTCAATATTGTACAAGGTTTACCAGACACCCTGTATACGTGAATGAAGTGTTTAAAGTATTTATAATTGTTGGATATTTCCAAGTCACCCTGTTGATAAAAAATTGAGGACAAAGGTTTCCAGGGAGAGAAGAAAACATTCACGGCAACGTTTTAAAATTTGAAAAACTTTTATATTGTATTCGACATTTTTCACGTTATTAGATTTCTCAGTAAAATTTTCTTATCTCTTGAAACCCAAAAGCTATCCTGGGAGATATTGGTTGCAAATATTTCCAACATTATTATGAAGGTATTTTGACAAAAGTCAATGGTACATTGAACCTTCTCTTTAACTTCCCTCTCTGACAAAGTGAGACAAATTGTTAGTAATTCGCAACGTCAGAAAAAAACGCAATCATTTTGCGACAAACACTTTTCTGTTCGCCTCCGGTATAATGGAAGCTCTCCGTAAATTAGGTGTATTTATGTGTCACTCCGTACAACATGTGATTAATTTTCGCGTCCTGAATGGACTAACAAAGAGGAAGAATAGAATGCACGGAAAATGATTGATGAATGAACTTTGTGACAATACAGAAAAGAAGGGCTTTTATGAAATTGTGTATGACATTCACCCTGCTCAAGTTTATTTATGAACAGAATGGGAGAGTCTGACAACTTAAATTGTGGCAACGACGGGGTGTGACTCAGTTGGAAAATTGAAAATCAGAACGCAGACAGGGAAATATATAATACAACAATATACTCTATATAATGAAACTATAGTTAAAATGATTTTCACATAAAGAGGGTTTACAAAACCACGACAATTGTTTCGCTTTAAAAAAGCTTCTTCAAGTGGTGAAGATATACTAAATTACATATTTGCTTTGTTACTTTAAATACTTATCCAAAATTAATTAGGGTTCGGTTATATACCTAACTCCCAATAAATTCCCAATAGGTACTTTTACATTTCTATTAATTAAATCTAACCTTTCCAGGAAAACAAATTGATTAGTGGTGACGAATTTAATTCGAGTTGGTCATTGAGCAAGTAGGTACTGATAATTTTTCCATTTAATAATCTCCATACTTTCTAATAGATTTAGCTTCTTGCCTTTGTTTTCGACATGAAGGATTTCAAAATCATGGTCGAAAGTATGGTTTTCAATTAATAAATGGTTAGCATACGTGGAATTTGTTTTCCCGTTTACAAAACTACTTCTGTGCTCGGCTAGGCGTTGTTTGAAGGTTCTACCAGTTTGGCCAAGATATCTGATGTCCAGTATTATCAAATATACTTTCCAAAATTTTCATAACGAGTCTCAGAGAGCTTTAATGGGGGAAAACGGAAAAATCATAATCATGTATCGTCAGAGATAATAATTCTGATCACTATTGATGTCATTTACATATAATATGTAATTTATTCTACACAAATCTCGATAATCAGACAATGGTGTGCCAAGACATTTTTCTCAGGGTGGCTCTAAATGGATGATAGCATCTCACATCCAAACGAATCCGTGAAAATGTCTGCATCTTTGATACCTTGTAGTACTTTCTACTAACTAACTATGTATGGAACTTCCGATATTTGCCCCCGAACTCTTGAAACTACTATAATTTTTTATAAATGTTGCATCAAAGTTTACACAAATAAATTAATTCTATCTGTTCATATGATTTTTGTTAAAATGAATAAGTAGATCATTCAAAAACATTATAACAGTAAAAGTAGAATTCATAATAATACTAATAATAATAATGATATTATATAAAAAAATAAATAAACTATCTTAGCAATCTCAAGAAATCATTTAAAATATTATGAGTCAGATCATGGGTGAAGTGATTTACTGGTAACATATAACTATAATTATATCAACGAACCTAACACAGTCATAAATCATTTCAAGAATATAAAGGAAAACTAAATCCGCTTCGCTCATAATATTTTAAATGATTTTTTGAGATTGCCAAGATAGATTATTATTGTTTTTTATTTACTATCATTATTATTATGATTTTTACTCCTATCACATTGTTTTTGATTGATCTACCCATTCATTTTGCAAACGATCATATGAATACATACTCAATTATAAGTGTAAACTCTAATGCACCATTTATAAAAAAATTGTATTTTCAAGAATTCGGTGGTAAATATCGAAAGTTCCATTCATAGTTTGCTTCCAACACCTGAACTTCCCTATTCTACCTGGAGAGTAGCACAAAGTATCAAAGATGCAGACATTTTCACGGATTTGTTTGGCTGTGAGATGCTATCATCCATTACGAGCCACCCTGAGGAAAATGTCTTGGCACACCATTGTCAGATTATCGAGATTTGCGAGAAATAAATCACGTAATCTAATGTAAATGACATCGATAGTGATCACATTTGTTGTCTCTGTGAACACAGTATAATTTTTTCCATCGAAGCTCGCTGAGCCTACTTATCAACATTTTGGAAAACATGCTCGATGTTATCGAACATTAAATATATTCAGTATCAGTTATTATGGTCTCTCTTCAAAAAATACCCAACATATGCCATTTTTTGACAATTAAAATTATACTGGCGCTATCTTGTAGCATAAAAAGATTTATGGAAGATCTTGGAAATAGTACCTGATTTCATAACCAGTGTGGAGCAGTGTAGGAAAATTGTTTGATGGCGGTGCCTAACATAACTGAGAAAGACCATTTCTCAGTCGGATTGGGGGCGCCGAACATTCGAATGCCATCCCATCAAGAAATAAGAGCTATCGGATTGATGACCAAATACTACAAAAAATGGAAAAAATCCATTTTGAAATCTCCATATCTCGAAAACTGTCCATTTTTGAGCTTTGTGGCTATAGACACTTTTGATCAGCTCATCAAGAACTACAAAATACAAAAAATTCAGCCAAATTCACAGAAAGCCATTTCCCATAAGAAATGTGCGGGGTCCTTTCTTTGAAAAAAAATGTGGAATGGAAAAATTTTCCGTTTTTTTTCCTAAAACAGCAAAAACTCCAAAACGGAAAGAGATATCAAAAAAATGTAAATGAATTGTTTGATCGTTCTCAAATAGGTCTACCAAAAGTTTCCATGAAGTCTTTTTATATATTTCAAAATGAACAAAATATTAACTTTTTTTATAAGACCTCCAAAAACTCACGACGCCGACACATATTGAAATTTCACAGAAAATGTTACTGAATATTTCTCCGTAAAATCAATAGTCCAAGAAATGTAAAAAAAAATTGTAAACTCTGGAATTATATTTTACATTTTGATGTCTACAGAATGTTACCATAAAATGATTCAAGTTATCTAAAAAAATTGAGTTGTGGCTGTTTTTTTAACACCAAAATCTTGATGACGAAATAAAAAATCAAACTATTGAGGTCGTAGTATTTAACAAATTTCTTGAACGTCTAGTCCTTTCAACTTTCAAAATTTTGCGAACATTTGCTGTAGTATTCAAAACCCTACAATTTCTGAGCACTGCAATTTCCGACATCCCCAACCTCAACTTCAACCTATACTTGTATTATCCTGTAACGATGAATCAATTGCAAAGTTCTGTTGAAGCTTTTCAATGAGTAGCAGTGGTGACAAAATAATTTTTCATTCAGTCCATTGTCACTGAAAAGGAAGAGGAGTAAGATGTATAAAAACCCTGGAGTGTCGAGTGATTCGATTTTGTTTTGATTTTTCAGAAGACAAATAAACAAATGATATTTTGGTCTGCTTCTTCAGTCTGTCCCAGAGATGACGCCTTAATAGAATTTTAGTCCTGTCAATATTCCAGGGATATGATGATTGACGACTGTTGTCAATTTTATGGAATTTCAACAGACTTCAAATACTGTTCAAAACTGAATAGTTGTTACGGAATCTAAATTTCATAGTGCAATTTCCCTGTATTGATGACTATTATTAATGTGTTTGTCCATTTTGCTGCATATTTTCTTAGAAATTCATCATTCATTCAATGATAATTCAATTTGTCTGATTGACTCGGCCGTTGATGATGAATATCCATAGCATTGTTTATATAGAAGTAAGATAGTTAGTCAATGCCTGTGTAATTGGTGTTGGACGCAAACGCGAGTGTCATCTAGCGTGATTAGTTACAAACATGAAGATTTGAAGTCATTTTAATGCAGGTTCCTTCAAAAAACCCTGATTTCAATGCTGTCCCATTGTTTCAATCAAGTTACGACATGACTTGGAGGCCAGATCACTGAAACATGACTTGGATGCGAGCTCACTATCGCCATCTACATGTCGCATCCATTTTGATCCAATTATAATCCCATAAGATTGACTAACTATCTTCTATATAAACAATGTCCATAGTAATTGCACAGCTTAAGTAGGCTGTGGTAATTGTATAAAATATACAGAAAACGATTCGTCTCCACAAACTTTATTCAATCAGACAGTGAAGAAGCTGCTGTGTTGGCGAAACATTGAATACAATTTGTTAATATCTAATCTTTTTCTGTGTAGTCTTTTTTTGTGTGTACAACAATAATTCGTTCATGTTCCGTTTTTGTTTCATTTGTGGGCAATCCAGAGAGACGAACAAAATAATTCATCTATATCCAGTACAGAAAGTGAGTACCACCATATTATGAAGATTATCACATAGTATCTTGTATTATTGGAAAACATTTTAATGAAAATAATGGCACGAATATATCTCACGGAATCCCGCCATTCCTGATTATATTAGCACAAGATTGACAGGTTCTAATGGTGAATTTTCATGAAGCTTAATTTCGATACTTCCAAATGAAATGCGTGGTCATTATTGTAGTTAATTGCATTTCAATAAAAAATTATAAAAATAAGTCGAAAATGTAACAAATAAAACTGATTGGTTATAGTGATTCAGTAAATTTCAATAATTAGGTTTCTTTATTCAGTTCATCCGTCGACAATACTTGAAAACTTCTGTGCTTGTAAATTTACCTCAACAGGAAATGCGGAATATTTGGGAAATAGGTCACGATTTCATTTGTTTTCTCTTAATCAAGCTGGCGAATTGTCTCCCGTTTTATCCCACAGTTTTGAAGGAATGAGTCGACACACCATGGTTTTTAGGCATCTTAAAGAGGAGTAAACATGTGATTTTCGACTTTTCATAACTTCAAATTTCCGCGTGAACACCCTCGCCAGCACAGCACACTTCATCTCACATTCCACTACTACTTCCACCCCTATTTCACCCAAATTCCAAAACATTCGAAATTCACTTATATGAAGACAAGTCGTGAATAGTATTCCTCGTCTAGAAGTGACATTCGTTTGAAGAATTATTCACAGTCACGATTTCGATTTCAAAGTAATAGGCATCCCGTTTCTCATAAAAATTTCATAACGACCGCCCCTTGTAATTTATTAGCGATCGCGTGGAAGACTTGTCAATTTTCATCAGCGGGGCAATAAAATACTTTAATGGCGAGGGCTTATTTTCGAAATTGAAAAATCACCAGTCGTTTCAGTGATAATGTAGACACGGGTAACGGGAAAACAAACAATTTTTTTCACTTCTCGATTCATATTCGGTATATACAGAGCATGTCGTGAAAAGCGAGGAGAAGAGAGGAGAGTAATGAAGAGAATTTTTTTTTGACGAATTCAATGATAAAATTTTTAATAATTCTGTTTGTAACTATTTATTCCCATGCATGGCATTATGTTATATTCATATTGAATGTTATATCTATTTTTAAAATGAATTGAAACGTGCATTTTATGTTTGTTCATAGGTTTATGTATATATATTGGTTTTTTATCTGTTATATTTTATATTCATACATGTAAGCGTGAGTGTGTTGTTGGTTCTGTTATTTACTTAGATTGTTTCTTCAGATTATTGATCATGACAAGTTTCATTTATTTTGAAATGTATCCAGGACATATCATTATATATTTTCTTTATATTATATTATATTATATTATATTATATTATATTATATTATATTATATTATATTATATTATATTATATTATATTATATTATATTATATTATATTATATTATATTATATTATATTATATTATATTATATTATATTATATTATATTATATTATATTATATTATATTATATTATATTATATTATATTATATTATATTATATTATATTATATTATATTATATTATATTATATTATATTATATTATATTATATTATATTATATTATATTATATTATATTATATTATATATATTCGCCTTTAAGATAAAATGACTATTGTGTATTAGCTTACTCAACATATATGCCTATTTTAACTTTAATAAGAATGTTCTTCTAGGTGTATAAAGTACATTGATTGATTGATTATATCCTAATGAAGAATTATAAAACATCATAAATACAGGGTGGCACGTGAATACCTGGAGAATTACCAACGTACATAAAAATCGAAGAGACAGGTAGATATAACCCGCAAAATATAAAGCTAGTACATGAGCTGAATGACAGCCAGAGTGCAATAAAAGCTCTGAATTTGGTACCACATCCACCATCTACCAACCCTATGGTAGATTTGTACCATAGGATTGGTAGATTTGTTTCCCTTTCCTACACTTATTAATGAATGTACGAAGAAGTGACCATGGATAGGTAGCGTGCGTGCTCTGTGCTCCGAATATTGGTTACTCAGTGTGAGTTTGTCACACGTTCTTCCCAACAGTGTTCTGTGCTGGGAGTTCACAGGTTGTTGTTCCATGTCACACTTACCTTTTGACATTGTAGATTGACATTGTAGACATATGAAATATTACAGTTTCCTTCTCTCCTTTCCGTGCATGCCTCTGCACAGGTGCTGGTGGATTCATTTTCAATTTTCAATTATGGCTGAAGGCTTTAAGCCTTCACTTTAAATTTAAAAGGCAGCATCACTTATAACATGGCTTTATTGTTATATTAGACATGTAGTTTAGTTTATTTACAATTTTTATGAATGGCCTCACCATATTGACATAACATGTGTTTTTCTTCTCCATGTAAGTATACTGTACAATGTGTTCTGGTACCTGGAGTTACATTCCCTCCGTTTCTTTTCTTTTGACGAATTTATTGAGCTGATGATGGACCTATATAGGACCGAAACATGTACTTTTCCAACATCTAACTGTTCGATGGTTATTGGCCTTTCCATTACCATTTAATCAGTCATTTATATTAAAATGTGGAGATGACTTCGAGTTTTTATTCTTCCAAATTCCACACCACTCCACTTCGAGACACCATGGACTTCTACCTAATTCTACCGCAGGCTATTTTGACTAGCTGATTCCGAATATCACCTCGAAAATCGGAATCGACATTTTCTTAATGAATTGGCATCCTAATTTGAAAAACAAGTAGATACATTTTACGATTCGGATGGAATTTTTTTAGAAGATGAAGTAATATTCGCAGAATTCTTTATTTTTGAAATATTCCCAGGCAATCAAAGTCGAAAAATGCAATGTTCTATATAGGAGGAAATCAAATTTGGCGAAAATTTTTATTTTCCATTTTTCTAAAAATCGCAAACATTCCTGATATCGCATATCACCTCAAAAATTTTACTGGAAAAGGGCAACTTTTTCGGCGAAAAAATGCATCCATCCACAAAATCGACATGACAATTATTATTGAGATTGCAGATTATTCAAACAACAATTATATTCATAAATAACAGATATGCGGTAAATTATGGCAATTTTGCATAACATTATCATATGCAAGAATAATTGTCTCTCCATTCTTGTGAGAAAGTCCTTCATATCGGTTGACCTCTGTGGAAGAATATTTTTGATGGTGTCTAACACTCATCAAAAATAAACTTCGCCCTTTATTTTCAATAACATTTAGGCTACTTATCATTATTTTTGTATATTTATTTGAAAATAATAAAGACGATTATTATTATTATTATATATTGTTATAGTTATAATTTGTTCCATATGTGCCCAGTGTGCACTGAAGCAAAAAAGAAAGAAATTTGTCGATGTCAATCACTTTTTGCTCAATTGAGATGGTTGCAATATATATTATTATCATATATTTGAATATTGATATATTTATCTGTGTTCGAATACCCTTATTTCCGATAAATGTAGTCCTGTGAGGGTTGGTAATAACCGATCGAACATTCCAAACGAAATACTTATCAGTCCATCAGTGACGTGGCTACCTGCCAGCACAATGCTCATTTCACTTGTAAGCTAATATTTGTAAAAGTGCCTTCGACAAAAAACAACTAATTTGAATGAAAGCTTTCAGGCTAATTTATCGGGAAATGCTCCGAACACGCCTAATAGTCGAAATTTGCAAGGTAATGCTGAAAGACTGCATAATGCCGAGGTAGCTTTTTCGGAAATTGGGGCGAATTTGATAGTAACAAACGAAACTGAATGCCTGTCGAACAAACTCAAGTCGAAACTGTGATGAGTATTGGTTGATTACCGTGAAGTTTGTTCGTATTTCATTAGTTCGCGAACTCCCGCGGGAGTTCTGTGATAATTGATTGAAGGGTAGTTTATAATTCATAATCGACGATTCCAGCCTTATTATTAGTGATGAAGTTGAAGAGACTGGTTAATTTGGTGAATATTTAGATAGATGTGTTTATTGTCATACCACAGACTGAAGATATTGTTGATTTCCATCCTCATGTTTAAATTCGAATTTTGAGACAATACTTTCTTATATATTTCTTATATATTTCTTTTTCATGCTGTTGTCTTTCTGAAAATAAACAAAAACCCAGTGTGCTTCTCAAATTTGGAGAAGAAAACGAGTGACTATGATTACATCTTCCAACTTTGGATCCATAATTAAACATTAGGCGCCAGTAAATGAACATTTTTCTCTTCCAATTTTGGCCTAAATAATAAGTTACAGCATCCATGGAAGCTGGGTTGGATAATGAGGGTGCTGCTGCAGCTGATAATATGAAACAGGAAATGCAGGTTTCAGATGTTTCTCATGTGGAATCTACCGTTTGTTGGCAATACTAACAAGTAAGTCTCAAGTGATGTTATTCGGTCCTAAAATGATAAAATATAGGTGCAACCATAAATTAAAAATGCAGATATTATACCTGCGACTACAACTGCTAGAAATCTCGGACTCCAACTTGACGCTGATTTGAATTTTGATAAACATGTGAATAGCATCATCAAAAAAGCATACGGCAGCCTCAAAGTTATATTTTCCAAAAGAAATTTACTCAGTATGAAAACTAAAACAATATTATGCGATGCACTCGTATTGTAACATCATAATTTCGCAGATGTAGTCTATGGGCCATGTTTAACAAACACAATGAGAACCGACTACAGAAAATACAGAACTTCTGCCTTGGATTTATTTCAAATGTGAAAAGACGGTCACACATGTCATACAAACTTATCGAACTGAAGTGATTGAGAATCAAACAACCGAGATTTCTTCACAGTAGCTGCTTATTCCATGCAATGAATGCAAGCTTCAGACTCCTATTTACTTATACCAAAAACCTAAATTTCATGCAGACGTACATAGCATTAACATACGTCAAAAAGATGATTTATCGATTCCTAAACACAAGATGTCCCTATTTAAAAAGTCATATTCCAATGTCATTAGCAAAGTAATGAATGCTCTTCTTAGAGAACTGAAAGCTTACGAAGCACATCAGTTAAAGAAAACGGTGAACATACTGTTACTAGAGAACGAATCAGATATTGATTTCAAAAGTTAAATATACCCATTACCTATTATTACTATTATTAGTTTTTGTTGCAATTTATAACCTCTTTCTTTCTAAGTAATTCCTTTCGTATTACATTATTATAGTAATTTTCTTTTAGTATTTAGGACTCCTAGAGGCCATATGAAAGAATAGGGTCATAATCCAATCGTCGGTTGGATTACAACACTGAATATGGTCCCATTCAATAAGTATGAATGGATAGCATGGCGATATAATATAATATAATATGCTTATTGAATAAATTCATCATTATTATAATTATTATTATTTGTTTCTAGAGGATTAACAAAAAGAAGACACTATAAAACAATGAGTAGAACATTTTGAATGTGACAACAATAGTGGAGTTCTAACTTTGAAAAACAAACATTATTTTCAAATACCAGGGCAATTAGATCAAATAGGAGTACATTGTTGTGAACTGGGTTTCGGATCCTATTCAACAAAATTCTATTCTGAATACTTCAAATTCAATTATGAGTTTTATACAGTAATCAAAAATTGAATTCGACAAAGGGATAGCTGGAAAAGGGCAACCTATCTAAAAAATCGAAAATTTCCTAATGATAGCTTTTTAAATCGAAAAAAAAAAATTTTTCGAATTCACAAGAATATTTTCTATAGGGTAGAGTAATACTTTCGGGATTTCGCATTTTTGAAATATTCCCAGGTGATTAAAGTCGAAAATGGCAATATTTCATAAAGAAGGAATTCTAATTTTGCGATTTTTTCTATTTTCTGGTTTTTGAAGTATCACAAACTTCTGTAATCCCCAAACTCGACGGGCTGATTCCGATAATTACCTCAAAAATCAGATCCGACAAAGGGGTTACTAAAAAAGGCAATATTTTTCGACGAAAAATGCACTTACCCACAAAATTAACATTTTCAGAAGGACACTTTCTAAAAGATAAAGTGATATTCGCGGGTTTCGGCATTTTCGAAATATTCCCAGGCGATTAAGTCGAAAAATGCAATATTCTACATAGAAGGAAATATTATGTTTCGAAAATTATTATTTTTCATTTTTCTTAAAATCTCAAAATTTTCTCAGGCGTAATCGACTAGCTGATTCCAAATATCTTTTCAAATTGAATACGACAAAGGGGTACCTGGAAAAGGGCAATTTTTTCTACCAAAAAATGCACCAATTCACAAAATCGACAGTTTCAACATAAAATAGCATTTTTATTCGAAAAAATAGTACATTTTTGGTTTCACAAGAAAATTTTCAATAAGTTGAAGTGAAACTCGCGAACTTCCGCATTTTAAAAATATTCCCAGGTAATCAAATTCGGAGTAGGCAATATTTTATAAAGACGGGGATCAAATTATGCGAAAATTTTTATTTTCGATTATTCGAAAAATTAAAAAACTTTCCTCAGGAGTAACTCGACGAGCTGATTTCGAATAACACCTCAAAAATTGATTTCGACAAAGGAGTAACTAGAGAAGGACCATTTTTCGACTAAAAAATGCATACCTATCCACAAAATCGACATATTCCAAATGAAACAACACTTTAATTCAAAAAGCAAATATATTTTTGAATTGAAGAGGAAATTTTATATAAGATGAAGTGATAGCCGCGGGATTCCTCACTTTTTTTATTTAGTTCCAGGTGATCAAACTCGAAAAATTCAATATTCTATATAAAAGAAATTCGAATTTTGCGAAAATTTTTATTTTCCATTTTTCGAATAAACCGCAGACTTACCTCATACGTAACTTATTGAGCTGATTCATATAGGAATGAATAGTAGGTATCTAGGTGTATATTTTTTGTATATGAGTCAAAAGCCAGCGAACTCAATTTTTTGTTATAGTATTACCAAAGTTTAAAATTTCGTTTAGAATTCGGAACTAGAGTGATACATCTGAATTGTTCAGAATCAATCAACATGGCGTATTTTGCGAACAGCTTCAATTCATGTTTAAAAAAATAGGAAACACCCATACACCCAAACAACTTTTTGCCAACAAAGTTGGCATCAGTAAGCTTTTAGCTCCTGGAATTGCAAATTTTATTGGCTTGTCGAGTGTGCTTTCAACATGTATTTTCGATGTTTCGATAGTATCTTTTTTTTTGAATTGTTTCCACAGTCAAGGTTCCAAATATTCACTTATTCGATTCAATTCATGAGCTAAAGAAAAATAGAAAATATTTTCTCCACGATCATCACAGAATTTGCCAATTCTGAAATCAAATTTGATTACAGAATGCTGGAATTCTCTCTCTTGATATTGAAGAAATATTCTGCAACACCTCTGTCTCTCTGTGGTAGAACAATATTCTCATACTGGTTAGCAATAATAACATTAGCCTTGACGCAGTTGATTGTCATCGTAGTGCCAAAATTTGAGTAAGTGTCAAAATTATTGCTGTCACGTTTCCTATCTTTGATCGTGGAGAAAGTATAGTCTGCTACTCGGTTAGAATGAAAATTCGTGATGCTCGAGGTTCCACTCGCATCGAATTTTCATTCTAACCTTGTTACAGAATATACTATTCAGCGTTGGTTCTGTGACGTTACTGACTATAGTGATTGAAATTTGGTAGGGGTCAAGTCATAAAAAACTGACAGCACCAAAGATCTGTTGCCGATGTTTCGATTCTCATGAGGAAGTCATCTTCAGGGCATTTCTTCTAAGATTCCACTGTCAATAAAAAATACTAATAGGCGCATTGACTTTCCAATGTTTTATCCCAAATTTCATAAAATTTTTAACTGTTTGTACAAACTGAATGATACCCACAGACATAAAAGCTGATCAGCAAAGGTCCTTAAATAGAACCTTGTGGTAATTAACTGTTCATTCCGATACACTCAAACTCAAAATATTCTAAAGACAGAATCAATCATCTACTGCACTAGCAAAATACACCTTCACTCTGCCTACAATCTTTTTGATGAGACATGTTCATGACGCTCTTGATTATAATCTCAAAAACCCACCAGCACTTCAGACATTGCCCCAGACAGCAAGCTCTTCAGCAGGCGAATGCATTCTCCTTCATTCCATGAGAGGCATTTATGAATATAACACAAACATAATTTAAATTTTCAAACAGAAATTAAATTGCTTCCTTCCCGTTTGTTCTTTTTTACTGGAACGTTGGTGGTAGATGAAGGTATGTTCTGCAAACAAACACGGGATGAACTTTGAAGAATTTTAGTGCCGGTACTCGTGCTTTGCGTGAAATAATGGAAGACAATATTAATATAGAAACGATACAGTGTTCATGGTCGAATGAAGGAAATTGAGAATGAGTTGAAATCAACCAGTGTGGAAACAGAAAAGGTTTTGGTGCCAGAAACGAAATAATAATATATGCGCAAGGGTGGCATATTTTACTCCTTCGAAATCTCCCGGAATTAAATTGCAATTGGAATTTTCTACATTATTATCATGATAATGATTATAATAGATGGAGGTTTACACACAAAAAGAAAAAAATATGATAATTGTGTTTTTAGTAAAACATAAGATCATATTTACTATCAGTGGCTGAGACAATCACATATATCATGAGATAAAAAAATCGTTTCTCAAAATTCAATTTCCACTGTTTATTCAGAACGATCAGATGAAGCATACCTACCACATTTCAGATTTTGTATCTCAATACGCACCCTGGAAACTACCCCCGTAGTCAACGAAATCTTCAGTCTACCGTTAATTCATCGTTTCTGGAAACTTCTTATCCATTGTGTATTCAGAACGATCTGAGGAAACACACCTACCATACTTCAGATTTTGTATCCCAATACTCACCCTGCAAACAACCCCTTAATGAACAAAATTGAAAATCAGAGTTATTTTATCGTTTCTGGAAATTTATCTCCTACTGTATATTCAGAACGAGCTGTGAAAGCATACCTACCTCATTTCAAATTTTGTATCTCAATATGCACCCTGGAAACTACCCCTGCAATCACGAAATCCACAGTCTAGCGTTAATTCATCGTTTCTGGAAAGTCCTTTTTCACTGTGTATTCGGAACGATCTAAGAAAGCATTCCTACCCCATTTCAGATTTTGTATCTCAATACTCACCCTGGACACTACCCCTTAATGAACAAAATTGAAAATCAGAGTAAGTTTATCGTTTCTGTATATTTATGTTTCATTGTATATTCAGAACGAGCTGTGAAAGCATACCTACCCCATTTCAGATTCAGTATGTCAATACGCACCCTGGAAACTACCCCCGTAGTCAACAAAATCTACAATATAGCTTGGAAACGAGAAGACATATATCATCGTTTACTATGTGTTCATTCAAGCTTACAACTGCCCCAAACTGAAACCCCTTCTCAAGGTAATAGTTCCCCCTCTCGTGCTACTAGATTCAAGCGATTTCTAGAAATTCCAGTAACTCCCTCTAGTAATTTCTGTTCTCCAGTTACAACAATGGTTAAAATTACAAATAATGTCCTGCAGTTATCTGAACTTAGTTTTGATCTCAGTCCCAGAAAGTTTTTCAACGAATTACGTTGTTACTCGTTTTGATCTAGGTATTTTAAAACATCTTTTGCTGCTAGTGAATATATATTATGTATACAGTACACTATATCACATCTCTGCTAATTATTAGTTTTAGGTTAATCTTAGTTTTCTCATGTAAAATAGTTCTTGTAACTTGTTTGAGAAACAGGTAAATAAATAAATAAATAACGTTAATTCATCGTTTCTGGAAACTTTTTTTCACCGTGTATTCAGAACGAGCTAAGGAATCATACCAACCCCATTTAAGATTTTGGATCTGAATACTCACCATGGAACTAGATTCGTAATGAAGAAAAAAAAACACAAAAAAAAAAAAAAAGAATGGTGTATGAATGCTTTTTCAGCTGGTTCTGAACATACACTGAAAAATAAATTCCATAAAAAGGTGAATTAACTCTGTTTTGTATATTTTATTTATCATGAGGGCAGTTCCTAGGGAGAGTATTGAGATACAAAATCTGAAATGGGGTAGGTATGCTTCCTCAGATCGTTCTGAATACACATTAAGAAAGAAATTTCCATAAACGATGAATTAAAGCTATTCTGTAGATTTCTTTGATTACAGGAGTGGTTTCCAGGGTGCATATTGATATAAAAAGTCAGAAATGGGGTAGGTATGCTTTTTCAGCTTGTTCTAAATATACAGGGAAAGATAATTTTTCCAGAAACGATAAACTAACTCTGATTTTCAATTTTTGTATTTTTAGGGTGTAGGTTTCAGTGTGAGTATTCACGTACAAAATCTGAAATGGAGTAGGTATGCTTTCTCAGATCGTTCTGAATAGATAGTGGAAAAGAAATTTCCAGACATGATAAACTAACTCTGATTTGCAATTTTTTCTATCATAGAAGTAGTTTCCAGGGTGGGTATCAAGAAACAAAATCTGAAATGGGGAAGGTATGCTTTCACAGCTCGTTCTGAATATACAGTGAGAAAGAAGTTTTCAGAAACGATGGATTAACGCTATTTTCACTAAAATCACCATAATCATAATTATACCATTATTGGGTGTAATTATTCATCATAACCATTATCATGATAATAATGTTGAAAATCTCAGTTGCAATATAAATTCGGAACATTTTTAAGGAGTAACGGGACACCATTGCCCATATACTAATATGTCGTTTTTGGCACCACAACCGTTTCTGTTTTCACACCGGTTTGAAATTAATCCGTCACTGGTTATTATGTACAAATAGAATTTATACTGAATGTCTAATGCTGCCCGTATCATGCTATCTTTGCTAATGAAAGCACTTCGAGTATAAACAAGTGAGTGTGGAAATCCGCCTTTCGCTCGGAAATTCGGATGTCTATAATACGACACGTGTGAATCCACCTCTACCGGGAATCCACCTCTAACGGCAATGCACCTCTAACGGGAATCCGTCTAGATCGTAAAATTGATGTTCATACCCATTTTTTAAACTATAATTATTTTACAATAATTATCTGATAATACGACCTGCGTGGATCCACCTATAGCTCGGAAAACTTCAACGATACCCATTTTTTAAACTATAATTATCTTACAATAAGATAATTATTGTAAGAATTATTGAAGAAAACTCTACAGAAACTTTTTGTTATTCTGTTTGAGTACAATAAAACTGTCCGTATACATTTGTTCGATATCTTGTTTCGTTCTTGATATTTTGGTGTTTGAAAACTCAAGAAAGATTGATCAGTTCGAGAGCAATAAAATTGTTCGAATCCATTTTTTGATATCTCTCAATTTTTTTATTTTTGTTCAAAATTTTTTCAAAGTACCCTGTCAAATATTTTTTCTCAAGATATAAAAAAATTCTTGGAGAATTTTTTGTAGATCTTTCTGAGTACAATAAAGTTGTTCATATACATTTTTTTGATATCTCGTTTCGTTTCCGAGTTTTTGGTGATAAAAAAAACCATATAGAAAGGAAAATTCTTCTAAGTCCACATCTCAAATTTTTTTTTTTCAAGTTATGAAAAAATTTTAATGGAACTTTTTGTTGGTCAGTTCAAGAGCAATAAAATTGTTCGAATCCATTTTTTTATATCATTCAATTTTTTATTTTTGTTCAAAATTTTCCACATCTAATTTTTTTTTTCAAGATATGAAAAATCTTTTTCAACACTTTTTGTTAGTCTGTTTGAGTACAATAAAACTGTTCATATAAATTTTTTCGATATCTCGTTTCGTTCTCGATTGTTTGGTGTTTGAAATCCCAAAAAAGGCGAAATTTTTTGATATCTTTCAATTTTTGATTTTTTCAAATTTATTATTGAAGATATCAAAAAAATTTATAAAAACTTTTTGTTAATCTGGTCGAGTACAATGAAGTTTTCGGATTAATTTTTTGATATCTTTAAATTTTTTATTTTTGTTCAAAATTTTTTCAAAGTCCAGTCAAAAAATGCCCACTTTTTAAAGTTTAGTCGATTTTTCCGAAGTTATTTATCATGATATGGAAAAAGTTCATTTGACTTTTTTGTAGACTTATTCAAGGACAATAAAACTGTATGTATGCATTTTTCTAATCCAGTTTCGTTTTCGAGTTTTTGGCGATTTTAGACACAAAATACACACTTTTTAAATTTTTTCAGTTTTTCCATCATTTTTCCACTTTCTAATGGAGTCGGAGAAAAACGGTTTGGAGCGTCAGTAAAGTTCGTAGAGACGTATTCGAGGCGATTTTGAGAATTTCAATTTTATCATTAGTACGGTCAATATATCGATTTTTCCGTTTTATTGAAATATTTCCTGGGCCATTGATTTTTCTGGAAAAAATTCAAATTGTTTTTGGTATATTTCCTCAAGGCGATCAAAAAACTTATCTTGGTAAATTGTGATGGTATCAACCGTTCGTTAGATATTTCGTTTTTTTCAAAAATTCAAATTTTCATTTTCAGATTTAAGTGATTTTCGCCATTTTCCGATCGGTTTTTGGAAAAACGGTTATTTTAGGATTTGTACGTTGGTTCAATCTCTATCGAATGCAGGTTTTATCTTACCGATTCATCTATTGATTTAGCCGCATTTGGACTCTGAAATATTCTCGTTTTTTTGGAAAATCGTCCGGGAAAAATGCTGAACATTTTCCGATCATTCCCAAAATCTAATCACCCTATCGGAGCACTCGGAGGTACATTTTGACAAATTTTGAATGCGATTCATTCAACGGCCTTGAGTGAAACGAGGAAAGTATAACAGTAAAAAAAAATCGGAAAAAGTGCCGTAAAATTTTTCCGAATTTTCCGATCAGATTGATATCAGAGCATAAGTTGTCCCCCGTAGGGGCAATGAAAGAATCAAAATATCAAACCCCTAACTATAGCGATTCTGAAGATATAACGATTTTATGGTTTTTGGACAGACGGATAGACTACGCCATTCTACAAATGAGTTTCTATCCAAGTTTTTTTTCTCTGCACATACTTTATTTTTGACGTAGATCATTTTCTTCCGAATAACTTTTCTGTATCTCTACAAATAAAAAAGTTATGGCGATTTTTTAGTTTATTTTGTCATTTTGACAGGGAAATATTATTATTATTATGTTTTTTTTTCCGGCTTCCCTCCTGATTTTTCATAAGGATCATTTTGATTTTTGTTTCGTGATCCTACGACTTCAAATAAAGATTTTAGGCCCCCTGTGTGGTACGGCTGAGCGGCCGTAGTATAATACTCCTAACCTAATTAGTTTATAATGACCAACTCGGGTTTTTGTAACTCGATTTGTCACATGAAAAGTGTTTGGCCGAAAAAGCTTCGACCAAGATATTGTAGTCACGCATCAACTTTGGCAGGGTATTTACGGGTATCGGCTATCAATGGAAGCTTCCGTTTGTTTTTTAGGCGTTTTGAAAGAAATAAGTTATTGCAACCCCTACTGTGATGACACTTTAGTAAAGTTTTCCTTTATCGAACATATATTCAATATTATGTCCTTTACAAATTTTCTTTTTTTAAAATACAGGCATCCCGTATTTAATTTCAATAAAAGAAAAAGAAACTTTCATTTAAGTCGTCTTTATTTTGACATATCTGCCAAATTTTTGTGAATAATAACTAGTATCGTATAAATTTGAACATCAAAACATAGTAAAAGCTTTTGTGTGAGAAAATTGTGAGTTCAATGTAGGAAATCATGAGGGACAAAGATAAAAAACGTTAAAGATGTACGTACAAGGACAATATTATTCTTCTCCAAGTTTTGCCTCGTGAGCACATTGCAATTGGATTCGCTGTTTCGGAAAGAGTGAAAAATATTACACTGTTGGAAATTAGTTGTTACTTTCAACAACTTCCCATATTGTTGAAAAATTGTAGTCGGATTCAACAACTATTATGTATTATTTTCACTACCGATATTTCGGATGTAGTTGTTAACTCGCTGAGTTATTGAATTCACTACTAATACTGTTAATACAGCAGCCACAAGTCTGCATCAAACGACTACATGATGTTTTCAACAAAATAACTAAATATTAATTGGAAACTGACAACAACGTATTGTAATTGAAATTGCAAGAATGTAGTACTTTTATTGTTTGACACATTTCTTGAAGAACAATACACAATCTTGAATTCATTTCCATCGCGTTGTTATTGATACAAAAATTGTGGTGTATGCAAACTTCAACATGTGATGGAGATAATATCATATTGTTGTTAACAATCTTACGGTAAGAACAATAAGGACTGCCCCACTGATGGTCTGGGGACATACACTGCTGTGGGTATAGGCAATTGAGTAAACATTGAAAATTTCCTTGTCATAATATATGTCATTCTTCGCAATTGATTCATTATATGTGTCCACAGTGTGTACAATGATTTTCAACATGAAATTCTGAGTTTCCTCGGTTGGAAGCAATTTGCAATCTGACTTACCGATAATTTGAAGTTACATTAGAAGCATTACATACTTACATCATTATATTGGTATTTTGAGGATCATATAGGTAGGTACCTATTTATTTTTATAAAATAGAAAGTAAATAAAATTGGTAGATACCCAGAAGCCCTTTGGGATCGAGCCCAAGTGTAGGTAGGTACCTAGTAAAATAAAAAAACACTCCGTGAATCAACTTCAGTCGATAAATCTTAAACTGTTATTTTACAATTCATTTAATTGAACTGGATAATATAACCATTAGGAATTGTCGAAAATGAAAACGTAGAGAATTAGATCAGGTAGAACAACATCTTACTGTTGAAGGACGATTAGTAAGTTGCGAATTTGTCGATTTGTGTTGACGAATTACCATCACTTTGTTTCTCAATTCACAACAGTTTATGCTCTGTTACAAACATTTTCGTGTTACGTTCAGATTCCATGCATTTCTGAACCCTTCGTGTATAGTCGTAATTTTCCGTTTGTTTTCCAGCGAAAATGTTTCTACTGATCTGATCAGTTCTTTGCCTATTTGTATCGTGGACGTAGTGGTTGTTACGCTGATTGAGGGTGTGTTAATGTGTTGTAAGACAAATACAATGGAGGCAAGTACCTACTAGACAAACATTTTTTCACATTGTTTTGCGAGTGGTGTGTACTTACGTATACATACTGTAACACGAATTACACATTTTGCAAAAATATAACTAACTTGCTGTGTTTTCATTTTTATGCAGATTTTTACTTCATTTTATGTTCATTCTACTTCAGAAGCTCCTATTGATTATCTTTACAAGAATATTGATGAAAAGCTTTATTCTTTAATTTTCAAATCGTTTGAGGAATAATATTTGTTTGCCATTTACAGGCTATAAATCGCAACAGGCCTACCTGTAGCTGTTCCTCCCAGTTATAAATGAAAACATCAGAACAGTTTTGTAGTACAGAAAGTTTCAGAAGTTTTGACCGAAGTTTGAGCTGCTTATCTGATATTAGTAACGAAAAACTTCCAAGAAAAATATCTAAGTAGAGTTGGAGAGAAATAAAAGTACAGGTAAGATTCGTTCGAATAATATTCTGATTTTTGAGTTCGTACATCCTAGTAATTTTTATCGTCTATTGAACTGATTTTTCGTGATTTCAGCATCATTTCAAAATGTTCTTCTGAAATTTTCAAAAGAAAGTGATTTTGAAATGAAAAATACTTTTTACATTCTCATCGTTTCAGGAATTGAGCGAGTAGATATATACTTGATGATCCAGGAGGAGAAGTTGTCTTCTTCTACAGGACTAATAAAACTCTGGATGACAAACACAGGAAGAGGTTGGTTCACATTGTGGTGAATCACATGCAGCAGGGCTGATTTTCTGCCATCTATTTAAACAACGAAAGCAGCATATGCCTCAGCAATGGTGCACCCATTTCCTGATTTAAAGGATAATACAACAAAGGCCAGATTTGTAAGTCTAATTTTTTTCCTTGAAATCGTTTTCAATTAGATTTTTGTCTTTCATAGTAGCCATTTTTGACCCAGCTTCTAAAAACGGATGTTTTTTGACAAACAGGATCAGAACCCTCCGTAGAGGTCAAATTGAGCATCCGTCAAAAACTCATACCATTTCATTTCATGAGAGGACTGACAGCCTAGTGTATCCAACACTTTTAGAAACTGATGGATTGGTAGTTGACTGCAAAAGAATAATATCAGCTATATTTCATCTATTACAATCGATTCTAGACATCTTATGAATTCTTCCTCAAGACCGGAAAGGATAAACGCATTTTTGTGAAGTTTTTTGGGGTCAAAATTCAAGAAGTATATAAAATATCTACTTCCAAATTGACTCTAATCAAATATACTCTATAATTTCAATAAATGTTATTTCAAAATAACATAATAATCAATTATTATTTACCTTATTTCACATTCAAATTTTATATAAGTGTTTATCACTGATTTCTCATAAAAGCACATTTCAATAACCAAGTTATCCTCAGTAAATTGCATTATTTATTTGACCACTTTCATCAGCTATTGAATGTTTTTTTTTCAGATTTGTCGTTTTCATTTGCCTTGCTAAAACTTTTTCCACCAACCACCATCATGAAGAAGCGTTCTGTGAAGAGGGAGACAGTGAATAATGTCTGGCATAAACTCTTCAAATTTCTGCAAATCAACAAATTTACAATTTTCGTTATTACTGTGTTGTGTTTTTCATTAAAGATGGAATTTTTTTTTCATGAAATAAAATGTGATGAATGATAATCTCATTTTTAATTGTCAAATGAAACCCATCATATATTCGGATAATTTGTTTCATAACGACATGAAAATATTGGTAAAAGTACAAGAAGTTGTAGTACAATGACAGTTTATTGTAGATAGTATAATATTAGGAGGTAGTGCTCATAACAATTAGTTGAAGTGAAAGTTACAATTCATTATAGTTGAAATAACTTCAGAATATGCTGCGAACAACAGTAAGTTACTGCGAATAACAACAATGAGGTTTTGATGATAAGATGATTTCGAATAGTTAATCTAGAAACAGGATGTTAAATGAAATACATATAGTTGCAGTAGAATTAGCAATTTGGTATAGCTATTTCATCATAAGGAAATAATACACTCTCAACAACAGGCTATTTCGAAGATGACAACTTCTACTAGTAACTTCATATGGAATATATTGCCAAAGATACGATTATTTGCAGTAAAATTGATAACTCACTGTATCAACTTTACCATTAAGATATAGTAGCCATACAATAGGCTGTTGTCGATTTATTCTTTGAAACATGTTCAATTCAAGATTAGGTATTGATAATTCGTTGAAGTGACAATGAAGGTATGTTCATTTTGGAATTACATCTTGAAGTTTTGACAATAGCGATTATCAGAGATATGAATATGATATTGTTGAGAGAAGCAATATCCATTTTAGTAAAAATTAACTTCAAATGCTTTTGACATTTCAACTATAAAATAGTTGTGGACCTACTGGGACTACATTTTTTTGTTAATTCAGCAACTAATTTCCAACAGTGTATGCTGCGATCGAATCAAAAATATTTTTTTTTGTAAACTGTTCGGCAGCACATACAAATGATATGAGACCAATTATGGTCTGGGATGAATATTGAATAGATGAGATGATTTGAAATTTGACGTACTTGTCAAAATAAAGTTTAACTAAAAGCATCTAGAAATATGGGTGTTGCAGTAACACCATTACGAAACAGAATTACAAATCACAATAAAGGATAATTTAATTAAAATTTCTTGTAATTAAGTGAGTTTGCAATAACTCTCTAATAATATCTTCTTGAGCCTTTATTTGGAATATTGTAGGTATAATGAAAATTTTGTACTCAATCACAATCAGAACCAGTCACGAACTCCGCATTTCAAAATTTGATACAAAAACATGAGAGTACGATTCCAGGCTTTGCAGCAAATGGATTATTCCAATAACAGCAGTTTTTCCCGAAAAGAACTTTATGTTAGATACCAAATATACAGTGAGCACGTTAAGGTTGGAACAAATTCGTTAAATGCTTTATATGGCCATTAGGAGAAATAAGCTCAGACACGTCGATTTTATTTTTCAGTTACGCATTTTTTGATCTAATCACATTCTTGATGACGTAATCATTGTTCGAGTTATGACGTCATTATATATTTTTTTAAATGGCATTACTCTATTTTGATAATACTTTAAAAAAGAACGCATTTTTCTGTGTATGAATGTCATATTTTTTCTTATATTACATAACCTTATGTTCGAGAAATATAAAATATTTAATTATCAATAGTAATGTAATATTCGATCTGTTAACGTAAACTTTTGACTGAAGGGATCCCCACAAAAAATCTAGTGGGGTTAGATCATGAGATCTAGCTGGCCATTCTAAAAATCATCGACTACTATCGAAATCATCTTCATTAAGTTCATGATTCATATGAGTATTTTCTTAAAATGATAGTAATACATCCAATTGTTGATGTTCCGTAACGCCTGAACGACCTTTCGTATAATTATCACCTACATTGTCAAAATTTCTAAATTTTGCTTCGACTTTGATCGCTGTCGAACGTGTAATAGGTCTATCGTGATATTTATAGTTAAATAAGTCACAAACCTCAGCTTGCGTACTGGTCTTATCCCCATAACCTGAAATCCTTAAAATATCTTTGCGTCATTTTTCGCTTTTCGCATGGTGTCGATAACTTATTTATACCACAATTATTTGATAGCTAACTATTATCATCCCGTCAGTGTCAAGTTGCATTGGAGCAATCAATGAGTCAAATGTCTGTTTTAAAATGACTAAAAAAGAATAAGTGGCACCCATATGAAGTGAAAGTAATTCATGAACTTAATGAAAATTATTTCGATCGCAGGATTTTTAGAGTTTCCAGCTAGATCTACTGATCTAACCCCACTAAATTTTTTTTTGTGGGGATACCTCAAGTCAAAAGTTCACGTTAACAGACGTAATATTACATTATTGTGAATAATTAAATTTCTTTTATTTCTCGAACATGCGGTTATGTAACATAAGAAAAAATATGACCTCCATACACAGAAAAATGCGTCCTTTTTGAAGGTATTATCAAAATAGGGTATTGCCATTTGAAAAAAATTATGATGACGTCATAACTTGAACAGTGATGACGTCATCAAAAATATAGGTAGGCCAAAAAATGCGCCACCGAAAAATAAAATCGACGTGTCTGAGCTTATTTTCCCTAATGGCCATATAAAGCGTTTAACGAATTTGTTCCAATCTTTACGTGCTCACTGTATAAACAAACCTATCTTATAACCCAAAACGAATCTAAAAGCACACAAAAACTGAAGAAAAAATAAAATTCAAAGAAAATTGGTAATCAACTGCAAAATGAAAAAAAAACACTCAGTATATGGAATTTAGTCAATTTTACACGTACATTTCAACAATAAGACACGAGGACAGAAATATCAAATCAGGAATCAAAATAGCAACTAGGTGAAATTAAAACGGACAGAATAAAATGTGAGAACTTTTATAAAATGAAGAGGAATTAAATTTATTAACATAGGAATAAGAAAAATTGTGAATAGCTGTAAGCCGTTATGAGAAAATTTCAAAAGAAGTGCATCATAAAACGAAAGTTCTAAGAAAAACTGTGGGAAGACTGAGAAACGGTAAATAAGAGGTAGATGATGAAAGGAAGGATGGAGAAAGATGATCAAAAAAGGAAGCAGAATTTATGTACCGGCAATTTGAAATTTCAATCAAATAAGAAGAAAAAGCTCTTCCGACCAACTGAAACTGAATACAAAGAGAAGACAGAGTTCCTGAGAATAGATGGAAGAGAAAATTTAATCACCTGACTTCAAAAACTTCACAGAAACCGAACCAGAAAGCAATAGAAATAACCAGCAGGTGACTCCATCATCGAATAAGGTATTTTCGAACAATCCATTAACCAAAAACCACACAAAATTTTCGGATAATATCCAGTACCTTTTAAAACATTGATTTCTCAACAATCCTGAACAATTTTGTTTAGTTTCCAAGTGAAAACTTTTATCATCAAACATCACCGAGACAGTCACCGAAAAACTCGTCGAAACTTTCAATAATTAGATTCGGTAACAATCCACACCATATACTCTTCAAGTATAGGTTATGTTTTATTTTCTGTTAATATAATTTTCAATCAGACAACGCAGCCACTGAACTACACGCTGTGACTAATATTTCGGCATCGACACCAAAACTGCAGAATATTTGTATGATCTTTTATTATCATTTCAACATTTGAATAGAACAAGGTATTCAACGAAGGTCTAGGTAAGAGAAATTTGATGAGAAATACAATAGTTATTTAAGTAACAAGGAATGTAAAGACGTGTTAACATTCGAGGTGAGCGAGTACGAGCCGAGGCAAAGCCGAGGCTTGTCGCTTGCCGAGGATGATAACAGTCGATACATTCCGTGTTACTTATTACGTTTTTCCCGCTGCTTGTTGACATTTCTCAAAATTTGCCTGAATGGAAGTTTGTTTTCTTACCCTTCCTTCATGATTATTCGTTCGCTATTTCATTCTAAGTTGCTTGTGCGTGTAACTAAGTTACCGAATAAGCAGACAACAATAATATTCAAAAGGTCTCATAACCTAAAAATTGATATGAATGAAGCTGAAGGTATTACTTGTCAAAGGCAAAGTCATTATTACCCTAGGCATGTAAATGACACTATTTACATTCCGTTGTCAAGATGAATTAGTAAACGAATGATATAGGCCATTTACCTGTTTTGTTGCTAAGCATGTATGGACTATTTACAGTGTCGGCAGCGGGAAAAAATGTTTACATTTCATATCATTGAATTGCTAATTTAATAAAACAAATATTTTAGTTGGATTTACTATACAGGGTGTTATTTAAGTACGTGTCCAAACTCAAAGGGGTGATTCTTTGAGTGATTCTAAGACGAAAAGTTCATATAAACATAGGTCCGGTAATGCTTCGTTTTCAAGATACAGGGTGTCAACATTTTTAAAAGAAATCGATTTTGTCGTAAATATCTTAATAACCCTTCAACCGATTTTATTGAAATTTGGCAGTGTTATTGAAGGTCGTAAAAGGCGAATTTAACCCTAACTATATCAAAATTATCATGTCCAGTGGCGTCCCGGAAGGCACTGTAACCAATATTTTTGACAGAAAACATGTGCGCCGCTGATTTTTTTGCAATTTTTGTATTTGTTTCACATTGAGCAACTGCAATTACAACTTTTTTATTTCCAGAATTTTTTTCATATCTTGCTTTGTTTTTGAGAAAAAACATAAAAATCACTTCATTGCACGTCCCTGGCACAACACAATAAAAAATTGTTTTTATAGGGTTTTTAACGATTACAGGTAAATCTGTTATACCTAAAAATTGTTTGTTTCATTTGGCCAGTGCGTGCATAGTGGTAACGCCGGAAATGCCAAAGCAACATCAAACAAGAAACACCCTTTATTAAAACTACACTGAAACAAAAATGGTACCTAGGCAATTTGTTTCTGTAAGAATACATTCAATAATAACTAACACAAAACTTACAATAGTTGCTCGAAATGTCCTCCTTCAACTTCAATGCAAGCATTACTCGTTTCAACATCGATTCCCGAACACGTTGAAATATTTCCGGCGTATGTCTTATCTGACCACATGAATCCCGTATTCGTTGGATTAATTCTTCTTCAGTGTTGACTGGAGTTTTATAAACGAGGGACTTTAAATGTCCCCAAAGAAAAAAATCCAAGGGATTTAAATCCGGTTACCTGGGCGGCCATGACTGTGGACCTACGCGACCGATCCAGTTTTCTCCATAAGTTTCATCCAGAAATTGACGTGCTACTATGCTGAAGTGAGGTGGAGCCCCATCGTGCATGAACCACATTGCTCCTCTTACTGCCAGTGGGACATTTTCTAGTAGTACAGGTAATACAAATTCCAAAAAATGACGATACTCTTGACCATTTAATCTTGGGGGTAAAAAATGAGGTCCAATGAGATAATCGCCAACAATACCAACCCAGACATTCACGGAAAACTGCTGTTGATAATTATTTTCTATAACCGCATGGGGATTTTCTTCTGCCCAGATATGGTTGTTATGAAAGTTCATAATTGAATTGTAGAAAAAACACGCTTCATCGGTAAATAATTTACTGGATAAAAATGTCGGAGATGCAACCTGTTGTTGCAAAAGCCACGTAGTATAAACAACTCGCTTGGGAAAATCCGCAGGAAATAACGCTTGAACACGCTGTATGTGGTAAGGATACAGTTGGTACTCTTTCAAAATCTTCCATACAGTAAAGTGAGAAATGTTTAATTGTTGTGCAATTTTGCGTGTGCTTGTATCGGGGCAACGCTCAACTTCATGTAAAACTTCTTCCTCCAGTTGCAGGTCTCCCAATAAGAGCAGCCGACCTTTGAAAGGTGCCTGATTCGCACAGCCTTTCATGTATTCTCACAAATGTTTGCCTATTTGGAACATTTTGATGAGGATATCTTTCTTGATAAATGCGTCTAGCCGCTCTGGAATTGCCTTGGGCCATTCCATAGACAAAATGCATATCGGCCATTTCCGAGTTTGTAAACCGAACCATTTTCAGACATCAGTCACAAATTTTATATGTCAAAACTCTTGAAAACACTTCAAATAATTACTATCAAATAATTACGTATGTACCGTTTCAATTTGTGACAGTTATAAAGTTAAATTTGTTTGAACATTTGTTGTTCCTTCCATAGCCCTCTTACTTTAGTTTCAAAACACTGCAGTAATACATAACAACATTATTTGTTTCATCGAAAACAGGTGATATGAGCGAAAAAAATTAAAAGATGACTTCCATGTAATATTAATTGTTTAATCATAAATAAAAATGTCTTTATTGCATGTCCATGGACAACAATGAGCCCATTTTGCAGCACGAGCCGAAGCCAAGAGCCGAGCAAGTGCTGCAATTCATACATAATTTTTTTTTTTCATTGCATTAATTTTGATAGAAAATTCTAAGACTAGAATAGAGTATTGATATGAAAAAATATTAGTAAGACCCCAGTTTTTGATGGTTTAGTAGTTGAAATGTTTTATTGTGTTATCACAGGGATGTGCAATGATGTGATTTTTATGTTTTTTCTCAAAAACAAAGCAAGATACGAAAAAAGTTCTAGATATAAAAAAGTTGTAATTTCAGTTGCTCAATGTGAAACATATACAAAAATTGCAAAAAAATCAGTGGTGCACATGTTTTCTGTCAAAAATATTGGTTACAGTGCCTTCCGGGACTGGATATGATAATTTTGATATAGTTAGGGTTAAATTCGCCCTTTACGACCTTCAATAACACTGCCAAATTTCAATAAAATCAGTTAGAGGGTTATTAAGATATTTACGACAAAAACGATTTCTTTTAAAAAATTTGACACCCTGTATCTTGAAAACGAAGCATTACCGGACCTATGTTTATATGAACTTTTCGTCTTAGAATCACTCAAAGAATCACCCCTTTAAGTTTGGCCACGTTCTTAAATAACACCCTGTATTTATTTTTACAAACTCTATACAAATTACAAAATCATATTTGAAATATTCTTCAAGAAACCCTTTTCAGGAACTGTGCTCGAGAATGAGGAGATTTCATGTTCATCAGTTCATCAACTACAACAAAAATTGAAAAATCAATTTGAGCATTCATATACTCTTATCAGTTAAAATAAAAATCAACAATCAATAATCAATCAAAATATAAATTAGTATTTAATAATATAACATTATATATTTATTTGTTTTCATTTCAATTTTGTTCCCTCTTGACGAAGCTTTGTCAATAAGATTTTCTTTTGGACAATAAAGTAAATTTTGATAGATTAGGTAAATAACAATATCCAACAATGTCTTTTCGGATCGATACATTATAGCCGTACATAGGGCGTTCCTGGCATTCTGGACAGTATCCAACAGACTGAAAACTTCTCCTCAAACCTTTCCATCATAATGGTGAGCGAGGCTCACAGACCGAAACATCCATTGAACACCCAGTACATTAGGATATCTTGTTAGGAAATCGTTTCATTCCAGTTACGTGCTTGTCACGGCCGTCGAATGAAAAAGTTTATCTGTTTTGCTCTGGATCATTACACGTTCCATGCCAGAGCCTGGTACTGAAGCAAACCCTAATACGCCGAGTTCAGAAAAAGGAGGCTATCTACACGCATTCTCCCATACATTCCATTTTCTTTAATGTTTTGCTGTTACGAAAGTTTGTACTGGGTGAAACTTATAAGGAAGGATGTTGACTTTATGATTTTTTGACAACTGCATCTTCATTCTGGCGGTTAGGCCAATAGCCATGAGGTGAATAGCATATCTGCTTTATTCGACACGAGATATATCCCATGTTCAACCTAAGAAAAGCACAAATAGCCACGAAAATCGAAGGAGAAAATTCAACAACAAAATTCCTCAGACTCACTTTCATTGATCGTTTGATAGTCTCCATAGAGCAAACAAACATATAGAATGGTGAAACTGACAATTTTATTTCAAAGTTATGGTGCTACAATCGAGCTATCGCAGCTCTTTCCTTCGGAGAAAAAATCAATTGAGAAAGTTATAGTGGTGCCTCGTTTTTGACAGGGTAAATCAGTTTGAATTTGTCCATACAATCGTCTCCGTATTTCAAATAAAAAACAACTCTCCATGCTGTTCTTTGTATACTGAAGATTTGAGACCAGTGGCCTGAGTATCGCCATCCTAATAAAGCATAGGATGGGGATCCCGTGAAAGGATGTTTGTAAAGTACTCTTGTTTAACGTTTCTGGAAGTCTTCGTAGTGAGAAATTGTGGCCGATAGTAGAAATTCACTGTTTTCTTGATATGTCAGTTTCTGCCAATGTGAACACTTCAAAATTTCGTTACTTGAAAGTGAATTCAATTTCGACAATAGTTTTCATACTGAAAAGCATATGTTCAATTTTCGACTCATTAACAGTTTAATTTGAAGGAACTATCATTCTATTTGGTCTCTTTCAGTTGCAACTGTGGAAATCGAAGTAGGCATTCAAGTTTTTCCCGAATGCCTGAACGTGGTGTCGTCAGCAAATAGTATAAAATTTGATAGGGATTATTTATACAGGGTGTATCTGAATAACACCGAAAAAATTAAAGGGGTGATTCTGTGATGAAAATTAATGTGAGTGTTTGGTATACAATTTTTTGAAAAAACCTTCCCCGGAAATGTTACACCCCTTCGAAAATAAAAAAAAATGGTTTTTCTTTTTTATTTTCCCTGTATATCAAGCAAAAGACACGAAACTTGGTAAACATTATCTGTCAATAAGAGTACACTTTTTGAAATTTTTTCAACCCTGAAGTATGCTTAGAAGGGGTTGATTATTTCAACCCCTAAGATATTTTTTCTTACAACTTTTTTTTTGATGAAAATTTTTTCTTTAAAAAAGTATGACTGCAAAGGCCCAATTCATTGACTAACTTTTTTAACTCTACAAGTTTTTTTCGAAAACTTTAGCATCTATGAGAAAAAAATATATAAGCTCATGTAAAATAGCATTTTATTAAACAACAGCCAACCAAATTATGATTATGAGACTTCTACAACTAAAAACAAAAGTGAACAAACAATTAACAAAAACCTGTCGAATATCGACAATTCAATTATAATACATGTTGAAAATGACCGCCTTCAGCTTCAATACAAGCACCTACCCTTTTCCTCATAGAATTGCGTATACGATGAAATATTCCTGGAGAATTTCTTATAGTTTCACACCCTGCTACAATGCGGTTTCGCAGATCATCGATATTTTCAACTGGGTTTGTGTAAATCAAAGATTTCAGATATCCCCATATGCAAAAATCTAAAGGATTAAGGTCAGGGGAGCGGGCTGGCCAGTTTACAGGTCCTCCTCGACCTATCCATTGATTGGCATACACCTCATCCAGGTGAGTTCTTGCACGTATACTAAAATGAGCTAGTGCACCATCGTGCATAAACCATGAATGTTGCCTAATTTGAATGGGAACCTCTTCAAGAAGAACAGGTAATTCTTCAAGGAGATGACAATATGCTTCACCATTTAATCGTAGCGGAAGAAAATGGGGACCAATTGAATGATTATCAATAATTTCGAGCCACACGTTTAATGAAAATTGATACTGATGATTTCCTTCAAAAAAGCCATGAGGATTTTCGTCAGCCCAAAGGTGATTGTTGTGAAAATTTCTAATACAGTCTCTTGAGAAACTCGCCTCGTCAGTAAATAAAATATTACCTAACAACTGTGGTGCTTGGCCAATCATATTAATAAGCCACTGACAAAAAATCACACGGGGTAAAAAATCTCGAATTATCAACGCCTGCACCCGTTGAAGATGATAGGGATACAACATTTGTTCTTTTAAAATTCTAAAAACAACAGAATGGCTTACATGTAGGACAAGAGCTATTCTCCTGGTACCAGTTTCTGGGAATTCTTCAATTGAATTAAGTACGGCTTCTTCTACAGCTGCAGTTCTAACTTCTCTAGTACGACCAGACTCATAACTTCTTTTTTCAAAATTATCACGTTCCCGCAAGCGTCGGTGAATAGTTGTGATCGTAGTATGATGGGGTAGTCTACGCTGTGGGTACTGTTCAGCATAAAGTCTTTGCGCTTCCAATGAATTACCGTTAGCACGACCGTATGTAAAATGCATGTCTGCCATTTCCAAATTCGAATATGCATACATATTTTCAATCAACTAATATTTCCTACAATACACAATCATAAAACTTGTGAAACAATAAGATGGGTGACAGAAAATTACACTACACAATCCTAGTGTCAGTATTAATGTTTTTATGCAAAGCACAGGCCACTAGACTTGACGCAAAATACACTCGCGTTAGCTCATCTTTTTGAAAATGCAATGCATTAGATTTTTTTTCTCGTAAATGCTCAAGTTTTAGAAAAAACTTGTAGAGTTAAAAAAGTTAGACAATGAATTGGGCTTTTCAGTCATACTTTTTTAAAGAAAAAATTTTTATCTAAAAAAAAGTTGTAAGAAAAAATATCTTAGGGGTTGAAATAATCAACCCCTTCTAAGCATACTTCAGGGTTGAAAAAATTTCAAAAAGTGTACTCTTATTGACAGATAATGTTTACCAAGTTTCGTGTCTTTAGCTTGATATACAGGGAAAATAAAAAAGAAAAACCATTTTTTTTTTAATTTTCGAAGGGGTGTAACTTTTCCGGGGAGGGTTTTTTCAAAAAATGTTATACCAAACACTCACATTAATTTTCATCACAGAATCACCCCTTTAATTTTTTCGGTGTTATTTAGATACACCCTGTATACACACGAAAAAGAAGTGATCCTGAAAAAGACCCTTGAGTAACTGAGGAACACCGTCTTCTATGTTGAGTGAAGAATATATTTTATTTTAGAAAGGAACGGACTGGACTCACTTTTTCTCTATGTGAAACTTTATCAAATTAATACTTTCTCAGTGGAAAATATAATATAGAAGTTTTTGGAGTAGAATATTATGTGAGATGCAATCAAAAGACTTTGTCAAGTCAAGGTTATTTGAATAAATAAAACTATTTCGAAACCCTCACTCACCATTTGTGTCAATCTTCTAATTCCAAATAGATCTTGAACAAAAAGATTTTATGTTTCATAACTTCTGCAAAATTGGAAGTAATCGAAATTGGTATGAATCTTAAAGGCTCAGTTATTTTCATCTATCAACATAATGAAATGTTAATTATTTGAAATTAAATGTTCATTTATATAATTACATGTGAATTTAATTTATAAATTTGATAAATATTTTTCATGACATAATATAACATACAATGAATATGAAAGAAATTTTTTTTGACTATGAAAGAAATATACGAGGATGTATTGATATCTAGTTAGCCTAGACCAGTTCCCTGCATAAACAAAATATTGCGGTACCATAGCAACGAACAATAACTTATTAGAAGTGTCAGTGTAAAGTTTGTCGTCACAAAAGTAACCCGGAGTTACGCAATAAATTGAAAGAAAAAATATGTCCACCGAAATTGTGAAAACAGAAAAATTGGAGTGTCGAGCCATCATCAGGTACCTGTATTTAAAAGGGTTAAAAGGTAAGCAGATTTACGAAGATATGCTTAATACCCTTGGTGATCAATGTCCTTCGTATGCGACCGTGAAAAATTGTTCTGCAAGCTTCAAAAGAGGTAAATTTTCCATTGAAGATGATGACCGATCGAGAAGGCCAGTTTCTGTGTCAGTCCCCGAAAATATCGATGCAGTTCATGACATGATTTTAACAGACCGTCGAATTGGGCTAAACCGGATATCTGAAGCACTAAATATTTCATACGAACGCGTTCATCATATAGTTCACGTCATTTTGGACATTAGAAAAATTGCTGCAAAATGGATCCCCAAATGTTTGAATGTTGACCAAAAGCGTGCAAGGGTAGTAGCATCGCGTTCGATCTGTGCTTGATTTGAAAACCATGTCAACTCCTTAAACCAAATTGTTACTATGGATGAGACTTGGTTATATTTCTACGATCCAGAAACAAAGCAACAATCGATGGAATGGCGACACTCCGGTTCTCCAAGACCTAAGAAGTTTCGGGTCCAAAAATCTGCTGGAAAAGTTCTTGCTTCAGTTTTTTGGGATTGCCATGGAGTAATCATGATTGATTTTTTAAAAAAGGGTAAAACAATAACTGGAGATTACTATTCGACATTACTGACCACTCTACGGGAAAAAATTAAAGAGAAAAGACGCGGAAAGCTATCCAAAGGTGTTTTGCTTTTGCAGGACAACGCCCCTGCACACAAATCTCATGTTGCCATGCAAAAAACAAATCGTGATTTAGGGTTTGAATTACTAGAACACCCCCCTTATTCACCATATTTGGCTCCGTCCGACTATCATCTCTTTCCTCAACTGAAAAAAAGTTTAAAAGGTCGTAAATTTTCTTTCAACAAGGAGGTACTAAAAGCCGTGGAGGTCTGGTTTGCAGAGCAAGAAGACATTTTTTTTTTGAAAGGTCTAGAGACGTTGCAGGTTCGCTGTAATAAATGTATTCAATTAAGAGGAGAATATGTTAAATATCCTTCTGAAGCTCCAATTATCGACGTTCTTCCAGCCGGGATATAACTGACTTATTGCAGGTACTGCACATTTCATCTTCCTATTTCATAAGTAAAAAAATTATTGCTACAAAAGCTGTCCAAATTTCAGATTACCTTTCGAAATTTTGTCCAACTAGCCACTATCAAGGATCACCCTGAATTGTAAATACTCACGACCCAGCTCCTCTGAGGACCAGTTTTTTAAATCTTGTTGAAGTGTTTGTTAAGTACTAACGTTTTAAAAATTATCTATTTGGTAACTGTCTTCTGGGTTTCACTACTAAATTTCATATGGATATGGATATGTCCTGAATACATATATTTTTTTTAGTCAATTTCTGTTATGTGATATTTATACCGACAATTGGTTTATGAATCTTTGTTTATTGTTATTTTCTTCGAATCTTCGTTCTGTATATGTGAAACATGGAAAACTAGATCCAAAGCGGAAGAGAATTAAGAAACTTGAAGCTGAAGATGTTGTTTTATGAACTCCTTAAAAGTCGCCCACAGTGATCAACACTAGCATGAAAATGTAGGTCCTCTGAAGCCCGATTTCCTCAACTCTTGTTCAATTTTCTGTTAGTAATTAGTACTAGTGTTAAAAATTATCCGCTTGGTAACTCCCATTTTGAGTTTTTCGACTGAATTTTATATTGATGTTTCAGTTTTTTCCTGAATGTATGAACATGTTGTCGTCAGCAGATATGATATATAAACTTTGACAGGAGAGATGAATACAACATGTCATTTATGAACACAAGAAACAAGCAGTGGTTAAACAGACCCTCAAGGAAGTCCGTATATAAAGGGTGACCCAAGGGTGTGTGCATGGTCCATAACTTTTTGTCTATGCAAGCAATCGACTTGATTTTTTTTTCAATCGATATGTTCAACAATGAGTACATTCTGAAAATATTTTCATTAATATACAAGATGTTTCAAAATAAAATACACAACTACGTTCAATCTTTTTAAATAGCAATCCTCCTTTTTTATTCAATTTTTGGATTCGCCACTAAATTGTCAACATAACGCACCCTGGTCTCATATACCTATCTGCAATAGTTTTTGACTTATGCCAATTTATGTCTCACAATCGCGTCGTGCATGGACCCACAGAAAAATTCATAACTTCAGAACCTTTCAAGAAAACTCAACCTACTTTTTTCCAGACTATTCCTCAAGCTTCAGAGCATCTTTTGAAATGCTGGTGAACTTGAAGTCAATGTTCAATCTCCTACTACGATTTTTTTCAAATGACGATTTACAAATGGCAATAACTCGATTTTTTCAATCGCAACACCCTGTATTTTATTACACCATTACATGGCATTTTCTAAGAGCTTTTCGTCAATATAGCATTTGTGGGGTCTACTTTGTGTAGTTTGCGAAATATGTTAAAAATAAGAAATGTGTATTATTTTTGAGGAATCTAGTAGGCTGCATTCGTAATATTTGACAATTTGTATACGTAAAATTGTTGAAAATGAATTTCACTCGCGAAGAATTAGTGAATATGGTCTACTGTATAGGCAAAGCTGACAGAAATCGTTTAATAGCAAGCAGAATCTACCATGAAAAATATCCGGAAGCAAGAACTCCACGGGTGTCTTCATTCCAAAAGTTAAGAGATCGGTTTGAACTCAGTGGTAGTGTTTCATATGCTCAAAAGGAAATTGTTGGTGGTCGAATTGATGAGGAAAATGAGTTGCAAGTTTTATTGATGCTACAGGAAAATCCTCACGTAAGCACTAGGGAAATAGCAGCGGAAACGGATATTTCACAAAGTAGTGTGAACAGAATAATATTGAAACATAAGTTCCACCCTTTTCATCTGAACCTTCATCAAGAATTGTATGGTGATGATTTTGCCAATAGAGTTGCGTTCTGTATTCAAATGAATGGCATGATTGATTAGGATTATAATACTTTAAACAAAATTCTTTTTTCTGATGAAGCAACTTTCAAGAACAACGGTTCGGTCAACAAACACAACATGCATTATTATGCAGTCAAAAATCCTCACTGGTTGAGGACCCTTGAACACCAACAGCGATGGTCGCTTAAAGTTTGGGCAGGAATTATTGGAAATCACATTATTGGTCCCTACTTCTTCGACAATGTGGTAAATGGTGAAAGATATTTACGTTTCCTTCGCGAACATTTTCCGAGAATGTTAGAAGAAGTGGATTTGAATACCCGAAGAACCATGTGGTTACAGCACGATGGTGCGCCGGTGCATAACCATAGTATAGTTCGAGAATTTTTAGATCAATCCTATCCTAATCGTTGGATAGGCCGAGGAGGTACTATTCCTTGGCCCGCGCGATCCCCAGAACTTACGCCTCTAGATTTCTTTCTTTGGGGGTACGTGAAAGAAAGGGTTTTCAGAGATCGTCCGACAACTAAAAATAGGATCACGGAAGCCTTCCGTTCAACTAATGGAGCATTGCTTGCTAGAGTTCGGGACTCATTCACAAGAAGACTATAGCAGCTTGTGTGGAACATGATGGGGACCTAGTTGAGCATTTATAAGTGGCCATTCCCCAAAATTTCTACATGGTTTATTGTTAATCACTCTTTCCTGTTATTGTAACTATTACTAGAATTATTTTCTTTGTAATGTACTCCTGTTTATATTACAATTTCAAAAACATATTCTTTCCATAATTTTAAGAATGTGTCAAATTTCACGAAAGCGACCTCCTAGATTCCTCAAAAACCATCCACATCTCTTATTTTCAACATATTTGGTAAACTACACAAAGTAGACCCCATAAGCCGATATTGACGAAAAGCTCTTTAAAAATGCCATGTAATGGTGCAATAAAATACAGGGTGTTGCATTTGAAAAAATTGAATTATTGCCATTTGTAAATGGTCATTTGAAAAAAATCGTATTGGGCGATGGAAAATTGACTTCAAGTTCGCCAGCATTTCAAAATATGCTCTGAAGCTTGAGGAATAGTCTGGGAAAAACAAGGTTGAGTTGTCTTGAATGGTTCTGAAATTATGAATTTTTCGGTGGGTCCATGCACGACGCGATTTTGACACATAAATTGACATATATCAAAAACTATTGCAGATAGGTATATGAAACCAGGGTGCGTTATATTAACAATTTTGTGGCGAATCCAAAAATGGAATAAAAAAGGAGGGTTGCCATTAAAAAAATGAAACGTAGTCATGTATTTTATTTTGAAACATCTTGTATATCGATGAACATATTTTCAGAATGTGCTCATTGTTGAACCTATCTATTAAAAAAAATCAAGTCGATTGCATGCATAGAAAAAAAGTTATAGACCATGCACACACCCCTGGGTCACCCTGTATATCACCAAATTTGAAGTTGGAGATGTTGTTCTGTGATCTCCCAAAATGTCACCTATTGCATGAAAATGTAAATCAATTTATAGCTGTCAGCTGTTAGTATCATTAAATTCGAATTCGAATAAAGTTCAAAAATTTTGCAGGAGGTTATCAATTACGACATAAGAATAAAATCGACAATGCCGCTTATCTTCAAATATAAGTTGATAGTTGCCAGTCATATATTTAAGCATCAATTATTTCAAATAAAAAATGAGAACTCCTATACTCCATTCCAAATAAGAATACAGTAGGTGGCTGCGGCCAAGGAGAGCGCCAAAGTTGAAAAAGTTACTATACTTTCAGACAGCAGCTTATATGGTATTGCTCTATGTGATACTGGCTTGTATTTCAACCAATTAGCGTGAAGCCCGAGCTTCCAGCACTGTATTCTTATTTGGAATCAAGTATAGAGCAACGATCACCTAATTCAATTGATCGAATGATCGCATCAATTTTTTGAAATAGCTCTAGGTCTTGGGATTATTCGAAGCATCTTCCACTTCGAAAATAAGTGATTCTCAGGCCCATTTTCTCTAAATTAAGAGCTCAATTTATGTATTTCCATGATAATAAAATTCCGCCATGAATATACAATTTTCGTGAACATGAAACTTTCCAAAACGACCTTCTGAAATAGCAATCCTTAACCCGCGCATTAAATACAACAACCCAATCTCCTCCACAGTAATAGGCCCTAGCAACGAAATATGATTCATTTTCGTAAACAATGTAAACAGCAACATCCGCGCATCAAAACTGCCGCCTTCCCGAAAAGGAAGTTCATCAAGCAATCAAATTTTTATGAAGACCGGAAAGCTTTTCGGTGTATAACTCAAGAAGAGCACTCGCCGTCCCTCCAAAGTGTCACAATTAATTTTATTATTTAATGAGAAACTTTCGGTAACGCATAACAGCGTAAGATGATACGCCCCACTGCGTAAAATGATACGCCCAATTTGTCTTCACGGCCGGCAGCATTCATAATTTCCATTACTTCTAGACTCACCCTCTGAGATAAGTGTAAGAATGTAAGATGAGGAAAGATTCGAAGTGATAAAACGGCGGGAAGTGTTTTTAATAAACGATGGAGGATGAGGTGGCTCCAGTTTGCAGTGGGAGATGAGGGACTGGAAACGAGATATTGTCTTGTTGTTCTCCCTTTTCCAAGTAGCACACATACCGGGTGACCTGGAATCAATTTGTCCCCCTGTATCTTCGGTGTTATTCTGTATGAAAGTTTCAAATTCAGTACATCTATTTGATGCAATAAATGTGTAATTTAGCAAATATCAGACAAAATATGATACTACTAGTTTGACAGGAAGAGCATCCAATTTTTTTATATCGAATGAAAAGTATATTTTCTTTTGAAATCTATGATTCGGTGCAAAATTATCTTTCCTACGATATATCACAATCATACTTTCAATACAAAGAATACTGATAAAATTGAGATTTTTTAAAATATTACTTTTTGCATTCCCCTCGTAACGGAACAATGTTAGGGAAGATGAGACAATAGCACGTGAGTAACAATAATTTGTTGTCAAATTTTTTACACTGTGGTTGGTATGCAGACTTTTCCCAATTTTTTTTGTTAATTTTTCAGCAGCAATAAACTTATTTCTTTGAAATGCTACCATGTGCGTTTTTTCATTTTAGTAGAAACTGCCATTATACCGGTTTTCCGCGGAAAGTGGCTCACCCCTACAACTTTTTCAATTCAAAGTCAGCTTCTTCGCCGAATCCATCTACGTCATCATCAAAATTTCTGGGCTGTGAATTTCTATAAAAGTCCTGGACATCTTTAGGAATGAGAGGTAATAAACTTTTTATATCAAATAATTTTTTGTCGGAGATTGGTTTTCCTTCAGGATATAAAAGTTCGAATTTTGAAGAAAAAAAATTTTCTGTATTATTCAGCAGTTTTCTTCCCCTTATGGCCTTTTTTATGTCAACTTCTTGAAATTCACTCTCTTCATGAGTGGACTTGAAAAATATTGAAAAGGGTTTATCTTTGATAATTTTAATTACTCTGGCATTTAGCCTGCTGACTTTGTTGCCTTGAATATCCACTTTTCTATTAGTGATGAGCTTTTCCATTTCTTTGGTGCTTAGGAAATGTTCTTTTAACATTTCGTGAACGATAAATTTACGCTTCTTTGAACACCCTTGTACAATATCTTTAAATTCTTTGAGTGTGTAGATTCTTATTTGATGTTTCAATGCACTTACGATTTTTCCAAAATTAGAGTAATTTGGCAAATAACTGTAGCCGGGCATCAGATATTTGAAATAAATGGTTTTTAATGCTTTGTTTGTTTCTAATACACTTTTCAGAAACAAAACGATTTTCACGTTCCTGTTCTGACCACCACAAGAGTCGGACCATAGAATTAGCTCTTCAGTCACAGGTGAAAGGTACTGTTCAATCATAACTTTCAAGCATGAACCAAACTCTTGTGGTCCTCTTCCAGCGATATCTTCTTTCCATATAAAACTGTACGGCTGAGTATTGGATCCTTGGTAAATTCCTTCATTGTATACAGAAAGCTGTCTTTCATAATAAATTATGTTGGTTGGCAGTTTTGGAAATCCAAGAACTTTTTCTATGTCGTAGGCAAGTGTTTCTGTTGTAATATTTTCTGTCGATCTTGTCAAGTCACTTTTCATAGCATTTCTTGCTTGTTGTCCAAGAACAAGAACCATGCGCTTTAAATTTTGGTTTAAAAAATCCAAGCGACACATTATCTCGATTGTATAAAAAGAACCATGCGCCATCAGCAGACAACAAATCATTTTCATTAACTTAATATGTCCCTATTTTTTCCTGGGAAACTGTTAAAATAGTAACTAATACTCAAACTTCCACTAATTTTAAAACGAGCATCAGTATTGAAGTATGAATATTAAAATAATCTACAGATCTTCAAGTTCAACATAACCTCGAAAAATGTACTCACCTTTTCAGCAACATTTACAGCACTATTCATGACACTATTTTGTTGCTTCGTTATTCTAGCTTCTTTTACTACCATTGCTAGTAATTTTTTTCCTCTCAAAGACATTTTCAAACACAGGATTTGAAAAACAATGGGGAGCTGCACGTGTCGTAAACCGGTAAAGATATACAAAAAGAGCCATGCGCCAAATATTCATGACTACCAGAAACCAAACGCCAACCAGTCGCTTGGATCTTTTCCAACAAGTGTCACGAAACCTGTTTTACCGGTTTGTCGGTTGGTTCGATAGTTCAGAGAGGGAGCTACAGTGTATATATCGACTGGATCTTTTACCAGTAACTAAATATAGTTGTTAGGAGGTTACTTTTAACGCAAATTTTGGGTTTTGGCGCTTGGTTCCTTTTCCAGTATCGACCTCCATCTGTGAAATCACTAATTTCAGCCCTAAAATGTTGAGAATAATACAACTACACTGTTCACGTTTAAAATTTATTTAAAATTTTGTTTTTGAATTTGTATTACTATTTTTATTCAAATGACAACATGATCGCTCGTGCGGGATCAAATTAATCGTAATAAAATGGCATTTTTTCCTAATACAACGAGCCAACATGTTGCCATAAAAAAAAGTTATTCCAATTTTAAATATTTAAAAAAATTTACATATCACATACATATTAACCGAAAACAGTGGAGTTGTATTCTCCCTGAAATTTTAGGGCTGTAATTAGTGAGTTGAACGTACCCATAGCATTGCATAGTTTAAAAAAAACATAGATACAAAAGAGCTAAAATATACGAGGTGTTCCATTTGAAATTTCAAAGTTTAAGTCACTTCCGGAAAACCGAAAGTTGCTGAAATTGACTTATTCGTCAAATAACGCAGTTTTGAATTTTATGTAGATCCTCCACATTTCATTCCATTACATTCAAAAACAAGAAAGTTATAGGGGCGAACACGAACACCCACAAAAGTTTCTTGCTCGTGGATCTCATTGTCTTCATGCAATGAAGTTCGACCTTTATTTATTGTTTATGTAAGTCTACAAGAAGTAGAAACATTAAAGGAGTTTAGGATATAACAAAAACAAATGAATATATAAAAAGGGGAAGAAACAAAAATATCAAAATTTAATAGTTATTTATGCAACAAGTGCAAAAAGTGAATGTTTATTGTACTCGACGTGAAATTGTCCGACGAGGCCGTTAGGCCGAGTTGGACAACACGTCGAGTGCAATAAACAATTTTTGCACGAGTTGCATACAACATTTTTTTTACGTTCATGCAAAAAGCAAAAAATGATTTATTGAGGTGCGGCACTAGGTGTAGGAAAATGAAAAGCGCAACTTGAATACTTTATTATTAATATCGATTTGCATTGAAACAATTCAACTCAAACTTTATTTTTACCCTCAGTGTTGAAAGTGAATGAACAATTGGTGCAATTTTCAATATGAATATTTCGTAGTGAAGTATAGTTGTCGTCAAACATATAAGATAAATAAAAAAAGCCGCAAAAAATGGTCTTATCTTTCCCTGGAACGTGCCACATAATGTGGGGGCAAGTGGTGCAAGAGTTTGAAATAGCTAGTGCATTATAGGTAACTTCGCCATGGGTAAAGAATTTTTCAATTGCATCAAATTCATTATTGACAGAGGATTAATTAATCCAATTTTATTTAGATTAATGAGTACATAGATACGAGTAATTCAAAAAATATATGCAGTATAATGATTCAATTTATCATTAATGTAAAAGTTATTCAACAAAAAAATTACAAATAAAAGACATTCTTGTATATACAGGGTGTTCATTCAGTACTGCATTCTTCACGACTCAACATCTGGATTGTCAGGAATTCAGATATTTTTGTTCAGATAATTTAAAAGTGATCTAGAGAAGGGAATTCTCAAATAAGTGCATATACCAACATGGTCTTCCATGAAAATAAAAAGGGTCAGCTTCACGTGCAGTTATTTTTCGATTCCCGACTCGCACTCCCTTCGCGTCACTCTCGGAGCGAAGTTGCATGCCAAAATACACGCACATTCAAATATAGTACTCCAACTTCATTCCTCGAAGCTTCTCGATAGCTAGTGGGCCTTTTTTCGCGATGTGTTCTTTACATTCAAAGAGAAAAATTGCATGTATAAAATTAGAAAATGAAGATTCCAGAAGAAAGACACAGAGTATTGGTCCAAAAATGGTACTTGCGCCGAAATCACATTAAGACTACTCGAAGCAACTATACATGTCTTCTCGTTACAATTCAATTCGACTGTTCTTCTCTACAGTCGGAGCGGCGCGGGAATTGTCCCATCACTTTCAGTGGAGCGATGGAGTGTCACTTTGGAAGTCACGAAAAACTGCACGTGAAGGGCCCACTTAATTTCAACTTTCCAATTGATCGCTCTGTGTTTCATTTATATGAACTCTCTGTAATTCTATGTTTTCAGATTGAATAGTGCGTTGCCACGCTATCATTATTTATACAGATTTTATTGCGAAAAATCACTTCACTTTGAACTGGAATAATACTTTCGTGTTTGAAGATTTTCTAATAGATGATATGCACAATGTGTGATTTTTTTCTGATTGAAGCTCTCAGTGTGGTATGTCAATGATCAATTGTGTTAAAATTCCAAAATTATATTTATCATATGGGTGTCTTGAACGGACTTTTCATCCGACACAATTACATTAAATTTTGGTGCCAAATATAGTTTTCTCGATTTTTATCGGTGATTTCTATCAAGTTTTAGTGCAATCATATATTTATTTCTTACATAAAATTTAATGTACTTTCATACCCTAAAATAAAAATTGGGAATATAATCAATATTGGACACTGGCATTCTGTTTCGTACAATTATATATTTATTCATCTGCTTTTGGGTATTTTGTGACTCCCTAAAATATTCTGAATAGCTGGGTGGGTGAAAAACATACAGTCTAACTCCCACCATCCGGTTATATCTCATTTCCACTGGATGTAATGGATCGCCTTCGTTGGATATCTTGAATAGTATGTGATTGGTGATCCTTCAGTAATTAAAGTAAATTCAATATTAATTTTCAACTTTAACGCCCTGCATCTCAAAAACGAATTGTTGTCTTTTACATGTTCACCTATAGCCATTATTTTCTGTGCAATGTGAGAAATTAATGAAAGGACCGGTCCACCTTAGGAATCATCCTGTATGAACAAATATTGTGATAGTCCTCACATTTCCTCCAAAAAAACCAATCACAAAATATATATTTCTGCCAAAAATGCATAGTACCACGCCATACACACCTTATATGGTAATCACATGAGAATATTGGCTAAAATCAGTGTGAGTCAATATCAATACTTACATAACTTCAGGAAACTACCAGGAAATTAATTCCTATTTTGTCAATAACCAAACAGTTTTTCAGACTAAAATCGCACTAAATCAATAAATAAAATTATTGACATCTCTACCTTTATTCAAATTATTCCACCTATCGCCCCCACGTAACACTTAGCGCGGAAGATGTAAAGGCCCGCACAGCAATTAGGAATGTTTTTTCCATGCAGGGTCGGGCGTAGTTATAATAGAAATTACAGCTGTTTGCGGTACGCCCAGCTATTAGCAAATTAGATTTCGACGGGGCAGTTGTTTACCCAATCTAAGGATACTAATAATTATAAAAATGGATGATTCTGAATACAAAAGTTACAGTGCTTTTGTTAAATTAACTTGAATAATCTGCACGCATCACAATATTTAGCGGCATATGTACAAGTCCGACCCTGGTTGGCGGCATGGGAGTCAATTTCATGCTAATCGACCATTTTTGCGCCTTTTTTTATTTATCTTATATGTTTGACGACAACTATACCTATTGCCAATCTCACAGAATATCTGCTAAATATGTAGTAGGTTTAAACGTTTATGTTTGTCATGATGACAGCACGTTGAAGTAGAATGACAGATGAGTGCAATAAAAACTTTATTGCACTAGTGCAATAAAGAACTTCTTTTCCACTGAATATAGTTCAATAAAGTTTTGCTTTTTGCATGAATGTAGAAAAACAATAAACTTGATTTGTAAATTTAAACGGGTAAAACCATCAAAATGAGTTTACTATTCAACAATAACAAATGAATTTAAAAAAGTTAACGGAAACATATAAGCAGCATTTTAAAAATAATGAACTGGAACAATTTTGTAAATTTATGAAAGTATACCAATAAAAACATCAAAATAAGTTTATCATATAACATTCCAAGGAAAAATCGTATAAAAATAACATAGAACAAAACATGTAAGATTTATGAACTGAAGTCTATATGGACAAAATTGTCAGTTTTTGAATAACTCATCAGCAGCCATTTGGTTAGCCCTGCTATTTATTGTTTAATGGCAACTTTTCTTTGAGTTTAGTTGGGATAAGGAGTGATAAATGTCTGACGCTGTACAATTACTTTCTGTATTCCAGAAACAACTGCTTGTTCCCTATAGCGGGTTTAAAAGCTGCGTCTTTTTTGTTGAACGGTCTTTTTATTTTTGTACCAGTTGTTATCTGTTTATAGAATAGTTCTAGCGCCAATAGTCTAGTCTACAAGAACTATTTTGGTGAATTTATCTTCAAGGGCACCAAAAATTATTATCCAGGGCTCATTCGATTCGGAGTGACCTTTAATTTAATTGAAATTCTTATTCCCGTCAACCGATTGCACCCCTATGCGCAACCCTCAGAAGTCACCGAAATATTTGTGTGAGCTGGGGAAGAAGCAGCCCATAACTTTCAACGTGTGATGTCATTTTTAGTTTTTCTCAAAAATAGATCAAAGAAATTATTTTCAAAAAACTTTTCTTATATTGCACCGACCTTTCATTTCAAGAAAGTATAATCGTTGTAATCTAGACCACAAGAACTATTTTGGTGAACTTTTTGAAAAATTTGAAGGTGCGCCGGGAGAAATTGTAAAAGTTATAAACTATTTAGTGAAAAAAAAGGAGGGGGTTTGGTTTTTTGCAAATATCTCGGAAACTATTGAAGATATTCAAAATTTGAAAAAAGGTTCTGAAAGAGCAGGAAATTTCCTGAAAAAAACTCCATCATTCCGGAACTTTACCACAAATATTTAGAATTTTAATTCAGAGGCGATAAAAGCGGGTGATGCGAGTCCCGCGTGCGCTGACTGATACGGACCCTCGAACAATAATAGTTATTTATGTACCAAGGGTATAAATAGATGTTTATGCCCCGAGGGCGACGTTTTACGAACCCGAAGGCATCTGGCCTGAGGGTTTTTGAGGGTATACACATCTTTTTATGCTCGCGGTACATACATAACTTATGTCATACTAGGTCGTTATTGCAATACAAATCAGTATTTAAAAAAATCCGGTTTGTTTGAATTAATAAAATTGCCATTTTATCATAGTAGACACTATCGTTGCTAGGTGAATGTTGACCAAAGTAAATTTCATAAAATCACAATAATTTTTATGTGTCAAAGTTAGAAGTCAAAATGAACGAAGATTTTGGAATTCTTGTCGAAATTATTTCTCTTTATGCCCGCGCGGGCCATAAAGTGAACTTTATGCCCGCACGGGCATAAAGCACGACATTAGATAGTTGATAACTAAGCAATAAAAACACAATAATGAACTAGTATGACATAAAAATAATTTTATCCCATTAAATATCAATATTAAGAAATTAGAAATTCTACCTACCCTTTAGACAATTGGATAAACGAAAATCCACGGAAAAAAAATGGTTCCCGTAATTATTTTATTACATATGCTTTTGTTAATTAACTAGTTTTTCCAAGTTTCCAATTTACATACAAACCCTTATAATTGTTATACTAAGAACATCTTATTTGTTTCACTTCTTGAAGCTATTCTTGAAAGGCTTTTAAGGGAAGATCCCCATTGGAAAAATAAAAAAATTTGTTGATTTTCCACTTTTTTAATAACAATCTAAGAGACTAAAAAATGAAAAATGCAAATAAAGCAATTAATTTTTTTTCAATATATCAATTTGTTCGTATTTTAATTATTTAAAGTTATATAAAAATGATTTTTTCATATTCCTTACTCTGATTGTTTAAATAATTGTTATATGAGATTATTTATGAGGTATTTGAATTTTTGTTTTTGGAATTTCAATCAGCAATGATTATTAGGATCATTAGGAACAAAATCATTTATTAAAAAAAATGTATTGCTTGAAAACGCATTTGTTGATTAACTATTTTTTTTGCTACCAAACATTAATATTAATTTTTTTGTTATTTTTGGCAGTATTTAGAAAAAAAGTGACGTGAAAATTCATTTGTTTATAACAAATTGTTTATTAAATAATTAAAGAAAATATAAATAATTTTTTTAGAATGTCGAAGAGCAATGGAAATTATGATTTAAAAATAAATTGTTCCTTAATATTAATATTTGGTAGCAAAAAAAATAGTTTATCAACAAATGCGTCATTAAGCAATAACATTTTTTTAAAGAAATGAGTGTTCTTAAATATCATAATATTTATTGCTGATTGAAATTCCAAAAACAAAAATTGAAATATCTTATAAACAAAGCATTCGTTCAAAACAATTTTTTATGTAACTTCACATAATTAAAATACGAACAAATTGGAATATTGAAAATAAAAGTTCATTGCTTTATTTGCATTTTTAATTTTTTAGTCTCTTAGATTGTTAATAACAAAGTGGAAAATGAGCATTTTTTTATTTTTCGAATGAGGATCTTTTTTAAAGCCTTTCAGAAGTGAAACAAATTTGAGGTTTTCAGTTTAACAATTACCACGGTTTGTATATAAATTTGAAACTTTTTAAAACTGAGATAATTACGGGAAGAAATGTTTTTCCATGGATTTTTGTTTATTCGAATGTCTAAAAGGTAAGTGAATATTTTTTATTATTGATAATGATATTTAATGGTTTAAAGTTATTTTTATTTATTGTTCAATGGTCCGTATCAGTCAGCGCACGCGGGACTCGCATCACCAGCTTTTAGCGCTATTTTCGCCACTAAATTAAAATTCTAAATATTGGTGGGGTAACTTTTCAGAAAATGTTCTCCTCTTTTAGGTTCTTTTTTCAAATTTTGGATATCTTCAATTTTTTCCGAGATATTTGCAAAAACCAAACCCCCTCCTTTTTTTCACTAAATTGTTTATATCTTTTGCAATTTTTGCCGGCGCACCTTTTCAAAAAGTTCACCAAAATAGTTCTTGTGGACTAGACTACAACGATTATACTTTCTTGAAATAGAAGGTCGGTGCAACATAAGAAAAGTTTTTTGAAAATAATTTATTTGATCTATTTTTGAGAAAAACTAAAAATTACATCACACGTTAAAAGGTATAGGCTGCTTCTTCCCCCAGCTCACATAAATATCTCAAAGACTTCTGAGGGTTGCGCGTAGGGGTGCAATCGGTTGACGGGAATAACAATTTCAACAATTCTTTTTAAACAATTATGAAAAGTGTGTCAAAGTCGGCTCTAGCTAAGAAGTCAATCTCTCATCTCTCAATTCAATTCAGAAAAGTGGTTCACTTAAAATCTTCTGAAGTTAAATTATAACTATTACTTACATGATATAGAAAAAAATCAATATATTTTCAATATCGTTTTAGATTGGCTTTGTAGCTGAAGACAACCGGCATACAAATTATATAACAAGGGACTAAAGTGAATGTTTTAATCCCGCACGTGATGTTTTATGGCCTGAAGACTCGTAGAGCCCGTGGGCCAATAATCACGTAAGGGATAAAATATTTCTTCAGTCCTGGGGCACATACGCTATTGTTTGCACTTCCCAGTATTATGACTTTCATATTTTGATGATTTTGAATTGATATAGCCGATACTTGATGAAAATCCATTATACTCGATATAATGAAACTATGGTTCATATGATTTTCACATAAAGAGGGTTTACAAAACCTCTTTATGTGAAAATCATTTGAACCATAGTTTCATTATATCGAATATTTTGATGAGTTATATAAACACGGCACTTGGATTACTGAGTAGGTAACGTTATAGCAACAGTGTCAACAAGATTTTTCAATTCAGTGACATTCCAATTAATGTTGACAAGGAATCGCCCATTTAGTTTCAACAATTGTAATAATGTTAGTATCACTTACAATGTTAAATCAATCAATGAAGATTTATAATGGAATATTTCCTAATTTTTATTCTAGCTATTAATAGTGTTGCTGCAGTGAAGTTTGATTTTTACTTTATGTCCCTAGGCATTTGAAATGCAACTTTATCTCCCTAGGGACTGAAATATACATTTTAGTCCCTGTTATACTTCAGTCCCAGAAGTGCCAATACATTTTTATGGATTTTTTGTGATTTCAACCTTCCACTGTCAGTATTGAGAAGGATCACGAACAATGCCGAATTCTTCAAAATGATAAATTTCATTATTTTATATTCAGTATTTATTTCACAACTCCCAAAATGACCAACGGAACTAGTTCTGTTTCAATGTAGATCCCATCAAACTCCACATGCGCATGTAAAAGGTATTTCAAAAATATTCCCCGATCGACAGAAAAAACAGGAATTGCATTGCTCATAACATAATTGGTTGGAAGGTCCCGTGGCGGTTGCAGACGTATAATTCTGGATAATTCTATCTACCATGCGTCCTCATGAGGGTTGTGAATCTGATTCGTATGTTCGATTATACAGGAATGAAATTGGATCCTATGTGTAGTTATTCAACATGATTTTGCAAACATGGAGTTATATCAAAATGAAGTAGACTGTCAACTCATCAAGGCTGGTGTTAATTGGCTTCTACTGATCCGGTGGAATCCATGCAAATTTCAGGTAATCAACATTCAAACGTTTATTTAAATATGTTTTACATGATGAGGGTTCGGAAATTTCAATATACTGCAGGGGAAAAGGAGTCTAGAGAGATATAGGTACTTTATTATCATAAGATATTTTACTAAATAAACCCTATCGATAATCGATTTGATATACTCCGAATCTAGGGTCCTTGACATTCGCCAACTTAATTTCTTCATCTAATCTTGCTTTGTTCAAAAGTAAATCTGATCTTTGGAGACTGGAACATTGTTACGAAACAAGTCAAGAATCCATTTATTTCAGAACACTGCTTGCTACAAAACCTATAGGACAAATTTGCCTTTCATATTTGGTACCAACATTTTTCCATTTTATTCCTGTAGAAATAGAATAGAAAAGAAATGTTTTATAGAGGATTGGAAAAAGGCTGAAAAATTAATCACCTAATTCAAACAGACTGATAGCACTTGAGCTTGTGGAAGTTAAAAACAACTGAGATTTCATTCCATTCCTGTCCAATATTCAAATGTCTCCATTCAATTATTTCTCAAATGTTCCTTGTACTTTCATGTTAAGAGAGTTGTGATTCTTATTTTGTGTATTAAGTGACCACTGTGTGGATCGTTCACTTACATGTGTATTTTTTATCTAATCTGTAGACGTTATAGAATCTAATTTAGAATCCAAACATAATATTATAATAATAATAATAATAAATATTTTATTCCTTAAAATGATCATTTCACAATGACATAGGAATCGTCAGATTGAACATGAAACACATAAATGTATAAATACACAATACATAAATTACTAATATAGACACAATACATGATAGACAGTAGATCTACGCGGGAGTGAATGAGTACTCAAAATATTCGTCGATGGAATAAAAACAACGCTCCAGAAGATATTCTTTGACCTTTCTTTTGAAGGTAGAAATTAAACGTATACTCTTTATATCTGGAGGCAGGCAGTTGAATAACTTCGAACCAATTAAAGTGGGTGACTTTTGAAACAACGTTGTGCGGTGTTGTTGTGATTTAATAAGATTTCCATTTCTTGTTGGATAGTTGTGGCACTTGGAGTTAGTTTCAAACTCAGACTCGCGCTTTTTTACATAAAGCAAACAACTGTATATGTAAATAGATGGTAATGGTAAAATGTTTTTTCCTTTGAAAACAGGTCTACATGAATCTGTGTGACGAAGACCGTATAACATACGTATTATTCGCTTCTGAGCTATAAAAGCGCGAGTTATGTTATTTCCATTGCCCCACAGAAGTATATTGTAGGAGAGAACAGAATTTACCATTGCGTGGTAAACATCTAATAGATTTTTCTCGTCCAACACTTTCTTAAGTTGTAAGAGAGCATAAAAACTGCTGCTGATTCTCTTACAAACGTAATTGACGTGAAATTTCCAACTCAAATCAGAGTCAATGTAGATTCCTAAAAATTTCGTAGTTACTGATGGATGTATTGCCACCTCATTAATTTCAACATGTATGTCTTGTTCAATGTGTTTTTTTCCAAAAAATTGAACCAGCACCGTTTTATCTGCATTCAGAATTAGTCTGTTAGAGCGACACCATACTGAGAAGTTCCTACCTATCATAATGAGTTTGTCTTGCAGTTCAACGAGACTATCAGCTTCTGCTGAAATAGAGGTATCATCAGCAAAAAGAGATAATGATGTTGTTCCTATATGTTGTGGTAGGTCATTTATATAAATCAATTCGCTTCATTCCTCATTTTACGATACTATTTTCTTTGACTTTAATTTATTTGTGGTTTTCTGTTTATTTGTAAAAAAGTTTGTTATCGCCATCATCATCAAAGAATTATATTACCATTTTCCTATCCCAATAAACATATTATTTTTATATTATTATATCCAGGGCCTGGAGTCCATAATAACGAACAATCAGCATTCAAAATGTTGAAAACAGGATGTCCCAGGGTTCTTTTCTGTGGCCCCTCCTAGTAAATGTGTCGTTTTGCTGATGAAAGCACACTGATTTGGTCAGAAAAAAAAATTTGTCAAAATCCAGTTATAACAAAGGAACATTTGGAAAAGCGGGCAGAAAAGTGTTTCTCTTAAAATCTTTTGAAGTTAAATTATATTGACTGCATGATATAGGTAAAAGTCAATATATTTTCAATATCATTTCAGATTCGCATTGTGGCTGAAGACAACCGCCAGAGAAGATTTGCTCTACAGGAAATAAATAGTTATTACAAATTTTTTTAGCTGCATTTTGAGGAAAACAGGATAATGATCCAGATCTCTTCCAAATCCAGCAAACAAACGAGAAGTATTTAGATTCAACTTGAATGAAAAGAAAGGAGTGTTGATAAAAACGGTAAAACGGAGATTTTTGTTTATGATTTCTTGTTTTATTTGCAATTTTATACATTTTGAATGTTTTTTCTTTGCCTCACATTTCGAAGATTGAAAACATATTGGGGAAAATTCGGAAATACTCGAACAACTGTGGGAAAGTATATTAATTTCTCCATAAAAATGTAATATTACCAAGAGCACAAGAACGAAATTAGTGTTTTAGACAATTCATCTCAAAGGACGAAGATAAAAACTGATTCAAACTCATAGTGCCTCCTCCCTCTCGAAATGAGGCTTCTGAATATGATAATGTTCATTAATAAATATTTTTCAATAATAATCTTCCGTGTGTATGGATAGATAAAAGTTTTTATTGGTTTTAAGATCCCCACCCCCACCCCCTATTGAAGTAACATCTGATGCTACATTGAAAGCAAAATATACTTTGAAGAATTGATAGTATTGGTCTATATTTTGTAATCAGAGTATTTTACCTATGACCAAGTTAAGTTTTTCTCATCTCATTTATTTTTCTCAGTGTGGTATTTAAAGTCATTGATTTTTAACCACACGGAAAAAATGGTCCAAGTAAAACGTTTTCCTGACTTTTTTCGATTGTGGTAAGAAAATTAATACCTATATTAAAAAAAATTACCCTTTGTCTTTAAAAAAATGAGTATTCTGAACGCATGAACTTGTAGCTATAATATTGTTTACATACAGCAAGTGCTTTGAACATTAGATAATTCACTTTGTATAATGTCAGGTCAATATTTTACTAGCGCTGGAAAAGTGTATATTCATATTCATCTACTTTGTGTTTCTGAAAAGTATATCATAAAAACAGAGACTTGTGTTACAGGCATAATACAACAGTTTATTTGCAATAGAGCTAGGTGTTCCTACGATAATGAAACTGTTCACCTACTTGTTGATATGCGACCAGTTCGGGATCAATCGGTAGTAACCGTTGCACTGATCATCTACGTTTTCGCAAAACTGGCCTCATTCCAATTCCAGCATTTGAGTTAGTAGTTGTATGTGGGCGTGTTACTTCGTGTGCCGGAATTATACTATTGTTACTGTTGTGAGTTGTGTGAATAGTGTTAGTTTGATTTATGTATTTTACTTGTTGGTATGTAGAATGTGGATTTTTACCTAACATTTCTAGAATATTGACATTTTATGTATAATAGAATCAGGATAATTTTCCCAAAAAACTGAACAACAGTTTTGTTTCAATAAAAATATTAAAAATGTACATATTTTTATTTCGTTTCTTCATTAGGCATCTTTTATTTCCAATTTTCAGAACGTTTTAATTCTACATCATGTTATGCATAACTTGGGTTTATGATCATAATGAGGAAAGACATTAGCATTAGCATTCAGAAGAAGTTCCAGATTTGGACCAAATGGACAGGAATCATTTTATCAAGAGACTCAGATATCTCCAAACTATAAGAGATAACTTGAGACAGATTTCAGAAGGAATACCTTGCGGAACTTACTCAGACTGGTCAAAAGCCACGAGGTGTATTAAAAGTTGGTGATAACGTCTTAATCGAATGGGACAATAAAAAAAGGGTTAGTTGGCCATTAGGAAGGGTGATGGAGATTCATTCTGGAGGTGATGGTATAGAAAGAGTGGCAAAGGTGGAACTGAAAAGCGGAGAGCTGATTCGTCCCGTTCAACGACTATTCCCATTAGAGGTAACAGCAAATGAAGAAATGAAAATAATGAGGAACAAGGATCTTCGACAGAGTGTACAAGAAGAGGAAAACGAAAACGCCAAGGACAACAAAGGAGAAGAGAAGCAAATTGAAGAAAAGGAAGAAAATTAAACGAACGAACCCATCGAGAAATTCACCAGATACGGAAGAAGAGTGAAGTTACCCGATAGACTAGGTTTTATTTAATAATTTCAATTTTCCTCTGGTTTGGGAGGATGTTAGAATTTATAGTTCATTGAGAACGCTTTGTATATTTTGGAATTTTTAGTTAATTGAGAAAGCTTTGTATTTTACTTTTTCATTTTCTACTATGTTGTCATGGAAAATTATTAATATATTCTAGAAAAATTAGTTGATTGATCTGTCACATTTTGAAAAAGTTATTCATCATTAAAACTCGAAAACTTCTATTGACTCGTCTTTTTACAACTGTATAGTAGCAACTAATATATTTTTTAGTAGATTTAAGTATACGAGTTATTTGAGAGTAAATTATTCTTCATCAATGGTAAATTCACTTGTCACTAGTAGTTATCAAACTGAGCACCTACTGCAAATGAAACGTAGATTGAGGATTATAAAATAAAAAGTTTGCTTTTAGTACAGAGTTTAATATCGTTTTGTGTAGGTCCATATTCTGTGATAAAACTAAAAAGTTAGTAGATGATATTATAGGTCTCACACCCGCAGGTTAAGACCGATTTGACTTTATCTTGTTTCTTGCCATATACGGTATAACTAGCACTGTTCAAAGGTAAACTCAAATTTTTTCCAGCGTCTACTCGAGTTGTTACAACCACTTATTTCCATTCACCAAACCATCACACAGAACAGCAATCATATACAGCAATTCAATGATACCCAATACCCCATTATGGAAGTGCAATGAAATATTCAAACCTCCAAATGAACCCGACAGAGATATCGGAAAATTCCAGACAAATCGCGGTGTAAGACCTGAATGCAGTTCGTTTTCATTCCCGGCTTTTATTGGCATATAAATTCAGGATGTATGTACCTTTGGAGGGAATCGAATAGATACTGCTTCCTTCGGACTTTCCCTTTTAAATATCTTCCTCGGAATATTATGAGGAGGATTTATCAGGAATAACGGCACCGTAGACAAACAGCGTTTTAACGGAGAGGGAATTTATGAACACCGGGAGAGTTTTGTGTAATGCATGCAGGTAAGAGTCGCAGGATTCCATGAAGGAGAGAGGTTGTGAATTATGGTTTATGAGTTTATTTCCTTGCTCTTTGCGTGGTAATGAACATAAAGTGGTACGTAGGTACACTGATATTTGGTAGTATTTCCAGGAATATTTTTATTTCTTTATTGTTTTATTTTATATGATTAGCTGTTAAACAGGGAGTAGCTGAATGGGTGCGAATGTCGAAATTTAAAGTAAATTTTTCATGTAAAATAGTAAGTAAAATATCTCTTCCTACGACAGTAACTAAGCTTTTACGCACTGCTGGCAGTGCGTAAAGTAATACTTTTTCGCACAAGTGCGTAAAAAATCACCTGTGCGTAAAATCATCAACTGTGCGAAAAGTATTTTTTTACACACTGTTCATACATTCATGCATTTTTGAAAAATACAGTATTTTGCGACAAATATAACTCGGAAGTCTTCATTTGATAATAAGACGAAAATTCATTTCATTAAACATTACATTCAAATTAATGATATAATTGCTACAATTTGGCAATTCAATAACTGTCGAAGGAAAAACTTTGTATGAAACACTTTCTTAAAGGGCTTTTTTATACTCGCGTGTTTGTTGAACTTCACGCTCATAGAAAAAAGTCCTACTTTACGAACTTGTATCATAAATAGCTATTTTTTCTTGAAGAACTGTCATTTTGTGGGCGTATTCTTTCAATGAATTGGCTATCTATGATTCTTTTTTGTGATCTTTTAAAGGGATAATTGCAACTTTTTGAAATAAAATAAATTGTGATCGCTTAATAGACGGGGCAGGATGCCTCATCATCTTGAAAATCTCAAATAACTTAGGGTCTCTCATGATATTGAAAAATTAAATAAGATAGTTGAAAAAATAAGTGAATGATATTTTCATCTTTTGCATTTGTCACAGAACTGTCGAAAGCTAGATTTCGGTTTTCCTGAACATCTTAGTGGCCCTATATTCCAGAAACTTTTCAATTTCTTGTCACTTAAATTCCATCTGTATTATTGTTATTCAAAACACAGTCGCAAAGGCATTTTTACAAAAAAGTTAGTTTTACGAAACTGATTCCGAAAGTCTGAAAAAAAGTTAAATATTTTTCTAAAACTATTCATCTGTTCTTTTTTTTTAATTGCAAGAAAATCCAAAAAATATTTCAACAGAGAGACGTGAACTATTGCCGAAAACAAAAACTACTTAATTTTCAGTGATCTCATGTCTCATGTTGAAACGAAAAATCCCATTTCTCAATTCGAACATTTTGAGAAAGGTTAGAGATGAAGCAATTTTGCGAACGCCAATTGATTCTGAATGGTCGAATTAGTATATAGGTACCAATAAATTGAAGGAAAACAAAATTAATCGAAAAAAGTTTTAGGCTTCTAAATATCACGAAAAATGCAAAATCGCCAGTTCCACTCAAAATTCGCACTATACAGGGCAATTCAAATTCGACCCCCACCATTGGGATCTTCTAAACTACAGGAGATACGCCGAAGCTTGAATTGGGGCAAAGTTGCTTATTCTGGTGCCTAACAAAGTACTGTTTTGAAACTTGAAAATATCGGGAAATATCGAGAAAAAACTGAAAATCGGAATTTTCGTTTTTATTTTTTCTATCGTTATTTGACAACATAGCTCAAAACCAAAAGTACACTTTCATTGATACTTTTTCAGCAACACGTTTTCATGTTCAGATTTACTATCCGACGTTTCGTCTTCTGGCATTCATCATCAACTTTTTTTTTCTGTTATGGGCGCTATATTGTTTTTTAATACAGAAAAATAGTGATTCTCATTCTGATTTCATTGGTGTTTAATTTGTTCCCAAGTAGCACATCTATATTGGTAAAATATTGATACAATATTGTGAACATATTGGCGAAATATTTGAAATGCAATATTGGCGAGAAAAAAAATGTGAACATTCGGCGATATTGGTCCAATATTACTTGAATAATATTGGCGAAATATCCTTGAACTGATATTGGCCTCAAAATGTTCGGCGATATTGGTACAATATCGCTGATACAATATTCTGACAATATTGGCACAATATTCAAAAGTTATATTGTCGAGAAGTAAAATGTGAACATATTGCTATATTGGTCGAATATTGTTTGAATATTTTAGAAATAGTTTTGGTGAAATATTTTTGAAGCTATAATGGCCCCAAAATATTTATCGATATTGGTACAATATTTATCGATATTGGTACAATATCATTTGGATATATTGGTGGATGTCAATATACCTTGGGAAATTATTAAATGTGTTTTAGTTGATGAAGGTGACACCAGAGTTTGCTTTTTCATCGCCATAACCACTGAGTGAGCTGACTTGAAACAAGTTGTGAGAAGTATTTAACATACTTTCGTAGGTTTAAGAAGACGTTCCATATGTAGAGCCACCTAGCGGATTTTTATCTAGGTTTGATCATGATATAATTTCAATATGTTTTATTGAATATTCGGCCAATATTCAAATTTCATCTCAATCTAGATGTAGGAAACAATATGAAGACAGTATTGTTTTAACGATATCGATAAATATTATTGAACCAATATTGACCCAATATTGATTAATAAGATTTGTTGAATATTGGCGAAATGATATTCAACCAATGTGTAATCGCACTTGGAGATACAATATAGTTTTTATTCCTAGAATCGATATTAGGGGAATATTGGGATTGCGATATTTATTCTAGACGTTAAAAACGATGTGAAGACAATATTGTTTTATCGATATTGGTAAATATCATTCAACCAATATTGACTCAATATCTGTTATTAAAATTTGTCAAATAAAGTGGAAATGATATTCAACCAATATTCTAACAAACTTGGAAATACAATATAGTTTTTTCCCCCTATAATCGATATGAATGGAATATTTGTATTGCAATATTTATTCTAGATGTGGAAAACAATATATAACCAATATTATATTATCGATATTGGTAGAAATTATTCAACCAATATTGACCCAATATTTCGTGTGATAATCTACATTCAAAACTAGTTCAACCAATATCCCACCAATATTATTGATATAATATTGTTTATTGAATATTCATCCATATTGGACCAATATTGATTTTACATTTACAATATATCTATATTGGCCCAATATGGAACCAAGATTCAGCCGATATGATGTGCTACCTGGGTTATGATTTGTACTTCTGAAACCACAGATATTAAAAGAAAACAACTTCGTCTGAGAAGGTCATGACTCCATCGAAAAATTTTGTTTAATTAACACTATTTGTCAGAACTCATTGAACATCATAAGTTTGCACAAATACTTCAGTCGAAATGTCCTCATTCTCAAAAGAAGAAAAATGAGATATGTTGAAACTTTATTATAAATTTGATAGGAATAGTACGAAAACAACACAAATTTATTTTGAATTATATCCGGAAAGACAACAGCCGGATAGAACATTATTCGGAATTTTGGGCAAACACTTGGCTGAGTACGGTGCGTTTCAAAAGACAAGAATGAAATCATGAGCTTGTAAAAAATGCACAGAGAGTATTACAGTGACGGCCTTCCTCTTGAATACATAACCGAGCTCGTCGTCTCATATTATGAACAGCCCTAACAATATCCCTTCTTCTGATAGACCTGAATTGCGTGATGGTATTGTCTCTAAGTTTATCTACTGTATCATGTTCTTGCTCTCCATAGATTCTGTTCTTTAAAGTATCCAAAACTGTAAGGTCAGGTGACCTTGCCGGCCACCTCACTGGTCCAGAATTTCCTAACCACCTATTAGGAAATCTTTGGTGTAAATATTCGCAAACTACTCTTTCATTGTGTGGAGGAGCCCCGTCATGCTGAAACCAGCAGCTGTTATAATTAACAAGGGGAAACGTATCCATATATTCTTCAGATTCGTTTCTTAAGAACCGAAGATAGGTTTCCCCATTCAAAGTATTAGAGAAGAAATGAGGTCCAAGTATTCGGTCGTCATAAATTCCAGCCCACACATTCAAACGAAACCGAACTTGTGGTCTGACTTCTCTGAAGTGTCGTGGATTATTTTCACTCCAAATGTGCTCATTATTTCTATTAAAAACACCACAGTTCGAAAAAGTACTTTCGTCGGTCCAAATAATGTTTTTCAAGAAGTTTTTAGGGTCTACCCTATTCGAGAGCCAGCTACAAAATTCCATCCTTCTCTCAGGATCACCTTGATGTAATTTTTGTGAAATATGTATCTTGTAATAGATAAAGCGATTCAGAATGATCAAATCAGTATATAATTTGAAATTCAAGTCAAGCTGAAGAGAATTACGTGAAGAAAGTTGTGAGGGATAGACCTCTAAAAATCACGGAACAAAAAAATCGTCAGATCCACTCGAAATGCACAAACGTAAAAGTTTCAAGCTGATTCCAGAAGTGTATGATTTGCATTTGTTCTGATATAAGATGAGACCTGAAGGAAATAAAGTTGGCTGGATATAAATCATTTCAACTCGATTTGAAATTTTCAATTCGAGAATGGGTAGAGATAGAGCAATTTTGCCAAATCCAATCGATTCCAAATCGGTATGTACTGTGAATTTCAAGTCAGTCGAAGATAATACAAAATCACTCGAAAAAATTTGTAAGGCCTCCAAATATCACGAAAAATATGAAATCGTCAGATCCACTCCACTTTCATTTCTCAAATTTCTTTAAAGCTGCCTGAAATGTGTGTTTCAAAATGGCGAAATGCTCTCAATATGTTTTTGCCTCATTCAAAATTTGCCAGTTTATGTATATTGGAAAATGTAATCTACTTCAAATTTAGTATGAGTAATAGTTTCAAATATGAAATTATAAGCGAAAAACTAAAGAAGGCAGATAATTTTGTGAATATCTGAAAACACACTAAGAAATTTTATTGATTAGGAACTTGAGAATCAGATTCGGCAGCCCAAAAACGAAGGAAACAATAAGAAAACCGACAACTCAATATTTGCAAAGTTTATTGATACCGTAGGTCCAGTATCATTTGATTTCATTCTTAGATTGATTTCATAGTGGTGCCTGTATCTATATTCCACCGGTATCTGTAGATCTGTAGGTTTGTTGAGTAATTTATACAGTTATATGCAAACCGTGAATAAGCGTCTACAGCGGTTAATTATATGTTTACTTTCTTCTGCTTGTTTGTATTCAACAGGTGCATATTCCTTCAACGCCTCGTTGTTACATTTTTTATAGCGTGTTTGTATAGAAGTCGGTGTCCTGTAATCAGTTTCGTTGCTTCCATGTTAATTGAAAACGTTATGCCCCCTTTCCTGTTTTTGCTTTATTGTAAGCAGCACTGGTCTCTTGATAGCTTTTAGGTGTATCATTGTCTCCGTGTCTGTGCTCCATTGTATCCATATGTCTGCTGGGTGAGGTGTAAGTTGTTTGACTTCGTGTATTTTTTGAGGTATGTACTTGTCCATACACTCTATACCCCATAATGTTTTGATTTCAGGGAGCTGTAGAAGGAAGAAAACAATTTGATGAGATTGACAATGTATGCAGAACAATAAAAGTCATTGATTTTGATGTTCCCCAAGGCGCAGAACTGGGTCCAGTGTTAATCAGAATGTACATCAATGACATCGTCACTCACCACAGTGTGGTAGAATAACAAGTTCATCAGAAGATACAGCTATTGCGCAGATTGATTAGATTTTACTGAAAAATTATTAATTTTCAAATGGTTAAATTCAAAATTGTGCCTGAAGCACACACTTGCACACGGGTGAGATAAATTGGTGGACTAAGCCAGAGAATGCAAATAAATCATGATTTTCAAAAATTCAACTGTATAAAGATGAAATGATGTTTTGATCATCCAGATTTGAAAAGAGATCTACGAGATTTCAAGTAGAAATAGTTTTTGCCAATCGTTAACATGCTCGACGTGTTGAAGGAGAAAATGGAGGAAAATAGAAAACACAGAAAATGCAATCACAAATATATCAAGAGGAAAGCTTGGATTACCGATGACATCAACAAAATGGGCAGATTATTCGGAAAATACAAAAATGACCTGATATGGTATTGAAGGAAGAATATTTGAATTACATATATACACTGAATTGTTCAAAATAAGAAAGTAAAAAAAGTTATTATAGTGAAAAATTTGAAAGCAATATTACTAGTTGTAAGACACAGTAAAAATATTGAATTAAAAACAAAATAATAAAGTAGTAAAAAAATCATGAAAAGAAATGGCCAACTCACAGATAATGAAGAAAAAATCTATGAAATCTTATTTATTCCTCTGAATATAATTTTTTCACGCCATTCAATTTTTTTAAACAGATCGTTACCCCCAGTGAATTGAATTGAATTGAATCTTTATTGTTTATAGAAACATTCAGTTTCATAACAAGGAGTACATTACATGATATAGGCAATTAAAGTAAACAAAAAAAAAACAAAAAAGACTATAAAATAAAGGGAAATACAGTTACCACCAGTAGTAGAGGTGAAAAAATATATAGAAATAATCTAAAGTACCAAAAAAGAAATATACTAATAAAAAAAACACCATAGGTAGATACATATATATATATATATATAAATATATAATATATATATATATATATATATATATATATATATATATATATACATATATATATATATATATATATATATATATATATATATATATATATATATATATATATATATATATAAATAAGGATGGATTTAGCGAGGGGCAATATATACACACATATACATATGTCTCCTAGCTGTTTTTCACAGAAGTTTCAATCGTTTAATATAAAGGACCTCAATTTCAAAATATTCCAAATATGAGTGCACAGTTTTTTTGCTGAAGAGGGCGTAATATCCTTGAAGAAGCTCACCAACTAATTCAAATTGGAGAGATTTGGAGGCTTCATCGTGACATAGATTGGGCAATCGAATAAGAAGTGGTTAATTGTTTCATACGTATTTTGGTTGCAGATAGTACATATTTCAACAGAATTTATTCGATAAGAAGCCTTGTTATATGTGAACTTGATGGCGTATTTACTAGCGAGCCTGAGTTGAGCCAGGGTGCGCGTGACTGTAATAGGGATTCTCATGTGAGGTACTGTTGGGTGCCGGTATTCATATCAAAATAATTATAAAATGTTAGGGAACTTGATGATCCTTGCAATAGAGTTAAGTCATTTTAACGTAATTTATCCAAGTATTTAGTTAATAGAATTTTTTTGTAACCTTTTAGCATACTACTATTCAAATCATTTATGGCGCAGTGGGAATCTACATACTCGAGTTGGCGTTTGAATTGTAAAGCCCAATTATATTTAGGACAGCACTCAATGGCGTTGCTTAGATCGGTTTGACGAAGAAAGCATATTTTCGGCAAGGGATGATCTTCCATCTCAAGAATCTTTATAATCCAGTTCAAAGTATGTTTGAAGACAATATAGCTCAATTCAACAAGGCCGGTCTCTATCCTGACTGCATAATCAAGTGTAGTTGAAGACAATTGCAGTAGCCTTTTGAAAAAGTTAAGTTGTACTCTCTCTAAGACTTCAGAGTATCTTAGGCCCCACACTGGTACACAGTTTATCAGTACACTTTGCATCATTGATTCGAATAGGTGAACCCAAGAATTCCAGCAGTCCATTCTGGCGGAAGCCATAATTGGAATTACGGCTCCTGTTGCCTGTTTCGCCTTTTCTGTGGTGACACTGGCCTTCTGTCGGAAAAATGACGAAGTCGTAAATGTAACACCAAGTAATTCCTATAGGGTTGTTTTTATATGAAAATGAATAAGCGTTGTTTTTGGGGGGGGGCTTCTAGCGAAAGGAATGATTTTTGTTTTCTTCGTGTTAATCGTTATCATGTTCTCATCTGAATATTCTTCAAGAATTCTCAACTTACGCGAGAGATCAACTTCTGAATGGGCCAAGATGACAAGGTCATCCGCATAAAGAAGCATCAATAAACTATTTTTGTTGTCAATATTCAGACCTTCAGTTCCTTTTCCGTAGAAATATTTTTCTATGTCTGACATAAATAGAGAAAGGAGTAGCGGGCTAAGTGACTCTCCTTGTAAAATTCCTGTGGTGATGACGAACTGCTTCGTGTACCCATCAGAGGCTTTGATGGTAATTGTCGATGAGTTGTAAATATTTTAAAGTGTAGAGATATATCTTGAGCTCAGGCCTGTTTTATAGAGTTTATGCCAAAGTTACTTATGGTTTATGGAGTCGAAGGCTCTTTTATAATAAAAAAATAAGGCAGAAACTTGTCTTTTTTTGAGTCTTAGGTGGAGCTGTACTGTGCAACGTAGAGAGAATACATTGTCTATACATCCTCGCGATTTTCGAAACCCCGATTCACATTCAGGAATTATATGAATATCTTCTGACCATGTACGCATTCTATTTAGTAAAACTTGAGTGAAAATCTTAACTACACAGTTAATTAATGTGATGCCTCTATAATTCTCGGGATCATCAGTGGGCTTTTTTTTATCGATCATTTTTAGTATCATTTTACTCCAGTTGCTTGGGATGACTTGCGATTGGAAAATGTTATCAAACAGATTTGGGAGGTACATAATCCAGTTGTTCGGTAAATATTTATAGAACTCGTAAGTTATTTTATCTGTGCCTGGGGACTTGTTATGCTGGCCTTTATTGAGAACTGTATAGATTTCGAGGGTGGTGAAGGGTTTATCAAGGAAAGGGTTTCTAACGTCAAAAAATATTGTATTGTCAATAATACGCGTTTGAGTGATGTTTTCATAAAAATTTTCCCACACTCTTATTAGTAGATTAACTTGTGGGCTATAACTCCGGAATTGTTTAAGAGTGGACCAAAAAGTTTTTGCGTTTATACTGTTTGCTAGTATATCTATCGTTACCCCCAGTGTGATATTTATGTTTCCATGTTTCTATGTATGTAGCATTAAGCTTCCTTTTGATATCTTCAGGATGATTTTATTATAGTTTGATTATTTTATCAAATTTTACACGATAATTTTATAACTCGCGTGAAAATTTCAATTTATCTCGATTTCAAAATGTGTTAAACAAATAATTATATTTGTTTATTCTTCTTGGAATCACCAACTCGCCCACTCATAGGCACTGCCTTATTGGGTACTTGTTAAGTTGAAAATATCTTTGCTAGAATATGTAATATTTCCACACCGAAATGTCCTTCCGAAATGTCCACTTGAAATTGTTAATTGAGAATGTTTCCCTCTTCAACAGGAATCCCTTCCAAGAGCATCTTGAACGATGGAAAGAAGGTACTAAAGTTTGTCTTTCAGTAGCGAATAATTCCACATCTGATATTATAAACAATCTGTTCATATTTTCGAAAAAATCAAACTTATTATTATTATTCAATCGACAAAACCATAGAGCCAACTTGAAACATTAAAGAATTTTGCCATTTTCTGAACAGTCGTTTGAAAAAATACTTTAGGCACACTTGATTTTTTTACGCTCGCGTCTTGAAAAGTATTACTTTACACTGCGCAAAACTTTAATGTACGCATTGACGTAGAAAACATATAATCAGAATCAAACGAGTAAACGTTGCAGAGGAAGTATTTTGTCACTGACGTGACGTCATTCAAAATGATTTCCAAAGCATGATTGCCTTCGTGATGGATCGATATGAATATATCTTGTGTTCTACTGCACCGTGAACAATTTTATGACTACGTGTCCTCGCCATTACTGGATTTATGCTCAAATTTAATAGAATTGAATTTTTAAAATGCCTGTAAAAGTTCATTCAATTTTCCAGCAGCCCATATTACTAAATTCAAGCAGTTATAGTTGACATAAAATCTTTATGTTCGCTATAAATAATATAGATGTTACATGCATCGGTAGTTGTTTTCGAGATAGTTGAAGGAGGAATAATGTTGGTAGATCTTCCAACTTAGCTCTCCAAAGCTTTTGTAAAACATAAATACTATTTTCTCAAGGCATTATCACAGATCAAATATATATTATATCAACGGCAATTGATATATCAACCAGTCAGTTATTTTTCACAAGTGTAATATGTGCCAAACAAACCATCATTTGTTTTTGAAACATCGTTGACAAAAATTATAAGGGTATAATTGGGGCCAACTTTCGGTATAATATTTTTTCATCAGAATTAGTGAGTAGACAAAAAAAAACACACATGAGGATAAGTCAGCAACAAGGAAAAACATTTTATGTTGAGCACATTTAGGACATTGTCTAATAAATTTAAATCAAAATAATACCGATGAACTCCAAAATCTCGAACTGGAAGAAATCGAAGAGTTCGAAGATGAACCCGAAGAAAACTAAAGTTGCATCAGTTCTGATGAAGAAAGGCGACCTACAAAGAAAATTAAATCGAAATGGAACTATTTTGATGTTTATTTTTCTATATTAGACTGAAATGAAACAGTTTTTTATTTCAATTTTTAAAAAGTGACATGTACATTATTTATGGAGAATAAAAATGAAATTCTGAAAGAAGAACCTTCGCATTTTGAATGTTGAATCTAAATGACATAATATTACATGAAAATTTATCTTGTTCATCATTTTCAACCCATTGATTATGAAAAAATTTTTTTTTTTGCAATTGTAACGATATTCTTTCATACGAGCAATACATTTTGTTTATGCCATCTCAACGTCGACGATTTAAAGAAGAGAATTAATTTTGATACAGCATAAAAATTGAAAAGTTTGTGAATCAACTTTATATTGAGAATCAAGCTTTTTTTATTTTAATTCGTTTGCAATCAAAATATTTATATTTTGCTTTAAAAAACTCATCTTATTTAAAGCACAGGAGAGAACGTTTTCACCAAGTTCCTTTTTTTTTGGAAAGAGATGAAGATGTGAAAAAGCAAATGGTTTGCTATTTTCCAGTAACCCCTTTATCAAATTAAACAGGCAGGTAGAAAGGGGACAATAAAGGTTGGATAATGTTTGAATGTTGACCAAAAGCGTGCAAGGGTAGTAGCATCGCGTTCGATCTGTGCTCGATTTGAAAACGATGTAGACTTCTTAAACCGAATTGTTACTATGGATGAGACTTGCGTACATTTCTACGATCCAGAAACAAAGCAACAATCGATGGAATGGCGACACTCCGGTTCTCCAAGACCTAAGAAGTTTCATGTCAAAAAATCTGCTGGAAAAGTTCTTGCTTCAGTTTTTTGGGATGGCCATGGATTAATCATGATTGATTTTTTGGAAAAGGGTAGAACAATAACTGGAGATTACTATTCGACATTACTGACCACTCTACGGGAAAAAATTAAAGAGAAAACACGCGGACAGCTATCTAAAGGTGTTTTGTTTTTGCAGATTTTTTTTTTTAAAGGTCTAGAGGCGTTGCAGGTTTGCTGTTATAAATATATCCAATTAATAGGAGAATATCGTCCCCCTCATCACGTAGGGGCGTAAATAACAAAAAAGTGCAAAATTGAGTTACGCCGGATTAAGGCTTTCTTGCAATGTACTTTTCATCTCACGAAGTGGCGTAACTGTATCTCTTATAATGCCGTCACAAATAGAACTTATGTTCATGGCGTATCTGCCGATGTCAATACAGAGAACTTCACGTAGAGGCGTAAAATAGATACGCCTGTGCGTCTGACAAAATATTTGATAGTGCCGCTGAACTGATAGGGCGTAACTGACACCATAATATTATGTTCCATCTCGTATGCAATTATAACCTCAAAAATAGAAGTGGATTCCATTGCCTCCAGTTCGTTTGTTGATTTTGCTCAAAATGGACGTTGGAGAGATGGTTCGAAGAATGTGGTGTCTTCTACAGAACTCAAAACTCTGAAGTGCAGTTTGATAAGTGTATATAGGATGTACTGTCAAAATGTTGTACAAGAAACGGTGGTATTATGGTGCAGTTTTGGCGGTTGAAATGATGGAATCTGGTAGTAAGGAACCCAGCTTTGATTCTGAAGACGATATACCACTGGTGAAACTCGAAGAGTTGCAAAGCGTATCGCAGTCTGCTGACAGAAATGAAGAAGATTTTCACAAAAGCAATATTGTTATTGAACAGAACTGTAATAGAAGTGATTCTACCATAGACAATGTTCAAGTGAGCAATGTAATTGAGTCACGAGACAATCGCAGTTATGATTTACATGGTTTCAGAAGAATAATACAACAAAAGAGCTATAAGAAGCGTTTCGTAACTTGCTGATGGCTGTTTTGGGCAGAATTCTATAATTTCAGCAATGTTGATGTATTCTTTAAGCAAATTATCATCTTTAGGGAAAATATATTTACGTTTTTTTGAAACTAATCATGGCCAAAGTAAAGGTGATTCAGTACATGGTGCTATTTCCAGTGCGATTTCTGCTGCAGGAGACCTTACATTCCTCCCCAGCTTCACCATATAATTCGTTTAGCACGTAGAAAACAGCCATATCTTGTTGTGCCAATGAGTTATGGCGATTTCAAAGATCTCAAGTCGTTTTCAAAAAAACTTCGAATTATAACAATTAGAAAAACCGAAACAGGCAATGTTATGTAATGGCCGCGGATGTTATGGAAGTAATGGTGACCGAACAATATCCCAAGAAAATATTTCTGAAGACCAGCCATCTTAAACAGCATATGACTCCATTACTCTGAAACGTTTGAAAGATGATAATATATCTGATATACAACTTAATACATTGAATCTTGAAGCGCCGAAAATAAAAAAAAAGATTTAATGTCATTGTGTAAAGGAGTAACACCTATCGTTCGACTGCCAGAGTTTCAAGAATTTTTCAGATCATTACCTTATGACCAAGAGTGAATGAATCGTTGATGTATCTTTTACCATGGTATTTTTGTTTTTTCCCTGTTACAACAATAATTAAATATTTTGGTTTCATGAAATCTTTGTCTTTTACTAATTTCATCCATTGAGTTCTCTATTGCTACAGTAGACTTATCTTACAGAACGATATGAATGCATTCTCACGTATGGGCGTATATGCAAAATTTTTGTTTTAAAAAAAACAAAAATTTTTAAAAAACAAAAATTTGTACATTTCTCATATCACATCAATGTAAAGAACATGTTGTTCCTTTTGTAATGCTAGAATATTATTTTGAAATATAACGTATTAAGATCTACAAGGTGATTAAATTGTCATCAATTTTCGTTTTTCCTTTCTCCAGTAAAATATTCAGAAATCAGATACGCCGCTACGTGATAAGGGGGACGATATGTTGAGTAATAAAATATTTTGACATTGAAATTTTGTTTGGTTCTAAAGTAGGCTTAGAATTTTTCAATATATCTTCGTATGTAGCTATCAAAGTCATTACAGTTTGTCTGATAATATCACGCGGAAAAATAGTTTTGAGGAGGTGACATGTGGATGAGTTCTGTGTCAGTATTATCATACGATCGTTAGTAGAAAATGCAGCTACCCAACGCTTGTTCCACATTTCGAAATTCAAAATCCATCAACACGCAACAAAGGCCCATAAATAAAAAGCTGCCGGCTGAACATTTTTGAAATATGGGATTCCATCACTTTGCATCGTTGATGAGCACCCATTGTTTGACTTACAGTATTGCAATCCGCGGCGGCTGTTTTCCTAGCTATAATTGAAAACCGGGAAATGGACAGGAAATTTCGTATAATGGCAGATTAATATTATATAGTAATTGAATGACAGCTCCGACATTAATTACGGTTGAATAACGTAAATTATTGCGTATTCAGCTAGATGAAGTTCATCGCCAATGACGTGGCTGATTCAATAAATTGATATAATTGAAAGGGTTCGATTCGATAGTCATTCTACCATTGTTTCACCGTTGCAGATGGTGGATGGAATCAATTAGAACTTTGACTAGTTGGATATTTATTCATCTATGGAATTGGGTGAACATTAGTATAGAACCAGAGGCAGAATCAATTGTGGTTAGAGGTAACAAACTGCTGTCACCAACAAGAAGATTTTTTTATTGGTCACAAGGCACGGTTGCTCATTTAACGGAACCATGTTGAGCGCCCCTTGTTTCAAACGTAAGAAAAAAGTAAAAACGAAATATCGGTTCCCAATAAAATAGGACACTTGACTAGGTGGTCAGTTTGAAGCCAAAGTGAAAAATATTTGACCATGTGCCTTTACTCTAAAGAAGTGTTCAAAATTCAGAAGCAATCCATCAGAATAATCTGTGTTGCGGGTTATAGGGATTCTTGTCTACCATTATTCTGCCAACTCAGAATCATGCCTTTACCAACTCTGTTCATCTATCAGTCTCTGCTCGAAATTCTTGGAAATAAAAAAAAATCTCCTGACTAAGTCAAATTTACATGACTATAATACACGCAACGCATATCTGATTGGGTCTCGAAGATTTAAATACAACAAGTCTTTCTAAAACTCTATGAATGTTGATCTTTACAAAAATGTACTTCCTACCACATTGAAAATTAAAAATCAATCCACGTTTAAAAACTCCATCAAAGGAAAATTATTACTTCACTATCTCCGATTACATGGCTGATCCGCCCAGGATGTGATTTGATCCAACTGTCTAAAGGTACGGTTCCTTCCATGCGGCCGTCGTGCACGGCGGCCGCAGTGCGGCAGCCGCAACCTACTGCTATACGTGTTTTTAAATGTACATGTTTCCTTCCAAGCGGCGGCCGCACACGTCAGCCGTGCACGACTGCGATCGTTGCGACGGTACTGCTCCAGAAGCAGTGCAGTCGCAGCCGTGAGAGAGTTTTCGTTTTCCTCTGTGGATCAGGCGTAGCCGGAAAAAAAGCGCAATTGAAAAATCGCAAAGGAACGTAACGAAAAAAAAGCAATGTTATATAAGCCCACAAGAAATATTCACACGTGGAAAATTGTACTAATGGATTAAATCGCACAAGGCAAAAACCTCTCATGTATAATTGCGCAAATAGAAAAAAATGCAAACTCATATTATAAATTAATTTTTAAGGAAAACCAAATTTCCAAATAATAAGAAGGGAAGAACTGTAACGATTACACAGAAATATGAACTACTGTAGAATAGCTATTGTTCTTAAATAAGACAACTTGTTTGTTTCATAATCCTTTTCTACTTTTACAATCGCGTAAAGTTTTCTATATTTTCTCTCATGGATTGCGCATGTGCCGATGGAGGTGTCAGCAGTAAAGGAAAAGACGCATTTTCAACTTGCAAGTAAGAGCTTGCTAAGGTTAGGTTTGTGTTTCAAGTGCGAGCGAAAAACTAATTCACGCATTTTCGACTCGCAAGCTAAGTAGCTTGCTCAGGTTAGGTTTGAGTGTCGAGTGCGAGCAAAAAGTAATCCATTCATTTTCAACTTGCAAGCTAGGTTAGTTTGCTCAGATTAGGTTTCTATCGGCACATGCGCAATCGAGGAGCCCTCTCAGGGATTTAACGTATCGTCTGCATTTGGCCTAACAATCACATAATTTTATTATCGGAATAAAGCGCACATCATTGTGTTTTTTGCTATGTGCGCATTACATGAAAGGTTTTTGGCTTGTGCAATATACCACATGTGGATATTTCTTGTGAGTTTATTTCTTTTGCATTTTTTTCAATTGCGCTTTTTTCCTAGATTCGTTATTAGGTACCAAATTTGGTTGTTATTTTAGATCATCTTTTATCAAGTTGAAAATGTACCTACTCAAACTGCGACTTGTTCAATTTGAAATATTCCCTATATTTGACTCCATCCTCAAGCAGATGTCGATTAATTATTAATTTAACAAAAATACCCCTCTCTTCCTCTTTTTCAATATTGAATTGCTCTTTTCCAAGTCGATTAACTGCAGGAAGCCGGAGAGATCATCCTTCTTCACTTCTATTCTACTACTGGGAATTAGCACTAGCGGCGGACAACCGGCCCCGTCCGCCGTACGCATGGAAGAAACCATGAGTTCGACCGGCTGTCGCATCCGGTCGACGCACTGCGGCCGCCGTGCACGACGGCCGCATGGAAGGAACCGTACCTTTAGGTTATCAGATATTTTACGTTATCCAATACATACTCATTAATCTTCAAATATTTTTCACTAAGATTTTGTGGAATATCATATATTCATCCATACTAACTTCAATTAACAATAGAAAAGCATTCGAAAAACTACCAAATTAACATCGTGTGGGTGTACGATTTTTTTTAACTGATGTCACTGCTATGTGGATTGTACAATTGGTACATCGTAATGTTTACTTACGTGTACACACAATATTTTATTTTTACTCTATTTCAATTGTGAACTTGTACATTCTATTCTGCATTTTTTTGTTGTTTTTGTTTTTTCTTTTATTTTTGCATAGCTTGTACAATGGTCATATTCACCTACCTACCCATAAAGTTCTGTCTTCTGAGCATTTACAACATTCTTTTGTTAGACATATTTAGATTTTGAATATATTCAATTCCATTGGCGTAATTGCCAAAATTCCAGTGATGAATTTTTGCACTCAACACACTTTGAGATAATAGTTTCCGACCAATTTTGGGCAATTTTTGAAGAAACTGAAAAAACTTGAAGAAACTCCAAACAAAACTGCATGGCATCATTTCAAACGCCACTCTTTTACCATAAACAGGGTTGAGATTAAAAAAATGTTAGAATGTATGTGACCTTGAAAAGAGAAAACATATGTTTATCAATGAATTGTAATCTAACAAGAGACTTTAGCTTAACTGAAGTTGAAACTCACATAATATTTGGTTCCATCGCTATCATCGACGGCAATCTATGTTGGTTTATTTTTCATTTTTATATTTTACCTTGGATACGGTTACTTTAAATACACTCCTAACGCCCTAGGGTGTTATGAGCGTGCATTATGGCCCTAACGGCTGCTTATGGTACGAGAAGAAATAAAGAAGAAGCTACAACAAAATTGTTCATTTGGAAAATATTTCAAACAAATTCACACAAAAACTCAACAAACTGAGTCAAAATTAAAAGTGCATTTTTCGAATTATGTGAAAAGTATGTGACCAAAAATCTTCGGATTTTTCGAAACTGTAGAAGAAAGAACTTGACCACTAGTACTAGGAGGTTTTTTTGTGTGTGTGTGTTGGCATCAAAACATATTTTGACAAAGCTGTAGAATTCGATAAAACTATTTCAATGTCGTATTCCTGTGGTCAAAATAAGACTCTTTCTACATGCACATGTGTCTTAAATTTAAGCCCAAAATTCAACCCCAAGAAAATAGTGAATCAATCATTTGACAAACGTCAAACTTAAAACTGAATCAAAGAGCTGTTTTACAATTCAAACGTCAGAAGCGTCAAAAGAAAGAAGTACAAAGTCACAACCCACTACGTATTCCAGTTTTTCACTTCAATATTTCCTTTTCATTCATCAGCGATTTTCTAGAAAACCGTTAGCTGATCAGAAAAAAGAATAATTTAGGTTTTTTCGTGGCCAACATTATGGTGATGTTCGAATTTAATTTTTTTTTGTGAGGATAGTGAATTTTGACAATGAAAACTGAGTGAGAGGTTTGAAGCAAGAAATAAATTGAGCATCAAAAAACCCAATGTCTGTAAAATTTCCTAATAATTGATGCGAAATTGTAGCAACTATTCAAAATTTCTGTAGCTTTTGGAGGGAATGTATTTTGGAGAAAATTTTTATAGAAATAGAAGGTGTTATTATGACACCAAAAATACGCCCTTGGAACATTCATATTGAATTTTGCAGCACCCTGTACATAGCTGCTGACAGAATATAGAAAATATCTACTTTTCTTACTGAGCCAGAGTCCTTATTGCTTATTCATTGATACTGTTTTCAAACATAGGCTATACTTACACCACAGACAGTTATCTACTTTGTGACTTTATGTTTATTCTTGAAAAAAAAAATTGTTATCGTCACCATCATCATAGAATTGTATGTTACCATTTTCTCAACCTGATAAACTTATTATTATATTATATATGTTTATACTGTACAATCGACTCAAGTCATTTTTGAGGTTCTAAATATCCATAGTCACAGGTAAGAGTTATGTGTGTAATTTCCTTCCCGCTTCGTATCTTTGGACGGAAATTTTTCACCGAAACCATTTCGGAAGATTGATCTCCTGCACTTACAAGGAAATTAAATCTTGTGTTTCACCTTTCTATGGTTCCTTCGTGTGTCGTTTATCTTAATACAAATGTTCGGAGCTGGAGTTGCTCAGTTAATCCCAATATCACCAAATACTATATATAGTCAGCCACATGACAACTGGCACATTTTCATTTGTATAGACACAAACAAAATGTTTTATTTCGACTCAAAGATAATTATTACACATTTGCTTTTGAGTTCACTCCAGCTGATAGAAAATGACATATCCCTGTCTGCTAACGAGTGATTCAGGAGTATTAGGTACCACAAATAAATTTTACCACTTACAAGTTTTAGAACAAAAAATAATGCTTTTACATCATGTAAGACTAGGTTCAGTTTCAACAAATGATCGAGCGTTTTTTTTTTTTTCAATTTTGTCGATCCAGAGAAAGAAAATGACATTTCTCGGAAAATGTCATTTTTTGCGTAAAGATCAGAAAGCTACTTTGGTAAGGGGTTGTAGAAAAGTATATTCTGTAACAAGGTTAGAATGAAAATTCGTTGCGAGTGGAAAGTCCACCACGAGCATCACGAATTTTCATTCTAACCGAGTAGCAGACTATACTTTCTCCACGATCAAAGATAGGAAACGTGACAGCAATAATTTTGACACTTACTCAAATTTTGCCACTACGATGACAATCAACTGCGTTAAGGCTAATGTTATTATTGCTAACCAGTGTGAGAATATCATTCTATCACAAGAGAGAGAATGTAAATACATATAAATTGCATGGGGGCAGAGGTGTTGCAGAATATTTCTTCAATCTCAAGAGAGAGAATTCCAGCATTCTGTAATCAAATTTGATTTCAGAATTGGCAAATTCTGTGATGATCGTGGAGAAAACATAGTTTTAAGGACGCTGGTGACGAATAACAAACCTTGTTAATAATAGCTTCTTTATTTCATTGAAAAATTGTTAATAAAAATTTCACTTTGTTTACAGATACAGTGTCTGAATAAAATAGAACATAGGAGAATTTTTTTTTACATAAATCTACATATAAATATAAATGAAAATTGACAGGCTCATTGTTCACATAGTGTAAAATCCGTTCAAAAATTAGAAAGACTTCACCAATGATAATGACTACAGTTAATTTTTGAACTTTCTGCCTGGCCACATGTACTATGGAATATTTAATATGAGTATGAGCTGTTACAAAAATAGTTGACGTGAAATGGATCTACTGTATTGTCTTCAGTGCATATACCGTCCCAGCTGACTTGGTACAGAGATATTCAATACGCTCAGACCAATTAAGATTGTAATCAATGGTTAGCCCTAGCATCTTACTGTGTTTTTGGTATTCAAGTGTCTTGGTTGTATTTAAAGAAATTGTTTTAATCCAAATTATTGACTTATCAAATTGAGTGCATATAGTTTTGTCTTCGTTCGAACAGAAATTATTTTTATTTACCCAGAAACTGCAGCATATATTTATTGAGTTTGGAGTACACATTCATCATAGTTATCATGTGTGATCTAGATATTAGTATCGTCGACATATGATGCTATAGTAAAACACTTGTTCCAGCTCCTGGTGAAGAGGAGTAGGGCATTTATTATTATTTAGGGCCTAATATGGGCCCTTGAGGTACTCCACTCGTAACGTCTGCGACATCTGAGACACTGTTTTCTATGCTATAATGAAAAGTGCAGTAGTGAATTTGTTACTTAGCCGTAGTTTAGGTTTGTAAAAGGCGCTGAAAGTAGTTCAAAGTCAAAATAATTTATTGTCATGTCAAGAATTGTTCAAGAAGTGAATCATTCACAATTTGTCAGAAACATAATCGAATGTTAAAGTCTTTATTCGTTCTTCTCAATACTTGTGGCATTTTTGAGAGAATTTCAGTTCTTTATTGTCGGTTTACTTCGCGTTTGAAGTAACCCAGCATGATGAACGAAGTGGTGTAGGTCCAATTTAGTTATCCTCCCATGGGATAATCCAGCGCTTCTTGTACTCTAATTTTTATTATAGATAGTGTTATATGCATAATATTTTTTGGTTACCTGATAACCCTACTCCTCGTCAATTATCAGGCTAACAAAGAATGACGGAATTAGGGTAGAATATGATACACAACATGATGACAATGAAGAGTCTAATGGTTTTGAGCCGACTTCTCCATTACACCCGTTGAACAAAAAAGTGAAAATTTATATTAAGTGGAAGTAGAGCTGTATGCACGTGTTAGAACCAATAAAATAATTCTAGTATATTTGCAAAGTTGTTATTTCATTTTATGAAATAGTAGATCATTAATTAGTGCTTACCTGGAAAGTGAGTGTATCAGTGACACTTTTTGAAGGAGTTTTTCGAACTTTTACGTTGAAATTCTTCAGGTAACACTTACTAGTCAGATAAGCTCAAGAAAAATGCAATAAATGAAAAATTGACAACCACGTTGAAATATATGTATTTATTTACACCACGATACGAAGAATGATACACACCTCTCTAAGAAAATTGAATACGATGTGAAATTTGTAAATATGGACCAAAAAACAAAACTTTTGTTTTATTTTGGTTAAATTTGTCACTTTGATGTTTCGGGAAAGCACATAATTTTGAATATTCTGTAATATCAAAATCTTCTTTTGTACTGAGTGTAGCTCTCAGCATGGAGTAATTTGACCACAACGTTGATGCCTTTAACTTTGAAGATGAATCGGAAAAGTATGCAATCGGTACATTTTCAGATCAGAACGTCGTCTTTTTTTCTTGGCAATAATCCATGAAATGTTTGTAAGCGTATTCATATTTTGCATTGGATTTATTTGACAACAAATTTAATATAAGATTTTCAGCAGCATTTCACCAACTCCGATGGTAACCCGCACACCTGGACATCATCATCACTGTCCATTTTGAATATTTTTAAATATTCTTCAGTGATTCGTAGGTATCAAACCAAAATAATTGATGAATCTCTGACTTTTGTCACAACAATACACAGTGATTAAGGAAACGATTTCATAGGCAATCAAAAATTATTATGAATTTTAAAAATTTCCTCATTTAACACTAATATCCTATTTTCCTTAAACCGTCTCATACAGATATCACAATTCACAATAGCTCATCACACACATATCAACATAAAGTAGCAGCTTCATGAGACATGGATTAGTTAACATTCCTCTCATATTTTAATAAAGAATTAGAAATTATCAAGCAAGTTGCAGTGAACAATGGTTATAAGTCGTATTTAATAGATAACCTTTTGTCTGAGAAGCAGTGAAGAAAACAATTAAAGAATTTCATCACCCTCTTATGGACCACCATACGTTCAAAGCAATTACTTAGACCAGTGAACCAAGCAACCAATAGGTTATTTCTTGAAAAAACAAGGTTTCAATATTGCTTTTAAGACAGACACTTTGGGCAAATAAATTGAAAACGTCAAAGATAAAGTAAAAAACCACGAACAGTGTGGAGTCTATAAATCGACCTGTTGTAGTTGTCCTTAGTTTTATCTTCGTCTAACTGGTAGAAACTTCAAAAAAGCGCCTGACCGATAATAGAAACATCTACATTTATTACCCGAAAACCATTCTCACGAACGTGATATCGAAATCCTTTATGATCAAAACAACGGCATGGGACTGAATCTTCTAGAAAGTATGGAGATTCATAAATGGAAAAATTGTCAGAACCTTCCCGATGACCAACTCGAACTAAACAATTCACCACTACTCGATATGTTTTCCTGGAAAGGTTAGACGTAAAAATAATTAGTAATATATTAGTACTCATCTTGGCATGGCATCACACGTGAAAAGGTAAGGGCTGCGTCTTCCCTAGCTCGCACAAGTCTCTCAAGACTTCTGAGGGTTGCGCGTAGGCGTGCAACAGGTTGACGGAAATAACAATTTCAACAATAACGATCATCGGAATTTTATTGGGAGTTAGGTATTACAACTGAACCCTAATCAATAATAATAATATTAATATTTATTTCTTCGGTGCAAAAGTACAATTGAAAAAGTCATTGCACAATGAACAAAGAGAAAGTCAAGTATATGAATATTTAAAAGCATACTATAAGAATATTACGAAAGTAGAAATTATAAACTATACACAATTTATTAATACAAGAAGACAGTAAAAATTAAAATATTCAACACCACATTATTCTGTGAATTGCAATGAATAACTCAAGAGTGAATAGTAAAAATCAAATATGCTGAAGCTGAAGATCTCAGGTTAGTTCATCAGTGAATTCATGAATGTTGTAACAGATCCTCACAAGTAACAATTTTTTCAGTTGACTTTGAATGTTTGTAGAATTCTTGATAGCTATCAGAAGGATATTGAAGAATTTACACCCATTGTTCTCTACGCTTCATATATACAGGGTGACCCAGGGGTGTGTGCATGGTCTATAACTTTTTTTCTATGCAAGCAATCGACTTGATTTTTTTTTTCAATCGATAGGTTCAACGATGAGCACATTCTAAAAATATGTTTATCGATATAAAAGATGTTTCAAAATAAAATACACGACTACGTTCAATTTTTTCTTGAAAGTTGCTTCATCAGAAAACAGAATTTTGTTTAAAGTATTATAATCCTCATCAATCATGCCATTCATTTGAATACAGAACGCAACTCTATTGGCAAAATCATCACCATACAATTCTTGATGTAGGTTCAGATGAAAAGGGTGGAACTTATGTTTCAATATTATTCTGTTCACACTACTTTGTGAAATATCCATTTCCTCTGCTATTTCCCTAGTGCTTACGTGAGGATTTTCCTCTAGCATCAATAAAACTTTCAACTAATTTTTTTCATCAATTCGACCACCAACAATTTCCTTTTGAGTATAAAACACACTACCACTGAGTTCAAACCGATCTCTTAACTATTGGAATGAAGACACCCGTGGAGTTCTTGCTTCCGGATATTTTTCATGGTAGATTCTTCAAACCGATCTCTTAACTTTTGGAATGAAGACACCCGTGGAGTTCTTGCTTCCGGATATTTTTCATGGTAGATTCTGCTTGCTAATAAACGATTTCTATCAGCTTCGCCAATACAGTAGACCATATTCACTAATTCTTCGTGAGTGAAATTCATTTTCAACAATTTTACTTGTACAATTATTGACAGTACAAGGATGTCAAATTTTACGAAAGCAGCCTACTAGATTCCTCAAAAATCCACATTTCTTATTTTCAACATATTTCGTAAAATACACAAAGTAGACCCCACAAATGCTATATTTACGAAAAGCTCTTAGAAAATGCCATGTAATGGTGTCATAAAATACAAGGTATTATATTTGGAAAAATCGAGTTATTGCCATTTGTAAACCGTCATTTGAAAAAAATCGTAGTAGGCGATAGAACATTGACTCCAAGTTCGCCAGCATTTCAAAAGATGCTCTGAAGCTTGAGGAATAGTCTGGAAAAAGTAGGTTGAGTTATATTGAAAGGTTCTGAAGTTATGAATTTTTCTGTGGGTCCATGCACGACGCGAGTCAAAAACTATTGCAGATAGGTATATGAAAAAGGAGGGTTGCCATTTGAAAAAACTGAACGTAGTTGTGTATTTTATTTTGAAACATCTTGTATATTAATGAAAATATTTTCAGAATGTACTCATTGTTGAACCTATCGATTGAAAAAAAAATAAAGTCGATTGCTTGCATAGAAAAAAGTTATAGACCATGCACACACCCCTGGGTCATCCTGTATATAGAAGTTCTAGGAGCATTTTGAAAAATTGGAAAGTATTATGGTTATGCGATGGACAATTGAAATGCAAAATTGATTATTGTTTCATTCTTGTTCATTCTCATGTTTTTGAAATGTAGAGCAAATTCTGAACATAATAAGCTGAATTTTTTATTAAATTTCTTTTATTTAACATTCTTCCAAGGATGATGATTTTTTTTACATGTTGAACTTTCCTCTCCGATGCCATGTTGTCCAAGAAAATAAAATTAACATTTTAATTACAATACTTTGCCACCAGCCGCTGTTTGAATGTGGCAAAATCATTTTTTTTCTCGATAATCTCAAGTTTTTCAAATGGCATCTCTATGGGACACTCTGTGCAACAGATTGTTTCGAAGGAAAGGAGTCGAATGATACCAAAATTTAGAATATCTGTCGATTCCGTCTGTATAAATTTGAAGCAGCCGTAGAATTTTTCAGACACTCACCGTAAATTAAAAGCATGTCAATTTTTTCATTTTGGCTAAATTTATCCATGACACAATTATAATGATTCGACTGAGATAATTGTTATTTCGTATTGATACTTAATTGACAGTAGATATTTATTTATGTTTTTATCCAAAGGCGACTTTGATAAAATTTGGAGTTGACGATGGAAACACATTCTTTTTTCTGAAATCGTTCAAGAATGCCCACTTTCTCGGAGCAACTTCAGGCTTCAAAATACGCTAATCTAGTATTTCAGTCCGTTGCTAAGCAACGAACTTTCCCGGACCGTTTTCGGACATAAACGGTACGGGAAAGTACTTTTTCGGCATCCATCCGGGAAGTGTTCACTTCCCGGAAACTTTTTCTCTGGGAAAGTAGTACTTTTCGGCCTAATCCAGGAAGTACGTACTTCCCGGACTAGGCCGGGAAGTGCTCAAAATTTAATATAAATATTAATATAAATTCGATTCCTTTCATTCGAAACAATCTGTTTTACGTAGTGTCCCATAGAGATGCCATTTAAAAATCATGAGATTATCGGAAAAAAGTGATTTTGCCACTTTCAAACGCCAGCTGGTGGCAAAGTATATTGTAATTAAAATGCCAATTTTATTTTCTCGGTTAACATGGCATCGGAGAGGAACATTCAACATGTATTAAATCTTCATCCTTAACAAAAAAATGTATATGAATTAAAAATTTAGCTTATCATGTTCAGAATTTGCTCTAATTTCAAAAAATGTGGGAATGAACAAGGTGTTCCATTTGAAAAACTAATACTCAGATCATTTCTGGCAAAACCGGAAATGCTACAGAATTGATTTTTATCTCAAAAAATCACATTTAAGTTGTTCAATAGCCCCCTAGATTTTCGTGCTTTGAATCGAATTATTTCTCTCAAAAATAGGGGTGCCCCATCTCTCAGGCTCACCCGGTATAAGTGCTGGCAACTGTGAGCGTTTTTAGCTGTTTCAAAGCATATCTACATGAGTACTTGGATACACATACAAATATTTAATTTTGATAATCTTCTCAACTCGTGGCTGCTGTTGTAAAGCAACAATTGTCGTGATTTTGTGAACCTCTTTAGTGGAAATCATTTCAGTTATACGAGGATATATTGAAAAATTATTAGCCTACTATGGAACCAAACAAAATTTCAATGTCAAAATATTTCATAACTCAACATATTCTCCTCTTAATTGGATGCATTTATTACAGCGAACCTGCAACGTCTCTAGACCTTTCAAAAAAAATGTTTCTTCTTGCTCCTCCTCCTAGTTGGAAGAAAATTTACGACCTTTTAAACTTTCTTTCAGTTGAGGAAAGAGATGAAAGGAGAGTGTTCTAGTAATTCAAACCCTAAATCACGAATTTTTTGCATGGCAACATGAGATTTGTGAGCAGGGGCGTTGTCCTGCAAAAATAAAACACCTTTGGATAGCTTGTTGCGTCTTTTCTCTTTATTTTTTTTCCGTAGAGTGGTCAGTAATGTCGAATAGTAATCTCTAGTTATTGTTCTACCCTTATCCAAAAAATCAATCATGATTACTCCATGGCAATCCCAAAAAACTGAAGCAATAACTTTTCCAGCAGATTTTTGGACACGAAACTTCTTAGGTCTTGGAGAACCGGAGTGTCGCCATTCCATCGATTGTTGCTTCGTTTCTGGATCGTAGAAATGTACCCAAGTCTCATCCATAGTAACAATTCGGTTTAAGAAGTCTACATCGTTTTCAAATCGAGCACAGTTCGAACGCGATGCTACTACCATTGCACGCTTTTGGTCAACATTCAAACATTTGGGGATGCATTTTGCAGCAATTTTTCTCATGTCCAAATTGACGTGAACTATATGATGAACGCGTTCGTATGAAATATTCAGTTCTTCAGATATCCGTTTTAGCCCAATTCGACGGTCTGTTAAAATCTTGTCGATATTTTCGGGGACTGACACAGAAACTAGCCTTCCCGATCGGTCATCATCTTCAATGGAAAATTTACCTCTTTTGAAGCTTGCAGTCCAATTTTTCATGGTCGCATACGAAGGACATTGATCACCAAGGGTATTAGCATCTTCGTAAATCTGCTTACCTCTCAACCCTTTTGAATACAGGTACTTGATGATGGCTCGCTACTCCAATTTTTCGATTTTCACAATATCGGTGCACATATTTGTTCTTTTAATTTATTGCGTAACTCTGGCTTACTTTTTTGACGTCAAACTTTACACTGACACTTCTAATGAGTTATTGTTTGTTGCTGTGGTAACGCAATACTTTGTTGATGCAGGGAACTGGTCTAGGCTAACTAGATATCAATACATCCTCGTAGTATCATTGTAGATATCAATATTATGATTATTATCACCCAGATGAACTGTTCAAGTAGTCTCAAATCTTCAGAAAGTTCCTACAAACCATTCTGAACGCCATCCGACCATAAGCAAATTGAAAATTGACTTTGATTCAGAACATACTTAGATGAAATGAAGCTGCCTCTGACGATATGAAGAGATAATGGAAACAGTAGGTACTTCGTATATGATAGATCATTACGCTAAAAGCCCGCTCCACTTCGTCTTTTTTGTATTTTTATTGCAGCAGCGAATAATTTGATTAGTCCCAAGTAAGAACTGGAACAGCAGAAATACGGGAAAGATAATATCCCCGTTATCCGCAAAAAGTTTTTCTGCTTCTACTTTAATAGATAAAAAAATTCGGTTAAGGTTCATTAACTTGTCTGTTGTATTTTCGCCGGATAAAGTCAATTTTGTATGACCTAATAGAAATCGTGCATATGAGATGTTCTAGATAACTGACAGTGAAATAAATTAACTTTGATGGAGGAAGTTTTTTCACAGTATGGTGAACGTTATGATAAGAAAAGATTTTGCAGACCCGAGTTCGTTTTTTTTTGTTTCTACTTCCCTTGATACAGTTTCAGCAATTGATTTGTTCCCTTTCATATTCCTTGAAGATATACTGCAATATATCTTACAGGATTGTGTAGTTTTTGAATAGGATCCGAAAATGCTTTCGTCTTAATTCGGAAATTTTCCGAAAAATATCGATTTTTGAAGAAATTAAAATACGCGGAACCGTTTATCAAAATTGAATTTTGAAAAATGCATCAGGTAGAGCTCGAATAGGCAAACAAAGCCACAATGTTTCGCGAAAATTATCTGAAAAACGGAAAAACTTGAGAAAACTGAATAGAAAAATTTCAGTTTGCAAAATACGAAATATCTCGAAATATATCGAATTTTTTTGACCGCCTCCAAAAAATCTATTGAACGTTTTTTCCGTAAAATCAATAGTCCGAGAAATATTTTAAAAAAATGGAAAATCGGGATATTCCGTACTAATGAAACAAACGAAAATCCTGAAATTGAGTCGGTTACATCTCTACTGGCACCACTTTTTCCAACTCCTTTGAAAAAAGGAAAGAAGTTGAAAAATAAAATAAATCTTTAAAAACTCTAAAACAAAACAAAATATTGAAAAAGTTTATATCAACAGTTTCGATGCCCTTAAACAAATCTAGAAACAGGACCTTTGAAGATTTTAAACATTTTGGAAAATTCAAAGATGGCGATAGATATTGAAATTTCACAACTTTATCTGAAAGTCTTCTGAAACTCTATAAAAAATGAAAATACATTTTTTTCGTTATATCAAGGTGCAGGAGATATTGAAAAAATTAAAAACTAGATTTTTTTTTTCAAAAAATTCCAAACATCTCGAAAACTATACAAGATATCGAAAAATTCTGTTCGAACATTGTCAAACATATGTACAAAAAGTGCATATGATGTTTTCTGATATCTTTGAAAATAAGCAGAATAGTGAATATTTTTATAAAACCTCGAAAATCTCAACGGTGCCGACAGATTTTGAAAAGTTTCACCTGATACCTCTTTTGATCATCTCGTAAATACATACAAAGAAATATATTTGGATAATTTCCATTATTTCAATAGTCCAGAAAATAAAAAATTTAAAATTCCGGGAAACAATTCGAACATTTATTATAATATTATTCGGTTCGATTTTGAATAATCGTTACTGTGGTTTACATTTTGTGTTATGGGAAAAGTTGATTTGGTATTAGCTTTTTTTCATTTCCGTGAAAGCTCTTGAACAATTGAATCATTATGATTCATAATGAAATCATCATTCATCTTGATGAGATAAAAACAAAACACATTTTGTACAAATATGTCCTACTTTAATTTATGGAAATATCATATCCTCCAAAAATATTTTGAAATGATGTTCCAATTTCGAGTTTGGGCAAATTGCACTTTTTGAGTATTACATTTCCACCTCCACGTAGTTATGGTTTTTCAGACAATAATGTCACAAATATTTAACTGAAAATTGGTGGAATTCAAATCTGGCATTTTACCCCCATTTTATGCCAAATTGTATAGATTTCTGAAGAACTGTTGCCTCAATTTGTTTAAAATGCACCCAAAAAAATGTATAAGGTAGAGACTTAGTACCCATTATCACGAAAACGGTGAGAATTTTACTTGGGTGAGATTCTGATTTTGCAACATAAACAAAAATGTACAAATTGACAGGAAAGAATAATCAAACACAAGTATTAGCATATCACATGTTCTAAATGGCGCCCATTGTTTTCAAAACACAACTGTCACCTGTTCATAACCACCTGAGTGCATATCTGTTGAAAATATGACACTCAACGAGTATCTGTTCTTTGCTTGTGGTCTTTGCAGCGGCTCTAACTTGAACACGTTTCTTGAGATGAGACCAGAGAAAACAGTCCAGTGTGGTAAAATCTGGTGACCTAGCAGGCCATTTTACCTCCGTACGGACGTGTCTTGATGAACATGTAAAATGATTTATTTGGTTCAACTCTGATGAACTAGCTCCTAGCGTGAACACTTCTTCAAAATGGGACTATTGAAAAACGTCCAGTGGGGTCAAATCTGTCAACCTAGCAGGACATTTCACCTCCGTACTACTCGGCGTACGTTTCAACACATGTATCAATCTATCACATGTTCGAAGTGACGTCCGTTGTCTTCAAAATACAACTGGTCTCTGTTCATAACAACCTGAATGCATATCTGTTCAATATCTGACATTCAGTGCGTACCTGTTCAGTGCTTTAGGTCTTTGCAATGGCTCTAACGCAAACACATTCTTTGGAATGGGACCAGTAAAAGAAGTCCAGTGGGATAAAATCTGGAGTTCTAGCAGGCCATTTACCTCCTTACTACTAGACTTACTTTTGAAGAAAATGTAAAATGCTTCAAATGGTGCAACTCAGATAGACTAGCCTCTAACGTTTACACCTTCTTCGAAATGAGACCAGAGAAACTAGTCCAGTAGGGTGGAATCTGGTGACCTAGCAGGTCATTCCTCCTCCGTACTAATCGACGTACTCTTGATGAAAATGTGAAATGCTGTATATGGTTTAACTCTGTAATTCACCTAAAAAAGAAAGTTGATGTGCACGTCTTTGAGAGATGACAAAATGCAAAGAAATTGAATCAGTCATACAATTGTTTTTTGCAATTTAGAAACTGTAAGAGATGAACTTTAGTTTTTTTTCTCTAAATAAGTAAGTTACTGGGTCACAAACACCAGGCTGAATCTTCCGGTATAAAACACAATAGTCAGAAGGTAGAAAAAATTGTCAAAATTATCCAATTATCTCACTTTCTACTGGTAATTAGTTTTGATAAACTTTCTGCAATTCATTACTAAAACAGTTTCTGATTATTTTCTTCAACATTCGTTCAACAATACTCACTGGTGAAAAGAGCCAGAAAAACCACAGCAAACAGCTTTCCTCCTGAATCCGTCGGAGACAGCTGAGTCATTTCCATTTTCCGGGATTTCCCACCAAAATCAGTCACTCACGCACACCGGCAAATCAGCACTCAATTACTAGACACGACGGAAAGAACACACCCCCGACAGATCACGATTCAAACGGCAGCAACAATCCATCACGTTCCAACGAGTCGATTCAATTTCGAAAAAAAGAATCGAACCGTCAACCGCGAATTTGTTTATCACCAAAACAAAGTGTGACGTCCTGTTGTCGAGAACATCGCGAGGAAACTGGCAGAGAGGGAGGCGATAACATGCGCCGCATTTGTTCTCCTGCTACTGCTCGTATTCCTGCTGGTCGCGATGCCGCGCTACTCCCACTTCAGCCGCGAATTTGAAATCCCGCTGAAGTGCACGACTCGGTGGGTTTGCTACGAGAGGTTTTTACAGGTGGGTTGGGTTGGGATAGAGACGGATGGTTTTGTAGTGGCGCGAGACTTGAGGAATACAGTGTGCCCGAATGATTATTATCTTCGTCGGATAGTTCAGTACAGTGGGAGTCCGAAACTGTTTTCATACACTCTTTGACCTTATTTTGTCGAACATTCTATATGGGCCTTCAATAAAAAATTAAATAGCTATTACAAAACACAATGTACATTATTTATATACCGGGTGACACAGCAGACATGTAGCAACCTGTAGTTTTTTATTTGAATAGATAAAAATTTGAAATTTGCAGAAGTTACGTAATCAATGATAGCGCTTCATTTGAATCTAACGACAACTTTTTTCAACTACCTGTTTGATCGGCATTGACTCCAACTTCTTTTTTTTTTTAATGACGCCCTGTATATTTATCTATCCTATCTTATTTGTCTTAAAATTCTCTATTCAACCGTGTATCACAAAGTGGCATTCGTTTCTCAATTTGCAGATGAATTGCATTTTATTGAAAAACATCAAGTTGGCTGTTACCCGAATTCGATAATCTTTCGATGCTTGGTAGGCTTGGAAATCCAAAGAGTATCAGTTAAACGATATAATTTCAGTTTTTTCCATACCTGATCACTTCCTACAAATTGTCAATAATTTCTTTAATAAAAAGAAAAAACATCGGAAAATAACTCACGATATTGCGAAAACTGAGATAGGAACATATTTTTTTCAATTTGGCTACTTGTGAAAAAACTATCTGTCTTTCTCTTAGGCCATGTAGCCATATCATGATCTTTCCATTTGGAAACATAAAATTAAAATTGTTCCCCTGATCCACCAATTCACAAGTCTAGATATTTGCAATAATATTTTGCCTAGTAGGCGCGGTGTACACAAATGTTTTGTGTTTGACAGGTAACCGGCAAGACGCCACCAACCTGATATTTATTTCGCTAGAGTAAAAGAGCAGTTCAGAGCAGTTCTTTTCAAAACACTTCTAGCGGTCTCTCGATTCACGCCGATTTCGTCCTCAATTTTTCTCAGTGATATCGTCGTATCTGCATGTACTATGGCGAAAACGTTTACTTCCATTTCCTCGTCGACAATGTATTGGAGATTGTTTTGATTTTCCGGTTCTCTTCTGAACTGCTCTTCTACTCTAGCGAAATAATTATTAGGCGAATGGCGTCTTTCCGAAAATCTTTCGACATAGCCTGTCTACAATTTATCTTGCACTCTCCGAATATCAACAACATATCGACCTTTTCATTCTTTGAATACATATTTAGTATCTAATTAAACGATGCAATTTTAATCAGCATAAAACTGACTGAGATAATCAGTACAATCAAATGATGTTTACCTGTCAAACACAAAACATTCTGTGTACACTGCCTACTAGGCAAAATATTATTGCAAATATCTAGACTAATAGACTTGTGAATTGGTGGATCAGGTGGACAATTTTAATTTTATGCTTCCAAATGGAAAGATCATGATATGGCTACATGGCCAAAGAGAAAGACAGATAGTTTCTTCACAAGTAGCCAAATTGAAAAAAACATGTTCCTTTCTCAGTTTTCGCAATATCGTCAGTTATTTTCAGATGTTTTTTCTTTTTATTAAAGAAATTATTGACAATTTGTAGGAAGTGATCAGGTATGGAAAAAACTGAAATTATATCGTTTAACTGATACTATTTGGATTTCCAAGCCTACCAAGCATCGAAAGATTATCGAATTCGGATAGCAGCCAATTTGATGTTTTTTAATAAAATACAATTCATCTGCGAATTGAGAAACGAATGCCACTTTGTGATACACGGTTGAATAGAGAATTTCAAGACAAATAAGATAGGCTGGATAATTTTACAGGGTGTCATTCAAAAAAAAGAAGTTGGAGTTACTACGGATCAAACATGTAGTTGAAAAAAGTTGTCGTTAGATTGAAATGAAGCGCCATCATTGATTACGTAACTTCTGCAAATTTCAAATCTTCATCCCTTCAAATAAAAAAACTACAAGTCTGCTGTGTCACCCGGTATGAAGAAAGTATCAGTGATTGAAGTAGGCACTGTTTGAGTTCTCCAGTTCTTTTCTGGAGTTGACTGTATTGTATTTCATTTCACCCATCAATCATTTCAGAATATTTTTTTTTTAATAGAAAAGATTCATAGCCCAATATTTTTGTGCTGCTCATTCCAAAGTGATGGCCAATTTTATTACAATGCTCAACAAATGAAGATGGTTTTTGTTAATAAATTTATTTACTTTTCATGTCCCTTTCATTTTCTTTGAGGCGTGATTTCAAATATCTTTTAGTTTGACCTACATAACGTTTGTTGCAGTCTTCACAAGGGATTTTATTGATGACACTGAAGAGGTTTTTTCTTGTGTCTTGTTAAAAAAATTGTTTCCTCAACGTCTTTTCATTTTTGAAAGCAATCTTCATATTTGAAGTGGAAACTTGGAAAATTATACTATTTTTTTAAACACCAACTCTATGAGGTATTTTGAAATCTTTTGTATTCTTCAATGGTTCTTCTCTTTTTTTTGCTATGGTAGTGACATTTTTTTATACACCATAATTTATTAAAAAACAATTCTCCAAACAGAATTGTTAACAAAATTCAAAATACGTATATATACAGGGTCCTGCAACTGCTCTCCGGTGGTCCATAGCTTCTAAACGGCGCAACTTGAAAATATCTTTCGAATGCATGCATCTTCCCTTCTTCAGAGAGTATCTTTGCAAAATATTTCGAAGTATACAAGGTGACCCAGAAAAGTGCACCAAACCAAACTTATGTTTTTTGTAATGGAACACCCTATATTTCATCACATGGTTGAATAGAGATTACTTTGACCATTCAAGAAATATAGGGTCATGTATGTTAATCAACGTTATTTCCGGAGATATATCGATATTACCCCAAAAAACACTCTGTAACTCCTCGTGGAAAAATAATTCCAAAAACTTATGTAAGGCGAAATGACTCCAAAATATGGTCTAATTTCTGTTACATGACACACAGTTGAAATTTCTTTACCTTTTGTGTACCGGATAGATCGAAGCACAAATTGAAATATATCTTGTTTTTTTCAAATGGAAACCCATATATTCAATTTCAGTATTGGAAAAGCCATAAAATTTCCTTTCGAATGATATATCACACTTGGTATTTACTTCACCTTGAAAATAACGTAAATTCCCAATTGAAAAAACAAAGATATCTTTCAATTTGCGTTTCGATCTATCCGGTGCACAAAAATTAATGAAATTTCAACTGTGTGTCGTGTTACAGAAACTAGATCATACTGGAGTCATTTCGCCTTCCAAAAGTTTTTTGAATTATTTTTCCACGAGGAGTTACAGAGTGTTGAATTGGGGTAATATTGATATATCTCCGGAAATAACGTTGATGAACATACATGACCCTATATTTTTTTAATGGTCAAAGTAATCTCTATTCAACCATGTGATCAAATATAGGTTGTTCCATTACAAAAAACTTAAGTTTTGTTTGGTGAACTTTTCTGGGAATATTTTCCAAAGATACTCTTTCAAGAAGGAAACATGCTTGCATTCGAAAGAAATTTTTAAGTTGCGCCGTTCAGATGCTATGGACCACCGGAGCGCAGTTGCAGGACCCTGTATATTACGCAGAGAATTCATCCTTTTGTAAGTGAAAATACAAATTTCGTCTAAAGTTTTTGCTGTAACCAAAACATGGTTCAGTGATTGTTTCTGGAAGATTAGTAGTAGCAAATTGATCAGTTTATCATTTGTTTTTTCTACTGTATCAAAAAAAACCTCTTTCTGTATCTAATAGTGTCCTGACAATGTCGTAACATATGGACCAAACGTTATGTATAAAATATTAGAGCTTTCTTTAATTTCAGACCTCAAATCCCAAAAAAAAATTAGTCCTACTCTATACTCTATACAGGGTGATTTCTGTAGGCCGTATATCAGAAGCACTTCGACTTCCATTTGTGTTAAATAAGCATTTGTTCACATTGTATTCATTTGAAAAATAGAATCGTAGCTGAAAATGCGGAAATACATGATAAAGTTGAAAAACTTGAATGAGAAATGAAAGAAGTTGTTGAGAAAACAAATCATTATGAAGAAAAGCTAGATTTCTTGTATCAAAACCCTAGGCTAAGCAATTTGCGAGTTTTCAACTTAAATGAAATCGAAGAAAGACCCTGGAAATGGAATCAAAAACTTCTTTCAATCAAAAATGGCTATTACAGAGTTTTTGAATCATGTTGAATTTTTTTCAATTAATTGGTTATAGAATTTGAACTTGGCTTTATTGATCAAGTAAGTCAGCTTGTCTCGACAGCTGCTCATGTGTTCTTTTTTCAGATCAACATTATGCGCTTGTTTCTGTATAAGACGAAACATTGTGTTTTTTCAATATTCTATTCGTAAGCCAGGGTGAAACATTATTGTTCTTTTTTCACTGATCTGATGCCTGTCTGTTCATACTCATATTTGATTCAGGGTAATATCAATATATTCTTCTGTTGCAGACGCTGCAGTGTAGGAAATGTTACTGACCATTTATTTTGCCATTATTCGCTTTCATTTTATTTTTTTCTGTAAGTATAACTTGGAGTAAGGTGGTATGGTGGTGTGCTATTATGGTTTTCAATATAATGGAAACAATATTTCCAGCCAAATCCCGATATTTTGATTTAATGACAATGTTTAAAGGCATGTTTTACATTTACCTTGCACTCTAGTTGGAGCATGTTTGATAACCAATTTTGATCAAGGCTAGCTCTGAATACGATCGAAGTGGAGTCTTGATTTATTTATTCGTTCATTAAATAATAAAAAACATACCTAATTACATTTTTCCTAACATAAGAAACTATGATAAACAGAAAAGAGAATAATCAAATTGACTTTTTTGAGTTAATTGACGACGACTACGAATATACTCGAGAGTGCAGGGATTTGTTGAAAGAAGGAGTATATTAGGTACAAAGATTTTATGTTTAGTCAACGATGGGCATACCAGACAATTCATTTCTGAATTTTCGAAGAGTTGTATGAAAATAAAACAAGTTTCATGCTTCCAGCACATTTGTTACACGAAGAAAGTTTGCCACTGAAAAGAGAAGTTTCTTTGGTAATCTGGAAGAGAGTCGACTTAGGGCAAAGTCCAGGGGCAGGGATATATCATTTTGTTTGTGTCAACAAGTACTCACATTCAATATAGTTGTTGAGAGCTTATACACAAATGTTATTTTATTGAGACATCTCCGATGTTCCAGCCAAACTATGCCAAATTCATTACGGATTGGTGGAACTGAGTCAAACCCAAAATGAATTTTATATTTTCTATAATAGATCCATTTGAGAAATTTATTTGGCACAGTTTCTAAGACCTTTTACATATTTTTATATACTGAGAAAACCCATCGTCTTCATCGATTCATTACCAATTTTATTATAATTATCACTGAAAATGCAATTGCTTTAAAAATTCAAATCCAAGTCTTTAACTCCGTTGACTCAGGAAATTACTAAGCCAATCAAAATTGTTTGGATTGGTACTCCTATTGTAGGTTATAATGATGCATTCAACTATATTGAATAATAGCTTGTTCGAGATAGACCATTCGTGAGTGATATCAATATCTTGTTGTTATACAAAATTGTCACTGATGTCTTTCAAGTCATGTGCGTAAACAAGATAATTTGATGATACAGTATCAAGTAGATCATTGATGAAAATCAAGAATAGGAGAGGACCCAAGTTTGACCCCTGCGGCACTCCAGACTTTTTCCTGAAAAGAAACATGTTGAACCATATTAGACAGGTATGAGCTTGGCCAAAAGAATGTCATGTTGTACTTTGTCAAACGCTTTGGCAAAGTGTGTATAAACCACATCTACTTGTTTCCCCGTATTCAAGAATTCATCAAATCTGTTCGAGAAAATTCGAATAATTTTGCCGGGCAATTCAGAATAGCAATAGTTCTGTGTAATTTGAAACAATATTAGTTTCTCATTTTTTGTGGATTGTCGTCAATTTAGTGCGTTCTAGAGATCGTTTTATGAATGTTGGTTTGCTACAAATTAGAAACGACGAAACTGTATCGCCCTATTGTAGAGGAACAGGGATTTTGTATATGACAGCGAATATATTTGTGTCTTAATATATCCATACCTGTCACATTCAAAAAGAAGCGGTAATTTTCAAAATATCTATCAGATGGTTGGACTACTAAACTTTCAGTATTCATTCCACGATGTTGAACACTTGCATACAAACACTTGTGCCCACTTGCTCTCATCGATAAATAATTAATATCGTTTCGAACATTACCCGTAATGTGTACATTTCCAAGATGATATTGCAGATAAACGCCATTAGATTTTAGAGCCTGAGCATGCAGATAATGCGAGACTTAAAATAACACGACCCGGCGTTTCTAAAACCCTTGTCAACTTCACATGATCGCATATTAATATCGCGGAAAGATTTCCGAGTATGGTAATTTTGTAATGGCATCTGTTGCTGCCGACCCTTTTCAGGATTTTTCAGCGGTTGAATACAGTCCCGTACAAACAGTTCGCGTGGAGATAAATGTGTGAATTTCTCAGAAAACCCCACCCACTTGCGCATATAAAGGATGCTGCTTTACTCAGTCTGTCACCAGAAAATGTAGGTTTTAAAAAAAGACATTGTTTGAGCATTCGGAAGTTGGTATCGAAAAAGAAAAATAAAACACACAGCATATTTACAGACATAAATTTAGGCTGTAGAGCTAAAGGTCAAGAAAGAGAATTGTAGTGCATGATTACAGAACAGGACTAGAGGTTGGTAGTTACAGAAAAATTTGAATATTGACTATGACTATTGACTATTGACTATGTTCTATGCAGTGAAATATATATTCATAAGTATATATTTTTGAACTTTAGTAAGCAAAAATGGAGAAACAATATACTTGATACTCTACGTGTACTAAAGAGTAATTTTCTTGCTTTAGTTTCAAATTATCAAATGTAAGATACTGTATATGAAAATTGCACTGTTTGACATAAGAGAAAAGATGACAGAAAGTGGAGATGATATTTGAATGAAAATTGATTTAAAAACAAATTTGTACAAGATAATAGTTAAGGAAATGAAATATGAAACTGAAATCTAAGAATCAATAGTTTCAATAAATAGGATCTATGAATTTGAAATTTTAACATGAAACAAGTTCGATAATTTTTAAATTGAGAGTATCTATAAAATAGTTATCCATTGGGATATAGGATATTGTGATGAGCAAAAACTAAGAATGCAACCATTGCAATTCAAAAAACTTACCTCAGACTTATTGAAACTGTTAGAAACTGAAATAATCCTAAAGACAAGGTGTCTTTTGCAGAAATTACTACAGAAACCATTTCTTTAGTAACTTTTATACTGTTTTGAACAAGCTAGCACTCAGCGAAAAACTTTGTTGGTGCAATATTTTCACATAAGAACCCTCCGAAACTGTTCATTTGAGTCATAAACAAAATTCTTCTCATTTCTCATAATGAACATTCAATAATTTTGCAGCATTCCGTGACTTTTGATTTGGTTATTTTCTACAGTCATTCATTTATAGGGTGTAAGCGTTATTCATCTTTAATTTCTTTGCTATTTCAATCTACTGAAATGGAATGTTTTTTATTTTTCTTCATTTAGTAAAAGTTATTTCTCATTTAGCACAGAAATCTAGATTTGTCATGTGGCAATATTATTGATTTGATTGTTCAAATACACAGTCTCTATTGATTCGGAAATTCCCCAAAATGTTAGTTATCTATTTAAAAAGATTCTCTCAAACACAAAGATTTAGAGAAAAATTTAATATAACCATTGATTTTCCTCTGGAAGGTTCAGATTTGAGCAACTACACTGCAGACAATGTAGCCCCTTGTCGCTATAACTTGTACGCAGTGACGAATCACAGCTGGACTACCTATAGCGGACACTACACTGCTTACTGTAGGCATCCGTATACAGGCACATGGCACGAATACAACGATTCCGTAGTTTCAACGGTTCATTTAAATTCCTTTGTCAGCGGAAAGGCATATATACTCTTCTACGAGCAGGAAGACACTTCATCACATGTTCGAAATTATACTTAGTTTTATTTTATGAATATTATTATTGTATTTCTTTTTATTATATAATATCTTTATGAATTGAAATTTTCATTTGTAACAGAGAGAACAATTTTTTGAGTATCCATTTAGTTTTTTATTGAATATTACAATATTTATTTAAATTTCAAAAAATGATTGAGAAAAAGAAGGCCAATCACTGCAACCCTCGTGTAGAGAGGAAGAGATAGATTTTCATGTCCATTGGCTTACCGACTGAAAACGGAAGTGAAAGGTAAAGGAAATAAGAACTACAAGGAAAGGTATGAGTATCAAAGCCAGGTATATTTAACGAAGAGAAAAATAAAATTTTCATTTAACAATTTTTCATCAACATTAAATCAATCAATCAATTCATTCATCATAAAAATATACATATAAATTCAATCACAGCGACCAAAGACAGATGCATGTTTATGACAAGTCACAAACAAATATCAAGGTAAATAAAATAAAATAACAGATTAAAATACATAATATAAAATTGAGAAATTCATCTTCACAGGAGCATACTTTTTTTAATCGTAAGCATAAAAAAGGTAAAAGGCGTGAAAACATGAGACAACAAAAGGAGACAGTCATATATATACAGGGTGTTCGGTAAACCTTGTACAATATTGAAGCTGGTGATAGACCAGGTCATGACTGTTCAGAATATCGGAATTTCACCTCAGTAAAAATATCAGATAATATCTGATAATGGGCATTTTGAGAATTTCTGGAAAATCGCTACCTAACCTTGGATTTTTGAGTGCCATGTATACAAATTGGGACGAATCCAAATATCTTTGCTGCTGAAGATTACTGATGAGTGATGCTTCTAGATGTACAGAACAGTTTTTCAGAAAGTGAAAACATTATTCATGAAATGAGGGTAAAATGACAGATTTGAGTTTCATCAATTTTTTTTTTTAAAGTTTGACATTATTATCTGAAAGAAACATAACCAATTGGAAGTGGACATTCATTTCAAAAGAATGCTCATTTTGTCCAGACTCTACCATGGTATAAAACAATCTATAATTATTTTTGGAAGAGGTGGTTTTCATTGAATTAGGCGTGGTTTTAATCTAGGCTTCTATCAACTTTTATTCAAGAAAAAAAGAAATTTACCCAACACCAAAACTACGTCACAATCACACTCGACGCTCGTTTCAACAAAGTTAGCATCTTCAGGAGCTAAAAGTAAGCTTTTAAAATTTTAAGATTGTGACGTAGTTTTGGTTTTTGGGTATTTAATTTTTTTCTTGAATTGTATTTACACCAGAGGTTCCAAAATATTCATTTATTTGATCAACTTTTATACTTACGCCCAAAAATTATTTTATTTAGATTTTATCAAGATGAAATATGGAAATAAATATTGTTAATAAAGAATAGACTGCTTGGTAGCATTAAATAGTATGTCAATAAAATAAGTTTTTCATGTAATTAGGCCTAATAAAATTATCGAAATGAAATGTCGATTATCCGACATGGCACCGATTAATAAGAATTCTTGTGATAAATGTCGCAATTCTCCAACATCCAGATTCCAACGAAGTTTCAGAGACCAACAGATATACATGGTGTAACCAAATAAGTGCAAACTTTTTTAAGAGATGAATCCTTGTCGAAATTTAAAAACTTTTGTTTGAACAACTTGTGACTTCCATCGTAGTTTTTTTTAAATTATTCTGCATGTTTCATTCAGTGGTATTCATTTCTTTGTCATGCCGTACATACTTTATACTCCCCGAGAATATGCGCATATGCACAACATTTATGGTGAATGTGGAGGTAGTGCTACTGCTGCAGCAGCGCTTTATGCAGAACTATATCCGATTGCACAATGCCGCTCATAGAATTGCTGATTTGGGGGCTATAACCTATAACGCATTTGAAAAGGTTCTTCTTGAAAATATGTCGTCTCTGCGTACGAGTGGATGAAAAATAACATTTTTGTAATATTATTCAGTGCGATGTTGAATAATCGTTATTGTGGTTTAAAGTGTATGTTGATTAAAAAAAAACGTTGAATTAGTATTTACTTCATTACATCTCATTGAGTACTTCTAAGCAGTTGATTCGTTATTACTCATAATTATTTAATCATTTCATCTTGATAGGATAGAAATAAAAGACATTACTGACAAAGTCTAATGGAGTTGATTTTAGCTCAGAATAACATCACACTCTAATATTATCGAAATTCTACTCCTTCAAAAAATAATGATCGTATGTTTTATACCATAGTAAAGCCTGGACAAAATATGCATTCTTTTGTAATGAATATCCAGTTCCACTTGGTTATGTTTTTTCAAACAATAGTGTCAAACTGTTGTTAAAAAAATTGGTGTAACTCAAATCTGTCAGTTTACCCTCATTTCTTGAAAAATTGTATTGTTTTCTGAAAAACAGTTTCGTACGCCTGAAAGCATCACTCATCAGTAATCTTCAGCAGCAAAGATATTTAAATTCGTCCCAATTTGTATACATGGTATTAAAAAATCCAAGTTGAGGTAGTGAGTTTCCAGAAATTAAATAATGCTCATTATCTCGAAAACAGTGAGATTTTTACTAAGGTAAAATTACGATATTCTCAACAGCCATGATCTGGTCTATCACCAGTTTCAATATTGTACAAGGTTTACTGGACACCCTGTATATATAAATGTACTATTTTGAATACAAACAAAATCAATTGCATATATCGCGATCATAATACAAACTATGCAAAGTACTCATGTATATGCCATAACAGTTGATATCAAACAGAGAACAGCATACATAATGATAATATTGATCAACAAAAAACGATGGTTCATATAGGTATACCCAATGAGTATGATCAAATTTTTGGACAGGATGCGTGTTCATTCAGAAAATATCAAATTGGAACTGTGTCAAACGATCCAAAATAAAGGAAATAATAGATCTTTATAAGACTAATTTTTTTAAAAGATTGACTACGACATTGACATTGTCTGCTGTAGGCTAAGTGTGTTTCGAATTCAAATAGCTTACAATATTGAAGAATTATTTATCAGTATTCGACATCAGCCAGTCAATGAAATTCAATGAAATTTTATTGACACTATCCCTCATATTATATAAGCCAATCAAATATCATTTTCTCAATCTAAACCAATGACAACAAGACATTCTGAAAACTTGACTCTTGACTCTGATTGGCCTGTCAAGTTCGGTGTTTTCAGATTTGTGTATGTAATAGTTAATCCTCAAATATAAGTAATCATGCTGTGCAAGTATTTGAAAATGGGCAGATTTGGGATACATTCTACGGAATTAATCAATGTTTTCTATTTGCAACAACCCAACTGTTCGACAAAGTCGAAGTACCCTTTGTCCCCAAATACTTTCACCAAGTGGAAAATATGGAGCAGAAATCTACTTCCCTGGCTGATATTGAACCATATCTGACAGATACTTGTGCAACGTTCTTTCACTTGGTAAAAAAGGGTACTTCTACTTTGTCGATTTTAATCATATCATGGTTTGAATTATAACAGATTTTATTAATTCTGATTTTATTCATTATGCCACAATAGCCTGGAAATTTGCTGTTTTCGAAACCCAAAACTGTGTTAACAACCTAATAATAATAATAATAATAATAATAATAATAATAATAATAATAATAATAATAATAATAATAATAATAATAATAATAATAATAATAATAATAATAATAATAATAATAATAATAATAATAATACCCGATCAAATAGTGAGATGCATTGAACAACTGATGCCACTCTGGAGGACTCGCTTCACTATAACATCAGGTCAAGCTAGAGTCCAAACAGATCAGGTTATCTTCAGAAGGGGAGTGTTTCAGGGAGATTCTCTCAGCCCCCTTCTCTTTTGCATCTCACTATTGCCATTGTCCGTTGCCCTCAGAAAAACACGTGGATACTACTGCGGCACCCCCAGCAACCGGAGGCATAAGGTGACTCATCTATTCTACATGGATGATCTTAAGCTTTATGCCTCTGGTGAAAAGGACCTACGTCAGTCTTTGAGGGTGGTGGAGGAGTATACGCAGGCCATCGGCATGGAGTTTGGGATCGACAAATGTGCAACGGTTCATCTCAAAAGAGGACGATGCGACGATTACGGAGAAGACGTCCAGCTCATAGACGGAAGCATCCTACGTCATCTGGGTGCCGGAGAGACGTATACCTACTTGGGAGTGGAACAACACCACTCTCAAGAAGTTTTAACTGTCAAAAACTCTCTCCGCGGCAAGTATCAGCACAAACTCCGACAGATCTGGTCATCAGAACTGTCGGGAAAGAACAAAGTTGCTGCCACAAATATGCTTGCCGTTCCGATCTTACTCTACTCCTTCGGAGTAATGAAGTGGACTCAGGAGGAGCTGCGACAACTCGACGTAAAGACTCGCAAGATGATGCACCTATACAGGAGCTTGCATCCCAAATCGTCCGTTCCTCGGTTATATCTCCACCGACAACAAGGAGGACGAGGACTTTTGAGTTTGGAGTGTCTTCACAACAGAATGGTATTGGATGGAGCATGTAAAGTAATCAGGAGTTTGGACCCCCTTCTCTGCATGGTCCGGGACCATGAAAACGCAGGGATTGGAGCGTTCCTCTTTAAGGCAGCAGCCCGTGCGGCTGATGAACTCGGTCTCAGTTTCGACACCAAACGGCGTGATCCGAACTCTGTCACAGAGTTGGCACCCGTTCGGCAAAAAACCCATGTAAAGGCCGCAGAAAATGCAGCTCTTCTGCAGCTACATAAAGATAAGCCTTTGCATGGGGTCTTCTTCAGAAACGTTGAAGACCTTGGCTTATCCAAGAACTTGACCTACGCCTTCCTTAGGTCAAGTGGGCTGAAGTCGGAGACCGAGGGATTCATAATGGCCTGCCAAGATGGTGTCTTCAACACCTTGGTCTACCGAAGCCACGTGATGGGTATAGAGGTCCCTGATATTAGATGCAGGGCCTGCCGTCAGGCGCCTGAGACCATTATGCATTTGCTGTCAGCATGTCCAGCATATGCGGTCTCAGCCTATATCCACAGACATAACGCGGCTCTACGAGTGTTATATTACCACCTACGACACTCGTACGGTATAGACGAGACACCAGTGTTGCCTTACGCTCCGGGAGATATTGAGTCCGTGGTGGAGAATGAGAAGTGCCGGATCTACTGGAACTACTCATTTCCCACCCTCAGGCAAATACAGGCCAATAAGCCTGATGTAGTACTCCTCGACCATGGAAGTAAGACGATATTCGTCATTGAGTTTTCGGCTCCTGGCGAAACGAATATCGTCCGAAAGGAGGAGGAGAAACGGACGAAATATCGAGATTTACTCTTCGAACTCCGCAGGCTCTATCCAGACCATTCTGTAAAAATGGTTGTTCTGATAATAGGGTCCCTTGGCGGTGTGATGGATTCATTACTCTCGAACTTAAAAATCATACCGGCATGTAGAAAGATGTCAGAAATAATAGCCGGAAGAATGCAGAAGGCTGTCATCCTCGGTTCATTACGTCTGCTCAGGGCACAAGATTCCCGGACCCAATAGCTGCTTACCCCATAGTTTGGGGAGTGGCTATTGGGGTAATGATGTTGCCAGCGCGCCCTCCGAATGTATCGGAGCATCGGAGACAGGGTCCGACTGGAGGATTTTAATTCAAATCAGGAATAATAATAATAATAATAATAATAATAATAATAATAATAATAATAATAATAATAATAATAATAATAATAATAATAATAATAATAATAATAATAATAATAATAATAATAATAATAAAGATCTTTATTAACTGAAAAATGCAACACAATAGTTGAAAGTATCACATTACAGATTGGCTGAAAAGGCGAAGTTCATCTGTTGCACGAGATGGTCTTCCACTTAACCTTCGTATACAAATTACAAAGAATATTATAATGATAATAAATAAAAAAACGACAATTTTGTAATCCACTAATAAGAAACAACAAATAAGTACAAATTCATAAATTCAAAAGTACTAAACACAACGACTAATGCATCTACCCAAATACATAAAAAAAAATCGTAATGAAATCCTAATGAACGAATGACAGAGTTTCAGACATGGGAGGATTTCAGCAGTTCTATGTAGTTCTTTCGGAAATTGGTGAGATTTTTATTTTTCAAAACATTCGGAATATCATTATAAATAGCGGATATATTATAAGAAAAACTACGTTCATATATGGAAGTTCTATGAGTTGGAGGTGTTATAGTACCTTTCGACCTGATGTTGAGGTTATGAACATCCGTTCGGAATATTATTTTCCTGTAAAGGTATGACGGGGTTTTTGTGAAAATTATTTTATGATAAAGAGTGGCGCAGTGAAGTTTTCCACGAGATTCCATATTCAACCACCCAGCTTCTTGGAGTTTATGACTGATTGGTTGACGTCTACGGACACCATAAATAAAACGGAGACAATAATTTTGAAATTTTTTGGACTCTTTGTGTATTTGCAGCAGTGAGACAGGGACCAAAAACAGTATCACAATGTGTGAAAGTGGACAAAACTAAGGAATCACACAGCATTTTTTTAAGATTCATATTTAGCGATGCCCGAGAGCTGTACAAAATTTTTAGTTTCCAGATACTTTTTCGAATACATTCTGAGATATGTTTTTCGAATCGTAAGGAACAATCCATCCACAGACCTAAGCTCCGAACAACTTCGGAGAACTGAACAGGAATATTATTTATTTTAATGGACATTCTTCGAGAATACAGCAAAATGTCAGTGTGTTTTCCGAATACGATAGCACTACATTTGCTAGGATTCAAAGGAAGACAGTGATCTTTAGATATTTTGTAAATTCTGTCAAGGTCTTCATTGATTTTCAGAAAGCTATTTGCAATATCAGAGGAAGAAAAAGAATACATTAACTGGGTGTCGTCAGCGTACATTTGTATATAACAGTGAGACACACAATTTTTAAAAAACATAGTGTAAATAGTATATAGGGTAGGTCCCAAAATGGATCCCTGTGGCACGCCACATGTCAGATCTTTAATGTTCGAAAGCCTGTTATTTAGAAGCACCCTTTGTTTTCTGCCATCTAGATAATTGTCAAAAAATGCGACAGATTTTTCAGACAGTACGATAAACCTCAAAATGTGTTTAAGAGCATGCAGCATGATTTATTGTGTCGAAGGCTTTCGAGAAATCCAGAAGAACCAAAACTGTATTCATGCCGGAATCAGTTTCTGTTTCTTCCCTTTCTGTTATTGTGCTATGACTAATTGTCCTCCTCCCAATAGCACCCTTGAATGGAATGAATGATTCTGCTTTATGATGAACCGATTTGTTTTTTCCATCCGGTACATCAATTAATCTGTTCCAGGATATATTCCACGACATCAGTGAACGCCAATCCAATTGAATCAGGATAATTCCGAACTGTAAATTTACATAAACAGCACAGACCTTTCGAGACACCACCCACCCTCTGAAAAATACTGCTTAATTAAAACAAACAACTCAATTTCGAAGGGGAACTCTAATAGATAAGATGAGAGGTAATCAATTAAGGATCCCTCTCGAGCGGGTCGATGGGGGAAATGTGTTGTGAGAACGATGCTCGAGATCGAGAGCTGGCTAACGACGGCCTGGCCTTCTTTGATTCACGGCTAAAACGGCCATTGTTAGTGCGATACTCGATTGGACGGGCCTTGTTTTTGTTCGGTTGTATATGAGCAGGGTGTGCGTCAGATGGCGTAGATGAGACAGTAATGGGTTGAAGGAATAGTATTGGTTTGATTTGAGTCGACTCGATGCACACGAAAAAATTGGGTTCTGAAAATGAATTCAATTCAATACAGTTTCAAAATGTTCAACTTGACACTAGACACTATATTTCCTCAAAACGTTTCCAAACATACCAAGAATAGAAAAAACTACATTCACCGAAAATGATTCGATCTTCACAAACTTTATTTAATAATGAGAAGAAAACTGTAGTTCACAATGAGCTTATGACTTGAGGCATAAGATGTCCGGAGGACTGCTCATTGCTAATATCCTATACAATAGGAAAAGTTGGGTCGAAAATCCATCAGAAAACAACTACTTTCCTGGCTAATGCCACGACGAACATTGAATTACATCTGATGACATTTCAGTGCAGAATTCCTACAAGGTTATCTCTGCAATTGCTTGTTGCATGGAAATGTTCATCGAAACATTCGGACCACCTATATATCGATATCGGGGTGTTGCCCCTCATCAGTATAGGGTAGGTCTAGCAGTCAATAACTAATGACTGCATCGAATGAATCGACAACCAAATCCATTTCAAGACCAAAACTGAGATCGCGCCCGCACAGTGGATAACTCCAAACTGCGAGCGCCATCCCAGGCCGATCACCCAACTAAGCAATACCCATGAACCACGATCGTTAAGACCGTATAAAACTGAGAAGAAAACTGTAGTTCACAATGAGCTTATGACTTGAGGCATAAGATGTCCGGAGGACTGCTCATTTCTAATATCCTATACAATAGGAAAAGTTGGGTCGAAAATCCTTTATACGGTCTTGACGATCGTGGTTCATGGGTATTGCTTAGTTGGGTGATTGGCCTGGGATGGCGCTCGCAGTTTTGAGTTATCCACTGTGCGGGGCGATCTCAGTTTCGGTCTTGAAATGGATTTGGTTGTCGATTCATTCGTTGCAGTCATTAGTTATTGACTGCTAGACCTACCCTATACTGATGAGGGGCAACACTCCGAAATCGATATATAGGTGGTCCGAATGTTTCGATTAACATTTCCATGCAACAAGCAATTGCAGAGATAACCTTGTAGGAATTCTGCACGGAAATTTTATCAGATGTAATTCAATGTTCGTCGTGGCATTAGCCAGGAAAGTAGTTGTTTTCTGATGGATTTTCGACCCAACTTTTCCTATTGTATAGGATATTAGCAATGAGCAGTCCTCCGGACATCTTATGCCTTTATTTAATAACGACATATTTCGCTAACACAGTTAGGCCAATAAATAGAGCATTTTGTCATAACAAAAATACTAGTAGAAAACTCACTGTGCCATCACATGGAAGACAGTCCGTAGTTATATTATGTTATATTTTCGATTCGCAACTGTCATTTATTAATTTGTTATAAACATTCAGATGCAAAAAAACGTGTTTGTTACTATTAATTTGCGTATAAAATTAAGAACAATGAAGCAATTTAGTTACTCTAATAAAAAGAATTGTAGAAAATTGAGATACGAACAAAATGGACGAATAGCGACCTAATCAAATCATTACTAAAGGAGGAACCCCGAAAAAACCGGGAACTTTTGCGATATAGGAATGTAGGTTTTCACGTCTGGCGTCAATAGACCGACATACACAAAGAGTTTTGTCTGAGGACTCTATCCAGCACGGTTTAAGTCTGCGGTCTTTCGCAAATTCGGCATGTAGCTGACAAATCTTTGTCACTCCACTAACTTAAAAGAAATGTATGTTGACAACTCTGTCGCACTCAATCTGACAGACAAAATTGTTTGTTAGTGGCGAAATCTTTCAACTTGTCTGACGACTTTATCAATACTTTGGAATTCAGTCTTGACAAAAGTTTTCAGTGATGTCTTCACATTTTCTGGTGACAGTTGCATAGTTGTTGATGACAAATGCACTTGGCATAAGAATTCTTTCATCAGATTTGATATGCACTACATCAAAGTGCCATAATTTAGGTTCATATACGAGGATGTATTGATATCTAGCTGGCATAGACCAGTTCCCTGCATAAACAAAATATTGCGTTACCATAGCAACAAACAATAACTTGCTAGAAGTGTCAGTGTGAAGTTTGACGTCAATAAAGTAAACCACAGTTACGCAATAAATTAAAAGAGAAAATTGTCCACCAAAATTGTGAAAATCGAAAAATTAGAGTATCGAGCCATCATCAAGTACCTGTATTTGACAGGGTTAAGAGGTGAGCAGATTTACGAAGATATGCTTAATAACCTTGGTGATCAATGTCCTTCGTATGCGACCGTGAAAAATTGGACTGCAAGCTTCAAAAGTGGTAAATTTTCCATTGAAGATGATGACCGATCGGGAAGGCCAGTTTCTGTGTCAGTCCCCGAAAATATCGATGCAGTTCATAACATGGTTTTAACAGACCGTCGAATTGGGCTAAAACGGATATCTGAAGCACTGAATATTTCATACGAATGCGTTCATCATAAAGTTCACGTCAGTTTGGACATAACAAGAATTGCTGCAAAATGCATCCCCAAATGTTTGAATGTTGACCAAAAGCGTGCAAGGGTAGTAGCATCGCGTTCGATCTGTGTTCGATTTGAAACCGATGTAGACTTCTTAAACCGAATTGTTGCTATGGATGAGACTTGGGTACATTTCTACGATCCAGAAACAAAGCAACAATCGATGGAATAGCGACACTCTGGTTCTCCAAGACCTAAAAAGATTCGAGTCCAAAAATCTACTGGAAAAGTTCTTGCTTCAGTTTTTTGCGATTGCCATGGAGTAATCATGATTGAGTTTTTGGAAAAGGGTGGAACAATAACTGGAGTTCACTATTCGACATTACTGACCACTCTACAGGAAAAAATTAAAGATAAAAGACGCGGAAATCTATCCAAAGGTATTTTGTTTTTGCAGGACGACGCCCCTTCACACAAATCTCATGTTGCCATGCAAAAAATTCGCGATTCAGGGTTTGAATTACTAGAACACCCCCCTTATTCACCAGATTTGGCTCTGTCCGACTATCATCTCTTCCCTCAATTGAAAAAAAGTTTAAAAGGTCTTAAATTTTCTTCCAACGAGGAGGTAATAAAAGCTGTGGAGGTCTGGTTTGCAGAGCAAGAAGAAACCTTTTTTTTTAAAGGTCTAGAGACGTTGCAGGTTCGCTGTAATAAATGTATCCAATTAAGAGGAGAATATGTTGAGTAATAGAATATTTTGACATTGAAATTTTGTTTGATTCTATAGTAGGCAAACAATTTTTCAATATATCCTCGTATGTCGTCTCCCTGACCCTGTATATTTTGAGAACACAACTCTTTTTACTCCTTTTCTTAAACACCCCAATACCTTCTCATTTTTTTTATAGACAAATTTCTGGTCCGCAGTAGGATACACCTTTTTGCAATATATAATCATAACCCTTATTCTTTAAATTTTCGTTGACATATTCATTAGAGTTTATTTTCCATAATGCTGAATGACTTCTTTGAATTTCTATAAACTCAGTTAAAAATTCTTTGCCAATAAAACGAGTATCCACGCTTTCAGCTGATTTGACCCGTCACAGAAAAAACTGTTAATTTGTGATACCTAGAAACAACCTTGTGGATTTTAACTTTCAGACAAATCTCTACGTGGTAAGACCAGGCCAAGCCTGACACGTGCTCGCCCAATATCGCACGGATTTGTTGACAGACTTTTGATGTGCCGGCCAAACTACCTGCTGATGTTGAAGAAGAATTGTTATTGTTATTACCGTCAACCGATTGCACCCCTACGCAGTCCTTACCTTTTAACGTGTGATGCTATGCACGAATCACGGAGCGAATCTACAAGAATTCTTAGAAAAGCCAAAACCTCCGAAACGCAACATTTCAAGGGGTGAAAAGGCCGCCCATAAGAAGTCTCAATGTTGACAAAAATATTATTATTGTACCTGCTGACGAAGGAAACGCAACGGTGGTCCTGAACACTTCGGACTACAAAAGCAAACCCAATAACTTTGTCAGTCAAGAAACGTATAGAAGATTACAAAAAGACTCAACAAGGAAAATCGTGAGAAAGACCAATTAGCTAATAAAAGAGTCTTCTTTATCACCAGAGAGAGAGAAGAAACATTTGCAGATTAGAAGCACTACCACCGAGGCTCTATGGGACCGAAAATTCACAAAAAGGATGTAACACTGAGACCGATATAAAGTGCAATAGGATCTTCAACCTACAACCTCAATGAGTATTTATCTGATACGCTGCAGAAACATGTTGGGAAGACTAGGACGTGCGTCTGGGACTCCACTCCCTTCATAGAACATCTGAAAGGCATCACCTTGGATCCAAACGACATTCTAGTCAGCTTCGATATTGTATCCTTATTTACAAGTGTACCACTTGAGTAATCCCTCAGTTACATAGAGGAGATATTTCCACAAGATATCAACTTATTTCGACATTCACTAACAACAACATATTTTCAGTGGAATCAATCCTTTTATGAACAAGTTGATGGAGTCGCCATAGGCTGACCAGTAGTGGCGAATTTCTACATGAGAAAATTTGAAGAAAGAGCCATTCAAACTCCAGAAAAACGACCGAAGCACTGGTTAAGGTATGTAGATGATACGTCCTTTGTTTGGAGCCACGGAAGAGGGGAACTTCAGAACTTCCTAAATCATCTGAATAGTTTTCATCCAAAAATCCAGTTCACCATGGAACTAGAAAAAACCTCAAAATCCCTTTTATTGATGTATTAGTCATCAAAGAAGGTAACTAGGCCGTAAGGTGTACAGGAAGAAAACACACACAGATCGATACCTACATAATGGATCCAACCATCATCCAAAACAGAAACGAACCGTCATCAACACCCTAGTGAACAGAGCTATGAAAATATGTGATCAAAGGTACTGTGTTACAAGCGAACGACTATGACAGAAAAGATGAAACCCCTGCTACGCCTCCAAGGGAGAAGGAGAGGAACACCAGTGAAGAGCAACCCCAAGATACAGTCTATCTGCCCTATATACAAGGTGTCACCAACCGAATTAGGAAAGAAGGAAAGCATCAACACCGTCTTCAAACCAACGAAGAAAATGACGGAGTATCTGCGATCAGCAAAAGACAGCAGAGATCCACTCAACTCAGCGGGAGTTTACAGGTTTCCATGTAGCTGTGGTAAAGTTTATATCGGTCAGACGAAAAGAAGTATTGGTACCCGCCTAGGTGAGCACAAGCGGAGTTGTCGATTGGGACAGACCGATAAGTCTGTAGTCACTGAACATGCATTGTCCGACGGAGGACACAAGATCTTTTCCGAAAACACCGAGAGACTGGCAACGTAGAATCATTATTCAACAAGAATTTATTTAGATTCAGTAGCAATACACAATCACCAAGAGAACTTTAACACAAAGGAAGAAAGAACAAGTCTACCAAAGAGCTGGCACACAGCATTGAAAGGCGCCAAAACGAAGCAAGGTCATCCGAAAGAGTGCACAAAATCAGCACTAAAAATAATATACCAAAGACGATAGCTTCAGTTTCAGTCGATACGTCAAGAAACATCATAAAAGTGTAATCAGTAGGAGTTGGTAATAAAAAATTCAATAAAAAAATAATAAGGGTGGTTATTCTCCATTGGCCACCTGGTATGAGAAAACCGCAATGATATTCCTTGCTAGCATCCCATTTTCGTTTCAGTACATTCCTGTTGATTTAGTTTGTCGAAGTTCCTGAGAATTGAACAAAACGAACATTCATCCCTATACGTATACGAGAAAAGTGCATTGACAGTAATCAATAATACCTCTCCGGAACTCCGCTTGCAATTTTTCTTTATTCCCATTCCTCTGACTTCCGAACTATTTGAATATATAAATTTCAGATTATCACGAATGTAATATCAGTAACTCTCCAAAATAAAACGGAACCGACGAAAATTTAAAAATTCCAGAACTTTCCAAGAATGCTCTCGGGTATTATCAGTTTAGAAACTTGCCTGTATGAATTAAATATCGACGGTTCGTGGAAAGTTGAAACGCTGGAGCTCCACAAATTCTGGATGGCAATCCCGAAGATAAATATCGCCACAAGTACTTTTTGCGAGCTGCGAACCGAGTTACTTGAATAGCATTGTTTGCCTATAGTCATCAACTCTATTCGATGCATTTGAAAACGTTGAAAAATGTAAAGAAATGTAACGGGGAATGTATGGGGTGATCTAGAAATTGTTTGCTATATCCTCATTTACTTTTGAGTATCAATTCATGGTAGCTTCAAGTGTTTCTCAATTTAAGGAAGCAACATACACATACACTTCAGTAACTATTTGTTTCAAACTTGACGACTCAGTAACTATTTAGTTATGAAACAACATGATACTTCTGAGTGAAGTGGAAAAAGATATAGTAACAACCTTGAAGGAACCACTTATGACCTGGACTTGGACAAAATTACTCCAACATGCTCCTTTGATGGAACATCACCACCATCATAGAAGATGGGGAAGTTACTTTAAGGACCATACCAATGCTGTCAAAAAGGCAAATCTGGTACACAGATGGCTCAAAGACTAGCAAAAAAGTAGGGACTGAAACATACGAGGAGGGACCGAGGCAAGACATTGGTCTAAGCCTCGGTACTCAAGCCTCTATATTCCAAGCCAAGGTAACGGCAATCTCCGTCTGCACGAGAGAGATTCTATAAGGAGGGGTCCTAGAAACAGACCCATAGCGATTCTCTACGACAGTCAGGCGGCGATTACCTCAACGACCTGGGAGCACCGAACAGGGTAAAACTTGTCTGGGTACCAGGTCATAAGGGCATCCAGGGAAATGAGAGCGCAGATGCACTAGCAAGAGCGGGGACAGCAACAACTCTCATTGGACCAGAACCAGCCTGTGGAATCCTGTTTGGGGAGATCAAGCAGGACACAAAGAAATGGGTTTGAAACCATCATCAAACTCTTTCGGAGAGGGCATCAGGCAAATCTCATGGAAAAATGATAATGATGGGGCCAACCGACCGGCTATCAAGACACCTTCTTGAACTAAGTCGACACTCTCTCAGAAGGATAGTAGGACTGATGACAGGTCACTGCCACCTGACAAAACACCTGCAACTGACACCGCGGTGCAGAAGATATCATCCCGCAGGAAAACCTTGTGGGGAATCTCTAGGAGTTCATTGAAAAATCCGGAGTACTCACGAAATAGACCTGATAGCGGGATGCAGAAAGGTTCTATACTGCATTTCAGCCGCTGGATAGCACCGCCATCTAATAATAATAATATAAATATTGGATGTCATCTGATGAAGATTCCATCAGACACGTCCTGAACGTACACTGGTGTGGTGTCGACGAAGATCAACGGTTCCTGCCAATCCAGCATGTCTTCTGGAGGAAGTAGCAGTTGGCACACAGGATGGTTACGTACAACCCCATAGAATGTGCAGGAAACGCGTTCAATCCAAATAAGTCAGCAGGCACATTAACAAATTCCTTCAGACCCATCGTACCCACTCGAAGCTCTGGAAAAGGTGTTGGTTGGATTCTCAACAGCAAAGTTATCATGGAATTCACTTGATATATATATATATATATATATATATATATATATATATATATATATATATATATATGTATATATATATATATATATATATATATATATATATATGTACATTACTAAGTTCATAGGTTGAACCGCGTTGAGAGTTTATAACTCGACGTTTCGGCTCCTGCTTTGGAGCCATTTTCAAGAGTGTGACTGCGAGGCCTCTATCTGCCTACTCCTCGAGTCGTGGTCTTGAGAGATATCAAGGTCTCAACCTGCCTACTCCTTGATCTCAAAAGACGATCCGATGTTGGTTGCACTGTAGTATTTATAGGTGGTTGGCTACCTGGAGGTGGGCGGGTCTTACGGGTTTTCTCGTTTGTCTTGTCTGCTGGTGCCTGCTGTGTAGTTGGAGTTAATGGGATAATAATTGATTGCGGATAAGTTTCACGTGGCCTGGTAATTACGGTTGGAAGAAGGGGGGGGGGGGGGCTTCCAAATGGAAGCCCCTTCTTCCAACCGTAATTACCAGGCCACGTGAAACTTATCCGCAATCAATTATTATCCCATTAACTCCAACTACACAGCAGGCACCAGCAGACAAGACAAACGAGAAAACCCGTAAGACCCGCCCACCTCCAGGTAGCCAACCACCTATAAATACTACAGTGCAACCAACATCGGATCGTCTTTTGAGATCAAGGAGTAGGCAGGTTGAGACCTTGATATCTCTCAAGACCACGACTCGAGGAGTAGGCAGATAGAGGCCTCGCAGTCACACTCTTGAAAATGGCTCCAAAGCAGGAGCCGAAACGTCGAGTTATAAACTCTCAACGCGGTTCAACCCATGAACTTAGTAATGTACATATTTCTGACCGCGGAAACCTTTCCGATCATATATATATATATATATAAGTGAAAATAGAGTATTTTTCGTTTTAATTCCGAGAGTTCTAACCTTTGACAGCTGTTTCGTGCTAACGCACTCATCAGAAAGGATTTATGGAGCTCTCGAAATCAAAACGAATCCACTCAAGAAGTGAAGGCAAGACAGATATAACAGAAAATTACTTATGACATCTACAGTCACTAGTTGAAACTTAATTTGACACGAACCAAGGAATCCAAAGTTAGATGTTTATCTACTCATTGACAGGCAGCCAACAATTTGTTGTTCTAACCAACCCAAGGTTCAATCAAGTTTCTCGTACGTTAAGAGGAACGCAAGCAGAATCTAAGTGAAAATAGAGTATTTTTCGTTTTAATTCCGAGAGTTCTAACCTTTGACAGCTGTTTCGTGCTAACGCATTCATCAGAAAGGATTTTAGTGACTGTAGATGTCGTAAGTAATTTTCTGTTATATATATATATATATATATATATATATATATATATATATATATATATATGGGTTTGAAACCATCATCAAACTCTCTCGGAGAGGGCATCTTCTTGAACTAAGTCGACACTCTCTCAGAAGGATAGTAGAACTGATGACAGGTCACTGCCACCTGACAAAACACTGCGGTGCAGAAAATATCATCCCGCAGGAAAACCTTGTGGGGAATCTCTAGGAGTTCATTGAAAAATCCGGAGTACTCACGAAATAGACCTGATAGCGGGATGCAGAAAGGTTCTATACTGCATTTCAGCCGCTGGATAGCACCGCCATCTAATAATAATAATATAAATAATGGATGTCATCTGATGAAGATTCCATCAGACACGTCCTGAACGTACACTGGTGTGGTGTCGACCAAGATCAACGGGTTCTGCCAATCCAGCATGTCTTCTGGAGGAAGTAGCAATTGGCACACAGGATGGTTACGTACAACCCCATAGAATGTGCAGGAAACGCGTTCAATCCAAATAAGTCAGCAGGCACATTAACAAATTCCTTCAGACCCATCGTACCCACTCGAAGCTCTGGAAAAGGTGTTGGTTGGATTCTCAACAGCAAGTTATCATGGATTCACTATATATATATATATATATATATATATATATATATATATATATATATATATATATATATATATATATACAGGGTGTTAATTAAGTACGTTGACAAACTTTGGGAGGTGATTCTTTGAAGGTTTTCAGGACGAAAAGTTCTTATAAACATATGTCCCAAACGGCTTGGTTTTCGAGATACAGGGCGATAAGAATACATTTTTTTCAAGATTTTTTAGAGTTAACTTCGACATTTTCGACAATAATCAGTTCAAATTAGGCAAGTACAATCCATTCAATAGGGCGCACGATACAAAATAATGCATTTCTTAAATAATTCACAGGGTCCTCCTTTTTTCGGAGTCAAACTTTGTTCAACCCTTCAAAAATATTTTTTCCGCCGCCACTGACATATTATGAGAAAGGAATAATCAATGTTGTTTCATTTAACATCTTTTTGATATCTTGCATTTTTTCATTTACTTGTACGGTTCAGGGGCTATAATGAAAATATTAATTTAAACATTTTCCAGTGTGGCATAACATTAGAAAATTTGAAAATTAAACATTTTCAATTATTGTAAATTGATGGAAATATTTTTTCAGAATTAGAAAAATCTACGATGAATAAAAATTATACAATAAAAAATATAAAGACAAGCTTTTATACAAATGCACTGAAAATGAAAAAATAATTTGTTTCATTTTTTGTAGGTTATTCTGTGAGTATCAAAATCTTTCTGTACATGATTACCTAGATCAAAAATTGAAATTAATTATTTTTTCCTTTTCAGTGTATTGTATAAAAACTTTAAAATGTTTTCTTTTTATAATTTTCATTTTTAACATTTCAGTTTATTTTTTATGTGAAACTGAAAATCTCCAACCCAAAAACCATCACATACCAATTTTGAACAGAATCGGATCATAATCACAAAACTCGTCCGCCATATTGGAGCCGCCATTTTGTTTTTTAACAAACATTTTTTTAATGCATTGTCACCGGAATTACGGAAACCTGCCAAATTTCAAATTAATCGGAGTATTAGAAGTGGGTCAAATTCAACTTTTATTAAATTGTTTGTTAGTTAGTTACAAGTGAAGCTAAATAAAAGCTTGTTATTGTAAAGATGTGATTTCTTTTTGTGATATCTAACAGAAAACTACTATCTCCCCGTCACTGCGGTACGCTGGATATTAAACTAGATCTGACAGATATTGGGAAAACCTTAACTTTCAACCTGAAGATTCTGATGGTAAAAATGTGCATTTTCATTGAGATATTTGATTAAAAATGTTTTTACCCATCAGTCTTGATAAAGAACTCATACAAATTTTTTGTTATTTTAAAAAAAGATATTTTTTAGTTTTCAATTGAACGTTTCCTTTTCAACATAAAAAACTTCCGAAAGGTAATCCTGTAATGGACGATAGTTAATAGGGTTTATCTAATAGTCGCAGGTCATTACACATTTGATTTTCATTTATGAATCTCTGGTCATAACTCCGAAAAACTAAATCAAACAAATTTTTGTTTCCGTACGGAGTACATTATTTTATCAGAAATTTCGGTTTGTTTTTTCTTCTGCAGTAACGCAGAAATTTTGTAATCAATTTGAATTCATAAAAATAGCAAAGTGGGCTTTGATATTAATTCATTTATTTAAATATCAACAACTTGACAGTTAACGAAAGTTGAGAAACTGTCTCATTGTTAATTCTTCATTTGTGCAAGCTATAAAGCAGATTCATTCAATATTCCTTTGGATAAAATGGTTGAATATACAAATTCAGAAATGGCAGACATGCACTTAATGTATGGAATGGCTGATGGTAACGCTCGTGCCGCCAGACGAATGTATCTAGAAAGATTTCCACAACGTCATATTCCCAGCACACAAATGTTCATCAATATTCACTCCCGTCTTCGTGAAACGGGTACTTTCAAGAGGTCTGCTGTTCTCATAGGAAGACCCAGGAGAGTTAGAATAGTTCAGATAGAAGAATATGACACTAAGGTAAACACGATTAAATTTCCACAGATTTATTGTCTTCGCGACATGTTTCGATACACTGTATCTTTTTCAAGCGAATGTAATACATTAAATTATTCTACCTTGAACATTACTTAAATACCCTTCTTAACAATTGAGGTAATTAGGAGCTACCTATGATAAAAATAAAATTGACAATACAATGTAGGTAGATACCTGGAAATCTCAAAACATATCTACTACTTAATTAGTTGAAAAGGTTCAACAAAGGGGAACTATTAAGGTCCAATTGATCATTTAGTAAACAATTCGAATTTTTCAATTTATTAATTTCCAAGAATTCTAAATAATTAAGTCTAATACCTTTATTTTCAACATGAAGGATTTCAAAGTTTTCATCGAAATCATGGTCTTCTTCCAAAATATGATTGGCATATGTTGAATGTGTTTTATTATTTACATAATTCATACGGTGCTCACGTACACGGCTCTTGAATGGTCTACCAGTCTGGCCTACATATACTTTGGAACAAGAACCACAATTCAATTTATAAACTCCTGATTTTTTAGATTTTTGTGTTTTATCTTTATTATTTTTAATAAACCTTCCCAACGTGTTATCTGTTCTGAATGCTACTCTTAAATTTTGTTTTTTCAAAAATGACGCTAGCGTCATTTTTGAAAAAACAAAAAAAAAAAAAAAAAAAAAAAAAAAAAAAAAAAAAAAAAAAAAAAAAAAAAAAAAAAAAAAAAAAAAAAAAAAAAAGAAAAAACAAAATTTAAGAGTAGCATTCAGAACAGATAACACGTTGGGAAGGTTTATTAAAAATAATAAAGATAAAACACAAAAATCTAAAAAATCAGGAGTTTATAAATTGAATTGTGGTTCTTGTTCCAAAGTATATGTAGGCCAGACTGGTAGACCATTCAAGAGCCGTGTACGTGAGCACCGTATGAATTATGTAAATAATAAAACACATTCAACATATGCCAATCATATTTTGGAAGAAGACCATGATTTCGATGAAAACTTTGAAATCCTTCATGTTGAAAATAAAGGTATTAGACTTAATTATTTAGAATTCTTGGAAATTAATAAATTGAAAAATTCGAATTGTTTACTAAATGATCAATTGGACCTTAATAGTTCCCCTTTGTTGAACCTTTTCAACTAATTAAGTAGTAGATATGTTTTGAGATTTCCAGGTATCTACCTACATTGTATTGTCAATTTTATTTTTATCATAGGTAGCTCCTAATTACCTCAATTGTTAAGAAGGGTATTTAAGTAATGTTCAAGGTAGAATAATTTAATGTATTACATTCGCTTGAAAAAGATACAGTGTATCGAAACATGTCGCGAAGACAATAAATCTGTGGAAATTTAATCGTGTTTACCTTAGTGTCATATACTATGAATTTCCATCAAGTAAAGGCCACGTCAATCCAAAACAGATAGAAGAAGCTGTACTTAACGAAATTGAGCAGCATCCAGACACCAGTACAAGACAAATTGCGGCACAGTTTAACGTAACCCATGTATTGGTATGGCAAATTTTAAAAGAGCAACAACTTTATCCCTATCACATACAGCGTGTTCAAGCTCTTCTGCCAAGGGATTTTCCAAAGAGATTAACTTTTTGCACTTGGATTCGAAATAAATTGTTGGAAAATCCATGGTTTTTATCTCAAGTGTTATTCACCGATGAGGTATGCTTTTCCCGTAAAGCCATTATTAATTTTCACAACAATCATATGTGGGCTGATGAAAACCCTCACGCTGTGATTGAAAACCATTTTCAAGATACGTTTTCTGTGAATGTTTGGGTTGGAATTGTAGGGAATTTCCTTATCGGGCCACATTTTCTGCCTCATAGACTCAATGGTGACCATTATCGACATTTTATTGAATTCATCTTACCTGGACTCCTAGAAGAGATCCCACTGAGGGAAAGAATTGGAATTTGGTTTATGCATGATGGTGCTCCAGTACACTTCAGATTGGTTGCACGCCAATATTTAGAAGAGAATTATTCTGATCGCTGGATTGGGCGTGGTGGGCCACAACTTTGGCCACCAAGGTCACCCGATATGAATCCACTTGATTTTTTCCTCTTAAGGCACCTTAAATCATTAGTGTACCGAACTCCAGTTCAAAGTGAAGAAGACCTGAGGAATTGCTTACAGGAGTCATGCGGAATTATAAGAAACACTCCTGGTATTTTTGAGCGTGTCCGCCAGTCTATGGTTAGGCGCATAAACGCATGCATTGAAGTTGGCGGTGGCCATTTCCAGCAGCTGCTCTGACATATCAATTTCAATAATGGTCCTTTTCTGAACTTAATTTTATTCCTAGGGAATTTATGTTACTTTGCTCTAGTATTTGATAATAAAGTTATTCACTATTGAAAATGTCCAAAATTATTTTGCCATAATTAACTTTGTGCATTACATATTCAACCTGAGTTATGGTAAAAAATGTATGGGAGCTCCATAACATTACATTTTCTCTACACGAGCAGAAAATAGCTATTTGTGTAATGAGAACAAAATGACGTATTGCGTCACGCGCTAATCTTTGGAGAGTGGCAATGACACTTCGAGAAATGAATTATTTTATATCATGCGCACTATTGAATGGATTGTACTTGTCCAATTTGAACTAATTTGGATCGATTATTGTCGAAAATTTCGAAGTAAACTCCAAAAACTCCTAAAAAATGTATTTTGATAACCCTGTACTTCGAAAACCAAGCCGCTTGGGACATGTTTATATGAACTTTTCATCTTGAAAACTTTCAAAGAATCACCCTTCAAGTTTGTTAGATTATTTGCTTCTCAAATTTCTTTATGTTATGCGTTACTGGAAAATGTTTGCGTTAATATTTTCATTGTAACTCCTGAACCGTACAAGTAAATGAAAAACATCAAGAGAGCAAAAAGATGTTAAATGAAACAACATTCATTATTCCTTTCTCATAATATGTCAGTATATTATATATATATATATATATATATATATATATATATATATATATATATATATATATATATATATATATATATATTTAATAGAGGTGGCCCTGAAAGTGTTCCTTGTTCCTTGTGTAGAATACTTTTTCAATCACCACGGTTGTTGATTTGAACATGTTGGATTTTATAGTCAAGATGATTATTTGATAATTCTAGTATTTTTTCACGAAATCCTATATTTTCCAGTTTTTGAACTAGATGTGAATGCGAAACTATGTCAAAAGCCTTTGATATGTTGAAAAATGTGGTTAGAGTTGTTACATCCAAACTTCCTGCATAATTACAAATCGTGTCAGTTTGACAGAATAATCCTCCCGCTTCGCGGTCGGATCATTTAAACTGTCAAACTGACACTCTTTATAATTATGCAACAAGTTATCGATGTATAACCTGATTATTTTGAAGTACTTATAGTATTACTACTGACAATTCTTTTACTTACCCCAAGTGTGAATTATAAGAAATATTATTAAAAATATGATATGAATCCGATGAGAAATCATAAATGTCAAAAAAGCAGTAAAGTAGAAGATAATAATTTCATCAGTGATAAAATTGAAACTATACAGAACCGAATATTTTTTCGAGATTATATTCAAACGACTGGTTAATCTAGAATGAGTTCAAGTATTGCTTTGTCTTCTTAACATAAAAGAAGACCGTGTAGATTTGAAGTTTTTCATTCCTTTTTTTCTTTTTTGAATGATGAGGCCGAATTTAGTTCATTTAAAGTTGGTTTTATGTGTGGTTGAAATGTTTCTATGAATACTATTCAAATTAATGCAGTCCGTCTTCAAGTCGTTACTTGCAATATGGGCCATTTCTAGAAATAATCCAAAATTTCTGTGGAATTGAAATCGAAATGATTGTCGACCTCGAAATGATGGGAACTTAGTGCTGTTTTGGTATTTTTGTTTTCATTTTTAGCACAATCAAAATGATGTTATATCAATCTTTCTCTTAAGTACTATCAAATTAAACAGTAATAATAACCAGCCGTGGTGGTAGGCTGGTAGAGCGTTCACCTCTCAAGCTAATGGTCGTGGGTTCGATTTCCAGTAGGGTTACCGATATTGTGCATGGCACGTTAAAAGGTGAGACCTGGGTCTTCCCTAGTTCGCAGAAGTCTCTGACTCCTGAAAATTGACGAAAATAACGATGTGTTTTCGTTTCTTTAGTTTATTTCCTATATTTCAGCTTCAAAAGTGTTTTAATCATACCTACACAAGGTTATTCATATTGATTTCATTGAAAATACGAACAGGATGTTCATAAAGTCAGTTGTGCAATCATCTGCGACTGAAAGTTGGAATTTAGTCGCTGTTTTCCATCGTACAAGATAATCTCTCTTGGAAGGGATTCATGTTTTAAAGAGAAACATTCTCAATTGAAAATTGAATCAATACATGACTCCTCTGGAAATGGAAAAACCCTACGAAAAAATTGAAGTTACTTTTTTGTAATATCTAACAGAAAACAACTACTTCCCCGGCAAAAGCCACACTGGACATTGAACTACATCTGATAGATATTGAGAAAGACCCTATATAACTTGAAGAAAAAATCTGAAAGTGAAAATTTGCATTTTCATTCAGATAGTTGATTATTTATTGAATGTCCAGTTTCCATTGGAGATTCTTATCTTTAAATGAGATAAGGGAGAATCGCATATTCCATTGATGCCTGAATTTCATCTCTTTCGCTAGGCCTCCAAGAGAGGTTATCAACTTTCAGTCGCAGATGATTCCACAACTGACTTTATGAACATCCTGTTCATATTTTCAATGATATCAACATGCCATACCCATGACAGGATTTATGTAAGAATAATATTTTCAAAGTTTCACCGCACAAGAAATAGTCCAACAATTCCTCATTACAGTGTGAAGTTGCTTCTGAAGAGTATGTTTTCCAATTCTTCCGACCTCCCTGATGATCTTAGAAGAGTGAAATAGATTTTTGTCGACCAAAATGTATTGGAGGCTTAGCGAAAGTGATGCAATCCACGCGTCAATGAAATGAGCGATTTTCTGTAAGTGATACTTCTGAATAACATTCTCCCTTATCTTATTTATAGATAAGAATCTCCAATGGAAACTAGACATTCAGTAAATATTCAATTAACTGAATGAAAATGCAAATTTTCACTTTCAGATTTTTTCTTCAAGTTATACAGTGTCCTTCATAAAGTCCGCATCATATGGGAAAAACTTTTATTAATGATTTATTTTGAAATTCGACTTGGGCGTTAAAAATGACCTACTCGGATGTGGTCACGTGACTTTCGCTACCTATCAAAAGTAATATTTTTTCAAAGTAATCGCTGAAACTAGGCTTATTTATTCGAATTTTAAAAAATTTCAAATAAAAAAGTTGTTTCTTTTTCGATTTTACACTTACATCTCTAATTTGAACGTTCTATTGCAACTTTCACTTTTTGCCATTTTTTTGATAATTACAAAATTTCTGGAACATTAAAAATTTCTTAACTTCGACAAAACTGTTTTATACCAGTAGCTCCAATATGCGACTAACTTTCAATCACGAATCGTAAAAAAAAAATGTTTTTCTCAAGAAAAAGATAATTACTGGTTAGCATTTCTGTTATTTTTGATGCAAACGTATCTTCAAGCATTCAGTATTAAAATGATACCAACGTCATAATTCAAAACATCATCAAACTTCTTTACTTATCTAACCAAAGTTTATGACGTACAAATCTCAAATTAAATTCTTACTAATTCGGCTATGAAACTTTCATCAATTTTGTGAAGTAGGCTTTGGAAACAAATGAAAAAGGTAGTCAATGGAAATGATTTCATATCATTTTAATACTGAAAAAATCCACTTAAATGAATTCTTATCCTACATGCTCGAAGATACGTCAACTTTGCATCAAACATGAACAGAAATGTTAACCAGTAATTCTCATTTTCTCGAGAAAAACATATTTTTTTTGATGATTCGTGATTGAAAGTTAGTCGCATATTAGAGCTACTGGTATAAAATAGTTTTGTCGAAGCTACGAATTTTTTAATGTTCCAGAAATTTTGTAATTATCAAAAAAATCTCAAAAAGTGAAATTGCAACAGAACGTTCAAATTCGAGATGTAGGTGTAAAATCGAAAAAGAAACAACTTTTCTCCTTAAAATTTTTGGAAATTCGAATAAATAAGCCTATTTTCAGCGATTACTTTGAAAAAATGTAACTTTTGACAGATAGCGAAAGTCACGTGACCACATCCGAGTAGGTAATTTTTCATATTTTTCAAAGCACAACTTAACGCCCAAGTCGAATTTCAAAATAAATCATTAATAAAAGTTTTTCCCATATGGTGCAGACTTTAGGAAAGACACTGTATAGGGTCTTTCTCAATATCTATCCGATGTAGTTCAATGTCCAGCGTGGCTTTAGCCGGGGAAGTAGTTATTTTCTGTTAGATATTACAGAAAAGTAAATTCAATTTTATCGTAGGGTTTTTTCCATTTCCAGAGGAGTCATGTATTGATTCAATTTTCAATTTTAAAACGTTATTCATATATTTTACCATTTCAATAACTTATACAGTGTGGTCCAACGAAAACTTAACACCTCGATTTTCCGGCTTTAAAATGAAAATGTGGAAAATCGCTCGGACCCGTCAATTTCTAATACGAGGGGGAACAACTTTTCCGCTGTTTTCATTCCCGTAACTTCAACCCCCTAACGGGGGTGAGCACAACCCCTTGATTTTGAATAGGGATGAGGGGTGTTGAGATACCTCATTTTGAAGATCTTATCGTGTACTATCTGACCTTAAAATTTCACTTCAAAATATGCATCGATAATGAAATAACAGCGAAAATAGTGAAAGAGGCAATATGGAATTTCTCTCGAGAATATTATTCGTATCCGACGCATTTCAAAGGTATTGAGTGGTTAATTTTTTGTCCACAACAGTAGACGGACCTTGTTTTTGTACCTTAGTCTATCGTGAATTTTTAAGAAAGGTACAAGTGTGTCAAAGCGATTGTAAATTTGTAGTGGAATTAAAATGGTGTATTCCGTAGAAGAAAGGGTGGAAATGATAAAATTATTTTTCCGAAATAACGACTCTGCGCGCACAACAGCGGCTTTATTTAACGAACGACATCCCGGAAACAATGTATCCGCTGCTTACGTTGTGCAACTGGTTGCCAGATTTGACGCTACTGGTTCAGTTGGAAACAAAAAGAGGGTGCATGAAAGAGACGAAGCGAGGGACGTGGCTGTCTTAGGTCATATAGCAATGGATCCGACTGTTAGTACTAGGAAATTGTCCGATGTATCTGGTGTTCACGCACAACAATCATGAGAATCCTGAAACGACATCCTTATAAGATACGATTGGTTCAGGAACTGAATGAGGATGATCCCGATCGCCGACTCCAGTTCTGTGAAGTGATCAGTGAAATAATTAACGGCAATCCAAACTACATGTTCGATATCTGTTTTTCGGACAAGTGTTCATTTTACCTTAACGGCATTGTAAACCGGCATAACTGTCGGTATTGGTCAGATGAAAATCCAAGATTATTTCGTGAGGTGTATACACAGCGCCCCCAAAAATTAAATGTTTGGGCGGGTATTTATGGAAATCACATAATCTGCCCTTTTTTTATACCCGGTAATCTCACAGGCCTAATTTATCTCGATCTATTGGAGAACGCTATTTATCCAGCCCTCGTGCAAGTATTGGACAATGCAGTAGACCATCAAACGATCATTTTCCAACAAGATGACGCACCACCTCACTTTGTTCAACCGGTGCGTCAGTTCTTAGATGACAATTTTCCTCACGCCTGGATTGGAAGAAGGGGACATATTGAGTGGCCACCCAGATCTCCTGATCTGGCTCCACTGGACTTTTTTCTATGGGGTCACCTAAAATCCAAGATTTACGCTACCCAGCCTGAGTCACTGGATGATTTGCGAACTCGGATCATTAATGAATGCCGTCAAATTACACCAGAAATCTTGAGTAATGTACGTGAACGTTTTCAGCAAAACTTATATTACTGCATGGAAGTGGATGGTACCCATTTCGAGCATAAAGTAATCACAAAAGTACGTACTCTTCCACTATTTTACCTGTCATTTCGTTATCGATGGATATTTTGGAGCGAAATTTTACGGTCAGATAGTACACGATGAGATCTTCAAAATGAGGTATCGCAACACCCCGCATCCCTATTCAAAATCAAGAGGTTGTGCTCACCCCCGTTAGGGGGTTGAAGTTACGGGGATGAAAACAGCGGAAAAGTTGTTCCCCGTCGTATTAGAAATTGACGGGTCCGAGCGATTTTCCACATTTTCATTTTAACGCCGGCAAATCGAGGTGTTAAGTTTTCGTTGGACCACACTGTATGTTGTATACTCATGTCTTCAATCTGTTTGTATTTTGGTAAAATTTTAATTGTAGCCCTGAAGGAGGCAAAAATTTCACCGAAACGTTGGATTTAAAATCGCAAACATCTGAGTAATGCATTAAACTTGACCACTGTCTAGTGATAACTTAACAAAAATTATAAATTTATGATAATTCTCAAATGGTTTTTTCGTTGATCTTCCAGAACCAACATTCCATATCAGGAACACTCTGTACACTTCTCACCCTCTCTCACATTTTCTTCCAGTTCCACTCTTCGTTAAGCTGACGGGGTAACTCAATACCAATTACTGCCAAGCGATCCGCATGATTTTTATGATCGGGTGAATTAAATAGTTGCGTTAACCGATATTTTCAGTTTTTCTCTCCCCCTTCGGAATAATAAATCAATTCCCCAGCGGGGAACTTGTCAGAGCCGAGGGGGGTTGGGAAAATTTCAAGACGTCCAAAGAAAATTATGTGAGAAACAGACATAGGGTGTGCGTGCAGGGCTATTAACCATAGGGGTTTGTTATTAGCGATTTGTTCGGAAGGGTCGTAGATTAGATCATTACTGAGTCGTTTGGGCATGACCACAGGGCTTCCAATCCCCTCGGTAACGGCAGCCCTCGCTCTTTTACTGTTTTCAAGAACATTTTAAGTACTTCAAGGAAGGGCATATATAGTAATTGTAAATCCTTGACAGAGAAAGGGAAACTTGAACAACCTATAGAATAAAATAGAATAATGTTCATTCGCAGTAATATAAGGTATATGAAGGTATAATATAAAATATAAACGAAGTTAAAAATTGAATGTAAATCTAGAATGTTGCAAAATGAACGGTTTCAATTTTAGAAAATACTATGGGTGTTTGGACCAATATTCGTAAAATAAGCATTACAATCTCAGAAGCTGTGGTGTCAGCTTATACGTGATATGGATATGCGTAGTGTCTACCATTTTTTTCCTTTTCTTCTTCATGTTCATCTCTATTGAGTGCATTATTTGGTAAATGTATCTGTTCGAACTGAAGAGAAAGAAAAATAAGTTGATATGGGACACGGTGTAAATTTTACAATAAGTATGATACAATTGCAGCATAAATATACAAACACACACATATATACACCCACATATACAGCGTAGACTCGTATACAGGGTGTCCGGTAAACCTTGTATAATATTGAAACTGGCGATAGACCAGGTCGTGACTGTTCAGAATATCGGAATTTCACCTCAGTAAAAATATCACCGTTTTCGAGATAATGGGCATTTTAAGAATTTCTGGAAAATCGCTACCTCACCTTGGATTTTTGAGTGCCATGTATACAAATTGAGACAAATTCAAATATCTTTGCTTCTGAAGATTACTGATAAGTGATGCTTACAGACGTACAGAACAGTTTTTAAGAAAGTGAAATAATTTTTTCAAGAAATTAGGGTAAAATGACAGATTTGAGATTCTTCAATTTTTTTTAAAAAAGTTTGACATTATTGTCTGAAAGAAATATAACTAATTGGAAGTGAACATTCATTTCAAAAGAATGCTCATATTGTCCAGACTCTACCATGGTATTGAACAAACTATAATAATTTTTGGAGGAAGTGATTTCCATTGAATTAGGCGTGGTTTTATTCTAGGCTTCCATCAACTTTTATACTTACGCCCAAAAATTATTTTATTTCGATTTTATCAAGATAAAATGTGGAAATGATTATTAATAAACTGCTTGGTAGCATTAAATAGTATGTCAATAAAATTAACATTTCATGTAATTTGGTATGCAGTCATAACCGCTTTTTATTTTGTTCTATATTTCGATTATTTTTAAATTCGCCTATGTACCATTGTATTTTTGTATTTTTGTGAATTATATTTCGTAAGTTTAATTTTTACTATAATATTGACTGATATATCAAATCACAAACAAGCATTTTTTGCATCTGCGATTTTTCGTTCATTTACCACATTAACTTAGGCACATGTCTCATTGTATTTTTATATTTCTGTAAATAAACATTTATTATTATTAATTGCCTATAAAATTATCGAAATGATATGTCGATTATCCGATATGGCACCGATTAAAACGAATTTTTGCGATAAATGTCGCAATTTTACAACATCCAGATTCCAACGAAGTTTCAGAGACCGACAGATACTTATACAGGGTGTAACCAAATAATTGCAAAATTTTTTAGGAGGTGAATCCTTATCGAATATTAAAAACTTTTCTAACCCCTGTGTTGTGTCCGTAGAAGCAATAGTTTCCTAATAAAAAAATAAATTACAGCATTGAGCATGAACGGATCTTCTGTAAATAGAATTGAAAATTTCTATTAGGTGGCTGTCACATTTTGTTTGAACAACTTGTGGTAGTTTTTTGAAATTATTCCGATTGCGTCATTCAGTAGTATTTATTTCTTTGTCATGCCGTACACACGTTATATTCCCCGAGAATATGCGCATAAGCACTACATTCATGGTAAATGTGGAGGTAGTGCTACTGCTGCAGCAGCGCTTTATGCGATTGCACAATGCCGCTCAGAGAATCGCTGATTTGGGAGCTATAACCATTTGAAAAGGTTCCTCTTGAAAAGATGTCGTCTCTGCGTACGGGTGGATAGAAAATAACATTTTTGTAATATTGTTCAGTGCGATGTTGAATAATCGTTATTGTGGTTTATCGTGTATGTTGATTCAAAAAAACATTGAATTAGTATTTACTTCTTGAATGCTTTTAAGCAGTTGATTCGTTATTACTCATAGCTATTTAATCATTTCATCTTGATAGGATAAAAATAAAAGACATTACATGTAAACCCCTTTTTGTTAAAAATAAAATATTGACCCTTCCAGCTCATTTTATTTTTGAAACAATCTGCGTCATTCATAAATATAAAAGTTCTTTCCCTTCTAGAGTTCATGTTTATAACACACGACAGAATAACAACATAAGACTGCCAATTCCAACATAAACTCTTGTTAAGAATTCTTTTATTTATAATGGTTTAAAAATGTTTAACCACTTGCCAGAATCAATAAAAAGTACTGAAGCCTATGGTAGGTTCAGGAGGGCAACAAAAAAAATACTTGTTGAACGGCCATTTTATTCTGTCGAAGAGTTTTTATCTTCTTCTCTCTGAAATTTATTTCTGTTGTTTGTTTTTTTTTATAAAATATAGATTTATATAATATAATATACATATATATGTGTTTAAGTGAATACGAAATGGTATTGTGTCTTAATTAGGTTTTTATTTATATGTTCTATACTTTAATTATGTTTTTATTTATATTATTTTGACATGCTTTGTTACAAAAATTTATATTTTTAAACAATAAAGCTATTTTTGACTTGTCTTGACTACTGACAAAGTCTAATGGAGTTGATTTTAGCTCAGAATAATATCACACTCTAATATAATCGAAATTCTACTCCTTCCAAAAATAATTATCGTATGTTTAATACCATGGTAGTGTCTGGACAAAATGGGCATTCTTTTGTAATGAATATCCACTTCCACTTGGTTATGTTTATTTCAAACAATAATGTCAAACTGTTGTTAAAAAAATTGGTGAAACTCAAATCTGGCATTTTACCCTAATTTCTTGAAAAATTGTATCGTTTTCTGAAAAACTGTTCTGTACGTCTGAAAGCATCACTCGTCAGTAATCTTCAGCAGCAGATATATTTGAATTGGTCTCAATCTGTAGACACGGCACTCAAAACTCCAAGGTGAGGTAGTGATTTTCCACAAACTAAAAAAAATGCTCATTATCTCGAAAACGGTGATATTTTTACTAAGGTGAAATTCCGATATTCTGAACAGTCATGACCTGGTCTATCACCAGTTTCAATATTGTACAAGGTTTACCGGACATCCTGTATAAATAAGTACACAAATACAAATTCAGACATAGTCGCAAATACATTTGCATCCACACATAAACTCATATCCAGATAGACACTATTGTACAACTACAATTACAAATACATACCAATATATTCATTTCAGTTTCAGTTTCATATTTGAATGTGCATTAGTTATTTATAGTCCTAAGTTGTTCTGGTATGTAGTTGTATAATTTTTAACTGAAATTTCTTGGACCCACAGTTTTTTCACTTTTGGGAATTTTAACATTTTGTTTCTCATGTCTGGTACAGTGATCTTGTTCCATGGGTTAGAGTTTTATTTTCTCTTTGTGATTATCGAATACAATTTTCTGAAGAATATCAAAAACTTCACTTTCTTTGTGTGAGTCATCAATTGGTGAACTTTTTTTTTCAGTTGGGAACTGTATGATTTCTTTAGAATATGTTTGAATGTGCCAATGTCAAATTCCTTCTCCTCATTATTCAGCTAGCATGAAACTAAAACGAAGAGTGTGCATGGAAATATGAAGTTGACCAAATTTCTTATAGGTTATGATACATTATAAAATTAATATATATATATATATATATATATATATATATATATATATATATATATATATATATATATATATATATCTCTGTACAGCAACTGTGAGTTCATTATCCAACAATACTCTTATCCACTTGATTGATATATACCTTAAATTTACAGATAAATGAATTATCCAAGCGGGAGGCAGCAATGCTTATGATTTGATGAAAATATGTTTGAAATCAATATTATTCACTGCATTTCCTGCAGAATTGAGTTGGCATGGAATTAAAAAAAAAGTGTTCAAAAACCTGATATTAGCAATTGGTCAGTGATGATTTTCATATGATGTAACGATTTAATAATAATAATAATAATAATGATAATAATAATAATAATTTCATTTTAAGGCAGCAACCCGTGCGGCCGATGAACTCGTATTCGACACTGAACGGGCTAACCCAAACTCTGTCACCGAGTTGGGACCCGTTCAGCAAAAAGCTCACATCAAAGCTGCGGAGACAGAGGTCCTGCTACAGCTACATATGGATAAGCCAATGCATGGTGTCTTCTTTCACAACATCGAAGACCTTGGCTTATCCAAAAGCTTGACCTTTGCCTTCCTCAGGTCGAGTGAGCTAAAGTCGGAGACCGAGTGATTCATAATGGCTTGCCAGGATGGTGTCTTCAACACCCTTGTCTACCGTAGTCGCGTGATGGGTATAGACGTCCCTGTCACCCGATGCAGGGCATGTCGTGGGGCACCTGAGACCGTAATGCATCTGCTATCAGCATGCCCATGTTATGCGGTCTCAGCCTATATCCACAGGCATAACGCGGCTCTACGAGTGTTGTACTACCATCTACGATACTCATACGGTATAGACGAGACACCGGTGTTGCCTTATGTTCCGGGGGATATTGAGTCCGTGGTGGAGAATGAGAGGTGCCGAATCTATTGGAACTACTCATTCCCCACCCTCAGGCAAATACAAGCCAATAAGCCTGATGTTGTCCTCCTCGACCACCAAAGTAAAACTATATTCGTCGTGGAGTTTTCCGCTCCAGGCGAAATTAATATCGTTCGAAAAGAGGAGGAAAAACGGACTAAATATCGAGATCTTCTCTTTGAACTCCGTAGGTTGTATCCGGACCATTCTGTCAAAATGGTGGTTCTGATCATAGGAGTCCTTGGTGGAATGATGGAAACACTGCTCTCCAATTTGAAGATAATAGCTGCTTGCCGTAATAAGGCAGAAATCTTAGCAGCACGAATGCAGAAGGCCGTTATTCTTGGTTAGCTCCGTCTGCTCAGGGCACATGATTCTCGGACCCAATAATCACTGACCCTACGGACGTGGGGAGTGGTTGTTGGGGTTAACGACACCAGCGCGCCCTCCGGATGGATCGGAGCACCGGAGACAGGGCCTGACTGGTACACTCCTAAGGATAATAATAATAATAATAGGTTTCAGCCTATATCCACAGACATAACGCGGCTCTACGAGTGTTATATTACCACCTACGACACTCGTACGGTATAGACGAGACACCAGTGTTGCCTTACGCTCCGGGGGATATTGAGTCCGTGGTGGAGAATGAGAATTGCCGGATCCACTGGAACTACTCATTTCCCACCCTCGGGCAAATACAGGCCAATAAGCCTGATGTAGTACTCCTCGACCATGGAAGTAAGACGATATTCGTCATTGAGTTTTCGGCTCCTGGCGAAACGAATATCGTCCGAAAGAAGGAGGAGAAACGGACGAAATATCGAGATTTACTCTTCGAACTCCGCAGGCTCTATCCAGACCATTCTGTAAAAAATGGATGTTCTGATAATAGGGTCCCTTGGCGGTGTGATGGATTCATTACTCTCGAACTTAAAAATCATACCGGCATGTAGAAAGATGTCAGAAATCATAGCCGGAAGAATGCAGAAGGCTGTCATCCTCGGTTCATTACGTCTGCTCAGGGCACACGATTCCCGGACCTAATAGCTGCTTACCCTATAGTTTGGGGAGTGGTTATTGGGGTAATGATGTTGCCAGCGCGCCCTCCGAATGTATCGGAGCATCGGAGACAGGGTCCGACTGGAGAATTTTAATTCAAATCAGATAATAATTATAATAATAATAATAATAGCTTTTATTGTCCAACAGTTTCCCATTTACAGGACAATATTATTGAATGACAAAACTTGAAGTGGTGTTAATACCTAGATAAAAAAATGGTAATATATAAACTATAACAATAATATTTCTGAATAACAAAACTTGAAGTGGTGTTAATACCTTGATTGAAAAATGATAACATATGTATGAAATATTACAATCAGTTTAATTTTTGACCAAAAAAACAAGTTCCCTGATGGAACACGAATGAATATCAGTTCTATTGCTAATTATATTAAATTCATTACACATTACGTACATTGGAGATTTCAGTTGAATATTTGTTCTCGCTCTCGGAAGCTTGAAAGTTGCATGATTTCGAGAAAAGTATGAAGGGACATTGAAATTAATCTGGCTGAGTAAATTGGAAGAGTCAACGAGGCCATTCAAGAACTTTATACAAAAAAATTATAAAGGCACAAATTCTTCTGAACTCCAAGCTGTCGAAATTGAGCCTCATGCATAAATCCTGATTGCTTGTTCTCCTTCCAGGATATGTACCATCTATTTTGAAACTGAGAAATTTTAAGAATCTTTTTTGAATGCCCTCAAGGGCTACTGTATGACATTCATAAAAAGGGGACCAGACAATACTGGCATATTCTAGTTTTGATCGTACGTTGGAAAAGTACTGTAGTTTCAGTGCCTTGATGTTGGTAAAATGTTTACAGTTTCTCATTATAAAACCGTATGATTTCAGTGCTTGTGAGATTTTTGAGATAGTATTCTCGATGAAATTCAGCTCTTTGTCGAAAATTACACCTAAATCCTTAATTTTACTACAATGTTCCAATTCAGTATTGTTAACCCTATAAGAATGCACTATTGTAGCGGTTCTTCTGGTATAACTCAAGACTGCATTTTCCAACGTTCAGACATAACCTATTTATATTACACCAATTTTGAATATACAGCGTGTCTCACGGTCGATGGTAGGTTAGACGTTTACATTTTGTTACCTGATCTATCGATCTAAAATATTTTCAGCTTTGCGGCGTTGCCACGTCTATCAAAAAACTAGCAACTTTATTTTTTTAAATAGAACACCCCGTATATTAACTCATTTTTTAAATCGCTGTTTCATTATAATAATTTTTTGTTAATAATGTCCTAAACCTATCTCTATCTGTTTTCGAAATAAAAAATAATTTGTGTTGAATATGGTCCAAAACATAGCCCTAATTGAACTTTAGTACATCAGTACTCTCAATTCATGAAAAGTTGATATTTTGATAATAGGTTGGACAAATTCGAAGTATTTACTTAACACCAAGAAATCGACTCCATATCATACAGGGCGTGCTGAAATTACTGTTATTTCCATAATGCATAAAAGTGGTCAAAAGTTCATTTTTTCAATGAAACCCCCTGTATATTACTCGATAAATTGAAAGATGATGAAAAATGCTTCAAGATGATATATCATGTCCCTATACCTAAATCATCAACTTTTCTTAATTAAATTGCTTTTTAAGAATTTGGTTTTAGGTAACAGTGGATTTGTCAAGCTTATAACAGTTTGGTAACTTTTATAAGTAATTTACGAATAGTTATCGACGGTGTTTCAAATTATCTTCCAAAGTGAATGCAAATATCGATTATTCAAACAAAGTTCTTATGAAATTATTTATTATACACGGACAGTGTGATTAAATCATTGCCAGAACTTGCAGAAATTTCAACCAAATGTATCCTGAATTAACACCAATGAACGAGAGGAAGTATGTAAGATTACAAAATAATTTTCTTAACTATGGCTGAAAGTTTCCAGGGAACAACAGTCCAAAAACCAGGCATTTCTAGGTAAAAAGTACGATTTTCTGGAATATAACATGTGAAAGTACAGAAAAAAAAACAGAATTAGGAGGATTAAAAATAACAAAATTGTAAACAAAATATCACATTTTTACAATAAATGCTGGAAATGTTGTCCATTACATTCTAAACATTTTAAAATATTCTTTTGTACGCGACTTGTCGTTGCTTTTTCAATTTCATGGGGATCTAGATATTCAATACACCGCACTATTCGCCGTCGCAGTTCTTCTTTGGTAGGTACTGGAGTACTGTACACCCTTTCTTTCAAAACACCCTATTAAAAAAGTCAAGTGGCGTGAGGTCGGGTGATCTCGGTGGCCAATCCCACGGCCCTAAACGCCTAAACCAACGATCGTCAAACATTTGGTGAAGTTTCCTGGAAACTTCCTGAGTGCAATGAGCTGGCGCTCCGTCCACTTGAAACCACGAATTCCTATATACCTCTAAAGGCAAGTTTTCAAGGAAATCGGTAACAGTCGTCCTTAAAATATGAAGATATCTCTCTGCATTCAGTGTGTCTTTATAAATAAAAAAGCTAATTTTATTTTTCTTCAAAATACAAAACACATTCAGGGAAAATTTTTCTTGAAAACCCATTTCTTTTGTCACATGGGGATTATGATCAGCCCAAAAATGTTTATTCCTTCTATTAAAAATGCCATCCCTCGTAAATTTTGATTCGTCGCTCCAAATTATTTTTGACAAAAATTCCCGAACTTCCTGTATATGTATTAGAAAGGATTCGCAAAAATGCACTCTGCGTTCAAAGTCTTCTACTTTGAGAGCTTGAACTTTGGTAAATTTATACGGATGCATTTCGTGATTTTCCAAAATTCGTTGTACTGAAGCATGTGATACACCCAAATCTTTTTCTGCACTGCGAACGGAAGCTTCTGGATATGCATAAAAATATGCCAAGACGTTAACAGTATTTTCCTCATTTAAAGTAACAGGTTTTGGTAATGTTGAAGGCGATTTTAACTTTGAGCCATAGTTAAGGAAATTATTTTGTAATCTTACAAACTTCCTCTCGTTGGTGTTAATTCAGGATACATTTGGTTGAATTTTCTGCAAGTTCTGGCAATGATTTGATCACACTGCCCGTGTATAATAAATAATTTCATAAGAACTTCGTTTGAATAGTCAATATCATTCATTTTTGGCGATTTTTTAAAACACCGTCAATAACCATTAGTTAATTACTTATAAAAGTCACCAAGCTGTCATAAGCTTGATATTTCCACGGCCACCTAAAATCAAATTCTTTAAATATTTTATACAACTGTCCGAATTGTCATTAAAAATCTCTTTAATAGAAACAATCAGAACATCTACTCAGAAAGAATTATTTAGAAAAGTTCACACATGTATTTGGCAGTTTGTGCAATTGGTAATATTTATTCCCTGTGAAGTAACTGACGAAGTACCTACTATTCAATTCAACTGTAGAAAGCCCTTTATGAATAACCAATAATAACATTTAAATAAACATGTGCGCTGGTGTATGTAGTTGAAGCATCTGCCTTATAATCCAAAGATCGTGTGTTCGAATCCCATGGACCTCATTAATTTTTTTGTTTTTTTTTTATTACTAGCTGTAACTGTGGTACACAAAAATGTGTATGATACATGGATTTGCTCCACTCGCTGACGTTCGTTTCGCAATATTCCCCACTCACAAAATGAAATGCCACTTCCATCACTTGTAGGTATCATAAATAACTATTTTTCCACAAAAACGGCTTTATTAAGAAAACTTGATGATTTAGGTATAGGGACATGATATATCATCTTGAAGCATTTTTCATCATCTTTCAATTTATCGAGTAATATACAGGGGGTTTCATTTGAAAAAATGAACTTTTGACCACTTTTATGCATTATGGAAATAATAGTAATTTTAGCACGCCCTGTATGATATGGAGTCGATTTCTTGGTGTTAAGTAAATACGCCGAATTTGTTCAACCTATAATCAAAATATCAACTTTTCATGAATTGAGAGTACTGATGTACTAAAGTTCAATTAGGGCTATGTTTTGGACCATATTTAACACAAATTATTTTATATTATTTTTATTTCGAAAACAGATAGAGATAGGTATAGGACATTATTAAAAAAAAGTATTATAATGAAAGAGCAATTCAAAAAATGAGTTAATATACGGGGTGTTCTATTTAAAAAAATAAAGTTGCTCGTTTTTTATTATAGACGTGGCAACGCTGCAAAGCTGTTAATATTTTAGATCGATAGATCAGGTAACAAAATGTAAGATGTGAAATTTTCAGGGAAATCCTGCTTTGCGTTTACTATAAACGTCTAACCTACCATCGACCGTGAGACACGCTGTATTTGAGTTGATCCTGAAGATTTAATGGTCAAGTTCCACCACAAACTCCATGGAAACAGTATTTGGCTTTACACAAATTATTTCAACTATATCTGCTCTCCGTCTTGTTGATCTTTCAATAGTTTTTTGTTTATTTCAGTTTTTCAAAGTGTGTTTACTGGGTTACCTCCTACGTAGTGAAAATAACTATTCAATTTCGACCAATCACAATGACCATTTTCGAAGTATTATACCTATCGACATCATTCAAATTCCTTTCGATAACTCAGCAGAAGATTAATTCGAATACTAAAAACTTTATCCTATCCCTTCACGTTCCAAAACACAAACAAAACATTCCCGTCTACTTCACACCATAAATTCAGAATTCGTGCCACATAGAGTAACTCACACGGAATTGAATACCAAATATGATGTGACATATGTGCTATTTGCTAGGTTGGATACGAGAAACCTTTTAGTTTTCCTCCGTTCGTTTTGTTTTCTTGCTACCGCGTCGTACGTACTAGCAAGCTGTTGATTTAATTCAACGACCAAGAGGATCTCACTACGTTAATTAAAAAGTTCGTTTATATCGTTATAATGAAGTTACTATATAAACGGTTTAAAAAATGTAAAAAGAAACATTCAGTTGCAACAATTTTAATTGTGCTTTATCGCCGAGCTTCAGCTAGCGCTTGTTTTTGTAGGAGAATTTGCGGCTGCTGGGTTTTCTATTTCCATTTCTTTGTTCGCTGTGATGAATAACGTTTCAGATTTCAGGTTTCAACTTCAATATATAATAGTATAATACCGGAGTTGTGCGATACAAATTTTCTATTTCTAAATTTCAATAAAACGATAATACTCACATTAAAATGTCTTCTTACTGACATAAACTAACTAACTCAGTACCATCTGATAGCAACATAAAATTCTTGGGACTCAACATAGATATAAATTTGAAATTCGCAAATTATATAAATATATTGTCAAAAAAATTATCATCAGGCTGTTTTGTCTGTTTTGTCTTCAAATGGTTGTGAAGAAATTATTGTATCTGGACGTTTGTCAACGCTGTCGAATATCAATGTTTATATTTTCCACAAAGTAAACTTCTGACAGTTCTGTCATGTTCTGTCATTGATTTTTTGTGGGATTATTGCTGAAATAGTGGTTTTTGAACTCATTCGTGATATATAGTGGCAGTACAATAGTAAGAGAACCATAATGGTGCAATCTTGTTGGGTTTACAAACAATCCATGTGTTTGAACCCGAATATCAGATTCCATTCGTAAGTACCTTAGGCGTTACAGTGAGTATAAATCTGTTTTCGCCGAATAAAATGAAATTAATACGTGAATTCAAACCTTTACATGTGGAGATAATGAAATAGATACCTCAGGAAACATTTAACTTCATTAGTTTTTTAGATGATGCATTAAAACAAAAAGGTGTCCAAAAAATCCAAGAAATGTCTATTAAAATTTTGATTTATCTTTAGGTTTCCAGCTGATGCCACAGTAAAAGCGGCTTGGTTGAAAGAGTTGGAAATGAAATGTTCAACTGAATGTGTTCCAAAGTCTGTTAGGATTTGTTCCATTTATTTCAAAGACGCAGCATTCGAGATTAACCCAAGTGGAAGAATATTTTTGAAGAAAAGGGTTCTTTCTTTATTATATGATGAATGGTTTATCCCAAGAAATTCAGCTGCTTCAACTTCAGGGTAATTATTATCAGCCGTCAGAATTGTTATTTTCTATGAGTTATTTCAAATAATAACATAGGTTTGTATAAAAAAAAACAATTTATTACATATTTTCAGATTGAACGATTTTAACAAGAAAAAATCGTCAACTGGTTTTACTGAAACAGCCCCAAGTACAGAATCTGAAGAATTTGTTGATGACTCAAGTCCCCCACTGAAGAGGTGAGGAAAAATTGAGAATAGTAAAAATTGTTAACTCAAATTTCGCAACTCAGTTTCCATCCACTTCAGGTTGTTTGGCTTTGATATACTGACGATCTGACAGATAATATTATTTAGGTCAATTTCATATTTTCTGGTATGAAAAACAGGACAGAATCCCGTGATTTTTCGAAAGAAAAAGTGAGTAGTATTAGTTGGTAGCAGTATCAAATCTATCTAACCTATCTAATATCTTTAAAAGCAATTCTTGTATATTGATATATTTATTTCGGAAACAGCTTTAAAGATTTGGATCAAAATTTTTATTCAGATAAGGTTTAAGTTTTTAAGTTCCTCCATACAGGCGATTTTCCTGAAGAAACTCGATTCCACTAATAATAATAATGATGTGAATTTTTAAATTCTATTTTCACCCACTTCCAATTATCATAATCTGAAGATTGGCCACATATCAAGGACCGACGATAATACAAGAATTTCCTACTATTAATGTAATAAAAATAATGATAATAATAATAATTGGAATTTCAAATTCAACTTTCACCCCTTATTAATCCTCCGAATTATCTAAAAATTTTCAAAAATTTCCAGAACCAACGACAATACAAGAATTTTATGATAATAACGCACCAAATAATAATAATAATGATGAGAATTTTCGAATTTGATTTCAATCGTCCGTATGATCTGAAATTGGGCACACATAAACCGATTGCAATACATTATAAAAGTTTAATGACAATGATAATAATGATAATGATAATAATGATGATGACGTGAGTTTTTTATTCAATATCCACCCACTTCTAATCGTCCGAAAATTTCAAAATTTGGCATACTTACCAAGGACCGACGATAATATAAGAATTTTTTTATGTTAATGTTTTATTGATAATAGTAATAATGAGAAATTCTAAACTCAATTTCCACCCACTTCCAATCCTCTGAATAATCTTAAATCTAGCACACACATCAAGAACTGACGACAATACAAGAATTCCATAATATCAATGTGATAATAATAATAATGATGAAAATTTTCAATAGGTAGCTGCTTTACATCAGTACACGTACTTTGTCACTGCAAGGACACACACCATATGTCTGAAATGGTCGCAGTGTAAAGGCTTTCAGCGCGGAAGACAAAAATGAATCTAAGCTAATCTAATCTAGTAAAGATATCTTTAAGCAAAGTTTAAGGGAACACAACTTGATGCCATGCAGGGCAGCAACAAGGCCTTCATTGACTGCAGAACATTGCAGAGCACGGCTTGATTTTGCCAGCCAGTATTTCCGGGAGATCTTGCCCGCGAGAAGTCCTGATACGAACTACATCGAACATATATATGATATTCTAGGGAGATGAATTAGAGCCCTGCAGCAGCCCAAAGTTACTGTGAATGAGCTGAGGGACAGTTTAGTGAATTTGGGAGACATAATTGAAAAAGGACTCTGATATTGAGTATAACAGGCGGTTATCATTGCTCGAGGGGGGAACTCAAGAAATAAGCAAATCATTACAGAATAGAAAACAAATTCTTCATTTTTATTTTATTGTTGGTTTTGTGAAACTTTATACGTACTTGATTTTTGATATCTTCTAGAAAAAAAATTGATTATCTGCATTGTGAATTTTGTTTGCATATTGTCGTAAATACATTAAAATTTCGTATTCCTGAATTTGAATAATATGCGCTGAAAATTTCTTTGGAATATTTATTCTTCACAATATTCATTTATTTTAATATGTATAAGAACATGTATTTCATGAATATATAAATTACCGTTTTTTAGTAAATGCATTTTTATTCTTTTTTTTCAGTCGACTGTCTCCACTTTCCATTAATTGAAAACGAAAGTCTTAAAAGTCTTCTTTTTGAAAAATTTGTGAACCTAATTTTCTAAGGATCGATACTATCCGAGTCAATGAAGTTTTTTATGACATCAGGTATGTCAAATGAGTTTTTCTATCTCACGAAGTCCCATCGGATGGATATTCTAACACTTTCCTCGACATTTTCACCATTATTTCAAATTCAGCATTTTTTCTTGTGATTGAACCCTATTTTCATCAAATGCGTGCGCTCCTGTCTGTTGTGGGAAGGTCACAGTCTATCGCTACCTTCTCTTTTCCCCACAGCCCGCGCTCCTAAAAACAGAGTGACTTCAAATCACTCCGTGTCGTAGGTATGGCAATGCTGAGTCCATCTGTATTTATACGATATTATACGTCCATGGTGTTTGTCATTAATCTTGGATAATGAATGCATATTCTCTCTTTCTCTCTATTACTTCAAATATTTTGTCAATATTTCCACAAAATTATACTTGGGGATTTCCAAGACGTTACCTAATTGCTGGATTATTATAGCTCATGAAATGGTAGATATCAGAAAAAAAATAACCACCACTATATGATACAAGCCCTTCCGTCAACAGTATCTCCCATCGAGTCAACATTGATCACTTCAACACACCCCGAAGTGAGTGTATCGAGATGTGGCGGGATAACTCATTAATTTCGATTAAATTTACCTAATCTCTGAATCCACATTCGTGCTCCTGTCGCCCTATACGGCAAACACCCCGGGCTCAATTTCTGAGCCGATCGTTGAACGCACTCCTCAGCCGACGAAATTTCCAATCTCCGTGGCGTGTTCCATAACTGACGTGATGAATTAGTCGATCTCTTCATTAGCGTCGGCGTCGATGTCTTCAAATAACATTTCCAACCTCTCAGATTTCACTCTGATTGCTTATTGAATTTGCACAATGTGATATTTCAGACGGCACGGGGTAGTTTCGATTCAATCGAACTGGGGAGTAATGAAATATATCGGGCTTCAATCAGGGGTAGCGGGTGGGTCCAAGAAGAGGGAGGCACTCAAAGAGTACACTGAAATTTATTTCCTCGAATTTGTGGTTAGATTGGAACAAAACATCTTCATTTTGCTCAAAATGTTATGATTTTTTTATAACAAGATATTAATGATAACAATTAGAATTTTATTCTCCACCAAACGAGTATTTTCACTTCTTCACTAAGTTATCTTCATCAGTAGAAATAGTAAACTAACACTGTGAATATCCACACCATTTGAACTTATATCAAACAATTAATTATTGCTATGAATCATTATTGACATGGAACTTGAGTGTGATCATACCCTTGATCAAATCTGATGTGGTCAGGTATGATTTCACCCACCCATACATACGATTCAATATTCGTAGGGGAAAGTAGTTGTTTTCTGACAGATACTTGCCTCACGTTTTCCCACTGTGTGGGAACTGTAGAGAGAGGGTATTTCGACTTGTTTCGAAATTTTTTATTTTACGATGATATTTGATAAACCACTCTTAAACGTCAACGTTGTACCCAAGGCCTCTCAACATGAAACATTCCTAACTAGGTTAGTGACGAATATCCATATAATCAACCTAGTAACACTCGGAAATAGAATCAAATCGCCTCGACCCGAAAATTGTTGTGCTCCATTCGGCAGAGCCCAATATTTCAAATTGAATATGTACCGTGACAGAGACAATATTCGGAGGAGAATCCAAGTGGCGCTCAAAGATAAGTTAGGCCATGTTTCTCCTGAACGGTAAAAAGTCTGAGCCGTGCTATTTGTGAGCAGAGTCAGTTGAGCCTGTCTGCGGTTAACTGCCTGTATGATTTAGAGGGGCGCAATCAATTCCAACAGAGGCACGGTTCATGACATGACGCAAATGCTACTGTTCTCGGGGGAGCCAATCACCCTGCCAACAGCTTTGCCAATTTCGTTCCGACGGTATATACTCGGCGACATTGGGAATGGATCAGACTCGCGTTTTGCTGTTTTTTGTTATTGTTGATAAATCTGGAGTAATGAGCATTCGGTCTTTGTTCATTCAAAACACCTAAGAATCGCAAAATACATTCCTTGAAATTTTGGTGTCAGGTGTGGGATTTTTTTGATTGATCATGTTTGAGCTGTCTTCTTTGATCGATGGAATATCAGTAGAGATATTGATCGCAACTTGTATTGTTTAATGACATGATTTTTATAAATAACATTATGTCAACCTATATAACGAATTTAATTGATTGAAAACTATCATGCAACTATGACTAAAATTACAAATTGTGAAAGGCAAGTAGTGTTCAGTGATCGAAACTGTAAACATTTCTCTTGAAAATGCCAACCACTCGTGTTGGCGAAACGTCGAGTTTTTCTCTAAATAAACGTCGGCCTAAAAACCCGAAAAACCATCATTCATATGACTAAAATTATTTCCACAAGAGAGTTTCACGGAACCACGAACATTGTTTTGCTGTACAAGAGCTTCTTCAAGTAGAAGATATATTCTTAACCTCGTAATTGCTCTTAAATACCCGTCGTAGATTGTTCACATTTTGGTTGTATACCTGACTCCCCAATAAACTAACGATAATTACCAATAAATTACTCATTATATTTTAATCTAACTATTTCAAGAAAATATATCAAGCAGTGGTGAATTATTCAGTTCAAATTTGTCATTGAGCAGGTTCTGCGAAGTTTTCCTTTCAATAATCTTCATACTCTCTGAAATATTCAACTTCATGCCTCTGTTTTGAACATAAAGGATTTTAAAATCATGGTCTAAAGTATGGCATTCGGTTATTGAATGAGTATCCTAATGTGTTGAATTTGGTTTCTAGTTCGCGAGGCTGTTTCTATATTCGGTTAGGCGCGTTGTGAAGGTTCTACCAGTTTGGCAAATATAAAATTTGTGACAACTTCCACTGGTCGATTTATAGACTCAACAATTTTCTTGTTTTTCCACTTTATCTCTATTCTTTTTAATTTGTTCAAAGTCTTGTCTGTCTCAAAAGCAATATTAAAACCTTACTTTCTGAAGAAATAATCTATTTCTTTGCTTGGTTCACTGATATATGCCATTGTTTCAAACCTTTGGTGATCTTTTAGAAGAAGATACACTTCTTGTATTACTTTTCTATATTGCTTCTTAGACAAAAATAAATCTTATTTGTCCACATGTGCCTGATGTGTTGAATTCAGTTCAATCAAAATGGTTTTCAAATTCAAAGCTGTATGAAAAAATTGTATTCCATAATTTGGCGAAAGAACCAGGAATAAAATTTTTAATATTTGGTGAGAGCGCATTGTTGAGTCGATGTTATGGTGGAGGCGTTTCAGCTCGAACATTTTTTTGTTCGAATGATTTCATTATGCAGAGGCGTATATCAACATGCCAAAAATAAATTTGATACCTATGTCGACAGGTGACCAAGATAAGTCAATTCAATCTCATGGGTGTTCGAAAGCCAAGTGGTATGAAAGAATTGAATGCTATAATTTGGCGGAATAATCAGAGCCGCAAATTTTAAAATTTGGTGATCGCGTGGTTTCGATTAAAAATTCTGGCGCACATCTGTTCAGATGATTATTTCATGCACAGGCATATCAACACACCAAAAGTAGATCCAATTTGTCCACTGGTGGTTGTAAAACGTCATTCCAAAATCACAAGGATGTTCAAATGCCAAGTTGTATGAAAAAATTTCAATTCTATAATTTGGCGAAAGAATCAGGAATAACAATGCAAATATTTGGTGAGAGCGCACCGTTGAGTTCATATTCTGGTGAAGGCAGTCTAGCTCGCACATTTGTTGAAATAATTTTCCCATCCATAGGCAGATCAACACTCCAAAAATAAATCTGAATTGTCCACTGGTAGTCGCGATAGGTCCAATGACGTGTTACCGTTATTCACATATCGAGCTGCGGTCAAGACAGAGTCACATTCTAAGCACAATTTTTTCTGCTGCTCACTGTATGCCGGCAATTATTTTCCGCGAAGCAGGCAGCAATAAAAATAGTACTTAGAATGTGATAGCAGGTCAAAATATTAATAATGGAGTCTAGCCATATCATGTTATTGCATGGGTCAATTCGATTGCGAGTGTTCTCAAATGCTAGCTGTATGAGCTCAATTTATAAACTCCGCTGCCATAGATACAGTCGACGCAGCCGAAGATGAAATATGCTCTATGAGTACAACTGTTTATAAACTCCGCAGCAACACTTTTGCGCTGCAGTTGCCGCAGGAAAATAACCAACTTTCATCTTTGAAAACTACGGTGTTTTCTGATTACATCCATTCGAATAATCTAGGAGAGTGAAATAGATAGATGAAGAGTTGTATTTGAGTCTTTTGGAATCATTTTCACATATAATTAATTTAAATTATTAAATTGAATATGCATGTGCTGGTGCAGCAGTCGGCTAGTTTATGAATCAACAAATTTTTCGATAACTTCAATGGATGCGACAACTGTAGCTACGGCAGCGGAGTTTATAAATTGAGCTTATATTTGACGAGAGCACATTGTTCATTCGGTGTTGTGGTGAAGGCATTTTAGTTTGCACATTTGTTCAAACAATTTTCTCTGTCACAGGAAATTCGATACGTCGAAAATATTTGCCCACTGGTGATCGTGATACGACAATACTATGACGAGGGTTTTCAATGGTAAGTAGCATGAAAAAAATTATTCGATACAATATGTCGAAATAACAAGGGGTAAAAATTCTGATGTTTGGAAAGCGCAGTGTTGTTTTGATGTTCTGGTGAAGGCATTCTAGCTCGCACATTTTTTCAAACAATTTTCTCATGCATGAGCAAATCAAAACCCCACAAATAGATCTGATTTGTCCACTGGTGATCGTGTTACGTCAATTCAATCAGAGGGAATTTCAAATGCCAAGCTGAATGAAAATATTCTATAATTTGGTGGAAGAACCAGGATTAAAAATTTGAATATTTGGTGAGAGCATCGTTGAGTAAGTTGATGTTCAATTGAAATTATTCTGGCTCGCTCATTTGTTCAAATAATTTTCTCATGCACAGGCAAATCAACACGCAGAAAATAGATCTGATTTGTTTACTAGTGATTGTGATTTGGCAATCCATCCCGATCGCTGCTGTGTCCTGCAGTTGTCTGGTTTGTTATTATAAAAAACTTCCGCTTTTTTTGTGAAGTCTGTTTCGCACTATAAGGTTGTCTATGTCCAGATTTATTTCATCTTTTACGTCCTTACGTGAATTTTGCATGAGTCTGGAACACCCAAAACTGATAATAATAATCAAACTCGGTTAAGTTTCATAGGGTGCATTGAATTATATACATCGAATGAATTTTTCTCACATCTGAAGTTTGCCTGTTTCCTCAAGGCTAAAGAGGCTGCTCCTGCCATTCAGAGACTTCAAGTGAGATATATCGCACGCTTTGACATCTCCCCTCAGTTTACAGTGATTGGAGGAATAAGCATCTCTTTTATCTTTGGGAGCTGTCCTGTCATGCAGAAGTGACGCATGAATTGTCTGAATCCTTCTTCTAGTTACTCCATGAATTGAGCAAAAAGCCATTAGGCACACTGGAACATCTATAACACCGGACTCTATACAGACTCTCGCTTTTTAAAAATATGAAGCCTGTTGGAAGTTACTGTTTTGAACAAGACGATGATTTCATCTTAGGATATTGGGGCTCATAGAAATTAGGGCAGAAAGAAATGAACTTTGTTTACTTCAGGAATCCAGGAAGTTGAAGTTTATGAGGATTTTAGCACGTTCATTGGACACAATGTCTTCGAAACATTTCAATCTGGTGCCCTTGCAGTCCGGGCATGATTCATGACTTTGTAAACAAAGTTTCTCGGATGTCTCTGACATACAACCCATAATTATTAGTTTTTCAATGAGTATTGTACTTTGTTTACCAGTTTCTTCATCACTGCTCATTGACGCCATATTTGCACATTCAGAACAGAAACGAAACCAATAGAACTGCGTCATTCTCACGTAATTTGTGATTTTGCATGTTTTTATTATCTGTTATCTCGTCGACTTGGCACGTTTTTCCCCTGTTTTCCATTTCAAAAATCTTAACAAGATCTTAACAAGGACCTTTCATTACTAGTATTATTGTCTGATTCGATAATATAGGTCGACAGCGAGTGAATGTTCAGGTTATCTCAATTGAGGCCAAATACTGACTGCAAGTTTATTTTGTACTCTTCACATGCTAAGTAGTGTGAAAAAAATGCAATGCTATAATTTGGCGAAAGAACCAGGCCTGAAAATTTGAATTTTTGGTGAGAGCGCGGTGTTGAATTTTGTGTTGAGGTGAACGCATTCTAGCTCATACATTTATTCAAACAATTTTGTCATTATCATATTTGATCGTTATACGTCAATTCAGTGACAAGGGTTTTCAAATGCCTAGTAGTATGAACAAATTCAATTAACAATATTCCACAGGTAATCGGTGATCGTTTTTTTGCTTTCAGGTTGGTAACAAATCTTGTATTCAAATGTTTGAGACACTGAATTGATACACTGTGATGTGTCAACACTGTCGAGTATCAAATTTATATTCTTTTATTTGAATTCATTGAAAAAATATTTGCAAAATAAATAACAGTTCACGTACCTATTTCCAAAATCTAGCTCACGCCAGGTTGCTTCATTTGAATATTCCCATCGATGATAGTATTCTTCTGAGATCATTTCCAGGAAAGTGAAATACGAAGAAAGATATCCCATATGACACCGAACCTATGATTGAATCTGTTGACTGTCTTTCTGAAGATGGTTTTAATTGAGCAGAGTTACTGGATAGTTCTTTCCTGACGCTGAGTAATGTAGACAACATGAAAAATAAAACAAATGCCAAAGTGCGTCACTAATTTGGAGAAGAGAACAGAATTTGGATCCATAATTATCAAAAGTGAAGCGCCAGTACTAGAAAATTTTCTTTATAAAATTTGGCCTAAATGATGAATATCAGCAGCATACGAGGATGTATTGATATCTAGTTAGCCTAGACCAGTTCCCTGCATAAACAAAAATTGCGTAACCATAGCAACGAACAATAACTTATAAGAAGTGTAAGTGTGAAGTTTGACGTCAATAAAGTAAACCAGAATAACGCAATGAATTAAAAGAAAAAATATGTCCACCGAAATTGTGAATATCGAAAAATTGGAGTATCGAGCCATCATCAAGTACCTGTATTCAAAAGGGTTGACAGGTAAGCAGATTTACGAAGATATGCTTAATACCCTTGATGATCAATGTCCTTCGTATGCGACCGTGAAAAATTGGACTGCAATCTTCAAAAGAGGTAAATTTTCTATTGAAGATGATGACCGATCGGGAAGACCAGTTTCTGTGTCAGTCCCCGAAAATATCGATGCAGTTCATGACTTGATTTTAACAGACCGTCGAATTGGGCTAAAATGGATATCTGAAGCACTGAATATTTCATACGAACGCGTTCATCATATAGTTCACGTCAATTTGGACATGAGAAACATTGCTGCAAAATGGATCCCCTAATGTTTGAATGTTGACCAAAAGCGCGCAAGGGTAGTAGCATCGCATTCGATCTGTGCTCGATTTGAAAACGATGTAGACTTCTTAAACCGAATTGTTACTATTGATGAGACTTGGGTACATTTCTACGATCCAGAAAAAAAGCAACAATCGATGGAATGGCGACACTCCGGTTCTCCAAGACCTAAGAAGTTTCGTGTCCAAAAATCTGCTGGAAAAATTCTTGCTTCAATTTTTTGGGATTGCCATGGAGTAATCATGACTGATTTTTTGGATAAGGGTAGAACAATAACTGAAGATTACTATTCGACATTACTGACCACTCTACGTGAAAAAATTGAAGAGAAAAGACGCGGAAAGCTATCCAAAGGTGTTTTGTTTTTGCAGGACAACGCCCCTGTACACAAATCTCATGTTGCCATGCAAAAAATTCGTGATTTGGGGTTTGAATTACTAGAACACCCCCCTTATTCAACAGATTTGGCTCCGTCCGACTATCATCTCTTTCCTCAACTGAAAAAAGGCTTGATAGGTCGTAAATTTTCTTCCAACGAGAAGGTAATAAAAGCTGTGGAGTTCGTGTTAGCACAACAAGAAGAAACATATTTTTTGAAAGGTCTAGAGACGTTGCAGATTCGCTGTGATAGATGTATCCAATTAAGAGGAGAATGTGCTGAGTAATAAAATATTTTGACATTGAAATTTTGTTTGGTTCTATAATAGGCTAAGAATTTTTCAATATATCCTCGTAAAAGCTTTGGTTGGATAAGATCTATAAGGCTACAGCTGAATATAAAACACAAAATGTTTCCCATTTGGATTTTGTATTAACACAGGAATCCCTTTCTTGCCATCGTCCCATGATGTAGTTGTTTTTGACACCAGTAAAATATTTACCATTTGTTAGGGAAAAAACGTACACTGTGAAACATGTTATAGAACAGAGCTATGCTCCATTTCTTGAGAACAATCAGGTGTTAGCTAAAAAAAAAACATAATTATTATTTTCAAATACAATAGCAGTTAACTCTAACGGGACTACAATGTTGTGGAGTATTATTAACAAGATTCTATTTTGTCAAGTTTGATTGAGAGCTTTCTGCAATCATAGTTTGCTGTGGGCCACGGATAGAACAGACAGGAACAAATTTTTTTGACCGTTGCGTAAATATAATATTTATTTCAAATTGGACCTTTGGGAGCATCTGGAGGCTCCATACATCCTATATCACCAAAAAGCAGCTATTCACAATTTGACATAACTCTTAAGGAGTTCTTATTTAATAAATTCCAACTTTTGAAATGATGTGGTGTTGCGGGTTTTTTCGTGCAGAAGTAAAAGCGAATGCGCCATTGAATCAATTTAAGCAGCCCGATATCTTTTTTTTTTCATTGTAAGTTTGTTACTGTTGCATTCAGTAATTCAACGGAAGTTCTAATTGTGAATATTGATAGAAAAAAATATTATTCTTTCTGAGAATTGGTGTTTCAGATGTGTTTACCAGTTTTCTGCTATATTATGGAATGGCAAAGATCGATTCATATTAAGATTCATGGTATATTAAGAATATAACTACAATTTTTTTTTTCACCTCATACCCAACTACTGATTTTTTTCATCTGAAGAAATTGAAAAGGAAGACATAATTTTTCCAGTTATCAACATTTTCCCACTTCATAAATCATGTGATCTGAGTAGAAGAATGTGTGAAAGAGGATATCGGGATTCATTTTTCACTTTCAAAGGTTGTTTATTTTCATTAGACATTTTGTAAAATTAACAATATATAATAAAAATAAAAATAGAACTCAAAGGTGCGATTTAGTGCCTTCTTGTTCATAAAACAGAACGTAAGCCTCTCCGCTCACGAGGGATCTGGATGAAATAGGGGATACACGAGAATCATTATATTCGTGCCACGTGCCCGCATGCGGATGCCTACAGTAGGCAGTGTAGTGTCCGTTGTAGATAGTCCCACTATGATTTGACAATGCGTACAGACTGTAGCGGAAAGGGGCTACATTGTCTCCCGCATAATTACTCATATCCAAACCCTCTATCGGAAAATTGATGGTTACATTAAATTTTTCTCTGAATCGTTCCATCGGAGAAAACTGTTTAAATGTATCACTAAAATCTTGGGAAACTTGTAAATTGATCGGGATTTGGTACACTTCCTTCTCTCTCTGCATTTAACACATGTCAGCTTCTCGTCGCCATCCAAGATTTATTCCCTCGTAAACGAATCTAAACACTGTGATAATCTCAGTTGACCTGTTCGTTGCGGTATTGGAAGTGATAGGTCCCAGAACGGATCGAAGGTGACAGAACAGTGCCCGCAATACGTACATTTCAATGTGGACTTTAGCTGGCCAACGAAATTATCAATGATTTTGGAATTGTCCATTCTTAAGTACCTCGACCAAGATTCTTGCGCCTTCTCACCGTTACTTAACTTTTCGTCTATCTCCGTCAGAATAGATTTTGGCTTCTCCGTTATTCTGTTCACATCTTCGTGAAGACCCTCCAGAACGTATCGCAAGAACTCATGGGCATCTTGCTGGGAGTAACCAATGAAACGTGGTGCGAATCTTTGTATTTGACTCTTTAAAGAGACTGTATTTACCACTCGATCAGAAGAATCTTTTGACCATAGCTCCTTTATCACCTCAGCGAAGGCTTTTATTAAGGCTCCCTTCATACTAGAGATACTTGTGTTTGTCACTTGTGTAGGCGCCCTTCTTCAAATACTCCAGCAACCATTTAGTATTCGACAAACACTGGATAACACTGTTTATGAAGCAAGTGTTACCATATTTCAACTTTCAAAATATCAAAACTATCAACAAACAATTCTTTGAAATTTACAGAAGACTTACAATTGACTTAAATCAGTGTTTCCTGCATTTAAAAACAAAATTTATTACCAACCTGGCTGCGAAAAAACGATCGCCTGTGGAATACTGTCTATTCTATAATTTGGCGGAAGAACCAGGGATAAAAATTTAAATATTTGGTGAAAGCGCAGAGTTGAGTCGATGTTCTGATAAATTCTGCTAAGAACGAATTGAATATAGTATTTTCGAACTAAATTGTGATTTTCATGATACTGAAACCTGCTTGCTAGAATATGATGTTTGCAATTGATCAATTCAGAATATCTGAACTAGTTTATCCCTCCGTCTGGAATAGATCCTCTGTATTGTTCGTCGGGATGTTTTCATTTCCACCCAACGGCACTTTTCATCACGAACCAATCAGTCCACTCGCGAACCGGTCCGCCAAGTTTTGTTGAACAGTGTATTCACCATTCCGAAACGCATCACAGTTCCATAATTAAGATTTTCTTTCCTCTCTCCGAGTATTAGGTCCATAATTTTCCCGAGCTTTTGTCTTCGCATTTTTGTTGGAATTTATGCATGCACAACAATGGCTTTCTTTCATTGCTTACAGTATTTTTGCCTAGCGGTACAGGACATTTATTAAATGCCGGACGATTTATGGTGCTGGTTTGCGTCCTCGTTTGGATTTGAATTTTGACCGGGTTTGGAGTATTCCCTTGGATGCTGAAATAGTACACTGGCTAGCGTCAAATCTGGTGAACGCAGATAGCGGAATTTAGTAGTTGGGTGTAAACTGCTCACTTTCAGCAATGGATCACCTCTGTCTCAAAATTATGGTGATTTCGACTATAACAAATTGAAATTGCGTCGAGCTTTTGACTGTGTCAACTATAGAATACTTTAGAATAGTGCATATGATCTTGGCATTAGGGGTAGAATAGACGCCAGCATGTATTCTGAATGAAAACATGCAGTGGATGGAAATAATGAGGTCAGATCGAAGTATTCATCAGTGAACGATGGTGTACCACAGGGCTCAATTCTGGGTCCTATGCTATCTTTTTTGTATCTCAATGAATCAGATGAGATGTCAGACAGAGCCTATTTCACTATGTGTGCTGATAACATATCAGTTATCATATTTAACAACACTGATTTAATATTAGGAAGTGAATGTAATGAATTAGTGAATAATCGTTCTCGTGGAGCTGCTCAAATAATCTCAATCCATGAAACTTTGTTAAAAAACTCCATGTTTATGGCTTCAGGGAAAAAACACAGTGATGGTTTCAATCGTATTCAGCTAATCGAAAACAGATAGTGAAAACAACATCACACTCGCAAGAAATGAATGAGAATTTTGGAGTTCCGCAAGGATCTGTATTAGGACCATTATTGTTCCTCTTATATATTAATTATATCAATGTCCTTGGTTTAATGGGAAAACTCACTCTTTTTGCGGATAGTATAACTATCATGTGGCATAGCAGAACCGAAAAAAAATTGAGGAATGAAATGACAATATGTCTCAATTGAATTAAAGATTGGTGTGATGCTTACTTACTGTCATTCAATATTGAAAAAACGAATGTTGTATCTTTCAGATGTATGTCAGACAAAATATCACTGACCAATAATGTGATTGAAAATAAGGATTCTACAGAATTTTGAGGACTCCTCCTGGATAACAATTTGATATTTGGAAATCACGTTCATAATTTAAATAATAATTTATTGTCTGGATGTTACGCAGTGAGAGTGATTGCAAGAGAACTGAGATTTCAGCCCGCTTAAATGGCTTACTATGCCTTCGTGGATGCCTATCTTAGGTATGGTATACCATTTTGGGGAGCTTGCAATGATAGCTTGATGAGTTCAGTATTAATCATACAAAAACGAGCAGTAAGAAATGTATGCAAAACTCACCCGAGATATTGGTGTAGAGAGCTTTTTAGAATATACAAAATACTCACGGTTATTTCAATTTTTATAATGGAAACTGTGTCTCTCGTACACAAACATAAAAGTAAGTTTTCTAGTATTCCGGGTAATCATGTTACACGTCAAACCAGTAATAACCGATTCAGTTGGTTATTACAATTCCTAAATCGAAACTGGTGAAAGATGAAATATTTTATAATGGACATAAAATGTACAATCATATACCAAAACGAATTAGAGGTATTGCTCAATATGACAACTTCAGACATGCCCTGAAAGAATGGTTCTCTTCCAGACTATACTATAGTATACAGGAGTTTATACATTTTAATAAATTTTCATATATACACCTTTTTTACCATTTTGATATTTTTATGTTTGTATATTTAGTTTTTGACTGATATGTGCACCACTACATTTTTTTATACATACATTTTCATGTATACAGATACACAAAGATATGCGGAAACGATAAAAATGAAACTACATTCAATAACAAACTTTATGTATATTTGTCCACGATATCCCTTTACACATACGATGAATTTTTTTCAAAACTATGAATAACTCGTGTTGGTATCCCAATATAAAAACCATTATGTACACTTTTTATATGTATTTTATATGTTTTACATTTGTTCTTTTGACAAGGTTAATAGGTCTTATGTTTACAAACTTTTTTGTTTGTGTTAATGTAACAATCTCAGAGCTGAATAAATATTATTATTATTATTATTTCATTCTTTTATAAACAGTTATACATATGTTTATATACTTTCATACATTTTTATTATAATTTTCTGACTATTATGTAAACCGTTGAATTTTTATTTATATTGTCCATTTATATTTCGAGCTTAAGCTCTCTTCAGTATATATATATATATATATATATATATATATATATATATATATATATATATATATATATATATATGTACATTACTAAGTTCATGGGTTGAACCGCGTTGAGAGTTTATAACTCGACGTTTCGGCTCCTGCTTTGGAGCCATTTTCAAGAGTGTGACTGCGAGGCCTCTATCTGCCTACTCCTCGAGTCGTGGTCTTGAGAGATATCAAGGTCTCAACCTGCCTACTCCTTGATCTCAAAAGACGATCCGATGTTGGTTGCACTGTAGTATTTATAGGTGGTTGGCTACCTGGAGGTGGGCGGGTCTTACGGGTTTTCTCGTTTGTCTTGTCTGCTGGTGCCTGCTGTGTAGTTGGAGTTAATGGGATAATAATTGATTATTATTATTATTATATAAATAAATGAAGCGAAGTTTTGTATAGAAGTGTATAAATTCTCTTTATTGCAAAGCGCTTTCGACTTTCGTCATCTTCAGTGCTTCCTGAAAGTAAATACTCAGTTGAGAGTACCGAAATTGAATTTAAAAAAAGAGGTTATGAAATTTGGAAAATTACGAAAAATACTTACATGTTTTCGTAATTGTCCAAATTTCATAACCTCTTTTTTTTTATTCAATTTCAATGTTCAAGCTTCAAAGCGTCTTGAGTCAAATAGTATAAGGCAAGGAAAGAAGCAACGGGATTGAATCTTCCATTCTCGACATGTATACAAACCCTCATTCCATTTTACATCGTCGTTCAGAAGTGGAAAGTGTGGAGAAAATTAAACAAAACCCAACTTGTTTGAATAACGAAGCTGAAAACATCCTACAAAACTCCTCCAGGGCATTACGAAATTCCATTCCATCAACGACTCCATTCCCAGAGTCGAGTTCGTTTTGAGGACCCATATCAGCACTCTAGTCGAATAACCTCCTGAAGAGGGAGCTTCGACCTGATACACAGCATCGTCCTTGCTTAAATCTCGTTATCCAACATTTTCCACTTCGTTTGTTGCATTTCCATCAACGTTGGCTCTGACTCCATTCCGTCAAATCGCGAAACAAATGAGAGTCTAGCGGCGAGCAACGAACAAAGTTGTTGCGAATTCCGAGGAAGTGCCGTCGACGCCAATAGTATAAACTTGTATGATGAGGTTTTAAATTTCGTCTACAAACTCACACGTAATGTGGCATAGCGTGTGTGTTGTTTGTGGGACTTTTGGGGGTAGAGAGAACAAGTAGTGTACAGGCCACACGTTTCGATTGTACGGAGGAATAAAACTACCATCACTCTTTCCTCTATGAAAATTCTCGATAGTGGTAGCTAATAAAATGCGCAGGTGTCAAACATGTCGATTTGGTGAGTGCAAAAACATCATTAATAACAGTTAGTTTTTCAGTTGAATTTCGAGATAATTCGATGAAGTCCTCAAAATAGCTTCTGTCATACAAAATGGATGGTAGGACTGAAGAGTCCCCCACTCCCAAGATGTACCAATGAAGTGGTCATAAAAATTCATTAAAATCCAGCGGATTTTTCTACTGTTGCTTGCCTAATATTTTTATAATTAAATAGTCGTATTGTCCTACAAATTGAATGGTAGGTGTTCCCAGTCCTACGCTCCGAAATTGTCAATTCCATGGTAAAATTTTTTTTATTAATAACTTTAGGACAATTATAACACATGAAAGGTTAGTGTATTCTTCACCTAAATAATATAGTGTCCTACAAAATTGATTCAAAATAACGAATTATTTTGAAATTGTGGTTTAGCTAATTTAATATACTTTCATTCCTGAAGTAATGTTACTTTCAATGTATTATTGTTTGTTCGTTTCAAAAATATCGTAATTTACGTGAAAAGTTTATGAAATGAGTGGGAAATTTTGTTTAGCTTTCATAATTTTTATAAACAACAATAACAAAGTAAAAACATTGAAATAATCAATCTGCCCTCCGGGGTGGCTTAAATGATGTCGCATGCGCTTCAACAGATGCAGGGAAACCCAGAAAAACCTGCAAAACCAAATCGTCGTCTGAAGAGCTGAAATGTATAATTGAAAACTTTCAGAAAGGCAATTGTGAAATTCTGCTCTACGGCAAAATAGGATGTATGGTATATCCAGAGGCCTCAAAAAGTCCAGTTCGAAAGAGATATTATATTTTAAGGGAGTCAAGTGGCCAGGTAGTTAAAATACCGTTCTTTTATCCACTCTGGTTGCCGGTCGTGGGTTCGAAGCCTAGCGACTGCTTATATTTCTCTGATGGAGAAAGTGGAATAGCACGTAAAAAGTAAAATTCGTTAATCCTTGGCTCTCACCAGTTTCGTCTTTTGAGGGCTGCCGTTCGTTACGGGACGACATCTGGTTAAAGGAAAAAACAATTTCAAATAATGAGGAAGGGAAGGGAAAGGAGTGAAAGAGCATTTTTCACCAGCTATTCAAGGATGTATCACAAGAACAGATTTCTGAAAAATGTAATTAACAGATATGGACAATTCCTAATAATTATTCCATTTTGTTCTTGAGTTACAGCCTTCTAAACATTCAAATTGTCACTGTGTACATGGAAAACTGTTTAACTACTAATCATAATATGAATCCTCATGTAATTGATGAAGACCCATACTTTTTCAAAGAATTTGTAGAATAAAAATGATAATGGTATTAATATTCATCTATTTCTTTGAACAGTGTCTTGTCATGCTATGTAATGCAACACCTTTTGTGAAATATAATTTCTCATTCGAATGGAGGGACTCATGAGCTACAAATTAGATTCGAAATGTTTATTTCTAAAAAAAATCTATTTCGAATTAAAGCAAAAAAATCAAATCGATTCATAATTCGCATAACAGCTGTAATGGAATTTTTGATACCCTGTAGCTCGAAAACTGGCCATAGGATCGATCTGTGAACTGAAAACGTAATGAGGATGGCAGGTTCAAGAAAATATCATATCAAAAATGAGGATAAATGTGCCTAATTACAAAATATTTTGATCATTTTTTATGATCGAAATATCTGCATGCTAGTTTAGCCCGTGGCTTACGGTCGAATAGATTGATTTTACTGCCTTGAAATGAAGTTAATTCAATTGGTTTGTTTCACCATGAGCCAAGAGCTTCAGATTTGGGTAAAACTCACAGTTAGCCATACAATTTTTGCGCTCACCAAATCAACATGACTCTCGCCTTCGCAGTTCATTAGCTACTAATATCAAGAATTATCGTGGAATTGACCACCTACACCTACCATTCAATTTGTAGGACAATATGACCATTCAATTATAGAAATATTAACCTAGTAACGGTAAAAAAATCCGCTGGTTATTATGAGTTCTTATGATCACGTCATTGGTACATGTTGGGAGTGGGAGACTCTTCAGTCCTATCATCTATTTTGTAGGACAAAAGTTATTTTGAGTACTTCATTGAATTATCTCGAAGTTTAAATGGAATACTAACTGTTATTAATGAATTTTTTTCACTCACCAAATCGACAAGATTGACACCTGCGCATTTTATTAGCTACCACTATCGAGAATTTTCGTAGAGGAAAAAGGTTGGGCGTCTCGGCAAAATGAAGCTACTCAGGAAGATTCAGCCTGTTATTAATCATTTTTGAAAATAGGCGTGGGATCCCGGTCTATAGAGCCGCACAATGCTGAAATTTGCTATAAACTAAATCCCGAGTTGACGGAGACCCTCCATAATAATTCGAATGAATACCCACCCGAAATTACCACCAGTAAAACGCACCTTAGATGCATCATGGTGAAATATCTTTCCGTGAAATATATAGGCATCCCCATACATACACTTGGGGCAACACACGAAAGCACTCTCGAATATATAGTCCTTACATTTTATATGGAATATAATGGAACTCATAAAGTAAATAAAGTTAGAATGCCGGTCTTAAAAGCGGCCTCTAAGTGGCTCAATATGGGCACCAGGTGCTGCTAGTGTGTGATATCGAGTGCAGATGGTCGGGCCCTTTCTTAATTGATTATCTGACCGTTTCCTTCGCGTCTTTATATAAGGGAGCCTGATTGAATAATTCACGAGAACATCTGAATTATGTAGGGGATATACTAAGAGGTGAGTTTCATTTTTTCGGTAATGTGATTCTAGCTATCAAATAGAATGAAATCAAATGGGGACTAAAAAAAAGGGTTACTATTATGGTAGTAGCGGATCTGATGATAAAATAAGTTAGGTTAGAAAAAACTGTGTTCTAAAGACGCATTTACACCAAAGTCTTCCACTAATATGTTGCTTCTTTACAAAATACAGCAAAACTTTTTCTGTTTTCCACTTGTGGAGACACAAATCTTCCACTAAATTTTGGTTTCCCGCGGAGTGTCGGTGAAGATCAAAGAAAGTTGACGACTGAGGGCCACTTACATGGTGGTTCTTCGGGTAGTAAGGCCGACGTGTTTTCAGAGAAGAACTCGACGTTTCGCCAACACGAGTGATTAGCATTTTCAAGAGTTATTTTAAAAAATTTCGCTTTCTGTAGTAGCTGTCAAATGCTTGACATTTGTTATACGTTGTCTCAATAAATACCTGTAATTTGACGTTCTTACATCTGATTGGTCCATAGCGTTAGCAGACATCATAGAATCGTTCGTACCGTTATTTTGTGGGTAGGGAGCTAATTGAGAATTTTTGAGAACTGGAAGCCAAACCTTGTTCAATTGTAGTCCTTCTTCGGTTCTGTTGAAGTTGCTGTGGTGTTTCTGGATTTCAATTGCTTCCCGGAAGAGTCTTGGGTAATACGCAGATGTTGAAGAGATGACTTGGGTTTCTTCAAATTTCACTCTATGGTTATCGTTGTTGAGAGTATGTTCTGCGACAGCGGATTTCTGTGTGTGCCCTAACCGACAGCAAGACTTGTGCTCTTTGATTCTTGTTTTAACGGAGCGTTTCGTGGTTCCGATATAAACGCTGCCACAGGAACATGGAATGCGATAAACCCCAGAAGAGCATAGTACGTCTCGTTTGTCCTTCGCTGATCTAAAGTGGTCTTTCAGTTTCTTTGAAGGTTTATAAACGGTTTTAATCTCATATTTTCTTAGAATACGGCCGATACGATCTGTAACTCTGGGAACATATGGTAAGAATGCTTTTCTTTTTTCGGTGTTGGTTTGACTACTACTTGGTTCACTGGAAAAGAAGAGCGTTTTTTAGACGTTTCAGTTCAGCTTCCAGGTATTCAGGTTCGCAAATTCTTCTAGCTCGATCAACTAATGTCTTGATTACACCTTGTTTTTGGCACGGATGATGGTTTGTTCCTGTGGCAGCGTTTATATCGGAACCACGAAACGCTCCGTTAAAACAAGAATCAAAGAGCACAAGGCTTGCTGTCGGTTAGGGCACACACAGAAATCCGCTGTCACAGAACATACTCTCAACAATGATAACCATAGAGTGAAATTTGAAGAAACCCAAGTCATCTCTTTAACATCTGCGTATTACCCAAGACTCTTCCGGGAAGCAATTGAAATCCAGAAACACCACAGCAACTTCAACAGAACCGAAGAAAGACTACAATTGAACAAGGTTTGGCTTCCTGTTCTCAAAAATTCTCAATTAGCTCCCAACCCACAAAATAATGGTACGAACGATTCTATGATGTCTGCATTGGAAGAATGTCATTCACCTTCTAAACTTTCAGTTAGTTAACTGAAGGTTAACTGGGACCTGTGAAACTGGCCCTAAAAGTATAAGATTTGTTGCTGCGCGCTTTGCACAAGCAACTTGTAGGAAACTAGTGGAGAACTGTTCCCTCTCCACGCGCGTAACGTCGGGCGCTAGCATTCCCTCGCCCAACGCAACCCATGACCCATGATCGTCAATGAACGAGTGTACTTCAGCTGCAGGTGTTTTTGGTGATTTCGTTTGTTTCTTCGTTGTTTGTGTCAAGATGGAAGGCTGTAGTGAGAACGAATGGACCAGGACCAAAACCAGTGAACTCATTGAACTTTACCGGAGCAGAGAGGTTCACTGGAACACAAAAGACCCTACATTTAAAGACAAAAACATAAAAAACTACGCTGGGGGGGAAATTGCAGCTCAGCTGCAAATTGATGAATTTGAAGTTCAGAATAAGATGGAGAACTCAATTACCTGTTTCCGAAGAGAGGCAAAGAAAGAGAAGATTGATGCCGGTTCTTCGCAATCAGTCATATGGAGGGCGTTTGAGTCTCTACTTTTTATCAAGGACAAAACGACACCAAAAACGATCACAGAGGAAAAATGATGAAAACTTTAAAATTCAATATCTCCCAAAATATTTTGTTTTCGACAAAAATACATTCCTTCATTTCGTTTTGTTTTGTCATCTTCTACTTCCCACTTCATTTATCGCTGCAATTACAGAGAAACACCCTGTATATAAGCCACGTTTATTGACTCACCTTGATATTATCCTTCAGCACTTCTATCAAGGCCTTACAAACTTCAATCACAAACAGTGAAATGGTTGATTTTGAGATTTTAAACAAATAACCGTGACTTGTGTACGAATCACCAGTAGCCAAAAACCGTAATGTAACTGCTAGCTTTTCTTGGACAGGTATTGCTTTCCTGTAGTTTGTGTCACGTTTCTTGATTTTATGTCCGATCATTGAAATGGAATAGTCAAAGTCACTACTGGTCATTCTTAGAAAGTTTTTGACACTCCCGTCGCACCTCAGCTCACCACTCAACGGATCGACGTCATCTTCTCGGAGATCAGCTATCTTGTCACTGCCTTTGTACCTATCCCTAGCCTTCAACGAGGGTCTCACCCAATATCTTCAGGGATCTCTTGTACAGTGGCTGGCTATGATGACACAGGCAGCCGTGGCAATAATTGCGTCTTCTTCGTCCGACATCCTTGACATTAGTGCCCCTTTCGCGGTAATTCTTTGGCAACAAGTTTTTCACTCGTTACTCTAAATTTTAGAAGAGCAACTTTTAGTTTTCTACAAAACATCTTCCATTTGTTGCTCTAATTTTAGAAGAGCAACTTTCAGTTGACAACTTTTTGTTTTCTACAAACCATCTGTTATCAACTTTTAGTTGTCAACTTTGGTGTAAACGCGTCTTAAGGAATCTCTGAAGTTGGGGAAATACTCGGTGAAGATTCCTATTTGTCTCTGCAGAAGTTATTGTATTCTGGCTGTCACATGAAACTGATTAAGTGAAAGTGAAGGGGTGAAACGCAATATTTTCATTGAAAAGGAACATTCTTCCATTCACTGTTTGCTTAGGACGATAAGTAATTGACTTTGATTTTGATTCACTAATGGAATTTATCAATTCATTTCATTCACTTAGACAAAACTTTCAATATTTGTTTGTTGCTAACGAAATATTTTTATTAATTGTAATAGTATAAGTTAACTATTTTTCACATATTTCTGAATAGTTGTAGCAAGTCAAAAGAAAACGTTTATAGGTTTACTGATATATGGAAATGGTCGATTATCTCCTAAAGTGAGATTGCTAGCCAAACAATATCAGAATACATAAGTTTTAAGGATGTTTGAAATCTATTGCAATGAAACAAACTAGAGTATGCACTTTCAGTTAAGAAGTCATGGCAAAATGAATTTGGATAGCGGCTATAACTTTTTTGTTATAGTGTAGTATTCCATATTCTAATTCTTCTTGGAATTCTAAACAAAATAGATGTGGCACTTCTTATCCTTAATTTTACTTTTTTCGAGATTTTAAATTTTGACTGTTCACTTCTCCCAAACTCATTAAAGAAGAAGCCCGAAATTATAGATACCTATTATTGGTAAAATCTCTAAAGGTAGAGTATATGGATATGATTACATTTTAATTATCATTTCTCGACAGCAAGTAATAGAATAAAGCATACTGGTTCAGGGTTGATAAAAGTGCATGAAACGAAAAAATGTATATTTTAATTAATGCAAGGATATTTGAAATTTTATTATGCCAGAAAAACAGAGAATGTTTCAATAAGCAACAAATATTTTCTCTAGAATTCCATTTGATAATGTGCTCAAAGTGTTTACTATTCACCTCCTTTCATGGTGTATTCACTGAACAAAATTTTGTGCTGAATATGAAATCATGTTGGGAGGAATGGTGGAAATTTCATATATCATCCTTTCTTATGTATTTCTCAAGTGACCCTATAGAAGAAAGAGGAGTCATATAAGAGGACCTAGCTGGTCATTCAATTACCCTCCTCCGTCCAATCCATTTATTAGAAGAAGTGCCATCTAGGTATGCCTAAACACAACCTCCAAAATGTGGAGGAACCCCATCTTGGTGTAACCATATTTGTTCCGCCGACAAATTGGATTTGTTTATGTTCGGGAAAAATCGTCTAAGCTCTGGAATGATATGCTCTTGCAAAAGTATTGAAATTCGTCCAGAGGTTATATTTCCGTTTATAAAATAGGTTCATATGTTGTGTGTCCTTCAATAATGCCAAACCAAACATCTCCTTTTTGTGGTCGGTGAGTCCGATGTCTGTTTAAAATCAGTTGTGTCATTTTACGTGCCCGTTCAAACCTGGATGAAGATTCTTAAGAAAACGATATGTGATTGACAAAGTCGACATTTTTGTTTGATATATCCATTATACTCTGAACTCGATTCTAAGATCAAAATCGTCTTCACTCAATTCTTGTGATAGATGAGTTTTACATGGATTTAAGTTTCTTCAATGGAGTATCGACTGGTGTCATGATTTGAAGCCGTCTGTTTCGTCGGATTCATTGGATTTTACACCACATCTAACACGACATTCAAGGAATTCTCTTGATTAGTAACGATTATTGATCTTCCACTTTCTACTTGCTCATTGAAATTTCCTATTTCATGAAAATGTTGTAATGTTTTTGAAACGGTGGATTTTAAAAGAGGTTTCCGATTGGGATGCAATTCATTTCATCCACTAGTTGGTCATTACTCCTTCTCTCACCATTTCAATACAATCGGTGTCAATTGAAATGTAGACCATTTATTGGTGCCAATTCATTCATGGCTAGCTGATTATTTTGTTTTGTTATTCGTTGTTATGAAAAGTGATGAATAGTAGTGGTCTGAAAACAGACCCTCAAGGGATAAAATTTCCAATATGATCAGAGTCAGACCAAATGAAATAGATCCAATTTGTTTTCACTGAGCCAGACATAAATAGAACATTTTCAGTGGAATACGTCTTATTCCACAGTGATTGAGTTCCAAAATTCAGAAATGTTGCATTGTCAATAATACATTGTTTTTTAAGTATTTCTATAATAGAAATGGGCCAGGAATTGTCTAAACAATCAGTATTTTCTCTTTCAGGTTAAGGTAGTAACTGATATGACTTTCTTCCCAACAAAAACTTCAATTTGTAGATAAAAAATTCAAGTCCAATTCAAATGTAGGACAGCAAACTCAATTTCACAATAATTCATATATATTCAGCAGATACTACGAGGATATATTGAAAAATTCTTAGCCTACTGTAGAACCAAACAAAATTTCAATGTCAAAATATTTTATTACTCAAAATATTCTCCTCTTAATTGGATACATTCATTACAGCGAACCTGCAACGACTCTAGACATTTCAAAAAAATATTTCTTCTTGCTCGGCAAACCAGACCTCCACAGCTTTTATTACCTTCCTGTTGAAAGAAAATTTACGACCTTTCAAACTTTTTTCTGTTGAGGAAAGAGATGATAGTCGGACGGAGCCTAATCTGGTGAATGAGGGGGGTGTTCTGGTAATTCAAACCCTAAATCACAAATTTTTTGCATGGCAACATGAGATTTGTGTGCAGGGGAGCTGTCCTGCAAATACAAAACACCTTTGGATAGCTTTCCGCGTCTTTTCTCTTTAATTTTTTCCCGTACAGTGGTCAGTATCGAATAGTAATCTCTAGTTATTGTTCTACCCTTATCCAAAAAATCAATCATGGCAATCAATCATGGCAATCCCAAAAACCTGAAGCAAGAACTTTTCCAGCAGATTTTTGGACACGAAACTTCTTAGGACTTGGAGAACCGGAGTGTCGCCATTCCATCGATTGTTGCTTTTTTCTGGATCGTAGAAATGTACCCAAGTCTCATCAATAGTAACAATTCGGTTTTAGAAGTCTACATCGTTTTCAAATCAACCACAGATCGAACACGATGCTACTACTCTCGTACGCTTTTGGTCAACATTCAAACATTTGGGGATCGATTTTACAGCAATTTTTCTCATGACCAAATTGACGAGAGCTATATGATGAACGCGTTCGTATAAAATATTTAGTGATTCAGATATCCGTTTTAGCCCAACTCGACGGTCTGTTAAAATCATGTCATGAACTGCATCGATATTTTCGGGGAATGACACAGAAACTGTCCTTACCGATCGGTCATCATCTTCAATGGAAAATTTACCTCTTTTGAAGCTTGCAGTTCAATTTTTCACGGTCGCATACGAAGGACATTGATCACCAAGGGTATTAAGCATATTTTCGTCAATCTGCTTACCTCTTAACACTTTTAAATACAGGTACTTGATGATGGCTCGATACTCCAATTTTTCGATTTTCACAATTTCGGTGGACATATTTGACGTCAAACTTTACACTGACACTTCTAATAAGTTATTGTCCGTTGCTATGGTAACGCAGGGAACTGGTCTAGGCTAACTAGATATCAATACATCCTCGTATTTAGAAATTAATATCAACTACTCAACCAATAATTGATTAATTGAGATCAACCCATCTATTGCAGTTGTTCCATCACTTTGTCGTCAACCTCACTACCGTTTGAACTGCTTCTTTCAAATATTCCTATTCTTGGTATTCACGATATTCCTCTAATATCGCAGCCAATGTTTTTCATGTTAATTTAAGGAAAGATTTCCCAATCACGTCTGAAGAGGAAAGCTGTGTCTCGTATTGACACATATTGAAATTGGTACGATTCACTGATCTTTATCGATTGAAAAAACCAAAAGCAACTTATTCACTTTTGGGGTTTTTCCTTCAAATGATTTCTATTGCAACATCACATCTGCATTTACCAATATCATGGAACATCATCAACTCACAGTAGTGGAAAGCCCCCTGGAACAACCCTTCCAATTGAATCTCCCAAACTTCCGCTAAACCCCCAATAGGATACATCACATCTCTTTGGGCTATTTTCATTCCGGTCAATATCCAATTTCTGAACGATCGTCTCGATTCAAAAGATTTTCCTTTAAAGTGACCCTCGCTCATGTGGCGACGTCCTCAGGGCATTCGACGAAGAATATGGCTTTTCATCTGATTACAAATTTGAATAACCCATATCGAATCCGATTTCTCTAATGCTCGCCAGCGCTGAATGGTGCAAATTCGTTTGAGAGCCTTTCGTAGATGCACGGAAACAGTTTGCCGTTAATGGAGAATGCTGTTTCAAGATTCAGGGATACGGGCGGTACAGGAGGAGCATCGATTTCTTATGAAATAGTTGGATTCGACTGAAACACAATTTAGAAGAGGTTCTTTTCTAGAACCGGACAATTGTCATGCCTGGGTACAGGCGTGAATAACACTAATGATAGATAGATAGATAGATAATTCATTCATCATTGAAGTTCTAGACTTTGATAGTACAAAACTTATCAGACTAGTCAAACAGTAATCAGACATACACACATGTCTTGAAGACGATAAAAATAAAATAAAATTAAACATTTGAAACTACATTCACAATTAACATTCTAAAAATTCCTTCATTGAATAAAAAGCATCAGCACTCAAATAATTGATAAATCTTGATTTGAACGCATCAAAACTGCTAATATTTCCAAGAATACCAACAGCACGGTTATAACATATTACACCTTGGTAAAAGTGCGAGTTTTGTGATTCTCCAAGTCGTGAAAATGGCATATGGAGATCATTTCTACGACGGGTATCATAGTTATTAACCATATTGTTTCTTAACAGATTAGATTCTTCTTTTTTAATATTCAGTATTAATGAATAGTACATTATATACCGCGGGACTGAAGTAGTACATTTAATCCTGAAGGTAAAGTTTATGGCCCGACCGCAGGGAGGGCCATAATTTACCTGAAGGATTAAATGTACTTCAGTCGCAAGGTATATACGATACTTTTCGTACTTCCGGTATGATTTTATTAATTATTTCAATAATTTCAATCAGTTTTTTCTCTCTTCAACTCATTTAATAAACTGTCTTTAAAATAAGTTACCATAGTAACATTGCGTTGTGACAGTTATAATTTAGAAACATTGTCATTACTAGTGTCATTGTAAAGAAACATTGTTATTGATAATTATTGGTATCATGAGTGAAGAAGGTGTATCTGATATTGATAAAAGAGCAGCCGAAGTAGGTGAAGAATTGTTACCACCGAAATTTAGAAAACTATACGAGCAGCAGTACGATGCTTTTAAAAAGTGGTGCCGCTTAAAAAATGTGAGACAACCTACTGAAAATGCGCTGTTAGTCTACTTCGATGATAAATCAAAAGCGGTTTGTGCCTCAACTCTCTGGGCACATTACTCAATGCTGAAATCGGTTATTAACATTAGAGAAGATATTGATATAAGTAAATTTCCAAAATTATTAGCTTTTTTGAAGAGAAGAAATGAGGGATTTAAGCCAAAGAAGTCAAGAATTCTCACGTCTGAGCAGGTAGATCAGTTCTTACGGGAGGCTCCGGATGATAAATATTTAATGCTTAAGGTAAATTTGGAAATTTGTTTATATTCAGAAATTTTAAGAAATCAATTTTTTTGTAGGTTGCACTTATTTTGGGCGTTGCGGGAGCTTGTCGTGGAAAAGAGTTGGTTGATTTAGAAATCGACGATGTGAGAGATTTGGGCGATTCCTTCCTAATTGCGATTAGAAACACCAAAAATAAAATTGACCGAAATTTTGTGATCAAAAATTCAGAAAACAGTGCCATCAGTTTTGTGGCGATATTTCGGAAATATGTGGCATTGCGAAAGACAGGGACAACTCATTCAAAATTTTTTGTTCAATACATCAACAAAGAATGTACTACGCGAGTAGTAGGAAAAAACATGTTTGGTACATTTCCACGGCAAATAGCAGCTTTCTTGAAATTAGAAAATGCGACGTCTTATACGGGACATTGTTTTAGACGCACATCTGCGTCTTTGTTAGCTGATTCGGGAGCAACAATAGACGTGCTGAAGAGACATGGAGGATGGAAATCCTCCAACGTGGCCGAGGGATATATTGAATCGTCTATTAAAAATAAACAAAAAATTTCAGATAAAATATTTGGTCAAGTCGCCGATTCGTCCACTATAGTTATGCCACAGTCCTCATTCTCGCTTCCTGTTTCCGCAGGATCTTCGAAACAAACACCAGTTCAATATGAAAAGGACCTATCTGTTACTCGTCAGTTACCTGCTGCATTAACCCAGGAAAGACTGGTCAATATGACGAACTGTCACAATATTAATTTGAATATTAACGTTAATTACCATTCTAATTAATTATATTTTTCAATAAAATATCTCTTAAATTCGTTTGTTTGTGATTTAATCGTTCCGGGAGTTTCGTCAATATTTAATCCCGGAAGGATTAAATGTGACACTTTAGTACCTGTCACAAGGGAGTGAAGTTGTCACTTTAGGCCCGGAAGTACGAAAAATATGTATAGACATGGGACGGTGAGAAGTGATAAGTCAATAAAAATTTGTCGACAGCCACCAGGCCACCAGGCATCTGATTATCTTATTTGGAAGATAAAAGCCCTAGAGGCATAACTTGCACTAACAGTGGGAAAATTACGTGCCGGGTATTGACTTTGTGAATTCTTTTGCCGCCAAAAATTGACTTCTAGCTAAAAATATTAAGAAGCATGGAAAACTGAACTCACCGAGTTTTTTGAAAATATTCGTAATATTCTAACCATTACGACACCTCATCATATTTATAATTGCGATGAAACGAACATTACGGATGATCCAGGATCACTTAATGTTCTTGTGCCACGAGGAAGAAGAAGAGTGGAGCGAGTAAGAGAGCATTCAAGAACATCAATCAGCGTGATGTTTTGTGGAACGGTGTCAGGAGTTTTATTACCGCCTATGGTGGTATATGAGTCCAAAAATTTATATGAAAATTGGTTCAAAGGAGGGCCAGTGGGTTCTATATACAATCACAGCGAATCGGGATGGTTAGATATGAAGTTATTTGAACAGTGGTTTTTTAAATTGTTGCCACCGCATAATGATACCAATCGGGAAGAAAATGAAACGGTCGTTGTTTTGGGTGACAACCTGGCGTCACACATTTCACCAGAGGTTGTGAGGGCATCAATACAAAATTTCATTTATTTCAGTGCTTTTCCTCCTAATGCCACACACCTGCTACAGCCATTGGACTTTGGAGTTTTTGGGCCCATTAAAAAGCAATGGCGGGAGGTTTTGGATAGATGGAGTCAAATCCAGGCGTCGAGGAACGATTCCCAAGGAACAATTCCCCGCGTTCCAGCTGAGACTATGGCATTCTATAGCACCTAAGATGGAATCCAATCTTCAAGGTGCTTTCCGAGGAACTGGCCTCTATCCATTTGACCCTAATATAGTTCTAAACAGGCTTCCTTCCGGAGAAACCAATACTGGTTGAGTTTTAGACGTCAGTTTACTTGAATTTCTGAGAGAATCTAGGGGCTTTGATGAAACTAGATTGCGTCATAAAAGAGGGAAGAAAATGACCATAAAGTCAGGTACTCGCATTTCATTAGACAATTCCAAGAATGAAACTCAGACACAGGATCTACATCTAGGCACTTCTAGTAAAGTTCGCCCTACAAGTCCGCTTTACTCTTCAGATGACGACCTTCCACTCATTAATCGGGTCCCAAATACATCCTCCAAAGCACAAGAAAATTCCAATATTCAAACTCAGGCGAAAGATCTTCATCAATCTATTTCTAGTACACCTCACCAGATAAGTCTGCTCGACTCTTCAGATGAAGGCCTTCCACTCAAAAATGTATCCACCAAGCAGACCAGGAAGCGAGAAAAAATAGGAGATAACGAAAACCTTTGTTCGATCTGCTTATGTGACTTTCGACATTATGTTGGAAAGGATTGGATTTGCGTCAAATGCACGAGATGGGTTTGCGGACATTGTAACAAGGGCACCAAGAATCCTCGCTACCATTGTCCAAGATGTGAAGATGATGAATAACGGTGTTAATGGAAAAATATTTTTAAGAACATTATTTTTGTTTTTGTTAGTGTTACCATTATATTGTTAGCTGTCATTTTCTTAACATTATTAAAACTTATATTTAATAAATCAAGCTTGATAAAGACCTGTTTTTTTAATATTTATCCTCTTAGAAATATTTTAAAATAAAAAAAATATTTTTTTTTGGTGTCAAACTAGCCCCCGAATGAAAGTAATTTGACCTCCAGTACAAAACAATTCCACCAAAAAAAATAATTTTTTTTTTATATCAAGGAGTGCTTTTTGAAAGTTGTCGATTACAGGCAATGTTGCTAAGACATCCATTGGTTCAAACAAAAACTAATTTTTTTATTCGGATACCTAAAAAAAAAGTTACGATAGAATAACTCTCTAAACTATGTCAAAGTAGCCCCAGTTTTTCTGCAAACGGAAAATGAATTTTCCATGTCCATGCACACATCTGATTGCTGAATTTTAATTTTTGAGCTCAACACTGACATAATTTTCAGTGGTTGAAATGCCAGAAAAGAGAAAATGAGTCAGCAAAATCTGTCATTATCTGACTGTCTATAATAAAAATCATGTGAAATTTCGTGCTTGTGACTTGTCACAATTTTTTTGATAACATTTGTTGCACATGTTATCGGTTAGTTCGATAGAATGTAGGCAACTCGCTTTTGAGGATGAATTCTCCAAAAAATTGAGATATACCGGGTGTTTCACAGTGGATGGAACATTAGAAGTATCTGTAGAACAGAAAGACAGATCATTTCAAAAATTTGGGGGCGTGGATAATCAAACTCTATCCGTCTAAAATATTTTCATAAATACAGTGTTGCCGCTTGTATCAGAAAGTAGTAGCTACTTTGTTATTTCGGAGGGAACACCTTGTATATTATATTATTTTTGAAATCCTTATAAGATTCCTCACAACTTTCCTACATAATTCCCCATACCTATCCATGACGATTTCCGAAATAAAAATTATTTTGTCCAATTTTTTTGCAAAACCTGACCATTGAGAAATATCAATTTTTTCCCAATGCAAATTTACAAAATATTGCAATTTGGGATATAGCTGCATAAGACCATTAAGTATTCTGTCGATGAACTGGATCTCAGTTTCAGCAAACAGGGAGGGCTAGAAGTGAGTTCCTTCCAGGGACTCATGAAAATGACTGAAACTCCGTTTTTTTAAATGAAACACCTTGTATATTATTCCTTAATTGAAACATTTTTCAATTTATTTGAGTATCCTTTCCGTTTATGGATAACAAAAACATCAATATTAGTTCAGACTTGATGCCTTCAATCAGTTTTGAACATTGTGTTAATACAAATATTACTATTAATATTAACAAATAGTTGAATTTGTTTTCATTCAGTTATAATACAAATGCCATGTTACTCACGAATAGAAATAAAAATTGTGATTACTTTACAAAGTATTATTTATGGGTCGTTGACAAAGTATAGTAATCTACTTGCATATTATGGCTATTATTTACTTGGATGATTTACGACACTCGCCTGCGGCTCGTGCCGTTAACTTCATCCACGTGAATAATAGCCATCATAATATGCTCGTTGAATAATATACTATTAGACGGATAGAGCAAGTTTGATTATCCACGCCCACAAATTTTCAAAATGATCTATCTGTCTTTCTGTTCTCCAGATACTTCTAATGTTCCATCCACTGTGAAACACCCGGTATGTGGTCATCTTGGATGGTAATGATTCTCATAGGAAGACAAAGTGTCTCAAGGATAACGTCCTTCTCCTTCGTCCTGCTGAGATTTCTCGCCTCGCGGCAATTTGATATAATATTTGAATTCGGCAGTAACGCGTCTATCAATTCAAAACCTCCAATCCCACAAAGGAACTATTATTATTAATTATATTAAGGACTTTCTCGATGACTGGAAAGTTTTCTCATAAGATTGAAAGCCTTCTTGATGAGAAATGTTAGATTGACCCTTCCGAGATGAAATTATCTCAAGTGCTCGGACAATGAACTTTGAAAGCATTTTCCGCCATCCTGCGGCAATATTTAACAAAGTTCCGGATGATTTACCGTACTTATCTAGAATTCGAACAGGCTCTTCTGAAAGCTCCGTTATTCGTGGAAAACAAAAGTTTGTTCGAGGGTAAACAAACGATATAAATTGTGTTAGCATTGTTTCATGGTCTGGCGAAAATTAAAATAGTGGCAAACTTTTCCTCCATCATCAAACTCGATGAAATCTGCATTTGCTTGCGTCCAGGATGATGGGAAAGTTTGTCGCTGTATAAAATTATATAAAATTAAGGCTGGGATTTGAATGGAGCAGGCGTGGGGCGTCTAATACGTTATATTGTTCTCATACAATTCGACTCGTTTTGTTTTGTAATTCGCGAGAGAAATTACGGGCCCCGGAAATCTTCGGAACACGTTTATAATTGGATTTGGAGTTTCATCATTGTGTATACGGAATTGGTTATTGAATTATGTGCGGAGTGGAAAAAATCTCGAAACAGGAAAGGACCCCGCAGAGCATGGGAAATTGGCCCACAGTGGGATTTGCCTGAAATTGACAGATATCATTGGTATAGAGTTTTTGATCAAATGTTCTCATGGGCCCAATCATGGGTCCATAATTTCTTTTATTTTCTAGTAGAATTCAATTACTAAATAAGAAATATTCCAAAATATTTAGCACAAGTCCTCTGTGAAGAATGTTTTGTCCTACAGGACCGTATTTAGTAAAACTGTATTTGCTTCATAAGAAACTGAATTATATTGATTTTGTGAAAGGCTTAAGCGGCCATCGTCACTCACATGGTGATTCTTCGGGTTATATCGGAACCACGAAACGCTCCGTTGAAACAAGAATCAAAGAGCACAAGGCTTGCTGTCGGTTAGGGCACACACAGAAATCCGCTGTCGCAGAACATACTCTCAACAACTATAATCATAGAGTAAAATTTGAAGAAACTCAAGTCATCTCTTCAACATTTGCCTATTACCCAAGACTCTTCCGTGAAGCAATTGAAATTCAGAAACACCACAACAATTTCAACAGAACCGAAGAAGGACTACAATTGAACAAGGTTTTGCTTCCAGTTCTCAAAAATTCCCAATTAGCTCCCTACCCACAAAATAACGGTACGAACGATTCTATGATGTCAGCTAATGCTATGGACCAATCAGATGTAAGAACGTCAAATCACAGGTATTTATTGACAACGTATAACAAATGTCAAGCATTTGACAGCGAATTAAGAAACAAGAAACTTTGAAAATAATATTTCTTGAAAATGCTAACCACTCGTGTTGGCGAAACGTCGAGAACTTCTGTAAACATACGTCGGCCTTACAACCCGAAGAACCACCATGTAAATTGAATTTGTTATAACTATCTTATTTCTTGATCTACGTCAGTGGTTGATAGCTCGTTTGATAGATGAATGTAGCTTTCTTCGTATACATAGTAAAAATGATCGCCATATTAATATCCAAGATGGCCGGCCTAACCTATATACTTTATGAAGAACTTATCTTGTAGCTCTTTAAGAAAGATAATAACAGAAAAAAATAGGAACTGCAACGTTTTGATTGTTGATTGGGAATATTGAGTGGAAACCCTGTATGTCAACTGGTAGTGAAATCCATTGCTTTTACAAACCGCTGTAACTTCAGCTATTCCAGAACTGGTAGGAGAACCATCATTGAAAACTAACATCAAATTGCTATTTATGCTCTGGTTGAATTGTTCGAGCACATATCATTTGAATTCCTGAATATATAGTTATGCGTGATATGTATTTCTGAATAACAATCTGTGTGAAAACATGCACTGAAAAAAATCTGCTAAGAATTGTTTCAACATACACTGTCATCCTCAGACTTAATTATAAAATGGTTTACCTTTGAAACATCATATCCCTGAAAACTGCATAATAACAAGTATGCAATTGTTAAATTACATGTTAGTAGATTGAAATGAAATCACCATGGATTTCATAAATGTTTATAAACTTAACAAAACTGTCCATGGATGCAATGGGCATAACCAGAGATACACAGTGACACACAGTGAAGGGTGCATTTTCCATTCTCTTTTGAACATATGAAATATTCTCTGAAAAGGAAATCTGTAGTGCATTAAAGCGACATCTCCTAATGAGGAGTCACACAGTAGTACCGTTATTCAAGTGGGATATCACAGGAATCTGTTGAGTTTTCATTGGTTCAGGAAGAATGTATGGAAATGTTTCATATGCGATTCAGGTGGATGTGAACGTGTTGATGACAAAACAGAACCTGATAACTCCTTTCCTACATTGATCAATATTTTTGATTCCTTGTTGCAACTTGTTCTAGATCAACAAACTATTATATGCAGGTGAGTTTTGTGATACCCCGTATTTATAATATGGGGTCTGAAAAATTTCTTTTCTCAGTGTATTCACTTCATGATTTTTTTATTAAGAGTAAATTTTTTTTTTTTTATTTCAAATATATCGCATCAACCATTAGAGGTTATTAGCGATGGAACAATAATTACATAACATTACATTAAATTACATTACATTACACATCAGAGTTTACAATGCCTATATTTTCGTCAGGATATCAATTGACTTGAGAAATTTTATGAGATTAACCATGTTGTTTCCTTGGAGATTTTTCTGAAGATCATTCGATAGTCCGTTGGATACCCGTTGTCGCTCTAGCCCGGGACATTCTGAGATTATGTGCTTCACCGAGATGTTGACACCACAGATCTCGCATTTGATGGCTTCCTCTTTTCAGAGGAGATGTTGATGCGTTAGTTTGGTATGTCCAATACGTAGTCTGGAAAGGATAACTTGTTGTCTTCTGCTCACACCTTCTACTCTATTTTTGATGATGGTTGGGTTTATTTCCAGCAGCTTATTGTTAGAATTTTGCCATCTAGTGTACCAATGTTGCCTGGACAGTTCATTTATCCTCCATTTGAAGTCTTGGTTCTGTATCTCCAGAATGACTTTAGCTTCGGGGTCTGTGCAGGCTTGCTTTGCTACTGTATCAGCCGTTTCATTTCCTCCAATTCCAGTGTGTGAAGGAATCCATGCAATCTCCACATTTTTGCTTTCCTGATATAGTGCGAAAAGGTCCCTCTTTATACGTTGTAGGAGTTGATGTTTCGGGTACATTTGCAAGATTCCTTTCACAGCACTGAGAGAATCTGTGAAAATTACTGTCTTGGTACTGGAACTGTTGCGCGTTTCTGATATGGCTTCTGCTAAGGCAAAAATCTCCCCAGTTTAAATAGTGCATGTTGCTGACAGACGGTAGGAGAGTTGTGAATAAGGCGTGATAACCGCGGCTCCCACGTTTCCGTGGCCATCTGTCTTGGAGGCATCAGTATAAATGCAACCATAATCGGAGTATTTATGTTTCAGTTCAAGAAAGAGATTTTGAAATAAAGTGGACGGAGTTGAGGATTTAGGGTATTGAGAAAGGTTTGTGTCACATTGAGGAATTTCAACTGTCCACGGTGCTGGTTGGTTTTGGGGATGTATGATGACATTTTCAAAATTGATATTCAGTTTCTTAATCCGTTCATAAAAAGGCGATGCTGTGTTCGAGTTTTCAGGAAATAGGTCTTCCGATCTTTTGAAAGTATTTCTGTTATTAGGGTTGGCAGATATCTTGGCAGCGTAACAAAGACTTAAATATTGCCTACGGATTATATGGGGTGGCTCATCAGCTTCCACGTATAAGCTTTCCACGGGACTGGTTCTGTATGCACCGAGAGCCAGTCGAATTGCGGTGTTATGGATCGTGTCTAGTTGTTTGAGTTGTGTCTTCGATGCAGTATTATAGACGATCGAACCGTAATCAATTTTTGACCTGATTAAGGTTCTATATATCGTTAGAAGGGTTTTTTTGGTCAGCACCCCAGTGTTGATTAGCCAGAGTCCTCATGAGATTGAGACCAATCAGACAGGATTGTTTCAGTTGTCGAATATGAGCGTCCCAGCGAAGCTTCGTGTCAAAAATCATACCAAGAAATTTGTGTTTGTCGACCCATTCTAAGGTTTGTCGTTGAAGGGTGAGCGTGGGTTTACTTATTTCATTTCTCCGTGAAAAAAATTTGGTTTTGTTCTTGAAAATATAAGTGCATATATCATAAAAGTACAAAACAAATAGTGTCAATATAAGAAATTTGTCAAACAAGAGCAGGTTGAAGAACCGTCTGTCACTACTCTAAATATAATTTTGTGCAAAATGAAAACAGCATTAATAGAAGTTGGGTTTCTCCAGAATCATATACCATAGCTAATTCGAGACGCTACTTGAGAGTAGTAGAAGGTTAATACCTGTGGCTCTTCTAAGTCTTGTTTGAGATTCCTTAAGGAATAGCACAGATATTTCATTTTCTTCTTTGAGTACGAACGATGAATTTTCAAGTCAATATTTTCATCAATCACCAGACCTAGAAATTTTGTTTCATTTGTATTGTCTAGTAATACATCCTCGACAGAAACAGTTGATGGTAAACAGTGTTTTGCCTGTTGTAAAATTTCATGATTTGTGTTTTAGGGGCATTCAAATATGGAACTTGTCTCAAAACTTCTTCACTTTTTCGTTGTGTTTTGATTTCGTCCTTATACGATATTATCAAAGAGGTGTCACCATCATACATCGTTAAAAGTACTTATCAAGATCATTGGTGTACATCAGAGATAAAAGTGGCCCCAGTATAGACCCTTGCGGAATACCTATGTTTACTATTTTAGTTTCAGAACTGATTGCAGTCGGTTAGATTACTGAGATATCGTTATAGCACTAAACACTCAACCACCAAATCCTCGCTCAGTTGTTTCCTACGAACAAACCGATACCTCATCGATTGTGTCCTGATCGTTAAACACCATGTTGGGTTCCAACGCACTTTTGATTCCCGTTGTAAATCAGTCCACCCAAATGCCGTACAAATTGAATACACAGACAATCCCACCTAACTTACTAAATGAAACGTGCACAGCCCTACATCCCTGTTTCCTATCTATTTCTGCCAGGACGGTTATCCTGCAGGATTGGTGCAGCACGAAGGATAGGCATTAGTGACATGAACAACTGAAGGCACCGTATTTTGTAGTCCTTGTTTTCCACCTGCGAGGTACCGATAACTGGAGAGGTACTGATGATGAGTGAAATACAACTAGGTATAATGAATATTATACAGGGTGGAGCACCGAAAACGAAACAGACAGAATATCTTCTAAACGCAGGTGTTGTGAAACATATGCAAAAACACGTCGATTTTAAATTATTATAACCTCAACTGTCATACCTCATCCCCCAACCCTTGGGCACTATTACCCAAATAATTTGAATAGGGAAAGTAGTAAGTGTGGCACATCATTGAAAAGGTTATTTCATAAGAATTTCAGCCATGTCAATTTTCGCTACCTAACTTTTCATTTTGGCACCCTCTTGCGGGAAAAACAATTATTCCGTATTCCAAATTATGATACTTCATTTGCAAGTTAATTTGACATAAATTCGATGACAATGCATTATGGAATTTTTCTAAAGGAGAAAAAATGGCGACTTCAAAATGACAGGAAAGATTGGCAATTCTGGTCCGATTCGATTCAAAATTGATATGTGGAGGTTTTTCAGGGTCGGAAATTATTATTTGTTTGTCAATGTAAAAAACAAGATGGCGGACGAAATTTTTAATTATGGTCCGATTCGAATCAAAATTAGTTTGTGGGGATTTTCAGGGTCAGAAACTATGATTTTTTGACAATGCAAAAAAATAAAAGAAGACAGAAATCTTTGGGAGATCGTTTGCTAACGAACAGTCGTTACCGACCGATGATGAACCCTTTACTCCCATAAACACCTAACTATGTAGGCTTATTATGGCAAGAACCTGTCAGAAAACAACTACTCCCCTGGCTAAGACCACGACGGGTATTGAATTAAATCTAACAGCTACTTGTGCAACGTTCCTCAAAACACAAAACATCAGAGGACGCAATTGCAAGTGCCCTCTATGACCAACCAGCAGAATTATGTTTTGATTTGGACGGGGTGACCACCTGCAGACTAGTTTCGAGATTGTTGCCTCTCATCAGTGCAAGGGCAGGTCAACACAGACAGCACTGAAGCCATCTGTTCCCCGTCCAAACCAATACACACTCCGCTGATTAGTCAATTCTGGTTCACGAAATGAAAGCAGTTTCTAGGCCGCTCCACCTAGCGAGCAGAGGTAGACACTCCGAATCTCCGGGTTGAGAGATTTAATCGAAGAAGACAGAAATCTTTGGGAGATTGTTTGCTAACGAACAGTCGTTACCGACCGATGATGAACCCTTTACTTCCATAAACACCTAACTATGTAGGCTTATTATGGCAAGAACCTGTCAGAAAACAACTACTCCCCTGGCTAAGACCACGACGGGTATTGAATTAAGAATAGAGGGCACTTGCAATTGCGTCCTCTGATGTTTTGTGTTTTGAGGAACGTTGCACAAGTAGCTGTTAGATTTAATTCAATACCCGTCGTGGTCTTAGCCAGGGAAGTAGTTGTTTTCTGACAGGTTCTTGTCATAATAAGCCTACATAGTTAGGTGTTTATGGGAGTAAAGGGTTCATCATCGGTCGGTAACGACTGTTCGTTAGCAAACGATCTCCCAAAGATTTCTGTCTTCTTCGATTAAATCTCTCAACCCGGAGATTCGGAGTGTCTTCCTCTACTCGCTAGGTGGAGCGGCCTAGAAACTGCTTTCATCTCGTGAACCAGAATTGACTAATCAGCGGAGTGTGTATTGGTTTGTACGGGGAACAGATGGCTTCAGTGCTGTCTGTGTTGACCTGCCCTTACACTGATGAGAGGCAACAACCTCGAAACTAGTCTGCAGGTGGTCACCCCGTCCAAATCAAAACATAATTCTGCTGGTTGGTCTTGCAATTGCGTCCTCTGATGTTTTGTGTTTTGAGGAACGTTGCACAGGTAGCTGTTAGATTTAATTCAATACCCGTCGTGGTCTTAGCCAGGGGAGTAGTTGTTTTCTGACAGGTTCTTGCCAGAATAAGCCTACATAGTTAGGTGTTTATGGGAGTAAAGGGTTCATCATCGGTCGGTAACGACTGTTCGTTAGCAAAAAAATAAGATAGCGGACGAAATTTGTAATTGTGGTTGGATTCGATTCAGAATTGGCATATGGGGGTATGTCTGAAGGTTATAGACGATGCGGCAAATTGGTACAGGCAATAGAAACGATGCTTTCAGTGGATCATATGGGATCAGTATGGGACCACATTAGAGAGATATTGCAAAGTAAAATAAGTTTACTAATTACTAGGAACTTCGATTAGGGGCCATGAGCGCAATCATATTTGGGGCGCTTTTCAGGGTGAAAAAGTAAAGCTAACTAAAAAACGGTGCGTCGTATTGATTTCAAACAGGGACAGGATGCTAGTGGACGTAGGATTCTAGGTAAGTGCTTTAATGGAAATTGCAATCCATTTCTTCTCAAAAAAAATCGCGAAAATGCATTTACTTTGAAGAAAGTTTTTGATAGACAAACTAATATAAAAATAAAATTTACCTTTCTTTTGATACCAAATTCATTTCGATTGGATAAAGATTGCTTCAATGTAATGGAAGAGAAATTCCATTGCAGTTACCTCGATTATCTGTATCTCTGTAATCTCTATAAAAGCATCGTGGGGTGCTGCCGCAGACGTTGGAACATAGAATCGAACATCCTCTAGAAACTTGCAATTTTCGATTCTGTTTGATAATTGAGTTATTGCAACAAACTTCTCCGCAGATATTTGAAATTCATTTCGACAAGTACGTCAACTTTCAAATTAACATCAACATCAGAGGACCCTACACCAAATACATGGGAAATTTACTCTTGCAATTTTAAATCAGTTTCTATGTCTACTTTCGGAGTTATGAATTTTTGTTTTACCAAAACATAATTAATAAGGTTCACTTATACAAAAGTATTACTTTTTAGATGATTATTAACAAAATAGTAACATTGCTGGTTTGAATAAAGTCAAATGACATGTCAGTCAGTCAGATGTTGAGATGGAAGAAGCCACCTATTATCCAGGGTGGGTTAAAAATAGCGACAATTTAGCATATTTTGCCAATCTTCATCATCATTCCCATCAGTGAGCATTTTTCATTAGGAAAATACCTATTGGGATTCTTTCCTAGTCACAGAAAGTCGTCCTTTCAGAGTTTCGACATTTTTACAACACGGTAATTTTTTTGAAATTACTGTTTTTTATACTACATGTTTTCTACAATAGTCACACAAAACTGTCTTTTTGAGTAAATGAATCCGCTTTGGAGTCAAAACTACTTGAGAAAGACTAATAGTAATCGCTTGATATTCTCTCTTGAAAGTTACCATCATAGTTTATACGAAAGGCGTTTACAAATATCAGTTAAAATCGGATTGGTACGTACTATGTATACCTACCTATATTTGTTAATTATTTTTTAATAGATCTGCCAATTTTAATAATTTTTTTCAGTTATACTTCAAAGTAAATTACCCTACACTCGAGTAAATTTCATTGGTTTCCTATATATGTCTGGTTTTTGAAATATCAGTGAATTCTAGTGAAGTGAAAGTGAGATTTTCCCTCCTACTTATTGCAAGCTGACGTTTCAATTCAAAGACATCTACATCATTCAATAATAAATTTAATAAATGAATATTTTGGAACCTTTGGTGTGAATACAATTCAAGAAAAAAGAAACTACCCAAACACCAAACCTACGTCACAATCATAACCGACGCGTGTTTCGCCAACAAAGTTAGCATCTTGAGGAGCTTTTAGTCAATAATCAATTTGTTAATCTTCCCTCAAAGAATATATCACAAGAGTAGCATTCAACGCGATTATTGAAAGGCATCATGAAATAATTTGTTTGAAAGTGGTTGACAATGTTTCACTTTGAGTAAGGTTATTCTGGACTTTCATTGTCTAAAAAAGGAAAAATTCAATTCTCTGCAATTTTTAATCACGACGTTTCAACTGTTGAAATCTACAGTCGTTATCAAGTGTATAATGCGACAATCTCAAGGACACTTCTTATATATGCTGTGGATATATTTTGTGTCATTAGCCTAGGGGTAATTCCCCCTAGGCTAATGGGGTAATTCCCCCTAGGCTAATGACACAAAATATATCCACAGCATATATAAGAAGTATCCTTGAGATTGTCGCATTATACACTTGATAACGACTGTAGATTTCAACAGTTGAAACGTCGTGATTAAAAATTGCAGAGAATTGAATTTTTCTTTGTTCTTTTTTAGACAATGAAAGTCCAGAATAACCTTACATGAAATAATTTGTAAACAATGCTTCTTTGCCTTCAAGTAACAGCTAAGTTATCTCAAATACCTAGTGGCTTTTTTATGGTCATGGTTATCAATGATAAAAATAAGTATCTTATTTACAAAAATCATTGGAGAAGTGGAATTTCTACCACTCATTCATACCACTTTTCGACACGAATAATTTTTCATTTTTGTTCTTGCTTTCATAAAATTTCTACATTTTATTATATGGATACCGAATATCAAATCCCTTCCGATTCAACCATAGAATTCGTGAGACTTATACGAAACCTCTGCAATTTAAAATTTTCGAACTTATGCCGTTTTCCGTCCCAATCTTATATCTGAATGTATACAAATCATATATTTCTGGAACCATCGTGAAATGTTACGTATATATTGCGAATTTCAGGTTGATTTGACGATTTTGCATTCCTTTTGATTTTTAGAGGTCCACCCCATGCAACTATCCTGTGGTCAAAACATTTTTTTTTCTCCTATCGACTTGAATATTTGACATTTCATGTCCTTTTCTAGCCCAATCTTATGTGTGATCGTATCCAAACCATGCATTTCCGGATTCAACGTGAAATTTCACGTATTTAGTGCAAATTTGTTTCTTATATCAACTTGAATACACTGATCCGACCATTCTGAATTGATTGGCGTCCGCAGAATTGCTATATTTCTATAACTGTTTCGAGTTGAAAGAGAGTTTTTTCGCTAAAAACAATTTTTTTTTCAATTTTGGGCTCAGTGTAAGATATTTTAATGAGCGTACGGATTTCGAATTCTGTAGGCTTTTTACGGAAGCCGTGCAATTGTGAACTTTCAACATTTTATGCCCTTTTCCGGCCCAGTCTTATATCTGAACGTATACAAAACATACATTTCTGGAATCAGCGTGAAATTTTACGATGTTATGCAAATTTCAAGTTCATGTGACGATTTTGCATTTTCATTGATTTTTACTACTATTTTGGGGTCAGAAACTTTTTTTCTCCTTTTGACTTGAGTATCCTAATTCTAAATCGATTGATAGCCACCGAATTGATCTATATCTAACCATTCTCAAATTGAATGTTTCAATCTAGTTGAAAGTGTTTTTTTTGCAAAGAAATATTATTTTATTCATTTCGGACTCAGTGTTATAGAATTCCAACATATTTGTATAATCACACCGATTTCCAGATCATTTTCGATTCAACTGAAAATTCTGTAGGCGTTTTACGGAACCCCTGCAATTTCAAATGGTCAATATTTTTTGCCCTTTTCCAGCACAATCTTGTGTCTGAACGTATATGAATCACATATTTTTTTAAGTGGTTCTGATGATTTTGCATTTTTGGTGATTTTTAGGGGTCCACCTCTTACAACAATTTTGGGGTCAGGGACTCTTTTTTGACCTATTGACTTGATTTCAGTGTATAGACTGGGGACACATGTTGGGCACCTCATCATTTGATACCTTCCCATTTTCCCAAAATCTACGGGTTCTAGCCTCTTACTATTGTTCTGCCACTATATATCACAAATGAGTTCAAAAAACACTATTTCAGCAATAATCCCACAAAAACTCAATGACAGAACATGACAGAACTGTCAGAAGTTCACTTTGTGAAAAACATAAACACTGATATTCAACAGCGTTGACAAACGTCCAGACACAACAAATTCTACACAACTATTTGAAGACGCAAGTAATGATTTTTTTCGATAGTTTGAATTTTGAAACTTGTAAGTAATACAGGTTTAAGTTGCACTATGTCACCTTCACCATTCTTCATTCTTCGATTGTAATCGAATGGGATAAGTATAGCGTCACAATTTTGTCTATGAAAATGGCTTATTAACTACGCGATGTGACAACGCCCAACTCAATATCACGACTACAGATTGTGCACATTCACGACTTCAAATCAGGATGTAAACAGCTAGTCCAGTACAATACTTTATAGGTCGATGTATACGTCTTATTTATATTTTTATATATTTATATGTATGTGTATGTGTGTATTTTGCTGTATAATGCTGCTATACCTTTCAGGGCCAGTCTTTTAAGTTCCAGTTAAACTCCAGATAACTAACTAATAGTTTAGATGGTAAATGGCATTCTTTAAATGATGTTTGAAGGATCGCATTCTACCCATTGGTTAATTGATCTGGAGTTTAACTGGAACAGAAAAGACTAGGCCTTAATGTAATTAGAATATCTGAATAAACATTTTGACTTTTGACTCCTTGGCCCCAATCAAAACGAAAGTTTCTCTTTCAACCAAAGAACTGTACATCGTCAATAACAGCAGAATGCCGAAAGAAATATCGAAACAATCAATCCGAAAACTCCATCGACCAACTCCTCCGCCTCCGATACCAGCAAATCGATCCGCCAACGTCCCAAGTTCGCCCGCCCCCATTTTCGTCCGCTCGATATAAGCCTTAATCTGAAAAAGTCAACTAACGTCTTGTGAAATGAAGATCTATGAGACCAATAAGGGGACGTTGGCTCGAAACTTATTGCTCGCGGAGAGTGGATGGGGCTTTCAGGTGCAGTAATCAAGCCGGCTTTGACTGACGACAGCGATTAGAACCCTCGGATCTGATGAATATTAAAACGGGGACGGAGGCACGCACTTGCTGCGTTATTGATAACGATTTTTCAGCGGGGTCGGTCTGGCATCGCTGATTTTGGTGGATAGAGGACTGATATGAATAAAATACCCTTTATTTCTTCCAAATATATCAACCAAGTCGAAAGTATGAGGGAAACATACAAAAGAAAGCAACAACATATCTGGCTAATACCACGACGGATATTGAACTACTTCTGACAGATATCTGTGCAACGTTCTTCCAAGAAGACTCAATTGCATTTGCTTACTGTAACCAAACAAAAGATTATCCTTCATTCGGTTGAGGGATGACCTCCTGCAGACATGTTTCGAAGTTCTGGCCTCTCATCATTGCAAGTGTAGGTCCGACAACTTAAGATTCTCTGCTCAAAGGATTATAATCTTTTGTTTATCTTGTCAAGTTTCCTTTCATCATTTTGATGTAACAGATATAAAATATGCCAATCGGTTTGCCACAGCGGTTGCAAATGGGGTGGGTTCACTACTTTTGTTCAATAATCTTATGGGCGCCAAGTAATTTGCTGCTTTGGCATACATATATAGTTAGCAAGGAAAAAAGGACACTTCAAATTAATTAAGAGACACCTCTTTATAGTGACGTCTCTTTTAACCAAAATATCTTGAGAGTGAGAGTGGTTGGATGCAAATTTAAACAATAAATTGAATGAAAAATATATTGGTGATATATTGGTAGACGACTTCAGTTATGAAAATACACTTTTATATAAATTGTAACTTGTAGAATAATATTTATAAATAACCTAGTTCTAGGAAGAGTATCTAAGCTGGGAAAAGAGGGGAAAGAGCCAAATAACTCTCTCCAAACTTAGGTATAGAATAGTTATGTTGAATGAGCTGATTTTGGTTGAGTTGGTCTCGTAACTAGATGACTGATATCTTAAAATACATTAATACTTCTTGGTTTATTCTGATGTTTCAATACCCCAAGTTGAAGGCTTTATCTTTCGGGATTCAACTTGAGCGATGTATAATAAAATTAAGTGATCAAAAAAGTTAACAACGGATTCAAACTACGGAATAAAGAACAAAAATTATAAATTTTTCATATACGAGACTCCCTGAGCTCTCCAGTTCTAGTCTAAGAGCAACGTTTTCGAGAGAGAATTTCATTATGGCCAGTTTCTAGATATGCTATCTCTCTCACTCTCCCGGATGTCATACGGGCAATCTGGCTGGCGGTAGAGGTTGCGTTCAACAGTGCGCATCGTCCTTGTACAGGTGAAATATTGATTTTTCAAATAAATTTATGAAGGTTTCTTAATTTCATTAGTTTAATTGAACTTGTCGACACATGGATTAATCATTGCCAGATATTTTTGTCGTTGTTTGAACTGCGCCAGACTATTTTTTTTTTTCAAAATATCTTAGAACGACTGAAATATTTATATGATGTTTTTTAAGTTTCTATAAACCCAAAATTAATTTGCCAAACAATAATTCGGTTGTTAAACCTCCTGCCAGACCGATTTAAGAGTGAAAAATGATTGGGCATCTTAGAAGAGTAGAGATAGTCACGCGCTAGTTGCGAAAGCAAGTAAAACGACAGCAGCTGCTTGCAGCGGTGGCCGACGATGCGTTAATGCGCATGCGCCTTATCCTCACAGTGGATCATGTTCTATGGGGTCTGTGGAATCATGTTGAAAATTGAAGTTGGTGCGAATGCGCAGATTTTCAAAGTGAAAAGTACAATTTCATTAGTTGGCGACATTATCATAATAGTAATGATAATAATAAATAGTTTATTGAGTAATAATCAAAACTATAAACATATAAATTGTAAATTGTGAACCTTCAATAAACCGAGATTTTCACTTCTCATTTGTAGTATCTAATATATAAAATTAGTGAAATAAAGATGAGACTTCAATATTTGAAATATAGATGAAATCAGGTGAAGAATATACTTTTTTTCAGTTAATTGAAGAAGAACCGAAAGTAAATAATATAAATTAACGGAGAATATTTGTTAATATTTTAGATTGAATCAAAAGTATAAATTATAAAGGGAATTGAGGATACAATGTGTTAAAATCAAAAGTATAGATAAAGTTAAAGTTACAATTTTGGGTAAAATATTGGTAGATTTATTCGCAGAACATTGTCACTTTGAAATTATAAATAAAATCATAGATGAATATAAAAGGACATATTTGTTCAGTAAAGTTAGAGGTATATATTTATATATTATTTTGTTGATAAAATTTAAATCAAAACAATTCATTATAATATAAGGTAATAAATAATTTTCCAGATAAAATGTGGGATTTATATACATAATTTTTTTAAATGAATGAATAAATGGTACAGACTAGTGATGATTGTTGATAGGACAATTACCAAAGGTAAAATTTAAAATAAATTACTGTTAAATTCCGTCGCCTAAAAATTATATTTCTCATTATATTACCGAAGACGATGATGACAATGACTATAAAAATGAGAGCAGTAATGATGAGGATTATAAAGATTCTTCCGTTTATTGTGCTACAATTATGTATTGAAAAATCATCTAACTTCAATTTTCATGTAACCATCAGTTTTTGTTTATTTTTATACTTGAGATTAATTATTTTGATACCGTATTAATCCACAAATTATTTCAATGATTTTTCATTTCTTCCTCTGATATTTATTTGGCAACCATTTCTACACCAAGCAAAATAATACCGTATCACTTTTCACTTTCAAATCGGTCTTGATAGAGGTTCAACAATTGAATTATTGTTTGGCAAATAAAATTTGGGTTTGTAGATACCTACTTAAAAAACATGATATACAAATTTCAATCATACTAAAATATCTTGAAATTTTTTTTTTTTTTCAAAATTAGCGTCTTGCTCAGTTTAAACAACGATACAAATATCTGGCAATGATTGATTGATGTGTCAAAAAGTTTAGTGGAACCAATAAAAGAAAGAAACCTCCCTAACTTCATTTGAAAAATCCATATTTCATCTGTACAGGACAGGTACGATGTGCACTGATGAACGCAACCTCTACCGCCAGCCAGATTGTTGTATTGTTGTATTGTTAGGTATGGATGGTGACTGATGCGCTGCGACCTAGTTAGATCTATTGTGCCCCATCTTCATCTGTTATCTCAAGGTGTTCTCGTTTACAGCAGCCCCTCAAGCCTCAATTCCTTCAGGAATTTTAGGATTTTGAGGGGGTCCATTTGTGGTATTTCTTCCACAGTCAGCTGGTGTGATCCCAGTATATTAAATCTTTTGTGGTGTATAGCATAACACTCCATCAATATGTCGTGAGGTGTTTCTGGATGTTCCCCACAGAATCTGCAGGTGTTGTCCTCCTCTAAGCCTAGCTTCCTTAGGTGTTCTTTGAGTCTGCAATGCCCCGTTAGAAATCCTGTGATTGTCTTTAGACTAATTTTGCTGAGGTTAATCAGTGTTTTCGATCTTACTCGGTTGAAATTGCCGAGGAGATCTTTGGCCTGCCTTAGCCCTGGAAGTCTTTGCCAGTATGTTGCTCTCATTGCTTCTTCAGTTTTATTGAGTTCTTCTTGGAACTAAGATTTTCCAAGTCCGCAGAATGGTTCTGGCCCGATCAGTGGCATTGATGCCCCTTTTCGTGCCAGGGTGTCTGCTTGTTCATTGCCCTCTACTCCGTCGTGCCCAGGCACCCAGAGGAGGACCACCTTGTTGTTCCTGCCTAGATCATTAAGTTTTTCTAGGCATTCCAAGACCATCTTCGAGTTGATGTTATATGAGCTCAACGCTTTGATGGCTGCTTGACTGTCGGAGAGGATTGCAATCCGCCAGCCAGATACCTGAAATTATTGTTTTATCGACGTTGCCATCTCTCGTACTATTCAGTGTGACATCCAAAACTTTACCCAATAACTTCACTGAATTTGATTGAGTTCATGTCCATTATTAATACTGTTATACGGTCTTTGCGCATAATTCTGTCTGTTATGAAATTTCACAATTCGAGTATTATTACAATTGGAGAATGAGCTGTGTGTACCAATCAACAGTGCTGTCCATAATCTCTGCTCATTTGTTTTTTAAGATGTTGATGTTCTTATCTTAAATTTTTGAATAGTTAAATAACGTAAATATCTCAAGATTTCTTTCGAAGAACTGCTTTTAGTTGAGTTGGTCTCGTGAACCGATAATTGATATAATAAAATTCATTAAAACGTCTTGGTTTAGGAAAAGTTTTGAAGATAATGATAAATAATGAAACTAGGCAAATTAAAACTTCTGTGTTAGTAGATCTCATTGCATTTTCCTGATATGGTTCGCCGCGGATTGAAACTGATATCAATTTCGAGAAAATAAATGAGTTTTCTGATGTTTTCAAATATAAGTGCTGTTATAAAAACTGTTCGGCCTAATATTCAACGGTATCTGCTGTGATATTATGAATAAAAACAAAAATAAGCCATTTCCGTTTGCTTCAACTCCAATGGATCAGTCTATCGAGAAATTATTTTTTGCTTTCTCGACTCCCTGTACAACTTCTAGACTATCATATCACCATCCAGTCCTCGACAACGCTAATAATCAGCAAAGTTATAATCATTTTTCACGGTTCACGAGCTCCTTTATCCTTTGCTAGCCGCATTCATCAGTAGGTAAAAGTTAACAGCAAATAAGCTATTGTATTCCTCCAAGTTGCCTTATTCATCTGCTCGAGAGCGGTCTCGGGAGAGACAGTCACACTGGCGGGCTAACTACGCTGAAAACTGTTCAGAAATGTACATTTGTCTCCCGACGTTTCACCTCCACATCAAAAGGTTGATGGAATTACCCAGAGGAAATGAATTATTGCGCTCTTGCCGATTATGAGTTCTATTGTTCCGTATTGGTTTCGGGGAGGATAATGTATCGTTTTGGATGGATGTGGGGTTGCCGTTCGACGAGGGATCTGTTCATATGGAGAAGGAATTGTTGAATTATTAAGCGAGAGATTAAATGAATAATACGGCATGTGGAACTGAATCAGACTACTCAGACTGAATGGTGAAAGCTGAATGGATTCACTAGTTGCGAAAATCCCTATTCAGTATATGCTAAAATCGCGAACAATATGGTGGTTCTATTTTTTTTGGTATTTTTACGGTTTTGGACTTCCTCTATTAGCTCAACGGAAATTGAAACTATTCGAAGGACCACTAGGGCCAGCTTCAGAGTTTTGTGCGCCATGAGGCAAACGATGAAAATGACGCCCTCTCCTACAAAAAATAATTACCATTACATTTTTTTGATAATAGTTTTTAACTAAATAATATGCTTCTTTCCTCCATTATATTGTTAGATTCCTATTAGAAGAATTACTTTAAAAATGTGTAAACTTTACTACTGTTCTGTAGTTCGTTTTATCAATGAAATACTTTCTTTTTAAAAATTATGTCTGTATTTTTCCGTTGTTCCCTATTCCCTATTCCCTATTCCCTATTCCCTATTCCCTATTCAACTTTTTTCCCCCAAAATGTCAAAAAAACTTCAAATCAAAAATCCATATACAAGGTGAATAAAATCAAAATCAATAAAAACTAAAATCTTCCTTAACATTCTACCTCCTGATGAAGGCTTCTTCACTTTTTCTGCTCCCTGTTCACATCTAATCTGCAACGTTTTGCAACAGATCGTCGATAGGTACCAAGTTGTGTTTTCACGTCTACAACAATAACAGTACCATGTCGTCCAGGATATGTCGTTTCAAATTTTACAAAACTGGCAGTGTCTCCATATTTTTTTCACTGGATTCCTCAACCAAGGAATCCAGAACTTTTGTCTTATTTAATTTTTGTCCAATTTCCTTGCATATCCTTTCGTCAAGTATACGTCCATTTTTCTACAGTATTCATCCGCAAAATTATCATCCTTTTCCATCTTCCTTTCCATACAATATAGTCGGCTCAGGGCATTTTGGCGATTGTCTGGAAATTCATCATTATAAAATGCAAATGTTGTAATATCTCCTTGATGGGATTTTATTTTTATTGGCAGGATCTTCAACAAGACATTGTAATTTTCATTCTTTGTAAAATTTACATGTTCATTTTGACATTCAAGATATGAAATTTCTTCTGGAGGTATATTTTTATTTTTGTGAAGTAGAAAGTGGTGTAGACCTTTGCAATCATCTATCCCACAGTAGTTCTTCTTATAATATTTTGATTTGAAATGATTTGGTTTGAGACAGCACATACATAACTTTTTCTCTGTGACAATTTTTCAATGTTCATCTGGAGATATTACTTTAAATTCCTCACAATCTTCCAGTTGGTGATTTTTCTTGCACTTGAAACAACTGGGAAATATATCTTTTTTGGACCGGGAAATGGAAAGGATGGTGTCTCTTTTCCTGAAGCTTGGTAGACTCCTCCTTGTTTCATTCCTTTTTGCTAAGGGGCATTCGATATAACGAGACATTTTTGCTTTTTCTTTCAGCCATTCAGAAAATGCCTTCAAGTTGGGTTGTTTTATAAGACATTGACCCCAGTCAAGACGTAGGAAATATGGCAATTTTCTGACCAGTTCATCTAGAAGCTGTGGGTTATTGAAATGTGATTTTACTTCAAGTACTTCTATGGTGGATGTCAAGTTCAAAACTGCATTTGAAAATAGGATCAAGGAATCTGTTCTTCCTTTACCAAGTGACACGACCCTCTTCTCTTTTTCTATCAGCATCGAAATTATAATATATATAATAAAGTTCATCTCTAAACATTCCATTATAGTTTTTATATTGCACGAACTTATCAGCAGTGGCTTAACAATATCTCTTGCAGACTTTTAAAACTGAGAAATGAAGAGTGGCCAATCTTCTGGATCCCCACCGAATATAGGTAAATTTCGTAGAGATTGGCGGGCAAAGTAACTAACTAATTGCCCGTTTGAACAGTCATCTGGTTGGGGAGAACTTGTTTTATAATTTTTCCCGCGCATTTCATTAGTTTGTTCTTTAAATGCATTAGAATATTCATCAATTTCATCGCAATGAGAGTCATTTTTGAACTGTTTGTAACTGTTTTTGGAATATTCCTTACAATTTTCGAAATCGTTCACTTCAGACTCTTTTAGCCACTTCTATACTTGTTTACTACTTGAACTACTTAACTGCAGGTCTAACTCCAAATGAATTAGTTCTTTTTCTCTAAATTATCTTTGTTCCCGTATATTCCTTTCCTCTTCTTCTCGTTTGACCGTATTGACCGTCAGATAGTGACAGATTTAGGTGCTCCATTTTCACATACAAGCCTCGAATATGGTTAAAAAGTACATCGATGTTGAGTGAAATTGAGCGAAATTTACGAGTGGCTCCTGGAGAGAACTTATGGAAAAATCAAAGAATGTTTCACTCAAGCCACTCAAGCCGTTATGTTTTTCGGTATAGTGACGATGTAGGTTTTCATATTTTCGATGGGCTTGTGTGGGAAAATCTGCTGAAATTTCGATTTTTCCTTACAAGATTACGCCCACATTTTAACCCTTTAGCCACCTGCAACACTCAAGCCTTTGTTATCCCGAAGCTAATTCTGTTCTGGAAAATCGAATTTCCCATGTTCTCCCCAGGAGCCACTCGTGAATTTCCCTCCATTTTATTCAACATCGATGTACTTTTCAACCCTATTCGAGACTTGTATGCGATAATTGGGCACCTGAATCTGTCACTATCTGACGGTCTACTACCTTGAAAATGAGATTGATTGATAGACACAATCAAAAGGAAAGGAAAAAAAACTGAGAGAAGAGAGCGAGACTGAGAGAAGAGAGCGAGACTGAGAGAAGAGAGCGAGACTAACACTTCCATTACCTGTTTTAACTGTCAAAATGTTTCTATAAATCAACTGCCAAATCACATAAATCTATGGCGTGTACAAGGTGTTATGTCAGTACGTGGCCAAACTTAAACCCACGGTTCCTTTCTTCACGGAAAAATAACAGATAGGTGTTGAAATCAAAATAATTGGTTTACTCATGGTACCCAAGGATCGAGAACTGAATTCTTCGTTGACTGCAAAAAATTCAATCTTTTAATGAAAATTGTTAAATTTGTAGTACTTAAAGTACTGGAATTCTCTATCGGAACTATTATATCTCATATTTTCTGCCAATTACGGTTAACTTTATTTTTTTTATATTCTTGAAATCTTTTGAATTCAATAATTTTTTTTAGCTCATTCATATATATCTTTCATAGTACTCCTTGTTTCTCTACAAATGTGTTTGTTGGAAGTCATAATTAATATTTTCCACAATAAATGCATATTCACACGATTTCCAACATTTTTTAAAGAAATCGGATCTGAATCCCTTAGATATCTTCCTTTGGGGGCATTCAAAATTCTTTGTTTATAAAACTCCAGTCAACACAAGAAGAATTGATCTGAAGGTTACGGGATTCATGTGCTGATATGGTGGAACGATTATGTTGCAGAAGCAACAACTACTAGGATAAAAAATATCCATCAAAGAGAACCACACAAAATTGAAAAGAATATAAACGAAATCAAAATAACATTGAAACCAATAAAACTGGAAATTCAACTCTACTGTGAACAAAACATCAGAGGTGATCCTAATGAAATGTGGGAAACTTTGAAGGACTTCATACCAAAAAATGGAAAAAGTTGATATTTGAATTTAAATAAAATTAAAATCTCAGTGAATGTGACCATCAAAGACATTTGTGAAACACCAAATGCTCGTCACAACCTCTATACAGGGGGTCCCTCCGGGAATTGCATCGATCAATATACAGTACGATGCAAATGTATGGAATAAATTCATTATTTCAGAATTTAAACATATATTGGAAAATTCCTCGAACACGTCGATTTTCTTTTCCGATTGGCCAATTTTTGAACCCCACCCTGAATATATAGGGTTATCCGCATTCGAGTAAAAATTACTTTAATGATATTTTTAAATGGGACACGCAGTGTATTTTTCCATATTTGGTTAGGGATCGTCATTACTGCGGAGATATGAGCACAAAACCTCTCCATATGCCCAATGAGTGCGACAGAGACTTTTGACCTTCCGAATAGTGTGAAGTCTCAGTCATACTCATTGGACATACGAGGAAGTTTTTTGCCCATATCTCCGCAGCCGTTTGACATAATCCCATCAAACCTGGTATCACAGGATATGTAATGACGATCCCTAACCAAATATGGAAAAATACACTGGGAGTTCCATTTAAAAATATCACTAAAGTAATTTTCACTCGAATGCGGATAACCCTATATGTTCAGGGTCGGGTTCAAAAATTGTCCAATCGGAAAAGAAAATCGACGTGTTCGAGGAATTTTCCAAAATATGTTTATATTCTGAAATAATCAATTTATTCCATACATTTGCATCGTACTGTATAGAAAACCATAGGTGGGCCGAATTTGAAAATTTGGGAGTTTACTATTGTTGAAAAGTGCTATCCGGCTAAAATATTTTGAAGATTGTGGCACTTCCGGTTGTCCCGGAAGTGTACCCCAACTTATTTTAAATGGGACACCCTGTATATTATCAAGGTTTTAGATTTTACGCATGATTCTGAACATGTCCTATAGCCAAGTCTAGCCGTTTTCGAAATATTTCAAATTTTAAGTTGAAAAATGCGTTTGCACACCGAAAAATATTTTTTTTTTTAATTTCTGGACATGATCATTTATTTTCGATTGTGTATCGATTTATTCGTAGGAGAGGACCCAGTTCAGTAGAATTTCGATATCAACATACTTATATGTAAATAATGAGATTGTGTAGAGAATATTCGTTTCTTGACATGATTCTCAGAACCTCTGAAAAACATATCAAAAAGAGGTGTTTAGTATTTTAGGAACCCCCGTCCGTAAATAATGTTCTAACTCAATTTATATAATTCCACAAAAGAAATGAATTATTATTATTATCACCATAACCCGATAATGGAACCTATTCCGACAGTCAGAGTGTGCATTTCCCCATAAAAAATCCTGCTTTTTTATGACCCAGCATATGTGTCGCCTGGCGGAAAGCCCCGTATCTCGCTGAATAAATCACTGTTTTCCATCGTTCCTCTGCGGAACGCGTCGAAAACTTATCTCGCGAGATATAAGTGGCGGAGTTGAGTGAAGAAGCAAACAGGTCCTCGATAGCAACGCCTAGGGCGAGACGATATCACCATAAAATCGTCACTTCTATTCTGAATGGTTAATCTTTACTGGAATCAGCAGTGTACGCGGAGTTGTTATGGCACTTGCCAACGTTGCTTCTCAATCATTTGATGGTTGCGTTTCTCTGTCGTAAAGGGAATAGGTTATTAGAATGACTGGATTGATGGTTTCTTCGAAATTTGATCCGCATGGACTGGTTGACTCAACATTCATGAAATGATGAGATAACTGCACACATTGGGGCTACTATTTGAGCTGGCTTGACAAACTGATACGACAGAGTAGCCACCAGATATTCTAATGATTATTTTTCGACATATCTTGCAACCAATACAAACCATCAATTTAAAGCTATGATGTACTTTCAAACCAATCACAACATTATCATAGTGGGAATTTTCTACTTAGATTATTGCCTTGGGAATATTCGTGGTATTTTGTTTTTATTGTGTGACAACAACTGATACTTTTGATTTGACGTCTGTCATCAGTTTGCATGCAAATTGAAAAATTAATTTAGATAACCGTAATGAATAAAAATATTATATAGAGAATGTGTCTATGATTAGGGCATCAAAAACTAATCTATCGAATAACACACTAGAGTTCGATAAAGTAGAAAATAATTCTCCATATTTTCTCTCAAACTTGTTGCCATTTGGCAATAGCCACTCGAGCCCTTCGGGTTCTCGTGTCTATTGCCTGGCAACAAGTTTTCGAAAAATCTGTCTAATTATTTTCACTCTATTCTCACTCTCTTGTGGTGTTACAACTGAACATTTCACACCTGTAATTTTGAACCAATCAAAATACGTTATTTTGACAGATCACCACGGCAACGGAGGTATTAAAAGTGGAAATTTTTTTTCTCGTGAGATACCCAACAGCGGATAATACTGGAAATTTCCTGGCGTTTACAATAACAGACCATTTTTAACAGACAGGTTTGTATTTGTTAACATAATATTTAGTTTTGATACATTTCAATTACAAAGCTAAGATGTTCTCTATATTCTTCGGACACCTCCTCTCTGCTTAATGGCAAAAATGCAGGACTTTGGATATTCAATTGAGTGTCTATGTCAAATATCATTTCCTTTTCCCATTCAGTACTTTCAGTTTTGCGCACCTAGATGCAAATACTCGTGGACAATGGATCTTTCCAAGACATATGAGAGAACACTGTAATTAGAAAGTGTATACGCTAATATAACTCGGGAATTTTTATTAATTTTTTCTGACCGCTAGTTTCTCTATAATCAGAAGAAAAGTGGTTTCGTGACGTCACGTTCATCAAAACTAGACTTAGCAACGTTGTAAAAGGTGTGCACCGTGGAATCTCAAATTCTCATTTGAATATAATGTGTCGTATGACAGTTGTCATTTGATACCAAATGGGTTCGTTCGTCTGTTTCACGGAGCATCAATAAGAATCGTTTGTCTGTTTAACTCGATTGCCTACTTCAATATTTAATACAGAGCAGTTTAATCAAATATGTATGCTGCAAACGAATAGGCCCTACTTGATTTCTTTTTTGAGGTTAATGCGGTTTTCAAAGTTTTGAAATGTTTTTGTTGTTTGTGTTCTAATTTTTTTTCCTAATAATAACTGGGAACATGTCGAAAAGGTGCTTCGCACCTGGTTGTCTGAACACCAGGTAATATCCTAATGAACAATTTTTATGCTCCTAAATACCTATGAAGCGCATTGTAAAATGTGGTTCGAAGCGATGAATAAACCTTGTATAAAAAACGGAAATATAATTGTTTTTGTGAAGTACATTTCCAACTGAATATTACTGTATTCAAGCAGCGTTGAAGGAACTATTTTAAATTTTAGTCATTGCAAAAAATAAATTCATATTTGTTGGATAGAACGAGTCAATCATCTCATAATCTACCCTCGGTAAATTATCCGAACTTCCCTTCACGATGCCTTTCCATATTTGGATGATGTTATGCAATAATGGTTCTAGCCACAGTCAGCTAGTTTCGTAGAAAATATCAAAATAGTTTAGCAGATCATGGAATGACGGAAAGTGGTTTCAAACTATCGTCAGTGGATGGAGCCCCCTTACAATCACGGGTTGACTCATTTTTGCTTATTGTAGAATAACACTTCTATTCCAATGACTGACTCAATTACTAAAAAATGTGGCTTGACTCCTAGTTGCATAACACCATCCATTTAATATACAAATAAACTCACACCAGCTCGGTTATAATAACACCTCGCTACAGTATTAATGAATGTGTTAGTTGAATATCAAATGTAAAAAAAACAAACAATAACCTCAAATCTCGAGATCACTTTTGTTGCATGAGAACTGTCATAATGACTTGCGGTGTTGTTAATGCTTGTTCTTCATCGAAAGGATAGTCCGTTCAGGAAATTTCAAAGTTACAAATACAATAAAAAGTAGCTTATATGTGGATTTTTTCTATGAGTTGATCAAGTGACGAAGTTTCAATTATTTCTCAATGGCTTATACCAAGCTAGAATCTATATTTTTGAGGCCCAAGTAACAATTTCAGTTTTGTGATAGCCCTCAGAAGGTTCTGAAGACCATTACAATCACAGCATCGATAAAACTGTTTTGCTGTAACGACATCCATAAAACCTCCTTAAAGCTGCTATAAATCTACGAGGGCCCACTCCTATGAAGGTTCTCAGGGCTATTTTGAAATGCAAGCATAAAACCTGCTTGCCTTATTCGCAGGATTCTTAATAACCTCCTGAGGATCATTATAAAACCAAATCATGGGGCAGTTATAAACCTGTACGTCATTAAAACAAATCTATTTGGCATCAAAATATCTTTTTTTGGATGAAAATGGATTAGAAAATATTCCATAAATAACTACAGCCAAAACGGACTTAAATTAATCTAATTCTTCAGTTGCGAAAAATAGGGCGACTATTTTACAAGCAAAAATGTAATGATGGCGTCCTGGCAGTGATATAAAGAATATATAGGTATTCAACAACGTAAAATGTCGAATATCATCTGCGAATGAAATTTTTTTGACAAAATGGTTGTGGTAAATCTGCAACGCGCCCCAATAACAACGCGAAATTAAGAAAATAAACAAAATACCACATAAAATTAGAAAATTATTTTGACTCATATCATTCCCGTAATGATTTGTACTATATCAAAATACAAATGAATTCCAATAATTGTGTATTTCATTTCCGACATACACACCAAATTGCAAGAAACATGAATTGAAATTAGACTCTCTCTAGTTGTTCCCTCTGGTTGAAATAAAATATGGCTACCCTACCTTTATTCTATTTAGCTGCACATATTGCCGTCATAAAGTCGGTTCTTCTCAAAATAAACCATTTTAAAATAATTTCATCCTAAAAAAGTACGTTTGGTATTATTTAATCCAAATTCCAAAATATTTCAACTGTCAATTGTCAATCCCGCCTAACATTCGTGTTTTCGTGATCGACGTGGTCAGTATACTCAGTGTCTATACTCCCGTGATAAGTATTTGGTGTCTAAGTCTTGTTATCTTTTCCCAATGCGATTTATTTATTACCGGTTAGGGGGAGCTACTAGCATTTAAGTAGAAATAGTTTTATGCTTTGATTTTATAGCGGTTCTCGAGAGTACATCTCAAAACCCTGATAAAACCTTATCGTTAGTTTCATTACAGATCCATTGCATGGACCTGAGGAGTGCTATAAAACCATCACAAAACTAAGTTTCTATGTGGATTATTTAAATACCTAAAAGATTTATCGTGTATGTGTATAAGCCATTGTAAAACCATCATAAAAACAATTATAATTAAATGCTGAATGGTTTTATCTTATAGCCTTCAGGAGTGTTTGCTCTGGTAGCGTATTAGGAATAATATATGACCTGCATAAATCAAATTGGGCATTACCTAACCTTCATAAAACTTTCATAAAACTAGGATAAATCCAAATAACATTTAAATTGTTACTTGGGGGAGAACGGTATTGAATGTCTCGGAACATGGATTATGGTGGGGTTTGTTTCCGATGAACGTGACGTCAGCGGCACACTTTCAAATGAGAAATTCTTTCAAAATGAAGAATATGTAGTGGAACTAACTATTTGTTAAATGGACGTTTCAGACTAGAATCTATCGATTTAAAATAGTTTTGGAATTTATTTTTCATAAATGTAAAGGTCCATTCGGAACAAATTTTCTTTCTTCAAGTTAGAGCCACAATCCTCTATTAATGCGAATAAATGAGTCATGGTACGATGATTGATAAGTACATCAGACAATTTCACGCATATTTTGCATATAGTTTGATTTTCAAATCGATTCATTTTTTAATCAAAGAATATTACTGGTTCTACTGGCTGTGCAATATTTTTTATTGCAACAAAACGCGAGTTTTTTTGATGTTTTGAAGTGACAAAATACAATGATCACAGCTTTCTATGATTGATGCTTGCTGACGCTGGTTATGAATTCCATACCATTGAATAACGCGCATAACGCACGTTAATAAAAACCCAAAAAAAAACAATTTTCTACCACTTGCAGTTACTCAAAACCCATGTAAAATTGAACAATATACTATTTTCTATCTTGAAATGGTATTCCCAAGCAACTGCAATGGGTAAAAATTACCAATTTGAATGACTCAATAATTGCTGACAAAGCTATGACGCGCTATGAATCTGTTCATGCAGCTTCCCGAAAAACCTCTGAAATTATAAATTTCAACCACTTGTAGTAAGCTCAAGTAACTATAGAATGAAAAGAATTATTAAATTTTTGGTCCCTAAATGGCACTTTTGAACTACTACAATCAGCAGTTATCAACAGTTTATAGGCTAAGAGTCCATTGGTGTGAAGACAAACTGAATATTATTATGTAATCTATTCCTGTAGGTATGTATCTATGAAACTAATATTTTTTCATCTCCTACCAATTGTAGTAACCCGAAGTGAATTAAAAAATCAAAGAATGTAATATATTCCGTTACAAAACTGCATTACTGTGTAACTACAATGAGCAGAAAACAAGTTTCAAGTATTTTGAGAAACAACGAGCTATCAATAGTATAAAAAAGTATAAAAAAGATGATCCGTTATCCATTGACAACTATAGGCAGATAACTGTTTCCTGTGTATTTGCCAAAGTGATTGAGAAAGCCATGCATAAAAGGATAATAAAATTTTTAGATAAATATCAAATAATATCAAAATGTCAGAATGGTTTCTATCCCGGCAGGTGGACAGAAACTGCAGTGTATGAATTTGTAGAATACTTATATAAATACCTTGACGATAACAAATTTGTTGGAGCTCTTTTCTTCGACCTCACTAAAGCTTTTGATTGTCTGAATCTGAGCTTTGTTGAAACGAAACCATATGGTATGGGATTTCGTGGGAACACACTTGCTTGGATTTTGTCATACCTAACTCACCGTAAAATTATTGTTAAATTAGGCCACACCCATTCAATGGAATCTGAAATAAATTTAGGGGTTCCTCAAGGTTCAGTATTGGGGCCACTTATATTCTTAATGTTCATCAACGACTTGCCATCTTTTATGAGCACGGACTGCATTGTTTCATATGCAGATGATGTGTCACTGGCAACCCACGGAAATACCTCTGAAGAACTCTCATCTAAATTGATCCACCTGTACAATAAATTTAATTAATGGTTTACGTGTAATCACTAAATATTAAATTGTAGGAAAACTATTTTGATGAAATTCTTCATCGTATCCAATCCCAACATGAATCTGGAAATGGTATCAGAAAATCTTGATGTCACTGTCTCCGAATCCACAAAATTTCTTGGCACCTTTCTTGACGCATCACTATCGTTTCACGAGTGTATAAGTCAAAGTTACAAAAAAGTTAGTAGTGGATACTTTGCTATTTTACAATTAAAAAATATACTCCCCCAAACACAGCTGCTGAATATATATTACGCAATGGTATACCCTCATCTAACCTACAACATAATAATTTGGAGCAATTCCACTTCAGTTAATAGACTATTCCTTCTACAAAAAAGGGTTATCAGGCTTATCTTTGGATTAAAACGCAGGGATACATGTAAACCTTACTTTCAAAACCATGAAATTTTAACATTGCCCTGTATATATATATATATATATATATTACAATATATATATATATATATATATATATATATATATATATATATATATATATATATATATATTGTAATGAAATGTAATATTTTGAATGAAGATTTTTTTTTTAATAATTTATAGAAATTTCCCTTGCCCCAATTGATATAAAAAGTTGAAAATATATGAAAAAGTTATGTTTTTATTTGAAATGATCAAAAATTACAAACCTTTCATTTCCAGCTCGTCGGATGAAATCTGCATGAACTCTGATCTCAGTGGTGCCGGTTCAGGAAACATAAGAAACTCACCTTTTTATTTTAATGCTTTGAATAAAATATGTGTTCAAAAAAAATTTTGAAAATTTATTTTAATCAATAAATCCTTTTGGAAAAAACAAGAAAATTATATTTATGAAAACCTGGGAAATACCCTACTCTGTTTGCTAAAGTTTTATGACTAAATAAAGGTACAAATTCGTAGAAATGCAGACAATATGTTCAAAATTGAAATGTTCAGAAGCACAATCATTACCCAAAACAGTTCGAAAAACACGCACAAAATCGTTCTGATCGACCCAGAAAACTGTATTTCCGAATAAGATTATATTTTTACTAAAAGTACCCAGAAAGTTCACTCTTCTGATGAAATAAAGTTCTCTTGAGAAACTTCAGTAGAAACTAGTGATAATTCTTCAAAATAAAGCTGCCGTAGAGTTATAAATGAACTGTCATGAAGTGGAAAACGTCAGAAACAAATTTCAAACAGAAATACCTGCTAAATGGAAATGTTCCAAGTGGTCTGACCTCGTTGTGGTAATCAGGCTCCTCCAAAATTCTATTCAAGGTAGGAAATTCTTATTTTTCTCGGCTTGTACTCAAACTTTTCTTGCAACAAACTTTTGATTTATTTTCTACCAACCGCTTCTTGGGTTGTTACCTTTTTCTCCTCCTATATCCATAGTAACCGATCACGAGATTTGAAATTTGTTCATCACTGTTATATATTACCTTTTCACCACGCATTATTATTAAAAATTATTTAAACAATGTCCTTAAATTACTAACAAAGGTTTTAACATTCATCTTATAATTACATTTGTTGTCCTTTCCAAATAATTCACAGATTTTCTTCTGCTCCTTTTCAAAAATGTAAGATTTTTCAAAATATATCAATTTTTTTTATACAGGGTTGTTCATCAATATAATGAACATATCCAAACTTATTATGTTCATTTCAGGCATATCGCTGATATTTGTTTCATGCATATATCAAAGACAAAGCAGATAGTCATGTCAGAAGGCTGACCGATACATTTTTCCCTCCGAAATAGGATACCACTACATCGGAAAGCACTTTTGCTCCTTACAAAAGGGATTGAAATTTTACAGGCAAGTTTTTTTTTCATTATTAACTGTATTTTGCTCATATTTTATTTTCAAAACAAATTTTATAACAATATATATATATATATATATATATATATATATATATATATATACAAAGCAGGAAATTTTTTTGGGTATAGCAGCAAGCAAAACGTGTACTCTTTTAACACTATATTTCCGATATTTCAACAGTGAATACTGTCATCTTCAGGGAAGCTACAAGTAACAAGCAAAATTGTACGATTAAAGGAAAGAAAACTTTGAAGAAGAACCACTTACTGTGTTGATGAGAATGATTGCTATGGATGTAATATTAAAAATTATAAACAACATGTCATGTAAGTCACATGTGACAAAGATGAACAAAACACATTAAAATACGTCAAACAATAAAAATATTAATATTAAGTCATTGTTATAAAATTTGTTTAAACATTTATTTGAATTATCTCCACACGTGGAGAGATTCAAATGTAACATAAGAAATTTGGTTAGGATTATTCGACAACAGACAGTTGACATTATTGACATTAGATGTCAGACACTTTTGAAGTGTGACACGAAACCACGAATTGGCCGCTGCTAGTGGGTGAAATTAACCAATTGTCTCAACTCAAAAGAGATGAAGTGTTCCCTAAGGGAGAATTATTTAAGTTATGTGTAATATTATTGTCGATGAGGAGTAAATATGAATAAATTTCACTTAAGTGATTAACGTCAGTTTTTTTATTTAAGCAAGAATCTGATTGAGAGATGAAAGCCATTTCCATGAAAAGTCTTTTAGTGGTATTGTTTTCTTTAGTCAAAATTTTTGTATTACTATAATTCATGTTATGACCAGTGCTATTAACATGTTCACTTAATGCACATCTTTCAGGATGGCATCTACAGTCACTTTTATGTGCAGTGATTCTATCTTTTAATGTCCTCGAAGTCTGACCTATGTAAGTTTTATCGCAATTCGAGCAAGGAATACAATACACCAACTGTGATTGTGAAGTTAAAGGTGTTTTATCTTTAACTTTGGTAAAAATGGAATTAATTGTTAATATTGTTTTATTTGCAATTTTTATGTTCTCAAAAACTTTGAAGATTCTAGCAAGCCTGGGTGAGACATCTGCGATATAAGGAAGAGAAGTTTCACCTTTAAATAATTCAAATAAAAAAAGCTCCATCATTGCACAAACTACTAACATAATTACAAATTATATTAATTCTTCAAAATATTCCTCTAATTTTTTCCATAATTTATACAATAAAACAAAAATGTTTTTGAAAAATAATCCAAACTTAGTGGTCACTAAATTTGACAAAGGTAATGTCACTGTCATTTTAGAAAAATCTGAATACATGAATCTTTCCAATCAATTAATAGAAAATAGCCAATCCTACTTGTCAATTCCTAGAGACCCTACGTCACAAATACAAGTTAAATGTAACCAATTAATAAAAAATATGTTCAATTTAAAACAAATAGATGAAATTCAAAAAAAGAAACTCACCAATTATAAAGGTGTGTGCCCAAAATTCTATGCTTTGCCTAAAATCCACAAACCTACACTTTCAGCAAGACCAATTATTTCTAGTATTGGTAATCCAACAGAATATTTGGCATCTTTTTTGACTGATATTTTGACCACTTCGTATGATTTTGATAATGAATATTATATTAAAGACTCTTTTGAGGTTTCAAAAATTTTCAATAAAATGAAACTCCCCGAGGGCTATGTTATAGCGAGCTTGGATGTAGTCTCACTTTTTAGTAATGTTTACTTGGATGTTTGTATACGAGCCATTGATAAAAGATGGGATAGTATCAGTAATCATTGTAGTGTTGATAAAGAAACTTTCTTTGATCTTATTACTTTCTTATTCAATAATACTTATTTCTCATTTGATAATAAATTTTACAAACAGACTTTTGGAACCCCTATGGGGGCAAAAATTAGTCCCATCCTTGCTATGTATGTCATGGATGACATACTGGATACAGTCCTAAAAGTTTTACCTTTCAAATTGTTTTTCATTAAAAAATATGTGGATGACTTGATTATAGCCTTACCACATCACGGAACTACAGAAGTAGTTGATGTATTCAATAGTTATGACCCGTATATACAGTTCACCATAGAACGTGAAGACGAAGAACATAGTGTTCCCTTCTTGGACACAAAATTTCGTCGTACAGTGGACAATACCTTAGTCATTGACTGGTATAGAAAACCCATAAGTAGTGGAAGATTTATGAACTATCACTCATACCATAAACAATCCATGAAGGTTAATTTGGTTAAACAAATGAAACATCGAATACTCTGTATTTCTGACTCCTCTTTTCATCAACAAAATTTAAAAATCTTATATAATTTATTCATTGATAATTCATATCCTCCTTCACTATTAAAAAAGATTTTATACAGTACGTCTACCATAGACACACATGATTCATTAAATAATATCAATAACATTTCGCAAAATAATATCACTACTACAAATGATGCAGATAGGATCCAAATCCAATATTTTTCACTTCTCTTCCTTATATCGCAGATGTCTCACCCAGGCTTGCTAGAATCTTCAAAGTTTTTGAGAACATAAAAATTGCAAATAAAACAATATTAACAATTAATTCCATTTTTACCAAAGTTAAAGATAAAACACCTTTAACTTCACAATCACAGTTGGTGTATTGTATTCCTTGCTCGAATTGCGATAAAACTTACATAGGTCAGACTTCGAGGACATTAAAAGATAGAATCACTGCACATAAAAGTGACTGTAGATGCCATCCTGAAAGATGTGCATTAAGTGAACATGTTAATAGCACTGGTCATAACATGAATTATAGTAATACAAAAATTTTGACTAAAGAAAACAATACCACTAAAAGACTTTTCATGGAAATGGCTTTCATCTCTCAATCAGATTCTTGCTTAAATAAAAAAACTGACGTTAATCACTTAAGTGAAATTTATTCATATTTACTCCTCATCGACAATAATATTACACATAACTTAAATAATTCTCCCTTAGGGAACACTTCATCTCTTTTGAGTTGAGACAATTGGTTAATTTCACCCACTAGCAGCGGCCAATTCGTGGTTTCGTGTCACACTTCAAAAGTGTCTGACATCTAATGTCAATAATGTCAACTGTCTGTTGTCGAATAATCCTAACCAAATTTCTTATGTTACATTTGAATCTCTCCACGTGTGGAGATAATTCAAATAAATGTTTAAACAAATTTTATAACAATGACTTAATATTAATATTTTTATTGTTTGACGTATTTTAATGTGTTTTGTTCATCTTTGTCACATGTGACTTACATGACATGTTGTTTATAATTTTTAATATTACATCCATAGCAATCATTCTCATCAACACAGTAAGTGGTTCTTCTTCAAAGTTTTCTTTCCATTAATCGTACAATTTTGCTTGTTACTTGTAGCTTCCCTGAAGATGACAGTATTCACTGTTGAAATATCGGAAATATAGTGTTAAAAGAGTACACGTTTTGCTTGCTGCTATACCCAAAAAAATTTCCTGCTTTGTATCCTAACTAGTCAGCAAAGACTACCCTTCTACTATATATATATATATATATATATATATATATATATATATATATATATATAAATGTATACTGTTTATCAGACAGAGAATCTCCAGCTACATCAAAAATTCTGACATCCACAGTTACCCAACAAGACATGGTAACAGTCTTAAAACTCCCTACCACAGGACTACTTTTTATGAAAAAGCTCCCTCGTATACAGGCATAAAGTTTTATAATAGATTGCCAAATAGTATTAAAGATGAGCAAAGCATCATTACTTAAATATTTGAAGAAATATTTAATAACGAAGTCCTTCTATACTGTTCAAGGGTTTTTTAATATGTGACATTGTTCATTGAAATAACTGTATTTTTCTAAATCTTTTCCTATTATGTGATTTATAATTTTTTATTTTTATTTTTATCTTATACAGTGTATATATATATATATATATATATATATATATATATATATATATATATATATATATGTGTGTGTATGTGTATTTTTGTATATAGGCTTATATACGTATATATATATATATATGCCTATATTTTTACTAGTTGAAAAACTGATATTTGTATATTTCTATATATTACCACTTTTCCAATTTCATGTAAAAATGATCCTACTGGAATAAATTTTATTATTATTATTATTATTATTTCAGAATGTCTGCCTGCTAGTTTGTCTATAAGTCAAGAAAAATGTGTGTAATCACTATGTACACCATTTTTGTATTTTGTGTTATGGTTTCACATTTTCAGTTTCAGTGTGTTCTATGTTGCACTTTCATGGCAAATAAATATCTACCCATCTTTCTATCTGCATATCTTTCCTCTACTGATTTAGTTATGGAGGCATGTGAGGTGTTATCACAAGCACACTCACTGTCGATGAAGGCACTCAGAACTATTTTAAATGGTCTTCATCATTATTGTCATACCAGGAAATGTAGCAATCAATGTAAAACTATTTCCAATTGATAAATAAATAATCTGTAAACGTTTGAAGCGTTTCTGTTACAAAATAAACGCACCAACTGAATCGTGTACATACTTCAGCTTCCCTATGCCAGAATGTCATTATAATCGTACTCCCACCAGTTATGTTTCTCTCCATTCCAGTTCATTCAGCGATTCCAGGACAGCAAAGTCATTTTTCGAAATCTGAATTATTCCAATCGGCTAAAACCGAAGTGGATATCGGGAATATTCATTTTATGAGCCCCTTTTTGATTCCATTTCGTTTCGACCCTCCTTTATATCTCACGCGGACTTTATGTGATGTGATGTACCTTATTAATAATGGATGAAGCTCTCTTCAGTGACGTGTAAGCAACGCATAAATTGTTTGGAATCACCGCGATAAATCTCTCCGAAGAAATGAAATAACGTTTGATATATTTCATCGTTATTGTCTTTATAGGAAATTGACAGAGTTGAGGAGTATTATGATGAATGAACTGCGGAAGAAAGGCGTAGAAAATTCTGTCAGAGTTGCAAAAAATGCGTTTGTCAAAGATGAGGACTCGAAAAGTTGTGTTATTTATTTTTCCTAATCCCATACTGTTATTTTGATTTAACGGTTTTCAGATTACAATTGAAAAATAAATGTTAACTCTTCGTCCGTACGTTAATAATTTTAACGGCCGACGGCCTTTAAGAAATCACTTGTTCAAATGGTTTTTCAAAATTTTATTCTACTTAGGGCCAATCTTTTCAGTTCCAGTTAAACTCCAGATAACTAACTAATAGTTAAGATGGTGAATTGAATTTAAATGACGTTCGAAGGATCACATTCTAACCATTAGTGAATTTACAGCGCGTTCATAAAGTGTGGAAACGCTCTATTATCTTAGTTGATTATTTTCGGAGGAAAAGCTCGGACAGGTCGATTTTATATTTTGGTTTTCCACCTTTTTTTAGAAAAAAATTATTTTTTCCCCTACCACCTTTCAAGATATGACGTCATCGATATTTTTTTAAAATTGAAAGTGTATATTTTTATGTCAAAAATTGAATGCCCAAATTTTTTTTTGAGTTCAACCATACCACATACGTCATATCTTACACTTCGAATTACAGTATTCTGAGTATAAAGGAACCCAGTGTTCATATTTCTCAACATTAATTTCATTATTCATTTTGCAACGTAAACCTAAGAACTACTCAGTAGTTAGTACGAGTATATTGCTATACTTGAATAGTAGGCTAAGCAAACATATGAAAGCCCTTAGCAACCAGACAATAAGTTCATAGTTACCATTGCTTATGTCACACTGGTTTTCTTTATACTCAGTATACTGTGATTCGAACTGTAAGATATAACGTATGTGGTATGGTTGAACTCAGAAAAATATAGGCATTCAATTTTTGACATAAAAATATACCCTTTCAATTTAAAAAAAATATCGATGACGTCATATCTTGAAAGGTGGTAGGGAAAAAAATAATTTTTTTCTAAAAAAAGCTGAAAAACTAAAATACAAAATCGACCTATCCGAGCTTTTTCTCCGAAAATAATCAACTCGTAAGATAATATAGCGATTCCACACTTTATGAACGCACTGTATAATCTTTAATGAATAAAGATTATATATTCACTATCATCAAATTTTGATGTATAAATATAACATTATAAATAAATAAATAACATAAAACAACGACAATAAAAGGGTACACTATGAGCAGGACTCGTAGAAAAGATCATATGCCTCTGTGCCCACAAGTGAAGTTGGTGAAATTGGTGACACCCAAGAATCATTAAACATGTATCACGTATCATCACGAGTCATCTGAAAATCATGGTTTTAACAATTTGGAAAACAATTGCTAGATGAATAGAGTTCTACAAACGCTTTACAAGACGTGCTCTTACGTATTTTCCAACAATAATAATATTTCACCCTTATTATAAAATGAGTTTTGTCAATAATGTTTATCAGTTAGATGGGTTTTGGAAAGAAGAACACTCTATACATACTTAGGAAGAGATACATCTATTCTGATCTGAATTGAAAGTCATAGTTCATATCATTGAAAGATTGTTCAATTTATATCAGAAAACATGGTGTCAGGTGTGGATTAAAACTGAAACAGTATTCAGAAAGAATTCAGTGAATTTTTGAAAGAGTTCAAGCAAATGCGGGAGGAGACATCTTGCAAAATTGTCGAAGAAGGAAGAAGAAGCACTGAGAAAAGTATCAGAAAATAATGCACATCCCAAAGCATGAACGACTGATATTTGTAAATTTCAAATTGAATAAAGATAAGGCTGAATTCTGTCGAAAAACTACAAAATTTGTATGGACAATTGTTAACAGATGAAGGGATGAAACCAGATCCAGAAAAAATAACTGATTAAGCAACATACCTGTTTCGTCCACATTGCCCCTCATACTATTTAATTACTTAATTACCAAAGCCAAGCTACATACGTGTCACGGTATGTTCGAATCAATATTTGTCCTCCCTGTATTGGGACATTTCGTGTCTATCAGAGGTTCACGTCGCGCCAGGCGCATATCGTGTTAACCCCCCCCCACCTGTGAGAAAAAGGACTCCGAATGAAAAAGGTAGTACCGTGACAACAGAGACAGAACAATTGTACCTACCGACAATATATCACCTAGTTCGTCATAAATATAATAGTTTTACATAGAAAAACCTATATAAAAGTGCAGTGACGGTCATCTCTATCCGCCGGCCTGCGCAGCATCCGCTTCGTTCCAGAACTTCCAGGAGCCATACTTTCACCTAGAAAACCGCCTTCGAGATATTTGGTAAGACGTAACCTCTCGTTAAATTGAGTTCAATTTATATGTATTGAACATACCCTTGACTCGCTTTACGAAAGAAAAAGGGTGTTCGTACGAAACAATACCAGTTCCGTAAAATAAAAAATTTCAATAATTCACAGATTCAAGGAATATATATGTAGATTCTTGAAATATTTATCAAAAATACCTACCACTACGAAAGTTGATACACATCATTTGAGTGGAATGTAGAACATCAAATACCATAAAAAAACTGAAAAAATAATACCCAATGACATCAAGCTCCAATACTAATAAGGATTAACAAGGTCTTATATTTCTACGTTCGATTCCAAGAACTTTACTGGTCCATCAAAAAAATTTTTGCAGTCGCCATTCGCCAAAGTGATTGAAACAATGTCTTTTCAACCACTCGGCTACCTTGCCAAAATACAAGAAGATATAAAAATTTAAACCAACGCCTCTTCACATGCCTTGGGATGTACATTATTTCAAAATCAGAGACCGTTAGCATCTGCATCTGAGAATATACAGGATACAACAAAATTATGCACAAATCGAAAAAGAGATGCTAGCTGCTGTCTTTGCTCGTCATCGATTTGATCAGTACATTTGTGGTTAAAAAGTGTTGATAGAAACAGATCTTAGTCTACATATTTTTGAGAAACCATTACTGAAAGCTCCACAAAGATTACAGAATAATTATGATTCTGAGCCTGCAAATATATAGTATATAGATCAAATAACAGAAAGGGGCAAGAAGTTATAAGAATATCTGAATCAGATCCGTATTTTTGCTTGAAAGTTGACAACAATACATATTAAATTCTAGCATATTATGGAATGCATATCTTTTCTCAAGATCTTTCTCAATTTGGATTTGAATTTTAATCTACCTTTGAAGGTAAAGGTGTCATCCACATATTTTGCCATAGTTTTGGTTTGTATCCTGCCTTTCTGAGTGCCAATTCTATGAACCACTCAATGACTTGAGACAGAATCCAATTGGCAGTCCGTTGACTAGGAAAAAAAACTGTCTTTTTCTTGGAAATATGAGTTCTGTAGGTGGCACTGCAGTAATTCCATATTGGCTTGTACGGAGAAGTTATTACTTTCTTGAAGTTGGATGTCTTCTTACAGTTTTATCTTGGTGATGTTGAGGGATTCTTCTATAGGGACATTGATATCAAGACTCTCTACGTCAAAGATGATCAAGTTTTCTGAAACATCAATATTTCATTAGAGACATGGAAACTTTTTGATGCAGAAATTGGCAATGAAATTCAATTCTCATTTCGTGAGAGATTTTTTATTATCCCTCAAAAATTTAAATCAGTTATTCCCTGTTATGGTTTATTCTTTCTCTTAGAAATGAGTTATTTCAAAATTGTATTATCGCCATAACGATTGTGTCAGAGATGATGCTTTAAATTTTAATTCTCCTCTTATAGGAATGTGAACGTCACAGAGTTGGAACTTCACATGAAAATGATCTTCCAAGACCAATCCAATGAATAATTGAAATCCATTACAGCAAATTCGAATAATGAAATCTAGTCGACTGAATAATTTCATCCATTCACTGCAGTCAATCAAGTAGGTAGGTACATGTTATAAATTGAATCGTGAAATTGGGCAATTTCACAGGCAAATATTATATATTTAATATTTTGGTAGCAAAACAAAGCTGGCAGCCACGGAACAATAGAGCTTTTGAAATCAGCGCAATTTTCATTTGTAGCTGATTTTGTATTTTACGGATTTGCGTGTGTGTGAAAATTATTTTCAGTTTAATCCTTCTATGTTAGCAGGTTTTCATTAGATCCAGTTTTATTATTCATTCTTCAATAATTAAAAAAAAAAACTGAAACGCATTAAAATTTTCCGAAAATTGCGTGATATTATAAATGACAAGTGATGACTTAGGGCACACAAATAAATATTCTGTTGTTGAGTATTGGAGCATGCGTTCTTTCATCGACATATGGATACAGGGTGATGAAAAAATTGCTAAAAATTATAGACAAATTTCCTTTCAGTCCACTGCATCAATTTTTTTTTAATTCAATCTGTTCACTCTCTCCCAGTATAGATTTGATGAACAATGGTATAATGAAAGAACGTCATTACATCTAATATAGTATAGCTGCCAAATAAATTGATATTTGGAACTTTCGGTGTGATCATAATTCGAAAAATAAAAACTACCCAAACATATCATGGAAAAAATCTATGGGTGTCAAATCTGGAGATGTGAATGGCATTGAATTCCGATGATGTTGACTGAACTTTTCCAACATCATTGATAACGTGCGATCAAACATTAAAATCATTTCTCCATTGAAAACATTCATAGGCAACGATAAATTGTCTTGGTATGATCATCATATATTCGAATTTGCTCAGAACAGGTATGAAGCATACCGTTGATTAAAAAATTGCAATCTGGTTAATGACAGACGAGCATTCTGGGAAGAATATAAATACTTCAGATATCGTGTCGCAAATAATTTGAAAATAAAAAAAACGCGAGTACTATGAAAAATTGCAACATGACTATTCCTAGAAAAATAAAGCAACACCTGAAAATGAGGGAGAAACCGCTGGGGAATTTTGGTGTACAAGCCTTGGGTATTAGTGGTATTACTTGGGTATTAGTGGGGAATCAGGAAAATTAATTGAAAATTATTTGGTATTAGTATGAAAGTACGTGTATTAGTTGAAAATTATTTGGTATTAGTGGGTATTAATCGGGAAGTAGGAGGTATTAGTCGAAAATTAATGGGAATTAGTCGGGAATTAGTGGGTATTACAGGAATTAGTTTGTCAACAGGAAAGAAAAAAGGGTCCTCACCTATGGAATCGGGAAATTTCCGGGGTATTAGAGGAATTAGTGGCATTGGTTCGGAAAATTACTCGGGAATTACTAGGGTATTAGAGAAATGAATCAGGATTTTTGAGAATGAGTGAACACAATTTCCTCAGCGGTTTCCCCCTCGGTTGAAAACCTCATTTTTGAATAATGGAATTCGTTCACTTTCCACAACTGATGTTGAAAGAGCGAAAAACTTCAATACATTCTCTATCAATAGTGAATCAGAAATTGAGTCAACCATCTCTTATTCAGAAAACTTGTCAAATAATAGCCTTCCTTTCTTGTGAAACTGCTCTACATTTCACATTGTCCAAGTGGAACAAATACTGGATGAAAACAAATATGTAGTAGCAGTTTTTCTCGTATTCAAAAGAGCCTTTGAAACAATTGAAATCGAACTTTTGCCCGAAAAAATTGAATACTATGGCAAAGGTGGAAATGTAGTAAAATGGTTCACAAGCTATCTTACAAATAGAACACAGAGAACTAATGTGAATGGAAGCATTTTATCTAATAAGGATATAAACAAGGGTGTTCCTCAAGGCCGTATTTTAGGACCGTTTTTGTTCATACTCTAATTAATTTATTAATTTTTGCATTTTAGGCATATACGACATTTTTTATATTTCAATTTTTCGACTTATCACAATTTTGTAAATATAAAATTTCTATAAAATAACATTTAAGTATATAAAACCACAGTTAAACATATAAACAATAAAACATTATAAAATAGAAATGAAACAAAGAAAAAACTAAATATGATCTGAAAGGTGCGATTTAGTGCCTTCCTGTTCATAAAAGAGAACATAGGCTTCTCCGCTCACGATGGATCTGGATGGAATTGGGGTCACATGTGAGTCATTATATTCGTGCCACGTGCTCGCATACGGATGTCTACAGTAGGCTGTGTAGTGTCCGCTGTAGGTAGTCCCACTATGATTAGACAATGCATATAGACTATAGCGATAGGGGGCTACTTTTTCATCAGCATAATTACAAATGTCCAATCCCTCTAAAGGAAAATCAATGGTGATATTCGATTTCCCTCGGAATCTTTCTATTGAAGAAAACCGATTCAAATGGATAATTAAAATTTTCGGGAATTTATGAATTGATAGGGATTTTGAACACTTTCTTCTGTCTTTGCACTTCGCACATGTCGGCTTCTCGTCACCATCTAGAGTTCTTCATCTTTCCTTTTGAATAAATCCAAACATTGTGATGGTCTTGGTTGACCTGTTATTTATGGTATCGAAAGGATCGAAGGACACTGAACAATGACCACAATAAGTACATTTTAATGTAGATTTTTAACTGGCCAACGAAGAAATCCACAATTTAGGAATTGTCTGTCCGTGAGTATCTTGACCATGACTCTTGAGTCTTCTCTCTATTACTTGATTTCTCGTCTATCTCTCTCATTATGGGTTTCGGCTCCTCCGTTGATCTATTGACGTCTTCATGTAGACCCTCTAACAGGAATCGTAAGAACTCTTGAGCATCTTCCTGGGCATAACCAATAAAACGAGGAGCGAAAATTTGGATTTGACTTAACAATGCGACTGTATCAACAACTCTATCTGACGAATAGCCAATAACCATCTTGTATTCGATAAACACTGGATAACACTATTCATAAACCATATGTTACCAATATTTTTCAACCCATGTAGACCGACACATTTTGGAGTAGTTTCTGAAGTACTGGGGCATGGCAGTGCAGAAACAATATAAAATTTGTTCATTGGTACAGGGATCATCGTACTTTCCGCAGAAGATTGGAGGTAGAAAATATTTCAGATAATTGTCCTGGAGATATTGTTTTCAAATCCGTAAAGACATTGTTTTTGTAGGTAGCAGAAAATTTCATCTAATTTTCTGGAATTGGGAAGTGTGTCCATAACTGAAGCGGCATTGCCTCTCTGAATAACTTTATGCGTATAATAGACTTGTCGCAGCAAGTCATGTAGATCTGAATATTTCTATGGAAAAATTATCATTGTTTCTGAATGTGAATGACATGAAATTCAACCATCAAAAGATAAAAGATTATAAACTCGAAATATAGGCACAATAAAATTGAAGTTCATGATTTGGAAATAAAAATGTATGGAAATGAAATAGATATAGATACAAAAATATAATAACTTGGTGGTGATTTCAAATCACAGTTTAACTATATTTATTATTTGAAAACTTCTTCTGCGGTTTACAGAACTATCATACAGGCACATTTTGATTATTGTTCTAGTCTGCTTTCTCTACTAGATAATGATAGTATCTTCTCATTGCAAATAATGCAAAACCGAGTGATGAAGATCAAACTTCAGACTCCTGTTAACTTTATGTCATCCGTTGTGGATGTCGTTGAAAATGAAAATATTATACTTTTGCATGATATTCATTTTCAAAGTGGTCAATTGTGAATAATCAACATATTTCAACGAATTCATCACATTCAACAATCAAATTCACAATTTGTTAATTCATTATTTCATCAAGGCTGGGTACGATAAACTTCCAATGGAAATCAAGATCAGTTCATCGAATATTTAAACCAAAAATTATTTTTTTTCTGTCAAGGATCTCTTCGGGATTAAAAATATACAATCCATTACAGATTTTCCTCAAATCATGATATTTGTGTTCAGTATTGAGTAAAAGAAAGAGTAATGAAAGTTCAGAAAGTGATTTTGATTACAGTTGTTTTTCAAGATCAAGAAAGCAAAGTATGTTTTATTTAATTAGGTAGACAAAAAATTAATATGTTCTTTGAAATCTTGTTTACAGTCCATTTGATTTCCTAAATACTTTGTAAGGATTGAAGATGTTGAGACAATATCAAGTTTGATATTGATTGATTGATTTCTCTATATTTATTGATGAACTCTCAGCTTTAGATAAATTGTTAATCAAGTGGTTGTTACGGCACCAGTCCGATAATTTTTTTTATTATGTTCGATGACTTGTGTTCTGAGTAGTTTCTGCAATCTGATGCTACAATAATTATTGTGCTATGATTTACGTATATGAATGCTCTTCCATATTCAACGAAACAGGAGAAATCATTCATTTACAGAAGGAAAGGTGGAGGTCCCAAACTTCTCCTTGTGGAATGCCAAGTTCTGTTGGTTATGGATGAATAATGGTCTTATTTGTACATAATTCTATTTGAAAATTATTCACCAATTTTTTCATTGCAATATACTAACTTTTTTTGACGAAGTGTTCACATTTTTTTGACCACAATCTTGGGTTTGAAAGTACTACCAATACTTTTGTGATATTATATTGAAATTATCCGAATAAAAGTATGTTACTTGGGTAAATACGAATTTTAGAATCGTCTCCTGCAATTTCCGATCATGAATCCATCAAACAGCTGTAGTTGCAACTCCGGTGGGAAACTTCACTCGCATGCACCCGAACAGAGAAGAAAACTCTTTCGTGAGAGCGGAGTTGTGCGAAAGTTAGTTTCATTATCTGGCGAGCGCATCATGCCGAATGGAAATTAACCAACTTTGAGGCGCCTGTTGAATGTGACAGTCGCTCACACGGTTCGGTGACGGCATCCTAATGAACTAATTATCAGAAATGCGATAATGATGTGTGCCGACGACGGAAAATTGCTAAGGAGAGACTCGCCGGTTTGCAGAGGTGAAGGTGTCGGAAAAGGGGATGGTGAATTGAAGTTTTCATAGGGAACTATATAGAGTAGTACAAACGAAAATTTTGGTGTTGTTTTTTTGGTCAAAATAATTTTATGGGATAGGCATGTGTAATGAAGAAATATTATTTACAATTATTGAATATAGGTTGTTCAATTCAGGTCTTAATTGCCACCCTCAGGGATCTAAAATATAAAATTATGGACAATTTTTACATGTAGGTGAAAATCAAATTTAAGAATAAATCTACTTGAAATTTTCAATTAAAAATAACGTGTAAACGTTTATGTCAAAAGTGTATTATTAACAAATTAAGAAACCAGTCCGCAGAAATTATTTTATTAGTAATTAAGTAGAGTTTTGGTTTTCCTTCGTCAATATAAAGTATAACACTTAACATAAAAATTTATTCAAAATCTAGACACGACATAAAATTGAAGAGAATTTTTCTCGATATTAGAAAATATCATCAAGCATTGCAAAGCAAACTTCGAAAGACTACGGAAGTGATCATGGTTTTGCACGATAGTTTAAATTTAGACAAGCACTGACTAGATTTTTATTATCTTTTCTATAATTGACATTCGACCATCTGTTGAAACTGTTGAAAGGATCGTTTGAAATGATAGTTTTGATTGCCCACCACTTTTGTGTTGTCAAAATTGAAATTATGATTATTTTTCTGGGCATGATGTACAAGAAATGCGGGATTTTTATTTTCCTGATTCTCTGTTTTGAATTCTTGATAATATTGATTTTCCTAGGTTCAATAATATCATAGGCGGTCGAAAATTCGTTTTGGGTTTTTTAACTTTCTGAAAATGTCTGAAATTGAAAACAACGTAAATTCGTGTGAATTGATTTGCCCTAATAAGTTTGCGTTCACAAGATTGATGTCTGAGATGAAACTAAGAAAGAATCCCGCAAATTCCCCGTACCAACCTGAGCAAGGGGAATGTCAACTCCCCCAAGCAGAAAAAAAAATTGTTGGGGTTGACGTAATGGTAACTTTGATTGAGAATATTTTTATCTCCAAACCTAATGGAAGTAGAGTTATTTGGGAATTTTGATCAAGGAGGCAAATTTGGTCTCCGAAACGTGAACGTTCTTGAAATAAAAAAGTTTTTTTTCAGTCAATTTGAGCTTATATTTTTCAAATAGGCAAATTCAGAATACATTTTTTTATAATTTTATTAAAGTCAGTGATTTTGTAGATAACTATGGGGGCAAAATTATTCATTTGCCCTTCTACACTTGTACAGGTTTCCTTGAATTTACATTTTCTCCTGATTTTCAGGCTGTTGAGTTTTGACACAATCACTTTTCTCCCAATCAACCAGTTGCTATCAGTTCACTAGATATCTTGTTGCATTTGTGCACACCGTATAAATGGCTCAAAATAAATTTCGTACTTTTTTTAATTTTCAATGAATTTTTTTATGAGACTTGGTAATAGAAAAATGGTTACAAGATTCAATCCTTGTTGGAATAGTTTCAAGGAACCATCCTGGATATTGAATTTATCAATATTTTTTATATTTAATCTAATCAAATTGTATTTCTACCAAGAAAGTTTTGGGGTACTTTTGACTACTTCCATTCTCTATGTTTTTTGGGGCGATGAATCCGAATCTGAGGTTTGCTAACAAATTTTTGTGACGCAACATTCAAAAAAATGCCAAAAAAACTAAAAAATCTCTTTCTTCTGCGGTTGATTGCTTTTAACTTGAAAACTACGAATTTTTCGTTGATAAATTTCTCACTGAAAATGAAAGAGCACAAAATTTTCTGAAAATCTTACCATACAATTTTTTTTCTACGACGAACCGTTCGGGCTCAAGCGCTACTGGAATATGGGCTTATTCCGGCTGACTGATGTAAATCCCACTTTTCCACTACAAAACTCTAATTTGCTCTCTAATTCACTAAAAAATATCATTTGATAATCAATAAGAGTTTTGACGTGAAAAAAATGGGTGTTTGCTGAGTCAGCAGAAATATGCCAATTTTCAAATAGCGTTTGAGGCCGAACTGTTTGTCAAAATAAAACCAAATAGTGAAATTTGTAGGAAATTTCACGTACTTTCATTTTGAATAGAAAAATTATCAAGAAAAAAATTATAGTTTTCGAGTTATAAGCGAAAAACTACAAAAAAATTGATTTTTTATATTTTTTTTGCATTTTATTCAATTTTGCGTAACGAAATTTGTTAGCAAACCTCAAATTCGGATTCAGCACCCCAAAATACATGCAGAACGGAAGAAATCGAAACTACCCCACAACTTTCCCGCTAGGGGCTCTGTCGAATACAAATTTACTGAATTAATTAGTAGGTACTTCATAAGTTTCATTTTATTTAATTTTACGTATAAAGGTCCAGTTTAATTTGTTTTCGATTGAATTGCGAATTCATTCGATTACAATTTCCGGTTTTATAATTAGTTATATACTTCATTGAGGATATGTTGCCTGTTACATATATTAAACAATGATATATGTATGAAGAAGGGAATGTTTGAATATTTAATTCAATGAATTTTGACTTACAGTCTTCATCAAAATTAGGAGTTCCAATTATTCTAATTGCTTCACGCTGTAGGCAAAAAAATCTGTCTGTAGCAGTTGAGTGTTCCCAAGTTATGATGACATGGCTAAGGTGAGATTGTATAAAATAAAAATATACAGTGAGCAATACTTTTTTGGCTACATTTCCAGATTTCTTAGAATTTATATGAAGGATGTAATTTTCTTAGCAATTACGTCAGTTTGATGGTACCACATAAGGTGATGGTCTAGTGACACTCCTGAAAATTCAACAGTGTGCATGGTATAATATCCATATTTTGACAGAGTAAAATACATTTTATCAATCCCAAGCTATTGTTATCAAATTTGTAGTAATCTACCGTATATTAAAAGACAACCAGGCGAATGCTTTAGTAAGATCACAGAAGAAGAAATCTGAATACTTGCCTTTTAGTACCTGCTGTCATGATTTGAACTAACTGAATCACGTATATCTATAACGCCACCAGAAATATTCAATAAATACCACATTATCTATTAGGCAGTGAACCAATAGAATTAGTTTGCGATTTTCAATATTTATTTTGTGAAATAAAATGAAGGTTGACCATGTTTTGAGCCTTCTCAACGTACTGTGTCTCATATACAAGGTATATATAAAAAAATCACTGCCCAGACTAACTCAACATCTTTATTTATATTAACAAAAAAGCAAAGGGTGGGTAAATATTACACAGAGTTACCCTCGTGTATCATGGATACAAGATTGAGTCACCAACCAAAGCCATGTTACTCCTAGTAGATATTTGGCCACCTATTGCGAATCTCTACAACATCTGAGGGACTTGTGGATCAATAATTGTCGCGACATCTCTCGGGATGAGCCGAAATTCCACAACACCATCGACTGCAGTGTAGCCTCGAACCAAATCGACAACAAAGTGCGTGCGCCACAGCTGATGTTTTCTGCGCGTTTACCGGTTTTCAGTTAAGAATCTCTAACATAGAGGGGATATTTCATGAAAGTAAGGATATTGATTTCAGGGCCTGAACGTTTCTGAAGGAGTATCGACAGTATCATACACAGTGGAAAAAATAACTCATGAGTTATACATTTTGAAAAATCCCTACTTAAACCAACTAAGATAGTGATAAGTATTATTTATTTGTTTACCTAATCTCTATTTTTTTCATTTATTCTCCAGTTAGACAATTACATGAAAAATGTCAATGTTATCAGTGATTTTTATATGATCACAATCTCGTTTTGAATCACAAAACTCATGTTGGTTTACAGATATTATATTACATTTATCCAGATGGAGTCTGAAGCGTTCTAGGTAGGCGTATTCTAGAATTTTTGGAAACACCATTGGGTTGGGACGGTAACCCTTCTATAAATAATTGTAAATGTGACATCTCCTTTTTTATGAATGGTAATAACTTTTACAAATTTCAAGAAAAATTAGAAATTTCATCAGCACAACTGGATGAACTATTCTTCAGTTCACCCAAAAGCAGTTGATAAAGCTCGGGTTAATATATGGATATAGAAAAAACTTTCCGCATTCCAAGCTTTTCTGTCTGTGTTCATCATGTTCGTGTTTTTCATTTCTTCTGTTATACGTAAAGGCGCCTGTTGAAATGATGATTCAAAGTGTTACCCACGATCTGTCATTGTGACAAACGTATGGTTTATTCTTGTTGTAAGAATAAATTCTTTCATTTTAGAAGTGTTTTTTTTTTGAGTAAGATAATGAATTATTTTATTTTTATTCAGCATTTAAATAAACATGTTCAAACTATGTTGTGAAGAGAAACATTCTCAATTGAAAATTGAACCAATAATACATGACTCCTCTGGAAATGGAAAAAACCTACGATAAATTGAAATAACGTTTTTGTAATATCTAACAGAAAACAACTACTTCCCCGGCTAATGCCACGCTGGACATTGAATTACATCTGATAGATATTGAGAAAGACTCTATAAATAAAACCTCTACTTTTGGATTCCTTGGTTCGTGTCAAATTAAGTTTCAACTAGTGACTGTAGATGTCATGAATAACTTCCTGTTATATTCTGTCTTGCCTCACGGTATTAATTCTTGAGTGGATTCGTTTTGATTTCGAGAGCTCCATAAATCCTTTCTGATGAGTGCGCTAGCACGAAACAGCTGTCAAAGGTTAGAACTCTCGGAATTAAAACGAAATATACTCTATTTTCATTTAGATTCTGCTTGCGTTCCTCATAACGTATTAGAAACTTGATTGAACCTTGGGTTGGTCAGAACAACGAATTGTTGGCTGCCTGTCAATTTGTGGACAAACCTCTACTTTTGGATTCCTTGGTTCGTGTCAAATTAAGTTTCAACTAGTGACTGTAGATGTCATGAATAACTTCCTGTTATATATATATATATATATATATATATATATATATATATATATATATATATATATATATATATATATATATATATATATATATATATATATATATATATATATATATATATATATATATATATATATATATAACAGGAAGTTACTTATGACATCTACAGTCACTAGTTGAAACTTAATTTGACACGAACCAAGGAATCCAAAATCAGAGTTTTGTCCACAAATTGACAGGCAGCCAACAATTTGTTGTTCTGACCAACCCAAGGTTCAATCAAGTTTCTAGTACGTTATAAGGAACGCAAGCAGAATCTAAGTGAAAATAGAGTATATTTCGTTTTAATTCCGAGAGTTCCAACCTTTGACAGCTGTTTCGTGCTCACGCACTCATCAGAAAGGATTTATGGAGCTCTCGAAATCAAAACGAATCCACTCAAGAATTAATACCGTGAAGGCAAGACCTTCAACGTTTTTTTCAATTTTTTTTTGGAGGAAGTTCATTTTTGCTGCAAATCGTGGGAAACCATATTTACCCCCAAAATTTCACCTGTTTTCGCCCTTCTATCATAATCAAATCCTAATTTATGCCCTTGTTTATTTTTTGTACCTACTTATGTAATATGAGATTATTATTGAAATTTTTATTCCCAAAAGGTTTCAACTATTAATTTCAGTAATTTCAACAAATAAATGAGTCTAGAACAAAAATTTAACGAATTGATTTTCGAAAATCTGTTTTTTAATGTTTTCGCATTTTCTGGAAAAAATGTCCACAGTAGTGCTACTATTTTATTAGATAATCTGAAAATAGACGCTTCAACGGATAAACTAGCAGTTGGCGAGCTTGAAAAGACGATTTTTATAGGTATAACTTTTCAGTTGAAAATAAGGATGCTTTTTTCGGAATTTTTTGAAAAAGAAAGGAAAAATATGCATTCTTCTACAAAACAATCACAGCTTACGTGTAACATCTTAAGTTATTTGTTTGAAAGTGGTTGACAATGTTTCACTTTGAGTAAGGTTATTCTGGACTTTCATTGTCTAAAAAAGAACAAAGAAAAATTCAATTCTCTGCAATTTTTAATCACGACGTTTCAACTGTTGAAATCTACAGTCGTTATCAAGTTATATTTCCACCAAATTTCGTGGAAAAATCTTGATTTTTGCTTGAGAAAAAACTGAAAAATTGGTTTTTCCGATTTTCTCGAAAAATTTGAGGTGATGTGGGAAAATATTTGAAGAAAAATTTGTAGATCTTTTCATTTTAAACAACTTTGCAATTGAACTTTTTTAGATGGGAGGTCAATTTTCGTTGTCGATCGCAAAAAACCGTGAAATATCTATCGGTTTCAACCCCTAAAAGTTTACCCCGTTCCACTCTTCTCCAATTTTCGACTCCAATTCATTTTTATCCGTCATTCGAACAATATTCTGCTCGTCTTTCAGTAGACCTCTGTTAATAATTTTTCCCGCTTTCATATGTTTTGTCGTGAATCGGCACTGGTCTTTACAGTGCGACGCTAAATTATGGAACGAATTCATTATTTCTGAATATAAAGATATTTCGGAAAAATCCTCGGACAGGTCGATTTTCTTTTCCGTTGGGCCAATTTTTGAACCTCACCCAAAATATATAAGGTTATCCGCAATTGAGGAAAAGCGACTTTGGAGATATTTTTAAATGGGACACCCATATTTGGTTAGGAATCGTTATTACGAATCCAGTGATACTAAGTTTGATGGGATAATGTCAAACGGCTACGGAGATATGGCCAAAAAACTTCTCCATATACCCAATGAGTGCAACAGAGACTTTTAACCTTCTGAATCGTGTGGAGTCTCGCAGTCATACTCATTAGACATACGAGGAAGTTTTTTGGCCATATCTCGGCAGCCGTTTGACATAATCCCATCAAACTTGGTATCACTGGATTCGTAATGACGATCCCTAACCAAATATGGAAAAATATACTAGGTGTCCAATTTAAAAATATCACCAAAGTAATTTTTACTCAATTTCGGAGAACCCTATATATTTTGGGTGGGGTTCAAAAATTGGCCCATCGGAAAAGAAAATCGATATGTCCGAGGATTTTTCCGAAATATCTTTATATTCAGAAATAACGAATTTGTTCCATAATTTAGCGTCGCACTGTATAACTGCACCTCTAAATAAAAGGCAGAATCAATCATACACAATCACCACAATTTTTGATAACCAGACGACCTAATTCAAAATTAAATTTTGCCACTCTAGCTCTGCGAATTTCACCTCATGGCAATTGGAAACACTTCCCCAGATACCGCGCATTTCCATTGCAGACTGGATATTCCTGCCGGATAAACTCGTAGATCTATTCCTATGCACGTGATATCGCCAAAAAGGGTGCCAACTGTATATTAAGTTGCCTAATGGGATCTATTCGTCCCGTTAATGGGGTAGCAAACAACTGTGGAACGAAAACCATGCGACAGTGGTGTTTTGAATTAATTGATGATAATATGGGGTCACGGCAAATGTTGCGGTTTCCTGTCTATGAAGCTGTTGGAAGGGGGATTTATCGCCGCCGGTTGAGAGAAGCTGATTGCTGGACTATTTGATCTTTATACCAGGTTATTCGGAAGCAAGTTTTCTCTGAGTAGGGATATGTTCTTTAAATCAAGTTTGTATCGTCATGCAAACTTCCCTACGTCCTTAAAAATTTTATTGTATTTTTAAATGAATGGCTGGGAATCATTCGGCGAATGATAAACTCACATGGGCCTGACATAGTGTAACAATTCCTCAAATTCAAATTTTATTGGGAATCTCTCGATTTCCCAGCCAATTATTCATGAACGAAATTTAGTAGTTTATAAAAGCATATCTTATCCCACGATTGGTTTTTTGGAGTGTTGAAATAGCAGCAAAAAATCAACAAAAAAAATGTATAGCCACATACGCGAAACTTATTGTACGTAACAGTTGAAACGTACCAATCTGAAAAAATATCGTTTGCCACATGAATTCCACATTAAAACTCGTCTGCCACCCACAAAAGTAAAATGTGAAATGGTAAAAAAAAATTATACCCGCAAGGATGAAATTAATAAAACACAAGAGTAATGGTCTGCCACTAATGAAATACCATGAAGGTGTTTCATGAAAACCTATAAAATAAATTAGGGTAAATTTGAAAAAAGTGAAAAACAAAATTGCAATATGGATAATGCGAAATATCTCAAAAACGATTCATATTTCTACAATTTATCAATGGATCATTTTTAATCCTTTTCATAAAATGTTCCTAAATTATTAGTCCAGGAAATACTAGAAAAAATGGAAAGTCGAGATATTGACCGTACTAATGAAACAAATGAAAATCTTAAGAATGCCTCTAATATGTCTTCTCAAGCCAAACCGATATTTTTTAACCATTTTTTTCCAACTCGGACAAAAAGTGAGAAAATATATAAAAAATTAATTAAAAGTGGAAAATTGGTATTTTCTTTATAAAATTGCCAAAATCTCAACAAGCAAACGAGATATCAAAAAGTTGTAAATGCACAATTTTGTTTCCCCTGAACAGTTATATCAAACGTTTGCTCAAAGTTTTCTCATATCCTAAAAAACAATGGAGATATGGACTTGGAAAATTTTTATGTTTTTGTCTAAAAACACCAAAAACTCGGAAACGACAAGGAGATACAAGAAAATTTCATGTGATTAGTTTTATAGGTTCTGTGAAGATCTTCAAATAGTTTCGAAAACATATTTTCTTGTCTCGGAAAAAAATTGTTTCAAATGGCTATTTTTTTTAAATACTAAAAGCTCGAAATCGAAACGGGATATCGACAAAATGTATATAGACAGTTTTATTGTACTCAAACAGATCTACAAAAATAAGGAATAAAATTCTTCCGTTTCTTTGAAGAAAAATTGCAATATTGACATAAAAAACATTTGAAAAATTAAAAAAAAAAACCGAAAACTCGAAAACAAAACGAGTCATCGAAAAAATAATCATAAACAGTTTTATCAATTGTACTAGCACAGCTCTACAAAATTTTTTCATATCTAGAAAAAAATTGAGGACTTGGAACCCTCCTGTTACCACCTGTCGTAGAGGGGCGCCGGCAGACGTTCATATAATAATAAATGTCTTTCATTATCCCACAAAGCATTGCATTAAAAATATTGTTATAACAATGAAAAAAATCATACAATTTGTGGAAAAATTCTCGGAGCGAAATTCAGACACTTAGTATACCGAAGTATACCGAAGTATACCAAGGTCTGCTCTTCCATTTAACTCCGATACATTGAAAAATTATTCAAATTTGCATGCGCGAGAAAAAATGAGTTCGATAATAGTTGCAGAAGTTGTTTCTGTGATAGTGTTTGAATTTCACTAGATTTAAGAGTTGATATTTGTAAATTAGTAGAAAATTTCTATACAGAGTGATCAAACTATCTTCGAGAGAGTAAGAGATGTATGGATTTTTATCACTAACTATACTTCAACTCTGATTCGAATGATGAAAGTATTTTTTTTAAATTTCAAAGTTCAATGTTGTCATATGTCGTGGTGCTTCAAATTGATGAGGACATTCTTACACTGATGAGAAGCCGATAGCTTATTACCTAGAAATTAGCTTTAATAGACTCACAAGTTTTAGGAAAGAACCTAAAATGGTTCAGGGGTTTATGAGGAGACACCCTGAGAGAAAATGTTATTGAAACAAAATAACTCAAGTAGGAGAATTTGAAGAAACTGGTTTGTTTCCTCAATAAGTTGTTAAGACCAGACGAGACTTTTATTGATCTCGTCTCGAGTTTCGTGCATGCAGTCTGTCGTCTCGTACGAGAATCTTGCAGGTGAATACTTCTATGTGCGGACTTGAAAGCCTAATATAAATATAAATAAAAAAAATGAAAACAAGTATTTATAATATATTATATGCAGTATATAAATTTGTGTTGACCAAGAAAACTATAAAAAAAAAACATCGAATTAACTTGATAATGAATCTGCACGAAGTTTGTCATGTCTAAACGACTGGGTAAAAAATAAAATAATTTGCGACCGAGAGGGCTGAAAACTGTTTTTTTATTTTTTTATTTGACTCTTTCACTTCTTTCATTTCTGAAGTAATGTCAAGATTTTATTTTGTTTAGATGTATAACTCTCAAAAACATGATGATATCTTTCAACAATCCTAATTTTAAGTATTTAAGTATTCCTTATAGGACTGAAACAATGCATGACAAGATTTCGATACTTTTACGAGACTTTCGTATAAGAAGCGAGACGAGAGTGTAGGCTGCAAGGCGAGACTTGAAACGAGACTTATTATTTTTTCGGCGAGACGAGACAAGACTATGAAAATCTCATATCATGGGTCTCGTGTGAACCACTGGTTAGATTCAAACAATAATTTTCTTAGTATTCAGTCAACAAAACCATAGAGCCATGACGGTTGCTATGAACGTCAGTCAACTTGAAATACTGCAGAATTTTAACGTTGCTGGGAGAGAACCAAAAAAAAATCTTTCTGCGGCAGTTGTATAATAACATTTCTGCAACTGGATCAAAACGGTAGCGAATTATATCGATACGCAATATGTCTATGATTCATTAAATAGGAATCATTATCCATTAAAGCAAATCCTATTATCGCTGTATGAAGAGATATCAAGCACTTTGAACAGTTGTTTGACTACACGATATTTGAATAAACATGAAACATATTCGGTTCGGTACCAGAATAGAGAATCGATATTCATGAAGATTTTTCATTTTATATGCTGCGAAGCAGCGAACACAGAGCATTCAATGAGATGGATGCACAGAGACCCAGATCCTTTGTTCACATAATCCATATATTTATGGAAGTTGTCCTGCTTCTGTAACCCAAAGAGGACTGTCAATGATCAAATATCAGTATTTTGGTATTTGATGAATACTGGTAATCTGCGCTGACTGATTTCAAAGTCACATTATTGTGTTTCAAAATGGAATCATTGGGCTTCTGTCTACTGTACGTTAGCTTCGAAAATGGTGAACTCCACAAAACATTGAACAGGCCAACCTCGTTACTAACTAACCGCAGCTTAGTTCATTTGGTTGTACTGAATCATATTTTGTAACATCAGCTTTTTTGGGAAAGAGTGTATTCCTCTTCTGGAAATTTATTGCACTGAGACAGTTTCTGAAGCAGTAATGGTGGGGATGCAAACATGTATACTTAACACGTCAAGAAGTCAGCTGATGAACAGAAACCGCAGAAAGACCAGTCACATTCAAGCAGAGAGCTATGGTACGGAAATCAGAGATCTGAGACTGGATCGGAATATGTTGAAGATAGAAACATGTTTGAGGAGACAACCAAATTCTCAGAGAACGCTCACATTGCCAACATTCCAATGCCAAGAACCATTACAAAAACAGCCTCTCAAAAACTTGGTTCTTTTTGCCTAGAGGTTTTTCACGTCCAGTCAATTAATAGATAGGTATTGATAGATACAGCCATTTATGACTTGGAGCATCAATAGTTCTGAAGATATTCTGGAAAAAATGCCTTATCAGCCATTCCATTCATATTGTGACAACTTCTTCAGCTCACACTCTCTCTTCAAAGAATTAAAACTTCGAAAAATGAAAGAATGTGATTATTTTGACAAAGAAGTTGTCATCTGTAAATGGAATGACAATAGCGTTGTGAGTGTAGCCTCTGACGCTCTCTAACAGCCGTATGCATAGTCAGTTCCAGCGACTCGCCGGAGTTTCGCCGCTCGCTACACAAGAACTGTAATGCACAGTCGAGCTCCAAAAAAGTGGTACATCGCCAGCGTTTCGCGAAAATGTGACTTATCGCGTAATTGTTACGTTTTTGGAGCTCGACTGTGCATTATAATCCTTGTGTAGCGAACGGCGACATTCTGGCGAGTCGCTGGCGATTGACTATGCATACGGCTGTAAGTTTTTCCAATTAACAAAGTGAAACGCTTCTCAGAATTAAAAAAAAATACATCCAGGTAGATCAACCAAAACTAGTGAAATCCTTCAACGAAAATATGGAAGGTGTGGATCGTGATGACCAAAATTTGAGTGAATATAGAGTATCAATAAGGGGAGAAAATGGTATTTTTTGTTGATTGCTTACTGCATAGATATGGCTGTTCAAAATACTTGGCAACTGCACAAACGTAATGGTGGAAAGCTGGAAAATTTGGAGTTCCAAATATCTATAGCTATGCAGCTTCTGGAAACCCACAAAAGAAATACAAAAAGGAGGCCTTCAAATCCACCTAAAAATCATCATGAGTTTTCTCCTCATGACAGAATAGACCCCCTAGTTCTGTACAACGAAAATCAGCGACGATGTGCTACAAAAAATCCAATTTCATTTGTCGAAAGTGTAATATCGGCGTACATCCAAAGGATTGTTTTGTAATATATCATACAAATTAATTATTACTAATTTATGCATTGTATCTGTAATAATAAAACAAAATAATTTTTATAAACATTCATTTGACAGCTTGTCTAGGTCAGTCGTGACCTTTTGAAGACTCAACACAGCAAACTCTAAAAATTAAAGTTTCAAAAGACTTCACAAATGTAATGAATTTCTGGCAAAGCCGACTACTGACCATACATTTTCAAAAAACCTCTACCATTCACTTGCTACAGCGATACCCTCCCAACATATAGCCAACTGGAATTCAATAACGGCCTCATAAAGATCACTTCAGCTTCCCATATTAGGTATATAGGAATTATCATGGACGGTCACCTCAGATGGAACTACCATTCAGACTATGTCTCAAAAAAGTAAAGAGCATGGCCAACAGATTTAAAATTTACAGAGAAGTATTTGACTTGTAATACATGTCAATTTTATATGACTCGTTAATTCAGTCACACATAACATACGGTATAAAGGCCTGGGGGGGGGGGGGCATCGCAGACGTCTACTTAAAACCGTTAGTGACATCACAAAAATGGATCTTGAAAATCATACACCGCAGAGATTATAGATACCCACCTGAATCATTACGTGAAGAGGCAACAGTTCTAGATGTCCGACAACTATACTATCAATCCCTAGTTCTTCACCACCATAAAAACAGACGCAAATACGAGCACATACAGGACAAACATGAAACACGCTTCAAAGCCAAAACAACAATAATCATTCCAAGAGTTAAAACACAAAAAATGTCAAAGATTGTTATTTGTTATTGTTAGGAAAACTTGAAATGAGAAACAATATGATTTTCCAGTTTATATTTGTGTGTTTGTAAACATGAACGTGCAACTGGACTTTAATATTTGTAATTATGTATATTTATTTTTTTTGTAGAACTCATTATCGCACACTTGTTAACATATATGTATACCCGTTAAATCCCCATTGTACTCACGATCCTATAACATGTAGAATGTAAATACTTATGCCCATTTACAAGGGAAACCTTTTTTTGGGCACCCTGTATTTATTTACCACTATTGAAAATAAATTACTATTGTGTTTTATATGATACTTTTGTGAATGGTAAATAAATTGATTGATTGATTGATTGAATTGATATGATGAATTTCCCCAACACCTTTGGTTCTTATTCCTTATTGTTTTGTTCAATAAATATATGAGTATTATAAATTCTTGCTTTTTATTCACAAAAGTTCATATAGCGGGTTAGAAATCCTTTTTGAGTTTATAGAATATTTCAACAGAGTTGAAAAGAGTAAGTCATTGAGTGCTGAACTAATTTTTGCCAAAAGTTCTCAGTACAGCATGAGAGAAGAAAGAACAGATGGAGCATCCAGTTGAGAAAGTAAGGTGAGTCGAAAATCTTAAATTCTGTGACGTATGATTCCTAGTTCTTGACAATTAGAGCACAACGTTCTCAATCATTATTATGTTCTAACGACTCCGCTCGGTCGAATCGGTTGTGATGGAACTCTATTTAGACAAAAAAAGCTTTTGTTACAGAAGTAAAATGGAGAGTGAAGCACTTTTTTCAAGCCGTATAAGCCAATAATATCCCTGTATAACATTCCACTCATTAACTTCAATGCTCTTCCCGAGAGGTTCACAATCGCTGCCATGAATATGGTGATCAACGAACTTGTTGAAAAGCTCCTGATGAACTGAGAATAAAAGCCTGTGGTTTCGGTTTCCAACGCAATTTTATTCCGTCCGTTTTGCTGGGAATCTGATACCCCGGAATCGTTTAGGAAACTTTCTAACAATTTTGTTTGTGTTCTGTGGGAAATCTCCTCTCTGCCGAGGATTTCAGACGAGTGCTGAATTAGGATACGCGCTTGTTTGATAGTTGTACGCCCTTTTGTGTTTGCCCCTCACTTCCCCACATAGCACAGAGTATTTTCGCCACATGTGTACAAGCCGTTTTTCTTAGAGATGGTCCGGAAAAGACCATGCACGTTTCTTATGGAAAATGGCTTTCCGTGAATTTGTCCGGTATGGTATGGTATGGTATGGTGTAGATCTGGATGCACTGATCAAAAGTGTCCATTGCCAAAAACTCCAAAAATGGACAGTTTTCGAGATATGGCTATATCAATGTAGTTTCTTTTACATTTTTTGGATTTTGACACATAATCAGTTCACTCTCATTCTTAGGAAAAACCGAGTTTCAATGATTTCACTGCAGGAATCGATTAAAAAATAATTCTTTCTTCGTTTCAGATACTGCCATTTGAAGAAATTGTTATACACTGCTCGTCACTGACGATGTAACTGGACTATTATTTTCAATTTCTATAGTCCAGTTTTTGTAGAAACAAAAACTTCTGAATTGCTCAAGGTATCACAGAGTCACATATATTCAACACCTTCCGATAGGGGCACTAAAAAAATAATATTCGAAACGCACTATAGGAACTGAATCTGAGATACTTTTTTTTAAATAGTTTCCTAGTCGTCAAAGAAATAGTGGTAAATGCAAAATGAGCATATAGCAAATCGTTCATAATGTAGGCTGACGACATAAATACTCGTATCGAATGCAGAATGTTTATACCGAGTGTTAAATATCAATAGAAACAAGGAAGTACATACCCAATAATAATTTCTAATCGCTAATCGAACCGTTAAGGCAAACGGATCCGTGAAAATCTCTGAATATTTGATATGATGTGGATTTCGATGCACTGATCAAGTGTTTATTGCTACAGACTACAAAAATGGACAGTTTTCAAGATATGGCCGTATCAATATCTGATTGGTTTCGTTTTCAAGTTTGTGGCCCATAATCGCTTAGCTCTTATATACAACAAAAACGGAATTCTATCGATTTCTGCTCAGGAAATGACTGAAAAACAGTTGTATGGTTTATGTCACCAGTAACAGAGGCTGATATAATGGAATCAATTTCCTCCTTGAAAATTTCCACCTCGAGTGAAATAAATTATTGAAAATATGTGGTTCTGAGCTTTGTAGACCATTAGCATTCCTATTAATTCCTATTAATAGGTACTATTGCTCACAAGTACATTTTCTTCTGAAAAAATTCTGGTGAACAATAATTTCACCTCTCTAATTGTGTTTTTTTTTTGTTCAGTTTAGTTTAGTTTGGTAGATCATGTATATCGATTTGGAATAGGAGTGGCCAAAATATTTACCTTGTGGCATGCCAAGTCATAATCGACCATTCATGGATGTACAATTCAAGGAACATCTTTTGATATTTCGGAATAAAACTTTTTCAAGATCCTTCGCAATTATTTTTCCATAATAATCCCAGTAGAAATTTCCCCTCATTCTTCAATTCAACATAATGAAATTATCTGAAAAATCAGAAACAAAACATATAAAGCAAAATTAAATCGTTCGAGTTTTCTTTTATGTCTGAAAAAGTGGTCTGAAACTTTGCTAATTAAATTTATTTTATTGTAACTCCATTATTCCTCTAGATTTTTTTATCATCTGGAAATATACGGCCAAAGAATAATGTTAAGTGAGGGTTTGTATGCGACATCAAAGAAAAACTTTGCGAATGAAAAACAGGATTTTACCTCATTAAAGGAATATAAATAGCCTACTCTAACTTCTCCGCTTTTATCTTTTTACCTTCGGCCTGAATTTAATTAGGTGGATTTCAGGTGCATTTACCCAAGGTAACCATTGTGCCTTGAGAGTTATTGGGGAAACTTGGAATTTTCCTGTATGATTCGAGGGGATGGTCTTCTTTGAAATATGCCATGGAAAAATGAGATGAGCTTCATTTTCAGTACTCGACTCCACAAATGTTTGAAACATGCCAATATTCTAAGCACGGGACAGCTTTGGTAAAAAAAAAAGCTCTTGCTTGTTTAGTGGATGATGATTACTTTTTAGAATAAAATGTTTTGACATCCACTTGAAGAATTTATATCGTTAAAATAGTGAAAAATATCTGATCGTCTAATTTTATTGTTTTAAAAAAATTGTCCCTCCCTGTCTCTCAAAAGCTAGATACCGAACGCGTAGGGATTCGGAAGTTTTCCTGACGGATTTGGACGTCAAAAAAGTACCTATCGGGAATTTATTGGGAGTTAGGTATACAACCGAACCCTAATTAATTTTGGATAAGTATTTAAAAAAGTAACATAGCAAATATGTAATTTAGTATATCTTCACCACTTGAAGAAGCTTTTGTAAAGCGAAACAATTGTGGTTTTGTAAACCCTCTTTATGTGAAAATCATTTGAACTATAGTTTCATTATATAGAGTATAATGGATTTTCATCAAGTATCGGCTATATCAATTCAAAAAATCAAATTTTTTTTCGAAAATAAAAATTAGGTAGAGGGTTCTTGCCCCCCCTTTCTTCGAAAAACATTGGAGAACTCGTGAAATTGAAATTGGAAAAAATCCGTAAAAATAGTGAAAAATATCTGATCGTCGAATACTATGGTTTAAAGAAAGAAATTGTTCCTCTCTGTCCCCAGAAAGCTAAATAGAGAACGCGTTGGGTTTAGGAAGTTTCCTTGACGGATTTGTACGTCAAAATCACAGCGAAAAAATAATTAGATAAGGAGGGTTCCCCCCTCACCCTTTTCTCGAAAAAAGTTGAGAAACTCGCAAAATTGAAATCGGAAAAATCCGTGAAAATAATGAAAAATACTGGTTCGTCGAGTATTGTGGTTTTGAAAGAAAAATGGTCCCTCCTGCCCCCCGAAAGCTGGATAAAGAACGCGTAGGGTTTCGGAAGTTTCCTTGACGGATTTGGACGTCAAAATTTTTATCAAAAACAAAAATTAGGTAGAGGGAGCTTGACCCCCCCCCCTTTCTTCGAAAAACATTGGAGATCTCGTGAAATTGAAATTGGAAAAAATCCGTAAAAATAGTGAAGAATATCTGATCGTCGAATACTATGGTTTAAAGGAAGAAATTGTTCCTCTCTGTGCCCAGAAAGCTAAATAGAGAACGCGTTGGGTTTAGGAAGTTTCCTTGACGGATTTGGACGTCAAAATCACAGAGAAAAAATAATTGGGTAAGGAGGGTTCCCCCCTCACCCTTTTCTCGAAAAAAGTTGAGAAACTCGCGAAATTGAAATCGGAAAAATCCGTAAAAATAGTGAAAAATACTTAATCATCGAGTATTGTGGTTTTGAAAGAAAAATGGTCCCTCCTGCCTCCCGAAAGTTGGTTGCAGAACGCGTAGGGTTTCGGAAGTTTCATTGACGGATTTGGACGTCAAAAATTTTATCAAAAACAAAAATTAGGTAGAGGGAGCTTGCCCCCCCCCCCTTTCTTCGAAAAACATTGGAGATCTCGTGAAATTGAAATTGGAAAAAATCCGTAAAAATAGTGAAAATTATCTGATTGTCGAATACTATGGTTTAAAAAAATTAATTGTTCCTCTCTGTCCCCAGAAAGCTAAATAGAGAACGCGTTGGGTTTAGGAAGTTTCCTTGACGGATTTGAACGTCAAAATCACAGAGAAAAAATAATTGGGTAAGGAGGGTTCCCCCCTCCCCCTTTTCTCGAAAAAAGTTAAGAAACTCGCGAAATTGAAATCGGATAAATCCGTAAAAATAGTGAAAAATACTTTATCGTCGAGTATTGTGGTTTTGAAAAAAAAATGGTCCCTCCTGCCCCCCGAAAGCTGGATACAGAACGCGTAGGGTTTCGGAAGTTTCCTTGACGGATTTGGACGTCAAAAATTACAGCAAAAAAGATAGGTAAGGGGAGCTCGCCCGTTGCCTTTTCTAGAAAAAATTGCAAAACACGAGAAGTTGGAATCGGAAAAATCCGTAAAAATAATAAAGAATATCTGACCGTCGAATATAATGGTTGAAAAGATTTCACCCCTCACATCTCTCTTCAAAAGCTAGATAGGGAATGCAGAGGAATTCGGAAATGGAAAATTTTCGGACATGGAAAATAATGATGAAAAAAAATTGATCGGGCGGCTCCCCCTTCTCCTGTGAATTAGTAAAACTCGCAAAATAGGAATCGAAAAAATCCGTGAAGAATAGTGTTTTTCTGGCCATTGCATAATTTGATTTCAAAAAAAATTATTTATCTTGCCTCGTCGAAAGCTAGATAGAGAACGCGTGGAAATTCGGAAAAATTTCCAACGGTAAATTAACAGGCGAGCGACTGTGAAACTAATACGCGTTAATTGCAATGAACAGACTGATAATCATATCAAAAGAAAACTTTAAAAAATCAATAAATAAATTTTAAAAAAATGTAGAGAAAAGTTTTTATTTAAATGTACCTACTAAAAAGAAAAAAAATAATTTTAAAGTGAATAAAACCCATTTTGAGGTGATGTTGAATTCGATTAACAATAAGAAAAACATACAACCTTCTCGCGACAAGCTTTTATATCATTTGAAATTTTATAATGTAATAAAATTCACTTTAAAATTTATTTTCCTTCAGTGCATTCAAATAAAAGTTTCTCTCTTAAAAAGTTTCTTTTCCAGATTATTTAATTCGAAACATTTTTCTCAACACCGTTACAAATCTTGACAAAATTATAACGATTTCTTTTCATACTGACAATTCATATGATTAGATCACTGAGCCAAACACGTTTTTTACAGCAGGTTTTAAAACTAGTTCCAAAATGACAGGGTGTTGAGAGTTTCACATCACACACACTGTATGTGTTTCATTTATCAAAAAATTATTAATTCGAACTTTTGAGACTGAACTTTATTATTATTATTTGCAGAGTTCCCCAGGGGTCAGTATTTGGCCCAATTCTATTTCTCCTTCCTATTAACTATATATCACGATACTTTGGAGTGATGAAAACCCCGCTTCTTTGACTCGATACATAGCTCAGATTTAGATAAAATAAAAAACTGGTGTGACTGAAATATTATGTTATCATTAAATTTTTCTAAAACAAATCAGGTGTCATTCACGTGGGACTTGGAGCAGGTCACATTAGGAAGTCGGATGATTGAGAGTATCCAAATCTATCACCAAATTCCTCGGTATATATTGAAAGTAATCTAAAATTTGAGGCACATATTACGGCCCTCAAAAAAAAGTAGTCTTCTGGTTGCTTTGCAATAAATGGCATATCTCATGAACTCGGATTTTCTGATTCAATAACTGAATACTATTCACTATTAGGGCTCTAGCAGCAAGGTTCTGATGCAAAGTATTTTCGTTATTCAGAAGAGAGCTTTGAGAATAATTTCCAAACTGAAGATGCGAGACTCGTGTAGACCACTTTTCTACAATATCGGAATACTAACCATATTAGAAATTTCCAATTTAGAGACTGTCCGCGTGGTTCACAAATACAAAGACAAGTTTCTGAATCATACCGAAAGACAGACTCGTAGTGATGAAAAACTTGCCCTTCCACTCCCCACCTCATCTTTGACAAGGAATTCACTAATCTACAGAAGTAGACAGATATAATCATTTGCCGAAACAAAAAACTGAAATCGAAGGAAATAAACAATTTATAAAATCGGTGGGAAACCATTTATAAGGAAAGGGTTTCTGAAGTTTGGGAGAGTATTTTGAATAAAAATTCCAGTCTTTCTAGTATACAGGGTATCTCAGACGAGCCACCTCGTATATTTCTTATCCCATAGTGAGTGGAAAATTTTTCCGAAATACGTCGAATGATTCTGTTTAGGGGACATTTTTTGACGTATATTTGAGGCTTGAACGAGAAACACCTTCAACCCCTCAAAATTAAATAGGGGAGAGGGGTTGATTGATACTTCATTTGAAAGGTCTTGGAAGCCTCTTTACAACAATGTATGGAAAACGTAAATTTGATGAACTGTTTTCGCCAAAAATCAATTTTGTAGTTCGAATGAGCCATATTGAATATTTTGGTTATTTGATCCTTTTTTACAAACTTAAAAAATCTGAAAAAATCAAATTCTTAAAAAATTGTAAGCAAAAACATCAAATCTGCGTGTTTAAGTCAAATGTTCAAATTGTCCTCCATTGACTTCCATTCAATAATACTGAAAACCGTCTCTAACATGGTTCAGCATGATTGGAGTTATTTGACGACACTCATTCACAATTCGTTAGCGTCATTTGTCCAAATTTCCAGGCTGCGTCACAAAAATCTTTGACTTAAGATGTCCCCACAAGAAGAAGTCTAGAAAGTTCAGGTCAGGAGATCGGGCAGGCCCCTCCATAGGACATCTTCTTCCAATCCAACGACCGTTGCATTCCAAATTGAGGTATTGGCGAACTGGTGCAGCGTAGTGAGGAGGAGCCCCGTCTTGTTAAAAATGCAATTGTTTGTCAAGTAGTAGAGGATCGTGTTCTGATTGTTCAGTTCTTAATGAATCAATCGCATTTTCCAGCATTTCAAGATATATTTCGCCATTTAAATTCCTCGGAATGAACAGAAGTCCAATTAGGTGGTCTCCCAAAATTACTACCCAAACGTTTAGCTTTTCGGGATGTTGTGTTTGAGGTTCTCGAAATACATGAGGATTTGTATCGCTTCAAATTCTACAATTATGCCGGTTAACCTCTCCATTAAGTAAAAAAGTGCATTCATCAGAAAAGCAAACATTGTACAATAAATTGGGGTTATTGTTGATACGCTCTGCCATAATTTTGCAAAACTCTTGACTTCGATCCCAATCATCATCATTTAATTCATGAATCAATTCAATTTTGTACGGATAGAACTTGTATTTATGTTAAATTCTGAAAACGTTTGATTGGCTAATACCGGAAGCTGCAGACAGTTGTCGTACAGATTGCGTGTTTGGCATAAGTTGGACATGTTCCAATACCGCCACTGCTGCTCCTCCATCATTCACAATTCCAATGGGTGTCCTTTTTTTATCTGAACCCGTCTCCACAAATTTTGATATCGATCCCATTACGTACTTATGGCGAACGATACGTTCAGGATCGTTTTGGTTAAATATCCGTGCAGCCGCTTGGGCACAATTCTGATTTCGGTAATAAAGGCTAACCAGCTCAACACGTTCTTGCAATGTGTACACCATATTTTTTGAAATTTTAAACAAATCAGCAAAGTAGAAACTCAACAGATTGATTTAACTCATGAAATTATCGAAGAAACGTTAAAACCAGATTAACACCTTTTAAAAACAAGAAATAGAGGCAACATATGGAAATGATTTGCTGTTTTTATGATCATTAGTTTGAGAGAATGTTTTATTGTATGGAAGTCACTGGAGGACAATTTGCACATTTGATTCAACAACGCAGGTTTGATTTTTTTGATTGTAAGCATGTTAAAACAATACAAATTTTTATAAGAGTGTGATTTGTTGAAGATTTTTGAGTTTGTAAAAAGGGCTTAATAAGCATGGGACATTGTAAAAATAACCAAAATATTCAAGATAGCTCATTCAAGCTACAAAATTGATTTTTGGCGAAAATGGTTCATCAAATTTACATTTTCCATACACCGTTGTGATGAGACTTCCAAGACCATTCAAATGAAGTATCACTCAACCCCTCTCCCCTATTCAGTTTTTAGGGGTTGAAGCGCCCTCTATTAGGAAATTGCTCGTTCAATCCTCAAATATACGTCGAAAGATGTCCCTCAAACAAAATCATTCGTCTGGTTTCGGGAAATTTTTCTACTCACTATGGGTGGCTCGCCTGAGATGGAACACACTGTATGATGTAAATAATGTATATATTACGTTTTATATTACGACATTTTTGAACTTTTTGTAAGTGTGATTGTGTTTGTTGATTCTCCGTCTCTTATGATTTATTGTAATGATTTATTGTATACTTTTTATTATAATTTTAGTATTTTATTGATATTCAAATAATTTTAGAAACGACATACTTTGTCGACAAAATATAATATATTTCAGACAATAATAGTTATTTATTGTATAAGTGTTTTAGATATCATTTTATTTGCGCAAGAATGTTTAAACGCGAGAGCGAAGCTCAAGCGTTTAAATTTCTTAAGCAATTAAAATGTATATAAAACACGCATGCAATACAACGTTTTATTCACAATCACATTCATTTAGAATCAGAATCGCGGAAATTTTTCATCACAAAATGATTTGACGTTTTGCTCTGACAGCGGCTGTCACCTCCTCAAAAATCATTGAAATAACATACAAAAATATCGGGAGGTGTTGAATGGTTGCTATGTATTTTCGATTGTTTATCGACTCCATTTGTAAAAATTTGTGAAGTTGGTGAAAATAAGTAAAATGTGATTGATATTCAAGATTGTATTTTTCATTATTCCACTAGAGGAATAAAGTAATTTCATTATTCCACTAGTGGACAAAGTGGTACTTTATACGGTTCATAAGTGTGGATAAAACTTCAGTTATAAGGTGATTGTGGATAAAGCCTATTTATCTATCTATCTATCTATTCTTATGGTTCTTCGAATAATTATTGATAATAATCAACCGAAAAATTGATATTAGTTTGAGAGTGAAACAGTCTACCCCAATTTCCATGAATAATTTCCACACCTCGACTCCGCATCTACGGAGATAATTTGTATTAGATGGAAATTAGAAATAGACTCGTAGCAATTTATTTCACAACGGAAAGCACTTTGCCTAATTAGTCTCCGCTCCACCCCACTGAAATATATGTTGTACACGCTCCAGGTCCTCCTTATTCCCTGAGTACAAAGTAATTTTCCGTCAGCACCTCAAATGAATCCGGGGAAACTCGGCATCCAATAATCCGAGTCACCTTATTCCAATAAGAAACTTTCCTCGACAAAAAAGGCTTTTGTGTACGGGAGCTTTGAACACTCCGAATCGCTTCAGGTATTCGTTTTTACGGCATTATGTAACTGTACGCGTCGGAAATGATTTTCCAACATTTCCAATTATGTATTGAGGCTGCTCGGATTCAGACTCGGGATGACTTGATTGGAATATACAACAATATTAATTCGGGCTGATCTCTACAGTTTTCGTTTAAATCGGAATCTCAGATCGCGAGAGTAAGTTTCAAGTTTGGATTTATCGCAATAATCCGTTTCTCACTATTTAATATAAATTGGAAATTGGTAGATTAGGGATTGAATTCTATAGACAATCATGAACCAAGAAATTTATGAATTTGTGAATATTACTGAGAACAAAATATTCTATATGAAGGGAAAACAAGGTTTTTGTTCTCATTTTTGTTGAAAAAAATAATCACTTGTAATCTCCCAAGTGCTTGAATTATTGCCGGAAATTTTTCGAGTACATGAATTTTTTGAAAATTACCCGAGTCGCGAAGCGACTCGGGTAATTTTCTTTGAAAATTCATGTACGAGATAAATTTACGGCAATTAATTCAAGCACGAGGGAGATTCGGTAAGAAAATTTCACACCGAGAAATGAAAATCATCCAACAATTCATAAGAAATAACTAACGATGGTTTCACCTGAACTATTTATATGCATAGTACAAAAAAGATGCATGAAAATATAGATATGTAAAACACACTTAACAAAATTTCAATTTGATTTTTTTAATAAAAAAAAAAAGTAAAAATGTTTTTGTTCCACTGGGTTGAACTAGTGACCACACGACCACGAGGCGGACTTTACCGACTCGCCACGGCGCCTTTGACTTACATGTAGACAACTGTTGTATTGAAGTGTTTCTGAAATTTGATTTCAGAATTTGCAAATTCTGCGATTATCGTGAAGAAAATATTCAGACACATTCGAAATATTTAATAAATACATAAATATGAAATATTATCTCATTTCAAATGAAAAATACAATTCCATTTGTACATCAAAGCAAAATATAAACTATCCCCTGTCAAATATTTGACAGAAAAATTTCCACTTATTAATTTCGGCCAGGGTACCCAGGAGGATAAAAATTTCCAGAAATTTTTTGGGTTGCCATGGCATCTAAACAAGAACGAATGTTTTGGTTCTCTCTAAAAGTGAGGTGTGAAATTTTCACCATAATTTCCGAACCATTGACTTTCTTGGTGAATCTTTCATTTACTGATGGCAGGTTTCCAAGTATTCTGAAGGTAGGAAAAGTTATTCCAGTTCATAAAAAAAGCTGTACTAAAGCAATGGAAAATTATAGACCCATTACTCTGAGCCCTAGCTTCTCAAAGGTTTTTGAGTATTGCTTTTTGGATAGGTTACTCAAGTATTTGAATAACCTCAATATACTGTCGAATAGACAACATGGTTTCAGATCCGGAAAGTCAACAAGTACTGCACTTTATCAGTTTTATGGTGATTTAGTCACCTTTATAAGGAGTGTCCTATAGGTGTTTTTTGTGACCTGAGCCGCGCTTTTGACTGTGTGGACCACAATATATTACTTTCCCAACTTTTTAATTATGGTATTAGGGGTGTTTGTCTGGACTGGATAGAATCTTTCGTTAAAGCAAAGCTTCAATATGTGTCAGTTAATCACCAGAAAGAAGATTCAGTCCGATCTGTACTCTCATCACAAATTCAAATTGATCTAGGTGTACCACAGGGCTCGGTACTGGGCCCAATCCTTTTCATTTTATATGTCAATGAGATAGGTAATATCCTACCAGATATAAAAGTCACAAGCTATGCGGATGACACAACTCTCCTACTCTCTGGTAGAGATAACGTCAGCCTAAAGGAAAACTGTGAAAGTACTCTGCATAAACTGAGTCAATGGTTCCAAGATCACTTATATTTCAATACAGATAAAACCAAATTACTAATTTTCATACAGCCCAAAAGTCACTGGAACGTATTCAAATATTTCACAACGATGCAGTTATTGACTTCCATGAAAATGAAAGGTTTTTGGGTCTCACTATTGATTCCTGTTTGAACTGGAAGAAGCATTGCACTCTGCTAGGTGCAAAACTTGCATCTCTGCACTATATGTTCATGAATATAAAATCTATATAGGAAAAGAATCAACTGATTCAATTGTATTACACAGAAGTCGAAAGTAGGTTAAGGTATGGAGTATGCCTTTGGGGAGACTCATCATTTTCTCATAACGTTTTTGTCAAACAAAAAAAAATTCTAAGAATTATAGCTGGCCTGAAAAAAGATCAGTCATGTCGAGATTCTTTTAAAAATTTGGGAATTCTCAGCTTAACTGCAGTTTATATATATGAGGTATGTGTGTTCGTCAGGAAAAATGAAAATATGTTCTTTAAAAATAAGGATTTACACCATTACAATACCCGTAATAGAAATGATTTACATTTGCCTTTGAGCAGGGTAAACGCCACATATAGTGCTCCAGGAAGAATCGGAACAAACATTTTTAATCACATACCATCCTCTATAAAAAATATAGAACGTGAAAAGACGTTCAAATATCAACTGAAAAGACATCTTACAAACTTATGTCCGTATAACATTAATAAATTTTTCAATGGAATGCAGTAAACTCTTTTTTCAACTCTTCGTTAAATTTTGGAGCATGCTTCACCTTTTAAACTGTTTTTATTATTTGATTTTATTTACATGTATATTCTATTGAATTTTAGAGCATATACTTTATTCGTTTTTGTATACACTTTTACACTGACCTTTTCTTATACAATGTATGTTGTCCAACAAGAAATAAATAAACCTTTGAACCTTCGAACCTTGTCCTTGACCTGATTGATTTTTTTATTATACTGAAATCTGAAAAAATAAACGTTCTAAAAACATGGTTTCGAATATAAACCAATGAAATGAAACGTGGAATTAATATTAGTAAATGAAAAATTCAAAAATTGAATCAATAAAGTTTTTTAATGCTGTAACGAAGCATATTTTTGAGAGCTCTTATCTGTTAATATTCATGATTATTAACACCTTCTATTCACCTAGTAGATTGTGTTATCAAGATTCGCCTGGTTACGATGGCTTTTCAATAACCCGTTATTGAAATTCTTCCCTAGGATGTGGCGAAAAGACCCCGCACTTTTGACAGATAAAATGGTTCTCGGTGAAATTGTCTGAATTTTCAGTATATTGTAGTATTCGATGTACTGATTGAACGTGCAGAATCGCAAAGTTCGTTGATGGATAGATTTTGAAATACAAGTTAAAAATCAGTAATTTTTATTTAATTATGTTCTCGGGATTTGAAAGTGCCAACTGCATTTTTTTACGCTCCTTTCATCAACCTACCTTTATATTACTAAATATCATTCAGATTATATCATTTCGTACAGAGTGAAAAATAAAAACATTTTAGTAATGTCTGAAAATTCGATGTAATAATGGAGTATTGATAAATTAATTTTGGCATGCAATATACTATTCTTATTCCATCATTAATCACAATTCATACATTTAGTACAGGGTGATTTGAAAAATTGGTGAAATATATGGACGGTTCTTTCGTACACATCCTGTATATTCAAGTGAATTATCATCCTTCGAAGATAGCTGATACCGTATAAACATGATTTTGTTTGGATATATAAGGTGATCATGAAAATTTTTGATGATAAAAATTACAAAATATCAACGTTTCAGAAATCACCCTGTAATTCACGATTAACTACGTGAAATTCCTTTAGTATATTTAGTATATTTATCATTCTCTCCTTAACACTGTCCCAAAAATTCAGTTTTCCACTACTACTAGTTCCATAGTTATTCATTGATAAAATTATTACCATTTGCATGACGAGTTAAGGAACTTGTTCACGCGTACATTCTAATAGTGGCCAAGATTTTTCACAAATAGTGAAACGTGAGAATATGGAGATCAAAATAAATGTAAAAGAGGGTGAAGATTAGAGATAACAATCAAATCAGATAAATAAATTTAATAATGTAAGGTACATATAGTTGAGTGAATTTTGTTGGATTAGCTTTGTCGGAATAAAAAACAAACTTTCTGGGAAAAGTGGAAATGATTGATAGAACGCTTTTATTCTTAATAGGAGAATTTGAATCTACTTGTGAAAAATCTTGGCCACTTGTAGAATGTACGCGTAAACAAGTCCCTTCAACTCGTCATGCAAATGGTAATGAGTTTCTCAATTAATAACTATGAAACCAGTCATAGTAGAAAACTGAATTTTCGGAACGGTGTTGAGGAGAGAATGATAAATGTATTAAATAATAAGAAATTTCACAGAGGTAATCGTGAATTACAGGGTGATTTCTGAAAAATTGATATTTTGTCATTTTTATCATCGAAAATTTTCATGATCACCAAATATATCCAAACGAAATTATGTTTATACGGTATCAGCTATCATCGGAGGATGATAATTCACTTAAATATACAGGATGTGCACGAAAGAACCGTCCATTTATTTCACCAATTTTTCAAATCACCCTGTACTAAATGTATAAATTGTGATTAATGATGCCAAAATGATTTTATCAATATTTCATTATTACATCGAATTTCCAGACATTACTAAAATGTTTTTATTTTTCACTTTGTACAAAATGATATAATCTGCACCATCTGAATGATATTTAGTAATATGAAGGTAGGTTGATGATAGGAGCGTAAAAAAATGCAGTTGGCACTTTCAAATCCCGAGAAAATAATTAAATAAAAATTACTGATTTTTAACTTGAACGCTCTGTATTTCAAAAACTATCCATCAACGAACTTTGCGATTCTGCACGTTCAATCAGTACATCAAATACTGCAATGTACTAAAAATTCAGACAATTTCACCGAAAACCATTTTACCTATAAAAAGTGCGGGGTCCTTTAGAGGGGGTGAGCGGTGAATATGCGAAAAATGTTACTAGCTGCCAAATATCCCAGTAGCTCAGTTGGGCGTGGGTATGACTACCAAAATAGTTGACATCAATGGCATCATAAAACTTAATAATTTATTTTCAAATTCGACTCGAGCATGAAGTTGTACTTTGAAAAATTTGAAAAGTGACCCACTCGGATGTGTTCACGTGACTTTCACTACCTGTACAAATCAATATTTATTCAAAATTATCGCTGAAAATAGGATTATTTTTTTCGAAAATATGATTTCTTGGTATTTTTTATAAGGAGTTCGTGTTGCTATTTTTGAGCTTTGTACTGCTCTGTTGGAAGCGGAGAGCTAGATTTCAAGATAAAAAGATTCTTCAGTTTGCTGCTTGATATTTTAATTTCGTTTGTAACCCAATTTTTGTTATTTCTTATAACAAAATAAGAGTTTTCCTGAGACCACCACATGCAATTTTGTGAGCTAACAGTTCCGTTTAAAGTGAACGTAGCTTCATCAATTAATATGGAAATCTGTAATCTTCTTTTCTGATACCACGCTGAAAACCACTTTCCTTCGAACATTTAGTTGCACTTCCTCTATGTATTTGGGATGATTATTTGTTTTTTTTAAATCAGTTGAAACTGAACCAGAATTTTGTCAAAATTCTACCAACAGTCAATTGATTTATATTTTTCCTGGGTGTCGTATATTAAAATAGTCAGCAACTTGTTGACGGGGTGAACTTCCTCCACACATTGAAACAATCTCATATTTTTCTTGTACAGATAACATTATTATGTTTTTCTTATTAAAACGTATTGAACCACGTATTTAACTGTCGAACAATGCTTACTATCAAATTGTTTTCTACCTATTTCATTTGTATCCAAAGCCTACTCTGCGAAATTGTTAAATGTTAAGGTGTTCTAAGTCTAGTTAAAATCAAATTTGAGATCAATTCATTCCATAAAATGTCGCGAACGTTGGTTCGATAGTTTTATGACATTTTGATTGATGACTTTGATATCATTTCAATACTGAAACAATCCATTTTAATGAATTCCTACTCTAAATGTCAACTTTGTTTCAAAAATAACTGAAATATTCAGCAGTATTTTTCAATTTCTGATTTCTTAGATAATTTGTAGTTTAAAATTAGTAGCATCTTATAGCTAGAGGATAAAACAGAATATACAGGTATTGTAGAACAAATTTTATACTCAGGTACGGAAGAAGATGGCACACAAAATAATCAAAGATCCCAATTATACCCCTCACAGAAAAACTTCAATCATTTCGTTCGTTCTTCTTCCAACACATAGTGAGGAAATCGAAACTATGATTTGTGGACTGAAAACTAAGAAATCTGCTGGTATAGACGACATCAAATCAGAAACTATCAAATCAATTTGCCCGTATATCAAGGAACCTCTAACTTTCATAATAAATATGTGTCTGGAAAGAGGAATTTGGCCTAGAGCTTTCAAAGAAGCTGTTGTTGTACCCATCTTCAAAAAGGACGAAGAGACCGAGATAACTAACTACAGGCCAATATCTCTGACTACACACTTAACAAAAATTTTTGAAATGATTCTTAAAAAGCTGCCTTCATATCAAAATATAACATAATATCTGAAAAACAGTTCGGGTTCAGAGAAAAAATCTCCACGCAAGATGCCCTATTAGCACTTACCACGAAAATATCCGCTGCTCTAGACGAAAGCATGCCAAGCCTGTGTGTATTCATTGATTTGTCAAAGGCATTTGATACGGTGAGTCACACGTTACTCCTGCAGACTCTGGAAGACATTGGTATCAGAAATAACTGTCTAAAACTCTTCGAAAGCTATCTGACCAATAGATTCCAGTCTGTGAGAGTGGATAACTTACTCAGTGATAAAAAGATAATCGAGTATGGAGTGCCACAAGGAACCATTCTAGGCCCGATTCTTTTCAATATATTTATATATATATATATATATATATATATATATATATATATATATATATATATATATATATATATATATATATATATATATTAATAGCATGTTTTCAATAAGGAATCAGAGAGAAATTCAGGGATTTGCTGATGATACTGCGATCTTTTATACGGCAAAAACCTGGCAGGACTTGAAGGTTACTGTAGAAACTGATCTCCCGTTAATAAAAAATTGGCTAGAGCACAAACTGCTAACCGTCAATTTATGAAAAACTCACTTCCTACCGTTCAGTTGCAATCGATCCAATACTCCGTTCTTCAATAGTCTTACAATTGAAACAATGAGATAACAGCAAATCATTCTTCCCAAAAAGAACGTTAAATATCTTGGAGTAATTATAGACACTAACCTTAGATGGGATGCACACATCAATTATGTCTGTATTTAATTACGAAAAATAATATATAAATTCAAATATTTAAGAAATATATTACCTTTTGACCAATTGAAAGTGCTGTGCCACGCTTCGGTGGAGAGTCACCTTCGATATGGTATAATAAGTTGGGGAGGAACACTAAAGACACATCTTCGCCCACTAGAGATCTTACAAAAAAGATTCCTTAAACTGATTATGTTTAAGGAGTTCAAATATCCATCAAATTGATTATTTTCCGAAGCAAGAGTGTTTGATATTCGTCAAATGTTTTATTATAATATAAATAAAGAGTACTACAGTAAAAAAAAATTCAACATGCCCAGTCATTCTCACCTTACTCGACAGAGACATCACCACTTAGTTCCGCAAATGCATAAAGCTATTGGCCAGCGATCATATCATTATATAACTCTAAAATTGTACAACACTGTTCCTCAACCACTACAGAAAATCAATAACTTACAAGTATTCAAAAAAGAATTGAAAGCATTCATCTTCACGCAATCACGACAAATCATTGCCAATTTAGTGGAAATTAATTGTCCATGAATTTTCCTTCCTAAAACTGTTATGGTAACTTTATCTGTGATATATTGTTTTCAACCACTTCAATATCTCTGCTGTTTCATATGTGACACTCTGGTTATATTACCAATTGTAACCCTTGATATTATTTCTATTCAAGTGTTTATTGTTCGATTTCACATTGTTTTATTTTATTTTGTGTCATTATGTTTATATGATTAGATATATACTATTGTATTTTTACCATTTTTTTTTAATATTGTTATATTTGTATTTTACCTATTTATACTTTGCATCTCAAAACAAGGGTTTTACACTTATTGAGACCGTTGGTATTTATTTCACATTTATTATATATTGCTGAATTGTTATTCTTGTTTTTTATCGTGAATAAATATCTTTATTATTATTATTGTTCATATTGAAAGAGGAGGAAGACATACAAAAACGTTGAGTTGAGTTGTTGAGTTTTGCTCAGGAAATCCTTACTCATAATTTGTGTTTTGTCATTAAATATATCTATAATAATTTTGTTTGATTTTACACTGTAGAATTCTTAATTAAATGAGGTGGATAGTATTTTTCTGTGAGTTCGTTTAAAAACATTCAATTTTCATCATGTCATGTCATTTGTCTCTATATCCTACCCCATAAAATTGATTGTATGGCTAGTAGAAATTGAATATGGGATTTGTACCGTGAAAATTCGTAAACTTTGGTTAGATGGGTAAAGAATTTTCATGATGATTCGAATTGTAGGTTTATATTGTGCAAATAACTACATAACAGCGCTTTTTAATACTTGCTCTCAAGTTAAATTATGTAGTCAGTTATTTATCTGCCGGTTTTCAGGGATTACTTAATTTGTTGAGTAATGCAACTGTTCCAGTGAAACAAATATTTCATTACTTCAAGGCCAGTTTAGGCCACTTTTGATGAAAAATTTCATTCTCTCATTCTTTCAGCAATGACTAGACAACAGCGAAAAATGTTATAAAAAACAAATTAAACTTTTACCAATGTGAGAGACTCGTAAAAGCAAGTTCTGCAAAAAAATTACTTCCTCTCAATGTCGTAGCGACAGACTGGAAAAGTGAAACAAATCAAGAGTTCAGAAGAAAACCCCATCTTGGAGAGAATCGATGCATTCTCCGAATTAAAAAATAAACCACACCGCTGCTCCAGCTTCCTTCCGACAAACTTGATCAACTTAAAAATAAGTAACAACTGTTCCTACGCTCCGACTGACATCAGAAATGAAATTAAGAGATCCCAAACTTTGCAAATGGGATTATCGTTATTTATATTTTCCTTTCCTTCGCGAATTCCACGCCAACTCGATTTATTCTGGCGGCATGATCAAAACTCAATTTCGGTTTCATTATGAATATCGAATTTGCGATAATTTGACCTTTGAGGCAATTTCTGTTAGTACGAGCTATTGCATTATTGAGTTGAAAATCTATAGGTTCTAATATGTAAATTAGCCAATTACCGCCGTATGCATACAAAATATTTTTCCACACCCTCTATAAATTTTCATCCTCTATAAAGGGGAAACATTGCAGAAATAGGATTTTAGAATGAGATGAGTTGAATCTCTTAGTCTTCACATCAATGGACATTTTGAATGCAAAAGCTGGGTAGACTGATATTTCACTGAAATGATCATTTAATGACCTACAATGCTATTGAAATATTGCTATCATTTAATTCAATTTGTGTTTCTTTTATTTTTCCTTCACACATTTATTTCTGGACTATCAAAAACTACCGATTTTTTTTTCTGGATAGTCATACCACTTTTGTTCAGGAAAACTCATGATGTTTCATTTAGTACAAAGTTAACCTACTTAGATGACTTGGAAAAAAAACTGGTTTTTCCCATCCCAGATAATTATTTCTACTTGAAATGTTGAATGTAAACATCAACCACAGTTTAAAGCTAGAAGAATCAGTTAGATCACTCGCCACGATCTTCTGTAACAAGATAGAATAAACTCAGGGGACAGAGTTGTCGAATGTACAAAAATTATTCAGTTTCCAGAAGTATATACATATCTCGTGTTTGGTTTTTCATTCACTGGGATTCTAAAAGAAACTGGAAACAAGTGAAAGTACTTCTTTATTCATGAAGAGCCATTATTTTTTTAATGAAATCTGCTTGCTAAAAAATCATCAGCTATCTCTTGCTTTGTAACAAATATACAGGCCGTTTCTTTTATCATGTGGTAACATTGCTATATTCTAAACCGTAACAGATACAAAGACGATTAAATGGGAGAAAAGGTAACTATTGTGGAGAACAGTACAATGGTCAAAGAAAATTTACAGGGAGTCTCGCCCTTCCCGAGTTATACAGGGAAAACTAAAAATGCTGTTATTTGTTTTTTACTAATTGTTATTTCTGAAAATATAAAAAAATGGAAAAGGAAAGTTTTAATGTATTCTAAATGTACTATAAAAATGTAACAATGAATCTTTGATTAAACGTTTCGTGTCAACACGGCCACCATCAACATTTCTTTTCAAATACGGACCTGTCTGTTTTAGTACAAATATTGATAAAGCGATAAAATCACAATTCAGTGGTACATCACACTTGATATTTTTATAACGTTTCATTTAAAATAACTAACATCATCAGTGACAACAATTTTTAATTACGGTCCTGTCGTTTATGTCGTTTATGGATTCCACAAAACCTAACTCTCCGATATAGAAATTATCAGTGACGCTTTGAATAAATGTATCTATTAAAATTATGTTTACACTATAATAAAAGATATCTGTAGTTTCAGAGACGAACGATAGCAATTTACCTCGGAAATAAACTTACTTAAGAGTAGAAGAAATCAAACAAACAGAAAACAATTTATTTCATATTGAATTTTTGAGTGAAAATAAAACCAATACAGAAAATGAATTCTTCATGATAACCTACATTAAATGCTCGAATTGCCGACCTCTTTGTTGAATGCACATAAGTTGTCTGTCCATACAATTTCTGTGGCAATTTTCTAGCATGATGCTATTACATGCATCTCTTATTTATTGTTTGAGATGGTCGATATCTGTACTAGTTGTCGAAAAAACTTTATCCTTTATGTATCCCCAGACAAAAAAATCTAAAGGAGTAAGGTCTGGGGATCGAGCTGGACAGGCAATTGGTCCATTGTTTCCAATCCATTTTCTTGGGAATATTGCATCTAAATGTTTTCTTACTATTGCTGCATTATGGGGAGGGGCACCGTCTTGTTGAAAATATTGTATTTCACGGCGGATGTTCAGTGGCATTTCATCTAAGTAGCCATCAAACTCATTGGATAAAAAATGTAAATACATTCCACCATTCAAATGATCGTCGTAAAAGAAAGGACCTAGTATGTTTGTTCCCAAAATTCCCAACCAAACATTTATTCCGAACCTTTCCTGGAAATTGGTTTCTCTATGTAAATGTTCATTTGTATTATTCCACCTATAATGGATGTTTCTGTTAAACCAACCATTGTTGGGGAATTTTGATTCGTCCGTCCATATTATTTTATTACAAATATTTCCAACTTCCCTATTTCTACTTTTCAACCACATCGCAAATCGTACAGAAATCCCTAGTTCGTGAGCAATTTCTCGTAAAGAACAATCTTGATTAGAAATATTTTTGTAACTGACCAATCCTAAATTGAAAAAAAATATGTTCGTCACTTTGTTAAACTTTATGAAGTAATATTTGCTTACCTAAAACATTTATTTGGTTCCGCATACTTCCAGTAACAACACATTTTCTAGTTTTATTTCTATCATATGCACCACAGTCTCTCAAATTTTTTTCTAATCGTCTAAACATTTGAATGTTTGGAATACGACGATTTGGGTATAGCTCACCATACATATTTTTTGCCAAAAGAGGATTTCCATTTGATTTTGCATAAGCAAATAGCATATCAGTCCTTTCGTCATTTGAATACATCTTTGATATGACTGAGTGTATAAACGACTGACAGTTCTTAACACGTATCAACAACTCATTTATTTGTCCTGCCATAGAAACCAAGCAAAGCCTACTTGTTTAAAAATGGTAAATGAAGTGAGATGCTATTTAATTGTACCATATCACACAATAGTCGTATTTTGACCAAAAACTAATATTTTCGATACTTCCAGGATTGAGAATTATAGAAATATTCAGTATGATAATTGATTCAGAAGAAATCAGCCTTGAAACAAGGATTTCTGTAATACAAAAATGCCCAAGAAGGAAAAATACGAATGTTCGTTGTGTTGGGGTATCTTCTTATCGAAATTATTGGGTGAAGTCTGAAGTATGCCAATAGTTGAATGGGTTTTGAAGAAATCAAAATAATTTACAAAAGAACTAACGACAGGACCGTAATTAAAAATTGTTGTCACTGAAGATGCTAGTTATTTTAAATGAAACGTTATAAAAATATCAAGTGTGACATACCACTGAATTGTGATTTTATCGCTTTAACAATATTTGAACTAAAATAGACAGGTCCGTATTTGAAAAAAAAAATGTTGATGGTGGCCGTGTTGACACGAAACGTTTAATCAAAGATTCAATGTTACATTTTTATAGTTCATTTTAAATACATTAAAACTTTCCTTATAAATTTTTTTATATTTTCAGAAATAACAGTTCTATTCGTAAAAAACAAATAACAGCATTTTTTGGTTTTCCCTGTATAACTCGGGAAGGGCGAGACTTCCTGTAAATTTTCTTTGACCATTGTACTGTTCTCCACAATAGTTACCTTTTCTCCCATTTAATCGTCTTCGTATCTGTTACGGTTTAGAATACAGCAATGTTACCACATGATAAAAGAAACGACCTGTATTTTGGATATAAATTGTCAATTTCGGCATTTTGGGAATATTGATTAAATACAGACAAGAAGATAGAATTAAATTTTTGGCAAAATCGGACAGTAAAGTAGAAATTTAAAAAAAAGTTTGCAGTTAGTTATTAGAATAATGGATATGATAAAACTTCAGGGATAATAACACCAGAAGTGATTGAAACCTACCAGATTCTGAATCACCAGCCACGTCAATTCAACTTTCTCAAAGTAGAAGCAAAGGACTATACCAACCTGTCAGAAAAAATAGTGGGGGATATTCTATGAAAAATACTTCAGAAAAACATATGTGCATAACATGTTCGAACTTTAGCAATGAACCAATTAAAAAAAAATGTAAAAATTGTTATTCCCATCAACCGGTTGCATACATACGCGCAACCTTCAGAAATATTTAATTTAAGAGACTTGTGCGAGCTGAGTGTGATGCCATGCACGATACCGATGACCATGCTGGGAATTAAACCAACGACCTCACGCTTGAGAGGCGAACGCTCTACCAGCACGACCAGCAGGGCCCAAGTTGACAACGAGTCCACAATTCATAGTTCAAATACCAATAATGACACATTCGTACATTTCAAAAATAACAAAATATTTTTTTTGCAATCCGTACATACCCTTGAAGTTTTTATGAACTTTTTGTTAATTGAAAAGGATTGTCTTTCAAAAATTAGTTTTTTGTCTTTCTGGACTTCCCAAAAGATTACTTGTTGTCATTATTTGTGAGAGAAAGTTTATTATACCATCAAATCCATAAATCAAAATATATGTAGTCCACAGGTAAACAAATACCCAATCTGAAGATGACAATTTATAAACATGATTAGTTGAGGTACATAAAAAATTGTTGTCAATGTAGATTCAGTCAGTTTTAATGTTTATAATGTGTTTTGTTTTTCATTTCACTACACCTACTCCAAATTTAAATTAATAGATTTTACAAGCTACTTGTTCCTCTTTTTGGATCCATATGAGTACCATTGGACTTTACCAGAACTTACAGGCTCCTTAGTTTTTATTTAAGATCCAGACATTGAAAAAAACTCATCTTCTAGAGTGTTACGGAGAATTTGAAAATTTATAATGACTAGAGTGTGGTAATCACTGAAATTAAAATGAATCGTGTCATGTGACATTTCTCATCTTGCCTAGATTCATTATATCCTACTTCAGAAGCTTCTGGATATTTAATTTCAATACATCAGTTAGAACATTGATCGTAAAACTTGTCCGCCATCTTCAAATTGACGAAAAAAAGCCGTGATCTTTTTCCTCACAAACTCATTGACCAAATTTTGAAAGAAGTCAGATCGACAATCACAAAACTTGTCCGCGATTTCCAGTTTTTGAAACAAAACTCGTCATCTGAAAGACAATAATTTTAAATTAAAAAAATCAGACCTCAACAAGGTGCAAGGAGTGTATACATTTCTATGTTGAGCATTGTATAAATTACCAAGGGGGTGTATGCGCGTACCAAAATAGCAAAATCATTGCTTTATGGTACTGATATATTTTATAAGTATCTTGGAGTATTTTTTCACTTTAAGTGAGTTTGACATTTTTGTGTTTGTAGAAAAATGTTTTATAACATATAAGTATAAATATGTATAAATATTTATTCAACTCGCATTATGAAATGAAAGCTTACTTTTGGCTTACAATAGTTTTAAAACTCATCATTAGACCGATTTGAAACGGTTTTGAAAGAGTGTTTTAAGTGCTTTATAACGATTGTATAGTTTCTGTATAACACCTTTGAGTTCTGCGTTAAAAAACAGTTATATACAAGCTGCATAAAAGCTTTATAATGTGATGAATGAAACAGTTTTTTAGGATAGACACAATTGCTTCATAAAATAAGTATAAAATTGTTTTATAGTTTACTTATAAAGGCGTTGCTTACTCTGTTATAAACAGTTTAGAGGGCAAAATAGTGGTGTTTGTAACAAAAACGTTACAGTGTGTGCGCAATGAATACTGTATGAATTTTTTTATAATAAACGTTTAGTGCCCAAGTTTGCATTCTTGTTAAAACTTAAAGAGCTGAATTGTTACAAATTTCCGCATTTTAAAATTTTCAACTAAGAATTATTATGTTTATTATGTTGCGTTTTTATTGTTTCCCAAGTCCTTGAATCAATTGAATAATATGGATATATCACCCTGGAAGAAAATAAAATTGAGTGGCCATTTCAAAAGAAATGTGAAAAAAAAGTATCTGCAGATTTTAGATGATTGTAGTTTTGGTGAACTCAATGAATCTAATGTGGGATGAGATAATAGGTTGCGCATTGGAGAAACGTCAACAAAAAGATCCAACTGATTATTTCAGCTATAAACAGTGCCTGAACTTTAACTTTTACTCATATTCAAGATTTAAAAAAAGGATAAAAAGTTGATGAAAGTCAGATAATTCCGAATCCACGAAAAGTAAGTTCTACTTACTTTCTCCCCTAAGGGTTACTTAGTTTTTAGCCACGCCGTTCGACATAGTCGCCGTGAAGGATTTTTTTGGGTACAGATGAATCGTTTCGTGTAACAACTCTAATAAATAGACTTTCCCAAGTGATAGATTGGGTCGACAACCCCGTACATACCTTAACATATTATATAATTCTTGAATATTCAGTTTGGAAGAAAAATGTCCAAAAAACTCCCATATCCTTTCGAGTGACTTAACCTTCCAGTAGTCACTTGCGGAGTATCACTCCGCACGCATCTAAATCGTGGATTTTTCGGAAACACCCCACTCCTCCATTCCGCCGCAATCAGTACCTTCCTAAAATGACGTCCTCAGTACTGATCAAGTATTACTGCTGTGCAGTATTGCTTCGGTTCAGTGTTACAGAGTAGTGCGGAGTCGTACTCCGCAGCGACCTTAGACGTCCAAGTTATATTGCATACTACAAAGTAACTTTTTGGGGCTATTTTGAGCATTTTAGACAAAACTAATTCGTATTTCATGTCAAATAATCACGCCAGAGGTAAGTTATCAAAATACGTTTTAATATTCCGAACAATATATTTCTTCACTAGAATGGCAGAATATGAAAAAGAACAACAAAGGTAACAACAGTTGATGGAAGAGTGTTTGAACGAGAGTGAAAGGACGAGAAAATATGGATTTTGATGATGAGGCAGAAGAGGGCGAGGAGGATTCTCCTGAACAGGCAGATCTGATGGATTTCGACGCGGAACAGGATATTTCGGAAAAGAAGCTAATTCAGACAATCCAGGCAATCCAGAAGGATCCAGAGAACTTTATTTCTTGGGCAAGGATGAAGATACCAAGTGTAGTTAGCATAAACCGTACAAACAGAACAAGGGCAGAAAATTTGAAAAGGCAGTTGCCGTTGTCAAAGCAGCTGTGAAAGATTTGAAAAAATCAAAAGACATTTGGAAACAATTTTTTACTGGAGAGATGCTGAGCACTATTGTCGATTGTACAAATCAACACATTCGATCAGTTCAAGCAGTATATATGCGTGAGAGAGATGCCAAAGAAAAGGATGTATTGTAAATACAGGCGTTATTCGGCTTAATGTACTTTTCGGGAGTTCTCAAAACAGGTCGTTTGAATTCTGAAGAACTTTGGAAATATGATGCCACTGGTATCGAAATTTTTTTACTTACAATGTCCCACAAGAGGTTCAGATTTCTTTTGAGTCATCTGAGATTTGATGATATGACTACTCGTGACATCAGACGAGAACTAGATAAATTAGCACCAAAAAGGAATATTTTGATGCGTTTGTAAGTAATTGTAGTTATGACATGCTCAAGAGTTGTGTAAGGTTCAATTTTTGATTATTTTTTTTTTAATAAATATGTTTCTAATGCGATTATGGTATTTTACTTCGTAGGCATATTCATTTCCTGAGCCATACTGATGATTTCGTTGGCGACTTTCAATTCGTTATGTTTTATTCCACCCAAATTCTCCATTGCGGAGTCAGACTCCGCAGCGATCAACAATGTCTTGAATAAGGCGCGACTACTGGAAGGTTAAATAGTATCATCGCCCCTAACCCTAGTAATAAATATATATTTACATATGACATATCGATTCGATTCCGCTGTTTGATCGATTACGTATTCACGCATTTTAAGTTCGGAGAAACTGTATCAATCTGTGCTATTTTTACTCCTTTGTCCGCGGTTTTAAAATGGATTATAAAAGTAGAAATCTCTCTTCAGAGAAAGACTGAGTTTGTCTCTGTTTTCTATTGTGACGGGCTTTGACTCGCAATAAACAATTCGTCACTCTTATAAAATTTAATTGTTTTTTTGGGAATGGACCTTTAAATTTACAAAAAATAAATTGCAAAACTCGTTAAAATCGATAGGTTCTAGTCTGAAACGTCCATTCAACAAAGAGTTCCACTATGTTTTTTTCATTTTGAAAAATTATCACATTTGAAAGTGTGCCGCTGACGTCACGTTCATCGAAAACTCCTCCACCATAATTCATGTTCCGAAACAGGTAATACCGTTTTCCATAAAAATATAGCTTCTAGCTTGATACAAGCCATTGAGAAATGATTAAAACTTTGTCACTTTGATCAACTCAAAGAAAAGAATTCACATATTACCTATTTTTATTGTATTTATAGCTTTCAAATTTTCTGAACGGACATTCCTTTAGATAAAAAACGAGCATTGGCAATATCGCAAATCGTAATAACGTGCTCATTATTCATCGGGTAAAATCAAATCAGATAAAGCAATGTCTCGGAGTTTGTTATGTCTCCGCTGTACCTTTATTTTGTTCCATTCAGTGTACATAGACGTTACCCTGTATCAGTGCACCGACACGATTAGGCGGTTAATAACTTTCGACACCTATGTCGCCTAGCAATATTGTGCGGGCCAATTGGGCGAGAATTTTGATTTTTTACCGAAAAAAGACAGCGTGAACGATTTTGATTATTATGAAATTTGTTATCGTAGTCAACACAATCTGTTATTATTTTGGTGCTTATTATCAGACGAGTACGTCTGTAATACACAGAGAATAAAAATTCATTTTGTTATCTGTGATTACTTCCATCATCGAACACCATCGTACCATCCATCGAACTAAAAAAAAAAAACGAAAAATATTACATTGTGACTTTTATCTCTTTGAATTTGGTTTTTCAAGTATATTTTTCTGAATCTTTACTAGTATCTATTTTTTTTTATTTCAAGTTCGTTTTTGCAATGACTGACAGCGTTTATTCACTGTTTCGAAACACATTTTACGATGCGCTTCAACTTTAGGTGCATAAAATATTGTTTATTAGAATTTTCACTGGCGTTCAGACAACCGGGTAGGCGGGTAAAAAGCACTTTTTCGACTTGTTCACAGTTATTGCAGGGATACAGATACAGGAATAAAAAAAATGGTAGAATACAAACAACAAAAACTTTAAAAAAATGCATTAACCTTAAATAAGAAATCACGTAGGGCCTGTTCGTGTGCAGCAAAGATATTTGATGGAACTGCTTTGATTGGATCCAACTGTAATGTAGGCAAACTGTTTAAACAGAGACAAACGATTCTTATTGGAATGCTCCATGAAATATACGAACGAACCCATCTGGTATCAAATGACAACTATCATACGACACATTATATTGGAATGAAAATTTGAAATTCCATGCTGCACAACTTTTACAACGTTGCCAAGTCTAGTTTTAATGATAAAAATGAAAATTTCTCTAGTGATATTAGCGTACACAATAGACTGCAGAGACCTACCCTATACTGATGAGGGGCAACATTCCGAAATCGATCTATTGGTGGTGCAAATATTTCAATTAACATTTCCATTCAACTACCAATTGCAGATATAGCCTTGTAGGAAATTCATTGGATGTAATTCAACGTTCGTCGTGGTATTAGCCAGGAAAGTAGTTGTTTCTCCTACTGTATTGGATTATTGTAATGAGCACCGTCCTGGTAGGGCAGGACACCTCGTTTCTTGACTTTTACTCATATACAAGATTTAAAAAAAAGGATGAAAAGTTGATGAAAGTTAAAGAATTCCACATTCAAGATATAAGTGGAGACAAAAATCCGAATCTGGTGAATGAGGGGGGTGTTCTAGTAATTCAAACCCTGAATCACGAATTTTTGCATGGCAATATGAGATTTGTGTGCAGGGGCGTTGTCCTGCAAAAATAAAACACCTTTGGATAGCTTTCCGCGTCTTTTCTCTTCAGTTTTTTCCCGTAGAGTGGTCAGTAATGTCGAATAGTAATCTCCAGTTATTGTTCTACTCTTATCCAAAAAATCAATCATGATCCAGCAGATTTTTGGACACGAAACTTCTCACGTCTTGGAGAACCCGAGTGTCGCCATTCCATCGATTGTTGCTTTGTTTCTGGATCGTGGAAATGTACCCAAGTCTCATCCATAGTAACAATTCGGTTTGAGAAGTCTACATCGTTTTTAAATCGAGCACAGATCGAACGCGATGCTACTACCCTTGCAAGCTTTTGGTCAACATTCAAACATTTGGGGATCCATTTTGCAGCAATTTTTTTTGATGTCCAAATTGACGTGAACTATTTGATGAACGCGTTCTTATGAAATATTCAGTGCTTCAGATATCTGTTTTAGCCCAATTCGATGGTCTGTTAAAATCATGTCATGAACTGCATCGATATTTTCGGGGACTGACACAGAAACTGGCCTTCCCGATCGGTCATCATCTTCAATGGAAAATTTACCTCTTTTCAAGATTGTAGTCCAATTTTTCACGGTCGCATACGAAGGACATTGATCACCAAGGGTATTAAGCATATCTTCGTAAATCTGCTTACCTCTTAACCCTTTTAAATACAGGTACTGCTCGATTTTTTCGATTTTTTCCTTTAATTTATTGCGTATCTCTGGTTAACTTTTTTGACGTCAAACTTTAGGCTGACACTTCTAATAAGTTATTGTTCGTTGCTATGGTAACGCAATATTTTGTTTATGCAGGGAACTGGTCTAGGCTTACTAGATATCAATACATCCTCGTATAATTACTTCTCATTCTTATTCAATGGCCAATTCCATATCGTGTTCATTGGATTGCCTAGAACCCCTTGGATTCTTTGCCGAATATAATATCTCGAAATAGTAATTGGAGGAGAAGGTCATAATCGATTTAGCAGCAACCTCACCGGAAATACAATAAATTAACTAAGTTTCCAAATTAGGAAAGTTAGCGCCTTTGCACAACAACAATAATCGTGATTAATCGTCGACACATCCACTGCTTGCCGAAATCCTTAATGCGATATTACTCTATCCACGCACTGATGTGGAATTGAAAGCAAAACTCTGAGCAACAGTTAGTACAAAGAATGGGCGTGGTAGTAGATGAAGATTCGATTCATTCAATTTGAAAACATACAATTTTTTGTCTGTATTTTAATATGAAAAATAGGATTATTAAGAATGAAATGAACGTGACAAACTTCATTTTAAATGCTTTTATTCATAAACTAGAGACTCCAAAAGTAAATACTGTGTTTTAAAAATTTCAATATTTTTTTTAATGTTCGAATCCTGAAACGTCGTAACATTTGAAGTAAAGCTACTTCAGCACAATAAAACGCAAGAGTCATATGAAGCTCTTATCGATTTACTAAATAAATATATAAAGGAAACTACCGAAACTGTTCAATAAAAAAATTTTGCAAACTGAAACCTTGGATCACAGTAGGTTTGATAACTTCTATAAAAACTAGAGACAACCTGAAAAAAAAAATTTGAACGAATATTCTGAGGACTCCAAGAAGAAATATAAAGAATATAGAAACAAACTCAATAACTTACTCAAATGAACAAAAAATTAATATTATAAAAAAAACTTGATAAAGCTATTGGCAATTGTAAACAGACATGGAAGATAATGAAGGGGATTTCTAACACGGAATCGAACAAAAATCAAATTATAAATACCACTACTATTGAAGATAACAACGAACCCACAGTAAATAATACAGAAAAGGCTGAACATGGCAAAAGAAATTGAAAAATGTACTCTACCACAGAACTTTTTGAAAGAATTTTCGGTGACGGAGACCTTATTTCTCGAACCTATTGTTAAAAACGAGGTGGTAATATTAATTTCAAAACTAAAGAATAATTGTTTTCCAGGCCCAGACGAGATAACTGCAACCCTTATTAACCCATTAAGGCCCAAATTATTCTCGTTGAGAATTTTCATTTCATTTTCCTAATATAGCTTCATTTCGAGGTGAAAAGCCCATGATACACAATATTTTGGCACATTTTTCATTAAGATTAAAAAAAAAGGCCGTCCTCAATTGAGGACGCTGGGACATACCGGTATAAAAATATTGAAAATGAGATATCTTGAAAATTCAAATTTATTGTATTTTTTTTACAAATATATCATAATTAAAGTATGCATGTCCAGTTATGAAGCTAATGTTTCTTGTGAAATTCATTGAAGCAGGTAGGTATACAAAGTGTTACGTTACATTTTTTGCAAAATGTCCTTGGTTTTGATGAGCAATATTTGTTCTGACATCTTCGCTGTTTTTCCCGCTTCCCCACAGTATGATTTGTACAATCATATCTGACTTCTTCAATAATATTGGTCCTTGATGTCAAGGCAGGAGGCAGGAGGACGTCCTCTGCTGGTTCTCACGTCGTGTCCTTTTTTGAGATAAGGATATGCTACTTCTCTTCGGAAATCCTTTATAGATATTCTCTTATCCCCTTTATGTATCATGTTGTACAATACACACCCATTTACTACGGCCATATCTACCATACGAGTGAAGAGACACCAATACCATTTCTTTCCCTAATGGAAATGTGGTGTTTTTCTAATAACCAATCGTGATGATCCACGCCACCCATGTATTTATTATAATTTGAGATAGTAGATGGCTGTGAAACTGGAATCTTCTTACGTTCTTTCTTGCTCCATCTTTGTACTTGATTGGTTGGGAATATAGTATCATAATTGGTTGCAACATTCCATTTACAAATAAGTATTTTGTTGGAGTCATCAAAACGCCAATCGTATGCACCTCGAGGCTCCTTTTCTAGGATCTTTGATGATTTGATGGGTCATTTAGCTATTCTGTTTTCTCGCACTGTACCAGTAGCACGAAATCCTAGATCTTTCAGTTGACAAAGTAGACTATAACTAGTAAAAAAATTATCAAAATAAACCATATGTCTCTTAGGATTGTCTACAATTCTCAGCATATTCAGAACAACACTTGTACCTAGAGGCAAAGATTCCTCTCTCTGACTTTTTCCACAATAGTGTGAAAAATTATAGCAATATCCATTATCTCCGCAGAGAGCCCATAGTTTGAAACCGAGTCGAATCGGTTTTGCTCTTATGAATTGTTTCAGTGAATTGTGCCCATAATATTTCACTATCATTTCATCAACAGCTAGGTGTCGGTGAAAGACTCCCCATTGTTGGAAGCGAGTACTCAGCAAATTCAGCAATGGTCCAACTTTGAATGACCTGTCATGCTTGTTGTTTTCAGCTTGTGAATTATCCACAAAATGAATGAGCGACTTGATTTCTCTGTATTTATTACGACTGAAAGCATTCTTCACAAGCGGTACTCCTAAGTCTTCCTGCTCGGACCAATAATCCCTCTCGCTAGGTAATTGATGGTAGCCGGTGAAAATCAGGAATCCAATGAATGTTTTTATTTCTTCGATGCTGATTGAGTAATCATGTTTATTTTTCTGTTCGGTTGCATATCTTTTGGTTTCTGTAATAATGAGGTTATGAACATTATCATCAAAAAATCGTTCAAAAATGTTCAATGGCGTAGCATCACATAGTTGTTGTTTCAAAACTTCAAACATTTCATTACAATCATCATTATCAAGATGATCATATTGTGGTTCGGATTCACCCCATTTAGGTACATAGTTCTTTCTGTATTCGGGTTTTCTCCTTTTGACAAATGTTGCAAGCGGTAAGTTGTCTTCTTCGTCAGAAGATTGAATAGAATCCTCCTGAACTTGCGTATTATCTTCATTGTCAATGAAAATCTCAGTACCTCCCGGAATATCTATCACATCAGCAGTACCCAGGTCTTCGTCCTTGACTTCGTCCTTATCAGTGAGATCGTCTACTTCTGGAGGTAATGCAGTAATATCAGCTTCAATTTGTTCCGAATATAAATATTCCACCGCATCCTCAAGGTTGTTGAAATATTTGCGGCTCATTTCCTAGAACGAAAACAAATAAATATTGAAATTCGTAGAAATGAGAATTATGAGGAAATTTTATCGACTAAAGCCCAGCGTCCTCATTTGAGGACACAAAGTTTCAATACAATATTTTCATTTTCCATGTGTCAAAGCATTCCACAGTTAGTGTTATATGTCTTTTGTGATAGAAAATGTCACACAACAACACTCACCTTTGTTTATGAAGAAGCTTCACATAAAAACGTAAAACCAGTACAAGCAATCACAAATTTACAGTATTTCACCTCTATCCAAACATTCACAGCGGAGAGATATAATGCAACGACGCACACTCCCGACTAATGTGAGTCTAATACTTACCTCTGTTGCCATATTTCAACAATATCCTTAGACACGTATATTTTTTATCCCCACCTAAATACGCCGTCCTCAAACGAAGACGCTGGGCGTTAATGGGTTAAAATATACATCTCTTTTAATACTTTTAATAATAATTTATTATGAAATTTGACTTGGGCGTTAAGTTGTGCTTCAAAAAATATAAAAAATTACCTACTCGGATGTGGTCACGTGACTTTCGCTACCTGTCAAAAGTAATATTTTTTCACAGTAATCGCTGAAAATAGTCTTATTTATTCGAATTTCAGAGGAAAAAGTTGTTTCTTTTTTGATTTTACACTTACATCTCGAATTTGAATTGCAACTTTCACTTTTTGCCATTTTTTTGATAATTACAAAATTTCTGGATCATTAAAAAATTCGTAACTTCGACAAAACTGTTTTATACCAGTAGCTCTAATGTGCGACTGACTTTCAATCACGAATCATCAACAAAAATATATTATTCTCAAGAAAATGGGAATTGTTGCTTTACATTTCTGTTGTTTGATGCAAAGTTGACGTATCTTCAAGCATGTAGGATGAGGATTCATTTAAGTGGATTTTTTCAGCATTGAAATGATACCAAATTCATAATTCAAAACATCATAAAACTTCTTTAACCAATGTTTACGACTTTTCACGGTACAAATCTCAAACTAAATACTTACTCCCCCGGCTATGAAACTTTCATCAATTTTGTGAAGTAGGTTTAGGTTAGGTTTAGGTTTTGAACGTGAGTGGGCCCGTATCAGGCCCTCCACTGCGGCCAATGGCCTATTGTGGCTCACCCTATGGTTATATTTCTCCCAGTATATCCAATCTCTTAACGAAATTGAGGAATGCATTGGGAGAACAATTTACCAGGTTTTCTGGCCTTACTGTCGTATCGCCAAATATTGAGAATCTGGTTCTGGCCGCTGCAGGGCATGTACACAGAATGTGTTCAGCCGTTTCATCATCCTCCATGCATAGCCGGCACTCTGCATCTTGTGCAAGTCCGATTTTATGCATGTGGTATTTGAGTTTGCAGTGGCCAGTAAGCAAACCTACTATAACTCTGAGATGCGCTCTGCTGAGTTCTAGCAGTTTGTCAGAGTCCTGTTTTTTCCTTGTACAAGCAATAAATGCTTTGGAATGGGCTAGGCCCGGTAGACTACGCCAGTACTCGAGTCTTTTATTGTCTGCCCAAGCTGTTATGACATTCTTGGCAGTGCTATATGCTAAACCGATTACCGGTTCTGGTCCAGTGAACGTTGTTTCGGCCCCCCCTTTTGCTAGGGTGTCCGCTATTTCGTTTCCTTCTAGGCCTGTGTGACCTGGTATCCAGACTAGGGTAACGTTGTTGCGTTGCGCCAGTCGGTTTAAGGTGTCTCTGCAGTTCCATACTGCCCTAGATTTAAAGCAGTTGGATTCAAGCGCTTTAAGTGCTGCTTGACTAACTGAAAATATTTTTATTGTTTTTCGTGTGTGGAGCCGATTTTCCAGCTCCCTGGCACACATTTCAATGGCATATACCTCTGCCTGAAATATCGTAGCTAGTTTGCCCATACTGAACGAGCGTTTCACTACTGGGTTCATCCCATATATTCCGGCTCCGACGCCTTCCTGAGTTTTGGAACCATCGGTGAACCAACGTTCATTTGCCCTACATAGGTTGGTTTCATTCCGGACCCAGTCTTCTCTTTCGGGAAAGACCACAGTGTATGACGTGTGAAGGTTGATGGTTTTAGGCATGATGTCTGAGGGCATTCCTAGAATGTTGTGAGCTATTATGCCCTCCAGCATGCCGCTGCCTCTCATGACACATGCCTGCGGTAGACTAATGGCCGCTTGATAAAGTCTGTATGTTGCCCATCTTGCCTCTCTCTCCAGAACTATGTGGAGAGGAAGTAATCCAAGGAGGACTTCCATTGCTGCCGTTGGCGTGGAGCGAATGCTTCCAGTAATCGCCAGGCACGCTTGTCTCTGTAGTCCGTTAAGTTTAGCAATGGCCATTTTTTTATGTCCCTTGCTCCACCAGACTATAGAGCCATACGTTATCATTGGACGTATGACGGTCACGTACAACCAGTATACGTGTTTTGGTGACATGCCCCATGTTTTGCCACATATTCTGCGGCATGTCCATAATGAAAGGCTAGCCTTCCGGATAGTCTTTTCCAGGTGCGAGTTCCAATTAAGTTTTTTATCCAGGGTTATTCCTAGATATTTTGCTTCACTCGCAAAAGGAATTGTTACACCATTGATGGAAGGAGGTATTAAATGTTCCAGCTTCCTTTTCCTGGTGAATGGCACTATGACCATTTTTGGGGGTTGATGGACATTTCCTCCCTCTCACACCATTTATATATGGTATCCAATATATCCTGAAGGACGTAGGAGATCGTCTCTTCGGATTTATCGTTTATTACTAGGACCAGATCGTCAGCATATGCTTGCTTGTGAAGTAGGCTTTGGAAACAAATTTCGTACTTAGCATTGTTTGATAGTTGAATACGCAGTTCAATACGTTTGAATCAAAAAAACGTAATAATTTTATCGTTACAAGAAAAAATTGAGATTGTTTCAATGTGTGGAGAAAGTACACCCCATCGACAAGTCGCTGAGGATTTTAATATACGACACCCAGGAAAAGACATAAAAAAAATGTACACAGAAGAACTATGTTATGTATTGGAAAAGAAGGGTGACAAACAGAAATGTAAAGTTGCGAGAGACTCAAAAATTCTTTCTCATAATTTGTGTTTTTTTATTAAATAAGTTTACATTGTTTTGTTTGACTTTACACTCTAGAACTCTCAATTGAGTGAGGTTGACAATATTTTTTTTGTAAGTTTGTTTAAATACATTTGATTTTTATCATAGATTACCCATTTCTTTTGTCTCCATAGCCTACTTCACAAAATTGATGAAAGTTTCATAGCCAGGAGAGTAAGTATTTAATTTGAGATTTGTACCGTGAAAAGTCGTAAACTTTGGTTAGATGCGTAAAGAAGTTTTATGATATTTTGAATTATGACTTTTGTATAATTTTAATGCTGAAAAAATCCACTTAAATGAATTATTATCCTACATGCTTGAAGATACATTAACTTTGCATCAAACATAACAGAAATGTTAACCAATAATTCTCATTTTCTTGAGAAAAACATATTTTTGTTGATGATTTGTGATTGAAAGTTAATCGCACATTGGAGCTAATGATTTAAGATAGTTTTGTCGAAGTTACGAATTTTTTAATGTTCCAGAAATTTTGTAATTATCAAAAAAATGGAAAAAAGTGAAAGTTGCAATAGAATGTTCAAATCCGAAATGTAGATGTATAATCAAAAAAGAAACAACTTTTTTCTCTAAAATTTTTTGAAATTCGAATAAATAAGATTATTTTCAGCGATTAATTTGAAAAAAAAAATAATTTTGACAGGTAGCGAAAGTCACGTGACCACATACGAGTGAGTCATTTTTCATATTTTTAGGAGCACAACTCAACGCCCAAGTCGAATTTCATAATAAATTATTAATAAAAGTTTTTCCCATATGATGCGAACTTTATGAAGGACACTGTATATTGAAACCATTGGTTCATATAATCCTTAGCCTACCGAAATTCCAATATACCGCACCAATGGAAAGAATCTAGAGTCACCCCCGTTTTTAAATCTGGAAATCGAAATGAAATGAATAATTATCGTCCTATCTCTGTTATCAATAATCTCTCAAAAATTTTTGAACAGTCATTTAAAAAAAGACTCCTTGAATTTTTCAATAGATATCATGTACTAACTGAACGACAATTTGGTTTCGTCAACAACTCCAGCACGGAAAATGCCATAATAGATTTCATAGCTCAGACAGTGGAAACCCTAGATAAATCATCAAAGTGCCTGGCGGTATTCATTGTTTTTGCAAAGGCATTTGATACCGTCTCACATGAGATTCTGTTGAACAAACTCTCTACATACGGAATTCGAGGCCATGCAGGATTATTTATCACAACGTACACAAAAAGTTGAAATCGGGGATCAACTCAGCGGGCCATTAAAAATATCTGTTGGTGTACCACAGGGGACTTTTCTGATGGCCCGAGAAAGTGGTACGGTACGATACAATGGGCATCTGCCTACGTGTCATCGGGTCAGCCTTGGGTGGCTGGACGAGCCTACCACGCACGAGGTGGAGTGTTTAGTGGGTATACCTGAGGGGGATTCAATTCTGACTCAGGGGACTCCCACACTACCTTATGGGATGTGCGTGTCAGGCCGGATAAGGTGCCCATAAAGGGTTTCAACCACCTTGTGAGAAAAAAAAAAAAAACCACAGGGGACCGTTTTGGGACCAATTCTGTTCCTTCTGTTCCTATGCATCAACGCTATATCCCAAATACAAAATTACAATAGCCATGTTATTTGTTACGCGAATGATGCTGCTCTAATATTCAGAGATGAGAGTTAGCATAATATTTTTAATCAGGCTGAGGTAGACCTACAAAAATTGCAAGCCTGGTTCAATAATAACCTGCTAAGTTTAAATATAGAAAAGACAAAATTCATGTGCTTCTCTCTGAACTCAGATGATCAACCGCTTATGAACAATCTCAGAATACACAAGCCCACCTTCGCTAAGAATATAGAATGCAACTGCTCAACAATTTAAAAAACAACGTCCATAAAATATCTCGGCGTAGTTATTGATCAACATCTGAGATGGTATTAACACACTGCCCAAGATATGAAAAGAATGAGATTCCCCATGTTCAAATTCTACACCCTTAGAGATATACTCTCTCAAAAAAATACATTAGTTTTATATAACTCATTGGCAGAGTCCATATTCAGATATTGTATTGTTGTATGGGGAGGCGCATTCAATAATGCTATCAATTAATTACAAACAACTCAAAACTCATTACTAAAAATTATATTCAGAAGAGATAGACTTTTCGCAACGGAGCAACTATAGAGAGAAACTAAAATATTCAACATTAGATCCCTATACAGCTACCAATGTTTGATATGGATGTTCTCTAACATCCATAATTTCAACTATAACAGTCTCAAAATAACAAAATCCGTCGAAAATTTACTATCAAAATTCCACTATTCAAAAAAAGTCATTCGCAAATCTTCGTTTTTTTTTCGGACCTACACTGTACAATCTTCTTCCAATGCACCTGAAGAAAATTAAGAAAGTAAGTAAATTCAAAACCACCCTTAAGCTATACATACTAGAGAACCCGACGACATTTAAAATATTTTGAAAATAAAAAGTATCCAAAGACTCGCCCCATAATCCAGCATAGCTGATCGCTGTCCCTTCCTTCCCATTTTGTTTTGTTTTTCAGTATAAGAATTTTCCGTTATTTTTTTTAACTTCCATTTTCATCTCCATTCTCATAGTTATACTCAACTACTGCTGTTATTTGATATATGTCATTATATATATTGTATTCACCAAGGATTACTTTGTGTATTATTAGAAATTCTACTTATTCTTCCGACTTTCGTTTTGTATATTTTTAAGTAAATGAATAATTAGATAACTTCGAAATTGCTTTACCAGCCAACTGAACTGTAATAACTGTTTTTGTTGAAATAAATTTAATATGAAAATTTGATTTGAAACCTGGGGCTTTCGAAAAATTAGTTTAATTTTTAAAAGTTCCCCATTTACTCTGCCGGTACAGGATGTAGGTCCAACCATCCACATGGGCCATGATGGCTGTGCTGGTAGAGCGTTCGCCTCTGGAGCAAATGCTCGAGGGTTCGAATCTCCGAATGGTCATGGGTCTCGTGCATGGCATCACACGTTAAACGGTAAGGGCTGCGTCTTCCCTGGCGCACACAAGTTTCTCGAAGACTTCTGAGGGTTGCGCGTAGGGGTGAAATCGGTTGAAGGAAATAATAATTATAACAATAACAAAAAAAAGTGATCATACCAACTACACAGAAAACGATTCTATCAAACTTCATTTAAATATCACAGAAGTGTCTTCAAGTGAATTTACAAGCTGAATACAAATTTTAATACAAACTTTGTAATCATTAATGAGAACAACAGTTTCCAGGTAGGTACTAATCATGATCAGCAAGAGTATAAACCCCCCACTAAATCTGTATTGATACAATGACTCTGAAGATCAAAATTCCTGATGTTTCTACTTCTAATAAAATAAATTCATCAATAGTGAATCATTCAAATGAAGTTGGTCGTTAAGAAGTATGCTTGAATTTTTGAGTTTATCAACCTCTAATGATTTCAAATGGTTCAGCTTCAATCCTATACCAAGACAATTTGGTTTGAGTAGTAGTATTAAGTGTACTCTTACTCCTCCAACCACCCACAGTATAATGGTCTCACTGAGGAAAACGTAGCAACAATGAATTAAAACAAGTAGAAGAAAATTCGAGAATAATTAAAAACTTATCTATCATTGCAGCAGCAACTGGACACTTTTCTTTTTTCATTCAGAATTAATCCAAACTCGTTACTGGATTGAAGCCATCAGGGTTGATTTTGAAGTTCCTACAATAAATTTTTGCTTGTAAATCCGGAATTTTTGAGGGGGGGAGAGACTAGTCAATCGAAAGTAAGAAAATTAGTTAGTGGAAGGTCAAAAAGTATTTTTTCAGGATATGGAAAACTTTTATAGGAACTTTTTGTAGATCTCTCAAGCACCTGAGCTACTGAGTTTCTGTTTTTCTGTACCAAATGTGTTATAATTATTGCTAAGTGAATTTTGTAATATTATCTCTTGTGTCGAATGAATTTAATCAATTTCATTTTCATACTTCAAATTGTCACCCAGTATGAAGGAAAGTTCATGTATTCAATTACACTTGTTTCAAAAAAGATGAAGCTCTTATTTGTTATTCGATAGATTTTCCACAATTTATTCCTGAAATTGTATACTTGCACAGACCTCAAAAATCATAAAATCATCAATATCTCATAAACAGTAGGAGATAGGTATAGGACAGTCGATGAAACTTATCGAAACTGGTTAGTTGGATTCGAAAATATATCTTCAAAATGTATTGAATGGATCAAATCGAATCATGAACCTGCATCGTTGGAGATAGAAACGAAAAAATCCCGTAAAAAGTTTCAGGATTTTCATATCCCAAAAAATTACTGACAAGTACTTACGACAGAGGGACGGAGCTACAGACAGACCGACAGATTTTGTTTCCTGGAGAACCATAGTGTACCATTCCCACTGAAATATTATAATTTCATTTCAGTGATCCTTCCCTATAAAGTTATGTATGGTAATTTCAACCAAAATTCAGTACTTTCCTATTCCAAATTCAAGTACCCAATAACTTCAATAGGATGATTCCACAGGTGAATGTCCACAGATATCTATGATATGTACGGAGATTCAATTAATAAATACTGATGGATTATACAAACATCTCATACCATTATACAAACATCTCAGGAATTAGTAAAGAACTTAAAAAACTCAAATGCCAGTGCCATGATGAAATTTCAAATAACCTCCTGAAAAAATGTGCCAATGAATTGTGCAGGCCCTTAAAATATATTATAAATCTGTCTACCGAACATGGAGTTTTCCCGGAATTGTTGAAAAAGGCATTGGTATTTCCGGTTTTCAAAAAAGGGGATAGAAATCTCTATGAAAATTATAGAGGAATCAGCTTACTCCCCAGTATATCCAAGCTTTTTGAACTCAACATAAAAAATAAGTTAATGTCGTTTTTTCAGCTAATCAGCTCCTCTCTAAAAATCAACACGGTTTCACTAAGCATAAAAGCACAGAAACAGCACTGTATGAATTCAATGAGCATGTGATAAATGCACTCGATGGCAAATTACATATTTGTGGACTCTTTATAGAATTTTCAAGAGCTTTTGACTGAGTTAGTCATAAGCTATTACTAGATAAATTAGAAAGATATGGAATAAGAGGAGTCTCCTTATCATTACTGAAATCCTATTTAGAAGGCAGAACCCAAAAAGTTATTGTTGGAAATACTAGTAGTAAGTCAGTGACCATCAAGCAGGGTGTCCCTCAGGGTTCAATACTAGGACCATTACTATTTTTGATATATGCAAATGACTTGATGAAATATTTTCACAATTTCTCCTCAATTAATGTAGTGGCGTATGCGGATGACGCAAATTTCTTCGTTGAGGATCAGAATATATCAGTAGTCAAAGAAAAAACCGAGACTTTATATGAACAAATTCGAATATGGGCAAATAAAAATCAGTTGACACTTAACATATCTAAAACGTCGTTGATAAAATTCACAATTGGTAATATTTCAGAGAACTTTGGTATCTATGAAAATGAGGAACTGCAAGTTAAATCTAGTGAAACTGCTAAGATGTTAGGATTTATGTTTGACTACAAACTCACATGGACCCCTCACATTGAAACACTCTGTAATAAATTGAGGAGAAATTGTTATGCTCTGAGATTTATGGTCAATTTCTGCAGTAAGAGGATACTACTGAATTTATATTATGCAACCATAAATTGTCACTTGCGATACGGAATTCTGAATTGGGGAACAGGGACAGCTGCTGAAAGAGTATTTATTCTGCAAAAAAATGCAGTAAGAATCATTTCCGATATCGGATGGAGAGAATCTTGTAGAGATGCATTCAAAGATCTTAAAATACTTACTCTCACGGGTCTCTATATTTATGAATTATGTATTTACGTATACAGAAACAAATCGAAATTTCTATCTCAGCAACATCAGTACTCCACGCGACTCGGAAATCAATTAATGCCAAATACACATAGAACTACTCTATACCAAAAAAGCTTTCTTTATCTTGGACCTAAACTTTTCAACAAGTTGGATGTTATGACAAAAAATGCTCCAAATTTACAAATTTTCAAAGCAAGATTAAAGAATGCCTTATTGGAAAAAAATTGCTACACACTAGATGAATTTTAACTGATATTTTAAAAATGTTTAACTATACAAACCCACTGACATTTTCCTTGTTATTGTACTTACATAAAATAAGTTTTTTCTTTTTGATTTTGTATTTTTAAACAAGGAATGAATAAATATTATTATTATTATTATTATTACCATCCAACTAAAGTGCCCTGAAAAACTCCATGGAATAATATTCGGAAAACAATATGTTATTTCAGCGTCCTTGTTGTATCAGAACTATGAAAAACAAATAAAAACCGAAAGGAAATGAAAGTGTCACCTGATAACGCAGCTTAAAATTTATAGCAAGAGTGATAGCGACCTTTTTGCTGTGTTACAAAAACGCCTTAAAATGTGTTTGGCAAACAATTTGAGTCTGGCTATCGCAAAAAGGGACTTTCATTGACGTGGACATATTGAACTCCAAGGTAATGTGGAGTCGAGGCTGAATCGTGTTTGGGTCTAGACTAAGGATATTTAGAAATGCGGTGGTAGTTATAGAAATTGTGAAATTTGTTGAAGATGTATACACCTAAATATTCAATCAAGAAAGGTGTTCGTATAGGTATTGAAATAATCAGGTTTCTTGTGTCAAATCGGAATGTAATTTCATTAATTTGAACTCAAGTAGGTGTTCAATTTCGAAGGTGTATTATGATACAAGTGGAAAGTGGAACTTTAAAGCCAACGCAATGAGTTTGAGGCCACAGCGCGAAGCTAATGCTACTCAAGACTAGAGCATAATGTTTTTTGATATTTTATTTGGTACGTATGAAATGAGTTCTTCGAAAGTTGAGTTCCTATTGACTGATGGAAAGAAATGCCAAAGTATTAAATTTTTTATCATTTCAACTTTCCGATTACCAATCGTAGTCATATGATTACTATCTTTGCACTCCATATCATATCCTTCTGCATTTGGCTTGAATACACTAGCAGTACAGCATTGAAAAATAATTTGAATGCACCAATACCTATATATCATTTATTATATTTAATTTCTATATATTATTTCTCTGTATCAATAACTATGTTAAATATTGTTGACTTTGTGCACCAAAATTGTTTTATCTTCAATGTTATAAATGAAAATTAAATATAGAATGCATTTTTTTTAATCTGGTTTTTAATACTTCATTTTATTTAACAGAAAATGATTGCTGGGCCTTTAACATTCACCTGTTACTTTCTGCTTCATCTGTCTTTTTTCCAGCTCAGCTAGCAGGTACCAATAAAAAAAAATCTGCTTTTTCTCAGGTGCATTCCAGAAATTGTGCGCTGTTATTACATTTTTGTGAGCAAATAAATAAAAAACATCTATTTCTGTCTATTTGTCTTTCTGTTTGTCTGTATGTCTCTCTGACTTTCCGTGTTTCTGCATTTTTGTCTTTTTGCCTTTCTGTCTTTCGTACTTACTTCCTGTTTTTTCGTTTTTTTATCTGCCTTTCTCACTTCTTTCTGTGTTTCTGCCTTTCTTCTCCCCGTCTTTCTGTCTTTTTGCTTGTATGACTTTCTGTCCTTCTATCTTCCTGTCTTTCATGTTTTATGACTTTCTGTCTTTATATACTTCTGAATTGTTTGTATATATTTCCAATAATAAGGACAAATTCTTCTCAAATTCAGATGTTCATGATGTGAACACCAAACAAAAATTTAATTTTCATATTCCGTACTGTAAGTAAAAATTTTCATGAGAGTAGCCATCTTTGATGGGACAAATATTATTCAATTCATTAGAGAGTTGAAAAAAAAATTATTCAAGAATGTATTTATAATTTGGTGGAATTTTTCAATGTGTAACGTAAATTTCTTTATCCGAGTGTGTGAAACTTTTTTTACTATATAATAAATTTTTTAGCTTTTTTGTATTTATCTATATTTATAATCTATGTAAGTGTTCTTGAGCATTTTTTTGTAATTATGTGTAATATTTGACGGTTTGAAGGTTATTATTATTATGTCTTTCTGTATCTGTGTCATTCTGTCTACATATGTTTCTGTGTTTCTGTTTTTCTTTCTTTCTGTCTTTCTGTCTTTCTGTCTTTCTGTCTTTCTGTATTTCTGTCTTTCTATCTTTCCATCCACCACTCTGGAGACTAGATATGGAAGGCAAAAAAATTCGAAAAAACTCCGTAATCCGTAAAAATATTAAAAGATGTAGGGCCTTCGAAAATTATAATTGTAAATTAAAGACTTCAAAAACAAAAGCTTGGTTTTTAAGAGCATTATTATGTCCATTTTAGTACTTTTGTAGAGAAAAATCTCTCTTTATGTGTGCTGCTGATTTCCATTTGATCATACGATTTTCATTCATAAATTTTCACAGGGTACCCTTCAGTAAATTGAAAAATCCATCACTCAGTTTTGATATGCCGACCAAAACCCATACATATTGTATACCAATAAACCGTCTCAAATCTCTTCTGAAGAGCGGTCCTAATACTCCTAGCGAGAAAAGCAAACAACCGAAATCCCGATCCTGCCTTCCCGAGTGCTCCTTTTCGTCATATTCGGAATTCACGCCCTTTGAATTTTGGGCTCGACATTTTTCATATTCATGAGCTTATTTACAATTTACATTAGCGTATGTATGACATGCTTTTCCAGTCATGAATTCTGAAATATAAACCGCGGCATCAGTCTGCGGAAAATGCTGGAAAGCGACACACAACGTTTTGCCTAATTGGGGCGTGGTAAACTATGTTGATGGAGTTGAGATGAGTTGATACGACGTTTTGCGTGCGAAAAAGCGTATTAATGACTTTTATGGCGGAACTTGACAGGTGAAAGGTTGATGCGAGATTTATGGACCGGAGAATTAGATGAATAATATTCTGTCACGCAATTTTTTCAACAAAAAAAAAAACGGTCATAATGACAATTTATTCATTTTGCATGGAATTCGTTAAGTGAAGGATCAACAATGGTCCATTTATGTTACTCCTAAAATAGCCGAATAAAAGTGAAGTTTCGCTATTTTTAGATTAAACACAACAAAGAATGTGTCTCCGAAACCACCCCTGATACTTACTGTAGTGAATTTTCTCGTTTTGCTGTAAAATCAATGATCGCACAGAAAATTGTGAACCCACAGTAATAAAATCATAAGATTTTGTAAAGAGATGTTTGATGGATCATTATATTTTATTCAATGTGATTTAAAATAGGGTAGAAACGAACACAGGTCGTCTCCTGAAGGATTTGTATTTATTTGTCCAACACACGACAGTTGATTTCATTGAAAATATAAACAGGATGTTCATAAAGTCAGTTGTGGAATCATCTGCGACTGAAAGTTGAAATTTAGTCGCTATTTTCCATCGTACAAGATAACCTCTCTGTGAAGGGATTCATGTTTTAAAGAGAAACATTCTCAATTGAAAATTGAATCAATACATGACTTCTCTGGAAATGGAAAAAACCCTACGATAAAATTGAAGTTACTTTTTTGTAATATCTAACAAAAAACAACTACTTCCCCGGCTAAAGCCATGCTGGACATTGAACTACATCTGATAGATATTGAGAAAGACCCTATATAACTTGAGAGAAAAAATCTGAAAGTGAAAATTTGCATTTTCATTCAGATTGTTGATTATAGTTAGGGAGGCGAGGTAGCTAAATGGCGTAATTCAACGGCGCCGTCGAGACCTATCACAATCGAAAGATAAAATAATTTCGAAAAGAAAAGCTCGTATGGTAAAAACCATTTTAGCGGTGGGTTTCGCGTGTACGGTTTTTCAAAAATGTTAAAAAAAACCGTTACTTGGGCATTCTCGAGCGCGTCAGATATTCATACTACGTATGCCCCAAGTGCCTCTGATAACAACGGTATACTAATCTGCCGGTTTGCGTGGTGGGGGTAGGCATATAAAGTAGTCAAAAATGCAAAAAAAAAAAATTACCCGAGCGCGTCAGATTTTCGGAAGGGGTGTTAAGTAGGACCCAAGGAAGCTCCCTTTAAAAAAACTGACGATTTCGGCGTGACCATAAATTACAATGAATTTTTGAAAATGCAAAAAAAAAAGTTTTTTTGAAATACTCGAGCGCGTCAGATTTTTATAGGGGAGGTTTATCTCGGTATCCTGAAAGCATATTTTCTTAATCTGACAAAAATGTTGGTGGGTTCTCTTAATCTGACCGGAAAGGTTTTTTGGTTTCTTTTTTTCTTTTCTTTCTCCTTGATAAAACGGGGAATTTAAGAATGACAAAGCGATAGTTATAACCAACGTAAATGAAGATGAAATGTAGTACGAATTGTGTTATTTATTGTTTGCTCAGTCTGTATTACATGTTTATGGCAAATTCCTCTTTTTCGCTTTAATTTTTCACTTCGTTTTGCTTACGGTACGTTCAAAAAACAATTTGAGGATCAACAGGCTATTGAATAATATACATACATGAAACTGTACATGTTAATAATACTTTTGTATACAGATACGCGTAACTTTTTCCGAGTCCACGAAAATTATCGAGAAGCTTTAGAAAAAAAAAAATTTTTGAGATATAATAAAAGTCACATAATTTAATCATCGTTATTTCATATCCATTTTTTTTAACACCCTCAGTTTTCGAGATATACTCAAAAAACCGGGAGTTTGAGTTTTTATGATGATTCAAGTCAAAAAGTTTTAACTTTGGACAAAAATGTAAAGAGACCTTTTTTGTGTAAAATGAAATTACCTTTTTTGTTTATTTAAAGTTTTTTTTTGGAAAATGTATCGTTCGCGACTTATATGCCGCAACGCGTTTTTCGGAAGACGAAATGGCTCCTCCACACTTCCGGTCACGCGGAAACCGGCAGATTTTGTATTTTTAGTAAGTTTTAGATCATATTCTTCAAAAAAAAAAAAAAAAACGCGCTCGAGAATGCCGGATTAACGTTTTTTTTTACAAGTTCGCGTCCCTATAACTCGGTGGCGTCAATCACTTATCGTCAGATTAGTTAAATTTAGTCTTAAAACACTAAAATCAACCCCCAATATCTTAATCTGACGCGCTCGAGTATTTCAGACTATCGATTTTTTTTACTATCCTAGGCGCGCGTCACTACATATAGAGCTAAATACTTTACAAGGCTGTTCTATTAGGTCCAAGGTATCTCTCATATCTTAAACTGCCACGCTCGAGTATTACCGAAAATTCCCCTATTCGCCTCCCTAACTATTATTATTATATTTCCAGTTTCCATTGGAGATTCTTATCTGTGAATGAGATAAGGAAGAATGTTATTCAGAAGAAGATTTTAACAATTTTTTTAAGTATCACTCACAGAAAATCGCTCATTCCATTGATGCGTGAATTGCATGACAGGTTTTGTGTCAGAAAAATATCTTCAAAGTTTCACCGCACTAGAAATAGTCCAACAATTCCTCATTACAGTATGAAATTGCCTCTGAAGAGTATGTTTTCCAGTTCTTTCCATCTTCCTGATGATCTAAGAAGACTGAAATAGATTTTTGTCGACCAAAATGTATTGGAGGCTTAGCGAAAGAGATGCAATTCACGCATCAATGGAATGAGCGATTTTCTGTGAGTGATCCTTCTGAATGACATTCTCCCTCATAATAATAATAATAATAATAATAATAATAATAATAATAATAATAATAATAATAATAATAATAATAATAATAATAATAATAATAATAATAATAATAATAATAATAATAATAATAATAATAATAATAATAATAATAATAATAATAATAATAATAATAATAATAATAATAATAATATAATACTTTATTCATCTTTAGGATCACAATAGTGATATAAGACAAGTCAAAAGTACAGAGGCCATAAATGAGTGGGACATTTACATCACATCAACATGTTAAAATTATTTGGGGTATTATCGAGACATATATTCATCTAGATTATAGAAACAACCTTCAACAAGAAACATCCTCAGTTTTCTTTTGAACGTATTAACATTATTTTCATTTTTTATAATTATCGGTAGATTGTTATAAAACTCAATTCCCATATAATTGGAGTTTTTCTCATACAATTTAGAGGTATGCTTTGGTATCTGTAGCATATCACCGTGTCTAGTGAGGTAATCGTGGTTATCACAATTCTTAGAAAATCTACTGATATTTTTTCTCACATAGAGAACACAGTGGTATATATAGATCGAGTAGAGTGTCATGATATCATTTTGTAAGAAGTAAGGCCTACATGTTTCAGAAGGTTTCAAGTTGAAAATCAGTCTCATAATTCTCTTTTGAGAGATAAAAATTCGGTTTACATTAGTGGCACAACCCCATAAAATTATATTATATGATAAGTGGGAATACACAATTGCATAATATGCATTCATTAGTTGATGTAGACTTAGTACGTTTTTTAGTTGAAGAAGTGCATAGTAACCACTATTGATTTTTTTACAAACATGATCAATATGGAGTTTCCAAGTGATGTAGGTGCCTAAGAATTTTGTTGCGTCAGACTTTTCAATAAGATTGCCATTTACATTGACATGAATTGGAAAATCGATTTTCAACCTCGAGTGGAAAAGCATGAATACAGTTTTATTTGGGTTTACAATCATAAGGTTTCCCAAGTAGCACACCTATATTGGTACAATATTGTTACAATATTGTGAACATATTGGCAAAATATTGGAAATGCAATATTGGCGAGAAAAAAAATGTGAACATTCGGCGATATTGGTCGAATATTACTTGAATAATATTGGCGAAATATTCTCGAAGCAATATTGGCCACAAAATATTCAGCAATATTGGTACAATATCGCTGGTACAATATTGGCAAGTTGTTCAAAAGTTATATTGTCGAGAAATAAAATGTGAAAATTTAGCGATATCGGTCAAATATTGTTTAAACATTTGGAAAATGATATTGGTGAAATATTCTTGAGGCAATAATGGCCTCAAAACATTCAGCGATATAGGTACAATATCATTAGGATATACTAGTAGAAGTGAATTATTAAATGTTTAATAACTCGGAACTTTTACAATGACAGTTCTTCAGTTAATCAAGTCAGAAGACAGCAGAGTCTGCCTTTTGATCGCCAAAACCACTGTAGTATGAGTTGTCTTGAAAATAAGTTTTCGAAGTATTTAATATGTTTTCATAGGTTTAAGAATACGTTCTATATGTAGAGCCACCTAGCGGTTTTTATTCAAGTTTCATCATAATATATTTCAATATGGATTCTAACAATATGAGGACAATATGATTTTAACGATATTGGTAAATATTATTGAACCAATATTGACTCAATATTAGATAATTCGATTCTTTGAATATTGGCAAAATAATATTCAACTAATGTGCATTCAAACTTGGATATACAATATAGTTTTTTATTCCTAGAATCGATATGAGACGAATATTGGGACTGCAATACTAATTCTAGATGTTGGAAACAATATGAGGACAATATTGTTATATCGATATTGGTGAATATCATGCAACCAATATTGACCCAACATGAGTTGATACAATTTGTTGAATATAGTTGAAATAATATTCAACCAATATGTTATTAAACTTGGATTTACAATATAGTTTTTTATCCGTAGAATCGATATGAGTGGAATATTGGGATTGCAATATTTATTCTACATATTGAAAACAATATGTGGACAATATTGTTTTATTGATATTGGTATGAATTATTCAACCAATATTGGCCCAATATCATATCTAACAATCTACATTCAGAATATGTTGAACAATATTCTACCAATATTTTTAATATAATATTGTTTTATCAATATTCAACCCATATTGGACCAATATTATTTTTTCATTTACAATATATCTATATTGGCCCAATATGAAACCAAGATTCAGCCAATATGATGTGCTACCTGGGTTTTGGAGCACCAGTTTGTGAATTCCAATGATACAGTACTGAGTTTTTCTTCCATACCCTCAGGCTTTTCAGCGTTCACAGCAAAAGAACAGTCATCAGCAAATATAACAGTACATTCTGTGCTCATGTATGCAGGCATGTCATTTATAAATAACAGGAAAATCAATGGGCCAAGTATGGAACCTTGGGGGACTCCTAGGTCAATATCATAAAAACTTGATCGCTCATTTGCAACTTTCACATATATTTGTCTGTTTTCAAGATAGGACATTAGCCAGGCTAAGAAATTATCTCTAAAGCCCAGATTGTATAATTTTTCTTTCATAATGTAAAGATTCAAGGTGTCGAATGCTTTCGATAGATCGAAGAAGAGTGCTCCAACATACCTTTTCTTCTCGATATTTGTATAAACATACTCAAAAAAGTCACAGGAAGCACTCTCCGTAGATCTACCCGGACAGAATCCATTCTGGTGTTTTGTGATCATATCATATTTCGATAGAAATAATAGAATTTTATTGTAAACAATTTTTTCTATTACTTTGCTCTTTACTGGTGGTACAGTAATGGGTCTATAGTTCTGGATATCAGTGGAGTCTTTGCCTTTGTACACGGGAGTAACAGTGCCAATTTTTAAATCTTTTGGAAAATCCCCAAGATGAACTGACAAATTTATTATATGACTCAGTGGTTCTGCAATAAACATGCCAATTGTTTTTATAATTTCTGTTGTCAAGCAATCTATTCCTACTGAGTTTGTATTTTTTAAACTATTAATAGCCGCAATGACATCATTTTGTTCAACAGCGGTCCAGTAGAAAGTGTTACAAGAGAGAATCGAGTGAGTAATATTTTCAATGGTGTTCCCTCCAAATTGGGATTGAATGGCTGATCTAGGATTTGATGAAAAATATTTTCCAAAAGCATCAGATATTATTTTTTCATTCTTAATCATTTCGTTCTCCATTTTCAGCTCTATATTTTTTGAATTTTTTATTTTCCCCGTTGTTTTTCTCACAAGTTTCCATACTTCCCTGGGTTTCTCTGTTATTGACCTGTTATCTATAGATTTCTGAAAAAATGCTTTTTTTGATTTTGATATCTCTTGAGTATACATTTTTTATACCCGCCTGTATTCATTTATATACTCCCCACAATCGAAAGTTTTCATGATCCAGTGCATGTCTTTCAGTTGATTACCCATCAGAACAATCTCATCAGTAATCCATGCAACGTTATGTTTTGATTTCGCATCGTCAAACACAGTTTTTGTAACCAAGGGACAGAATAGGTCTATACCATAAGTAATAATATCTAAAAAAGTTTTGTATACATTATTTACATTATTATAACTATCATATATATCTGAGAAATTTTCGCCAGAAAAATAATGAATCAGTTGATGTACAGTAAGATCATTTATGTTTCTATATTTTATTATTTTTTGCATGTTATGTGTGTGTGTAGTATTTTCTCATTCATAGATAAGAATCTCCAATGGAAACTGGACATATAATAAATAATCAACTATCTGAATGAAAATGCAAGTTATATAGGGTCTTTCTCAAAATCTATCAGATGTAGTTCAGCGTGGCTTTAGCCGGGAAAGTAGTTGTTTTCTGTTAGGTATTACAAAAAAGTAACTTCAATTTTATAGTAGGGCTTTTTCCTTTTCCAGAGCAGTCATGTATTGATTCAATTTTCAATTGAGAATGTTTCTCTTTGAAACATGACAGTTGTTATGACTGTCATTAGGTTGAGTGGAAGAACAAGTTTCGTGGGCGCTCTGTCCACGAAAATTGAACTTCGCCTTTCATTTTCAATCACTATTTATAAGACTATTGTGAAAGTTTATAATTTCATTTCCGATTGAAAATAATAAAGACGTTTATTATTTTTATTATTATAATTATTATTATTATTATTATTATTATTTTTTTTTTCTCCCTAGGAGTATACCAGTCAGGCCCTGTCTCCGGTGCTCCGACCCATCCGGAGGGCGCGCTGGTGTCGTTAACCCCAATAACCACTCCCTACGTCCGTAGGGTGAGTGATTATTGGGTCCGAGAATCGTGTGCCCTGAGTAGACGGAGCGAACCAAGTATAACGGCCTTCTGCATTCTTGCTGCTCAGATTTCTGCCATATTACGGCAAGCCGGTATTATCTTCAAGTTAGAGAGCAGTGTGTCCATCATTCCACCAAGGACTCCTATAATCATAACCACCATTTTGACAGAATGGTCCGGATATAACCTGCGGAGTTAGTCCGTTTTTCCTCCTCTTTTCGAACGATATTCATTTCGCCTGGAGCGGAAAACTCCATGACGAATATCGTTCTACTTTGGTGGTCGAGGAGGACAACATCAGGCTTATTGGCTAGTAATTGCCTGAGGGTGGGGAATGAGTAGTTCCAATAGATTCGGCATCTCTCATTCTCCACCACGGACTCAATATCCCCCGGAGCATAAGGCAACACAGGTGTCTCGTCTATACCGTACGAGTGTCGTAGGTGGTAGTACAACACTCGTAGCGCCGCGTTATGCCTGTGGATATAGGCTGAGACCGCATAAGATGGGCATGCTGATAGCAAATGCATTACGGTCTCAGGTGCCCCACGACTTGCCCTGCTTCGGGTGTCAGGGACGTCTATACCCATCACGCGACTACGGTAGACAAGGGTGTTGGAGACACCATCCTGGCAGGCCATTATGAATCCCTCGGTCTCCGACTTTAGCTCACTCGACCTGAAGAAGGCAAAGGTCAAGCTTTTGGATAAGCCAATGTCTTCGATGTTATGAAAGAAGACACCATGCATTGGCTTATCCTTATGTAGCTGTAGCAGGACCTCTGTCTCCGCAGCTTTTATGTGAGCTTTTTGCTGAACGGGTCCCAACTCGGTGACAGAGTTTGGGTTAGCCCGTTCAGTGTCGAAAACGAGACCGAGTTCATCGGCCGCACGGGTAGCTGCCTTAAAAAGGAATGCTCCAATCCCTGCTTTCTCATGGTCGCGGACCATGCAAAGAAGGGGATCTGAACTCCTGATGACTTTATTTTACACTTACATTGGATTGTTTCTTGAAATTTCCATGTCTAGTAGAAATGTTTAGGCTCTTATAGGTAGGTAAATACTTTGTGTACGAGGTAAACAGTTTTATCAACATTAATGGAAAGCCAACGACTATCGAACCATTCCATAATAATTTTTAAATCTAGTTCTGAAGAGGTTTTGATAAACATATACATTGTTTATGAGCGAATCAAAAAAAATTGTTAAATAGTTATTAATAAAAATTATGAATTTTAAGCAAAAAACAATTTCAAAAAAATTGTTTTTTGCTAAAAACATGCGTTTACTTTTTTTTATTTTTTAATTTTCAATTGTTAATAAAAAATGTAGAAAGTCAAAATTTTACAGTTTTTGCAACGGTTATCTATTTGTTAGCCTATCGAGAATAACTTCACAAAACCTAGAGTTCAGTTCAATAATTTTTGGGATTTTTATTCAACATTTAGTTTCATCGAAAATAGGATATTGGACGCCTGTGGTGTCACTCAGTGAGAACAAAAATAATTATACCCCTTCACCACACAAGTAATTTGATTCATAGATGTACATTTCGGTAACAAAGTTATCTTCATCAGTAGGGATTACTAAACTAACTGTAAATCGTCATACCAGTCTTATTTATATCACATAATTGATTACCAAGAAGTAATTTGTTCACTAAGAAGTGACCCTACCTGATGGACAAGTACAACCCCACCCAATAAACAATACAACAACGGCACTAAATTATTTCGTTACTGGAATCAAATCAAATAGTTTGGAATTTAATGGACCATTATTATTATTGAGCAAGTGTTTAGAGCCTCTTTTTCGAATAGCAATACTTTCATAACAATCTAATTTTCTGTAGTCATCAACAGGCTATATTAATTTTGAATTTTGTATATTAATTTTGTGATTAGATTCTAATAAAACACTTGATTTATTTTCTCGCGAATATTTAGCATGTGCCAAATGTTCGCGGAAACGAACATTCGTAGATCTTTTGGTTTGGCCATAATATACACTATCGCAGTTTAGATAGCTAATTTCATAGATTCCTAATCTCTCTAAAGTTGGAATTTTATCATTCGGATTACCTAGCAACATTTGGAGATTGTTCGTACTGCTACCCAGTTAACACAAAATGATCTCAGAGATGGTGGTGGGCTTCACTTTCATGTTTCAGATCACATCAGTGAATCGAAAAGTGACTTCCATTACTATCGCGAAAACATTTATTTGGTGCCTCGTTGGTCATTTCGAGACATCAAATTATGATGACAAATGTGAGTCGAAACTAGCCCAATGTGAGATTCTATATATACTGCGAAATCAAATGCACATCAAGATCATTTAACGTTACAATGTGAAATTAAATGAACTGGTACTTATTTGAAAATGCGCTTCACTTTCTGACTCTCTTATATGTCACAAACACTTCAAATTTAGAATTCTATAATGAATTCATAGGTATGATTTTGTAGGTTTTAATTGTGGCTAACAGTGTAACTCGCCTGTTACTCGTTCAGACTTCGAGAGTTTCATGTAAGTATTTCTGATTCATAATGAACAGAAACATGTAAAACAGCAATAATTGTGATGAACAGATTCATTTCAGAACTTCAATTTTCAAATTCGTTAAATATAATTTGCAGCATGCTAAATTCGATGTAATGTATAAATACACTGGCATGCAAAATTAACCGGACAAACAAAATTTTGTTCAAATTCAATCTTAAATAACTTTTTAACCATTTCATCAATTTCGATAATTTTTTGCCGAGTTGTAGGTACTTTCATTGTTATCATTCTCTACTATCGATTTTGCAGAAAGTTCTTAAAGATTTGTCGTTATACAGGTTATGATAAAAGGTGCACTTTACCCCAACATTTCTGAACACCCTGTAGAAAAATTTGACTACTGAATGATAGGTCTTCGTACGAGATTTTAAAGCCTGATCTTTCGTCAACAGTTCTTTTTTTGATTCATATCAATAACTGCATTATTAAAGAAAAAACGTATTTTTAAAGAAAACCATGCGATTCGTAACCATAAACAAGCGATTTTTTTAAGTTGGCTTTGCTTGTTATGACAAGTTTCAATTAAGCATTTTTTATGGCTTGTCAAAAAGATTTTTGCTAAGCAGTAGTCAACAATTATTCACAGATTTATTTGCTTTATAGTGTATGTTAAGGTGGTTGTGTCTCTAGGTGATTTGTGTTTCGGAGGTATACCGCTAACGAGAAAGTTTTAAAAAAATGAGACCGGAACAAGTAGCGCAAGATGATGGTCGTGTCATTCGATATATCGCAGATAGACTTGCTGTTCCACGCAGTACAGTATCCGATGCGATAGAAAGATTCAGAGAAACTGGTTCGTACTTAAGAAGACCTGGGCAGGGAAGACGGAAAGCAACAAACGCAGTTGAAGATCGGTTTTTGAGACTCCAAGTGTCTCTAGGTGATTTGTGTTTCGGAGGTATACCGCTAACGAGAAAGTTTTAAAAAAATGAGACCGGAACAAGTAGCGCAAGATGATGGTCGTGTCATTCGATATATCGCAGATAGACTTGCTGTTCCACGCAGTACAGTATCCGATGCGATAGAAAGATTCAGAGAAACTGGTTCGTACTTAAGAAGACCTGGGCAGGGAAGACGGAAAGCAACAAACGCAGTTGAAGATCGGTTTTTGAGACTCCAAGTTCTTCGAGAAAGAACAATTCCTGCTACAGCTTTGGCTCGAAGATTGGAAGATGTTTATGGTATCGTAGTTTCACCTGACACAGTACGGCGAAGGTTGAAGGAACAAAACCTATCATCTTTTGTACCTGCTATTTGATGCAGGTCATCGAAGGCAGCGCTTGGAATTTTCTCGAACTCATGCAGATTGGGATATGGACGATTGGCGAAATGTTCTTTTCACAGACGAGTCTCGTTTTACGAGATATTTACCTGATGGTCGTCAAAGAGTGTGGAGAAGGCCTGGAGAACGCTATGCTCAATGTTGTTTCTCTCCTAGAGTTCAATTTGGTGGTGGAGGAGTGATGATATGGGGCGGTATTTCCTTGGAAGCCCGCACAGATCTTGTTTCGCTACGGGGAGGGAGCCTCAATACTGACAGATACATCAGGGAGTGTTTGGAACAACATGTAGTCCCTTATATGCCCTTTATAGGAGAACATTTTCTCCTAATGCAAGATAATGCTCGGCCGCACATAGCCAGAATGACTAGGCAATACCTCAATGATGTTGGTATCCAAGTACTCGACTGGCCGCGAAGGAGTCCGGATCTCAATCCCATAGAGCATATGTGGGACAAATTAGGACGAAGGCTTAGGCAGAACTATGGAGAATTTCAAACTGTGGTTGCGTTGGAACAGGCGCTGGTAAACGAGTGGGAGCAAATACCCCAAGACGCAGTTGCTGGTTTAATTCAGTCTATGCCAGAAAGGATGAGAGCTGTTATTCAAGCCCGGGGAGGAAACACTCGATTTTGATACCAATTAATTACCATTGTTGTCATTGTTATTTTTTGAATAATTTTTTTTTATGGTTACGAATCGCATGGTTTTCTTTAAAAATGCGTTTTTTTCTTTAAGAATGCAGTTATTGATATGAATCAAAAAAAGAACTGTTGACGAAAGATCAGGCTTCAAAATCTCGTACGAAGACCTATCATTCAGTAGTCAAATTTTTCCACAGGGTGTTCAGAAATGTTGGGGTAAAGTGCACCTTTTATCATAACCTGTATAACGACAAATCTTTAAGAACTTTCTGCAAAATCGATAGTAGAGAATGATAACAATGAAAGTACCTACAACTTGGCAGAAAAATTATCGAAATTGATGAAAAGGTTTAAAAGTTATTTAAGATTGAATTTGAACAAAATTTTGTTTGTCCGGTTAATTTTGCATGCCAGTGTATTTTTATACATTCATTCACACAATAAGGTATGAAAAAGATAGTGAAATGTTTACTCATTCCAAAATTTAAACCAACCTGCTAATTGTGATTTTTTTAAAACTACATCACTATATACCAATCAATTGTTCTGCACTCACTTTGCAAATTACACGCCGATATAACACGTTATGTATCAAATTCCCTGTTGAATCAAATCACTGCCACATCAATATTCAATTAGGAATCTAAATAAATAAGAAATATGGAAAATTTGAGGTCGAAACAAATTTTGCCCTTTTTCGTCATGAATAGAAATAATACCTCAATTTTATTATCTAAAGCAAAAGGTAATGAATTATGGTTTATATAACGCATGATGCTAGAAAACAAATACGTGAGTTGATTCCATAATATATACTTTTGATATACAAAGCATTAAAAGCACTAGTTAAACCTAAATCATAACAAAAACAAAATTTTGAAAATCAGAAAATACTAAAATTCAATTCCAGTTCTCTGTACAGCATTTTCTTCCCGACACGAAATCAGTACCTAACCTGAAAATGTAAAATTTTTAAAACACTGAATATATATACCGTTTCACTTACCTTGAAGAGATACTAAGAAATGTTGGGTGATGTAAACAAACACACTTGAATAAACTATTGAAAGAGAGAGAATTAAACAGAACACTATCACGGATGCTTATAGAATATGGATAAAATGACGCCGTGCCATCAACCCAATACCTACAAGTTCTACACCCGACTCTCGAAAGTCTCGACAAACAACGCTCAATGCCGGTTATTTAGGTCACTGCTTCAGCAATGAAATCAAAATTCATGTCAATGTGCTTCGCAATTTTCTGCACATTTTGTACCTCGAAGCGATACTAACGAGAAGAAAATTGTGAACAATTCATAATATTTGGCATCACAAAGCGGTAACAGCAATGTATATAAGTAACTCATACTGTTAACAAAATAATCAGGAAAGCGACATCGCCTAGAGGTTTGTGTTAACTGGGTATGTACTAGCTGAAGGTTTTCGTCTCGCAAAATAGAGTTGAGACCTCTCGTAAGCCATGTATCGTGTGTGATTTCAATGAATTTTTTCCTGTTTTTAGGTTGTTCTAGTGTGGTTATTTGTATTAAGGACGTTCTGAACTTTTTCTTTTTCACTAAATTATCTACAATTTTCGGCTCCATTTGGCTCCATTTTCAGGGCTATGTGAAAATTATAAATATTGGTGGCACAGTTTCAGAAGTCGAAACTTTTTTCCAGAAAATTTGCTGATCTTTTCAGATATCTCTTAACATTTCAAAAATATTCAATATTTTTCGAGATATTAACAAAAAATCCAATGCCCCACTTTTTTTTCAATTAATTATTCATAACTTTTGCAATTATTCTCGGCCCCTTTTGGGACCTTTCCTTAAATTTTCTACATGACATTACGAATCGGATGACACCATGATCATAATTTTCGGTGACTATACAAATTTAAAAAAAAAATGGTACATGTTGACCAGGCTAAAATTTCTCGAACACCATAGCCTTTCGTCGAGTCTTTGCCGAACAAACATATCGCCGCTCTATTATTTCAGACAGAATGAAAGCCCACTCAGAGCCATATAGTCGCGGTAAACCGATAGAGAAACTGTAAACTTCATAATAGAATTTACTCTCTCGAGCTTCGTCAGAATGCGGTGAATTAGTTCAATACATACTTTGCCGGGAGTATTGAATGAACTTCAAAGAGACTACTACGGCTTCTCAACAAAATGAAGCCCTAGGAACTCGATGTGGTATTCATACGAATGTGATCATGTCAACCGAATTAGAAATTAATAGAAATGGTGAATATTAATGCCCAACTGGTAGACGTATATTTCGTTAACCAGTTTCAGCAGTATATGCTAGTTCGTATCAGAGCTGAGTGATTCTTATTTAAAAAATTATCAATATTTACAATCACTTCTTTTTCGTGAGACTTGTAATTGTTTTTGAGTAGCTTTTTTCTTGAAGTAATTGGGAATTGTGATTGCAGCATGATCTGTGTGGGAATTTTAATTTGGAATTATGCTATTCAATCTATCAATCAATCAATTAAAAGTATACATCACTGTCAAAGATATCAACCTGAATCAACAAGAATCATATATCTATTAACTACAAATATTGATAACACGCCATAAGACGCAATGTAATCAAATTGAAGCCAAAAATATCTATCTTACCTTTTCTCAAACGGGGGCTGGGAAACTATTGCGCATGCCTCGCATGCTGAATTCTGAATCACGAGAAATGTCATACATTTTTAAGGTTATGTTTCTTTTGACATTTTCAACCGTCCCATATTGAAAATGGGCTAACATTTTTATAATGTGGATAAATGAAGAATGAGAATTATGCAAGACAGTCAATTAAACTTCGTGTCATTAAAAAAACGATTCATTGATCCATTTGTAACACAATGTCTGTTACCTGCTACTAGAGTTTCGTCAATCAATTTTCTGCCAAAAGCGGATAAAAACTCACTAAACTTGAAGAAATACGGATTGGGTATGTGACAGACAGTTGTTTGAAAAGCTAAATCTCGTTCCACATCGGCATAATAACTGCCGAGAAAAACAGTTTGCTGGTAGTGATGTATTTTTTGCCTCCTGAACACGAACTCTAAGTAAAACGCGGCGATCTTAAATTCCTTCAGGCATGAATCTAAAAATTTATAAAATGTGTCATATTCTCAGGAATAAAACCCATTTAGTGCCGTCCTCTCTTATAATTTGCACAATCTACACTTGCTCTCTGTAAACTTATCCATATTATGAGGTTATGTTGGAAATATGCACGCTAAAAAGAGATGAAAAAACAAAATCGTGTCTTTGAATAGTAATTTCTGGCGCAAGCGCATTAATTTAAAAGCGTCCAATTCGAAGTAGATGCTCATTTTTTTTGGCATCATATAGGCTTTCCTTATTATCCATATCCGTAGTTAATAGATATATGCCAAGAATGTATCACTGAAATAATTCACTATTACAGATGTAAATAAAATGAGAGTTGAGGTAAAAGGGTAATATGGTTCTACCAGAATGAGATTTTTGAATGTCGCTAAAATCGTGAATATATCGCACATGCACATTTTTTGAGAAATATAATGAATGTATTACCAAAGGACAAGTTCAAAAGTTCAGAATTAAAATCACAATATTCAACGACATCACGTCTAAAATCTTAACAAATTTCAAAATACCACTTACAAGTTACAAAATTATAGTACAGAATCTCAATAAAAATAGTGAAGACAACGGAAATAATATATCCTATTGTCGGAAATTCAAAGAGGATACGAAATAGAACAATGTTGAATGACCAGAGTACGTCATTGTAATATCCCTGCAGGTTATAGTAGGCTTTTCCTAAAAGTGCTCCTTTAATTTTTTTTCGAACTTTTTCTGGTAAAAGGTGAAAGGTATATTTCTATTGATTACTGACAGATGGTTATATTTTTTTTTTATTTCGTGCATGATGGACTTTATAGTTAAGCTGGATTTTAGTATAGATAAAGAGATACAACCTTTTCTCCTTGTCCCTTTTTTCTCCTTTCAGTTAGAATAAAAGTATAATGGCACATTTCTTGTGTAGTAGGCATACAGTTTCTTTTAAGAATGAACGAGAAAGGGTCCAAAAGTTATTAATCAATAGTGGTTTGCAGTGATTATGGAACTGAGCTTCACACAGGTAACGAATTGCTTTTTTAGGAATATAAATACAGAGTCGACCAGATAATATCTGCAAGATCTCCAGAATTCAATGCCATATCTCATGTGGGTTTCAATTAGTGAGAAATATACCAACCTAGCTGAAGCTGAGTTTAGTTACTTTGAGACAACAAAACAACCAGAGGACAATTTTTCATTTGAGCTAGGAATATGTCCATCAAATAGTTTGTTGCATACCTAGAAACTTGTGTTTGGTTCATTCATTTTTTTTGTTTTTTTAAGAGTAGACTAACGGCATTAAACTTCAAGGAGATAAAATTTGTATTATTCAAGTTGAAACATAGTAAATTGGAGTCTCACCAATGTTTTATTTTAGTGAGAACAAGAGCAATAACTTTTTTCAAATGATTTATGTCCTTTCCGTGCCTCAAAATAGTAGTATCATCTGCAAGAAAGGTGAACTTTCCCTGAATGCGAATAGTCGCTGGGAGGTTACATAGAAGAGAAATAGGATTGGACCCAAGACTGACCCCTGTGGTACGCCCATTGAGACTTTGCCTCTGTGGTAGTGATTCTCTTCGTTTTCAACTACCTGACTCCTTTCTGATGAGTAATGTGCGAAACCAGTACAATGAGGTGTCCTATAGCCTTCTAGTAACGACAACATTGAATCGTTTGTTTTTTTCGCTTTGAAAACCAAACTGAGAATGTTTTACTATTTTACTACTAATTGAGCAGTAGAAGTTGTTCAAGCTGTCAGGAGCAATATCAATATTTCGCGGTGGTGAGATAATTTTTTCTCTCAATTCGGTTACTCATCCAGTGTTCTTTTTTTTGTTTCGAAACTTATTTATTCTCTTTTTATATCTTATTTGTATTATTGATTACTTTTCCGTAAATGCGTTTATAGGAATCAAAATATGATGTTAAAACATCAGTAGATAGATAGATAGATAGATAGATAGATTGATTTTTTATTTAACCACTTTACATAAATGATATGTTTGTAGCATGTCAAGATACAATAGGTTCATGGATACAATTATTCATATACACGTCAAGAAACAATAGTATATTGTGTATCTAGTAGTAAAAGCAATACATTCCCGGACGACAATGTAAATTGTTGGCCGAGGCGTTCAACAAGCATATGTGCTTTTACTACGAGGTACACATACTATTTTTTCTGAAATCGCAATCAGCATTATCAAAAACTAAGGAATTCTACATATTGTTTGCGTGAATTCAATAACTGTCTAAAATGTAAACAAGCCGGCAAAAATTTCCTCGGATCGTTTTCTGTACGGGAATAGTAATTTACGTCACAAGTCCAGAAAATAAAAAACTGTTTCGGACGTGTTTTGGGCAATCATGTAGAATAACAATTCAAAATGAGACGCATTTAATCTAAGAGACGAAGAGAGGTCGACCTTCACCCATCTGTTAACCGGATGAAACATACTTTTTATGAAGTTACATAAATAGACGAATACGCCTAAAATGGGTTGCCTATCAAAAGGTGGTCATGACTGACAGTTTCTTTCAAAAATTTGCATCCATACGGAAACTGTTTTATTATCGATTTGTCAGAAAATTTGATTCTTCATAAAAATTGGTGCATTACGGAATACTTTTATTCGAATATCAAAATTCTAAATTTCCAAACGGTGTACAGGGGGGAACAAAAAATAAAATTTTGATCATAACTACCCTGGCTGTGATTCCAAATTTGAATATTTCGAACATGTTAGTTCTTATTTGTATTATATATTGAAATTCGAACAGAAGATAGCAACAGAAACATTCTAATTCTAATTTAAATTAATATTTACATTACAATTCGAGCCCTTCCCGGCCTAGTTCGGGAGGTCCGAAAACGGTCCGAGAAAGTTCGTTTCTTAGCAACGGACTAAAATACTAGATTATCGTATTTTGAGGCCTGAAGGTGCTCCGAGAAAGTGGGCATTCTTGAACGATTTCAGAAAAAAGACATTGAAGAACAAAACAGATTAAAAGACTAAACCATTCCGTAGAAATTACGTTATGTCGAATTGTGTAGTTGTTACATTTTGTAAGCTGTAAAATACAAATACATAATATTTAAAAAATTTAAAATTTTTGCATCTTAAAAGTTGCCTATACCTACAATATCCAAATAAGTATTTAGAATATATATATATATATATATATATATATACAGTTAATATAGTTTATGAAGTTGGGGTGAGTATCATGTGTTCATGGTTGAACGAGAGTAATTCCTCAGTTGGGTAGAAACAATGTAATAGTAAATAATTTCTTACCCATTTCTTGAATTGGCTAAAATTTAATGATTTTACAACTGGTGGTAAAAAATTGAAAAATCTATTATTTAGAGAGTTTTGCTCAGCGCCAGACAGTCTGAATTCAGGAGTTCTGAGGTTACTCGATGATCTCGTATCATGGTTGTGAACATCAGCATTTTTTGAGTATAGATCAATATTAGAAAAAGTCTCTAGTAGAGTTTGGTAGATAAAAACACAAGGGATTGGTAAGATTCAGTAAGTGCATGCTTCGTTATGGTATGTAGAGACCTCAAGTTCTGGCAGTTATTTTTTCTCCTTTTGTTATCCAAGATTTTTATTTTTCATTTTCTTAATAGAATAAAGTTGTTAAATACTTATGAAATTCAAATAATCTAATTACAATTATTACTTCTGTCAAGTACAATTAATTTTTGAATTACCGTTATTCTTTCCAATTACAATAACATTTAAAATTTGGTAAAACTGGAACCGAAGGAAGATTACTATTCTTTGCTACAACCCAGGTAGCACATCATATCGGCTGAATCCTGGTACCATATTGGGCCAATATAGATATATTGTAAATGAAAAATCAATATTGGTCCAATATGGGTGAATATTCAAAAAACAATATTATATTAATAATATTGGAGGAATATTGGTTGACATAGTTTTGAATGTAGATTATCACATGAAATATTGGATCAATATTGGTTGAATAATTTCTACCAATATCGATAAAACAATAATGGTTATATATTGTTTTCCACATCTAGAATAAATATTGCAATCCAAATATTCCAGTCTTATAGATTATAGGAAAAAAAACTATATTGTATTTCCAAGTTTGATAGCATATTGGTTGAATATCAATTTCACTTAATTTGACAAATTGTAATAACTCATATTGAGTCAATATTGGTTGAATGATATTTACCAATATCGATAAAACAATATTGTCTTCACATCGTTTTCAACTTCTAGAATGAATATTGCAATCCCAATATTCCCTCATATCGATTCTAGGAATAAAAACTATATTGTATCTCCAAGTGTGATCACACATTGGTTGAACATCATTTCGCCAATATTCAACAAATCTTATTAATTAATATTGGGCCAATATTGGTTCAATAATATTTATCGATATCGCCAAAACAATATTGTCTTCATATTGTTTCCTACATCTAGATTGAGATGAAATTTGAATATTGGCAGAATATTTAATAAAACCTATTAAAATTATATCATGATCAAACCTGGAGAAAAATCCGCTAGGTGGCTCTGCATATAGAACGTCTTCGAAAACTTACGACAGTATATTAAATACTACCCGTAACTTGTTTTCAAGACAGCTCACTCAGTGGTTATGGCGATCAAAAGGCAGACTCTGGTGTCACCTTCGTCAACTAAAAGTCATTTAATAATTTGCCAATGTAAATTGACATCCTCTAATATATCCAAATGATATTGTACCAATATCGATAAATATTTTGAGGCCATTATTGCTTCAAGAATATTTCATCAAAACTATTTTTGAAATATTTAAACAATATTCGACCAATATCGCAAAATGTTTACATTTTACTTCTCGACAATATAACTATTGAATATTGTGCCAATATTGTCAGAATATTGTATCAGCGATATTGTACCAATATCGCCGAATATTTTAAGGCCAATATTAGTTCGAGAATATTTCGCCAATATTATTCTTCTAATATTGGACCAATATCGCCGAATGTTCACATTTTTTTTCTCGCCAATATTGCATTTCAAATATTTCGTCAAAATGTTAACAATATTGTACCAATATTTTACCAATATAGGTGTGCTACTTGGGAATGGTCAACAACCCCAGTAGGAATGCGCTCGCTGACATTAACAGTGAATTTATCAAATCATTGATCATCCATTCAACATTTGAGATTCAAGAATCTTAGGAGCACATTGTTGTATTATTCAAAAGAACTAATCAGCATTCGTAGATTCTTGAATCATATATAAATGTTCAATATTTTTAATATCCATCGGAGACGATCCGTCGCATACAGTGGAGGTGAGATTCAATAGGAAATTGAAAAAACTTATAGTCTATCTCCACCAAAAATATTCTTTATTGCAGCTGTTATGCAGTCAGAAGACTGACATCACGTTGATATCATGTAATCAGAAGACATTAAAACTTAAAAATAGTTTGCTCAACAAATTCAATGCCATCAACATTTCAAATTTTTCGATTTCATTCAAAACCTCCAATAATCTCAAACACTTGCTGGTCAACTCTAAAGATAAAATTCCAAAGCTTGATAAATCTGGAGTCTATAAATTGAACTGTTCTAACCTTGATTGTAAAGCTTGCTATATTGGCCAAACAGGTCGCAAGCTTAGAACTCGATTAGCAGAACACGTTAGAATTATAGAGTCCAACTCCGAAAAAGAAGAAATTAATTCAAATTCTGTTTTTTCCAATCACATCATAAATGAGATACACAATTTTGATTCCAACTCTGACTTAAAAATTTTACATGTTTGTGATAAAGGCAAGAGACTCAACTTACTTGAGACTCTTGAAATTAATAAAGCGATTAAAAATTCAGATTTACAATGTTTGAACGAACAGACCCAGTTTGACAGTTTGAAACTTTTTAACTCGTTACTATTTTGATTCACTTACATTCTTTTGGTTAAAGTTTTTATTAACTACCCAATAATCTTTACAAATGAAAACATTAATTCGTTCGTTCTATGGTTCTGTCTGTAGATGTCATTTTCTCAATTTTCTTGTTCTATGAAGCATGGGACATCTCACTCTCTTCTCTGTCACCTTGAGTCAGGACTGTCCACATGACAGATGTCATTCATGTAAAATTTATTGTCACTTCCTCTTCCTACTTGTTACTTTGTAAACAATTGCTGCATGGTCACCATTTTGACATTGGTGGTTGTGGCCTCCGCTCCAGATGCGGACCACATGGTCTTGGTTAGGACCAAAATTTTAGTTTAAGAAATTTTTTTTTAAAAACCTTTTTTCCCATTGATTGTGATTTTTCCACCATAATATGGTAGGTTCACACATTTTATTGTTATTCATTACTCTTTGGTAACCATTTTGTTTTTCCTTAGATCGACTTGTAACTAACTCATATATTTTGCTGAAGATGAAGGATTAATCCTTCGAAACATGTCCTCCCCCTTAATGTTAGTCTTCTGACTACATGATATCAACGTGATGTCAGTCTTCTGACTGCATGACAGCTGCACTAAAGAATATTTTTGGTGGAGATAGACTGTAAGTTTTTTCAATTTCCTATTTTTTATATATTGACCCTAATTTTGTAAAACTATTTATAACGAAAAGTAGTAAACAAATAATAAATATATGGATATTACTGGCTTCGAACAATGTCATCATTATGCAAATTTCAACATCATTGTAATTACCTACCCACTAAAATTGTCGAGCAGTTTATTTCCGATTCCAACTTTTCAATCACCGGATCTACTCAATTCACCGATGTGGGCAAAGTTTTCGGGAGGCTGTAAAAAAGTTGTGTCCTGTTAAAGAACAGGCAGTGAAATGAAACAATTAAGATAAAGCATCGTAAATTCGGAGTTATAAGGGAGTGGCCTGAAATTAAGGCAATGGGCTGCCAAGCGCGGAAGAAATGGAGACATCTTAGCTTTTAATCGAAAAGAACCCTGCTCACTGGTGTGTTTCCTTGGAAATTAATTTCTTATTGTCGACTTCTGTGATAATTGCTGTAAGACATCAAAATAGAAAATTTTACTTATGCATGAAAGTTGCGAGTTTTTGGGTTCAAAGTTTATGTACGAGTTTTTGAAGAATTTATCGTAAAACTAGTTAGTAACCTGTTGATTGTAGGGGTAGACATTTGTTTATAGGTAGGTTATTTTTAGAACTTTCGATTGACAATAACAAATGTGCCAATGCCAAATGAGTCAACAAATGTGTGGTTGGCTTCCTGTTGTTGACTTCCTTAGTTTCAATTTTTACATCCAAGTGTTAAACATCTTCGCACTTGATTTTACCGTACTGAAGAGAGCTTAAGCTCGAAACACGTGTCTACGGTTGCACTACAATTTGAGGGCTATACCCAATAACTTTTTTATTTATATTTATATATATATATATATATATATATATATATATATATATATATATATATATATATATACCAGTTAATATTGGGGATTGCAGCAAAGTCAAAAGTGTACTCTTTTATAGAGTTTAGTCCAAGCTTTGGTAAATTTTATTCACATCTTCAGGGAACTACAAAGAATTATTATGTCAATTATACATTTTGATGTTATTAAAATTTTACTTACAACTATAGTGAGGTTAGTTGACATGTTCTTAGTTCTTTGGATAGTGACATTACAGCTTAAAATTGTAAATAATAAGGAAAAAAGACTTTACGAATATAAATAACAGAAAATTTTGAAATTTCAGTCGAAAAACAAAAGACTTGTTGATTGTATCCAAGAGACACAAATCAGTTGTCAATAGAAAAGAAATCTGTAATTTTCAAGTCAATGTTACCAACTGTAATCTTGTACCAACTGTAATCTAGTACCAACTGTAATCTTGTACCAACTGTTGAAATATACGACGATTATTTCATTTGAAAGATTAAGATATTGATCTTTTTCCATAATGACTGTCACATTACCTTTGTCAGATTGAATCAATATCAGATTCGGATTGTCTTTTAGAAACCTTTTTTGATTTTAAAAGTAAGCCTCTAAAAATAGAAGAATGCTGATTTGATTGTATATTATTAGTTATAATACTAGTTGCTCTTGCTATAGTGATATTTCTTTGGTATTCGTCACTGATAGATGAAGTGATGTAATCAACATCAGCTAAAAAACTCTTGATGGAAATGTCTTTTATAATTAACGGTTCCACACTGAACTTTGGTCCTAAAGCAAAAAATTGTAAAATATCTTCAGGAATGATGGTGTTAGAAATATTTGATATCCACTTTGGTTTTGTTCTCAATTTTTTTTCGAAAATGGTTGTTTTTTAGGTTATTAATTTTATTGATATTTCTACTTTTTACATCATGGAACAGTTCATTATATGTTCTTAATTGTTTACTGAGAAAATTTTCAAATATAAGTTCACTTGTAAGAGAAATGATTTCACTCCTAGTTGTCGTCAGAGAACACTCTAAATTTTTAATCAAAGTATGATTTGTAGAAATCTCAATGTTAAGTAATTTTATTCCTAACCTGTATTGAATTAGCAAAAGATCCTACGACTACGATACAAAGTAAAGCTAATGAATTTTTGAAAGTACTTAAAGACACAAATCAAATTGATGATGTCACAAAAAAGAAACTCACATGCTATAATGCTATTTCTCCAAAATTCTATTCATTACCAAAAATACATAAACCTACTTTATCGATGAGACCTATAGTTTCATGTATTGGTGCTCCAACAGAAGCCATTGCCTCACTTCTCACAGATATTCTAACTAAAGCATATGATTCCGATAATGAATACTTTATACAAGACTCTTTTGAAGTAAATAATAAATTTAATAACACAAACATACCTAATGACTACGTTTTGGCAAGTCTTGATGTGGTTTCTCTTTTTAGTAATGTATATTTAGAAGTTTGTCAAAGATGAATTCACAAAAATTGGTATCGTGTTAGCAATTATTGTAACATTAATGAAGAAACATTCATGAAAATTTTAACTTTCTTGTTCAATAACACATATTTCTCTTTTAACAACAAAATTTATAAACAAAGTTATGGAACTCCAATGGGAGCTTCAATCTCCCCTATATTAGCTTCATATGTGATGGATGATGTGTTGGACACAGTAATTCCAGTATTATCATTTAAACCTTTTTTCATCAAAAAATATGTTGATGATATCATTGTCGCTTTACCAAAAGATGGCATTACTGAGATTCTTAGTACTTTCAACAGCTTTGACCCATATATTCAGTTTACAATAGAAACTGAGGATGATGATTTTTCCGTACCTTTCTTAGATACAAGATTCATACGTGGTCTTAATAACAAAATTCTTATAGACTGGTACAGGAAACCATGCAGTTCTGGAAGATATATTAACTTCGAGTCTTTTCACAAGCGGTCAATGAAAATAAACCTTGTGAAACAGATGAAAGCTAGAGTACTCAAAATCTCAGATAGATCCTTTCATAAAAAAAACCTAGATATTCTTTTCAAACTCTTTTCAGACAATGCTTATCCACCAAAATTACTGAGAAGTATTCTGTTCAGCACACCATTAAATATTGAAACAGATATTATATCTAACAATCTGAACATATCCATTAATAGCAATGTTGCTAATACTAATCCTACAAATCCTACAATTCCTACATTCACTTCACTTCCATATATAAAAGATATTACACCAAGATTGTCCAGGCTCTTTCATTCAGTATGTAATGTCAAAATAGCAAATAAAACTATTTTACCAATAAGATCAATTTATTCAAAAGTGAAGGATAAAATTCCATTAACTTCCACTTCAAATGTAGTATATAGCATTCCTTGTCAGGACTGTGATAAAAATTATATTGGCCAGACTTCTAGATGCCTGAAAAGTAGAATTTCTTCACATAAAAGTGATTGTAGACTTCACCCTGAAAGATGTGCTCTTGCTGATCATGTAAACAAATTTGACCATCGAATAAATTATAACTCAACTAAAATATTAGCTAAAGAGACACATATGACTAAGAGAACTTTTTTGGAAATGGCCTTCATATCTCAAGACAAAAAATGTATGAATAAAAGAACTGATATAAATCATTTTAGTGAGATTTATTCCTTCTTATTGTCGTTAGACCACACTCTCCATATGAATAATAATATCTCCATAACTACTCAATTGGAAATGTAATTTTTTCCTAACTTACAAAACAACAGTCGTATATTTCAACAGTTGGTACAAGATTACAGTTGGTACTAGATTACAGTTGGTACAAGATTACAGTTGGTAACATTGACTTGAAAATTACCGATTTCTTTTCTATTGACAACTGATTTGTGTCCCTTGGATACAATCAACAAGTCTTTTGTTTTTCGACTGAAATTTCAAAATTTTCTGTTATTTATATTCGTAAAGTCTTTTTTCCTTATTATTTACAATTTTAAGCTGTAATGTCACTATCCAAAGAACTAAGAACATGTCAACTAACCTCACTATAGTTGTGAGTAAAATTTTAATAACATCAAAATGTATAATTGACATAATAATTCTTTGTAGTTCCCTGAAGATGTAAATAAAATTTACGAAAGCTTGGAATAAACTCTATAAAAGAGTACACTTTTGACTTTGCTGCAATCCCCAATATTAACTGGTTTTATTCTTAACTAGTCAGCAACGACTACCCTTTCTATATATATATATATATATATATATATATATATATATATATATATATATATATATATGATTTAAAATAAATTATAAAACAAAAAATTATTATTTGGTATATATATGATTTCTCAATATCTTCACAGAGTCTTTGAGTGCCTCTAATCCAATGAATTTAACTGTTTTCATTGGAATTTCGAAAGTCTTCGCAAAACCGACGAAAATCGTTTACATGAATGATGTATAATTTAGAATTGGGATAATTTCTCACAACTATGTGGCTATAATAAACACATTTTGCACTACAGTGCCCTTTTGGATTATTTCTTCAAATTTGTCAATTCAGCCTGAAAAACCTCAAGGATAAATTTATATTGAAATGTTGATAATTTATATTATTTTAAATCTTTTGTGATGGTTTAAAGACATAAGGTACTCGAAAGCTATATAGACATATCAGATCGATGGAAAACTAGCAATTCATTAGTCAGAATTAGTCAGAATTACAGTCAACTATCTGACCACAAACAAGAGACTTATGTTCTTTGGTTACCAGTTAGCTGTACACTCATGAAACGATATATGCTTGATTATTAGAACATATCAGCTAACTTATACAAAACGATTCAAAAATAATAAAATTGGTGAAATATTTTTGTTTCAAAAATGAATACGTTCATTTAATGATGGAAATAATTGTTTCTCAATAAATATTATTTTCTTGTATTTCTTGGATTTTAACTGAATCGACGTAAAAAATAGTGACGAACACGTTTATCAATGAAATGTAGAGGATTTTTTCAGTATTCTTGAGTCAAGCCATCCACCAAAAACCACGGCTTTCCTTCTATATCAGCCAATACATCACGGTCTTTCCATTATCTGTGTCTTTCCATGCACACCTGGTGGAAATCATGCATTCACAATAGTATACCTCCATCCGCCATCCTTTGAACAGCATTCGTTTTTCATAATTGGGCCATAAATTCCGGGGAATCCCATAATCGCCCGACGGCACGAAGTTCTTCATGAAGCAGATAGTGTGTCAGGTAATCTATTCCGCAGACAAAACGCTTGGGAACGGGATATACGTCATAATCCGCTACAGAATTTCAATTGACCGATTTACTACTCTGTCGCACTAGAATCGGACTCCTAATTTGATTTATCAGATTAATTTCGGCGTAACTTTGAGTTATGTCTTCTAGTCCGTACCTGATACACGGTGGGATGCTGTAGGTCGGTGGGTGGGTTTGGTTACTCATGATCTGCAGATGCAGCATTAAAGTGGCTATGATATGAATGGTCAGTTAGATTGGACGAAGTATTTTATTTACAAATCTCCTTGCAAATTGGGTCAGCTAAGCAACCGAACGCTTGTTTTTGAGCCAGATTTTTTTACATGAAGAATAAATATACAAATAATTGCTGTAAGTAAGCAAGTCAAGAAAGAAATGGGCACTAAAGTGGTTTGAAGCAAGTAGGTGGAGAGTTTGAGCAGGAACAATAATAGAGGACAATTTTCTTTCAATCAAAATATTTCAAAAATTGTTGAGTTGTTTTTTAGATACATTTCCACCTCTGATTGAAATTTCTTGATATTACGTATTTGTTTTATAATCATATGTTTACATAGATCACTGCCGTGGCTATTACGCTATTCTTCAACTAAAAATATTTTCAATACAACTCAACCGATAAAAGTTTATTATGCAATAATTTATTTTCATATATCTTATGATATAAACATTTGGGGCCATTCCAGCATTTTCAACAAGATATTTGTGTTATAGAAAAGGGTCATCAGACTAATTTTCAATTTGAGAATCAGAGATTCATGTAAAGAATATTTTGAGAAATATGACATTTTAACTTTATCCTGTATATACATATTAAAATGCATTATGTTATTCCTGAAACATAAACATAAGTACAACATAGTTTCTCAGAATTACAATTATTTTACTAAAAATGGAGATCTCTTCAGAATTCCTAATCATAACTCATCATTTTATAAAAATAGTTCATCATATACAGGAGTAACATTTTTTAACCATCTTCATATTTGTCTGAGGAAAATTCCTAATCAGAATTTGTTCAAATCAAAATTGAAAAGATATCTGCAAGAACATAGTTTCTATAGCGTCTCGAAAATTTTAAATGTGGAATGATACTTTTAACATTTTAACATGTCTTTGAATTTTATTTTCAAGCTTTTATTTTTACATTTCTCTACACCTAATAACATTTTAACAAGTTTTGAATTTTGTTTGTATGCTTCAATCTTTATCTTTCTGTTCATGTATATTGTATTTCTAATTTACCTAAGTTTGAATTTTGACGTATCCCATATCATGTATTTAATCATATAGGATTCAAAACCGTTATTATTATATTAATAGCAATAATTCAACTATTAACATTTATTTCAATTTCATATTCAGTTTTTCATCTGATTCACTCTAGTTTACCCCGTGTAATGACAGCAAAACACAATTCACCCTTGGAAACCTCTTGGAAATTGTTCCAAATTATTTTTCGTTCTCTGTCTAGACTTCAAAGGGTTCGAGGAGATCAGGAGGGTGAAATTTTATGAGAATATTATTTTTATATAAAAGTAAAACATTTTATGAATGTTACGAATGAAAATTTTATACAGGAATGATGATTGCCAATTTTATATCGCCTATTTCAAAACAATACGATTTTTCAAAACTATTTTTGATGATTACTAATTTCCAACGTCTTACAGGTTCCTAATTATCTGAAGGTAAGTAACAAACAACCCTGGGTGTGCATGTTTGACACCCTGTATCTCAAAAACTATCCATTAGATTGTAACGAAATGTAAAACACTGCGTTCCTTTTATTATTTCCATCTGGAGTTATGTCACATCTGATTGAGATAGATAGTTCAGTCCGAACACCTCATTTAGATAGTTTGTTCTGATGTACTTAATTGTTGTGTGATGTAAAATGCAAAATTACTGCAATGGTAACACTGCAGATAGAACGAGAAAGAAGGAAGGCGATCTCCTTCCTTGTAGCCCTTCATCGTCCCTTTCTGAAGCGAGCATTCCAGGCGTTTGGTTGTTTTGAGTTTACCTTCGGGATATGTATTAATTTTCCACAACGAAGAAATGAGAGGTCGTATATTTTATAACGATTAATTTGAATTCGATTCTTTGATCGAATCGATCTACCCACATATCGACTTTCTCATTGGCTGATTCTTCTTGAAATGTTTTAAATTCATTTTGACGGCTTGGCTTCACGTACAGGTGAAACAAAGATGGCCACATGAGCGTCACTTATATATATTTTCAAAATTTTAAATCTTAAATAATTTAATGTAATCCTGATATCTCATTAACATTTGGATAACGTTTCGTACCGTCTTATGACTAGTCGGTCCGAAAATGTCAAAATTCAACTAGTCTAAGTATAACATAACCTCTAAAAGTGATGACTCACATATTTTGATAATTTCTATTAATTTCATTATATTTCTACTTTAAATATCAATTAGACATACTTCTGTTTCTGCTTTATGATTTTCAGTGATACAAGTTTTTCCACAAGTTTTCCTGGAACGTTCGGAAAGTGTCAATCTGCTAGAAGTGTGAACAGTGAAAAGGAGCTAAAGGCACTCCTGCTGAACCTGGTTGGTGATCTGTGCCAAGGACTGGTCTGGTAGCTAGGAGTAGGTGAGTCATTGCTTTCATTTCATTTAATTACAATCTGTAGAAGCAAGACTCACTTATGATTCTCCGAAATCTAGGTTCGATCTATTCTGGATCACTCACTAGCAACATTTAGATGGAAAGGCCTAGCGAGTGAGAAAATCTATTGCCTTAACAACCTTTCGTTTGCTTTGTGAAATTTGATATCGAGGTACTTTCTCTCTTTCTCCTCAGTCAGGAGGTAAACTCAAAACAACCATCTGCTTGCTTTCAAAAATTGTTAACGATGAACTTTCTCAGTACACTTTCTCTTTCTCCTCAGTCTGGAGATATATCTTTAATTTATATTTGTCGGGGAAATTTTTCGTTACAGTTTATCGTTACACTTCATCTGTACACTTCACCGTTACACTTTCTCTTTCTCCTCAGTCTGGAGACATTCCATAATTATTTATCTTCATTGATGAGAAAGATCAATGATTTGATATCCTTTTGACATCCCGAACGACTGTTCAAATTTGAATATTTTATTCTTTAAGTTATTGAAATCAATATTTTCATGATAATTGTTTTTCCCAATGCTCGCTTGAGATTGGCCTTCTCTAATCTTCTATGAGAAGAATCTAAATTTAAACTTTATCGTGAATTCTTGTGCTTCACACAACTTTAATCTTTAACACATTGTTTAATTCAGCAAATATTGAATATGCTATTTTTTTTAGATAAATGTTATCTTTGTAAAAATGTGAAATTTTACCATTTCCGTAACAAACTTTAAAGTAAACCTGTAGGTTGATTTGGCCTTGATTATTCTTATCGCACTTGTCGTGTTCGAGACAAGAACACTTGTTGTGTTCGAGACAAGATACTGGTTTGTGTTTATTTTCCACAGTGTAACCTCAGCATTCAAACACCTGAGCTTTAGGAAAGATTCCAATATACCAGATAAGCTACTACAAACTTCATCCAGCTAGTCTCGAGACACCCTACAAGGCTCCTGCATCCAACGTCGAAGTAGAGCTCTGGAGTAAGTCTTCCTACACCATCGCAAACACTGATCATAAAAAGTGAACGAACCAGTCTTTTGTAAGCGATTAAACTCTTTCCAAATTTGTGAACTCAAATCATTTCAATTGTAATATTTTTTAGAAACTTATAAATTCAAACCAATACAATAATATAAATATTTTTTATTGTATCTTCAAATTTATAAACGACTTGTCAAGAATCATTGTGAATATAGTGTTTTCAGAATATTTTCGTTTTACTGTTGAGAAGCACAAAGTACATCCTTTGACAAAATCCGTGTTTTTGGTATTTTCATAAAAAAACCTGGTGCCCATTTCTTCATTTTCTTTATTTTCGAAAGTATCTAAGTTTTGTCAAAGGATCTATCTATTGAACTGGCAGATAACGAAACCCACGACCTCCCTTACCAATCTGAGCAACTCACAGGTACTGCGGTATAAAATGAGCAAGTAACTATTCAAAAAGTGTTTTTAGTGTTACACGAATTGGCGCCCAACGTGGGGCCATTTGACATTTGATGAGGACATCATAAATTACAATTCACTGAATTTTCAGCCAATTTGACTTGGATCCATTTTCCATAAGAACCGTGCGGGGTACTTTTCTCTGAAAAAGTCATTCATCTAACAAGAGTCCCGAATATTCACTTTCATGAACTCTTTCCCACATTCAATTCCATTCAAATGTTCTCCCCTTATACCCTGTTTGAACCCTGTCAGAAACACAACTTCCTTTCCCACCCAACTCAAAATATTAAAACGGTCTCGACGGTCAAAGGTGACCAATTACTGCGACGCTATTTACGGAGGCAAATTCAGTAAATTCGACTTCCCGTAGCGCAGGTGAGGCGGCGATCTGGCGGCATTACAAAATTTCAAAAAGGATTATTGTGCAAACAGTTTCGTTAGGGGGGATTACGAGCTATACGCCAAATACCTGGCGATCTATTAAACGGGACTGAAAAGTTTCGCTGGAAACGCCAATGAAGTTTTCTTTCACCTAATCCCGAATTAATTGGATAACTTTGACCTGGGACCTGGCCCTGGAGAACGGGGAATTTGTGTGTTTGTTGCGAGGGGGGAATTGCGCAGACAGGATAGAGATGATTTTCGTTCGGTGGGGGATCGACTCACGCATGTTTCAGAGCAGATTTTGAATTTAGGACTTGTCACTAGTAAGAGTGGTTTGAAGGCTGAATGTTAAAAAGGGATTTTTTCTGCTAATTTTCTACCTTCTATTTCCTTTTCTGACTAAATCTTACACTAGAGCATATATAAATCAAACATTTTCTGTTTTGTATTCTTAAGGTTCATGTAAACCCATGAAAAAATGTACGGCAAGTTTAAAAATTTTGAAAAATATTCGAGTTATTCCGGCATTCAAATTGAATAATTAGAGAGATGTAGAAGAAAATCTGATGAACAGTTTTTGAGAAAAAAAATAAAAACCTAATTTTTAGAGGTTTTTTTGAGTTTTCCCAAAAACCATTTATCAGATTTCATTTCAAATATCATGACATATGAATGTCAAGGTAAAAGATAATCACGATTTTTTTCAGAATTTTTAACAACAACGTTCTCTTACAATTAAAAAAAAATCTGAAAATCTTGTTATAAAATCAAAGACAGTTGAGAAGAATCGCTTTTGCAAGTGAAATTTATATTAAATTTAGAAGACTGAACATTGAGGAACTATTCATACTATTTTTCAGACATAAAATCAAACGATTTATATTTTTAATAGTAATTTTTAAAATCTCGGACAAAAAACGGTAAATCGCTCCAGTAAGTGATTCCTCTGTATTACGTGAACGGAAATACAAAAATAGTTCTGCTACTGTTCACAAGGTATTGCACAGAATTATTGTCACTGTCAAATTCACTGTACAGCGTTGCCAATAGTTCTAGACAGCGGTTACCGATGTAATTTGTTTAACTTTTCGAAAATGAAAGTTACGTCGATAGGGGTTTGTCAGTTCATCAGTTGGATATTGGATTGGTCCGCCTAAAGCCTTGGAGTCCTTGGACACAATTGAAGAAGTATGTAAGTGATGAGTTTTATGTTTTGGTATTTGAAATATCAGTTCTGGAAATGAAACAAGAAGCAAAATAAAATTGAAAAATAATAATAATAATCGTAATAGCGTCTTTATTGTCCATTCCAGTTGTTTTTGAGTAACATTATAATGTACATAAAAAATAACGGCATAATAGGCGGAGTTCATCTTAGAAAGATGAAAAATATTGATAAAAATAAATTATAGTGAGTTGTTCATATTACCTGCTCTTTGTGAATTTTACCAACAATATTGTTAACGAACAGTCGTTACCGACCGATGATGAACCCTTTACTCCCATAAACACCTAACTATGTAGGCTTATTATGGCAAGAACTTGTCAGAAAACAACTGGCTAAGACCACGACGGGTATTGAATTAAATCTAACAGCTACTTGTAATTCAATACCCGTCGTGGTCTTAGCCAGGGGAGTAGTTGTTTTCTGACAGGTTCTTGCCATAATAAGCATACATAGTTAGGTGTTTATGGGAGTAAAGGGTTCATCATCGGTCGGTAACGACTGTTCGTTAGCAAACGATCTCCCAAAGATTTCTGTCTTCTTCAACAATTTTGTTGTTTGTGCTAAAAGTAAATCTAATCTAAGCAAGATCAAGGACGGACTGACTATATCTATAACAAACCCATGGGATCTGCAACACCGAATATGAGAAAAACCAACGAAATTAATACAATAAATAATAAACAGGTGAACCGGACAAAAGAGGCAATACCAAAGATTCTTAAGATCTCCTCCCACAGGCAAACCAACGGCACAAGAATCATCAATAAACCAAAATCTAAGAAAAAGAATGAACCAGCTTTAAAGAAAATGGTCCCCACCTTTGGAAACACTAAAAACGATTGAAAAAATAACCCCTTTTAGAACAAAAGGAGGTCTCTATCCATGGTAAACCTGGATGTTCTGCAAATCAACCAAAATTTGCAAACAAGGTAAATACATCACTGTTTCTGAAAAATGTGGCGTACGCACCCATTTCAAAACTGAAGACTCCGCAAATTTTCCGAAACTTGCAGACATGATTCGGCAAGGGGGTTAAGTTCGAAAAAGGAGGTCTCCACCCATTACAAATATGAGGGCGCTGCAAATTTCCTGAAATTTTCAGACAGGACACAGCAAAAAACGCTGAATTCGAATAATGAAGTCTCCGAGGTCTCCACCCAACAAAAACCAGAGGCACTACAACTCTCACCAAATTCACCAGACGGTGCGATCTTTTTTCATTTTCAGATGTGAAAGTCTGAATGATTGAGGCTCGTGTCGGATGGGAATAATCCTCCACGATTCACTGTTGTATTAAAAATTAACAGTGCTGCTACTAAAGTGGCGTATGGAGTTGGTAACAAGGCTTATCCAGAACACTTGGCTAATGACCGTAGCAGTCGATGCCAAAACACCAAGAAAAAAAATCCTGTGAGCTATTTCGCAGTACTCCGAATAATGTTTGGCAATATTGCATTATCAGTAGGGTTGACCGTTGCAGAAAACTGTAATTTATATGGAAATATTATAAAAGATCGCTGTAACTATGGTATGAAAAATATATCTTGTCAGTGCCATCTTGCAGTTCAGAAACGCGAAATATTTGACTTTACATGAACCTTAAAGATTTTCAGGGGTCGACCGCACTTCCTTTTTTATACCTTGTGAATCATTTATTTTTTCGTCAACTTGAAATTTTCAAGTGATTTTTTCGGAATCAGCAAGAAATTTCACGTACATAGGGCGAATTTCAGATATATCAGCCGGTTTTGAATTTTTCTTGATTTTTAGGGGTCTACCCTTTTTTCGAGTGGGTAAGTTTTCTTCCGTCAACTTGAAATTTCCAGGATATACTAATTCGACCATTCTGAATAGAATGGCGATCGCAAAATTGCTCTATCTTCAACCTTTCTCGATTTGAAAAATAAAAATCGAGTTGAGAAAGGATTTTTCCCGCCAATTTTCGAACTTCTATTCTCTTTTCGGGCCAAATCTTACACCGGACCATATAAATGAAATATTTTCGCCCATTAGTATGGGTTGTTACATCGCGACTGGCGGGCAGTGTATATCACTTAGGCCATCATCATTAGACCGGTAGGTGCATTTTCATAATTTCCTTCAATCCTGAGAGTTTCATCATTCTACCTTGATAATTACGAAAGTTACGGGGGTGCTTCCATGAAAAGTGAGACACACTGAATTTGACGAATTTCAAAAATATCTGCTAGTTTTGTATTTTTCATGAGTTTTAGGGGTCGACCCATTGCAACTTTTTTCGACTGAATAACGTTTTTTTTCCACGATATACTAATTCGACCATTTTGAAACGATTGGCGATCGCAGAATTGCTCTATCTTCAACCGTTCTTGATTTTCAGAATCAGCGTATAATTTCACGTATATTGTGCAAATTTCAAATACATCTGCCGGTTTTGTATTTTTCATGATTTTTGGGGGTCTACCCTTTACAATTTTTTTCGAGTGAGTACCTTTTTTTTCGCAAACGAAATTTCAACGATATACTAATTCGACCATTCTGATTCGATTGGCGATCGCAGAATTGCTCTCTATCTTTAACCGTTATAGATTTGAAAAACTCAAATCGAGTGAAAGCGGTTTTTTCTCGCCAATTTTCGACCTTCTAATCCCCTTTTCTGCTAAATCTTATAACAGAGCATATTCAAATCGAACATTTCCGGAATAAGCGTGAAATTTTACGTATATCGTGCGAATTTCAAATATATCTGTCGGTTTTGAATTTTTCATGATTTTCAGGGTTCCCTTACCCTTACAACTTTTTTCAAGTGAATTATTTTTTCATGTCAACTTGAAATTTCTAGAATATACTAATTCGACTATTCTGAATAGATTGTTGATCGTAGAATTGCTCTTTCTTCAACCGTTCTTGATTTGAAAAATTCACATCGGGTTGAAAGTGGATTTTTCCCGCAAATTTTTGACATTTTATTTCCTTTTTCAGCTAAATATTATAACAGAGCGCATATAAATCGAATATTTTCAGAATCAGCGTGAAATTTCACATATATTGTGCAAAATAGCTAAATACATCTGCCGGTTTTGTATTTTTCAAAATTTTTAGTGGTCGACCCCTTATAACTATTTTCGAGAGGACATTTATTTTTTTTTTGGTCAACTAAATATACTAATTTGACCATTCTGAATCGATTGGCGATCCGCAGAATTGCTCTATCTCCTAACGAAGTTGGAACATTTCGGTATCAGAGGACGATTGCTGAAGTGGATTGAACATTTCCTCACAAATGCAGTGTGTTCTGTCAGAATTGGGGACGAATATTCTGCGGAAAAGTCCGTTACGAGTGGAGTTATCCAAGGATCTGTATTGGGACCTATTCTTTTTCTCATTTATACCATAGATCTAACAAAAGAAATCCAGTCATTCTCACTCACATTCGCAGACGACCTGAAGATGATCAATAAGCCTCTGAGGAACCCAAATATTCTACAAAGCGACTTAAACAAAATTCGGGCATGGGGACTCCAGTGGCAACTACCACTGAATGTGTTGAAATGTGTTGTTCTGCATATGTGCTACAATAATCCCGAAGTGACGTATTCCCTGGACAAGACAGACTTAGCAGTAGTTGACAACCAAATAGACCTTGGAGTCACAATAACGGGCGACCTAACTTGGTCACTTCAAGTAACTCGAGCAGTGAAGAAGGCCAACTCAAAAGTATATATACTGAAGAGAGCCTTTTATAATCCATCCCCAGAGCTGATGAATACACTTTTCAAAGTTTACGTAAGACCTCTCATCGAATTCGCGGTTACGGTTTGGTCACCGTGGTTAGTCAGGGATATCAAGCTTATGGAAGGGGTCCAGAGAAGAGCAACAAAAACACCATCCAGTATATCTTACTTAAGATACGAAGATCGCCTCACCAGGATGCAACTCACCACTCATCAAACTAGGAGAGTACGAGGAGATTTAATAGAAGTGTACAAAATTGTGACTAGTGCGCGAAATGTGGACTTATCATCGTTGTACGAACTAAATGAAGATCCACGCTTGAGGGGTCATATTTTTAAATTAAAACGTGAAAGGTTTCATAAGTGCGTGCGAGAATATACATTATTCAATCGTTCATTTGCAATATGGAACAGTTTACCTGACAACATTGTGAGGTCGACGTCACTAAACGCTTTCAAAAATGCAATAGATAATTACCTATCTGAGAATAATAATTCATTTTAACGTTAGGATCTTTAGTCATAAATCTTGTGTTTTAATAATATTTCACAAATCTAGAAAAATGACATACTGAATTTAATTAGCTAACTTAATATACATAATTTACTGAATTTACAAATGTACTTATAAAAAAGAGTTTATAAGATTATATCTTCAACTCTTAACAATTTCCAAATAAATAAATCTTTAACTTTTCTTGATTTGAAAAGTTCAAATCGAATTAAAAGGGAATTTTTCCAACAAATTTTTGAACTTATATTCCCTTTTCATGCTAAATCTTATTACAGCGCATTTATGAATCAAACATATCAGGAATTAGCATAAAACTTCAAGAATATTATGCGAATTTATGCGAATTATTTCTGTTTTGGTCAACTTGAAATTCTCAATATACTGATTTAACAATTCTGAATCGATTGGTGATTGCAGAATTATTCTATCTTTAATCGTTCTTGATTTGAAAATTATAACTCTTATAACAGAGAACATATAATTCGAAAATTCACAGAACCAGCGTAAAATTTCACGTATATCGTGCGAATTTCAAATACATTTGCCGGTTTTATATTTTTCATGATTAGGGGTCGACCCATTACACATTTTTTCGAGTAAATAAAGTTGTTTTCGTTAACTTGAAATTTACAGAATATACTGATTCGACCATTCTGAATCGATTGGCGGTAGCAGAATTGCTCTATATTAAACTGTTTTTGAATTGAAAAATTCAAATCGAGTTAAAAGGGGATTTTCCCGCTATATTCGACCTCTAATTTCATTTTCCGCTTGAATCTTATGCCAAAGCTCATACCTATTATTCAAATGTTTTCGAAATCAGCGTAAAATTTTACGTATATAGTGCAAATTTCAAATACATGTGCAGGTTTTGTATTTTTCAGTATTTTTAGGGGTCGACCGCACTTACTTTTTCACACCCAGTAGATTATTTTTTTTTTCGTCAACTTGAAATTTTTAGTGTTTTTTTTTGGAATACGCGAGAAATTTCACGTACATAGGGCAAATTTCAAATATATCTGTCGGTTTTGAATTTTTCATGATTTTTACTCCTGTTTTCGAGTGAATAAGTTTTTTTTTCGTCGACTTGGAATTTCCAGGATATACTAATTTGATCATTCTGAATCGATTGGCGATCGCATAATTGCTATATCTTCAACTGCTCTTGATTTGAAAAATTCAAATCGAGTTGAAAGGAAATTATCTCACCTCGTTTCTGCAATAACTATAGTCAAATTCATTATAAACATGCTTTAAGAGTTCTGAAATACTTGAAATCGACCATTGACTTGGAACTACACTACTTTAGAGAAGGAAACTATCCAATTCTAGAAATGTATAGTGATGCCGACTGGGGCAATGATTTGGAAGAAAGAAAATGTACATCAGGATATGCAGCATTTGTTTTCGGTAATCCTGTCAGTTGGACCACGAAAAAACAATCGTTGGTGGCTACATCTTCATTCGAAGCAGAATATATAGCACTTAGCGAAACCATCAAAGAAGCAATTTGGATGAAGTCAGTCTTGGAGGATTTCGGAATGATTTTTCAAGAATCTGTTACTATATGGGAAGATAATCAGAGTGTCATCACTCTCACGAAATCAAATCAAGTTAACAAGCGATCTAAACATGTTGAAATCAAATATTCTTTTGTGAAGGACAATATAATAAGATATGTCATTAAACTTGAGTACGTGCCTAGTGCGGATCAAAAGGCTGATGTACTGACTAAACCATTAGGTTTGCCTCTGTTTGCAAAACATAGAAGTGCATTCAATTTACAATAATTTCTTTGTTTACTTATTTTATTCATCAGCATTGAGAAGGGGTGTTGAATGAGGACACTTGGTATATACAATACTGATGTCAAATGCAAAAAAACAAAGTTAGTTTTAGTTACTGATACCATATTTTTGATGTATGTCAATATCGAATAATAAAGTCTATTTTAAAGTTGTTCTACAGAAATATATCCATTCGAGTTACAATATTTAACAAGGACAAGCAGTAGAAGCGTGTGGGTTACTGTAAAGAATCCTAATACTCGATGAAATACAGTTTACGTCGGATTTCCTATCATAACCGCAACACAAAAAATTATTGACATAGCCCACTTTTCAAAATATTGATATTCATGGTTGATAGTGTCCATGAGTAACTAAAGACGAGGTTAGAAACGTGCGTAAAGAATTATAATACTCGATGAAATACAGTTCAAGTCCGATTTCCTATCATATCGCAACACAAAAATATATTAACATAGCCCACTCTTCAAAATATTGATATCCATGGTTGATATTGTCCATGAGCAACTAAAGACAAGATTAGAAGCGTGCGGGATACCGTAAAAAATTCTAATACTCGATGAAATACAGTTCACGTCGGATTTCCTATCATATCGCAACATAAAAATGTATTAACATACCCCACTCTTCAAAATATTGTCCATGAGCAACTAAAGACACGCAATAGAACCGTGTGGGATACTGTAAAGAATTCTAATACTCGATGAAATATAGTTCACGTCGGATTTCCTATCATATAGCAACACAAAAATTTATTAACTAAGCCCTCTCTTCAAAATATTGATTTCCATGGTTGATATTGTCCATGAGCAACTGAAGACAGGCAGTAGAACCATATCGCAACATATCGAAAATTGCTATTATCTCGGAATTCTGGCTATTTAGGTATAGGAACATGATATATCAATTCGAAGGGAATTTAGTCATCTTTCAGAATATACAGGATGTTCCATTAAAAAAAACGCACTTTCACCCTTTTCGTATCTAGCCAATTTTCGACCTTTCAATCCCATTTCCTGCTAAATCTTATAACAGAGCATATGTAAATCAGATATTTTCGAAATCATCGTTGAATTGCACGAAATAGCTCAAATTTCAAATACATCTGACTCTTTAGTATATTTCATGATTTTCGACCATTCTTAATCGATTGGAAACTGCATAATCTATATATGTTCAACCATTTAAAAGCACTAACAAAAACAACAAAATGAAAATTCCAAATATTATAACTAACAAACAAATCTTGACATTGTATTTGTTTTTTTTCCGAATATTGATATATCACAACAATGTAATCTAAACGAGTCCTGGCATGGGCGAACAATAACAGTAGATAATTTCAAAAAAAAATTTATCTCGTTACCATTAGTTTATTTTCATTCATTGCTGTAAAAAGTTTGTCTATTCTCATGTGCATTGCACTGAATAAATACAAATAAATAATCTATTTTGACATCGAGTGTGTCGACTCATTGTGGCTCACAATGGCCGAACATTCCGAAGAAACTTCCAGTCGAAAACTCTCAACCATTCTGCACCCAACAGTATCCCGAATGCGGTGACAATTTTCTCTTGAACTTGTGTTGGACTGGGAATTGAAATGTGGTGGACCCGCAGATTTCAACGAATTCCACCGTAGCGAAAGTTTACTCCAATACTTTTCATTCATGATGGCCCCGAGCGAGGGAAGCCGCATGTCCCACACAATGATGTCCAACATAACTTTCGAATGCTTTTCCGTGGCCTTTAGGCGATCGGCACACCCTTAAAATACGATTGAAAATTAGTTGGTCACTAATGGATTTGGGGAAAGTTGAAGTAGGCCTCTTGCGCCTACTGCAGTTTCGAACTGATACAGAGGATTTGTATTTAATAATAATAATATAATAATATAATAATATAATAATATAATAATATAATAATATAATAATATAATAATATAATAATATAATAATATAATAATATAATAATATAATAATATAATAATATAATAATATAATAATATAATAATATAATAATATAATAATATAATAATATAATAATATAATAATATAATAATATAATTATATAATAATATAATAATAAGTTACGGTGATACATGTTGTTGAAGTTTTATTTTCAATTATATTGAATAACAAGTAAAAATAATTTTTTTCACAAAATTTCATGAAAGGCGTTTTTTGAGGTGAGAAATCAAAATTTGTTATAAATTTTCATGCAGCACTTAGAGAGCGCTAGGTACGCTATCATTATTTATTTTAATTTGCCAGTAAACTTTTGGAGTTTTTTACATTTAATTCTCATTTTTACACCTTTTCTTAGTAAAAAATGCAACTTTCTGCACCGATACGGGTTATGTGGTAACTTAGGCGACAGATGAAGTTGCTCAGAACTTCACAAGAACTGAGTATGTGATAGATCTCTCTAAAATAAAAAAAAAATCTAGGAAGATGTATCGAGAAATGATCCATTTTCAAGATTCAAGAAGTTGATAAACCGATCATTTTTAAACATCATCTCCCATACATTTTTCATGCTTGACTCCAAACTGACTAAGAATATTGCGCTCATTCAAAAACAGCATAAATTTTTCTTTAGTTTTTCAATTGTGTTGGTATCAGTGAAATGGGTCTGAAGTTTGAAGGATCAGAACGATATAAGAATGCTTATCTTTGGGTACGCAGGAAATGTACTAAAGCAAAAGAATTGTTGATGAGCTGTATCAGTTATTCCAGATTAGAAATCGGCATATTCTCAAGAACCTTTACCGACAACGAACAGTCGCTACCGACCGATGATGAACCCTTTAATCCCATAAACACCTAACTACGTAGGCTTACTATGGCAAGAACCTGTCAGAAAACAACTACTCCCCTGGCTAAGACCACGACGGGTATTGAATTAAATCTAACAGCTACTTGTGCAACGTTCCTCAAAACATCAGAGGACGCAATTGCAAGTGCCCTCTGACCAACCAGCAGAATTATGTTTTGATTTGGACGGGGTGACCACCTGCAGACTAGTTTCGAAGTTGTTGCCTCTCATCAGTGCAAGGACAGGTCAACACAGACAACACTGAAGCCATCTGTTCCCCGTCCAAACCAATACACACTCCGCTGATTAGTCAATTCTGGTTCACGAGATGAAAGCAGTTTCTAGGCCGCTCCACCTAGCGAGCAGAGAAAGACACTCCGAATCTCCGGGTTGAGAGATTTAATCGAAGAAGACAGAAATCTTTGGGAGATCGTTTGCTAACGAACAGTCGTTACCGACCGATGATGAACCCTTTACTCCCATAAACACCTAACTACGTAGGCTTATTATGGCAAGAACCTGTCAGAAAACAACTACTCCCCTGGCTAAGACCAGAAAGACAGTGTGGTTGTTGTAAGAAATGTACAATTTTTTTTGTGCATGCTATAATATGTGAGTCCCATTTCATGTGTGTATCGATAATTATGCCTAAGTACTTGATTTTTGTTTCAGGGTAGATGGTGAAAGGTGTCAGATAAGAATTCACATTAAGTTGGGGTTGAGAGTTGGTCTACTGGAAGAATTACTGGTGAAGTATAGGTAGTAGGTTTTTTTTCTGTATTTACGGTTAGTAATTTGGAATCCAGCCATCGTTTAATTCGTGAGAATCCAGCTTCCTCAGTAACTCTCAATTCATTCCAGGTGTCGGCAAAACCTATGATGTTATCATTATTTTTCAATGGGAATAATCCTTTTATATAGATACTGAAGAGAGTTGGACCAAGGACAATCCCTTGCTGAATTCCATATTCAACAAGCATTCCATTGCTGAAAGTATCCTCATTCCTCAGAACTTGATGTCTGTTGGTGAGATAGCTTTCGAAAAACAACAAATCATCTTTACGGATTCCAATATCTTCTAAGCAGTTCAAGAGCAGCTGGTGACTAACTGTATCGAATGCTTTCGTTAAATAGACGAATAAACATAAACACGGCTTGCTGTCATTAAGACTTTGATTTATTTTTGTAGTTAGAGCAATTACAGCATCCAGTGTTGATGTTCTTTCTCTGAACCCATACTGGTGTTGGGATACATTTTTTTACTTGTTCAGATAAGTAACTAGGCGTTGTTTTATAGGTTTTTCGAAAATCTTTGAAATATGTGTGATTAGTGATATGGGTTGATAATCATCAAATTTATATATAACTAGTCAAGTCATGACAGTTACTTGAATGAGCTCTACTAGTGATCGATGTATTTGCCTTGGATCGACGAATGCAGGAATGCAGGAAAGTAAAGCCCTGCCGCTCGACTATAGCTAGAGCAGCTGCTTCTCCCTCGGGAACAGCAAAGAGCGACATTAGTCTACGTCCGAGTTCACGTCACGTGCTTAATCAAACTGCTCCTATTAATCAATGAGCCCAGAAGCGACCCTTGACATAATATTACATTATAAGTTAATAATAAGTCACAGCCAGCATACCAAATCCCCTGATATCATTTATTTGCGGAATGGGAGAAGTTCACGCGACGGTGAACAGTCCCTTTCCATTTCGGAAAGTTTTTTCATTTCTTTTCTGGAGGTGGGTAATGAATTTGAGGCATGCTGAAAATTTCTAAGTTTGACGACATGTGAGAAAATTTTTACGACGTGATCCAATGGTATTTTTATATGTGGAAAAACAACGTTCAGTTGATTTTCCATCTCTTAATGGCTTCCATCGAAGCAAACTGAACACTTCATAGACATAACATTTTGAAGAAGCCTGTCATTAAAATAAATACTGCTCCACATTATTTAAGGGAATACATGCCATTCCCGAAATGAACAATGTACTCATTCCCAACAGATCAGAAAGGAGTTGAAACAGCCATGAAATCTTTGAAAACAAAAAATCGCCGGGTATGTATGGAATCAGAGCAGAATCTCTGAAAGAAATAAGTAAAGAAATATTTGCTCCACTCTCTTATATAATTGACAATTTGATTCATGCACTCGCAATACTGTGAATTCAACTACGTCAATTTGGCGACAATTTGCGATGTTTTGTTTGGAAAACAAATATAAACTCATTGCAGAAACTTCCACTGAAGAGTTAGCTTCTATTTTATATGACTGGGCATTCAACATGAAGAAGAACAATGGAGAATACTATAAAGAGAGTGCAGTCGAAACGATTTGGAACACTTCAGCAAAAATGTTACAAGAGAAGTACTTCAAAGAATATAGAAGAATTTTTAATCCGTTCACGGACATACAGTTTAAGGTTCATGTAAAGTCAAATATTTCGCGTTTCTGAACTGCAAGATGGCACTGACAAGATATGTTTTTCATACCACAGTTACAGCGATCTTTTATAATATTTCCATATACATTACAGTTTTCTGCATCGGTCAACCCTACTGCTAATACAATATTGCCAAATCTCTACATTATTTGGAGTACTGCGAAATAGCTCACAGGATTTTTTTTCTTGGTGTTTTGGCATCGACTGCTACGGTCATTAGCCAAGTGTTCTGGATAAGCCTTGTTACCAACTCCATACTCCACTTTAGGAGCAGCACTGTTAATTTTTAATGCAACAGTGAATCGTGGAGGATTATTCCCATCCGACACGAGCCTCAATCATTCAGACTTTCACATCTGAAAATGAAAAAAGATCGCACCGTCTGGTGAATTTGGTGAGAGTTGTAGTGCCTCTGGTTTTTGTTGGGTGGAGACCTCGGAGACTTCATTATTCCAATTCAGCGTTCCTTGCTGTGTCCTGTCTGAAAATTTCAGGAAATTTGCAGCGCCCTCGTATTTGTATTGGGTGGAGACCTCGTTTTTCGAACTTAACCCCCTTGCTGAATCATGTCTGCAAGTTTTGGAAAATTTGCGGAGTCTTCAGTTTTGAAATGGGTGCGTACACCACATTTTTCAGAAACAGTGATGTATTTACCTTGTTTGCAAATTTTGGTTGATTTGCAGAACATCCAGGATTACCATGGATAGAGACCTCCTTTTGTTCTGAAAGGGGTTATCTTTTCAATCGTTTTTGGTGTTTCCAAAGGTGGGGACCATTTTCTTTAAAGATTCTTTTGCCGTCGGTTTTCCTGTGGGAGGAGATCTTAAGAATCTTTGGTATTGCCGCTTTTTTCCGGTTCACCTGTATATTATTTATTGTATTCATTTCGTTGGTATTTCTAATATTCGGGGTTGCAGTGCCCATGGGTTTGTTATAGATATAGTCAGTCCGTTCTTGATCTTGCTTAGATTAGATTTACTTTTAGCACAAACAACAATATTGTTGGTGACATTCACAAAGAGCAGGTAATATGAACAACTCACTATAATTTATTTTTATCAATATTTTTCATCTTTGTAAGCTGAACTCCGCCTATTATGCCGTTATTTTTTATGTATATTATAATGTTACTCAAAAACAACTGGAATGGACAATGAAGACGCTATTACGATTATTATTATTATTTTTCAATTCTATTTTGCTTCCTGTTTCATTTCCAGAACTGATATTTCAAATCCCAAAACATAAAACTCATTACTTACATACTTCTTCAATTGTGTCCAAGGACTCCAAGGCTTTAGGCGGACCAATCCAATATCCAACTGATGAACTGACAAACCCCTATCGACGTAACTTTCATTTTCGAAAAGTTAAACAAATTACATCGGTTACCGCTGTATAAAACTATTGGCAACGCTGTACAGTAAATATGACAGTGACAATAATTTTGTGCAATACCTTGTGGACAGTAGCAGAACTATTTTTGTATTTCCGTTCATGTAATACAGAGGAATCACTTACTGGAGCGATTTACCGTTTTTTGTGCGAGATTTTAAAAATTACTATTAAAAATATAAATCGTTTGATTTTATGTCTGAAAAATAGTATGAATAGTTCCTCAATGTTCAGTCTTCTTAATTTAATATAAACATCACTTGCAAAAGCGATTCTTCTCAACTGTCTTTGATTTTATAACAAGATTTTCAGAATTTTTTTTTATTGTGAGAGAACGTTGTGGTTAAAAATTCTGAAAAAAATCGTGATTATCTTTCACCTTAACATTGATAAATCAATATATTTGAAATGAAATCTGATGAATGGTTTTTGGGAAAACTCAAAAAAAACCTCTAAAAATTAGGTTTTTATTTTTTTTCTCAAAAACTGTTCATCAGATTTTCTTATACATCTCTCTTATTATTCAATTTGGATGCCGGAATAACTCGAATTTTTTTCAGAATTTTTGAACTTGCCGTTAATTTTTTCATGGGTTTACATGAACCTTAAGACAGCGAGAAATGCACGCGACACAAAACGCAAAATTTTGTAATCAATCCCAGAAAAAAGGAAGGTGTGTTCTAAGGCTCCCACAAAACAAGAAATTTTTGAAATGACACTGTTCTGAAGTGAAGAAGAACCTGTATTGCTGCCTATAAATTGGCTTGGAGAGGTGGAGAAGCAGCAGATTGTAGGGTATTCTATTTTAAAATCGAGACAGACAACCGTGGAATAGAGACCGGAAGAGTTGAATATTACCCAGTGTTTTCGAAGACAGCACAAGGTGGAAATCAGAAGTTGGCCAAGGGTAAATGGTTGGTAGCAAACACTGAAGAAGATTGTGTATGTCCAGTAAAATTGTTTAAACAAGTTATGGGAAGACGGGGAAACCATATCACATGTGAAAATTTTCCTAACTCCAAATCCTTTCTGGCAAAAAATAAATTCGAAAGGATTGTATAAGAATTCTCCTATTGGGGTAAATGAAATATCTGAATGGACCAAATCCTCTGCGAAAAATATTGGACTTGATGTCAAGCGGGTGAAAATTTCGAATCATTCTAATCGAGCTGCCGCCGTTACTGAATTGTCCAGGAGTGGTATAGGTGAACAAAAACTTGTGAGAATTACGGGACATAGCAACCCATCGTCATTAGAACCGTACCTTCAGTTAGATGAAGAACATCACAAAAAAAGCATTGGTTCCATTCGTACTACCGTCCGGGAAACAGATACTACCACCGTTCAAAATACTAGGGTGCAGCAAACTAATCACAATAGACAAGAAAGTTCTGAAAATCAAGCTTCTTCTAATAATTGTATTTTTAACAATTGTACTTATCCGTTAAATTAAATAAACTTACTCACATCCTATTTTTCTATTTGTTGATTCACATATTCATTAAATTGTCTTACCGAATTACACTCTAGCTTTTTTTTTGTCGAAGTAAACTTGACATTTATAATTTGAATTTTGTTGCCATTAGGCAATTCAACTCAAAAAACTGCCAGAAAAAATTACTCGTCCTACGGACTCGTAGTTTCTTCAGGGGCAGTTTTTTTCGTTAAATTGCCAGGCAACAAAATTCTCATTAATCAAGTTTACTTCGACAAAAAAAAGCTCTCGTGTAATTATAAGTAATGAATATCTCACCACCGGTATTTTTCCAACGACTATAAAAATAGGCATGATCAATCCTATATTATTCATGAATGGTGATAAACATGAAACCGGAAACTATCGACCAATAACTCTTACATCAAGTATCAGCAAAGTGTTTGAAAAAACCATAAATAAGCGATCAATATCCTTCTTCATCAAAATTAAGATATTTTCCTACAACCAGTATGGCTTTAGAGAAGAAACATCCAGAAAAGATGCAATAAATACACTCATTGAAGAAACATACAATTCATAGTACCTATAAAACAGTTTCCTATGGAATTCCACAGGGAACGGTGTTGGGCCCCTTACTGTTTACAATTTAAATAAACGGGTTACTCGGAATAAAAACCCGGGGAAATATTTTGAGTTTTGCAAATGATACTGCAATTCTCTATAAAGCAGATACCTGGCAAGAATTAAAGAATCTTGTAGATGATTTTCTTGAAATAGAAAAATGGTTTAGGGGAAATGAACTCACACTGAATTTTACTAAAACAAAATACTTACAATTTTCTTCATAGTCAAACGGACTTCCGAATATAGGACCACTTGAAATTGGAGATAGCTATGAAATACCAGAAGAGATCAGTCAATAAAATACCTTGGCATTGTGATAGACCGGCATCTAAGGTGGGACCTACAAATACAAAACGTGGTCAAAAAATTAAGAGGGTTATTACACAGATTCAAATACCTCAGCGATTTTCTAGATGTTCTACGCTTTGATCGAGTCACAACCACAGTACGGTATAGTAGGATGGGGTAGAGTGAATGATATACACCTGGAAAAGTTGAATGTTGTACAAAAATACATAATTAAAATAATATATCGTAAGGCACGTACATATCCAAGCGATGATCTGTTCAGAGAATCTAAATTCCTTGATATAAGAGAACTGTTTTGCTTGAGTTTACTAAAACATATAAAAAAAGAAAATATCATATTACGACCCACCAATCAGAACCATGAAACGAGAAAACGGAATAATACTGTGGTATTACCTTGCTGTAAAAAAACTATAGGCCAACGAAATGCAACTTACCTGGGACCTCGGTTGAACATTATGGTACCAGACCATTTGAGGAATATTAAAAAAGTACATTTTCGGTAGAAAAATTAAGCAGTGGATTACAAAAACTGATAGATCATTTTTTCATGATATTGTGAATCAAAATATTGGTTCTTGATTAAAAAAAAACTCATATCCTCCATCTTCACCAATATTTCGAACAATTCTGTTAGGTACTACTTAGTCATCACATTGACACACATTGATCTCCTATTTTTATACTGTGATTTCATTATTATTTTATACATTGAGAGTTTATTTTATTTTTATTGAGGTTTTATAATAGACTTAATAAGTTAAGTGTTAAGTGCCATTACTACTATATCTGTTTATTTATATTTTATTTCCAAATTTTAGCTACATTGAAAACTTTATATATACTTGAGTTTTAATTGTCAAAATAATGTGATTCTATCTACCTTGATTCCAAAGTCACGCACAAGAGTATATCGGTTTATAACTGATGGACGCTTCTGTGACTTATCCATGTTTATCTGTACGTAAAACTAATCGAAATTCATGTAAACCATATCCATACAAATAAACTTATCATTATTATTTGATGAAAAAGTCCCTACCGCATGCGTCATCGTGGATCTTTCTAAAGTATTCGATACCGTTAATCATGAAAAATCGTGGAATAAATTGCGTATTATGGCGTTCGCGGACTAGCTCGGACACTACTAGAAAGCTATATGAATGTCGACAACGACGGTGTACCTCAAGGTACAGTACTTGGTCCAGTGCTTGTCATATTGGTTACTTTCATTTGACACAGTTTTTTAGAGTCGCAAGCTTTGCTTACGATACAGCCATACTTCATAATGAGTTGAAACAGGTTGTTCAAAAATATTTCAAATCAATAAAAAAAATTTTTCAACATAATCAGTTGAAAAGAAAATATTTAATGGCACTACTTGGCAGAAGCCCATTGAACTGATAATAAAAATGGATTGAGCAATTCAGACTTCTGCTATAAACTATACAATAGATATAATCGTCGGCTGGTCTCCAACAGAAAACAACTACTATCCCTTACGACTATTGAATTATATCTGTTAGATTCTTAGCAAAGTATTCTACATTATAATTGTAAATTCTGATAATTTTTCAATTCTGATTTATTTCCTTTTTCAAAAAGAAAAGTTGGTGTGATGACTTTCTACATCTGTCATTGAGTAAATCATTCACTACATTTCAACGAACTATATTGAATAAATATATTTTTAGAGGATACTGTATGAACACAATAAAATTGAAAATCTAGAAATAAATATTTGGAATATAATATAATATTTGTCTAAAAAATACAATGTAAATATTTTAACATATTTTCAATAAATCAAACGAAACAAAAAAAAAATCTCAAATGAGTGAAATAGTGCTCTCCTTCTCATAGAAGAGCAGATACGCTTTTCCCCTCACAAAGGATTTCGAAGAAATCGTGGAAACAATCGAATCGTCGTACTCGACAAGAGGGTGCATTTTCCGCTGAGTAGCTGCTCATATCTAACCCTTCTAGAGGAAAATCAATTGAGACGTTCAATTTACTGAATTCCTCTGCTTGAGATAACCTTTTCAGATGAATTACTAAAATTTTTGGTAATTTTTGAATCGAAAGAGACTTTGTGCATTTCCTTCTTTCTTTGCACTTCGAACATGTCGGTTTCTCATCACCTTCCAAAGTTTCTTCCCTAGTGAATGAATCTAAACATTCAGAGAGGCTAATTGAGCCTGTTCTTGGTGAAATCGGAAGGGAAAGATCCCAGAAAGTATCAAAAGTGACTGAACAGTGACCACAAAATGAGCATTTTAAAGTTGATTTTAGCTTTCCAACAAAGTTTTCCACTATCTTGGAGTTGTCCGATCTCAATTATCTCAACCATGATTCTCTGGCATTTTCCAAGTTGCTAAAGTTCTCAACAAACTCGGTCCCAATGAGTTTGGGCTTATCCGTAACTCTATTCACCTCTTCGTGTAGTCCCTCCAGCAGGTATCTTAGAAACAAAGGGCTCTCAGCGGGGTGGATGAATGTTGCCGTTCGGTGGGACTCAGTGTAAACCCTGAAAAGGCTGAACCAGGGTACCTCCCAGATGTTCAACTCACTGGAAGGTCCCTGCAATATAAAAGCTCAGTCAAGTACCTTGGAGTCATCCTTGACTCCAAGCTAAACTGGAACGAGCATATTGATCATAAAGTTCAGAAAGCCACAGCGGCTTTCTGGGCATGTAGAAGGGCATTTGGCAGTACGTGGGGGCTCGGCCCCAAGATTCTATATTGGATCTACACAACTCTCCATACGCCCAATGATTACGTACGGAGCGATCGTGTGGTGGCAAGGTGCAACATCCGGCAAGTCGAGAACCCAATTAGATAGGGTACAAAGGCTTGCCTGCCTTGCGATAACAAGTGCAATGAGGACGGCACCTACCAGGGCGCTGGAAACGCTCGTAGGACTGCCCCCCTTATACCTCCTTATCGAATATGAAGCACGCAAAGCCGCAGCTCGCCTAAGAAGTTCTTACCAATGGCGGAGCGAGGAAATGTATGGACATTCTCGATTATGGAATCAGACGGTAAGGGATTGTCCCCTTCTTGAAATGCCGGGTGACAGTTCGTTACCTGCCATACGATTCAGTAAAAGGCCGCAGTAAAAGGGAAGACTGGGAACGGATCGGGCACCGCCTGCTTCCCACCAAGGGGATCATTTGGTACACTGATGGCTCCAGAATGGGTAAGTCAGCCGGCGCCGGGGTATACGGGCAGTCTCCGAAAGCGGAACTTTGTTACGCTCTAGGAACTTTTGCTACTATATTTCAGGCAGAAATGCTTGCCATACTCGCCTGTGTAAGAGAAAATCTCAACAGAGGCTACCGCGGCCAGCAAATCAAGATATGCACCGACAGCCAAGCGGCGATCAAGGCTCTCACATCATATAGAGTCACTTCGTTGCTGGTGTCTGAATGCATCGATGATCTGCAAAGGCTATCTTCCGCCAATAAAGTAAAGCTACTTTGGGTCCCTGGTCATACCGGAGTACCTGGAAACGAACGGGCTGATTATTTGGCCAGACAAGGTGCGAAAAGCCCAGCGATGGGACCAGAACCTATCATAGGAGTTTCAAGATCATGGTGCGTCTCAACCATGAAGGAAATTCTGGAAGTAAAATTCCAGGATACATGGAAAGATACACCAGGCATGAGGCAATCGAAACACCACATCGGAGGCTCTTCTACCAGGAGGACCAACACTCTGCTCACACTGAGCAGAAAGGAAATCAGGGCTCCTGACGGGACACTGCCACCTCAACAGGCACCTCAACATTTTAGGTTTCACGGATGATACCGAATGCAGGTGGTGCATGGAGGATGAGGAGTCAGCCACTCACATCCTCACGGAATGCCCGGCAGTGGCAGCAATACGGGAAGCACACCTCGGGAGCATCGTACTGAACCCGGAGAGTGTGAGGGTGGTACCGGTCAGAAGGTTGGCCTCTTTCGCTCGCAAGATAGGCTACCTTCAACACTGAACCATCTCCCAGCAGTAGTGGGTGCATAACGGGCCCGATTGAGAGGCCTACATGCTTATGGCTTCGTCCGCCCACATACCTTGTTCTATCTATCTAACTCCTGGGCATCATGCTGGGCATAACTGATAAAACGTGGCGCAAATCTTTGTATTTGACTTTTCAAGGAGACTGTATTGACCACTCGACCCGACGTATCATCTGCCCACAGTTCCTTTATCACTTCGGCATATGTTTTTATTAAATCTCCCTTTATGTTAGGGGAACTGTAATTAATATCCGCTGAGCAGGCATCCTCCTTCAAATACTCTAACAACCATCTAGTATTCGACAAACACTGGATAACACTATTCATGAATCAAGTGTTACCAATATTTTTCAACCCATTAAGACCGAGTGATTTGGCAGTAATATTTATCACAGGCCTGTTGGTATGGAAGCTATTATCGCTGCATTTACCGCTGTCATCTCCTGAGAGGTCCAAGTTTGATACGCCTCTGGCTCCATGAAGGTGTGAGGTTTGAAAGTTCGAAATTTTTGGAGTAGTTCCGGAATTGTTCTCAAAAGCGTTAAAAATCTCAGAATCTCTAGAGATGTGATGAGAGGTGATCATTCTCGACTCATATGGAACTTTTCCAACCTTGACCTGCTGTTTCCACTTAGATCCAGGAAGATATGAAATCTCATTGAAGTGGTGTGAAGAAGGAATTGTGCCCAATAGTGAAGAAGCATTACCACGCTGGATAGCTATACTAATCCTTTGAATCAAGAAAGAAGTTGATCTGTTTTCATTAGTTGCTAGGCTTAGTTGAATTTAGTTTATTTTGAGAGTGACGCTTTGAGTGTTTGGAGTAGTAATAAGACAGTAATGTCGGGGCGTGGCGCAGTGGTTAGAGCGTCCGACTCTGAGTCGAAAGGTCCGGAGTTCGAACCCTGGTTGGGCTGGGATTTTTTAATTTAATTTAACCGATTAAATTATTAAAATCTCGTGGCTCGAGTAGAGTGAGTCCTGCACGATTCACTGTTGCGTTCCAATTAACAGTGCTGCTCCTAAGGTGGCGACGGAGTTAGTAACAAGGCCTACCAGAACACATGGCTAATGACCATAGCAGTCGATGCCAAAACACCAATGAAAAAAATAAAAATAGAAATAAGACAGTAGATTGAAAAAAAAATCTGATTTTTCATCTGGTTCATTTATGTTTTCTACTTATCTGAATACAGTGTATTAACACATTATCATTTGATAGTCAATACAAATTTTTTATTTTTCCAATATAACTCAGCTGCTTTCTAGCTCAAGAATTCAACTGAGAAAGACACCAGTCTCTTGTTATGAGCAACTGACTAAGCAGAAAATAAGAAGGAAAGAATAAAATAGAGGTAAAATTAGTACTAGCAAGGCAATTTTATTTTCAGAAGTAAAATTAAATTAAACAATTATAACATCAAAAAATTGTCGAAATGGTAATTTTGGGATTTTAAAGAGAGGAATTTTTCAGAAAATCAGGTTGACTAAAAGTAGTATGGTAGTGACCAGTGAGAAAAATTTAAAAAATTTAGGAAGTTGGAACATTAGTGTGTGCAAAAAATGGATCAGAGCATTCGTTTTATCTCAAGAAATCACATTTCAGTTCTTCAACTGCCACTTGAATTTTCGTGCATTGAACCGCATTATTTCTCTCGAAAGCAGTGTTGACCTTCCTCTGGGACGTGCCAAAAATAACTCACAATCTCTCTATATTTTATAACAATTCCTGAAATTCCATTCGTGTGAAAAGCGGTCCCACTATAATCCCCAAATCCTGTAGCTGTGTTTGAACAGTCGCATATTATTTTTTTTCAGCTACTTCAAACTACTATTTATACAAGGCCCGACTTCTACTTGTAAATACATCATGATAAATTATTGAGTTAAGCCAAACATTTGAATCCCCAAATTCCTCCTAAGCATATTATGTTGACAAGGCACATTGCAGGGGATTACAGAACTTCCACATATTCGAGCTGAAATTTGATCGTGGTTTATTGATAACGAACACCGTGATTCTCTTATGGAAATGTTTGCGATGTTATGGAAAAGGCCAATAATTAAAAATTTGGAGCTGTTAAAATAGTTACAAACCTTGCAAGTGAGGTAATTGCTTGAAGGATAACGCGCTACAGAATATTCCTTACTCAAATTTTTACGTATTTTTTTAGTTCCAATCTCTGCCTTCTATAACCGCTGAATTACACTGCAGATTTGCATTAAGGATAGACTGTTGAATTTTTCTATGATTTCCATTTTTTAAATTCTATTAGGTAATGCCCTGTCTTAATTTGATGACTCTGTTACTTATGAACGTGATATACACAATTATTGCACATACATACTAAAACAAGAACAAACTATTCAAGTATTATTAACCCCTATTCCACAAGGTGGTATGGGACTGTAATAAATGACTCCATGAACTAAAAAAATGCACAGTTCTGCAGAATTTTGAAAAAGCATTAGCTTGTCATTTGGAAACTCACGAGAAATCTATAGGATGAAATATAATTAAAGTTGTAAGTACTTGTTGGAGAGAGAGAGAAAGTTTTTCCATATTAGATGTCCAGTAAGCTGAGCATGTATATTTGGTAAAAACCATCTTATAATTAAATGAAGCGAAGTTTTGTATAGAAGTGTATAAATTCTCTTTATTGCAAAGCGCTTTCGACTTTCGTCAGCTTCAGTGCTTACTGAAAGTAAATACTCAGTTGAGAGTACCGAAATTGAATTTAAAAAAAAGAGGTTATGAAATTTGGAAATTACGAAAAATACGTGAGTACTTACATGTCAGGCAACAGGAAGTTTCGAAATATGTAAAAAATATTGTTTAAAATTACAACATTCTCAATCATGAATCCCTTCCAAGAGAGGTTATCTTGTACGATGGAAAACAGCGACTTAATTCCAACTTTCAGTCGCAGATGATTCCATAACTGACTTTATAAACACCTTGTTCATATTTTCTATGAAATCTACAATATCATATTACTCTGCATAAGAACTAACGAAAAGCATGTTAGAACTCAGATCATGTGGTTTTTGTAAAAGCAGTGAGGACAAGACAGAATGTGTCAAGTCAAATGTCAAATGTCAAAGTGAAAATACCAGTACCAACTTGAAGAGTGGTCTAGTAAATATTCAGAAGTGTTACCAACGTTAGATTAATTATATTTAATCCTCTGATGGAGGGGAAGGAAATCTCTGTCCAGGTTCACTGTGTCCAGCTGATTTTTGGTGAGTTCTTTGGAGATCTCCAGTTCCTCGAACAAATCCAATCTGAGAAAATTTTTATTATCAATTTTAGGTAAAACTTTTGAATTTCTGTTAGGGCTAAAATTGTGGTTATTTAATTTGAGATGATTACCAAATATATATTTATCTGGTCTCTTCAAATGTTCGTTAATACGAGTGAGAAGTGGTCTACAGGCTCTACCAATGTAGGAGGCAGAGCAATCAGCACAATCAAGCTTATAAACACCGCTACTTTTCAATTTACTAATTTTATCTTTAGATTTGACTAAATGGTTACTTAAATTGTTGTAAGCTTTAAAGGAAACTTTAGTACCAGGTACTACATCTTCAATGAAGTTGGAAGTTGGAAATGTCACAAGTTTTGATCAAAAAATGGCAAGGAAAAGTATTTCACTGAAGGTGAATTGACTATAGGAGAGGTGCTGAAGGCAAGTCTTCTGTCTGTTCTATGTTTAAATTTATTAATCAATTTATGAATAATGTGAGGTTGATAGCCATTGTTGACAGCACTCTGTTTTAATATATTTACTTCACTATTGTAATTTGAATGAGAAAGAGGGATTTTCAAAAGCCTATTAACATAGCAGTTAAAGGTGGCCATTTTATGTTGCATTGGGTGATAAGAATCAAAAGGTATGACGTGATCAGTCTGGGTGGGTTTTCTGTAAATAGAAAATTATAAATTGTTGTTCAATTTAGTAATGGTGAGATCCAAAAAGTTTAATTTATTATCAGATTCAACTTCAAGAGTAAATTTAATATTCTGGTGTAAATTGTTTAGAGATTCAAGAATGTCAAGAGCATCGTTGGAGTTACTTAAAATTTTATTAATTTTGTTAATAATGTATGAATTTTCCAAATTTTCCATGAATATGTCAGCTAAGAAAGGAGAGAGAGGGTTACCCATGGCTAAGCCATCGGGTTGATTATAATTTTTTTTTTATGATCAACCCGATGGCTGACCCGATGGCCGATTTGAGTAGGGGTAAAGGTTACCTTTGTCTTGGAATGATTGCCTGAAGATAGTTGTTGTAAATGAATTTGCAGTAGATACGAGAAACAAAATCCTCGAAGAAGGATTGAACATTTATCTGCAGTATCTTACTCTTGTGTGGTGTTGTCAAGAGATTTGAGATTCATTGAATAGTACCTAGTGATATACATGCTCTTGATGTGTTTCCTGGAGAAGAATGCATGAATGATTAGAAATTATTTTCTCTCGATGTGTTTCCGAGAGAATAGATGAATTACGATAACGTAACGTAACATGAATGAGAGAAACAGTTGCACGGAGAAATAATAGGTGAAATTTTAAAGAATGTACTTGAGATGCATAACAGAAGAGATGAAAGATGTGTGTGACTGTTCTGATCTACAAAAAGCCTCATTGAAAGCTAGGTACTTCAATATTGGCTTATACTGACTAATCATTAGAAAAATTAATGACAATAGTTAACGAATATCTGATTTTGTATAGAAAATATGGCTTCTTCATAATAAGCTGAAAATCAATGAGATAAAGTGTGGGTATACGATTTTTGAACAAAAGAATATGATAGTGACTGAAGTCGAAGTGAAATTAGATGAAACTATCTTACACCGAGTCAAATATACAAAATAATCGGGCCTTACAATTGACGAGTCGCTTGAGTGGAGCGAACATGAAACAAAAAATAACTCCTATGATAGGAGCCATTTATAGATGTAGATCCTACATAGATGATAAAACCAAATACTGATTACACATGCTTGTTTTCTAAGCATTTATAGATACATGATAACAATTTGGGGTACATATAAATTTGTTTTTTACGAAACTCCCAGGTTTTCGGAGAAAACAGATTGAATAAAAGTGGAATCCAAACCATTTCTGCTCAGTTACACGAGACCGGGGATCGAACCCGGACCGCCTGGGTGGAAGCCAAATGCTCTAACACCACGACGACTTCGCTTTTCGTGGAATTACAACATTTAATAAAACTCAAGTACTACAAAATAGGATGGAATAAGTGTTATTCTACTTGGACTATAGAATGTCCACAGACAATGTATATGCACAAGTACAACTAGATGAATTAGAGATAAATCTCAAAATTGAATATATAAACTGGTAAATAGTCAATTGAAAACGAAAACTGAAATATGGTCTTTCAATTAAATGTATTGGAAACCATGTTTGTGATTAGGGAAAAAAGCTCAATCTGCTTCAGACCCTGAAAATAAATAAGGCAATTAAAAATTCAGAAGTTCAATGCATAAACGAACAAAACTTATTTTAGCTCAAAACTTTTCAATTCCTTACTATTTTGATAGATCGATTTGTGAATAATTTTCTTTTTATCAATTTTCTTCACATTTCTACGAGTCACACTCGTTCAACAACCAATGTTCCACATTACAATTTTTCCATTTTTCTAGTTTAATATAAATTTCCAATATTACTGATAGTTGATTGCTCTTCACCATGGGACCATAGGTCCTCAGGACAGTCACTCTGTCACTTTGAGTCGTGTCGTGACGTCTCACTCGACGGATGACAGACGTCGACTTCAAACTTCAAATTAGTATCAGTATCAGTATCATCTCACCTCCACTGTATGTTATAGATCGTCGCCGTTGGATTTAGATAATCTTACTTTATTATCTTTTCTTATTATCCTATATCGAAAAGGATTTTTTTGCCCATTGAGTAAACTGAAAAATGTTGCCGTCCAGCCATTCAAATGGACCTTTCCATGAGATATGAGAAAACACTGTAATGAGAAAGTATATACGCCAATATTACTCGGGATTTTTTATTTAGTTTTTCTGGCCGCTAGTTTCTCTATAATCAGAAGTGATTCGTGACGTCACGTTCATCAAAACTAGACTTGGCAACGTTGTAAAACTTGTGCACCATGGAATCTCAAATTCTCATTAAAATATAATTGTCGGATGACAGGTGTCAATTGATACCAGATGAGTTCGTTAACTCGTTTGCATACATCAAAATTGGATACAAGTAAAGCAGTTCCATCAAATATATATGCTGCACACGAACAGACCCTACGTGATTTCTTATTTGAGGTTAATGCGGTTTTGAAAGTTTTGAAAGTTTTGGTTGATTGTATTCTACAATTATTTCAATTCCTGTATCTGTATCCCTGCAATAACTGTGAACATGTCGAAAAAGTATTTTGTACACGGTTGTCTGAACACTCCAATAAGTATACAATTTTTTTATGCACCTAAAGATGAAGCGCGTCGTAAAATGTGTTTTGAAGTAGGGAATAAACCCTGTGTAAAAAGCGGAAATGTATGTTATTGTGAAGAACATTTCCAAGTGAGTACTTTACGTTACGTTATTATTGTATTCAAAGCAGAGTTCAAAGGAAAATTTTAGTCATTGCAAAGAAGACCTTGAACTATCAAAAAATGTTAGGTACTAGTAAAGATTCAGACGAATATACTTGAAAAATCAAATTCAAAGAGATGAAAGTCACAATGAAATCCTAGACATTGCTTTATTTGATTAGATTTCACCCGATGAAAAATGAGCACGTTATTACGTTTTTCATCAAAAGGAAGGTCCATTCAGAAAATTTGACAACTATAAATACAATAAAAATAGGTAATATGTGGATTTTTTTCTCTGAGTTGATCAAGTGACAAAGTATTATTTATTTTTAAATGGCTAGTATAAAGCTAGAAGCTATATTTTTAATGGGAACGGTATTGTCTGTTTCGGAACGTGGATTATGGTGGGGGGGTGTTTTCGACGAATGTGACGTCAGCGGCACACTTTCAAATGTAATATTTTTTCAAAAGGAAAAAAATATAGTGGAACTCTTTGTTAAATGGACGTTTCAGACTAGAAACTATCGATTTAAAGGAGTTTTGCAATTTATTTTTCGTAATTGTAAAGGTCCATTATAAAAATTTGGTTTTCAACACACTTGTCTACAACACGAAAAAATCAGGAACTGGCAAGATATTCCAAAGAACACTCTTCTTTACTATCTTGGGTAGACAAAGTAGCGCTTACTTCGTTACAATATAAAACAAGTTATGTTTAAAATGTAAAACTCATGTACTGAATTATAAAATTCAACAAAGTAACAGATGTACTGAGTTGATATAAAATATGTCAATATAGGGTATGTCCCATAAATTTTTCATCGGGTTGAGTTGAAAAACAGCATTCTGCTGATACTCCGCCTTTCATATTTGCAGATTAGGTATTAATGTAATTTCATATTATCATTTTATATATTTATTTATTTGTTCCTGCATCTGATGAATAAAGACGAGTTATTATTATTATTATTATTATTATTATTATTATTATTATTATTATTATTATTATTATTATTATTATTATTATTATTATTATTATTATTATTATTATTATTATTATTATTATTATTATTATTATTATTATTATTATTATTATTATTATTATTATATCCTCACACCAATGAACCTTCGTACTATTTGCTTCTGACAGTTGACAAAATCTCATTTTCATTCATATGAAAATGTGTTTAGCAATCCGCACACACATCGAAGAACAAAAAAGACGTAACCTCCGATGACATCATTAATAATAATTCTGAATCCGATTCCATCCCCCCCACCCCGCCATCCTCCGCAGGAGATAACATCAGCGGAATAAACTTCATATTTCCTTCCGGCATTATTCGACTGCTCATTGTATACACAATAGCCATGTTTATTTATGTTGGATTAGCGGGAAAGTTTCGATGACTCCAGCAGAAGAATACAAATGCCTGAAGTGGCGTCGCGCCGCCTGCGACGCTATTGATGGCGCCACGGCCCAACTAAATGACGTCATCTAACGAGACGACTTCCGAAAAGAAGGCTACCCTTCCGAGGACAATATTTTTCTTTCACTTCGTATCGGAAGATACATCGCGAACCTGCCTCAGCAGGACCGGATTGGGAGAGGTCGAAATTTGTCGCAGGAAAATACTAAAGATCAAAGTTATGCAAAGGTGATTTAAAATAATTATGTCACTGGTCTATAATCAGTTATTCAGAATACAAAAAATTGAATAAATGCTACAGCACACCTGGAAATAAGAACATCAAGTGAGTACATTAACATTTTAATGATTTTTCATCAGAATATGCGATTCTCAATGCATTTGGTTGAAAATTCATGTAGACCAGTACAAAATAGTAGACTAGTAGACCAGTCGACCAGTACAAAATATAACAAATACACAAGATGGAGTTTCGAGTATTCAACTGGACACGCTATATGCAAGCTGATTTCTGATGATGCAAAAGCATTTTATGGAATTTTTACAATTCCGCCCAAATTAATAGAAGATATTGATGAATTCATTGTTAACGACTGAACTTTTGAAATGGATGCATGACTATTAAATTTGTTTTTTTTCAATTTCTCTGAAACATTCTAACCCACATATGAACCTTTTCTCAAAAATTTTTTGAGGTGGGTATTTAGTAAAAAAATATCCTCGTAAATTTGAGGGTAACATTATGAAAACTTATACTTTCGAAAAAATATCTCAGAATCTTCAAAACATTTGAATCAAGTGTTGAAATTGTGAAAATTGAATTTTCTGAGTTGGATGTTTTCTACTTCATTACGTCCAAATATGGACCAAATTTCTAGTTTTTAGCAATTTGAAAAATCTCGGTTCTCATTAGCCATATTCAGGAAAAGTTGTGGGATTTACCGGTGCATCGCTATTTGTGAAAGTTGATTTGAAAAAAGTTGCGAAACCATCTGCAATATCTCTGTCATTGATCAATTCATCATCTTAATAAGTGAATTTGTTAGCAACCGCACAGTTTTTTCGACGTTCTTTTATATATGCCCAGAAATTTTTGGGATCACTCTGTAAGTCACTCTATATTTCTTTTATATAGGTTTCATAACACAGATTATGCAGACGTTTCACATCTATCCTAAGTTCCTTATATTTATCTTTATAATAATTTGCTTTTTTAGTTATTTTTTTCTTCATTTTGAAATAGTGTTCTTTTAATTCAATTTTGTGAATAATAATAAGTTGGTGAGTATGAGAATTGTTTTGCTATTGTCATCAATGTCAATGTATGCATAATTCGGAGATATTATAGGAGAGGACCACAGAACTGCTAATTATGGACGACTATTTTTATTCAAGGTTGGAATAAAAGCAGCAAAAATAGGAATTAAAAAGAAAATGTTGCCTGTGGGATTTTGTAAAGTGTTTCAGATCATCTCATAGAGATCATATTCCAAACGTAGATGAAAAGAAAAGGAAATTGTCGATGCAAATTTGAATCTTGAAAAAATAAGACAAATATCTAGTGTTCTAAGTGCATGGCTCATCTGTGGTTGAAGAGAAGAATTTTTATTTTCAAAACTTCCTTCAAAATAATCTGTTCCTTTTTTTTGTTTGAAACATTGTACTCATTTTGAATTTTGTTTGGTAGTTTTGAGAATTGTATATTTTCATCGTTTTGTTCTGAAAAATAAATATTTTACTGGCATATTTTCACTATCTACTCCAAGACGTGAAGTTCCTAGTTAGGGACATTACAAAAATTTACAAGAAAAGCTATTTAAATGGAATTTATGATGTAGAAATTCTTTAAAACCATGGTAAATAACGTGTAAAAAAATTACAAAAAAGAACATATCTATACTACAGGGTAATATAAGACAGTGTCCCTCTGAAGGGACACATACAGTGAAAACTTAAAATCAATAAAACGCGATCATGTATATTCTCTAGAAAAGCATATCTTAAAAAGTGATGCCTAACTCACAAACTTACTTATTCCTGTGTTTCTGTAAAACACAGCAAAAATATTGGCGAGTAATCTTACAGATATTTCCTCTGCCGAAGCTCTTTTCTCGATGCATCACTTGAGACGACCCTGCAAACGTGTATTTGCGATGTTATTCTCATCGGCAAATCTACATTTGCCACAAATATTCCTGTTCCTTCTCTCGATGTGCCTGCTTTCTGAACTTTCGGCTTCATTTTATGGACTAAGTTGACAGTTTGAGTCAAAGTAGGTACTTATAGATGAACTGTATTCGTTTTATTGAGAAAAATTGGAATTTGCCTGGATTCAGTCGATAGGAGGGTTGCAACATCAATTCAGAGGTTGGCAAATTGATTTTGTGGCATAATTTCAAATTTCTGTGTATCTGAGATCTATAAAATATAAGTTCAATATATCCTTTTCATGATTTTTTTTGTGTTTGATTTTTATTTCATCAACTTTTGATATCTCTCTATCCTTAAATTATTGTCACATTCTATTCAATTATGTACATATCGCACATGTGTTTCAAGAGTCAGAGAATATAATTTTTCATAAATCGCGAAAAAGAATTTTACCATTGAACTAAAACTGATGAGGTAAGTTGGGGCAAGTTTAAAAAAGGAATATTCCCTTTCAAATCAAGTTATTTGAAAAATACAGGGTGTTTCATAATAAATGCGCAAAACTTCAGGATGTGATAGCTCGTCAAAAAATACGAAAAAAAGTTTCTATTAACTTACCCTCTAAAATGCACCATTTTCGAGATACAGGGTGTTGAAATTTTAAAAAATAATTGTTTTTTGCGAATATCTCTGGAATCGTTTATCGCACAGAAAACAGATTTCGTAGGCACTTTCTACTCATAATAAGCTATGTTTTGTGTGGATTTTTTATTTTTTCAAATTCATCATTGATAAAAATTTTGAAGGGGTAGTGGGTGTTTTTTCAACTTCTATACCACTGATAAAAGTACAGTTTTGAGCCTCTTTCATGAACCGCCAATGTTTTCTACACAAAAAGGGATTCATGGTCGTAAGCTCTAAAGTTGACCGTTTTCAAGAAAAATCAACTTTCATGTTGTTTAAATAATGTTTTTTCCTCGAAAAATTGCTGCGTGCATTGAAGCTAACGGCGGACATTTCCAACAATTCAACTGAGTATGATTGTTATTGTTTTTTTTTTTTTTTTGCAATCAAGAAGTCGACGTTTGGTTTTGTTACTTGTTTTAACGTTTAAATAAATTTTGTATAATTAGGAAAAAAATTATTTAAAAAAATTTACCATGTTTTTCAACATGAAAGTAGATTTTTCTTGAAAACGGTCAACTTCAGAGCTTATGACCAGGAGTACCTTTTTTGTGTAAAAAACATTGGCGGTTCAAAATCATACTTTTTAAGTGGCGTAGAAGTTGGAAAAAAAACAACCACTACCCCTTCAAAATCTTCACCAATTATGAATTTTAAAAAATAAAAAATCTGCACAAAACATAGCTTATCATGAGTAGAAATTGCATTCAATATCTATCCTTTGTGCGATGAACGGTTCCAGAGATATTCGCAAAAAACTATATTTTTTTTTAAATTCAACACCCTGTATCTCGAAAATGTTGAATTTTAGAGGGTAAGTTAATGAAAACTTTTTTTCATATTTTTGAACGAGCTATCACATCCGGAAGTCCTGAAACACCCTGTATAGTAAACAATGGCTTCTTGAAGCAATTCTGTTTACGGAATATTGTACATATCCTCATCATATTTATATGGAATATTTTCCCCATATAAAATTTCTCATAAGATGAATGCAAATTTCGAAAAATTACAGAGGTAATTGCACTGCGAATACAACCCGTTGCCATGACTACACAAAAACTACTGAAAAATATCAGATATGTTTCAAGACGTGAAAAAACGCTGCGTGCCGGGCACAATTTCTTTTTTAGTCTTTTTTTGATATTTCTTAGGAAATTAATCGCTATATTTCTATATTTGTAAAATATTCCAATGCATAAAAATACCACCTAATTCTCGGTTATTTTCATATTTTGTAAAAGAGCCCTCCTTCTTTGGACTCGTGCTTTTCGCCAAAATATGAAAATAAACTCGGAGTTCTAGATAACAAACTTTCTTGCCGAATGAATGTGCAATTATAATCGTATTGTATTGAATTGTATTGTAATATCTTCTTCCATGGCTTCTTGAATTAGATCAATGCCAATAAGGGTGGAATGTATCATTTGCCAATAAAATATTCTTTTTATTCTCCGAAGTCATCAACTGAAGTTTTTTTGGCATAATTGTAGAAAACTTTCCTTTCCATCCACTATTTTTTTTTGAAGCAGCGGACTAATTGTTGACATCCAATGCACTTTTTTGCCTACCTCTACAGTCCACTCACTATAAAAATCTTCTCCTTCGACAACTACTAAAGGTGTTCCTTTGGTTCCATCTACTCTGCTGGATGCCATGATTGTCTTAACCTCTCTTTCCAACAATCTTTGTTTCGGATGGGTCTTTATGAAAGCTGTTCTCGTCAAGATTCCATATTTGTTTCGGCTTATCTTCCAATCCCAGGTCAGTATTAGTTATTTTCAATAAATAAAAATTTTCTTATATTATTATGTGGAAAGGGTCTAAACATTTCTTTCTTGCCACCTCTACTGATTGTGGTTTCTTGGTACATAGCTAATGTCTTTTACCAAAATTAATGGACAAATCTGGTCCAGAACATCCACTCTTGAATTGAATTGAATTTGTTGAACTTATATATATATATACTCTTTAGGTAATGTCGTAGAAAAATACGTTTCTTGTGCTTAACAACTCCTATGGATTACGTTGATAAACATCTAGGAGACAATGAAACTTTGCTCCAATTTACTTTAATACAAAGTAGAGTAGTAGTTATAGTAGAAATTGTACAATGATGCTATACCCGGTAGGTAATAATTTAAAAAAATATTGTGCGGGTTAAAACTAAGGGCAAATTTATTCATCATTTTCATTATCACAGTCCTAATCATAGTCACAGTCTTAATCATAAAATCAAATCAAGACTGCACATTTTATTAGGTGCATTTATGCAATTTCTTCAGTTTTAGTCCCAATCATAATCATAAGGAATTTAACCTTCAAAGTTGGCAATTTTCAATTTTTATACTTATGACTAGGAATAATTATTTGTTTTGACTTGTTATTTGTTATTTCGTGCAAAAATGAGGCAGGAGGAGGGTATTCTTATTGAAATGATTGAAAAATGTCACTTGTCAACTTTCAATTTGCAAGGTAATGACTGTAATAGTGATTATGACTATGATAATGATTTGTTGCATAAATTTGCCCTAATTATCCAGAATAATTGTACATTTAGAAATATCCAAAATATTAACATATAGAACAGTGGGGACTAATATAAATTATACAATAAATTATATAAATAAATTAGTTAAAATGTGACCGGTGACGAATTAGAATAATATGAGAGGAATTTTGGAAAAATTATTATAGTAGATAATTTGATTTGAAGACTACAGGGACCCTATGTTTGAGTTCACGCGATAAATTTCGAACGTGATATTTGCATCGCGAAAAATTCGCATGCGATACTCTTCTCGTTCGATACGCTATTCCCGAACTAAATGCGATACAGAGTTGGTCGGTTTCGAAGGGTGTGAGGGAAGTCTTAGCTTGGGTCACGAATTCAACCAATAGCTTAAAGGTATTTCAATCACATGACGTGGCGCGTCACGTTGACAACTGTTCTGCTTGTATTTCTTGTGTTGTTTTACTAATCAATCGATTAAAAATATCTGGTTGATTTAAAGCATCAAATACTTTATCAAGACACATTGAAACATGATTTACTGAATGCTACGTGTATATTGGAAGCTGAGTCCAGCTGGTTTAGCTGCTACTTGCGAGGAATCCAAGACTTATTAAAACATTCATATAAGCATGTTTTATTATAAATCACATTCATATACCTGCCTATTCAGACTGAAGGTAACCTACTTTTGTCTCAATATTTATAGCTGACTCTCTACTCCCCTCCTTTATATAGGGAGACACTATTTGAATCAACTCACGAATTAAATCTTTTGATAAACGAAGCATTCTAACAAATTGTCTATCTCAAAGTTTCAATGCATTTATTCGAGGGTAGAAGGGCCTTCGCTGTTCTGCTGCTCCCGCAGTATCGTCTACTACTTCTGCAATAGCGATCATTGCAATTTCATCACAATTTGCCATTTCATAATATCAAGAGTAAAATGTAAACAATGGATTATTATCGAGGTTAGGGTTTAAGTCAATTATTCCGATCGATAATTCTTATCGCATGCTAAATATCCGCTCGTTGTTTTATGGTTGATAATTATCGCTGGTGATATTCGAACATACCATTTTTGGGGTATCCTTCGATAAAGTGCAAAAATCGCATGCGATATTGCATCGAGTGAACTCAAACATAGGGTCCCAGGGGGTGTTGAAATGCATTCGTGAATATATCTGTATATCTATACTACTTTATTATATCACACTGTTTTCGCATTTTTGATTTTGTGAGATCTGACGTTGTCAATAAAATATTTTGAGTACAGAGTTATTTTGTCATCAACTCAAGTAATTTTGAATATTTATTCCACATAAAGGCTACAGAAATCCTTCAATCATATATTTAGAACAGGTTATGGGCCCAGTCTACCCATTATACGATTCAGAAGGTAAATTTGAATAACTAATTTGAGTAACTTTCATCGATATGACGGAGGTCAAATTCTCTCTCACCAAGTTAAATGGAGAAAATTATTTCGTTTGGAAGTATAAGATGGAGCTTCTGTTGATAAAGGAAGGATTGTGGGATGTTATTGCTGAAGAAACACCAGCAGAACCTACAGAATCTTGGATCAAAAGGGACAATGAAGCAAGAGCAACGATATGTTTATCTGTTGAAGATAATCAATTGATCCATGTCAGGAAATCAAAGTCTGCATTAGAAGCCTGGAATAGTTTGAAGAATTATCACGAGAAATCAACCTTAAGTAATAAAGTAACGTTGATGAGAAAAATATGCAGTTTGCGGTTAGAAGAAAATGGAAATATGGAGAAACATATAGAAAACATAACAGAACTGTTTGAAAAACTGGCTGCTCTTGGAGAAGAAAGTTTATCTGAAAAGTGGATAGTGGCAATGTTACTAAGTAGTTTACCAAGAAGTTACGATACATTGATAACTGCTTTAGAAACACGCACAGAAGATAAATTAACGCTGAATTTAGTCCAGTCTAAACTGATTGAGGAATATGAGAGGATACATTCTAAATCCAATTTTTCTGAGAAAGCTATGAAAACTACGGAAGATTTCAGAAATAAATATGTTCCAGAATGTTTCTTTTGTAAAAAAAAAGGACATGTCAAGAAAGAATGCAGAAAGTATTTAGAATGGAAGAAGAAAAAGGAAAAATGTAATCAACATGCCAAACAAGTGACAGATGATGAACAATTTTGTTTCAATGTTACTGAAACTGAAAGTAATGGATGGATTATTGATTCTGGTGCGTCTTGTCATATTTCAAATAACCGAAATGATTTTATTTCGATAAACACTAAAATAACACCTAGAGTTATTGTTGCTAATGGTATTGAAGAGATGGCTGAAGGAGTTGGAACCATAATTTTGACACTATTAAACAGTCAGAATAAAAAGTCAACAGCAAAACTTGAGGAAGTCTTATTTGTACCCAAAATGGAGAAAAATCTTTTGTCAGTTAAGCGGCTAGTTAATAAAGGAATAGAAGTAGTTTTCGGCAGTAAAGGCTGTGTAATAAAAGAAAAAGGATTGGAAATCGCTGTTGCTGATTTAAATGCAGGTTTATACAAATTGAGACAGGAGGAACACGTTTTGGCTGTTGTTCAGTGTGGAAATAAATGTCTTCATTATTGGCATAGAGTATTAGGACATAGAGACGTCGAAGCTGTCAAATTATTGGACAGAGAAGGGCTAGCATCCGGTATCAAGATATTTGACTGTGGTATCAAGAAAACTTGTGAAGTTTGTTTACAAGGAAAATTTGCTCGTCTTTCATTTTCTAAGTCTCATTCAAATTATGCAAAGGCTCCTCTTGATCTTATTCATTCGGACGTTTGCGGACCTATGCAAACAAAAACCCCCAGTGGAAATCAATATTTCCTTACATTCATTGACGATTATTCTAAATTTACTACCGTTTATCTTCTGAAGCACAAATCAGAGGTATTCGATAAGTTCAGAAATTTCGTTGAGATGGTCAAAACAAAATTTGGCTACAAACCGAAAATATTGAGATCTGATCAAGGTGGAGAGTATAAATCAGAAACGATGAAGCAGTATTTATTACAACAAGGTATTCAGTTCCAGCATACAGCATCCTATACTCCTCAACAGAATGGAGTGGCGGAGCGAAAGAATAGATCACTTATGGAGATGGCTCGCTGTATGATAATAGATGCAGGTTTATCGAACGTAATATGGGGAGAGGCAGTAATGACGGCAAATTATATGCAAAATAGACTGCCTTCTACATCTATCAAGAAAACACCATTCGAATTATGGAATGAAAGGAAGCCAGATATAAGTAATTTTCATGTTTTCGGGTCGAAGGCATACGTTTTTGTACCACAAGAGCTAAGGAGAAAACTGGATACAAAATCTCAATTGATGATTTTTATTGGCTACGATGAACAAATCAAAGGTTACAGGTTGATTGATGAAAAATCTATGAAACTGAAAATAAGCAGAGATGTTAGATTTGTTCATCAAGATTCATCTCGTAAAAGCATTTCTACGGACTCAATTATAGTAAAAAAATCTGACTCTGATAGTTTGAGTCAAAGTATATTTGAGGAGGAGATACCAATAAATCATCATGAGGAAGAAATCGAAACTGAAAACTCAAGTCAAAGAGCACCAGAAGAAAATACAGATCCGGAGAAAAATAATCAAGAAGGAATAAATGTAGAGAGAACTGAAGATTTAGATCAAGAAGTAACGGGAAATTCAAAGCAAGGAAAGTATCATATAGAAAATAAAGATGGACAGAGCACCACTGTTCGTAAATTAAGAAAATCGGAGAGATCCACAAAAGGTATTCCAGCAAATAGACTGATAGAAGAAATAAACGAGGTGGTCGAAGTTCGAACTCTGAAAGAAGTTATTTCCAGTGAACACAGATCAGAGTGGGAAAGAGCTATGGCTGAAGAAATAGAGGAACTGAAAAACCATAAGACATGGGATTTGGTTGATCTTCCAGAAAACCGTAAAGTCGTTGGATGTAAATGGGTTTTCAAGGTTAAAACCAACCCAGAAAGACAGGTGATTCGCTTCAAAGCCCGCCTTGTAGCTCAAGGGTTTTCACAAAAGTATGGTAGTGATTATGACCAAATATTTGCTCCAGTTGTGAAACATACCACAATAAGAATTTTTCTATCTATAGCAGGTAGAAGAAAAATGACTGTGCATCATCTCGACGTCAAGACAGCATTTTTGAATGGTGAGCTGAAAGAAACAATATATATGAAACAGCCACCTGGGTTTGAAGAAAGTGGAAAAGAAGAAAAGGTGTGTTTATTGAAAAAGAGCCTATATGGTTTGAAGCAGTCCGCCAGAGCTTGGAATGAAGCTTTGGATAAACATCTTAAATCAATTGGTTTTCAACAGAATCAAGTTGATCAATGTTTTTACACAAAAGATATCGATAATGAAAGCATTTTCATGTTAGTATATGTGGATGACCTTTTAGTTGCAAGTTCTCAGAAAAGTCTGTTAGAATCCATTCAAAATCAAAAGAACGTTTTGACATCACTGCTCTTGGAAATGTTAAACTTTATCTTGGATTGGAAATTGGAAAGGATCGTTTTGGAAATTTTTACATTTGCCAGCATTCCTATATAGATAAAATTGTTCATGATATGGAACTGCAAAATTGTAAAACTTCGAGTTATCCTCTTGATCCGAATTACGGCAGAAGCGAGAGTAATAATCTCTTATTGAACAATGAAAAATATCAAAGGATCATTGGCTGCTTACTTTATATCTCAGTCAACTCTCGACCAGATATTTCTGTAAGTGTATCCATTCTGGCTAGGAAAGTCAGTCAACCTACGAAAGAGGACTGGAACGAAATTAAAAGGGTTGTGAAGTATCTTAAAGGAACATCAACTCTCAAACTTTTCATGAGTCGTTGTGAGAAGTATGACAAGAAATTTTATGGTTATGCGGATGCTAGTTGGGCAGAAGATAAATTGCAGAGGAAATCCAATAGTGGTTTCGTATTCAAACTCAACGGTGGAGTCGTAAGTTGGTGTTGCAGAAAGCAATCTTGTGTGGCTCTATCTTCCACCGAGTCCGAGTTCATTGCCTTGTCTGAGGCATGTCAGGAAGCAGTTTGGATTGAAAGACTCTTACTAGGTCTCAAGGAATCAGTTGAAAGACCTATTTTAATATTCGAAGACAATCAGAGCTGTTTGAAGTTGATTGAATCGAATAAATTCAGTAACAGATCCAATCACATCGACATTAAATATCATTTTGTGAAGGATTATATTGCCCAGGGTATCATTCAATGTAGATATTGCCCAACAAAAGATATGGTTGCTGATTTGCTAACCAAGCCAATTCCTGCAAATAAAATAATTTTTCTACGAGAACAATGTGGATTATTGTATATTACGAATGAGGAGGAGTGTTGAAATGCATTCGTGAATATATCTGTATATCTATACTACTTTATTATATCACACTGTTTTCGCATTTTTGATTTTGTGAGATCTGACGTTGTCAATAAAATATTTTGAGTACAGAGTTATTTTGTCATCAACTCAAGTAATTATGAATATTTATCCCACATAAAGGCTACAGAAATCCTTCAATCATATATTTAGAACAGGGGGTCTATTCTCGAGTTTCAAGGTATACGAATTCAATGTTGTATCTCTTTCCAACGCGAGGTGTTTGTATCGCTCTATGTTACTTCAAACGTTTGAAAATGATTTCGCATGAACTCGAGAATAGACCCCCAGGGGAAAAACGGGTTATCTCACCTTTGTCTTCAATATCGAGTAGAAGTGGTTCTTTACAGATTTTGATGTGACGAATACGGTGGTGAGGTTAAAACAGCGAAAAAACGTGTTATAAGTACTCAAAAATTCGTTTGAAAACGAGCATCCAGGGGAAGAACGTGATAACTCGAGCGCCAAAGGGGAAGAACGTGTTAACTTGAGGAACACGGTGGGGGTTCCCTGTAATCAACACTCTCTCGCACATCCCTCAGTTGTTAAAATCACCTTATCAGATCAAGGTTTATTTTACAGTTGACCTGTTGCTGTTACTAGTTTAATCGTCGAACTATTAGTTTTTATCGTGTGTTTCAAGTAGGTAGTGAGAGTCTGAAATGGACGAACCTGCTTCATCGTCATCAGACGATAACCGTGTTCGTGCTGGGATCACAATCTACAAATAAGCGAAGAAATACTTCGAGACGTTGCCAAAAAACTTCGACTCCAGGGGCATGAAGTAGGTGAGAGCTGTAAATGTGTACGTTATCAGTGCTTTGAAAAGGTCTGTGAAGATGAGAGAAAAGCGATCGTTCGAAATTTTAATCTAATGAATAACTGGAATGATCAGAGTTCTTATTTGACCGGCCTGATGAGCATGACTCCTGTCATGAAGCGGTCTTCAAAATCTGCTGAACAGGAACGTAGAGCAAAATTGAGAAATTGTAGTTTTCATTACAAGGTTCATGCGAGTTGCGGGAATGGTGCTGAAGAAATTCCTGTCTGCAAAACCGCTTTCATATCTATGCATGGCATTACAAGACGAAGGATTGAAACTATTCAGTCAAGTATGATGAAAAGTGGGCTTTCGCCAACCGATTTACGAGGGAGACATGGAAACCGTCCTCATAAAATTCCCGAAGATACTTTGAAAATTATCAAAAACCACATAAACTCGTTCAAAGGGAGATACAGCCACTACAGCCTCAAGAAAACGTCGAAAGTCTATCTTCCCGAGGATCTCAATATTCGCAAAATGTACCACATGTATCTTGAGAAAAATCCTGCGAATCGTGTGTTACGAATATTATCGTCATATTTTCAACACTTGTTTCAATATAAGTATCGGGTACCCAAGAAAGGACACATGCAGTACGTGTGATGTGTTCACAAAAAAAGTAAAGGAGGTGACTGACCCAAGCGTAAAAAAACGTTTGCAGACGTATCAAAAACTACATCTCTTGAAAGCTCAAAGTTTTTACGATAGAAAGAGACACATTCGGAAGAAAAGTTGAATTGACAAAAGTATAGAAGGGATTTGCATGGGTTAGGGTTAGGTTTTGAACGTGAGTGGGCCCGTATCAGGCCCTCCACTGCGGCCAATGGCCTATTGTGGCTCACCCTATGGTTACATTTCTCCCAGTATATCCAATCTCTTGACGAAATTGAGGAATGCATTGGTAGAACAATTTACCAGGTTTTCTGGCCTTACTGTCGTATCGCCAAATATTGAGAATCTGGTTCTGGCCGCTGCAGGGCATGTACACAGAATGTGTTCAGCCGTTTCATCATCCTCCATGCATAGCCGGCACTCTGCATCTTGTGCAAGTCCGATTTTATGCATGTGGTATTTGAGTTTGCAGTGGCCAGTAAGCAAACCTACTATAACTCTGAGATGCGCTCTGCTGAGTTCTAGCAGTTTGTCAGAGTCCTGTTTTTTCCTTGTACAAGCAATAAATGCTTTGGAATGGGCTAGGCCCGGTAGACTACGCCAGTACTCGAGTCTTTTATTGTCTGCCCAAGCTGTTATGACATTCTTGGCAGTGCTATATGCTAAACCGATTACCGGTTCTGGTCCAGTGAACGTTGTTTCGGCCCCCCCTTTTGCTAGTGCGTCCGCTATTTCGTTTCCTTCTAGGCCTGTGTGACCTGGTATCCAGACTAGGGTAACGTTGTTGCGTTGCGCCAGTCGGTTTAAGGTGTCTCTGCAGTTCCATACTGCCCTAGATTTAAAGCAGTTGGATTCAAGCGCTTTAAGTGCTGCTTGACTATCTGGAAATATTTTTATTGTTTTTCGTGTGTGGAGCCGATTTTCCAGCTCCCTGGCACACATTTCAATGGCATATACCTCTTCCTGAAATATCGTAGCTAGTTTGCCCATACTGAACGAGCGTTTCACTACTGGGTTCATCCCATATATTCCGGCTCCGACTTGCATGGACTTCAACAAAAATTTAGCAGTTCCAAATATTGCCACAAACGACGTTTACTACAAACGACAGCTCTCACTCTACTCCTTCAATATTCATCGCCTTGGAAATCAACATGTTGTATTCTACGCTTATCCTGAAACACTTGCTAAGAAAGGAAGTAACGAGGTTTGCTCTTTTCTCCATGCATCACTTGCCACTTGAAGTGCAACATTTTCACATCTTTGCCGATTCATGTGGTGGACAAAACAAAAATTGGACAGTGATCAGATTTTTACACTGGATTGTGTCGGAAAAAAGCGGTTCAATTATGTCACAGTTACTTTTCCGATACGCGGACATTCATACATGGAATGTGATAAAGACATGGCGTTGGTGGATCAAAATATCAGAGTTGAAGTTCCAAACGATTGAATCAAACACTTCAAACAAGTGAGATGCAAGCCTTCACCATTTTGCTTAGAAGAAGTGGACCAGTATATGGTCCGAGACTGGACAGAGTTTTTCAAGACAACAAAAACTTATACTAAAGTAGCACCAATGAAAACTCGTCCAGTCAGGCAACTGAAGTTTGACATTGAGCACACCCGATTGGTGTATCACAGGGATACTTTTAACGGAGCTTGGATAAGCTCAATTCTCAGTCCAGCAGATGTAAAAAAAAGCCGACAGACGAAAAAACGAGTGAGGAAACGAACTGATGGTGGAGAATGCAGCAAGAAAGACGACCAGCAACGTCAACAGCTCCAAGAAAATGAATTTTTCTTCCCTTCAAGGAGTTACACGATGCCTCTTCCCATTTCCAATGAGAAATATAACGACTTGCAACATTTGAAGCAATTTTGTAGCAGCAGAGCGAGACAGTACTTCGAGACACTAACCCCCATTACACCGACATAACACGTTCTACCCCAGGAAAACGGGACCTTTAATACCTTACTAATTTTTTACTCTTTTAAATAAAGAAAATTCTGCAATTAGAAATTATAGCATTATTCTCTGTTACCGAACAAACCTACCTAATTTTTTTAAGAAAACATTCTGAAAATTGAAGATTCAATAGCGTTTTTAGCACAAAAATTAGTCTACTGAAAAATTCAAACAATGTGATGTAACACGTTCTTCCCCTGTGGTCTTCATTTGGAATATACATATACAGATACGGCAACTATACTGAACACTTTAAAATTATTTCTGAAAATGTTAATGATGAAATATTTGTCAGAGAAACGCGTCAATTCATAACAGGATGAAAGAAATGTTCGTGGGCGATATTAACATTGAAAAAATAATGTGAGATTGGGCTAGTGCGAAATATATCGTCTCAGTTCTCAGATTTTGAAATTTGTGAATCATAAATAGTAGAAATTGTAAATATTTGTTCCAATACAGGCCCAGACTACAAATATTTGTCGCATTATTCACGCAAGACTATCTCAATCAAGATCTATTCAAATCAGTGAATCTAATCATAAAAATATCTCCAATCAATTTGCATTACCATTACTATTGATATGTTTGTCAAATTGCATGAAAATTTCACTGCATGGCGTGTTGTCTCTTCTATCGAAAACTAATTTATCCGATCTGGCCAGTAAACATTGAAACAAAAGCAACCCAATATGTTAATCAATGAGCTCATTTATTCGAATAACTTGTTCTTTGTTGTCCATCATCGATTGTTTTTGCTTCTGTTAGCACATGTGTCGATACGATTCACAATGTAGAATAACTCATTCACTCGAATAACAAAACAACTCTGAATTGATGCTGCTGTGTAATTGTTTTATCCAATTGTCATTGGCATTCATGTAGTGTTGATTGTGTATCAATCTATGATTCCTACTGAAGTAGGTTGATGATAATGAAAATAACAATGATTCTTCATTCACAGATATGAGTTTAAAAAAACAGATATCCATCAAAAAAAAAAAGAAAAGAAGAAACTACCATTCTGATATCTCCTACCCCTGAAAAAAGAGAACTAGGTGAGATAAATTTTGAAGACCGTCTTGAAAACTTGTTCTTTGATGAAAGAAATCCTGCAGTTTCCTCCAACTTCATCCTTCTGGTTCATTTATGCAGTTTAATAAACGCTAGTTACGCAAATGGCATAATGCCTTTCAACCTTCAGAGTTACAATTCTTAATTTGAGTAGGGTGCAAAAAACAAAGAAACTATCACCGTCCAGTGATGTAATAGATTGGGAGATGGTGACAGATTTCAGGTGACGAGTTTCTCGTTTATGCCTTTCATATCAGTGGAAGATCTGAAAGATCTGAAAGATATGAAAATTCTGAAATTTTTTTTGAAAAATACCTAAAAATAAAATTGATTTGTGAATCCCACATCAACCAGATTCTAGAAATAAACGAATTCATGGGTTATCCATAATAAAAAGTGAACATATTCAAAAGAGAGTTGAAAAAATTTGTTGATATTATTTATAATATTCTCCTACTGATACTTGAATAATGGATAACCATCATTATTGGTGCCTTCCATATCTTATCACAAACAGATTTCTCTCTTTTTCTGTCTTCATCCTGCAATATTAGTATTGTTGTTAAAAATTTTTTCCGTTAACCAGCTGTCGTCCCCTTACGAACGGCAGCCCTCAGAAGTCGAAACTTGTACTAGCTAAGAATTAACGAGGTCTTACAGTTTTACGTGCGATTCCTAGCACTTTCTCGGGCCACCAGGAAAAGTTCTGCAGTCGCTAAGGTTTGAACCTTTGACTGGCATCCAAAAATGATTGAAACAATGTCCCTTTAACCACTCGGCTACCTGGCCCCGTTTTGTATGTCTGGTTATATTGGATTAGGATCACTCTATTTCGTTCGCTGGATACAATACAAGCTTGGTTAGGTACCCGTAATTTCAATTGGTTCCCCTAGGATAATGAAATCTTTATAGTTATGTATGATATTATAAACATATTCATAATTTTTTGTTGTTTGTTATTTCTGAAGTTGATTATTTGTTCATTTTCTTGTAAAAGAAATAGAATGAATCTTTTATTCCTATCTTGGAACTCCATTTTATCAAATTTGCCCTAGCTCACACCTTCATTTACCTATTTTACCTTTTTCCTTACTTATGTCTTCTTTCTTTCAGCTCAGTCGGTGGAACAAGAAAAACTCCTGCTCTCAGTTGGATTCTGGAATGTGGACTGCTCTGTTTATAATTTAGAAAATATGAAAAAAATTCTTGTACCAATCAAAAATGATAGTCAAATTAGTTTTCATATATTTTAATACTTGAAAACTCTGTATGGAAACTATTGAAAATACAACTTTCTTCAAAACCGAAACTCTTATTTTTGTTGTTTATTAAAATATCATGAAAAATCACCTAATAACAAACCTATCATTTTCTATGCTATCAACTGTTTCCTAAAATAATGTATCTACCCTCTATGATTCTAACTTATCAACTACACAAGTTTCTTGTTCAGAAATTCTGACACCGTCCGATAGATGACACTTTTATCAACACTAAGGTTACGGTAAAACTAAATATTGTTCGTTTTGATAATAATTTTCTTATAATAGTTCGTGGAAATTGTAAAAATGAAATCAATGATTAATTTAGGAATAGTTCCACACAGTAAAAATAGTTCCATATGATTTCTGTCTGTTATACTGCTGTTTCAACACTCGTACAAACTGGAGCCAAAGTAGTGTGATATTGTATAGATACCTTGATACTAGTTATCCTGTGATTTCAACTTGCTTTAGGATACAATTTTCGTCTTCAGGCATGTACTTTTACTTGTCTAATTAGCCTATTTGTGGATGTTCATTTCTGTTGCTTCTTCTGTTCAGTAACTGGTTTCTTCGGGTTTCTACCTAAATTTATAGTTCATATACTAGTTTTCAATAAGTTTTTCTTTCATTTATTTCCATAATTTTTATATCTATTTCTATCTCAAATTTTTTTTACTGTCCTCTTGATTCCTCTCCTTGGCAAGTTTTCCTTTCATTTATTTCTATAATTTTCATATCGTTTGCTATCTAAAAGTTTTTTTTTTAATCTCCTCTTGATTCCCCTCCTCGGCAACCTCTCTTAAAATTTTCCTTTTCTTGACGAATCACAAGTTTTTATTTCACATCACTGATTTTTTATTTATTTAATTTGATTTCCGCACTGTCCTTATGTACATTTCCTATATCTACCTAATTTTACCTATTCACAAAGTGGTTCGTTTTAGTTTTGTGTCCATTCAGGCTCTCTTTTCAATATTTCAAGGAGAGTTTAAACAGTAAATAAAATAAAATAAGGAACAAAATAAAATAAAATAAGAAAGATGAACATGTACATTTCTATGAAAGCGTTTATACAAGAAATAAGATAAAATAAGAAATAAGAATAACAACAAGAGATAGCCAACTTTTATCTTTTTGTCTTATTTTATTTTGTTCCTTATTTTATTTTATTTGCTGTTTAAACTCTCCTCGATTGAATAATCTCCAACAAACCAAAGATCAAAACTTCAATATAGAATTTTCAAATGATGTGGATGTTATTTTTGGCATCTGTCAAAACGAAAAAGTAGAATTCACAGAACTTGCAAAAAACACAAAAGTCATTGTCAAAAAAGCTACAATTTGATTGGTTCATTTTTATTTCTTATTTTATTTTATTCATCTGTATAAACCGATGTTTTTTGCCCTTATTATTAATTTTGTTTTAATTAGTTTCTTATGCTATTTTATTTGCTGTTTAAACTTTCCTTCATTCATTTTATTTCTCATTTTTTTAACTGTCATTTTGACACTTCTCACCCCACTTCCTAAATCATGTACAAGATGTCTGAATGTTTTGCTATTACTGAATCAAAATTTTGTGTCAATATTTTCACCTAAATGTCTATTTTACACTGAGACTAAAGTCTTTCTGTATTCAGGATGTATACATAAAAATTCAACATATAACAGAAATAAAACAGGCAAACTATTGGGGTTTTCATTTTTTATTCTTTACTTCCCATTCAATTTACTCTATGTTTTCATGACAATATTTTTTTTTTCCTCTGTCATAGACGAATCTGTTGTATATCTGAATTGAATAAATTCACTTAGTTACAATATAATTTCCAAAATTAGTCCATCAAGTGTCCGATAGCTTGCCTCGGATTTTCATTAGCTTAGTTAGCAGCAATAATCTGAGTGAAAATAGTTGGGCCACCCTCTGTTGGTACCTGCTTTAGGGGTGCTTAACAAAGATAAACGTACAAAAAGAATAATGACTCCAAGAATCCCACTTCAAGAAACGAAATCAATCCTCCGCCAACATCCCGTTATCCAGGGAAACGTTTTAATGAAAAAAACAGATGAATTATGATGTCAGGCGATAATGCTGTTTTAATAACAGGTAGGCAATTCATTTGCCCGTGGAAACAGGTGTCCTTGGCAGCAAGTCGCGATGTGAAATCGTGAACTTTCCAAGTTGCGGCATTCCCGACGATTTTCGCGCTGGAAACGGGAAACTACCATCGGATCCACGTAGTTTTGTCATACGTCGGATTCATCCGCAGTTCGTGATTGTCTTTGGGGTGAGAGGAGTCTCATGTCGGGTTCATGCAGGGGTGTCAACTTTTAGGGAGAATGGAATTCGTTCCTGCGTTACCTTTGCGTCGACCTTAATTTCTCATGTATTTGGGACCGGGGAACACTTTGATGCGGTTGAAATGGAATGATAGACTTTATCTACAACTGCTTCATTTTGAAGCTATTACACCACGCATATTGATCCATTTGCGTTCTGTAATGAAACTGATTACGCAACTAAAATTTCAATTTATGTCGCTGTCAAGCATTTGACAGCGACATAAAAAACTAGAAACTTTCTCTTAAAAATGCTAACCACTCGTGTTGGCGAAACATCGAGAACTTCTGTAAACATTCGTCGGCCTCACAACCCGAAAAACCACCATGTAAGTGACGATGGCCGCGAAAGCCTTTCACAATTTATAAGACAAAAGTGTGATTCTTTCGTTTCATTAAGTAATTGATAATATAGCAAATTTATTCATTTTAATTTTTTAGGAAATGAAAAATCAAAATGTCACAAAACTGCTCAAAATGAGCACCATTTTTTTCAATGCAAAGTTCGCACCTGCGAATGACAGATTCTGTAGGTGTTCAATGTGTTTTCTGGTGCTGCTTGAACAATTCTTTCCCGGAGAGTACCTTCGTCGTTGATGGGCTCAGTATAAACTTTGGTTTTCATTGTACCCTATACAAAAATCCATAGGGGTTGAGTCAGGAGAGCTCACAGGTCAAAGAACTTTGACACCTTCAATCTCGAAAACGAAAGTTAAGACACATGATTATAGGAAACAAAAATCTTATTTTTGCCTGAAAAACCGAACCTCAACGTTTGGCGGTTCAACCCTGGGTCACCCTGTATATTAATTATGTAGGAGAAAAAGTGCATATGAATTCATACCTTGACGGTTTCAAGCGTTTTTCACCGAATATGTTTTCCGAAAACGCTGATATGAACTACATACTCTTTGAAGAGCTTTCTCTGTGTATTATTTATAGTGATTATTTCCACGTATTTGTTTCATAAAATTCTGGACAAAAGCTCTTTCCATCAGATGAACAGGAATAAACGAATGAAAACACAATCGTTGTCACCTGTAATGTATTCCATGTTTCGGAATTGGTCCGAAAGCCTGTTTTCCATACAGAACAATACGACAATATGTGAACGAATATAAAACACGCTCCACAATCAAACATTTAATTGTTTTCGATATTTCATGTTACTGATAGGTAGAATGAGGCTGGATAGTCTAGTCAACATGTACCATTGAAAAAAATTGTATTGTCACCAAAATTATGATCATGCTGTCATTCGAATCGTGATGTCATGTAGAAAGTTTGAGAAAAGGTCCCAAAAGGGGCCGAAAAAAATTGCATAAGTTATAAACAAGTGAAAAAAAAGTGGGAATTAGTTTTTTTGAATATCACGACAAATATTAAAGATTTTCGAAATATTAAAAATATCTGAAAAGATCAGCAATTGAGAATTACATGGATTACATCATACCAAAATTCAAAAAAATCCACTGGAACCCAAATTTCATAAGGAGTTTGCGGGGTCTTTTGCTGGTATTTTCAGATCTTTTTTGACAAATAAAAAAATCTATAATATTTTTCGAGACATTGAAAAAAAAACAAAGCCCCACTTTTTTGCACTTAATTTTTCATAATTTTGTAATTTTTTCGGCTCCTCTCTTGGACCTCTCCTTAAACTTTCTACATGTCATTACGATCAACATCATGGTCATAATTTTTGGTGACTACAATATTTTTTTTAAATTAAACTTGTTGACTAGACTAGGAGAGGCAGCGGAATGGATTTCGATGACTCCAATAATTATTCACGTGGACCAATAACCGTTTGTTATTATGATGGCGCACCGGTCGACTGAAATTAGCGAATGTTATCAATTTTATAAACGAAACAATCAATTTTGCTGCAGACAATTATTAACCAATTCCAGCGCTCGAAATGTCGAGTTATTCAACCGAAAAGGAACGCAAACAGTCGAACAGTCAACAGATGAAAGCAAAAACAAATTACAATTATTAATTGAAAAATAACTAGTGAGTACAAAAATACAGTCCATTGCTTGCAGGCTGAAGAAAATGGAGGACAAATCATTATAGGAAGTTATTGGACACTGCTGCTCTCTGAAATTATTTATGAGTATACAGGGTACACCATAAATCCAAGGCACAACATTTGGTATCATTTTTAAATGGATCACCCTGCATATTATTTCAGTTTCAGAATCTGTTTCATTTTGGCTTCATTAATCATTTTCATTTTCACAGATATCCATATTTTAATCAAACCCGCACTTTTCTTATGTAAAGTGGCGACCGGTCAAATTTTCTGAAAGTTTGGTATGTTGTTGTACCCGACTCAGTAACCAAAAGTGTCAATGGGCCCAACCCAATCCGATGGCTAGTTTTCTAAATACGGGGTGTTAAAGTTGAAAATGGCCCAGATTTTCGGATTTATTTTTTATTTATTAAAAGTTAGATCGGATTTCTGTTGCATACAGACGTTTACTACATGTTCTAGTAATGAAATTAGTGGATACGTATGATTAAAAATATTTATATTTACAAGGTGATTCACGAATGTATGACGGTAGTTTTTTGCCAAAATTCACTTTTTCTAATGTGACGTCAGGGAGGCATATTTTTTAAACTTTCTCTTCGATATAGTATTTTGACGAGAAAATATTGCACAGTACATATTTATTATACAGGGTGATTCACAGAGAGAACCACTAGACAAAATTATTTTCTTTTAAGATTAATTCGAATCCCTGTATTTATGGATTGATTTTGGGAACAGTAATACCACAAACATAGGTGAGTCTCTAATCTCCAAAACATTCAAGGTGGTTTATTCATAGGAAGGTATTCTATTTTGGGAAAAGTACAAAAAACATGAACAACCTGTTTTCCTCGGTCAAATGTAACTTTTTTCTCACTATATATAGATTTTCATACCATCTTCAGAGGTTGAAGACCACATAAAAAATTATCGAACATTCCAACCCAAGCAGTGATACAATATGGTATAACCTATTCTGCCATCGAATGGTATAGGATAATCATATTTTTCCTAACCAGGATATTTGATTTTGGTCACTTTCCTAATTTTTAGCATGGTGTTTCAATTATACATTGAGGAGACTGTATATGTATACAGTTTTCTTGTAGTGTGATTATTCTATCAATTGTTAGGGAAATAACATTTTTTGTTGTGAATTCAAGTTTTGAAGATTTTTATCTAACCCTGATCATATGTTTTTCAATCCAGTTTCCACATTGTTGTATGCCTGAGTGCATTTTTCTTCTCTGAATATTGTTGCTGTATCGTCAGCGTATGAGATAAGATGCCCAGATTTTTTTTTTATTTGGATTATGAATACTGTTAAATATATATCAAGGATAGTATTGGCCCCAGTACAGTTCCTTATATTTCTCCAGTTTTGCTCAATCTATTGTCAATTTTGACTCTTTGATTTCTGTGAGATATATAATTTCTCAGGATATTTAAAGATTATCCCCGAACGCCATAATAGTATGGTCTAATAGTATTTCATGTAATACCATGTTAAAAGTCTAAGAAAGACACCTAGACATTTATGTGATTCGTCTAAGTTCGCAATATTTTCTTTTGTAGTATCACGAATGGCTGTTTCTGTATTTTTTCTGAATCCAAACTGTTTTTCAGTAATCACTCGATAAAAATCAAGGATTTTAATCAATCTCTTTTCGAGATATGTTCAAACATTTTTGTAAAATTATTCATGACAGAAATGATTATGTACGTTAGTAATTACATAGTTCATCTTTGGGCACCCTATCTAATACAGGAGTGACTGTTGATTGTTTTTACTATTCTGGTATTACTTGTTGTGAAGGCCAAGTTGGTTATATGAATTTGTAGTTCAATATAATATAAGTGTGGATTTTTTTCATTGTTGCTACTTCTATTTCATCTGATGCCGAAATTGGGTTATTTCTTAGGTTTGAAATTATCCCAATTATTTCATTCTTTGTTGTTACAGGATTCAAAAAATATTTGGGACATACGGAAATATCATTTATCTAATTCAGTTTCGAAAAGTCAGGTATTACTTGACGTTTGTGAATTTTGAAACGTCAGTTTTTTTCAAAACTGTCACTTGAGACAAGTGAATAGAGGTGCATTAAGTCAACATTATTTTAAAATTGTGCTTAAATATATGTCAAAAGTGAAAGTTGAATCTGTTATATCAAATGGCGCCATTTATACAACAATGTTAAGTTTATGCTAAAAACCTTTGATGTTACCGATATGTTTATGATACTGCTTATGCTAAATTTGACTAAATCCACCATAAGAGTTGTGTAATATTCATTACGCAACAAGAAACTACTAATTTTATTCTTTGAAAATATTGAAAACAGGAAGTTTCGAAATATGCCAACATTACTTTTTCAGTTATAAGTAACTGTAACTTTCTTCGTTTGGCACCATTCTTCAAACTTGGTAAGCTGCGTCATATCTAGCTTTTGATTTTTGTGGTATAAATTCATTTAATGCCTTATTTGCCGATTCTTCTATATCAGACGCTATTTCGTCGGAAAAACTACTCAGTTTTGAAATAAGTCTGATATGTTTGACATAAGTCTGACACGTTTGACATTGCTTATTAAATATTCATTCTGACAAGCGCCAACGCCAATTTCCCATATCACGAGAAAACCATTATATTCATGAAATGATATCATTACATAAAATTTTGTACGAAATACGTTATGAAAAGACTTATTTGTTCGACTCGCGTAATTTTCAAAACTCGCATCGCTCGTTTTGGCAAATATTACACTCATCGAACATGGGTCTTTTCATAACTGATTACGTAAATAACTATTACAAAATTCGGAGGAAGCTCTATGCTAGTGTCGTAAGCCATATTTTCGCCAATATCTATGAAATATTCATATATCAATAATTGAACTCCTGTTCAAATCGATTCTTGAAAAGTCATAACTCCCCCTCAAACATAATGGATTTTTACATGATGGTTCTTCGGGTTGTAAGGCCGACGTATGTTCAGAGAAGATCTCGACGTTTTGCCACTTTAGATCAACGAAGGAAAAACGAGACGTACCTACTATACTCTTCTGGGGTTTATCGCATTCTATGTTCATGTGGCAGCGTTTATATCGGAACCACGAAACGCTCCGTTAAAACAAGAATCAAAGAGCACAAGGCTTGCTGTCGGTTAGGGCACACACAGAATCCGCTGTCGTAGAACGTACTCTCCATAACCATAGAGTAAAATTTAAAGAAACCCAAGTCATCTCTTCAACATCTGCCTATTACCCAAGACTCTTCCGGAAAGCAATTGAAATCCAGAAACACCACAGCAACTTCAACAGAACCGAAGAAGGACTACAACTGAACAAGGTTTGGCTTCCATTTCTCAAAAATTCTCAATTAGCTACCTACCCACAAAATAACGGTACGAACGATTCTATGATGTCTGCTAACACTATGGACCAATCAGATGTAAGAGGGTATTTATTGAGACAACGTATAACAAATATCAAGCATTTGACAGCGACTTAAGAAAGCAGAAACTTGTAAAAAAACTCTTGAAAATGCTAACCACTCGTGTTGGCGAAATGTCGAGATCTTCTCTGAATATACGTCGGCCTTACAACCCGAAGAACAATCATATAAGTGACGATGGCCGCGAAAGCCTTTCACAATTTATAATGGATATTGATGATTTGTCTGATTTTTCAACTATGATTTCTTGAATAAACATAAGAAAAACTCCATCTTCTAATTCATATAATTTTTGAACATTTATATATATATATATATATATATATATATATATATATATATATATATATATATATATATATACAAAACAGGAAATTTTTGGGTATAGCAGCAAGCAAAACGTGTACTCTTTTAACACTATATTTCCGATATTTCAACAGTGAATACTGTCATCTTCAGGGAAGTGTGTTGATGAGAATGATTGCTATGGATGTAATATTTAAAATTATAAACAACATGTCATGTAAGTCACATGTGACAAAGATGAACAAAACACATTAAAATACGTCAAACAATAAAAATATTAAGTATAAGTCATTGTTATAAAATTTGTTTAAACATTTATTTGAATTATCTCCACACGTGGAGAAATTCAAATGTAACATAAGAAATTTGGTTAGGATTATTAATCTTGATTTGTGCTTGATTGAGGACTAGAATGGTAAAAATATAAAAATCTCATGTACAGGGTGTAAACTAAATGATTAATTTCAAGTGGTGATTCCTTGTCATATTTTATGAAAAAAGTTCATATAAACATTTGTCCTAACTTTTTTCAAGTCTTTTCGTCGATTTTCATGAAACATGGCTTTTTCAGTATGCCAAATGAGCATGTAAATATAGTGTTTTCAGCTAGGTTTGATGATAAATCCATTTTATCAGTGTTGGACTTGTCACTCTGTCAAAACACTGAATAAACTCTAACTCAATGACTTGTATCAAGGGTAGCTACAATACACTTTTCTGGAAGAAACTATATTTCATGCAATAAATACATAGACGTCAAGGGAATCCAATTCAGGTTTGGTAAAAACAACGTTATAGCTCCACCCTTAAGCTCAAGCATTCTCCAACACACAGAAAGCCATGCGATCTACTCTCATATATAAATTACCTACAAGGGCCATAAAAATAAAAGAGATTTTTACGAACCCAACCTAATGATTTCCGCAATTTTTGATGACCGAAAATGGGCCCTCGGGGAGGAATAAACCCTAACACGATTCCAACCCTCCGTACATATATCGATACATCGCGAGTACCTAATACATTTTTTATCGCGATCGGAGTCCGTTTTGCGGAAATGATGGATGCAACGTTTGTATGGAAATTTCCGATAGAAAGGCTTTTTGAAAGAGGTATTTGTGCGTGAAGGAAAACATCAAAGTGCACTCGCGTATTCGCCATTTTGCTAAAATGTTTCTTTGTAGCGGTTTTCTGGTTTCATTCCGAAACTCTGCGCTGGTTTTCTGAATGCTTAAACGCTGCAGGCCAGCATCAAACGGTTTAATGCGCCCTTGGAGATGATGTGCAGGAATTTTCTGCATTTCTTGGTTCTATGAATAGTAGGAGCCATTACCGTTTAGGAGATGAACTGAATTTTTAAATTAAAATGGAAAATGAATTCACTTGAAAATACTTGACACCATTATAAAAAAAACTGATATTTTGAAGGCCCTTCAATTTGTCTTTTCAGCAACCTAATAGCAATTTGAATTCATCAAGCACTTAGTTTCAAGAAAATCCATGAGAACACATTCAAATGGCATTGAAAAATTATGAAGATTTCTTCTTGGTCATTCAAAATAGCTATTCATGTACCAAGTGCGTTACATACAGGCTGATTCACGGTGGATGGCACATTAGACGTTTCTGGTGAACCAGACAACGAATCACTTTGAAAATTCAATGGAGGGCATATTCGTACATTCTCTAGCCACCTAAAATATTTTCGACAATGCGGTGTTGCCGCTTCTATTAGAAAGCAGTAGCAACTTTGAATTTTCAAATGGAACACTCTGTATATAATATTATTTTTGGAGTCTCCAACAATTGCCAGACAACTTTTCTTGATATTTCCCTATACCTATTTGTTACCGTTTTCGAAATCAAAATTAATTTCAATAATTTTTTTCTTCGAAAATCATGACTTCTAAAAATGCCGATATCTTTTAGTTAAGAAGTACTATGATATCGAAATTTGGTTTGGAGTTAGGTGATACTTGGACACTTTACACACGTCAGCCTAATCTCCGTTACTTCAATACAGGGTGGTAAAAAAATACAGTTTTTTCGTTTGATTGAAAAAGTTGCTGAAATTTGATTATTTTGAATGAAACACCCTGCATGTTATTGAAAATTCGGAAAGCTGCTGAAATTTGCTTTCTTTCTATGTATATCATACCTATACCTAACTAGTCAAGTTTCGGACTTATGAGCATTTATTTGTGAAAATGTCCCTTCAGAATGGTATTTCCATTCGGTATTTGGTAAGCAGGCCATGATTACTATCTGACAGTAGCGTTGTGACATTCTCCTGATAATAACGACATTTTCGTCACTTCAGAAGTTGCAAATACCTTCAAAACGATGGAACAAAACTATTCAAACGAAGTTCTTATGAATTTGTTTATTATTTTTGGACAGTGTGACAAAATTATCAGCAGAACATGTAGAAAGTTCAATGAAATGTATCCGAATCTACCGCCAATGAACCTCAATAAATTTATACGAATTCAGAACAATTTCAATACCCAGGTAGCACATCATATCGGCTGAATCTTGGTTCCATATTGGGCCAATATAGATATATTGTAAATGAAAATTCAATATTGGTTCAATATGGGTGAATATTCAAAAAACAATATTATATTAATAATATTGGTGGAATATTGGTTGAACTAGTTTTGAATGTAGATTATCACACGAAATATTGGGACAATATTGGTTGAATAATTTCTACCAATATCGATAATACAATATTGGTTATATATTGTTTTCCACATCTAGAATAAATATTGCAATCCAAATATTCCAGTCATATCGATTATAGGGGAAAAAAACTGTATTGTATTTCCAAGTTTGTTAGAATATTGGTTGAATATCATTTCCACTTTATTTGACAAATTGTAATAACTCATATTGAGTCAATATTGGCTGAATGATATTTACCAATATCGATAAAACAATATTGTCTTCACATCGTTTTCAACATCTAGAATAAATATTGCAATCCCAATATTCCCCTCATATCGATTCTAGGAATAAAAACTATATTGTATCTCCAAGTGTGATTACACATTGGTTGTATATCATTTCGCCAATATTCAACAAATCTTATGAATTAATATTGGGTCAATATTGGTTCAATACTATTTATCGATATCGTTAAAACAATATTGTCTTCATATTGTTTCCTACATCTAGATTGAGATGAAATTTGAATATTGGCCGAATATTCAATGAAACATATTGAAATTATGTCATGATCAAACTTTAATAAAAATCCGCTAGATGGCTCTACATATACAACGTCTTCTAAAACCTACGAAAGTATATTAAATACTTCCTTTATCTTGTTTTCAAGACAGCTCACTCAGTGGTTATGGCGATCAAAAGACAGACTCTGGTGTCACCTTCATCAACTAAAGGACATTTAATAATTTACCAAGGTATATTGACATCCACCAATATATCCAAATGATATTGTACCAATATCGATAAATATTGTACCAATATCGATAAATATTGTACCAATATCAATAAATATTTTGAGGCCATTATTGCTTCAAGAATATTCCACCAAAACTATTTGTAAAATATTCAAACAATATTCGACCAATATCGCAAAATGTTCACATACTACTTCTCGACAATATAACTTTTAAATATTGTGCCAATATTGTCAGAATATTGTATCAGCGATATTGTACCAATATCGCTGCGATATTGTACCAATATCGCTGAACATTTTGAGGCCAATATTAGTTCAAGAATATTTTGCGAATATTATTCAAGTAATATTGGACCAATATCGCCGAATGTTCACATTTTTTTTCTCGCCAATATTGCATTTCCAATATTTCGCCAATATGTTCACAATATTGTACCAATATTTTACCAATATAGGTGTGCTACTTGGGTATGTTTGGATAAACTTAAAAAAAGCACCAAGAAACTTGAAATTGGAAATATTGATATGAATAATTATAAAAAAGTAAAACAATCATGTGGAATATTTCAAAATATGTTCGAATCGCTGACCGTTCACTTCCAAGCACTTTAAAATGCGGGTATTGACTGCTTTCGTGGTGGCAGATCTGATTTCATTGGGATCCAAATCTTCAAATGTTTGGGAAATCCTTTCTAACAATTCATCTCTCGAACGCACGGGTATTTTGTAAACTTTTTCTTTAAACATTCCCCACAAATAAAAATCTAATGGATTAAGATCGGGTGATCTCGCTGGCCAATTCCATGGTCCCAAGCGCCTTATCCACCGATCGTCAAAAAGTCTTTCCAGTTCTGCGCTCACTTCTCTTGTGCAATGTGCAGGAGCTCCGTCTAGTTGGTACCAACAGTTTCGATATTCTTCGAGTGGCAGATTATCCACGAAACTCTCTACAGTATTCTCCAAAATATTCAGGTAGCTTCTGGATGTTAATGACTCCTCGTATATCACGTACCTCAATTTGTTGTCCATCAACATGCAGAAGACATTAAAACTGAATTTATCTTGAAATCCGGCTTCTTTTGTGACGTGAGGATTTTCACTGGACCAATAATGACGATTTTTTCTATTGAAAATCCCTTCTCTCGAAAATTTCGATTCATCAGTCCAAATAATTTTATTTAAAAAAAGTGGATCTTCTTGAATGCGTGTCAACAACATTTCACAAAATTCTACTCTCTGTTGAGGGTCTTGAGGCTTCATTGCTTGAATTTTGGTGAATTTATAATCATGCATTTTATGTCTTCGCAAGATTCTTTGAACCGATGAATATTTTATACCCAAATCTTCTTCAGCACTTCTTATCGATGACTCGGGAAATGCGTGAAAATATGCTAAGACATTAATCTGGTTGTCTTCAGAAGTTACGGGTCGAGGCAAGTTTCTTGGTGCTTTTAAAGTTGATCCAAATGCATTGAAATTGTTCTGAATTCGTATAAATTTCTTGAGGTTCATTGGCGGTAGATTCGGATACATTTCATTGAACTTTCTACATGTTCTGCTGATAATTTTATCACACTGTCCAAAAATAATAAACAAATTCATAAGAACTTCGTTTGAATAGTTTTGTTCCATCATTTTGAAGATATTAGCAATTTCTGAAGTGACGAAAATGTCGATATTATTAGGAGAATGTCACAACGCTACTGTCAAATAGTAATCATGGCCTGCTTACCAAATACCGAATGGAAATACCATTCTGAAGGGACATTTTCACAAATAAATGCTCATAAGTTCGAAACTTGACTAGTTAGGTATAGGTATGATATACATAGAAAGGAAGCAAATTTCAGCAGCTTTCCGAATTTTTAATAATATACAGGATGTTCCATTTAAAATAATCAAATTTCAGCAACTTTTTCAAGCAAAAGAAAAACTGTATTTTTTCACCACCCTGTATTGAAGTAACGGAGATTAGGCTGACGTGTGGGAAGTGTCCAAGTATCACCTAACTCCAAACCAAATTTCGATATCATAGTACTTCTTAACTAAAAGATATCGGAATTTTTAGAAGTCATGATTTTTGAAGAAAAAAATTGAAATTAATTTTTATTTCGAAAACGGTAACAGATAGGTATAGGAAAATATCAAGAGAAGTTGTCGGGCAATTGTTGTAGATTCCAAAAATAATATTATATACAGAGTGTTCTATTTGAAAAATCAAAGTTGCTACTGCTTTCTAATAGAAGCGGCAACACCGCATTGTCGAAAATATTTTAGTTGGCTAGAGAATGTCCGAATATGCCCTCCATTAAATTTTCAAAGTGATCCGTTGTCTGGTTCACCAGAAACGTCTAATGTGCCATCCACCGTGAATCAGCCTGTAGATCCTAACGCCCGGAAAGTTACATTCACCCGAGGGATGGATATTGCCCGATGTGCGTTAGGATGTAGTAACGCTCGTGGTGCATACAAGATTTTATTTTTCACGAAAAAATTATGTTAAACGACATTGTTTACTTCATAATTTAGTATTTACTGCGTTCTGATTGGCAACTGAGCACAAGTGAGCTCCTATGCAATTGCCAAGGTAACGTTGAAGAGGTTGCTAAGGGTTGTTTATTTAATGAAATGACGCTACATTTTTGTAAGAATTGACAAGCTTGTTAGTGGAGGAAAATAGAAACGGTTGTGTTCATAATGATTATGGAGATCTCACAGAATGTGACGCTGAAAGCTGAAAAAGCGTTAGGAAATTTACTGCCTGTGAAATTCAACTACTTATACGAGAAGGAGTATGACCATTTTTGAAATGAAAAGATGAAAACATAGTGAATACCGTAAATGTAACTGTCTCAATGAAATACTTCCAGGAACTGGTGAGTTTATCTCATGAAAAATATGAATATTTTTTATTTATTTTACATTATTTCAGTCTGAAACATATGGTGCGTTTTATTATAGGCAGAAATGCTCTTCTCGTAGAAGTAGAATTTGACACATCTGTTTTTTTGACACCAAATATATCTACTTTCTCTTCTTTCGCTACGATCAAATTTGAGGGTAGCAAAAGTAGATAATTGGTTGAAAAATGAAAATTCCTAAATCGTAGCAGAAATTTACAATATTGACATTGAAAGAAGTTTAAAACATATTATATGATCTTTAGTTTCTCTACATTTCAGTTTGGTTGTAATTTGAAGCTCAAAAAACTTCATTTACACACATTAAAACGATTTTGGTAGTGAACAGTCTCCAGTTAAAATGAATATGAGTGTTATGGACGTGAGTAAAGTTATAGATGGAAATGCTCAAATACGTATAGGTTGTGCAACGACTTTTATTTATATAATAAAAAGGTGGGTTCACATTGATTCTCAATGCATTGAAACCCTCTGTTGAACCTGCATTTTAAAATCATATCCTAAATAAATATACAAATGGATACCAAAAAAGAAGATGATGACCCTGAAAGTAGCGAAAGTTCAAAAACATCAGTGGGATGATATAGAAACATTGTGTCAAATCGATATATACATATATGAAGAATTGAGAAAATTGTCCAGATAAATACCAAAGAAATATTTTTCAGTTCCCATTTGTTCCCAACCCAAGTAGCACACCTATATTGGTAAAATATTGATACAATATTGTGAACATATTGGCGATATATTTGAAATGCAATATTGGCGAGAAAAAAAATGTGAACATTCGGCGATATTGGTCCAATAATATTGGCGAAATATTCTTGAACTAATATTGGCCTCAAAATGTTCGGCGATATTGGTACAATATAGCTGATACAATATTGGCACAATATCCAAAAGTTATATTGTCGAGAAGTAAAATGTGAATATTTTGCGATATTGGTCGAATATTGTTTGAATATTTTAGAAATGGTTATGGTGAAATATTCTTGAAGCAATAATGGCCTCAAAATATTTATCGATATCGGTACAATATTTATCGATATTGGTAGAATATTTATCGATATTGGTACAATATTTATCGATATTGTTACAATATCATTTGAATATATTGGTGGATGTCAATATACCTTGGTAAATTATTAATTGTCCTTTAGTTGATGAGGGTGACACCAGAGTCTGCCTTTTGATCGCCATAACCGCTGAGTGAGCTGTCTTGAAAACAAGCTAAGGGAAGTATTTAATATACTTTCGTAGGTTTTAGAAGACATTCTATATGTAGAGCCACCTAGCGGATTTTTATCCAAGTTTGATCATGATATAATTTCAATATGTTTCATTGAATATTCGGCCAATATTCAAATTTCATCTCAATCTAGATGTTGGAAACAATATAAAGACAATATTGTTTTAACGATATCGATAAATATTATTGAACCAATATTGACCCAATATTAATTATTAAGTTTTGTTGAATATTGGCGAAATGATATTCAACCAATGTGTAATCACACTTGGAGATACAATATAGTTTTTATTCCCAGATTCGATATTAGGGGAATATTGTGATTGCGATATTTATTCCATTAACCATGAACAGCTTCTTCTGGCCCTCGAGAATGTTGGTCTTCGGGGAATCTCGTATAACCTAATGAAAAGTTACTTATATAACAGAACGCAACGTGTTAATATAAATGGAACTCTAAGCGACCCAAGAAATATTGGAATTGGCGTACCACAGGGAACCGTACTAGGCCCACTTCTCTTTAACGTGTTCCTCAACGACCTTTTTGAACAAGAAACTAAAGGAGAAATCATCAGCTTTGCTGATGATACGGCAATTTTTTATGAAGACTCGAACTGGGTTTCACTTAAAAATACCATAGAAATGGATTTCTCGACCATCACAAATTTTTTCAACTATAAATTACTCACAATAAACTTCAAAAAAACATTCTACATCCCCTTCACCTCATACAGTAATAACCTACCTTCATATCAGGACATAAAAATCAATGATACCACCAATACACAAACAAGTATAAAGTCAGCACTGAAAATTAAATATCTAGGAATAATCATAGACTGCCACATGAAATGGGACGAACAGGCACATTTCGTAATAAAAAAACTCCGGTTTATGGTCTATAAATTCAAAAATCTGGCAAATTTTATCGACTTGAAATATCTGAAAATATTATACCATGCTTTGGTGGAATCTCACCTGACATACGGACTTATTGCCTGGGGTTCTACGTCGGCAACCAACTTCAGCAGAGTGGAAAAAATACAAAAAAGCGTATTGAAAAATATTTATAAAAAACCAAGAAGATATTCTTCTGAAGCCTTATTTTCTGAATTAGAAGTATTGAGTATGAGTCAGTTATTCGCCAAAACAATTCTGTTGAAACAATACAAACATAAAGAAGAATTGATTTCAATCAACCATCCCTATAATACTAGATACAGAATAAATGCCGTTACTATACCCCGAGCAGAAAAGACAATTGGTCAAAAATGTTTTACCTACCTTGGACCTACACTATTCAATAAACTACCACCAGATATAAAAAAAATACATTCATATAACTTTTTTAAAAAGCTGATTACAAATTGGCTACTGACTCTCCCCTACAATTACATATCTAATATTTTATACAAAAATAGGTCATAAAATACATCACTCAACTTACATTAGTAATAAAACAAGTTTCCATTTGTAACAGTGTTTAATCTTTTATTCTTATTCTGATGTAATGTATATAAGTCCCTGTAACCGTATGTACATGTACATGCGTAAGTCCTTATGTGTTTACATGTTGTACATAAAATAACATTCTACAATTTTTACTATTTTATAACTAATACTATTTTTACTATTTTTATAATGTTTACAATTTTTACAATTTTTACTATTTTTTTACTATTTTTACTAATACAAATTAATGTCTACATGTATATGTATATGCGCGAGTCCTTGTATATCAACATGCACGTAAAATAATACTCTACAAATTTTACTAGTCTATAGCTATATTATACAGTTTTATTCATATCATTTACTTGAATGAATTATATTTATGAAAACTTGAACCAAGCTCCAACTAGCGCACAAACATATAGATGGAAAAATCAGCCCACGCACAAGTTTTACTTTTGTGGGCTTTCTCCCATTTATTCACCATGTGCTATATAATTAATGTAACGCACAATCGACAATTTTGTAATTTCATGGTTAATAAAAAAAAAAAATTATATATTATTCTAGATGTTAAAAACGATGTGAAGACAATATTGTTTTATTGATATTGGTAAATATCTTTCAACCAATATTGACTCAATATGAGTTATTACAATTTGTCAAATAAAGTGGAAATGATATTCAACCAATATTCTAACAAACTTGAAAATACAATATAGTTTTCTTCCCCTATAATCGATATGACTGGAATATTTGGATTGCAATATTAATTCTAGATGTGGAAAACAATATATAACCAATATTGTATTATCGATATTGGTAGAAATTATTCAACCAATATTGACCCAATATTTCGTGTGATAATCTACATTCAAATCTAGTTCAACCAATATTCCACCAATATTATTAATATAATATTGTTTTTTGAATATTCACCCATATTGGACCAATATCGATTTTTCATTTACAATATATCTATATTGGCCCAATATGGAACCAAGATTCAGCCGATATGATGTGCTACCTGGGAACCTACAAATATGCTATAATTTTTAAAAGGTAATTCCGGTTTATTTGCAACTTCACTCAAAGCTGCCTCGAAAGAGGAAGGTGTGAAGGCTTAGGAATCACCTCTTCATAATGATTTTTACATTCTGAAAAAGTTTCCTGAGTGAAAATTATTCAAGGAATTCGCATATATGATAATTTTATTGCACTTGAAATATTCCCGCCTAGATGTAATCCTCGAATAAATATAATACTACTTGCGCCTTCTTCCATTGTCTATTTCGGCTGTGGTAGTTGTTAATGAAAGCAATTTATTCATATTGAATGTATCATTTATAATAATGAAAACTATGAGTTTCAAACTTTTTACAGATATTTAGGAAATTTTAGAATGATCTGACTTCTATTGGAAACCCTGAAATTGCGTTTTTATCATACTCCACTTCTTCTACTAGTAGATGTAAACTCTAGTGGTCAATGAAACGCGGCTATATAGTGCAAATAGTCCATAGACCAAATACTCACAGCTGAAATCAACATTGATTTTGAAAGAAAACATTAATATATCAGCGTTCAGTCAACTGATGGCCTTTCTGGAAGTTTTAGCGGGCGTTATGATTCCTAATGCCCTTCATAACGCCCCGGGCGTTATGGATCTGTTAATAGCAACCGTTGCCAAGGTATTATAAAGCAGTAATAGACAAGTGAAAAATAAACATTATTCCGATTGGGCTGCATGCTAGTGATGTCAACCATCAGAAGTCTCAGGAGACTTGTGCTAGATAGGAATGACGAGGGTCTTACCTTTCAGTGGGCGGTGCCAAGCACGTTAAATTTCCCAAGTTTATAGAGAACGTGATCATCTCATCTTTGTCATCATTATTGTCATTAAAACAGTGTAGAGACAGAGTCCTATGTTATTACAATGCATGGTGATGGATTGATGGTGATTTACATTTGACGAAACCATGTTGTTCAGATAGTATGAATGCGTTTTTTGTAAGAAATTGTGAAATGTATTCTACAATTATTAGATCCGTTACTTTAGAAGGTACAGATAGGTGACTAATGGGCCCATAGTTAATTGGATCAGGTTTGTCGCCTTTTTTGAAAATAGCAGTGACAGTAACCTTTTTCCAGGCCTGTTCGTCGCAATTCTCTATCCAAATGAACTTTGGACAGTCCAAAGAAGGGTTCTGGGCCAGGAAATTTCGTGTGCTGTTTATTGCCTCTAACATCTTTGTAATCTGGCAATCACATCAAAGGTTTCCTTTGTCAAATGCTACAGGGATTTTTTGTCCAACTCAGCTTAGCCTCACGAGTGTATGACTTCAGAGTTTTCAATGCTGCTCAGCTATCTGACAGTATATGGGTAGAAATTTTATAACTATGTTATTTGTATTACGAAAACTTTGAAAAAAATTTATTACCGAGGTGGCTGAATTTTATATTATTTATAATTGTTTATTATTGAGTTATAGGAATCACATACGGATCATTTTCAATTTTCGATTATTCGAGATTTAGACCTGGTTTTAACAAAAGCTTCATCAAAGGAATGATGAAGGTGACAGAGGAATGATATTATGGCCTAATTTTATATAATCCTTTATTATAAAATACATAAAAATGTTTCTTGTGAAAACGGCAACTGAAATAAACATTATTTTCAAATTCCAAACAAATATAAAACATAACATGGACATCTTGAATTATCATTATTGTAGTTGTTCACTCGTTATGCAGTTCATCCTTGCTCGAACACGTCAATTTCTTCGGTAAATTTGTAATAACTTTTATTCTTGGAATAACAAATAGTTGGAATGAGTAAAACTGCCACAATTTGGTCATACTCTATGAATGTCATATCATTTTCGTTGAGTCTAAAGGCTTGACAACCTTCAAACTCACATACGCGAAGAAAAGCCACTTTAACTTCGAAATCTTCTGTTAAATCACTTAGTGTGACAGCCGCATATCTGTAGCTTTTCTTTTTGGTAGCCAATTTCACAAGCACATAAATTCCAGTCACAATATTATTGGGAATCAACACCAGATTATTATCTGGAGCAATTCGACTTCTGAATAAACATCTTCATAGTTCAATTTTTCTGAAACATCAAACTGGCCCAGATCTATGATTTGGCTGTTTGAATCGTCAGAATCAGACTCGTGATCGGTTTGATAATCTAAGGATCCTATGAAATACTTCGATGATATCGAGGAGGATATATTTGGGGCTGATATGCTCAACTTATAAAAATGCAGTGTTCTTAGGGAAATTCCAGAAGATACTTGATGAACCTTCATGGTTCCTCGAAAAAGCATTATTTCAGATTGAATGATTTTATGTGCCATAATCTCAATGTCTACACAAGTTACAACGAAGAAAGTAACTCCTAGAATATTTTCTTTCAATCCTTGAAGTAATGCATCAAAAGATGCGATATCCTTTCCTTGTGCAACAAGCCTGTCTGCAGTCCTTTTGGTCACCCCACCAATGCCATCTGGGGCACATTTTCCATGACCCGCTTCTTGATAATTCCAAGTAAATGATTTTCACTTGGGATATATTTCTGATAGCTTTTTTCCCAAGAAATAAAACATGGTCTTATTCCGATATTGCGTTGAAGGGCTATCACTAATAAAGTGAATGATATCTGCATCATACTTTTCATCAACATAATTCAGTATGGGGTTAAGGTGACCCCAGATGGAAGTAACGTCATGCTGCAAGGATGAAGATAGTGTACAGAAAGATTCTGTTTTAATTTCGTCATTACTTTTTGAATAAATGACCACAGTATGAAGGGTAATTTACTGCCTGGATCCTCCAAAATGGAAAGATTGAGTTTCTTCAGCATATTTTAGTGAATAGTTTTCACTAAAATCCATATGTACAATAATTTCGTTTCTTTTCAAATATTTCTTCAACTGTTTGATATGCAAAAATTGATGCAAAACCCGTCCTTTATGTTGAAGATAGTTGATAATAGTACCTTCAAACTCCTGTATTATCTCTCTTGTCGTTCCTTGAAATTTTTCTTTGACGATTTTTTTCACCTCCTTTTCTTTCTGAGACTTCTTGTCAAAATATGTTTCTTTCTTGTTTATCCATTTGAAGTAATGACTTTTCAAAAGAGGATCGTGGTTGCTATACGAGGCTGCTAGTTTGCGACATTTCTCACATTCCCGCAGAAGACATTCCTTAGTTTTCTCAACGCAGCAATAATTTTTTTTTTTCTTCGCCATGTTACCAGTCTTGAAAACGCCCAGTCTGAATAACGAAAAGACAATCAATGTCATATTCGAACACTTTGTACATGCACATGTATCACGACCCGTCACTTTCCTAGAAACTATCCAGAAAGGTTCATTCTTGACAAAATAGTCATAATTGATAGGAATGTCAGGATGGATTCTCAAAAACTTTTTATGCAAATTTTTTATTGTGTCGGTCAAATAACGCTTTTGTTTAATAACTTTATTTTTTGAGCAGTAATCTTTTTTTCCCGGACACATCCTGCTATTAATATCCGATTCAAGGAATTTCCAAATGGCATTCTTTTTTCTATTAATTTGTGCAGAATTTCTTTGTCTGTTATAACAATTCAACAATGTTCTTCCATTGCCTAATTCTGATAACGATCCCCGCTTGAAAATCTTTTTCACGTCACTTTGCAGACGATATTTCTTCAATATTTCTCCTGACAGCATATGTTTAAATGCCTGCTTTTCTTTTGTACCCTTTAGATTTTCGTAATTATTCTTCAGTTGATCATTGATAGCCTCTGCAAATAGTAATCGTTTCACAACATCAACCTTCTTCTTCTCATGTGATAGCATTTCTTGAACCCTAGTTGCAGGCGTTGGAACTTCATCCTTGGTTTGCTTCTTTTCCTTTCTTTTCCTATAACGTTCACACTTCTTTTTGTACTTTTCGACTCTTCTTTGAAGATTTCTGATCAATTCGTTTTCTTGTCTCATTTCTCTACTTCTCGCTTTTCTGTTTTTTGCTGCCCTTCTTTGTCCTTGAACTGTTCGAAATCTTTGAGGAGCTTGAACCTCAATTTCTTCATTTTCAGACAAACGAGGGGTATTTACTGTGATATATTTATTTTCATCTTCCTTCCTATTTCTGTAGCTTCTCGAATGTTCTCTCCATATTTTTCTTTTCACACGCTTCTCTCTCTCAGTCATTTGATCAACTGGTTTCACGATTTTCTTAGCTTTTTTCTTCAGATATTGGTCCCTTTCTTTTTGCCTTAGTCTATTTCTGCCTTCAGGGGTCTTGCTTCAGCCTCTCATATCTGCGTTTTTCAGATTATCGCTTTTTTCTCAACCTTTTCGCGTTATCACATTCTGTTCTTACTTTGGCCATTACTTCTTATCTGAATACAAAAAAAAAAGAATTGGTGCAAGATATTGATTTGTTGTGAAAGTACTGTGTCAATTTATACTGAATTCACCATTTTCACTGAAACTGTCGCTTCCAGTAGTATGAGCAGTAAAATAATTGGATCTAACCAATGGTTTAAAATTATGCTGCCAAAAGAGAAACGACTACTGCAAATGTATTTGAAATAAAAGCCAATAAGCAAGAAATTAAGTAGCGAGAAAGGTAATTACAGTTCCAACATCAAACTGCCTTCTTGAACTTTACACAATTATCAATGTTCACTACAAACAGGAATACGGTTATTGTAACGTCATTCCTCTGGATACTCATCATTCCACTGCCTGACAAGGAGCCAGAGGAATGACGACAGAGGAATGACGATTTTCAATGTTTCCTGAATTGATGCACTCTGCTCTAACTCCATAACCTCACAATTTGGATGAGGAATTACAAGAGAATAATACGAAACTCTCTCTAATGTTTAAATGGAAATTGTACAATTAATATTCCTAAACTAACTATCAGAGGAATGATATTTTTGAGTGTGACTTACCTCGATTTTCTTTCAAAATCACCAATAACAAACAACCACGACAATTACTTTTATCAACAACCCTAGTTTTCAACTTGTGAAACTTCAACTTGCCTTCTGTCACTGACAAAACTGAAAGGGCGTCATCTACTGTACAATTAGTGAATTTTAAAATTGTGGCAGAGGAATGACGGTTGAAGCTAAGGACATTGATTTTCAGTAAATTTACTGAAAATTTAAAAACGAACGAGTAAATTAATTTCCAAAGTTTGTTCGCTGCATATTCAAGTGTTTTTATTAGTTATTCACCTCTATGGAAGTTACCAGTGTCTAGTCAGTATACGCTAAATTATACTCTACCTTCGGTACTGTGACAGTCCAGAGGAATGATTTTTGATCACTTCGCTTCAACAAATAAAATACTTGTCAAAATTTGTCGAAAGTTTCTGAATGGGTATATCGAAAATGTTTGATTGAATGGTATACTGCATTTACTCTAGTCTAAAAGTTGCCAATTTTTTTTTTAAAGACGCGAGACATCAAATATCATAGTTTCGGAATTTTGACCCATATATATTTTTCCCCTCTGGGTGCCCCTTTCAAAGAACTCCTCGGTATATATTTCCTAGCATGCAGATAATATTGGGGTGTTACCAAGAGGTTCTGAGGTTCAGTGTGCAAATTTGGTGGTGTTAATGACTACTTCAAACTACATTTCAAAGTTGTACCTAACGGGCATGTTAGATGTTGGTTTGGACATGGATTCCAGGGAAACGTATTCCCAAACCTTCAGTTGTCCGATCGAATTTCCATATACCAACTAAAAATTTTTTCAATGGAGAAAATACAATTCTGATGAGAATTATAAATTTTGCTATGACAAGAGACAAGTACAAGTAATTCCTCCTCCCACGTACATTCCATATGAACTTTCTCCATCCCCCGTATGCGTATTGTCGGGCATGCTCTCAATATTTCTCCAACGGTATCCAGAATTCATACGAAGTGGATGTAATATCAACGTCAAGACAAACTACGTCCGTTCACGGCAAGGTTATTTTTATTAGGTAATATTTTGGGCAAGGCCAACGAAACTTCCAATATATATAGAGATTGTTATATCTCACCGAATTCTGCAGAATAAGGGATGCAGGGATAAGAATCTACCTTCTGGCGGTAAGATACTGAGGAGATAAGCCTTTTGACCTGTTTTATACCTTGACGTTGATGATGATCGAATCGGGGGTTGATTTCGAATCTTCATACACCGAGCACGTACAGGCTAAAATAAATTAGCTGAACAGAAATATCGCAGCTCAAACGTGTACTTTTTGATACAATTTTTTTTGTCACGTCACAATTATGAGAATGTACATCAGAAACTTGTTGGTGAAATTTATCATAACTATACTGGTAACTACTGATTTTATGAGTTGATTCTCCAACATTGGTCGGTCTAGTGAAATGAACTTTGGATTCAACGTTCCACAATAAAAAAATCTGACGGAGTCAAGTCTGGAGATCTTGCTGGCTATTCTACTAAACCAAGTCTACTTATCCATATATCTGAGAAAGAGTCGCCAAACAGCTACTTTGGAAATATTGATAAAGAAGAAGACCTGGATTCACACAGACACTATTTTACGTGTCTAGATACTGGACCAACTTAACTCTCAATTCTATCAGCTTTTCATAAATGTGGAAATTTATAGCCAATAAAATTCTTCAAACTAATGGAAACTAATAGCAATTCAGTTATGGAGTAGAAGCAGTTTTAAATTGACATTTTCTTCAGGGAGACTTTCGATAATTGCATAATGAGGATTTTTATGTGGTTTGCAAGTTTTATATGAAAGCTCAGGTTCGGTGAATTTACAGCAGATAATTTGAGCCTCAGATTTGGTGGCCTCAATTGACTACCATTTCGGGTCGAATCGTTGTGAAAGTATGAAGTAGTACTGGAGTCGCTCTTGTTTTCGTGGATTTTGATTTAATTTCTATATATTTTGAAAGTGATTCAGCCAGGTTCTCGTGGTTCTGTTACTTTCTCATTTGAAGAAAAAATTATAACTCAACTCAAAGAGTTTTAGAATGGTTCAATGAAAGCAATTGAATGACTGATTACACTTACTCATATTTTGTCGCCTGTCGAAGACATACCTACATGTCACCTTTTTCGTTTTCAAATGAGATGTATTTTTTTGTTGTGAATGATGATAGATCCCGTATTTTTCAGTACAATAATATGAAATGAGGCATAAGATGTCCGGAGGACTGCTCATTGCTAATATCCTATACAATAGGAAAAGTTGGGTCGAAAATCCATCAGAAAACAACTACTTTCCTGGCTAATGCCACGTCGAACATTGAATTACATCTGATGAAATTTCCGTGCAGAGTTCCTACAAGGTTATCTCTGCAATTGCTTGTTGCATGGAAATGTTCATCGAAACATTCGGACCACCTATATTTCGATTTCGGAGTGTGAGTGTGAGTGCTGTAGGTCTAGCAGTCAATAACTAATGACTGCAACCTACCTAGACCTACCCTATACTGATGAGGAGCAACACTGCGAAATCGAAATATAGGTGGTCCGAATGTTTCGTTGAACATTCTCATTTAAAAATTAAAAATAATTAACTTCGGGAAAAATTAATGATTTTGAAATTGAACTCAATATTTTTCAAGACTATTCAAAGAGTCGTCAACGAAGACGGGTTTTAGAAATATTTAGAAATATTATTCCTACTTTCATTCAAAATTAGAACATCAACAAAAGAGTAGAAATTGAACTATAAAAAAATCATCAAAAGTATTTAGCATATCGTGTTCGAAATGACGTCGATTATTTTCAAAACACAACTGTTACCTGTTCATACCATCTTGATTACCATCTTGATTACATATTCAATCTCTAACACATTCTGAAACTGGAAAAAAAATTAACTTTCTTCCTAATCTGCTTTTTTCTTTCTTTCTTTCTTGCCTACTTTCTTCCTCAGTTTGTTTCTGTCTAGTTTCTTTGTTTTTTCTCGTGTCTTTCCTCAGCTCTCTGTCCCATTTTTCTTGCCAACGTTCATCTTCAATTTTGTTCTCACCTGCATTTTCTTCCTTTCACCTAACATTCCTCCTCAATCTATATCTTTCTAGATCTTTCTTCCTTGTGAAAATTGCATAGGCAAGTGTCCGTTCCATTTTCCACTTTTCTTAATCTTCTTTGCGCTTGAGTTCTTCTTGTTTCTTCGTCCTACTTCCTCCTTCTGTTTCTCTTTTTTGACGGTCAGTTTTTTTATTTAAATATCAAGCTCTCTTCTGTTTCCTTTCGTCTTTCAGTAGCTCTCTCTTCCATTTTTTTACCAACTCTCATCCTCAATTTATTTTTCTCTAGTACTTTCTTCTTTTTGCCAAGGTTCCTCTTCGAGCTGTTTCTCTCTAGCTCCTTCTTCATTTTCCTTATGCCCACATTTCTGTCGCAATTTGTTTCTTTCTAGTATTTCTTATTTTTCGTTTGCCTTTATTCCTTTCCCTACTATTCGTAATAATTTCATGCTCTCGTTTCCGTTTCATTCTCCATAGTCAGTTTTTTTGTTATTCCAATATCGTTGCCAAGTCTAGTTTTGATGAACGTGACGTCACGAAACCACTTTTCTTCTGATTATAGAGAAACTAGCGGTCTGAAAAAATAAATAAAAATTCCCGAGTGATATAATACAGGGTGTTTCATAATAAATGTGCAGGACTTCAGGATATGATAGCTCGTCCAAAAATATGAAAAAAAGTTTATATTAACTTACTCTCTAAAGTGCATCATTTTCGAGATACAAGGTGTTGAAATTTTAAAAATATAATCGTTTTTTGCGAATATCTCTGGAACCGTTTATTGCACAGAAAACAGATTCCGTAGGCATCTTCTACTCATAATAAGCTATGTTTTGTGCAGATTTTTTATTTTTTAAAATTCATAAATGGTGAAGAATTTGAAGGGGTAGTGGGTGTTTTTTTCTCCAACTTCTACGCCACCGGAAAAATTACAGTTTTGAGTCTCCTATATGAACCGCCAATGTTTTCTACAGAAAAAAAGGGGTTTTTTGGTCATGAGCTGTAAAGTTGACCGTTTTCAAGAAAAATCAACTTTCATGTTGTTTAAATAATGTTTTTTCCTCGAAAAATTGCTGCGTGCATTGAAGCTAACGGCGGACATTTCCAACAATTCAACTGAGTATGATTGTTATTGTTTTTTCTTTTTATTTTGCAATTAAGAAGTCAACGTTTGGTTTTGTTACTTATTCTAACGTTTAAATAAATTTTGTATAATTAGGAAAAAAATTATTTAAAAAAATATACCATGTTTTTCATCATGAAAATTGATTTTTCTTGAAAACGGTCAACTTTAGAGCTTATGACCAAGAGTACCTTTTTTTGTGTAGAAAACATTGGCGGTTCATGTAGGCGGCTCAAAATTATACTTTTTTCAGTGGCGTAGGAGTTGGAGAAAAAATCACCCACAACCCCTTCAAAATCTTCACCAATTATAAATTTAAAAAAATAAAAATCTGCACAAAACATATCTTATTATGAGTAGAAAATGCCTACGAAATCTGTTTTCTGTGCGATAAACGGTTTCAGAGATATTCGCACAAAACGATTATTTTTTTTAAATTTCTACACCCTGTATTTCGAAAATAGTGCACTTTAGAGGATAAGTTAATAGAGACTTTTTTCATATTTTTGGACGAGCTATCACATCCTGAAGTCCTGCGCATTTATTATGAAAAACCTTGTATATTAGCGGTTGTAATATTACAAATTATTTTTTTGACAATATTTATTTTATATAAAAATAAATTGGGATGTTTATAATTATTGACATCAAGTACGTTCTCAAGTTGTTTAGGAAGTCGTGAGCTGCTTCTTCCTTCCTCAAATCTGGGTAATTCTGTATGTGCTTAAGCTGATGTTTTCGTTGCAAAAACTAAATATTGCAGAATTTTTTCTCGAGTTGTTGTATGTCCAATTCTCAGCCTTGTAAGAATCAACTTTGAAGCTCCATTTTCATTGCGCTGCAGAGGCCTACATGAAGCACGTTATTATTCATTCATGTATCCGTATTGATAATGATCTACTTTGTGGTTTCCAACGATTCCGGTGTGGAAAGGAACTATATCGACATATTTACCGGCACCTCCGCAGCTTTCCTAATTCAGCTTACATTCTGAGTAGCAGTGCATTCTCAGGATTACCACGAGTATTATCACAAGTTCTCTGAGCAGTAGGATAGTGCCCTGCTGGAGATTCTCGTTTTTGATAAGATTTGAACCTGGAGAATCAACTGACTAAAATAGGTCAGCTACCAATTTGAGTCTTGCGTGAGTGAACAAGATTCTAGCTACTTCCCTAATAGCACCATGAAGTCCGATGGTTATCCATAGGACATCCTCTCAGGACATTCGGGACGTCCTTAGGATGTGCAAAATTGGTACCGCGGACGTCCATTGGACATCCGTGGGAAGCACCAATGTCTCGACTTCTCACCAAAATTGGACGTTCTATAAGGATATCCAATGGACATCCACCTGGGATGTTAATCGGACGTCCCCGAATTACATCAATCGAAAGTACATCCTGGACGTCCTTAGGACGTGCAATATTGGTACGTCCTTAGGACGTGCAGTATTGGTACCGCGGACGTCCATTGGACATCCGTGGGAAGTACCAATGTTTCGACTTCTCACCAAAATTGGACGTTCTATAAGGATATTCAATCGACATCCACCTGGGATGTTCATTGGACGTCCCCGAATTACATCAATCGAAAGTACATCTGGGACGTCCTTAGGATGTGCAGAATTATCAGATGTGTTTGTTCCTACATATCTCTTTTAGGACTAAGATTATGATATTGTTGTGGATTACCTACTGGAGATACCAATTTGGATGGAACCAGATTTACTTACTAGGTAAGCTCAGCACTCTCTCATAGTCATTCAATTCGGTTTTGTACATGTTTAAAGGATACAAACAATTCTACTTGTCTTACGGAAACACCTTTTTCAAAACAGTGTTGAATAGGTTAGTAATAACGATTGAATAGTATAACAAAACTTTTATTTTCATTTATGGATATAACTACACTGAATGAACACAAAATAACTTACAAAACAGTCACCAAACTAATTAATCACAAAAGACGATAGAAAAGCCGCCATAGCTGGTAAATACTCAACAATTGTCTGTCAATTTGTCAACACTTCACTTGAACACAGAACACAAAATACAGAAAACAACTTTATGCACGGAATCCATACATGAGGAATTGTTCGGTTTCAATCCGTATACGAACAAGAGAGACAAACATAAATTTTTTATTTTCATTGTTGTGTAACAGTATTGGCATACGCATAAACTTGAGAATATGGCCCCTGATGATAGTGAAAAGGGTTTTATTTCAGATGGGTTATTTTCGCTATAATGTTCAGCCCTATTGTAAATATGCGATCCATTTTATACCTCTTCTGTAAAACCACTAGCTGGGATGTATACACGGGTACTGGGTACACATAGAGGCCTAATTATTATAACTGTTTTCGAATTTTGTTTAATTTTTATGATCATCCATCCTTCATCTTTGTATGGATGCACCTAGGAAACATTCCGAAAAATGTTCAATCCAGGTCATCCCAAGGAAGTCCTCACAGGGACATTTTCTGAAATTCACTGATTGGGATGACGTCCGATGTACATCCATCAAGGACGTTCCAGAATGTCCCCGTACCAGGACCACCATAGGAAGTCCTTTCGAAGACATGCCAAATACATGCCAACCAGGACATCCAATGGATATTCCAGCAAATTCTACAAAATATATCCGAACCAGAACATCCCAAGGAAGTCCTCGCAGGGAGATATTCTAAGATTAACCAATTGGGTCGTCCAATATTCACTCATGCGGGAAGTTCCTAAATGTCCCGTACCAGGAGAACCATGGGACGTCCTTTCAGAGACATGCCAGAATACTTACTAACAGGGACGTCCGATGGATGTCCTAGGAAACATTACAAAATATATCCGACCCAGGACATCCCAAAGACGTCCTTGCAGAGACATTTTATACGATGTACCGATTGGAACATCCATAGGAAGTCCTTTGGGGAAATTCATGAAAATGCACTGAATCGGACGTCCCAAGGACAATGATTTTAAGTCCCGGACATTCGGACATGATTTGTACCAAATAGGGACTTCCCTGGGACATGGTGTGCTATTAGGGTTGCTAATCTGCTTAGGATGATTTGTTTCCAGAAATATCAGTGATGTTTCAAGTTGCTGATCTTTAATGACCGAACCAAAAAAAGTCGACTAGTGGTTCTTCGCTGTGGTCTTAGTAAACGTTCATTTGACATCATTCAAGAGTGTGGAAACAACTCGTGTTTACCACACACAGTCCATATTCAGCGGCTTTATCAATTTCCTATCAACCCAATAGTGCGATGGTACATTAGCGCAGTATTGATAAATCTGTAGCTAACTCATTACTGAAATATCTTGCAGTACAGACGAGTATTACGATCCACTTTGATGGGGGACCAACTTCGGCGAGATTATTACGCGCAAATGGGCACGAGGCAATTAGAGTACGGAGGTGTGATAGTTTCCGATCATCCATGAATCCCAGAGTTACTTTGATGAAATTGTTGTGGCGAACGGGATTTCTCGCTGTAAACAGGGAGCAGGCGATATGGAAAGTGATGTCATTGCAATGAAGAATTATACAACAGGATTGTGTCAGAGTCCACTCCCAGACGGCATCAGATATTCTATGAATAATTCTATTACATTCCTTTTGGATACTCTAGAATATTGGAGGAGTATTTCCTGAATATGCGAATGGGAATTCCTCAGAAAATTCCACACCTCGCTTTTTTAGAAAACCATAATAGTAATTTTCCTAACAAGTGCGGAAAGTGATGCTTTCCCGCACGCGACTGCCGTTAACCCGAACGACGCGGAGCGGAGTTCGGGTAAGCAGTCGAGTGCGGGAAAGACACTTTCCGCATGAGTTAGGAACAATACTTTTTCTACAAGCGTAGGAAACAAATTCATTTTTTCAATTATTTATTCATGCAAATGGAAACAACTAACAAGAGTAACATTTTCTATCCACTAATTATTCGTAATATTTATTGTAAATGTACAATTTGATGCATTATGTAAATTTATAGCGAAAGCCAGCATATTTTTTGAAGATGGCTGATTTCCTGAAGAAGAAGGTAACTCGGGCAATACATTATCGAAAGAAATCGAATGTGCAGGCACAGGCATCAAATCGTCGCCGATCGATATAGACGTGGATGGTTCTAAAATGCACCCGGAAGACGATGTAGTGTTCAAATTGAGAATTTTGTTGGACACTTCTTTTTTTCGATTGGTGGAGTCTTCTAAATACCCCTCTGCAACTGAAGTCGATTTCCATCCTCCTAGGCGTTTGATATTAGTTATACCCACACCACAGTCAGCAAGTAAAGTAGCTGAGGAACGCCTGAAGCTGTGACCAGTGTAAAGCTCTGGATTTTGAAGGCGCAGATATACTGCTATTTCGGAGGGTATCTTTCCTATGGTATTGATTCCTACACATTGCACAGTACATTTTCCACTTTTGTAATACAAGAATAAACGACGGTGAGGAGTCTCTTTTGGACGTAAATGTACATAATTTCTGTATACGTTCAAAAAATAACCATCATTTGCTTCTTCAGATATCACGAAGGATCTAGAGGAATGATTTTTGGAATCCTTGATATTAACAATTATCAGGTTTTCTTTGTCGTCTATGTCGTCAATGGTGAGTTTTGTCAGCTCTTCTCGTCTGCAAGCACCAGCTAATCGAAAAATTGCTACTAACTTAATCATGAGGTATATGTCATCGGGTGATTCAGTCATAAATTTTGAAACGTCTTCTTGAGTGAAGATTTTGGCCTTTTTCGGTCGAAAACCGACATTCTGTCTTTTAATGAATGCAATTATTTTGTAAAATTTGCTAATATCCAAATTTTGCTTTACTTTGAATACACTCTTCAACATTGAATATCTTGCCCATAAAGTGTTCGGCTTCCATGTTTTAGACATTTCTAGAAAATAAGCCAAGAATACTTCTTCTTTATTTGGTGTTTTCACTTTCTTATTGTTGCACCATTCAATAAAACTCGTGTATTGATTCTCATACCTTTGTTTAGATTTCGTTGGCAATAACTCTAAGTTCGCATCTGTAGCTTCTTGCACGATTTCTTGTGGAAGTTCTTCATCAGATGAATAATCCATTGTGGCAATTTCACTGAATCGAAAATTGTATATAAGTAACGCTTTGTCTGTCACTCTGACAATTACAAACAAATTTGTGTATTGATCGGCATGACAACATCAATTGAACCTACTCGTTATCAGATCAATCAAAGCCTATATATAGGGTGATTTTCATAACAATACATTTTTATTTATCAATATTTGTTCATTTTTTCAATAAATAGTGCAAAATGATAGATGATTTTGAACAAACCCACTTAGTATTGCAACAAAAAAGCTTGAACTTTCATATTTTGTCACCCACCACTTATATTTTACGAGGATATCAAATAAATGTTTTTCCCGCACTAGTGTGGGAAAAAATTTCCCGCACTAGTGTGGGAAAAAATTTCCCGCACTAGTGTGGGAAAACTTTTCCCGCACAACTGTGGGAAAATGACACTTTCCAAACTGAATTGCGTGCGGGTAGAGGGTGAATCACGCACGCTTGTAGGAAAAATTGGTTTTCGTTTAGGTGCCATGACAACCCAAAAACTTTCCGGATTTTTTTTTCCTCCAGGGTACTCTGGGCGAAATTAATTGGTGGAAATTCTTCTAACAAATATTTGACATGTGATAGTTGATATTTTGCTTTTATGTATGGATGTAATTTCATTTTTCATATGAAAGGAGACAATATTTGATAATTATGTATTCACTAGATATTTTGAATGTGTCTGAAAATATTTTGAGGTCTCCTTGCATTTCAACAATCAATGGGTTTATCGATAGAACAATTATATAAATAAAATATCTACCTATCCTTGAGTACAAATATATAATAGGTTCAATTCGGATCTATAGTCAATCCCATGGCGTAATATACAGGGTGATTCAAAAGTACTTTGACAAACTTCAAGAGGTGATTCCTCACAAAATTCTAATATGAATTGTCCACATAAATATATTTTCGGAAACGCTTCGTTTCCAAGATATAGGGTGTTGAAGTATTATTTTTATTTTCGTTTGTTTCAAATAACTTTTGAAATACTGAACTTAATTAAACGTTTAACTGTCACAAAATATGTAATTATCAAAACTACTTACTTAAACGTCAAATTCTTTTCCAAAGCATTCTTGTGAAAAATGCAAAATATTGGTAATAACTTCAACATGCATCGATTATCAAATAATTGACTTGAAATTTTCAAGTCCAAATATTTAGAAAACGGTTGCTTACAGCGACTTTTAACAAGGGTAGCTTTTTTACGTAGATATGATAGAGGAATCGATTTTTTTACTGAAAAATGTGCTAGAAGTACGCTCAAAAAAGTTATGAATCTTCAAAAAAGAAAAAGACGTGTAGGTGGCACCCCCTACGAGTAAAAGAAATAATAATATCGATACCTCAAAAACCTCTTATTACCAAGTTTCGTTTAATTAAGTTCAGTATTTCAAGAGTTATTTGAAAAAAAAACAAAATAAAAATAAAATTTCAACACCAACTCATATTAGAATATTATGAGGAATCACCTCCTGAAGTTTGTCAAAGTACTTTTGAATCACCCTGTATACGACGTGAATGATGTAAATAGTAAAATCGAGTTCGTTAACAAAAATATCACATTACTTGACATACACGCTCCATACAGAACTATCAGTTTATTTGCAACATTCTGTCTTCCCAGCGATTTGGAAGAAAGCCAAAGTGATTCCTCTTCCTAAAATACCCAATCCAACTTCTCTTAATAATATAAAACCAATTAACATTTTACCAACAATGTCAAAACTCCTTGAAAAAATAATAGAAATTCAACTTTGCAAACACTTGTTCGAAACTAAAATAATTCCCTCAAACCAATCAGGATTTTAAAAAAAATCATGGTTGTTGTACTGCACTGATAAAAATTACCGATGATATATTCAGAAAGAATGATAAGGGAAAACTAACGCTTTTGGTTTTGCTAGATTACTCGAAAGCGTTCGACACTCTGAATCATCAAATAATTGAGGTTATAATGAAATTCTGTGGATTATGATTGAGTGCTACTGACCTTAATAATGGATTATTTGAGTCACAGAATACAAGCAGTGAGTTATAACAACAGACTGTCCCAGTACTTAATCAATTGCATTGGTGTTCCACATGGTTCAATACTTGGACCGCTATTCCTTATACATTTCCAATTTCACAAAAATATTCTTATCATGCAATCATCACTTTTACGCAGATGATACTCAGTTAAATATATATATATATATATATATATATATATATAGGGTGTCAATTTGAAAACTTCCCACCCTTAATATCTTCATTCCAGTAAACAATATGAGTAATCGAAAAAACAGGTCAATTTTATTGTCAAGGGGGACACTTTCACGGACTATTTGTAGCCCTCGTGGTTCAACCCCCTAGGAGGGGTAGATGTTACCCTTAGAATTTTAAATGGGAAGGGGGGTCAAGTGGCACATCATTTTGATGGGCGTTCAATTCTTGTTCCAATGGTACCCTGACTTATTATTTTTTGATGAGCATTTTCCGAAAAATTGCGTTCTAAACTAACAGAAGTAATTATTAGAACGCCTATACTGAGATGCATGGTTTGGCCAGAACTGGTTAGAATATTAGGTGGTACCGTTCCAACCCTTTATTAGGGGTAACATTAGCCATTAGCTCCAAACACTTTACATAAAAAAGTAGTCTAATAGTAAAACGTAGATGGTAGTAAAGTTGTGTTTATTAAATGCTGAATTTTTAAGTGTCATCGCAGAAATTGTACAGATAAGATAGCCTTCCTTTTTTGCTACTTCTGCTGTAAAAAGTTTCTGTTTTCCGGCAAAAAATTGGTTAGCAAATTTGAACTATGTGGTAGTATTGTGAATACCGTTGTACCTGTTGGGCTGTTTAGGAATTACTTTAATAAGTGTATAAAAGTGTAAAAATGGTTTACATTCTTCAAGACAGAATTGAAATGATTGTAATTTATGGCGAAGTTGGAAAGTGCGCACGAAGGGCGGCATGTCTTTTTAACGAAAGACATCCAAATTGTAATGTAAGTCACCGGTATGTGCTTGATTTGGTGAATAAGTTTTACGAAACTGGTTCAGTGACAAATAAAAAAAGAAATAACCCCAGAGTACTAAATGAAGCAGCTCAAATTGAAGTTTTGGGAACATTTGCTGCAGATCCCACGAGCTCCTTACGATCAGTATCAGAACAGACGGGAATGTCACGCGAGACTATAAGAAAAGCATTGAAAATGCATAAATTTCATCCATATAAAATGCAGATTCTTCAAGAGCTCCACAAGGATGATTATGATAGAAGAATAGAGTTTTGTGAAATCATGTCTCATCGAGTCAATACCATCCCTAATCTTCTGTTAAACATCCGTTTCAGCGATGAGTGTTCATTTTTTCTGAATGGCAATGTTAATAGACAAAATTGTCGCTATTGGAGTGACGAAAACCCACATATTTTTCGGGAAGGGCATACACAACACCCACAAAAAGTTAATGTTTGGGCTGGTATTCTTGGAAATGCCATTCTTGGTCCATTATTTCTGGAAGAAAACTTGACTGGCAATCTGTACCTTGATATGCTTGAAGAGAATATCGATCCTCTTATAACTCACGAGCTAGAAACTCAAATTGATGCAGAAGGTAATGAACTTTTGCAGGAGGATCTGTTACATTTCCAGCAGGACGGTGCTCCACCTCATTATTTTCTTCCCGTCCGACAGTGGTTAAACGAGAGATTTCCGGGTAGATGGATTGGCAGAAGGGGAGCAGTTGAATGGCCTCCGAGATCACCGGATTTAACACCCTTAGATTTCTTTCTTTGGGGGCATCTTAAATCCGTTGTTTATAAAACACAACCTTCTGATATTGACGAACTTAAAAGACGAATTACAGCAGCATGCCGGTCAATTCCTAGTGAAGTTTTCCGTAATGTTAGAGGGGAGTTCGAAAACAGACTGTATTACTGTTTAGAGCAAAATGGACAACATTTCGAACAGCTAATAAGATAAGCGTAAGTAGATTTTATGTTGGAAATGTCTTTCTCGCAAATTAAATTTTATTGTGTAGAAGGAAAATAACCACCAAATAAAAAATCCCATGCGTAATAAATGTATTCCTGTCATTCAAGGGTTGGAGCGGTGCCACCTACTCTTCTAACCATTTTTATTAAAGGGAGTCAATACAATAATGCATCTCAGTATAGGCGTTCTAATAATTACTTCTGTTAGTTTAGAACGCAATTTTTCGGAAAATGCTCATCACAAAATAATAAGTCAGGGTACCATTGGAACAAGAATTGAACGCCCATCAAAATGATGTGCCACTTGACCCCCCTTCCCATTTAAAATTCCTAGGGGGTTGAACCACGAGGGCTACAAATAGTCCGTGAAAGTGTCCCCCTTGACAATAAAATTGACCTGTTTTTTCGATTACTCATATTGTTTACTGGAAGGAAGATATTAAGTGTGGGAAGTTTTCAAATTGACACCCTGTATATATATATATATATATATGTTCGGAAAGGTTTCCGCGGTCAGAAATATGTACATTACTAAGTTCATGGGTTGAACCGCGTTGAGAGTTTATAACTCGACGTTTCGGCTCCTGCTTTGGAGCCATTTTTCAAGAGTGTGACTGCGAGGCCTCTATCTGCCTACTCCTCGAGTCGTGGTCTTGAGAGATATCAAGGTCTCAACCTGCCTACTCCTTGATCTCAAAAGACTTTTTATGAAAAAATCAGTTTTCGCATAGATGTTCATAACCTGAATATAAGATTCAAGGGAAAGCCTACACCCCCCCTACACAGTACAGTACAGTTCGAACGGTCATTCAGCTACGACATCGCCAAAGTTATAAACTACCTCCCGTTAAACGTTAGAATATCCGTCGGTATAATAGTTATTTAAGTAACAAGGAATGTAAAGACGTGTTAACATTCGAGGTGAGCGAGTACGAGCCGAGGCAAAGCCGAGGCTTGTCGCTTGCCGAGGATGATAACAGTCGATACATTCCGTGTTACTTATTACGTTTTTCCCGCTGCTTGTTGACATTTCTCAAAATTTGCCTGAATTGAAGTTTGTTTTCTTACCCTTCCTTCATGATTATTCGTTCGCTATTTCATTCTAAGTTGCTTGTGCGTGTAACTAAGTTACCGAATAAGCAGACAACAATAATATTCAAAAGGTCTCATAACCTAAAAATTGATATGAATGAAGCTGAAGGTATTACTTGTCAAAGTCAAAGTCATTATTACCCTAGGCATGTAAATGACACTATTAAGTTCCGTTGTAAAGATGAATTAGTAAACGAATGATATAGGCCATTTACCTGTTTTGTTGCTAAGCATGTATGGACTATTTACAGTGTCGGCAGCGGGAAAAGTTATTTAAAATAAGTCTCTTCGAGCATCTCTTCTCTGAGTAAAGCGTATCAAATGTTTATTTAGCCTTTCAAATTAATTTCTGATTATTGAAACTTAAGTCCTCAATATAGTTTACTTCTCTGCGTTTTTATCTATCTTTTCAGGGTTAGGTGGAAGAACAGACGTGCAGTCTCGCGACTGCATGAATTGAACCTCGCCCTACCATAAGATTATTTTATAACTTTTCAATATTATATAGTAATTTTAGTTCCAAAAGTTTGTGTAGCGTTTTTTTTTTACTGATTACCATCTATTTGCTTGTCTCAACATTAATCTTCAAGTAATTAGCACAACACCAACTAATAACTCATACTCGTATGAACTTTTCAAACTCGTCTTCAGACTATATCTGACTGACAATCGATGACTCCACGTTTTCCCGCAGGAGCACATCTCCGGTATTCAAGCAGCATCCTATTCCGATAGTTCGAGCTTTCAATCGCACTCCACGAGCCAAGCGATTTATTACATTCAGGTATCCTTGTCATGAGTCGCCCCCCCCTTCCCACACCCACATCCACATACTCTGCACCCCCTCCGCCGGCTGGCAACTGGATCTACCAAAAAACAAGTGACGGCACCGATTCAATAAGCGCTCGCGGATGGTTATGATGAAAGCACGTATTGCAGGAAAAGCTTTTTCGGACCAGGGCTGATAGTTCCTGCATTTTATGTTCCACTTTCAGTCCGCGTCCTGTTGCAAGGAATAATTTGTCTTTTAGTGGTCATAACGAGGGATTTTGTTACTTTCTGCTGCAATGCCGTACGCTGGGACTTTGATTGGAATGGCTCACGAGCAACGTGAAGTCGCTACGGGATTCGGAAATCGCTGTCGTCTACGGCAGTCGAAATTGAATGAACTAAGTGAACAGCGTTTTTCTGTACATACTGGAAGTAGCGTTTGGAAGATAGCTTGATTACCTTGAAGATTACAATCGTGTACTAATAAGAAAAACAATAACTGAAAATTGGCACTAGCTGGCTACAAAACTCATATTTATGATCGAGTACAATTTGAGTAAAAAACAAAGAGGTAATATGTATTTTTCTAGTTTGGTAACTACACCATAATGTGGAAGCAGTGTTGACAACCACCAACACACAAACAACAATGTCTGAAATAAAAATGGACGGATTCAGGCCAAATAACAGAGAAAACCTGAAATACCTGGCATAATAATAGACAGAAAGATACTTTGAATTGACCATGTTAAGCAAATGAGAAGCTATAATCACGAAAAATCACCTGAAAGCTGTTTATAGTAGCGGGACGAGATTGGGGCACAAGTAGAGGAAAAATAATTTCATTTCAAATACAAACATAGGTAATATACTGTATATACACATACATTATACAAAATTTTGAACTTAATTTGTCTAATTTACCAGAATCGCAGAAAAACTATCACACATATTTTATATAGGATACATTCAAACAAATTCTTATGATTATCGATAGATTTTAAATCTGAATTTGACTTGATATTAGTTTCATTCAATTCGTCGTTATAAATATTATCAAATCTCTCTTGATCAAAAACAGCAAGAAGTGAAATTCATATTATTTGGCAGTTTATTAAAAATATCGACAATCTTGAAAATTAGGAGACTGATGTACCTTTTATTATTCGTAATTGAAAGTTTATCAAAACGTGTTGTAATTTTTTTTTTTTCAATGTGAAAATATAAATAAATTAGATTGAGAAGTCTTTGAGAAACCGTCTCCATCTGCAGTTTCATTTTGTTGCAGTGTAGTATTATTTGCATTCCACGATTCTGCTTTTTTGTAAATGGGTCAATTTGTTAGATTAAGAAATTGTGTTAATTACAATAAAGCCTAGATACTCAATTTCACTCACAATTTCTAGATGATTTCCACTAAATCTGATCTTGATTGGACTGACTCCCTTCAATATTATTTTGTTTATGTTTTGTTGTAATGATCATCGCCTCAGTTCAAGTGATATTCAATTTCAGTTCATTCGTTCCAAGGAACGTATGTACATAATTAATATCATTTATATGAATTTAAAAAAGTAAGGGACCCGAAGCACTGCCTTGCGGTACCCCTATATCATTTTCTATCACTTGTGAGTAGCATATATTAATCTTTGTTATTTGACTTCTAAAACTGACTTTACTTTTCACCCAATTCAACACTAAATCTCCGATACCATAATATTGGTGATTTTGCACTACCTAATATATTTCTATCGATTGTTTTCAGAGCCCTCTTTAAATCCAAGAGTGTAGCAACAATGTGATTTTCTTCATCAATTTTCTGTTTCCAGTTCGTTATTTTATACTGTAGGGCAGACTCAACAATCTCAACACCTATGAGCCTACATCACGAAAGGTAACCTAGAGTTAAACCACTAAACTTTCAGAGTAGGTTTCTTAGGTGAAAATTATATTTTTTGATGTATTCAAATTACAGGAGACGGTTCCTTGGCCTGTGCGCTCTGCTGACTTAACCCCTATGGATTTTTTCGTTTCCTGTATAATGAAAACCAAAGTCCATGCTGAGACTATAAACGATAAACGAACACACCAGTAGTGTGCCGTGCTTTTTCAGAATTTGTGATAGTGGTGGTAATTTGGAGCAATTTTTGTGAAGTTTAAATTTTTTTGAAAGTGACCGTTTCATAATATGATAAAATGCATCAACGTGTCCTAATATCAATTAGATATTTTTCATATTACATGCAGAAAAACGATTTTTTCCTAAAAATGACGCTTATACACAAAAAATTTAAGAAAACAATTCTGTTTTTGATTGGTTACTATAAAAAGAAAACACAGTGTATTAAGGTTTGTCTAAATATAAAGCTGATTACCCTCTAGGAAGCCACTGAAATTATTAACTTCATTCTGAGTAGATTGAGATAAGCCTCTTATTACCGCCAATAGATTCACCAAGTTTTAGCTTCAGGATAATCAATGAAAAATTGAAAACTTTGACTGTATTTCGGAAACAAAGCAAGGACAAATGCTCATGGAGAAATAACCTAATATTTACCTAAAAAACATTTGACGGTTCAACCTCGGGCCACCCTGTATATTCACGATATATCTGGCTATAATTTTGACATCCGTTCCTTATAAATACCGTTTTAAAATTTGTCATCTTTATGTCTAAATGCCTTCTATTTTTCATTTAATCTTCAACAGTTGAATGGCTTCGAAAGATGACTTGATTGTTTGTTTGTGTAATTGATGATTTTTTTTTGTGGAAATTCATGATCACTTTAATGAAACGAAAGAAACACACTTTTGTCTTATTTTCACAAGTTTTTCTTTAATATCAACAGCGCTCATAAGTAATAATAATTTTGGCAGAATTCTGTTCAATGCAAAACCTAAACGAGATAGAATTAAAAAAATCAGGGATATATAGATTAGAATGCGGGGAATGCTCTGCAGTACATACACGCCAAACCGGAAGGAATTTTGACTTAAGGTTCCGTGAACACGTCTGTTTCGACAAAAAATCAATAATGTATGAGCATCTGCAAGAATCCAAACACAAGATAAGTAAAGATAATCTCAAGAAGAAAATGAATCTGTTGGAAGCCATGGAAATTATTAAATCAATTAAAAACCCGAAATATAGAACCCTTAACGAGCAACTCGATTTATGTATGTCTCAACTTTTGAATTAATAATTTTGACAACCCAGGTAATTTCCATAACCTCCAGTTTTGAATTTATATCATTTCAACCCTGTTCATTCAACTTCATTTAATTACCTCTCCATCCAGTTTACCCGCAAACTCCCTATATAACTAGGTTTTAGAGTTCAATGGTATCAGTTGGTTTTTATACTTCATTGTTGTTGTTGTTGTTGTTGTTGTTGTTGTTCTAACTCATGTTGTATTTGGAAGCTGTATAAAAATGTCATTATATCCTAAAAAACGATTTTTTTTCTCTGAAAATGGACGCTGGAGCTTTACGATACTAAATATAACTCCAAATGAGTATTTGACCTGACAAGTCTGCACTCCTCGCTTGATGATACTGAATGGCAAAGCGAAAACGAGAGTCCATCATGTCACTCAAATTCTAGCATGATTAATTGACATGCTCCTGAATTATTATCCTCGTAATGTAAACGTCGGCATAAAAATATCCATTATCCTGCCATTCTTGTTATCCTCGGCAATGATAAATCAAATTCTGGACGTTTATGAAGTTCGACAGTGTTTCAGAAATCACTTCATTCTACTCATCGCTGTCATGTTAAATGTTCGGGAAACAGGGTGGAAAGTATCAACTCCTTATCCATGTTCAATTCAGCAATCATGCTGATCATTGACAATTTTTCTTGAAATTTTCTTTCATGGCTTATTTGAATCGAAATGTATTCAGTTTTAATATCCGCAGATAGAGCATTATGTAATAATTTTAAAACTATGGTCATATGTGAACTTTTCTACTTTTATTTTCATATATTGCCCCTCGCTAAATCTATCCTGATTTGTATCTTCCTGGGTAGGATTGTCACGCTGGTAGCTATAGCTGCCTCCGTGGCGACGATAGTTGTTGCCTTGTGAGTACAAGGTCTTCTAACCGATGCCACAAATGTGTGGTTGGCTTCCTGTTGTTGACTTTCTTTGTTTCTATTTGTACATCCAGGTGTTGTACATTTCGCACTTGATTTCACCGTACTGATGAGAGCTTAACCTCGAAACACGTGTCTATGGTTGCACAACATTTTGAGGGATATACCCAATAACTTTTCTATTTATTTAGATATATACTTGTATCATAGTTATATTTTTATCCAATCTTTATTTTCACTTATACCTCTTTCCACATTCTTTATCTTTAAGAATTCAATTCTTCCGACAAAAAAGAATATCTTGATTGATCAATTGATTGATTGTAGAATAGTAATAGGCAGTAGTTGAGAAACAATTTAATTTAATCCACTATGACTAATTAAAGATAATAATAATTACCTATGATAAATGTATCCATTTGAAAATACATCAGTTGGCACACTTTCTATCGAAAACAAAGAATCTTATCCCAAGACATCAAGTCTCATTCGAAACGATTTTAACGTCGATGAAATCTTGACAGGGTCAGATCCGTCAGAAGAGGTGACAACCAATTGTAAAGAATTGTCTTTTATTTTAAACAAGGTTGCTTCGTTCTTAGAAAGTGGATTACAAATTATCATCAAGTTCTTGATCATGTTCGTATAGGTTCACAGGAGTATACTAAAAATCTAGGGTTACTTCGGTCATCGCATTCAGATTTTTCGATGTACAATATAAACATGATATTAACAATAAATGTCTTTATTGTAGAATGAGACAATGGAAAAAATACATTAACCTTAAAAAAAACAAATTTCTATGAAGAGGCAGAGTTAGCTCGTGTCTGAGCGCCAAGGAATTAGACGAGTGCTTTCTTCTTCAAAACCGTAAAACACAAATGATCTACAGGTCATAATATTTCCAAACGAATCATCTCATTGAAAATAACTCAAATATATGACCCTCTTGGTCTACTGAGTCCTTGTATTGTCTTTGTATGAATACGTTTCCATAGGATGAAACAGTTCCTGATGTTACTCACATTAACTGGATAAAATTTGGAAACGATCAGTAACGTTGGAATTCCATGGGACGCTAGGTACATGATCCCATTCAAACCGAACTTTATACCTTTTCAGATGCGATGTATTGATACCAATGGTGCTTGTTCATATTTTTGTAGCTGTCCATTGGAATTTCCAGCGTAATTTGAGCATATTTGACTTCAAACCACAAATATCAAGTCCCCTTAATTAGATGTAAGGAATTTCCTAAAAAGCTTTGAATTTGATAAATTGAGAAAGGCTTTCGCGGCCATCGTCACTTACATGGTGGTTCTTCGGGTTGTAAGGCCGACGTATGTTTACAGAAGTTCTCGAAGTTTCGCCAACACGAGTGGTTAGCATTTTCAAGAGATATTTTTTCAAAGTTTCTTGTTTCTTAATTCGCTGTCAAATGCTTGACATTTGTTATACGTTGTCTCAATAAATACCTGTGATTTGACGTTCTTACATCTGATTGGTCCATAGCGTTAGCTGACATCATAGAATCGTTGGTACCGTTATTTTGTGGGTAGGGAGCTAATTGAGAATTTTTGGGAACTGGAAGCCAAACCTTGTTCAATTGTAGTCCTTCTTCGGTTCTGTTGAAGTTGTTGTGGTGTTTCTGAATTTCAATTGCTTCTCGGAAGAGTCTTGGGTAATATGCAGATGTTCACTCTATGGTTATCGTTGTTGAGAGTATGTTCTGCGACAGCTGTTTTCTGTGTGTGCCCTAACCGACAGCAAGCCTTTTTTTTTTTTTTTTTTTTTATTAGAAATAACCGCATCAACCCATTGGGTCATTAGCGGTGGAGTAGATGAAATACAATTATAATTTCTTAGTCATATCTAAAGCATGCAAAAATTGTATGATTTTGTTGGTATTACTATAGTCTAACATTTCTTGTAAATTATGGGAGATGTTGAATAAGTCTCTCTCGATTTGTAACATGGGACATTGCACAATAATATGTTTCACTGTTAGCCGAACTTCACAGATATCACAAGTTGGTTCATTTTGTCCAGATATAAGGTATTCGTGGGTGATCCTCGTGTGTCCTAAACGGAGTCTAGACATTAATACCTGTTTTCTCCTGTTGATTTCATGATACTTCCACAGTCCAACGTTTGACTTGATTTCTCGTAGTTTTGATTGAGACGTCTGCCACTGAGTGTTCCAATTGTTCATGATCTTGTTCTTGATATAAGATTTCATGTCGATCGAAGGAGTGTGTTGCAACGCTACCTGATTAGGGTTGTTGACTGCCTCTCTTGAACTCATATCAGCTGTTTCGTTCCCAGTTATTCCTATATGGGAAGGAACCCAAAGTAATACCACTTCTTTGTTCAGTGCTTGAATTTCGTGAAGTTCCCTTTTGATCAGTTTTCCTATTGGGTGGTGAACATATATTTGACGGAGCAAGTGTAAAGAGCTTAGTGAATCTGATATAATGATGTATTTATTGGAGATATTAGATTTTGCAAACCGTAATGCTTGCAGGATTGCAAAAAGTTCTCCTGTGAGAATTGTATTGGTTTCTGGTAGCTTATAGGTTAGTATAGTTTGAGGTGTTACTACTGCTGCTCCAACTCCTAGATTTGATTTGGATGCATCTGTGTATATTTCTATGAAATCTTGATGTTGATGTAGGATTTCACGAAAATTCTGGGTTATGATTTGTGTATTCGTGTCATTTTTATTAAACTGGGATAGGTTACTGTTGATGATTGGTTGGGATATCTGCCAAGGGGGTGGAGTGTTTATATTCATGGGATATAAAGATGGGAATTTCTGCATTTGGAGTGATCTCAGGTACCTTCGAATTCTCTCATAGAACGGTGGATCAGTTCTCGGTTGCTCATATGCTAACAGAAAGCGTGTTGTGATTGTATTTTTGTATGTTGGAACATTGTCGAGTGAAGCTATTCTGGTAGCATAGGATAGACTCAACTGTTGCCTTCTGAGCTGTAGAGATGGTTCTCCGAGTTCGCATTCCAAGCTTTCGATTGGAGTAGTTCTGTAGGCTCCTAGAATTATGCGTAAGGCAGAGTTGTGGAGGGTATTCAAAGTTTTCAGTGTCGAGGGTTTTGCAGAGGCATACGCAATGCAACCATAGTCAAGTTTGGAGCGTATGAGAGCTCTATATAAGGTGAGGAGTGTCAATCCTTCTGCACCCCATTGTTTATGGGCTAAGTATTTCATCAGATTGAGTCTTTTTTGACACGAAAGAATGAGATTTTTGATGTGTGATTTCCAGTTCAGCTGTTGGTCAAATATCATTCCCAAAAATCTTATGTTGTCTGTGAACGTTAGATTTTCATTATATAGTGTGAGAATTGGAGTATCTAACATAATTCTTTTCGAAAATAATATGCATTTCGTTTTACTTGAGGAAAAAGTGAAACCTGTAGTCTTTGCCCATGATTCGAGTAGATTAATATGTTCCTGTAAGGTGATTGCTAAGTTGCCGACGTTTTTTCCTTTCGCAAAGATAATTAAATCGTCCGCATAAAGTCTTGCTTGGACAGGTTTTTTCAAAGATTGAATGACATCATTGAATGCAATTAAAAACAGTGTTGGGCTCATGATTGAGCCTTGCGGTGTGCCATTCTCTTGGACTTTATGTTTTGATAAAATTCCGGCATGGCGGACTTGAAAGATTCTGTGGCTCAAAAAGTTCTTAATAAAGGCTAAGATATTTCCCTGGTATCCCCATTGTTGAAGTTTGACTAGAATTTTATGACGCCATGCTGTTTCGAAGGCTTTATTGATATCAAAATAAACTGCCATACATTTCTGCTTGTTGGCGAAAGATTCATGTATCTGACTTTCCAAATCTATTATGTTGTCGAGTGTCGATCTATGAGGTCTGAAACCTGACTGTTCTGGTATGATTTGATTTTTGTTTTCAAGTGTCCAGATAAGTCTCTTGTTGATGATTTTTTCTAACAGTTTGCACATCGTGCATGTCAATGAAATCGGCCTGTAAGATTCTAGATGAACCACTGACTTAAACGGTTTGAGGACAGGGATTATAACTGCTTGTCTCCAAATTTGAGGAAATTTCTGTTCGATCCAGATGATGTTGAACATTTGTAAAAGGATATTTTTTGCTACCTGCGGCAAGTTCTTCAGAAATGATGTTGGAATATCATCTGGGCCTGGAGCGGAGTCCTTGAGTGAATTCAGCGCTTCCAAAAATTCTGATTCTGTGATTGGTTCGTTGATTGGATCTTGGTTGTCCTCTATCCTAATCGGTATGGATTCTTGTGCAATTTTGTGTGTGAGAAAGCTTTCTTCGTAATTGTTGTTGGTGGAGTTATGTTTATAATATTCGGCCAGCTCTTCTGCTATGTCTTCTTTTTGAGTAATAATGGTTCCGTTCTTCTCTATTGCATTTATTTCCTGGTACGTTTTTATTCCAGATATATTTTTGACTTTTTTCCATATTGACGGAAGAGGGGTGTTGCTGTTAATACTTTGTACATATCTTCTCCATGAATCTCTCTTACTAATCCTGGTGGTCAGTCGTACTTTTGCTCGGTGTCTCTTGAAATTGATTTTATTTTCTTCATTTCTCGTTTTTTTGTATTTCTTCAAGGCAGTATTACAGGCTTTTATGGCTGTGGAACATTCTTCATTCCACCATGGTACAGCTTTGTGTTTTTTTATGAATTTGGTTTTTCCTATTGCTTCGTTTGCTGCATTCATAATGATATTATTGAAGCTAGCAATTGATGTATCTATATTATCTGTTATTTCGACTCCGGAAATATTCTCTTCTATTATATTTTGGAAGCTGCACCAGTCGGCTTTATCAAGTCTCCATTTTTTAATTGGTTCGTCTTTATCGTTCTGCCTTTTTAAGGTGTTGTTTATAATTATGGGGTAATGATCGCTTCCATACAGATCTTCTAAGACTCTCCATTCTAGGGATGTAAGGAGGTTGGAATTGCATGCAGTTAAATCTAGGGTTGATGAACTTCCAGTAGCGGAGTTGAATCTTGTTTTGGATCCATTGTTCAAGAGGGTGAGATCTGCGAAATTTAGTACGTTCTCAATTTTCCGTCCTCTACCGTCAGTATAGTTCGAGCCCCAAGTCATGTTGTGTCCATTGAAATCCCCTAGGATTATTCGCGGGGTAGGAATCTGGTCTAGAAGTAGTGTCAGTTCTTGTTCATTGATATCTGAATTTGGAGGTAAATATATATTACATATATTTATTCTTGTTGGGGCCATTATACTCACTGCTATTGCTTCAAGATTGGTTCTTAATGGTATTCGAACAGCGTTCATATTTAGATTTACGTATATAGCAGTACCTCCACTGGCTTTCTCATAGACGGCGCGGTTTTGAAAGAAACCTTCATAATTTTTCAAATGGTGTGTTTTATTTTCGCGAAAGTGAGTTTCTTGCAGACATACTATGTCAGGAGAATACTCAGATAGCAAAATTTGGAGCATGTTTAAATGGATATAATATCCATTTAAATTCCACTGTAATATGGTATTGAATTTGATTTACAAAAAAGGATAAAGAGATGGTGGATAGGAATAAATCAATACAGTTGATCTGATGAGTCGCTCTGGGGTTCGTATGACTCGGATTCAATCTGTCTTTGTAGTTTCTTCCTAAGTTTAGTACATCTGACTTTCAAGCTTCTGATGTCGGTATGGGAGTGAATCTTGAGTAATAATTCCATGAGTGCAGGAGTATCGTCAGTATAGTCTCTGGATAGACTCAAAACGTCTCTTGAGCCGTACGTATTTTCTAGGAAATCTTTGAATTGTTCAGTATTCATTATACATGGCGATTGTAGATGATCCATGTAGTTTTTTATGGATTGCATCTGTTCAGGATCGATTGTATTGACAATATTGTCGTTTCTGGGTTTCTTCATCTTTTGGATGTCTTTGGGGGCAATAAACTCCGGTATGTCTTCCGATGTAGGTGTCAGTATTTCTTCTACATTGCGCTTGGATGAATTGATTTGGTTTGGAGATTCCTCTGTACTTTCTTCGTTGGATTGATTTCCATTATTTGTGTCAATTATTTGATTGTTTTCGGAGGTTGTGGGTAAGTTCATTGTGGGAATGTCGATTGGTTGATTTTGAAAGGGTGGGTTGGTTGGGCATTTTGATGCAATGTGACCTGTAAGTCTACATTTGAAACAGGTTTGACTATCACGGGATAGAAAAATACGGTAGGTAAGGTCATCATGGATTAGTTCAATAGAATCAGGAATGATTAATGCTTCTGTTGGTGAGATATACATTTGACGTCTGAAGCTGAGAATATGATTGTATTCCGGGTTTGTTGCACCGATTCTCAAAAAAGTTACTGACGACAGTAAAGTTATGCCTATTTTTCGAAGTTCCGTTATTAGAATATCGTGTGGTATGGTAGGACTTATGTTGGATATTACTAGTCGTTCAGATGGGGCAATTAATCTCCGAGCTGTAATAGTTTCTCCATTGATAGTAATGGATCCATGGTCTCTCAAGAACTGATCAACAGTCGCCTTGCTATTGAGGTAAATACAAATTCTATTATTTGATATTCTCGACGAAAAGAGAATATTTTTCTGGGTGAACGATGGGTCCTAAATGAAGAAGATAATCTTGAAGTTTGGTATTCTCAATGGCATTAAAAACGATAGCTTGATCTTTGGTTGGAAATTTAATTGGAGAATGTTGACTCAGTGCAGCTGAATATGAACGTGTGGATGAGTTTCTAGTAGTTTGTTGGGTTTGAGAGTTGCTCGTGGTAGGAATTTGTACAGGCATATTGCCTTCGATTTCGGAATTCATCATAAGATTTTAATTGGAATATTCATACTCCCTTTGAACCTGAGTGCGGCCCTGACTCCTAAAAACTGCGACTGTGGGACCGTGCTTTTTTGGTGTTGGTACGGTTAGCGATAGAATTGCTTCGAAAAGCAATATATTTAATAAGTTGGTTTAGTACTCACTAAGTGTGATTTGGATGTTGGAATTCTATCTTTGATGCGATGCACTGTTCAAATTTTAGAACGAAATAATAACTATGATAATCACAAATTAGCTGGAGCTGAAAGCATAAGCTGTTAAGCGAATTGCGGACAGGTCCGGACTCCCGACAGCAAGCCTTGTGCTCTTTGATTCTTGTTTTAACGGAGCGTTTCGTGGTTCCGATTTAAACGCTGCCACAGGAACATGGAATGCGATAAACTATGCTCTTCTGGGGTTTATCGCATTCCATTTTCCTGAGGCAGCGTTTATATCGGAACCACGAAACGCTCCGTTAAAACAAGAATCAAAGAGCACAAGGCTTGCTGTCGGTTAGGGCACACACAGAAATCAGCTGTCGCAGAACATACTCTCAACAACAACAACGAATTAGTTATAGAAAAATAAACGTACTGTTCAAGTTCTAATCCATTCAGATACATTTTTTAAATAAATAAAATTGAATTGAAAAGTTCGAATCTAGTTGAGAAGGTTTTTTCTTGCCAATAAAATTTTGTTCCAGATTCTTTGAAGCACTTTCGTGAAAATAAAATTTTTTCGAAGCGATTTCGAGTCAATCGAAGATTTTGTGGCTTTTACTAAATCACTGCAATTCCAAATGTTCAACTCATTCAATTTCTCATCTTACAGCTGATCATTTTCAAATGACATTTTATTAAAATCAGCGTGATATTTCACGTATATAGCGCGAATTATGAATGGATGTGCAAATTGACGAGTATTAATCAAGTCATGATATGAGCAAATCATTTGTATTCAAAATTTCGTTCAGAACACGTTTTTTCATTACCATTCCAATCTTCCACCCTCGCCATCGTGGATTCATCCCTTGTAATAAAGTTTGCGCTAAACTCGCCGAAGTATTGACACGAATCATCAAATAGTCTGGAACTAAAATCCCGAGCTGAAATATTATTTCTTTCAGAAGTATTTCACATTCTCACTTCGACGAAGTCTGCCACGCCACATTATGAGTCAACTTCTCGCTAACAAACTCCATTTGAAGCCTCATTAATTTCAGTCCTTCAAACAACCCATCACTCACTCCGGGAAAGTTGCTATATCAAGAAAAGCAATTTTCCAATATTCTCCAATCCTAATTGATTTACGTAGGGGAAACTTCAAGAAGTGTTCAACTCCTTTATTGATACCAAGTTTGTTATTCCAAATCCTCGGGTAATCTTGACAGGGGCGTAACATGAAGGGTTGATTATTCACTTAATTCAGTTGAAAAAAAAAAACTTGTTTATTTCGGTTTTACTGAAAATATGAACAGAAGTTTCATAAAACTAGATGTGGAATCATAATATGCGACTAAAATGCAAAATTTAGTCACTCTTTTCCATCTTTCGAGTTAAATAGGTACTTTCCCCAATATTGTAGCGGATTATAATATCAACAATAAATGTTGATTCACCCGCTATCGTCTATGAGACGAAGTATGCATCTTGCCTTCCATGAAATGGAATGTCACGGTGACAGTTTTGGTACTCGGCGTTAGTTTTTGAAAGGTTTATTTTTCGCTGTATACTATTTCTAATATCCAACGAGCTAACAGCCTTAGGGTTTCAATGAGACCTATTATTGTTGTTATCCAATAAATTCGATCATTTGCCTGGTGTTAGGTAAGTGAGGGTTTTGTAGGAATCATGTAAAATAAATATTTGTTTGTTGAATTGGAGAATGACTGTAATTATTTTCTTTTAGTTTTCGATTGTATATTTGAAATTGTTCGAATACTGAAATTGGTAAAGGTAAAGTTATCGGGCTCATTCTCCAAAAAAAAAAGTGAAACTTACGTAGTTTTGTCTCCTGAACACGAATTTGTGGGGGTCTCAATTACCTTAGGAATTATAGCCATTTTAAAGTCGAAAATTGTAGATTTTCAGACACGAATTTTGCAGTCAAAATTTGCACAAAATGCCTCCTTCTTTTTGTTGACACTGTCATTAAACACTAATCTATCCATATTTCACGTTTTTAAACACAAAAACTAATTTTTTCACACAAAAAATTGAACTTCTTTTACTAGTGATTCAAACCTATTTGTTAGTTATTTACATGCTCATAAGAAGTTGGTATCACTGAATCTGCGCCGTCATGGCGCAAATTAAATAATTGAACATAACAATGAAGGGGAAGTTATTGCTCATATTTGAATTTGAATAGTTGGCGGCGCAAATCTCAGGTAACCAACCTACTGCAATCATGAAAATTACTAAAAACCAAACAAAAGTTGGGTTAGAATCACTAGTAAAAGAAGGTCAAGTTTTTGAGTATAATTTTAATTTTTTGTGTTTGTATTTGTGAAATATGGATAGATTAGTGTTTAATGACAGTGTCAACAAAAAGGAGGCATTTTGTGCAAATTTTGACTGCAAAATTCGTGTCTAAAAATCTACAATTTTCGACTGTAAAATGGCTATAACTCCTAAAGTAATTGAGACCCCCACAAATTCGTGTTCAGGAGACAAAACTACGTAAGTTTCACTTTTTTTTTTGAGAATGAGCCCGATAACTTTACCTTTACCCTGAAATTAAACAAGCTTCTTGAGGACCTGATCTAATTACTCCAGAACCCTATAACCGATCCCGCTACAATATCTATCAGATGTAGTTCAATGACGAACGAGGCGTTAACCAGAAAAGTAGTTGTTTTCTGATAGATATTACAAAAAAGTTACTTCACTTTTATTGTAAGTTTTTTCCATTTCCATGGGAGTCATGTTTGGTTCAATTTTCAACTGAGAATTTTCAACAATTATTAATGTTTTTGCTACTCACGGGAGTCCAGTAAAGAAGATTCTTCTTTGGTTTCTGCAGGCTGCATATATCAGGGAACACCTCCCGAGGTAGTAACTTCCACGGTTTCTTCGTTGGTTCGAAGAATAAGTTCTAGAAGATCAATCAATCTATCAAGATATACCCTATTGTCAGAAGAATCCTCGTTATAGATATGATAGTCACAGAAGAAAACTACGAACAATAGGAGAGTCCTGCTCTTTGCATCACACCTGCAGATGAGAATCGATTGAGAACGGTTGACTTGGTTCATTAAAGTCAATTGGAGAACACAAAATGTTGTGCCCAAAATAGTTGTATGGGATGGACCCTTAAAAATCACCAAAAATTCGCAGTATATACGTAAAATTTCACGATAATTTTGAAAATATAAGATTTGTAATAATCAGACTTATGGTTTAGCAGAAAAAGAGACTGAAAGTCAAAAGTTCTGAACGATCGAATGAAATCGAGTTGAAAGGGTATTATCTTCCCCAATTTTTTTTAGTTTTCAACCTCGGTTCCGTGAAATTTAATCAACGAATTCCGAATCGTTTCATATAAAATCGTTTGCTTTTCACGGAACCTCTGCAATTCAAACTGCTCGACTTATCATTCTCTTTTTCGGCTAAATCTTATATCTGAACAGTACAAATCAAATATTTCTAACAATTCTTGAAATTTCACGTATAAACTGCGAATTCGAAGTGGATCGGACGATTTTGCATATTCGGTGATTTTAAGGGGTCCCTTACAACTATTTTGGGTCCAAAAATTTCTTATTTTCCGATTGACTTTAATATACCAATTCGATCGTTCTGAATCGATTGACGTCGTCAGTATTGCTCTATCAATCTGTGCCCGTTCTCAGAATGATTGTTTCAAATCGAATTGAAAGGGTTTTTTTCTTCGAGAATAATTAATTTTCTCAAGTTAAACCCCTGCTGCATATTATGTCTGGACATTACAAATCATTTGTTTTTGGAATCAGCTTGAAATTTCACGTATAAAGTACGAAATATCAAGTGGATCTGACGATTTTGCACTTTTGGTCATTTTTAGGGGTCCATCCCTATATAGTATAGGTTCTGAGTCGATTAGCGTTCTCAGAATTGGTTGAATTGATTTTCTGAAAATAACTCAAATATAGTAATCGTTCTGAATCAATTGGCGTCCTCAGAATTGCTCTATCTCTGACCGTTCTCGAAGTGATTAGTTCAAATCGAGTTGTAAGGGATTTTACTAAAACAAAAATAAATTTTTTTAGTTATTAAATTCGATTTAGAAAAATTCAATCATTTTGGTATATACATAGAGAATTTTAAATCATTTCCGATACAACTGAGGATTTCGTATGCTTTTTACGAAACCTTTGCAATTTCGAATTTTCGATATTTCAATCCCTTTTCCTGCTGAATATTCTGTTTGGACATTGTAAATCAAATATTTTTGGAATCAGCATGGTATTTCACGTATACAGTTCGAATTTTCAAGTGGATCTGACGATTTTGCATTTTTGGTAATTTTTAGGGGTCCAAATTTTCACCGTTCTGAATTGATTGGCGTCCTCAGAATAGCTCTATCTCTGACCGCTCTCGAAATTATTCGTTCAGACCGAGTTGAAAGGGTTCTTTGCGAAAAATTCAATCTATCCGGGTTTACCTACAAAGTTCTGTGATATTTCATCATTTTGGTATATGCAAACCGAATTTCAAATGGTTTCTGACATAACTACAGATTTTATATGCTTCATACGATACCTCTCTGGATTATTATTCGACCATTTTTAATTAGTAGTATCAACAATATTGTCTCGTGAAAATTTGGCTTTATTTCTTTCTCTTTTTCAATTTTCTGCTGGAAATTGCTGCAGCCCGTACAGATTTTGAAGTATTTGTTGTACAAGAAGCTGCAACTGTGTCAGACAACTAGAGTGTCATTCTACTGGTAACAACAAATGCATGCACTCGGACAGTAAAAAGACAGGGCACATTGTCTCCTATGGCTAGCTCAATACCACCTGTCCGAAGTACAGCATCGTCGCTTAATCCCAGCAACTCCGGAACTCCTCATTTATTTGGAGAAACCAGCAGGAACGTGTCTGACTTACGAATTCTTTTTGGATTGGTTGGTGTTGCCAACCAACGAGGTTCCATTAATTCGCATGCCAGGCCGTAGATACCTAAAAAACCAGAAATACTATTTACATGGGCACTTAACTCTACTGAGCCATCCAGAAGTGAGGGCTTCACCCCTGGAAACTGTCCGAGCCCTCGGGCGACTCCTGGATGACTGCCTAAAACAGCCATTTGAGCCTTTATTTATACCATTGCTGAACATTTAAGTCGGCCAATGGTGTCGCAAAGTGCTGGTAGGCGGAGCCTGTTAGAGCTCTCGCCTCCAGATATACTCCAGTGAGTATTTTCCAAAACTTAAAAATTTGTAGTATTTCTGGCAAAAGATAACACTGGCTTACCACATTTCAATCTTGATTTGATATTTATATCATCATAGGTGCAAAGGAGATTATTGATAAGGTTTTTAAGATTTCAAAGGATGAATACAAAAAACCATTCTACTCAAGAAATTATACAGTGTGTCTCACTTCTCATGGAAACACCCCCGTATCGCCCGTAATAATTGAGGTTGAATGATGAAACTCCCAGGACTGATGAAAATGCTCAAAATGCACCTACCACCTGAATGGGGTTGGCCTACGTGATATACACTGCCCGCCAATCGCGATGGAACAACACATTTTTACGGTAAAACATACTAGAGGGCAAAATAGGTTAAAAATTCCTTCAGATTTGTGATCAGGACCACCAACCCATTACAAATACACTTTTTCTCTGAAAAAATTTAAGTCCTGAAAATCCGAATTTGTCTCACTTCTCATGGAAACACCCCCGTATTTTCCGTAATTTTATACGTAGAACCCTGAAATTTGCAGGATCGATAGATACACTAAAAATGAACTCACTGCACAAAACGGGTCATTCTACATGATGTGCACTGCACGCCAGCAGCGATGGAAAAATTGGTGGTTCCTTCGCTGCTGGCGTGCAGTGTATATTACGTAGATTGGCCATTTCTGTGCAGTGAGTTCATTCCCAGTGTATCTATCGATCCTGTGAATTTCATGGTTCTACCTAAAAAATTACGGAAGATACGGAGGTGTTTCTATGAGAAGTGAGACAAATTCGGATTTTTCAGGACTGAACTTTTTTCAGGGAAAACGTGTCCTTGTAAGTTGGTGATCCTGATCACGAATCTGTAGGAATTTTGAGCCTATTCTCCCCCTAGTATATTTTACCATAAAAATGGGTTGTTCCATCGCGAGTGGCGGGCAGTGTATATCACTTAGGTCAACCTCATTCAGGTGGTAGGTGCATTTTGAGCATTTCCATCAGTCCTAGGAGTTTCATCATTTTACCTCTATTGTTACGGAAGATACGGGGGTGTTTCCATGAGAAGTGAGACACACTGTATATCTTGAAGACTGGTCCTATTTGGTTAAATCAATATAAAGAATCGATTTGCAAGTTTTCTGTATTCTCCACATTGAATAAAGGATCCTTGAAAGTGTGTGGTTGGTAGAATGAATCGCCAAAGTTTATCGAAAAGTGATATGATAATTTTTATGGAATCCACACTGAAATGAAATGGAAACCCCGCAATCGAACTGAATTACTTGGGAATAGTGTGTTATTCTCGATCCATCAACGAATTGCGAAAGTCTAGACAACCCCATTACACCCAATCAAACTCTGATATCCAGTGTACTCGGACTCTGGTTAATTCCAAGTCCCACTCAAGGACATTGGGAATTTTCGGGTTCTCATTATTGTAGATTGTCCATTCTGTTGTCGTTCTTTTTCTACGCAAATTCATCCTCTTTGAAAAGCTGTTGTTACTTGTATAATAGGGATAGAAAAGAATATTGAATCAAAAAATCTTTCAAAGATTCCAATAATATATACATTGAGAAATCTGATGTCATTCTTGTTCAGTTTCATTGAAATTCTTTGAAATTCATGTGTTTTTGGTTACGACTTCGATATTCTTCTGGAATGTCTCTCAAAACCTCGTGTATTGCTTACCAAATTTCTGATGAAAATTATACCCTTCGATTAACGTCAGTATCATCCAACGTTATTTTTTTTGCAACTTCGATATAATGGAAACTGCATCAAAGACGAATAGAATTTTTCTGGGTTTGGTTGGGTTGATTACAGCAAAATGTGGTGAATATTATTCATTTGAGGTCTTCTTCTCCTTCTGAATTTCTTGGTCTGACGTATTTTTTCTCCATGTAGGTACTCGTTAGTTTTCTTCTCATACTTAATGCAGAATCTTCCATTCCTATCAATTTTCTTCTCAACACATAATTTTTTTCGGTAACTCCAAATCATGGGCTTTCAAATAGAGGCCAGTTTCCCACTTAGTTGGACCAATTTTATGAGTTTTTGGCTCTAAAATTTCTGTGACAATGCACTCCGTTCTATTTTGTTATAGTCCAACTCCAAACTGTCAATTTCGATGTAATCTTTCACAACTTTCAAATCTTCTTAACAAAAACAATTTTTTTCATCAACTTGCTCCAAATTATTCTGCCGATGTGTCCATGTATAACCCAACTATTTGGATTTAGAAAAATCTGGGCCATTCTTTCCTCCTCCATGCACTAGTCTGGAATCAATTAGATTATTATCATCCTGCGAAATGAGAATACGTAGTTGTACATTGACATAGATAATATTTTTCAATTTTTGAAATGTAGTGATCAAAATTTTCAGAAATGCTTTACATATTCACGGATTGCACTAGAAGAGACAGATTGCAGACGGTTATGATGTTCTTTTACTTTGTCCACGTATTTTGAAGATCACTTTTTCCAAATCTTACTCCTCGGAAATTATAGATATTGCCCATTTTATTTTTACAGGTTTGGTGTTGGGCTGTTATCAAATAACGTGCTTTCAAAAACTGTGACAAAATTGTTCCGTTAGTTATCAATGTCCTTGGGATATTATAGCTGAAAAGTCCAAGATAATGTCTAGTCTTTCTTGTTCCATATCAGGGATTTTTTTTACAGTCGATTAGATATCGGCTTGGATATCTGTCATATCTCTATTCCAGACTTGATTATTTTGTCCATTCTTGGGTGAATGCTAATATAAGGCTAATTGATTCTTTGGCTCTACCACTCAGCAGTGGGACTCTGTGTCTTATAGAATTCTACCCCTCGATTTCTACAGTCGATTACTACTATCGCAAGCGATAGTCACATTATTTGGCACTCTGTGCTTCAGTCAGTCGCCTGTACATCGGGTTTGTTCGGCAACGTACTATCCGATTTAAAAGCATTTGCCAAAATATGGTGATATTCTAGAGACATTTCATATTCTTGTGTCCAAACTTACTGCCATTGTCACGCATTTTTATTTTTAACGGCTGGTAGTTTCATGTTCTTTTCAATTCATTTTGAATAAATTGTATTGTTGCCTATGAACGGATTGAATGTATTAGCTCTGATGAAAGAAGAAAATATTGTGAGAAGACTCATGAGAGAAGCATCCATTTTTAATAGCAGATACGAGGTTTAAGAGGCCATGCGCGCGATCATATTTGGGATGGTTCTTTTGGTAAAAGAGTCGATAACTCAAAAACGGTTCGTTGTATCGATTTCAAACAAGGGCAGGCTTCTAGAGGACTTTCGATCCTATTCACCTACGTCTGCGGAAGCACCTCACGATGCTCTTCACAGATAATCGAGGTACCTGCAACGGTATTACTCTTCTATCAAAATTTGAAGCAATCTTCATCCAATCGAAATGAATTTGGTATCAAATGAAAGGTAAAACGTTGATCTATGTACGTGTTTTAATATTTTTTTAAAATTATCTGTTCATCTACCCAAAAAAATTGCCTCAAAGTAAATGGAGATTTCAGTTTCCATTACAGCGCGTACCTAGAATCGAACGTCCTTTAGAATCCTGTCCTTGTTTGAAATCGATACGACGAACCGTTTTTGAGTTATCAATTGACTCTTTTACCCTAAAAAGTTTCCCAAATATGATCGCGTTCATGGCCTCTCAAAGAACTCTTTAGAGTAAATAAGGATATTGCTCAATATATTTTTAACGGTATCCTGCCTCAGATGAATCAGTTGAATAACCCTAAGGATATACACCAAAAATTTAATTTTTTAATGTCCTAAGTTTTTGTGCAACATGAACATATCAAAGAGTAATAGGTAGAAGCCATGCTCTTTTTATAGCTCAGCAATGTGTATCGAGGGCCATATAAGAGGTGACCATTGCTATTGTAAATACTTTGCCAGCACAGTGGGTAAGCTTTCCACCTCCTGTCTTTTGCTAATCTTTCTGCAATTTTGCAGCTTTTGTCTTAGTTTTTGACTAAGTTTTCCAATATAATAGGTACCTAAATTTTGAATAAAGAAGTTATTATAAATAAACACTAGGGCTAATCGACTGAGGCTCAGCACTATTACTGTACTTTTATGAATACTTATCCTTCTCCATTCTTCGATAGATTTTTTTTCAAAACCTGAGCTGTTAAGCCGTTAAGCTCACATTTTGCCACAGAGCGTGACCTTGTGCTTTGCCCTCCATTCACTCCACACCCTCATTATTTATTAGTTTTTAATATTTGCTTTCGAAATTGAAATAAATATATTTGTCAACACTGACAGAATTGAATCGAAAGAAAAAAGTTGGGTTAAACAAAGTACACGACATGTCTCGACGTCTTGCTTTCTGGCTACCGGGATAGTCGAGTTTAGGCGATAATTTGTGTACACAGACATTGTTTAAATGACACAGAGTACCAGTCATATAGAATTCAGTCAATAAGTGAAATTCAATATGACACAGAGTCCCGCTGCAGGTTTTTTGAAGTGGAACAAAGTTTTCATCATTTGAAAATCCATAGATGTTGGTCGTTTCTCATCTTCAGTTTTTCCGATATTTTCACGTGGTCATTTGAGTATTCGGGTTTTTGTGTACGATCTTCATATCGTAGAGAATCTGGAATCGAATTGAACGTAATCATATTCAACTAAGTAGTTCTGATCAGAAAATGATTTGCTGATCATGGTTTCCGTTTCTTCATTGGTACAGAAGTCGCTGACATTAACTCTCTTCGATTCTGCTATTCTTAATTTAATTTCTCATTCCACCAGTTTTTTCTCGATTGCCACTAGTTTTATTTCCAAAGGCTTGCGTCTTCGGGTTTGCTGCATGAGAGCTTACTGATTTCATGAACTTTCGATCAGTTTTTTTTTTGAGTCATTTTGTCATGTTTTCATCGGGACTTTGTGAAATCTTCAGTGGTTTGTTAAAATATCCAAAACTACGTTATTAATTTTTTTTTTCAATTTTGAATCTCACAGCTACTATTTCCATGGTTTTTCTTTTACCTCTTTTCAGTGGGAGAAATTTTGTAGAGATTTCCTCCATTGGCCATTCTTTTGCATATTGCAAGGACCACTGTGTTACTTTTGGTTCTATAGTAAATAAATAATTGAAAGTTTTACGAAAAGGGATGCCCCGTATGTATTTTCATAGTCAGTGTGGGAATATTATTACAACTTCAAATTGAAATTCAAAATCCAATTTTATGAGAAAATATTGAACTACTGCGAAGGGCTCTGCAAAAAAATACAAAACCTTAAGTGCTCGCTAGTCATTTCACACCGGTACAGTACCATTGATAAAATATTTAAATTTTGAAGGACGCTTTCAGGTAATCTGTTTACCTGAATTATTCAAATTTTGAATGCAAATATCAGTGAATTATCTTTTTTTAAATGACTGATGAAGAAAACTCAAGGTGCACCCTTCCTGAATTGAGAGCAATTGCTCAAACGGCTGTGAATGATTTGTTGCTAAAAGATTTGTTGATATGTTACTAAAAGAAATTTTACAATTCCGAAGTATCCGATGCCTCACCACACTCCCACTGCGGTCAAAATAACGTTTCAAACAATCAGACCACTGAGCATAATTTTGTAATCCCAGTCTAAACCACACCAGCCAGTTTAATTATAAACTCCCGAGTGACCAGTCATGTAACAATCAGAGTTTATAATAACTGCACCATCAAAGGCAACAAATAACACCACAACATTATTATTATTATTAACATAGCAATAAGGGCAGAGGAAATCCTGTTATGCCCAAGACTAATAAAAAATACAAATTTGAAAAACTTAAGTATAGGTTTATTGAGACACTTCACAAAATCTGTCATATCTGTTCTTGAAGGTGTTGACGCTGGGAGCACTCACAACTTCTTCGGGTAGAGAGTTCCAAATGTAAAATACTCTGTTGGGTAGAAAGTGTTGACGTCCACTTGTGTGGAAGTGTTCACGTTTTAGTTTGAGACTGTGGCCGCGGAGACGGGGGTCGTTGTTGAGACAGAATAGGTTCGCCATGTTCACGCTGAAGGAGTGATGGAGCATGCTGTAGGTTTGTATGAGATCCCTCTTCGACGTCGTTGAGTTAGTTCGGGTAGATTAAGGAGTCCAAGGCGATCTGTGTATGGGCGGTCTTTCATGTCCTCGATCATTCTGGTTGCGGATCTTTGGACTCTTTCGATCAATGAGATGTCCGTTTGTAGAAAAGGTTTCCAGATTGAGACACCGTATTCTAACAGCGGGCAAATATAAGACTTGTAGAGGCGTAGAAACAGGGCTGGGCTGGGGTTTGGGAAACATCTCCTTATTAGGTAGAGTTGTTGGTTGGCCTTTTTAGTGATTGACGTGATGTGCTCGCACCAGCTTAGTTTACTGTTGATTACTATTCCATGATCAGCTTGCTTGGTTACTGATGCCACCGGACCTTTTGACGTGGAATAGATGTGTTTCGGGTTGTTATTACCAATATGGAGGACAGCATATTTACCTTCGTTTAGTGGGTTTGACCAATCCCATGTTTCTATTGCCTCTAGGTCACTTTGTAAAGCGGCATGATCCGTTCTGGGGTTGTTGAATATTTTGCTGTCGTCCTCGTACATGGCATGGGGGGATTTTAGAACTGTTGGTAGATCGGCTATGTAGGCTATGAATAAAAGAGGCCCAAGGACGGAACCTTGTGGGACACCGGATAGGACATCTTGCCAATTGGAGAAGGAGGAGCCAACTTTAACCTTGTATTTCCTTCCTGATAAGAATGCTTCGATCCATTTTAGTAAAGTACCGCGGATCCCGATACGTTCGAGTTTGTATAGTAGTTTTCATTCAAAGGTGATTCTTCTTCTTCGTTTAATATCTGAAAATCCCATCCCTCTTGTCTGACGTTCATCTGACAGTTGATGTTACCATTGTTGCCAATCTCGAAAAAAAAATAGAATCCCTTTCGATTCGATTCGATTTGGGTTTCATAATGACTTCATTTTAGACTTCAAATAGAAAAACTCCTTTTTCAAACACTTTTGAACTACTATCAAAACGGGTCCATTGGAAGACTGTCCCTTTATAATTTTAGGAGGTGTCTTTCAATCATTTCTACACATATGTGGAAGAGTGGGAAGTTTTCAAATGGACATCCTGTGTACAGTCTCTTATTGTAATTGAGTGAAGTTTTTGTGTTTGTATAAGTATGTGTTTCATTACAGAATTCACTCGAGAAATTATTACTCAAGGAGTCTTGAACAGAAATCTCACAGATGTCAGTTACTTTTCGTTCTTGGCAAAACATTTTTTTGTTCGCAAAAAATGATGGTGATTTACTTATTAGTTTTTTCAATTATTTCATTCATCATTCTCTGAAAGTTCATTATTTATCATTTCCTCAATTGTATAAAACTTCATGACAGCATTCCCCATGTACTCGTGGTCTGTCTGTTCTATATGGAAATAGAGTTCACTGAATTATACTTGCTTCGGTTCCTCTGAAGTGAGGACCAGAATGATTATTTACATTGCTAATGGATGAATTCTGTATTTCCACGGTCACTGAGGTCATAATATTCAGATTGATATTTGGACGAGGAATTCTGAATGGCCGGATGGGATGTTTATTGAACGCTTAGTTTAGTGTTTCTATATCTTCCGGAGAGGCTTGTGTCAGTAAAAAGATTGTCATGTGAAATATACAAAAAATTATGAAATTCAATTGGGCTCAAGTGGGAAAATGACATGGAGCTGAAAACTTACCCAGAAAATCAATAGATGGCTTCTTTTTATTCTATTCTATTTAAATTCCAAATGGCTCTCAGAGACCGATAGATTAGTCAACAAGTGCTTTTTGGGTCAAACTTTTTTTTTTGGATCCGAAAAATATGAAAGAGGTGTCATTCGATTCGGAATAGCGTGTAGATGATTTTTGAAAAAATTCAATAGCCGCTTGCAAACATTGTAAAATTCATTAACAATTACATGAAAGAACAAAATGGGGTTTGGTTTTTTGGAAAAATCTCAAAAACTATTTGACATTTTTCGAATTTGAAAAAGTGTTCAATAAGAGGAATAAAATTTCCCCAAAAAATATAACTGTAGCACCAATAAATATTATTCAAACTTATTAATATGGAAATTAGGAATTGAAAAAATTCAGGCATCTACTAATTGAACATGAAAATTGCAAGTTCGATATTTGTTGAAAAACTAATCTGAGTAATTTTCCTTTTTTGGAGCTGCTTTTTGAAGGTCTTAGAAGAGATTCCCTTTAGAAAAATTTCAAAAAATTCATTTTTCACATTGTTATCATCAATTCACTTAGGTTAAAAATTAAAAAGCTTGATTATTCATTAAAAATAGTCATCCGTTTTTTAATGATCATAAAAATTATTCTTAAAATTTTTTAATTCCTATTGTTTATGAAGTTTTTATAAATAAATCTATTGCCTATAAGATAATTAAGATAAGAAGCGTAATCTTTGATGAAAATTTTGCTTTCAAACACAAAATAGTTCCTTAAAAATAAAAGTATTGCTCTAAAACGGATTTGTTAATGAACTATTTTCTTCTACCACCTGTAATTATTATTAAGAATTTTTTTTCCAAATCACAATTTGTCTTATTCTTTTGTAACCAAAAAAATTGTTGTCATTTAAGTTTTCGTCGTTTGTGTTAAACAGTCAAGTAAATGTTTCCTTCATATGATTTTCCCTTTTCTACATAATGAAACAAAAAAAAAACATGTGTTATTTTTCGAGACATTTAATTATTTATATTTTTGAATTGTACTAACAAGAAAGAATGTTTATTTTTCATTCATAAAAGATAAGATTATCTTTCCCCAAAAAAATAATTATTTTATAAATAAGACATTTGTTTATAACAACTTTGTGAACAATAGGAACTAATAAATCTCAAGTACCAATTTCATGTGGCTTCCAAAATCGTATCAACATTAATTAAAAAAAAGAATGAATAATCAAGCCTGAGAAGAAAACTGTAGTTCACAAACAATGAGCTTATGACTTTAGGCACAAGATGTCCGGAGGACTGCGCATTGCTAATATCCTATACAATAGGAATAGTTGGGTAGAAAATCCATCAGAAAACAACTACTTTCCTGGCTAATGCCACGACGAACATTGAATTACATCTGATGAAATTTCCATGCAGAGTTCCTACAAGGTTATCTCTGCAATTGCTTGTTGCATGGAAATGTTCATCGAAACATTCGGACCACCTATATATCGATTTCGAGGTGTTGCCCCTCATCAGTATAGGGTAGGTCTAGCAGTCAATAACTAATGACTGCAACGAATGAATCGATAACCAAATCCATTTCAAGACCGAAACTGAGTTCGCGCCCGCACAGTGGATAACTCCAAATCTGCGAGCGCCATCCCAGCGCCGGCCACCCAACTAAGCAATACCCATGAACCACGATCTTCAAGACCGTTTAAAACTGAGAAGAAAACTGTAGTTTACAAACAATGAGCTTATGACTTGAGGCACAAGATGTCCGGAGGACTGCTCATTGCTAATATCCTATAAAATAGCTACCCTATACTGATGAGGGGCAACACCCCGAAATCGATATATAGGTGGTCCAAATGTTTCGATGAACATTTCCATGCAACAAGCAATTGCATAGATAACCTTGTAGGAACTCTGCACGGAAATTTCATCAGGTGTAATTCAATGTTCGTCGTGGCATTAGCCAGGAAAGTAGTTGTTTTCTGATGGATTTTCGACCCAGCTTTTTCTATAGTATAGGATATTAGCAATGAGCAGTCCTCCGGACATCTTGTGCCTCAAATAATCAAGCCTTTTAATTTCTATCCTAAGTAAATTGTTGATGACAAAGTGAAAAATATTTTCTATTTTTCCAACTGGAATCTCTTCTGAGACCTATGAAAAATTGCTCCAATGGAGGATATGTTTTTCAACAATTATCGCATTTGTAATGTTCATGTTCGAGTCGAAAAAAAATGTTAATTAACTAATGCATAATTAATAGAAAAATCGCAATGAAATTTTTTTGACCGCGATTATTGTTCATCCTTCCATTCAGTAGATGTCTGAATTTTTTCAATTCTTAATTTTTATAATTAATAACTTCAAATAATATTCATTCATTGAAGGTTACGCAAGCCATAGTCCCCGTTTTCGGCCGTATTTTCAATCCTCTGGGAAAATTATAAATATCGGTGGTACAGTTCCTGAAGGAATTTTTTTTTTATTTTAAAAATGTAAAATAATTTTTGAAATAGTTGAAAACAACCAAACCCCATTTTGTTTTTTAAGTAAATGTTCAGTAACTTTTGCAATTTTTGCAAGCGGCACTTGAAGTTTTTCAAAAATTATCTACACGCTATTCCAAATCGAACGACACCTCGTTCATGTTTTTCGAAAGCGGAGGAAAAAGTTTGATCTAAAAATCACTATTTGACTAGTCTACGATTGTTTTCAATTCATTTCCTATTCAAATTAACTCTCATTGAGTAAAACACACCGCTTTCTACGATGAACGGAATTTCCAGCGGGTCGGAATTTCTATAAGCCCTGTGTTTTGCTCTGACCTTCCACCCCCTTTCCTGCAGGAACACCATATAACGTTACAATCCACCTACGAGGATAAACCGGTTATAACTTAACCTTCGTGCCGGCATAAATGTGGGGATCGCACAAGGCTTCACTTAACCCCGAAATGAAGTATTATAATCCCTGGAAAAGATTTTTAAGGGCGTTCGCCTCTATCTTATAGGACTTTGGATTTATAAACTGCTGTCTTTGTGTATTATTCATTCTTAGCTTTATTATTTAAGGGACTGATATAGGGGATACTACCTAGAACTGTTCTGAACACGTGGTGCATGGGTCATTCTCCTTCATGAAGTTATGTCTTTCCCGAAGGGCTTTGCAGGATTGTTAAGAATTAATTGAGTTTTATTCACACATTGCTATTATAGCTTCAAGTTGTCCTGCCACAGTCGCCAAATATTAAAACTGCTTATGGTTTTCGGAAACCTATCGTTTTTATTTGAAGTGATACGCAAAAAGGTACTCTTTCTGAAGTTTATGATTGATGATAATATCATGTGAAAAGTTCAAGGAATGGTCTCAAAAGGGACAGAAAAAAATTGCAAAAGTTATAAATAATTGAGTGAAAAAAAAGTATAATTATAATAATAATAATAATAATAATAATAATAATAATAATAATAATAATAATAATAATAATAATAATAATAATAATAATAATAATAATAATAATAATAATAATAATAATAATAATAATAATAATAATAATAATAATAATAATAATAATAATAATAATAATAATAATAATAATAATAATAATAATAATAATAATAATAATAATAATAATAATAATAATAATAATAATAATAATAATAATAATAATAATAATAATAATAATAAATGCTTTTAATGGTAGTAATAACATACATCCAAAAGGTAGAGTTAGCACTTTCTCATACTAGATGAGGAAGTACTCTCTTACACTCAACCTGAGAAAATACCCCTAGTAACAAAATAGAAGAAATAATACAAAAAAGTCATATAAAATTAAATAGTACAGTAATATTCAACTAGTTTTGGCTTTTCAGCCAGTGCAATTTAGTAGGATAGTCTATACATACACACACAAAAATATACACCTATAAGCACACATGCACACACACCCTCACATACATATCCTTGGCCAACTATGTAGATACAAATATAAGATTTTTTGTTTCAAATCCTTGCAACAAGTGAAAGATTTTCATTCTGATAGAAATGTAGTTGGAACCTCATCTTGTGAAGGATATAATATATATCATCAACTAATTTTTATATGAGTTGAAGGTGATTTCATCACCCAGCAACATTTTTCTCAGTGTTCGCTTAAATTTAGGAACTGATATATTATGCATGACTTGAGGAATTTCGTTATTTAATTTAGCGATCATGTATGAAAAGGAGGACTGGAATGCTGCTGTTCTGTGTTTAGGCGTGTGCAGTTTAAATTTGAAGCGAACATTGAGATTATGCACGTCGGTGCGAAATTTAATTTTATTATATAGATATGCAGGCCTCTTACAATTTAATAATTTATGATACAGCGTACACAAATGTAAAATTTGTCGTTTCGTATGTTCAACCAATTTCTTTCATGGAACTAGTGACACGATCCCGTTTCCTAAGACCACATATGAGGCGCACACAGGAATTCTGTAAACGACGTAGATCGGATTTCAGTAGGCTGGGGCCATATACAGTATCTGCAATATTCAAATGGTAAAGCACCAAGGCCTCAGAGAGCATTTTCCGACAGTTGGTGTTGAGAAAGTTTCAAGTAAAAAACGCTCTTTTTATTATCATGTTCACGTGTTTAGTATATTTCAATGAAGTGTCAATAAGAACCCCCAAATTCTTTGAAATGTCTGTAATCGGAAGAAATTCTTCATTTACTACTACTTTTATTTCATTCAGACTTCTATCTCGCGCACTTTTACGGCCAAATAACATGACATTTGACTTGGAAGGGTTGATTGACAGGCAGTATTCCTTAGACACTCTCAACAAGGAACGTAGGTCTGTGTTCAGTTGTTCTATTGCTGGTTGTAGCTCATTCTCTTGAAACGATATATAAATCTGGGTATCATCCGCGTAAAAATGGCATTTGGTATAATTTAGTACGAGTAGATCTCTGACGAGTTCGAGTTTTTTTTAGCAGAGTATCTTCCTTGGCTTTCCCTTTATCTATAGAATCTGTAGAAGTACTTTGATTCTTCTGACTTTGGCTCAGAACTTCTTGTTCCTGTTCATGATCATCATCATTCTCCTTCAATTTCTCATAACTGTAGTCATTACCATTTACCATAATAACATTATTTTTAATAATCGCCTGAGAGTTCTCCTTTCTGAAAAGTTGCAGTTTTTGGTGCATTTATTTTCTTTTTGCATAATCTTCCTTCACAAAATCATGGGAAAAAAATGTTACGCTTTTTCAGTCCCTCAAATTTATTCCGTGCGCTGGAAAGTACCGTCACCTTTAGATTATAGTTTACCAAATCAGCAATGACCGGTCCGACTTTACCAGTAACGTGTTTGCCAATACGAAATATATCACGAAAGTCACTTCCGTCACAGTTCACATTCAAGATCTCATTCACAATTTGAACAAGATTATCATTTCAAAATTATTCCGAAACATCCCTTCTCCATATTTTTTGGACCATCGCCGCAACTTTATTTAGATTCAGATTAATGAGCATAGACGTTTACACATTTGTATATATCAGCTACATAGTTTCAAAAAATCAGCTGAATATATTGGTGGAAGCTGACTCTACAAAGGGATACATTTTACCGAAATTCAACATATATTTTTGATCACCCCATAACTTCCAAATACTTAAAGTTGGATGGTTGGTTCAAACGTAAAATATGATCGCCCTCTCACGTACGTGTAAGTTCTATTTCGAAAATTCGGATCGATGCGATGAAAATGAAATTCCGGATTTTTTGAAAAATCATCACAATATCAAACTTTGACCACCTGTAGAATACAAACGCCGGCATTGAGAGAGTTGGCGTAATGGTAACTCTTATTCAGAATGACATAGGCTATATCATATTGAAATGTCAGCGATTTTCACCAAAATCGGTTTTCCATAAGGTTAGTGCGGGTTTTTTTTCTGAAAAAAACTTCGTACTCCCGAAACTGTGCCTCCAATATTTATAATTAATACAGAGCCCTGAAAATAGAGCCAGAAACGTGTAGTCTGGCATCCCCACGCGTTGCGTCACTCGGACACAACGACATAAAAGAATTATTTCAACTTATTAAATATGAATATTAAGGAATGAAAACATCCATTTACATTGGGATACATCAATTTACAATAATACGCAATTAAAAACTGCTTATCCCAATTTCTCCATAAATTAAGCATTTGTTAATTAGCAGATTTTTCTAAACTGACTGTTAACAGAAAAACTCCGATAATTATTGAACCTAGGATTTTTTTACTTTGTTAAGTTATTTTTGATTGGCATATAAATCGATAACTGATGCAAAAATTGTGAAATTTTGATAAGGTCTTTGATACCAGATGGTGTCATGCATATCATCTGAAAAAGGTCCAGAATTTTGTATATGACAATAAAATCGTGAAACGGATTACTAAGAATGCAAGCTCCTATGGAGATCTATTCTTTTTGGTTTTCATATCGAGTTGTCCCAGCTCTCTTTGAGTCCATTGCACCAAAAGAATGGAGTGAGATCAGAACGGAAAGTATTTCAGTTGCAGCAAGTTTGTTCTTATCTGACAGTTCTGATGATCAGATATTCCAGAGTTTATGCTGATACTTGCCGCGAAGAGAGTTTTTATCTTCAGTCACCTCTTGGATGCGGCTTTATTTCACCTCTAGACAACTAAACGTTTCTCAGGCATCAAAAAGGTGTAGGATGCTTTCGTCTACTGGCTCAACATTCTCTCTTTATACCTCGCATCCTCGTATTTTGATACAAACCACGCCTATCGACTGATATAAATCCGTTTTCCCAGAAGCATAAAGTTTGCGGACATTCATGTTATCCATGACTACTCATTGGACAATGTTCTCTGAAATTGGTAAATTATAGAGAAGTGATAGTTGTGTAACCAAACGTGCAGACGCATTTTATGACCGGAAATACTAATATAATTGAGACCCAACCCAGAGTTGAAATATCTTAAATATCCTCTCAGATCATGGAACCATCGAACGCTTGTGTATAACTAACCACCCAGTGACTGACCATTTTAAAGTTTCTATAGCAAATATTCTCAGAAATGCATTTGTTACGAAGTATCTACGAGTGTATTATATTACTTTTGAGTGTTTACAGAACGAATATTTACAAATGGGACATTTCAGCCTAATATGGCAATCTCTCTTGAATATTTGTATAATGTTAACAGTTTCATTTTCTTTTAAGAGTACCAGATTCTTATATCCATTATATATATATATATATATATATATATATGTTCCAGTTCCAGCATATATATATATATATATATATATATATATATATATATATATATATATAGGCCACCTGAAGTATTTCTCAGAAATGGTAGGGTGTACCAGGTCAAACCATGAAATTGAACAGAATCTCAAATCAAATTCGTTTCACTCTTTCAAGTCAATATATTGTGCAGTTATTTCATTATTTTGCCCAAATTATTGTAATTGTCATAATTCAACTCTGTTCAACTCAACATTCAATCCTGGGGGTCTATTCTCGAGTTCGTGCGAAATCATTTTCAGACGTTTAAAGTAACATAGAGCGATACAAACACCGCGCGTTGAAAAGGGATACAACATTGAATTCGTATACGTTGAAACTCGAGAATTGACCCCCGGGTATATATTTACAGTTGTTTACTCTATGCGAAAAATCACGAAAACAGGTTAGAAACTAATTGAAAGTGTCATACATATCCGACTAGAAACGGAAACCAACTAAAGTTACAACACCGAACTTCGTTGTTTCGAAAGTCACCTTCTGCAGCAGGCACAAGGTTCTTCAATTGTTTACCATCAGCCATAAGACATATTTCAGAACTTCCTTTGTTCAAACTGAAAGTAAAAAAATATTTGTTGGAGGGAACTTTTTATTCTATAAACGAATATCTGGAAAACTCTTGTAGAAAATAGTTATATGTAATGTGTCGTGATGATTGTGATACTTTTACAAGTCTTATATGTTTATTTTAATAGTTTACACTAGGTACCTATATGTTTATATTACTTCTATATACTTTTTATTACGGTCCATTCAAGGAATAAATATTTTATTATTATATCTTATTATCATTATATTATATGTCTTCAGAACCTTTTTACAGCTCTTCGTATTGTATATATTTTAAAAATGTTTATATGAATGTATTCATGTATATATTATGGATGTGTGTATTCATTTTATAATATCTTTTTTCGACATTTCCAATGCTGTGTAATAATGGCCATACTGGATTAAACGAACTATTATTATTATTATCGTTAATTTCCATTGATTGAATATATGAAGTCGATTTTCTGTACCTCTCTCTAAAAAGTTGACTCTGCTAATCAACTATTAGTGTAATCCTTGTATTTGAACCATATTGTTCAATTATTAGTAAATTATCTCGCCTCATTCATCTTTTTCCAGTTCAAGTAATATTATTAGTCAAAATTAGAAGTTGTTTCATTAACTAATAATGAAATGAATGTCTCTAATAACTTTGAATGTTATTCCTTATTGTTTTGTTCAAAATATATTTAAGTGTTTTCAATTCAGGCTTTTTGATCCGAAAAGTTCACATGGCTACCTGTTCTCAAGGAAACGGTAATAACACCATTCCGGGAACTTAATGAATCCGAGGGGGTACCCGACGCAGGGACGATGGCACCGGACGCAGGTACGAGTACGTCGACCCATAAATACTGGCTGAGACAACGCAGTGATCGAAGCTGTAAACATTTCTTTTGAAAATGCCAACCACTCGTGTTGGCGAAACGTCGAGATTTTCTCTAAATAAACGTCGGCCTAAAAACCCGAAAAACCATCATTAATCCTTTTTGAGCTTAGATAATCTATTTTAATAAACACAATTGAACAGATGATTGATTGCTAAAGTAAGTTCCGCAACGAGTTCTCAATCAGTTGAGAAAGTAAGGTGAGTCAATAATCCTGAATTCTGTGTGGTGTATTCCTAGTTCCTTGAAAATCAGACCCCAACGTTCTCAAGTATAGTTAGGATTCAAGGACTCCGCTCGGTCGAATCAGATATAATAAAACTCTATTAAAACCCTATTTAGTAAAAAATCAGCTTTTGTTACAGTGGCCGCTACTGGAAAACCCTCTGTCAGATGATATGAGCAAACGAAATATTGAACATGTGAACGAACATCTTTCAACTCATTGAATTTATGACCGAATTCAGCTCCATTGAACTCATCACTAGGAACAAATAAATTATTTGTCTGAATAAAAGTTTTACAGCCCTACCGAACTCCAAATCATAGTCGTCTGGGCCATGAAAGAATTGCTCCCGACACTCATCTGTCACTCGGATGAAATATCAATATAACCGTTCACCAAAGACAATACTGAAGTAGGGCAAGGCATTTTCTGAAATAATGTTATGTCTATATATGTGAGAAGCGTTATCTGATGTGGATAACTAAGAGCAACGCACTTTGTGGTTATTTAGCTTCTTTGTACACCATGATGGCACTCAATTCCGCTAATTTAATTTTAACGGTGAAGTCTGTCATGGGTCGCTTTCCAAGATATTCGATATCAGACTACGAAAAATTGGAAATTTTGAAGAATTATTATAATGGAAGATAACGACGATCAGAAATGTATAAAGAAAACAGAGTAAACCAATCAAAAGAATTATGGCGAGGTTGCAATGAGGTGGGTTAAAACATGTTTAAAAATTTGTTGAATCCAGTCGACCTAAAATTAATAGTTTTGAGTGTTCTCTGATGGTAACGCTTTCTACTGGGTGGATCATAAACTGTCATACTGGATTGTTTCCCCATTGTTACAGTTTATAAGTTCTGCAACATCATTCGAAACTTGAATAAATATGCAAGTTCCCCAAGGATCAGATCTGGGACCTATTTTTTCATTCTGTGCAAATTGTTCTACAAATATATTTCAAATTCTCAATGACTTTTACAAAATGACATCACAAATTTCTTTCATTATTCGACAGAGCTGTCAATCGACGATACGTTTGGAAATATTTCCTTGTTTCATGAAAGCATGGGACATTCTATTCTGTTTTCTCCCACATTGACTCGTTCCATATGATAGATGTCAAATTCAAAACATATTGTTAGTACCTACGTGTCAGATGTAAATACAATTGTTGAATGAACGTCTTTCAATTAGAAAAAAAATTGTAATATGTTGTTTGGGTGAACCAATCATAGTCCCTAACACATGTGGACCCCGCACTAAATGCGGAGCATGAGGTCGTAATTGGGACTATATAATTTTGAACATTTTTCTTTTTAATGTCAATTTTCCACTACATGGTTGATCACATGATTAAATGTAGTTTTAAACTCTTTTGTATCACTCTTTGCTTTTCTTTAGATCGACTTGTGATCAACACCTACTTTGCTCAAGTTGAAGGATTAATCCTTGTAAACATGTCCTTGACGTGAGTGATACTCTAAATTTTATTTAGTTATCTACAAATAGTTATGGGAGCGAGCCAGCATCCGCGGACACCTGCTATACCTATTTTTATTCAAATATTCCTTTTTTATCTTTATTTCATATTTGAAAATAAATCTGTATTCTGAAAACTATAAATAGGGTCTATCCATCGATAGGCATTTTATGCCATTCCTGAACCTCTTCTCCAAACTGATGTTTCTAGTTCCTTTTGGGAGTTGGTTGTACATTTTGCAACCATTGGAAATGAAACATTCTTTGACAAGATTTGTTGTCAGATGTAGTAGCTTGATGACGTTGGTTTGAAGTGTAACAAAGAAGAAAGGATTTATTTCATAAATTTGCATAAATCGCCACATTTATATTTACTCATATCTCTAATTGTAATATTATTATAGGCTGCATATGAGTTTTGTTCACTCACCAAAATCAATACCATATCTAAGGTGTGACTCTACCTACCAACAAGTCATATACCACCTTAGCCGTGTGTCTTATTCATTTGAAATTACTTGAACCACCTTGAAAAACCAGAAGATACCTTACTCATCATGTAAGTGATGTGACTCAATCAAACTTGCGTGTGCTGTCAATTTGTAAGAAATTTTGCTTCATATCTGTTTTTAAAGACTTCATTTCTTTGAGGCAGACTATTGATTTCATATTTGTAAATTTCACTGAGAGTTTGATTTCTGGCAGATCGTTAATATAAATCCCGGAAGGAAGGGGCCAAGTATCGATCCTTGTGGTACTCCAGAGTCCATGTCTGCTTCATTGAAGAATTTCGAGGTCTTTTCTATCTGGCGACGCACAGATAAATAAGACTTACACCAATCAGAGGCTTCTCCCCTGATTCCACGATGTTGAGAACCAGCAACTTTATCCGAAAAAGTGGAGTTCCACACCACAGGTTTACCACATATCCAAGGTTATTATTATTATCACACCACACGTTCCATTCGAGCATCGTTTCATCCCACAACAAAAACACTATCAGTAAATATTCGGTACAATCCGTGATACATATGTAAAAATGCATAAAAATCATCTGGAAAATTTATAGTCGCAGGGGCGCCTGTATATTTATGCCCTCATATGTAGTATATCTAAAAAGTTGGGTCCTGTGGACCAATCAGCTATCCACCGCTGCCACTTTATTTATAGCTGCCGCCTTTTTAATCCCTCTATTGATTCACCTTCTGCCTGTTTTTGGCGATTCCATTTCCTTACTGTAATGATATTTTTCCAGAACTCGAATATGGAAATATCGATGGTTCCTATCGGTAGTTTTTCTTTTTTGGGAATTGAGCTTCTCGATTCGGTGGACGGGCAGGTAGTTTGTTTGGAAGTTTTATATCGATGCATCTGCCGGGGTACTAGTTCACAGGATAAGTTCGATAAATTTTCCTTCGCGAAAACTAGTTGGCAGGATACGGAGTTCGATATTCTTCAAATGACTGTTTCGGAAATGTGTTCTGAACTCACTTCATGCAGAAGAGATAGGGTTGATAATATTCAGGTGGATTATGGAATAGTTAATTTTTTCGCATTCAATGTAATTATGAAAAAATTAGTAGACCCAAGCAGTCCAGACTTGATAAATTCTTATCCGATTAAACCCTTACTACACAATGTCTTTTTTTGTGCCTTTTTTGTGCCTATTTTCAGGGCTTTTTGTTAGTGAAATTTCCTCAAATGACTGGCACTATCACACAATGCCATTTTAAATGATTGTTTTATTCCTGTATTATTCCTGTTAAATAATCCATTGTTGGTAAATCTTGACTCGTCCGTAAACAAGATATAATAGTTAAATAGGTGATTCTCAGCATTTTGTCGAAGAAACCAATTACAATATTCCAGGCGCCTTTCACCGTCATTTTCATATAAATGTTGATGCAACTGATACTTGAAGGATTTTCCTAGCAGAGTCCTTACTTATAGCTAATTCGGCGCCAATCTGCCTTGAGGAAATTGTGCTATCATATTGTACTAAAGCTAATACATTAATTTCAGTTTCCTCATTAATAACAAATGCTTCTTGGTCTTCGTGAACATCAGGCTCAGTTCTTAATTTTTCTTCAAGCCACTGGAAATACCTTCTTGGCGGTTGCTGCCTCCCTGGATATCGCTCTAAATACAATCGTTCAGCGGCATAAGAATTTTTTAAACATTCACCATAAATGAGAAGCATGTCAATTTGTTCGGTTCGTGAATAACGGGGCATTTTTTGAATATTCCACTAACTGATTTCGATTTCCAAACCCTTTTAAAATGGCAGAATAAAAAACACTACTTCGAACGTCAAAATAATATGGATAGCAGCGTTCGTGACAGCTCTCATTTCTTTTTTGTTTCATTCCAAAATACATCTTAATCAGCCTACTTGTTAATATTTTGGTTCGAATGATTATTGCAATGGAATGATTATTCTGAAAAGCACAAACATCGTCCATAGGTAGATATTAGAATATCTATGGACGATGACACAGACCAAGTACGTTTATGTTCCTATTTAACCTAGAACCTGCAGGATATAATTTATCATTCCACATTATTTTTAATTTTATTTTTGCGTATGGCGATAATCTGTTTTGTTATTTGAAGAATAATAATTGGATTTTTCGGTATCTCAGTTCAAAAAATTATTTTCTATTATATCATTAGAAAGGAATGGTTATGCTGAATAGTACAGGCAAGAAAAAGTTGTATGTTCCTATTTAAGTTATGGACCTACAGAGTATCGTTTTTTTCCCAATTTTTCCAACATTTTTTTGGCGGCTTTTTATAACGCCGACGAATGAAAATAAAATATCACAGTAGTAGCAACTGTTATCAAGTAACGTATGGTTTCCATAGCCAACTTTTCAATTTTTGGCTTTCATTTTGCTTCCACGGCCTACTCGGTGAATTTCAATAATAATTTTTTTCTGATCTAGTTTCTGCTTAGATACCAACTTGTGATATGTCATTAGAAAGGGAATTGAATGCTGAATAAAGCGAAAAGAAAAAAAATAGGGTTTCTATTTAAAATGAGAAAGTTGATGTTACTTCCGGTCAGACCGGAAGTTAACTTCGACATGTCAATATGCTCAAATTCTAGCTCTTATGTCATTATATCGACTCTCCAAATTTCACAAACCTACTTCATACAATAACTGAGATATTCCGTAGGCAATACTTCCGTAGCCACCCGGTAGATCCTAACACCCGGAGGGTAACATTCACCCGAGGGATGAATGGATGAAAAGCTCCAGATGATACTTTTCTGCTACATAAAGTTGTTCTGATAATGGACGTATTTGGAGGCTCAAGACGTGATGAAATGGTCAAAATGACAATTTATGACATTGAAGCCATTTTACTGATCAAGGTACCAGAAACCATGACGTTCACCTCCAAAAGTTTCACCATTATTGAAGAAAGCGAAATAGGAGCCTTGAACTTAGTTAAAAAGTACATTGCAGTACGACCAAAAGGATGTAAACAACGTATGTTTTCTTAACCTACAGAAATAATAAATGCATTGAGTTACCTGCAGGTAAAAATACTATAGGAACTGTTCCTTCTATGATAGCGAAATACCTTAATTTGGAAAACCCGAAAGGTTACACCGGACACTGTCTACGCCGAACGTCGTCAACGCTTCTTGCTCAAGGTTTGAAACACTATATTGTGCTATATTGAAGAAATTATCTCCTCGAAGAACAAAATTGCTACAATGATAGCCCATTCCCTTTCCGAAAAAGAAAATGTTAACGTTCCGAACGAAACCGAATGCACATTGAGGAGTTCATCATCGGTCAACCAACTCACAGAACTTCAAACTTGGTACTGATTTTTCAGGAACATTTGAAAATTGTAATTTCTATTTGAGAGAAAATAATTAGTCCCTTCTTTATGTACAGTTATAAATGAAACTTTTATGAATAATTAATTTATTAAACTACAGAAAGAAGCTATTAGCGGGCGTTATGATTCATAATGCCCTTCATAACGCCCCGGACGTTATGGGTCTGTTAATAGCAACCGTGAAATTGTTTTTTTTTGTTATTTCCGTCAACCGATTGCACCCCTACGCGCAACCCTCGGAAGTCTTCGAGAGACTTGTGTGAGCTAGGGAAGACGCAGCCCTCACCTTTCAACGTGTGATGCCATGCACGAGACCCTTCGCTTCAAAGGCAAACGTTCTACCAGCACGGCCACCACGGTGAAAAATAACATAATTAATGTGTTAGCGAACCTGACATTTCCACAAATGACCTTGAAATCCCCTTGATTCAGAGAGAAAAATAGAACCAGGCTTATTTATCTTCACGCCTGAAACAGTCAACGAAATAGTCTCGCGCGCATGCGTATTGTCAAGCAGACAAATAGACACGATGTTAAAGAAACACCCATTATCTTGCTTAATCCAGGAGTGCTGTGATATTATAATATACTCAATTTTTTTATGTGATAATTTTTTTATTGCTTGTGAAATCGTCCTCTTTACTTCATATGTTTCTTCTGTATCTACGATTAGATGAATGTATGACCTGCTACAATTGTAATCCTTGCATATACTGAAGTCAAATAAATGAATGATTGATTGATTGATTGATATGTGAACACAGATGTTATGGTTAATTCTGAAATTCCATAGACATTTATCTGGAATTTGAAAATGAAACATTTAAAATTATCTTACAGAAATAATGCAATTGGCCGTTGTTACGCCAATGTGATACACTCTGTATTGTTACGAAACATATGTTGTAATAAAATATGAGTAATTCTCAATTTCTAGTATATACCATAGTTCACTGTTTTTGCTTATTTTTTGAAATATTCTAGCTTCGTCACTCAAGTTATTTTACTACTTGTAGTATATATTGATTTATACATAAATGAAATATTCCTCAGTGAATTGTTCACGATATTTCAGAATATTTGTGTCAAACGAATGTGATTATGGAAATACATCAATGAAACAAATCAAGCCCAACTACCCAAAGAAATCATTAGCAAGTGTCGCTATTTTTGATATACCCTTTATATTTTGTGTAACTGCAGAGTAAACTGTCATCATAAACGATCCAGTTTATCACTGAGTTATCCAGAATTGAATGTTTTTGGATATATCAACAAGCAAGAAGAAATAGAATGTCTTGTATAAAATATGTTAGTCTGATTCAGGAGATGCTAACATCATCAATTGGATTCGTTATTTGTGTCCTTCGAAATATCTGGAAATGAATAAAATTTCACCGCTCATTGTTTAAGAATTCACTAAAAAACTTGGTAGCTTTGGACTCACCCTGTATATCTTGGGTCTGTGCAGGATTTATTATACTTCATAGTTATTTATTATACAAGGGAAAAAAGTATTAGATTTTAGCTCGAGGTTGTGTTGTCTCCCGACGCGAAGCGGAGGGAGACAAAAAACCAAGAAAAAAGAAAAAAAAGAAAAAAGGAAAAAACACGATTCAAAAGTGAGTAAAACATATATAAGGTAACTAAAACAGTAGCTAATTTTCTTCAACTTGAAAATGCTAGCTCATATACAGGTCATTCATTTCGAAGATCGTCTGCTACACTTTTAGTTGAATCTGGGGGAGATTTGATGACACTAAAGAAACATGGCGGTCGGAAGTCATCAACGGTCGCTGAGGGCTATGTTGATGAATCGGTGGCACACAGGACAGAACGTGTTCAGAACGTGTATCAGTGCTAAAATTACACCCGATTTACGACCAGGTACATGAACGGCAGTTGTGTCCATGTCAGAAAAAAATATTATTTCAACACAAGAAAATCCGACTGTTGTACCGAATAGTTCAAGGAACATGTCATTCATGCAATGCACATTCAATAATTGTAATTTTAATATAAAGGAAATGTAACTTATGTTCAATAAAATATTCTAAACTTAAGTAGGTATCTTCCTTTATCTATGTGTGAATATGTCCGGGAAAAAAGTAATTTCATGAAAAGTTATATTTTGTTACCTGGCAACAGAGATAAAATGTCAAATTTTTTTCCCGTCACAGAAAAATAGTGGATTTTTTCCGACCATATGAATAATCGGTGCATAGTTGATTTGGTTCATAGATTCGTAAAAATGTCTCACAATGACCATTTGAAATTTTGGAAAATTTAACTTCAGTACCCTGTATAATCTAAACCGTTGAAATTAGAGCTTTGGCACAATGAAGACATTTGATCAGCATCAAGAATTCTACAGTTTATAAAAGATTCGAGGATATTTAAAGATTTTTAATTGAAACGGTGCGAAGTCCATATGAAAAAAATATTTTGAACCATTCAATTCGAGAACAGTTTAGAGCAATTCTGTGGGCGCCAATTGATTCAGAATGATCGAATCAGTGTATTGAAGTCGATTGAAGAAAAAAAATTCCTCTCAAGCATACAAAAAAATGTTTGTGCAAAAGAGTGCTGAAGTCTACACAATCAAATGCTAATGAAAGGTCACAAAACTTTCCTAGTGTATTGAATTTTTATTCTGAATTGGTTATTATTTTATTGCTGAGGGACAATACAGCATCGGAGGTATTTTTACGTGAGCGAAAACCAAATGGGCTGTTGTTGGGATTTTGAGTTTTTCTAGATATTCAACTAATTGCATTTTCACTACTTTCTCCAAAATTTTCGAAAACACTGACCGAAGTGTAATCGGTATGTAGTTTGATATGGTCCATTTTCACCCATTTTGGAAAGAGGTGTAACGACACAAATTTTGAAGAGCTTGGGAAAGGTAAGTACCTGTGCTAATCGAAATATTGAGTATTTTGAGAAAAGTGCTTTCAATAATATAATTTTTTAGAATGTCTGTCTGCGTGTTTGTCTATTGGTCAAGAAAAATATGTGTCATGACGAAGGTGATATGATGCACAGTGTTTGTATTTTTTGTTAAAGTTTAGCATTTTTAGTTTTAGTGACAGAACCTTGTGTTCTTTGTAGAAATTTTATGGCACATAAATATCTATCTGTCTATCTATCTACCAATCCAAGATCAATCAACCAATCCCATCCAAGATTCAATCAAGTTTTTAGTTCATCATGAAGAACGCAAGCAGAATCTAAGTGGTAGGAGAGTATTATTCAATTTAATTCCGAGAGATCCAACATCCTTCGACAGCTATTTCGTAGTTTCCTACTCATCAGAAATGCCTTATGGATGCTTTCGAAATCAAAATGAATCCACTGAAAATGGGTACAGAAAGGCAAAGTCAGTACATTACAGAAAGTAACTACCATAAAGTTTCCTGATGAGTAGGAAACTACGAAACAGCTGTCGAAGGACTTTGGTTCTCTCGGAATCGAGTTGAATGATACTTTCATTCTACTTATTTTTCTATCTATATTTGTGGGTGTAAAGATCCTGATTGTTCTAGCTGGCACAGCGACAATGAAAATCCAATCTGGAAATCCCGCTATTAAATCAGGAATCAACGTTATTCCTTCGGGCAAGCAATGACAAAGCGATCCGACTTCGCGTTAAAAGCGGCCACCAGACTCAATAAATTAATACCGGAGATTCCATTGATCAATTCACCGCGAACTTGAGTCAATTTGTTGCAGACCTTCGGCAAGCCTTCTCCTTTGTATCAGTGACGCATTACCCCGTAAGAGTTATAGATTGTTCTATGAGTTTCCCGCTCGGAACTTTTCCAATATCCACGACCGGGGCCTTTTCGGTGCCAAAAACGTACTTGAGTGTAATGAATAATTCGGAGTTGTCTGTCGGTTTTTCATTCCAAAGCTATTAACTCCACTACTTCGGCTACATTTATTCTTTGGAAGGATTAGAGCATCTTGCAACGAAGCTAATTGTTTGGGTAATCTCGTACTTGGTGTCTCGCCAGCAGGATTTCGAGTATAAAATAATTATGGAATAAGTTATGTGTCTCCTTGGAGGCATCTTGAGGAACATATTTCGTTGTTTGTTTTGAGGTATAGTTGATGTTGTGGAGTCTTGATTTGTGTCGTTGTGGACGTTCAGGCTCCAAATTAGTTGAAAGTTCTCAAGATGCTTCTGTTGCTTGTATGTGTAATCGTCATTTGTTTAGGTGAATACTGTCGAGCTCTTTTCTCCTCTCAAAGTAAAGGATCACCAATGATTTTCTGTTTTTCTCTAGGCTCATTGGCTAGAATTTATCCGATTTATCTAGAATAAATATTACAATCTCAATATTTTTTTCATATCATGGTGATGAAAAAAAACAATATTGCGTATCCAAGCTTGATGTGACAGTTTTGAAGTACGATTGACTTCAACTAATGATATTCGGTGATTGTGGAATGTCAAATCAACCGCAAGAGTTATAGAAATACTTTGACCTATCTGAATTGATTGGCGTCCGTGAAATTATTCTATCTCTAACTGTTCTCTGATTTTCTGATTCAAATCGAGGTGAATCCGAATTTTTTTTAGCCAAAAATAATTTTTTTAAATTTTTGGAGTAGGCTTCGTGAAATTCCATTATTTTTGTATATGCACACCAAATTACAAATCGTTTCCGATACATTTGAAGAGATGGTATAATTTCCACCGAACCTCTGCAATTTCAAAATTTTTTACTTCTTTTTCTAACTACATCTTATGTCTGAACATTATAAATCGAGAATTTTCAGATTTTTCACCTTTCATTCACTTTTCTGACTACATCTTATAAGTGGGCATTACAAATAATATATTTTCGAAATCAGCGTGACATTTCAAGTATATTGTGCGTATTTTCAAGTATATCTGACAATTTTACAATTCAGGTGATTTTTAAACTATTTTAGTGTCAAAATTTTAATGCTTTCCTATCAACTTTGATATACTAATTCAACTATTTTCCGTTTTTCGTTTTCGAACTGAAGGGTTCAGATCTAGGTGGGTGAGATTTTATTTCCACCATAAATTATTTTTTCAAATTTTCGTTTCGTGAACCGTTCTTAATTTGAATGATTCAAATCGGGGCAAATGCTATTTATTTTCGCAATGAATTATTTTTTAAAATTTTCATGGGTTTGTAAAATTCCATCACTTTTGTATATGCATTCAAAATTTCAAATTGTTTTCAATACCATTATGCTTTTAACCGATCCTCTGCGATTTCATTTTTTTTTACATTTTATTCCCTTTTCCGGCTACAACTTTTGTCTGCACATAACAAATCGTAAATTTCCGGAATCAGCGAGAAATTTCACGTATATGGTGAGATTTTTGGAGGCCTTACAACTATTTTGCGGTCAAAATTTTATATTTTACCAATCGACTTCAATACACTAATTCGATCATTCTGATTCGATTGGCTTTCGCAGAATTTTTCACAGAACCTCTGCAACTTCAAACTTCTCACCTTTTATTTCCTTTTCTGTTTACAACTTAAGTCTGAACATAACAAATCCTAATTTTCGGAATCAGCGTGATATTTCACGTATATTGTCCAAATTTTCAAGTGGATCTGACGATTTTGCATTTTTTTGTGATTTTTTAGAGATCTACTCCTTGCAACTATTTTGGGGTTCCTTCCCAATCAACTTCAATGAACTAATTTTCACAGTTTTCATTTTGCAGAAATGTGCTGTGAGGATTTTGAGCAAAATAGACTCTAGAAACTCATGTAGGGATCCTTTTAAGGAATTTTATGTCTTAACTGTGGCAGGAATTTATATTTCATTTCAAATGATTATATTACAATAAGGAATAACCTGTCATTACCGCCACAACACCGTACTACTCTGTTTTAAAAAAGTTATGTGGCTAATGGATGTAAATCTTATAATATAATGTCGGAAACTATAAAAGGTTGTAATAATTTATATAAATACAGAAAAATGACGAAATAACTCATTTTGGGCAAAACTTGTTACACTTATGACGTATTTTTCCACTAATACAATTATTTTATTTTCTCTGTTTACTTCGATTTTATTTTAACTTCCACTATTTATTGTTTTTATGATTCGTGTCATACTGAGTGTATTTACTTAGTCATGTATCCGTTGATACCTTTTAGATTCATCATTGTATCATGATGTACAACAAAGACATTGGGTGGAATTCATAAAAATCAGCAAATGCTTACACTAAAGATTCGTCTCCCTCATAGCTTCACAAAATGAATCCGTCTGTTTAAAAAAATCCAAGTGAAAGAATTTGCTCAAGGTTTATGCATACGACCCATTGTATCGTGTGTAATTTTATTAACTGAAATGAATATATATTATTATTATTATTATTATTACCACTTCCTTCTGAGGAGTTGAGATGAAACGAGTCAGTTCATGTTTTCCAATCCACTTTCTATTCCATACGTAATTGGAACTAAACCTATATCTTTTTTCAATTCAATATGATATTTTTAATACTGACGATTTCCACATTCAGTTGAAGTTACCTAAATTGTTCTCTCCACAAACCAATCAAGGAAAACTCGAACTGCATATAACTGTGTTTTACAACAGAAAAGAAAAGTTACTTTCCATATTTCCAACGCGACATTTAATATTACTCAGAAAGAATATTTTATACGATGTGAACATCTCGAAAACTCCAAAAGTGTTCTCAATACAATATTCTCTCTGTTGTTATAGAAAAGTTTCAACCTCACTCTTGCTATGACTTTTCCGTTAAATTTGACATCTCCATTGAGAATAATATATGCCTGACTTTACAAAACATGGAATTCGTGATGTTTCCTAGCAGATTATAGAAATTTATTTCAAAAATGAAAGAGACAGGAACTGAATTTGATCACTGTGACAAATTTGTACAAAACCAAACTTTTGAAGTACGATTCTTGGAGACCCATCATATTCCGCAGCTTAAAATATCAGCATTGTGGTCAGGGTGATTTCAACAAATATTCCAAATCGAGCTCACTCTTAATAAGATAAATTTTGATCAGCATGTGACTCATGTGAGCTTCAACAAACAATAATTAATATCTGTTAGAAGTCCATATCAGCTCATAGTGGAGTGGTATAGACGAATCGTGAAGAAGTATCACAAAATCATCTCCACAACTCTAATTATAAACAATTTTCGAAACAAACAAACTCTACAAAAAATAGTAAACTTCTACAGTTTGACACACTTAAGATGAAGACACCCCTGTATTTAAGTCATTTTTGAAACCAGAGATTTGATTTTTGGTACAGACGTATCATGGGCCGCACTTTTCGCAATACTCAGCCCGAGTGACAGCCTTAAACCCAGCCTACTGCGATCCCGCGAAAAGGGCAAATTCTCGATATTTTGCGTCGCGTTGGAGATACCGAAAAAAGTTATTCGAAAAAGTTGCTTAGAAATCGATTTTGACACTACATACTGAATTTCAACGCAAAATTCGAATTTTGAATTTTTTTGTAATTTTCATATTAAAGTCCGATTTTCAATTAATGATTCTGAATAAGAAGCTACAGAAATGATAAAATAGTCAAAATCAATGAAATTAACGTATTGAAATAAATAAAATTGAAAATTATTATTTTATCAAATGTAAGTTAATCGAATTTAGTCTTCTAGACTTTAATATGAAAATTACAAAAAAAAAATCAAAATTCGAATTTTGCGTTGAAGTTCGGTATGTAGGGTCAAAATCGATTTCTAAGCAACTTTTTCGAATAACTTTTTTCGGTATCTCCAGCGTACGCAAAATATCGAGAATTTGCCCTTTTCGCGGGATCGTAGTAGGCTGGGTCTCGGGCTGAGTATTGCGAAAAGTGCTGCCCATGAAGGTCTACGTCTGTACCAAAAATCAAATCTCTGCTTTCAAAAATGACTAAAATACAGGGGTGTGTTCATCTTAAGTGTGTCACACTGTATATTGATTTATACTAAGGACCAAGAGTTACTTACACGGAGAGGAAAATAAGTCCATTTTTATCTAAATGTGAAAAATTGAAATAATGTTGGTGCTATTTACAATGCCCTAGAACCGAGGTTGATATACAGGGTGGGGCAATGGAAACTTTCCACCCTAATTTGTAGGATTTAAAATATTTGATTTGAGAAGGAACTGATTTTCAGTTTTTTCCACCCCTGTAGCTTTAACCTTGTAACTGGGAAGTGAACAACCCTCAAAATTCGAATGGAGAAAACCAGTCGTGCCATACATCTTTTTGAAGGTCTCATTGAGTTTTTCATGACCCTATAATATTGCCTTATTATTTTCATCGATAACGAAATGGTATAGGTTGTCAAAATCTTGGAAATAGTCTATTGTTTTCGCAATAAAAATACCAAATAATTGAAGTCTCAAGTTTAATAATCAGGTATACACCTCAAATTTATCTTAGAAACTGTTCGAAGTGTCCACCTGATTATTATAAACTTCGCAAACAAATTTTTGTATTTTGTTGAAAATATCTTGTAGCATGTTTTCATCGGTAAACGATTCTGAACCTACGAATTGCATCAAAGCTTGCTGATGTTCATGTTTCTTCATTATAATATTAAATGGTCTTTATTTACTTTTTTTTAAAAAGGCGGGATTAAAGTCGCATCCAGTCATTTCATGAAATACTGACAAACTTCTGCACAAGTGCTCGTGAATTTTTGTTAAATTAATGTATTTTTGGTTATTTCCGGTGCCTGCATATAACCATAAATTCGAATCATTACTTTTCGCTCTGACACGCATGCATAGTGCTCTCGCGCTCATACTCATAGTTGACTAAATTTTGTGTTCAGGGAATGTTTGGTCATTACAATTTGTCTGACTGATTGAATTTAACTTTGTAATAGTTGTATCACATATTTAAAAATCAGACATTCAAAAATTCATAGGCCGTGGTGGCCTTGCTGGTAGAGCGTTCGCATTTGGAGCGAACGCACGGTTTCGTACATGGCATCATACATCAGAAGGTGAGGGCTGCGTCTTCCCTAGCTCACACAAGTCTCTCGGAGACTTCTGATGGTTGCGCGTAGGGGTGCAATCGGAAATAACAATTTTAATAATTTTTTTAACAACAACAATTTATTTTATGTGGAGCTTCAAAGCTTCTGGCGAAAGTTCTGGTCCATGGAAAGCGTCTGACACTCATGAAGTTACTTTAGAGCAATATTCTACAACATATATATATATATATATATATATATATATATATATATATATATATATATATATATATATATATATATATATACATATATGTACATTACTAAGTTCATGGGTTGAACCGCGTTGAGAGTTTATAACTCGACGTTTCGGCTTCTGCTTTGGAGCCATTTTCAAGAGTGTGACTGCGAGGCCTCTATCTGCCTACTCCTCGAGTCGTGGTCTTGAGAGATATCAAGGTCTCAACCTGCCTACTCCTTGATCTCAAAAGACGATCCGATGTTGGTTGCACTGTAGTATTTATAGGTGGTTGGCTACCTGGAGGTGGGCGGGTCTTACGGGTTTTCTCGTTTGTCTTGTCTGCTGGTGCCTGCTGTGTAGTTGGAGTTAATGGGATAATAATTGATTGCGGATAAGTTTCACGTGGCCTGGTAATTACGGTTGGAAGAAGGGGCTTCCAAATGGAGTTCAATTTACGGCTATCATCTTTAATGTTCAGGCAATCAGGCCGTTTTTCGATTTCGATGGCTTCTCTGATAAAACGAGAAGTTCTTGAACGTACTGGGGCGAACATTATTATTATCCCATTAACTCCAAATACACAGCAGGCACCAGCAGACAAGACAAACGAGAAAACCCGTAAGACCCGCCCACCTCCAGGTAGCCAACCACCTATAAATACTACAGTGCAACCAACATCGGATCGTCTTTTGAGATCAAGGAGTAGGCAGGTTGAGACCTTGATATCTCTCAAGACCACGACTCGAGGAGTAGGCAGATAGAGGCCTCGCAGTCACACTCTTGAAAATGGCTCCAAAGCAGGAGCCGAAACGTCGAGTTATAAACTCTCAACGCGGTTCAACCCATGAACTTAGTAATGTACATATTTCTGACCGCGAAAACCTTTCCGAACATATATATATATATATATATATATATATATATATATATATATATATATATATATATATATATATATATATATATATATATATATATATACCGGGTGTCCCAGAGCTTTTAGGCCAGCAGATATCTCAGTTACCTGCGGAAAAAAAAATTGAAAAAAATATTTGTCATAGGAGACCCTAAGCACTTTCATGCAGCATAGCAAAATCCACCCCCTGGCGATCAACCCCTGAGAAACAACCCCTAACTTTTGTTTTTCAAATGGCACCCCATGTTTGTTTTGCTTCATCTTACAGCTCTTTTTAATTCTCAATCAATGATGTATAATATGTAGTTGTGAAGATATTCACTCGATAAAATTGAATTCGTTAGTGGGTACTATTAATTGGACTGATCGAATTAGTCCACATTGTAGAGACAAGAAAAAGTGGATGTTGAAAAAAAGAGTCAATAAAATGTTAGAACTTTTTGTGCTTTGTTTTATTCCTACGGTATCTGGATGACAAAGTGGTATCAGTCGTGATATTGTTGTTGTATATCAAAATGCCTTTTACCTTCACTCCCAACGAATACGTTGATATGCTTTTGATTTTTGGTAAATGCCGAAAGAATAAACGTGCTGCGGAGAGGCTGTATGAGCAGCGCTTTCCTGATCGTCGACAACCAGGTCGCAATACGTTTTCGTATGTAGAAAATACCATGCGAACAGGATCATTTCCCGGAAAAACAGATCAAGCACATCCTACTCCTGTGCGAACTGAGGAAAATTGCATAAATGTGTTGGCCTACGCCGAAGCACATCCTCATATTTCGGTTCGTGCATTGGCGGTGGAGGTTGGGATCAGTAAGTCGTCTGTGCAACGAATTTTCAAACAGTACAGATATCATCCCTTTAAAATACATTTACACCAAGGACTCAGACCTACAGATTTCGAAAGACGACTGGCATTCATTGCTCACATGCAAGTTTTCATCCACGACAATCCCAACTTCCTCAATCAAATCTTGTGGAGTGACGAATCCCGCTTCCATAATAATGGTACTGTTAACCGACATAACATGCACTATTGGTCACAGGACAACCCTCACTGGATTAGAGAAACCAATTTCCAAACAATGTGGGGTGTGAACGTGTGGTGTGGTTTACATAATGGACGACTCATCGGCCCCCATTTTTTCCAAGACACTTTGACGGGCCACCGATATCTACATTTCTTGGAAAATTGTATTCCTGCACTACTAGAAGATATTCCACTTGAAGAACGACAACAAATGTGGTGGCAACAAGAGGGTGCTCCTGCACATAACCATAACATAGTTACGACATTCCTCCATAATACTTTTCAAGACCGTTGGATTGGAAATAGTGGACCTGTTCGATGGCCTGCACGTTCTCCCGATCTCACGCCACTGGACTTTTTCCTATGGGGATATTTGAAACGAGTTGTCTTCGAAACTCAACCAACAAATATTGAAGATTTAACCCAGAAAATTTCAGAGGCTTGTAATACCGTTACTCTGGAAATGATTCGAGCTTCCTGTACTCGCGCGCTGATTCGGCGACTTGAAGCATGTGTGGCAAGTGCTGGCCAACATTTTGAACATTCTCTTTAGTATAATGTTGCAGTAACAATACAGCTGAGCGTATAAATTCATATTTCATTTCTATTTTTATTTTCCATAATTCTGCATGCCATTCTAGCTACCATGATACATCATTGAATGAGAAATGAAAAAGACTGTAAGTTGAAGCAAAACAAACATGGGGGTGCCATTTGAGAAACAAAAGTTAGGGGTGGTTTCTCGGGGGTTGTTTGTCAGGGGGTGGATTTTGCTATGCTGCATGAAAGAGCGTATGGTCTCCTACGACAAGTATTTTTTTCAATTTTTTTTTTCCGCAGGTTACTGAGATATCTGCTGGCCTAAAAGCTCTGGTACACCCGGTATATATATATATATATATATATATATATATATATATATATATATATATATATATATATATATATATATAGAGGTGAAAATTCGTGACTGGCTGTATATTAGTTTGTAGTATTTGTGGGGTTGCAGTCAGGGTTGCGGGCTATTTCAAAGAAAACTCTTTGATACTGTCAAGCTTTCGGTATAATTCGATACCTTCCTCAGGACAACTGAAAATACGCTTTGTACAATAAATGTAGGAAATAATAAATGGAGTACTTACTAACGTGAGAATGAATAATAAAATTGGCAAAAAACGAAAATGAAATATACATGAAGTGAAATGAAATGACTGATGTAAGAATGACAGTGACTTAATTTATTTCAGTAATCAAGTTGGAAGATTCTGATTAGAGGGTGATTTTATCCTATGTTTCTCAAAATTAAGAAGATACGTATAAATTTTGCTGAGATTACTCAGGTCAGTTCTTTTGTTCATCGACTGTTCTTCATTATTGATTTGAACCATTTCCATGAAAATTCTTTTAGACAGATTAGTTTCACTATTCAAAATTTCGGTATTATTATAATCCATCCTGTGGTCTCTAGAGATAACATGTCCTGCCAAAGCACATGAATCAACATTTCGTCTACAGTCGCTTTTATGTGAAATAATGCGACCATTTAGTGTTCTAGACGTCTGACCAATATATGACTTAGGACAGTCCATGCAAGGAATTTTATAAATAACATTTGATTTTTGTAATTTTGAAATAGGTGTTTTCACTTTACTATGTAATTTTGATATTGTAGTAATAGCCCGCAACCCTGACTGCAACCCCACAAATACTACAAACTATATATATATATATATATATATATATATATATATATTTATATATATATATATATAAATCAGCCATACAAATTTCGGTTAAGTAACTCTTATTTTTAGTTACCTTCCTCACCTGGTACTTGCCCAGGTATCCACAAGCACGCAGATATGGAAAGTACATGAGACACACTCAGAACCTTCGTCTTTTCAGAAATAAGTTTTGTCTGAAGGCCCTGGGATCTTACTTATAGGGAAATCTTTACAAAATCTTCTATCTACTAAAATTCTGTTTTCTTTTAAATTTCTTTTCAAACAAAAATCCTCCCAGAGTCGAAGTCGTTTTCAACCGAGAAGGCGGATACTAGTGTGATGCGTCTGGCTGGGTTTTATTTTTTAAAAAAATGTCAGAGTCGAGCCTTGAACTCGGATTTCCAGGGTGGCTGCCAGTGACACTGTCCACAAACCTGGCGATTCAACTGAAGTAAGTATGTTTTTACGTACCTTGATTCCCTGATATCTGAAAAATGGTCATATGGCCAAGCTTGCAGGTAGGCATGCGAGCATAGTACATACTAACGCTACCCAATTGTACACGTTTCGTTCGTTCAAAAATAAGTAATGTCTGACGGCCCTGGGATCTTGCACTATTAAACAATGAAACCTAGGGATATCAGAATCAAGAGGCGGACTAGAGAAATGCAATCTTCTGATGGTAAGGAGAAATAATAGTCTTTTATTTCATCAGTGAGATCAAAAGAAATTATGGAGTGTTGAAATTGGTAATATTTTCAATAGTATTGTTAAACCAAGCAGCAAGTTTTGGAACATGTGAATTGCAATATGAAACAACTGGTCTAGTAGGAATATCATTTTTATGGATTTTTGGTAAAACATAAAGTAGCGGTGTTGAAGTGTTCATTGGTATCAATTTGTATTTTGAAGAATTGTATGAAACTAAATTGCCAAGGCAAATGTTCAAGGAAGTTTTCGTACTTACTATTGAAAAATTTGAGAGTAGTATATAAATCCGAAAACTATATAGTAAGTATATAGATACGAAATATCGATATAATTATCTTTGTTCAAAGTAACGGTACAATTATTGTCCCAGTCAGCTTGTCTACAATGAAGTTGTGTTGCGAAATTTTATTAAAAATGTTTTTGAAATTTTCGTATCTTGATTGACCATGGAAAGAGGACGAGGAATTTGAAAATTATTATTCAAAGATTTGAAGTCTTCATTTCTGAAAAAATCTTTGCTTGGATAATTGTTCTGTTCTGTAACCCTTTCACATTCTACTGCTAATAGTTTGAAATTGGAGTTATTATTACTTTCATTCATATCAAGATGTATATAACTCCTGGTGCGTTTACTGATTCGCTTTTGTTTCAACCAAAGTTCTTGATCCTGTAATTGCGTCAATAGAGTTTGTTCCATTCGTCAATGGATGACGCTTAAGTCGAATATAGTGGAGTTTCCAACAATCCAAAGTGCCTACTAGATAAATTTTTTGAGTTTTTGAACGTTAACATTATTTTGAGGTTATATGTCAATTACATTGCATATTAGGCTATCCAAGATGCTGTCAAACTAAAATCAAGATGGCCGCCTGAAGGCACACATTGTATTTGTTATTGTTTGAACGAGACTGATTATTGTTAATTTTCATCTATTGGAGTGAAATTTTTGTATGAAACCTTGCCGAATAAAAAACATGCCTACAAAGTGTTATGTTGTAAATTGTGGAAGCCGTGGAGATCGCGACTTAGTGAAGTTTTTAAAAATTCCTAGCTAGCTACATTTTGATAATGTGGTATATTAAATCAAAGACTAGATAGATAGATGTTTATTAAGTAGGATACCCTAATATACATAGTTCCATGTTACAAAATAACAAATTAGTAGGTAAAAATATGTAACAAGTGAAAATAATTTACTTTGCGATATCTGACACTCGGTGTGTAAAAAAACGACCAATCCAATGAAGATTTGAAAATAAAAATAGATAAATGTGTAGGCAATCATATATTACAAATAATAGTGTTGAGGAAACAGTCATAACTTCATGCACTGAGAACCAATCCAGGGGTTTTTTGGTACATCGGACAGTCCTATAGGGTCCAATAGAATTTCACAGATATCATTTTCACACTGCAGCACAACTCGGCCATCCTCACCTTTTCACAAAGACACCATCTTTACTCTAAAAAATGTCTTCCTTTTATGAAACTTAGGTAGCACAACTACTTTACGAAAATTGTACGCTTTTGGGAAATCAACTATCCAGAATTATTCATCTGGGAAAATTTATTCATGAACATATATCCTTTGGGTGACCAAATCACAAAATCGCAGTATTTTCATTCAGTTAGTTTCATTTGTAAATGAGTTTGGTAATAATAAGCATGGTCACGTTTTAGGGTAATTGCAATTCCACCGCTTATTATAGTTGAGGTTTTTAAATTTGAATACTGCCCCATATCAATATTCCTTAATGAATATGGACACTTCACTTCCATAGCAGCCACAAGACATCGTCGCATCAGGAGAACCATCAATTTATTAAATAATCTATACTTTCAACAAAGGAATATCCATTCGCTGTGAATGCCTCATCTGAAAAATTAATTGGAAACATTAATAAACAGTTCATAAATTACGAAAAATCAGTACCTACCTTGGCAACAACAACAGTATGTTCATCCATTTTTCTTGCTTCACAATCATGGGCAAATCCAGCTTCAAGATATTTATAGCCTGTTAAACTTTTGTAGGCCTTCATTGGCTTTCTTGTTTATGAGTCAACAGCAGATATGTAATAATGTCGAATGCCGTTAATGTTGTGAATAGATCTAGAGATATGTCCATTTCACAAGGAGTGAAAGTAAAAGGATCCATGCACTTTATCACTCTCCTTTTGTCTCTATAGATCGATGCAGTGTCTTTGTTTACTCGTTCTAATGATAATAAATAAATCACTTTTAGTTAAAACAGCCATAATAACATTTCAAATCACAACTAAACAAAACTATTAGCAGTAGAAGCTAGTGCCAAACACAAACACCATTCATGTGTGCCTACAGCCGGCCATTTTTAAAGAGCCGTGGTCACGTGTTCTGGATAGCCTAATTGGTATTTATCGTGTGATTTTTCTGTTCTTTTGATACTTTTCGCTCAGTTCGGTAGTTTTGCGACGTTTTTAGTTGTTGGGTTATTGTTATTTATTCGTTCTTGTGTTTTTCTGTCATTCGTAAAAGTTAGGGTAGTGTATAGCATTTTTTTGTGAGTCTCGACTTCGACATGATGACATGGTTCAATTTGAGGTTATGTCGATGACGCAGCATGCGTTTGTCAAAACGACATGTCAAGTCATCATGATCGGTAATGATTTGCCTGCCATCTATGTTAAAATTGAGTAAACTCTCTTGAAGCAATAAAAATGTCATGAATCAAGCAGGCCGTACATCAACAGTTTTGGATGACAATTTCACAGCTATAAGTAATTCCACCAGGAGTTATATGCATCTTGATTCATATTATATTCAAGACCATCGTTTATGATGGAAGAAATTCGCAAGTTGAATCGTTCTTGGACGGAAGGAGAATTCAGAATATTGGTTAGGTGTCTCTGAGATTTTTTCATTTCGAGAGGACCGTCTCTCTTGGAGATGATTCAATTTGCTCTTCAAAATGAAAAACCTCAACCTACTTTGGTCCTCTACCTAACCTAAAAAACAAGAGTAGTACAGTAAGAGAGTAGTGATTTTTCTCATTCGTTCACTACCAAAAGCTCAACTTCTTGGAATTTGGGAATCAGAACATACCGATACGAATTTTGGAATGCTACTAGTTTCTTTGTCATTTCTCCTGAGTTTCCTTCGCTGCACCCTGAATTATATTGGCCTACAGGCTGTAGAAGAACTCAAATTTCAAACTAGTACATTCTTTTAGGCCAAGAACCACTTACTTGATTGTTCTCTACAGCCATCCCTCTTACACCGTCAACAACGCGTTTAGAAGTAAGGAGCAAGTGCTGCCATCTGGCAGCATACTAACTCCAAAGCGCTATTTATAATTCACTCATTACAGTATGCTGTACGAAATTAACCCAAGCACCGTTAGAGGACGGTTTTGTTGAGTAAATTAGTAAAGTACAGAATAGCACTGCTGTTACATTAATTAAACTTGGTAGGAGTTGTGTACATCTAAGTTTCGGAGCAGCAACAATGAAACATTTATGATTTTCAAATTCATTATTCATTGTTCAAATGACAACTCAGGGCGAGGAAATTTTCACTGATGAGGAAACGGGCCACGTTCACGTAGGGTCTTATAATTAACGTTTAATTCGGCCTAAGTTGTAGAAGTCGGATTCTAATTTGGTGTGAGCATCTTGTTTTGGCACATGTCACGCCAAGAACAAGACGCCATTCAACGAATCATTACCGTTGTGTGTTTGATTAATACATACTTGAAACGCTTGAGTTGGTGTTCCTATTTCCTCTTCTAGTCTAGTCAACATGTACCATTTTTTTTTGAAAATTTTGTAGTCACCGAAAATTATGATCATAGTGTCATTCGATCAGTAATGTCGTGTAGAAAGTTTAAGGAAAGATCCCAAAAGGGGCCGAAATAAATTGCAAGACTTATAAACATTTAAGTGAACAAAAAAGTGGCGATTTGCTTTTCATTAATATCTCTAAAATAATGGAAAATTTTTGAAATGATAAAAAAGATCTGAAAATATCTGCAAATTTGCTGAAAAAAATTTTGACTCCTGAAACTGTACCTTCAATATTTACAATTTTTACAGAGCCCTTAAAATAGAGCCAAAAACGGGTAGTCTGGCTTCCTTATATTGAATAAGATTATCCCCAATTTGAACCTGTTATTTATAATTCAACCAGTCTATTTCAATGAAGTTATATTCATGCCTTCTTTATCAACAGTGATATATGCCTTTTTATGGTTGCTATTTCTTCTTGTCCTCAAAGAGGGCGTCTGATGAGGAATTTGTCAGTGTTAACGTATTGATGATTGATACAGATACAAACAAGAAAATTTTCAACTCATGACGGCAATGATTGTCCGACATGGAAGTTACTGTCACGTTGTTTTTGATTTTTCATTCGCCCAGTAGCATCACATATTGATATTAGCTACTTCACCGATTGAATTTCCCTAATTTGTTTCCCAGATTGGTTCAAACCCCGCTTATATAATTACGCAGTATTAATCACATCGCTTTCCATCCATACACATCCAGATGCCGTTGATATCAAAATGATTTCACTCCAACTGGCTTTTTGGGGATTCGTTATAAAAACCACCCCAGTTATTGGATATTGCTAAATGTTGCTTGAACTAATTGAGCATGGGAGCGTATTTTATGTATTTGTTGATGGTGTACTCACTCAAAAGTGGATTGTTCTCAATTGTTTTCTATAGTAAAAATGTAATGAATGGAAAAATGAGACACTTCGTTATTTAGTTCGTTTTGTAGAAGGACTGAAACAATGTTATTCAAAGCATTTTTTTTCGACTGCCATCTTCAGTGGATAGATCATTGAATAGTCCCAGAATATAAGAAATAGTCAGGCTGGTAGTAACTTCAAATATTGGAAATTTCACTGCTGAAAATCACTTTAATAAAAAATGTTCAAACAATATGAATTAATTGATTCGTTTCCTGGCATGTTTTCTTGGAATCTCTAATGAAAATGGGAAAATGTTTTTTTTTCCAATACAATAATATAATATATACAGAGTCCACCAAAATCTTGGAACCAAATGGAAAACTTTTTCATTAATAGTTTCTCAAAAAATTTCATTCCTCATGAAAGTTGTTTGCAATTGAATAATATTCCCAGTTATACAGTTCAGTCTACCAATTACTAATTTTGATAACTGCTCAATGAGTTGGCCCTCCCCCCTGGATAACTAGTAATGTTTGCAATTTTTTTTTTCAATGAAATTTTTAGATTCCCACTTTGCCGCACGCTACTGATAACGGCCGATATGCGCCGTATCAACTCTAATCAAAGCACCAACTTTTATGAAGAATAAAATTTTCTGAGAAACAATTAATAAAAAAGTTTTCCATATGGTTCCAAAATTTTGGCGGACACTGTATGAAAAATTTACAGTGAATACCTAAAAATAAAATTTACAAATAATTGTATTGCAACCGGTATTTGGTAAGACAGAAGAAGAAGGTAGACAAGAGGGAGAAAGATATATGTATATCACGAAAAATTACAAATGAAAGTTCCTATTTTTTTATACCAGAAGAAATGTGAAAGGTTTTTTGTTTTATTCCATCGGGAATTTCAGAATATAGTGTGGGACTGAGGTTAGCGAGATATCTCTGGTTTCTGGTGGTTGGTACTTTCGGAATTTTTCTAGTTCTCTTTTAAAATCAGGTGTTATGTGTGTAGAAGCATTGTTTATATAGAAGATAGTCAACCTTATGGGATTATAATTGGATCAAAATGGATGCGACATGTAGATGGCAATAGTGAGCTCGCATCCAAGTCATTTCGTAACTTCAGTGATCTGGCCTCCAAGTCATGTCGTTACTTGATTAAAACAATGGAAAAGCATTAAAATCAGTGTTTTTTGAAGAAACCTGCATTAAAATGACGTCAAATATTCATGTTTGTAACTAATCACGCTAGATGACACTCGCGTTTGTGTCCAATACCTTTTCCACAGCCATTGACTAACTATGTTATATTTAAACAATGGTAGAAGGTATTTGCAACGAAAACACTGGCAAAGACTAATATTGTTCAAGTAGCGTGGGAACAAGATAACATATGGACAGACTTTTTTTGTCACGAAAGTTTTGTCAATCTTTTTTATATTTTCACTTCTGAGAATAAAGCTACTGTTCCGCATTCGAATAAGCTTTGCTAAAGGTAATTTCTCACAATGTATATAGTTGATTTGGGTCATATTTGCTTCGTGTTTGTGATGAGTGGCTAGATTGAAGAAGCATAGTTGACGGCAAGAAAATAGTTCTGTTTCTTCAAAGAGTCTTTGCGACAGATATTTATTACAATAAATCACTTTCAATATCCACTCTTGTTTCTCATCTATAATGTTTTGTAGAAAGTTTTGCTGTCTTTTATTTCATCAAAGCCGTTTTCTGATAGAGCTCTTACTTTCCGAGAAAATCTCTAACACATTTTTTCTTAGTTGAAGTCAAACATTATTTGGTTTCCATCCTGATTTTTGAATCAACAATTTAATCGTCAATAGGTACTGAGTTTCAACAGTTCAATTTCCAGTATACTAAAAGACTAAAACTATCAGGCTGCGACACATCGAGCTATTATATATTGGAAGAAGCATCAGGGGATTATTTAACGACTAACAAATAAAGACAGAACCTTCTGCTCGATATTTTCTCTAGAGGTTAACACTCAATTTACTCCCGTATTTCAAGTTTGATGGAACATATCGAGAAAAATTTCTGCGCCTCACACCTGCGGTCTCCAAACATAGATAGTCTGGGCGCCAAAGGACATTTCCACCTGAAATTGATAAATCCGCAGAGAAAATTACAGAAATCAAAACTATTTTATGCGACTCACTCGTTTTGTCTCACTTCAATCACTGCGATGTGGTATATCACAATTATCTAGATAGCTATGACATAGGTTACAGAAACTACAAAATTCCTGCAGAAGCCTAATTTTTGGTATTAAAAGTAGATCAAGAATTTCTCACAAACTTATAATTTTGTTATGGCTCAATATGATCAACCGCTAATGTCTACAGATAGCTTGCGCTTTCTTTAAAGTGAACAACTGGATAAACAACAGGAATCTCAACTGTTTTGTCTTAACGACCACTTCCTTCAAAAAAACAGTAATAAAACACTCATTTGACAAATTTCAGAATATTCCGATAACTAATAGAGATAGATCAAAATCGATTGTATTCTTGAAATTAGCGTATCTAAATCCATCTGCGTGGCCATTTTTAAGGAAATTAATTTTCCATTTTTTCCATTAAAATTTGCAAGGGGGTTAGTATTCTTTTTTGTTTTGAATCAATCAAATATCCAAAGTCTCCCTAGAGCCTTCAAATTCAGTGTGGAGGGTTTTCAAGCAGTTTTTTATATCCATTCTTTATACCCTCAGTACAAATTTAAGGAATAAAAATACCACACCAAAATTAGGTATATTTCAAAAACTAATAGAGAAAGATCAAAATCGATTGTATTTTTGAATTCTGCTGCGGTCCACATCCTTGTCTGATATCGTTTTCAAAGGAATTAATTTCTAATTTCTAGCGCATCTTTTTTTGAAACCATCAAAAATCTGAAGTCTTCCTAGTGCCACCGAATTCAGTGTGTGGGGTTTTCAAACGATTTTCTATAGCGAAACACCATCAATTTCAATAAAAAAAAAATACACACAAAATTCGGAATAATTCAATAACTAGTAGAGATGAATCAAAATTGATTGTATTTTTGAATTCAGCCTGAGATGAGGACATAATGAGTTGAAGAAATGATGAAATAACCATGACGACATGGCGACTTTTACTTATTGTACATTTTAATAATATTTTTTGTCAAATGTACTTTTAGTTCTGAGAATTATTCATTTAATGTAATAATGTAATAATATGTAATAATGTAATAATAATTCAATTATTTGATCAGTTAAATCAAGTCACTAATTGGCACTTGAGTTTTTTTTTTTTCATCGGATATAAATTCATTTTCTTCATCTCAATTTTGATATTTTGTAATATGAGGCGAGCAAATAACATAAGATGAAATCACTCCACGCGACAATGACCGAACTAGCCAAATTTTCGTTCAAAATAAAAGTTTAGGAATATCGTTGGTCCTGATATTGATCCTTGTGGAACAAAAACTGCACGATTTTCTATATATGATTCCATCTAGCGATTGAATGTACTGCGTATACAAAAGATGATGCCCAAGTTTCTCCGCACCATTTTTTCTTCAGTGCTGGGTATTCTCCATTAGACTCCTCGACTATGTCAGAATGGTGAAGCGAAAAACTCATCTGAAAACGTGCGAGAACGTTCTTTGAATTGGATGTGCACTGTGTGGAAAAAGGAATCATCGCCTGATGAATTGTGTGAACTTTCGGAAAGACACTTTAGTGATTGAGTGTTTTATAGAAGTTTGTCACCGTTTTACAGTTTGTTAATTTTGAAGACGTTCTGAAATTTTTCATTCAACTAATGTACGGTCTGATTTTTGCACTTCCCCATGAAAATCCTACATTTTGAAGAGATGTTCGATCAGACAATTTCAAGAATTAATAGACAAAGTGAGGGCCAATTTATGGATCATTGTCATTATTATAATCCTAATCACATTCACTGTCTTAATCATAAAATGGAATTTGCATTTGCATTTGCATTGCATTGCATTTGTGCAATTTTTTTAGTCATAATCATGAGAATTTGACTTTCAAAGTTGGCAATTTTCAATTTTTATGTTTATGATTAGGACGTCATCCTCAACGCGGATGTGCATCGATATCTATTTGAAAAATGACAGAAATAATTATTTGTTTTGACTTGTAATTCTGTTATTTGTAATTGTTTATTGTGATTCGGAAAAAAGATGAGCCAGGAAGATGGTACTCTTATGAAATGATTGAAAAATGTCCCACCTTTGGGATAAAAAGACACCAATGACAGTGTTGTCACCTGTTAATTTTCAATTTTCACGCTTATAAATATAATTTTTTTTAAGACATTGCTGATGGGCGACAAAAAATATAAAATCGCGAAAAATTAATAATATCATGACACCTACTGAAAGAGAATTAAAATATTGTTCGAATGACTAAGAAAATAAATTGAAGTCGAAAAAGTAGAGAAGGGTGGAACGGGGGGAAGTTTCAGGAGTTGAAAGCGATATTTCGCGATTGACAACGAAAGTTGACCTCCTATCGAAAAAACTTGTATCGCAAATTTGTTCAAAATAAAAATATCCACAACTTTTGTTTCAAACATTTTTCCACATTGCCTCAAATCTTCCGGAAAAATCGAAAAATACAATTTTTCAGTTTTTAATTTTTTTCTCTCGTAAAAATCAATTTTTTTCCACGAAATTTGGTGGAACTACATGTTTCAAGTTACCTGTAATTTTTTTGTAGCGGAATGCAGATTTTTCCTTTTTTTCGACAAATTCCGAAAAAACGATAAAGTTCGTCTTTTCAAGCTCGCCAGCTGCCAGTTTTTTTCGTTGAAGCATCTTCTTTCATATTATGTAATGAAAGATAAGCACTATTGTGGAATTTTTTTCCAGAAAACGCGAAATAATGAAAAAACAGATTTTCAAAAATCAGTTTCTTAAATTTTTGTTCTATACTCATATTTATTTATTAATATTATTGATATTAATAGTTGAGAACTTTCGAGAATGAAAATTTTCATATAAATTACATGTTATCATTACATGTATTAATTACATGTAATCTCAAGAAAAAAGAGACAAAAAGTTGTTGATAATAAAAAGATCTACAACTTTTGTTTCGAAGTTTTATCCACATTACCTCAAATTTTCCGGAAAAAACGCAAAATCTAGTGGAAAGATGTCTTTTTATGTTCTGAATTAGATGTGTTTCTTTTCGAGCGAAATATTTATTTTTCTCGATCCTTTTTGAGGTACTCGGAAAGAGGGCGGCTCCTAGTTAGGAAAACGAATTTTAAACGCCTAAAATAAGAAATAGAGTAACGGGCAAGTACCAGGTGGAGAATGTTGTAGAGGTTCCAACTTTGACGAAAAAAAATATTCAAACACGAAAACACTCAAAATGGTGAAATCGGGATGAAGTTTAGGGGCTGAAAACGGTTTTATGCTATTTGTGGCGAAACGTGATTTCTCAGCGGAAAATTTTCATATGAAAAGTTGTGGATAATAAAAAAATCGAAAACTTTTGTTTTTAATACTTTTCGACATAACCTCAAACCTTTATATTCTTTGCAGGAGGTTCAATTTTGCTGCAAATAGTGAGAAACCATTTTTACCCCCAAAAATTCACCTCCTTTCGCCCTTCTATCATAATCAAATCCTTATTTATGTCCTTGTTTCTTCTTTGTAAAATGGAATAAATATTCTCGGAAGGTTTCCACTGTCAACTTCAATAATATCAATTAATAAATATGAGTATATAACAAAAATTAAAAAAATTGATTTTTGAAGATCTGTTTTTTAATTTTTTCTCGTTTTCTGGAAAAAAATTTCACAGTGGTGCTAGTCTTTTATAACATAATCTAAAAGTAGATGCTCCAACGGAAAAACTGGCGGCAGGCGAGATTCGAAAGAAGAACTTTATCGGTGAATCTTTTCAGTTGAAAATGAGGTCATTTTTTCGGAATTTTTCGAAAAAAAAAGGGAAAATCTGTTATTTAGTATTAAATGAAAATGCATTATTGAAGCGCGATGTGTTGCCTATCTATAAGGCGAAAATCCGATGTTTTAAATTTGGCTATGAGAAAGGGTTACACTAGCTTGGGTTGTCCATGTGTGCGAACGCTGATTTTATGCTCGCTAAGAAGTTTTGTGTATATTCGCTAGAGAAAAGGGCCCTTTCCAGTTTCTGCAGCTATAACGGAGTCGACGTGGGATTCACTTATGGTAAGTAGCCTTTTCTCAGATTTTTCCGAGCTTTTCCGAAGTTACTTATTGCCGTCTAATTTAAGCCAGCATTTTCGCACTCTGAGAAAAAACAAACTAATTTATTTTTTTTTAAATTGGAATTACATATTTTTATTATCTTAATTTGTCTTTAATATAAAACTTTCTACATCTATGGACATGATGAGTAGGTACTTAGATATTATTACGTGAAATGAGAAGTAATGTTGAATTTTGTTTCGAGAATAAATTAAATTGAATCTAGTGAGTTTTATGATTCGTCATTTTCATCACACAGTCCTTCCAGTGATTAACACATAATGAATGTTTCTGGCAATTCTTCATTTGTCCTTTCCTCTGGGTCGCTACAACAAAATTACAGCTTACTTAGAACGTAATAAGTTATATTTCCATCGAATTTTGTGGAAAAAAATTGATTTCTAAGCGAGAAAAATATTACTAACTGAAAAAGTGGATTTTTAGATTTTCCTGAGAAATTTGGGGTTATGTGTACAAATATACAAAACAGGTAATACAAATTATAAAACAGCAACAAAAATCAATGGGCGCTCCGGAGAGACTAGATTGATTCCAGTGGCGCGTTTGCTCTTTCAGCTGCTGAAAAACCCGGGAAATCCTTCTGAAGAATCTTAAAAGATCCAACACGATTAATTGAATTTATCTTTCAATTATGTAGATTTTCTTGGGAATTCACACTCTAGTTTTAGTAAAAGTCTGATGTACTTTCTCTCCTGTACTAAACAGTTCAATTCATACAAACGTTGCACTAAATGTATCTATTTTTCGATAACACTTTCCACAGTTTTTCATGAAATAAGCTGGAAATATCCACACTATTTCAAGCAGTCAAGGCGGTACATCAACTCAAGTTGAATTACTGAGGGTTTAGCTATTACTTTTTGATAACTAAAAGGTGTAAGTGATATTTTTATGAAGTCCGAAAAATACTGTTTTTTTTTGGACGAGTAGACCAAATTCTAGGACGAGCGTTAGTAAGTCGTGGAAGTCTGCGAGTCCAAAAATACTGTTTTCGGACGTGTTGTGTACACTATTTATTTTGGCAACCATGTGGAATAACAAATCAATGAGACGCCTAAAATGGATTGCCAATCAAAAGGTGGTCATGACTATATACAGTGAGTTTCAAAAATTTGCACCATATGGAAACTTTTAATATCGATTTGTCAGAAAATTTTATTTATCATAAAAATTGGTGCATTACGGAATACTTGTATTCGAGTTATCAAAATTCTAAATTTCTAAAAGGTGTACAGGGGGGATCAAAAAATAGAATTTTGGTCAAGAGTAAACTACCCTGGCTGCGATTCCAAACTTGAAAATTTCGAACACTTTAGTTCTAATTTGTATTACATATTGAAATTCGAACAGAAGATAGGTACCAACAGAAACATTCTCATTCTTATTTATATCAAAATTCGAGCACTTCCCGGCCTAGTCCGGGAAGTACGTACTTCCAGGACTAGGCCAAGAAGTGCTACTTTACCAAAGAAAGAGTGTCCGGGAAGTGAACACTTCCCGGATGGTTGCCGAAAAATTAAATTTTATTATGGCTGTGACATAAGCCGAGAGTGTATCAAGGGAGAGAAGTTACCATGACAACTAACAACAGAACGGCGTCTATTTCAGAAAGTGACAATAACATTATTCAATTTCACCAACTGTCAATCGAAAAGTCTCAAATACCAACAAGAGACACAGAACAAAAAATAAGTGATAGAACGGCATAAGAGATTATCAATAAATTGTATATAAAAGTAAATAATTAGGTGACAAGTGGAATATTTCAGTTCAGGAGAAATCTGAACACTTGCAGCACCACATCATCTGAAGATCTCGATCTGTCCTCTATCTCATAAAATAAAATATAAGATAAAGGACTTCTGCGGCTTTCTCCTGCATTTATCTCCCAAATCATATGATATGATATGATATGATTTCATTGTTATTATCTTTAAGGGAAATACATTATTATGATCATTATATTATATTACTGAACTGGATAAACTGGAACGAAACTCAATCTATCGAACCAAGGTTCCTCTTGAATTTGTCAAGAGGGAACTCAGCTTGAAGTATAATTCCAAATGAAACTCAATCAGTCAACTTTCCTGACCATTTATTCGACATCTGACATATTGATCCCAAAAAAAATTCGGTATCATTCGACACTGAAGCGATCATCCCGTCATTTCCCGGTAGAATTGGACACGATATATGCTACGTGCTCAGAATATCCCGCAAGAGGATGAAAGTAATATCAGGAGCAAAGACCGCCACAATCAGCTTCGATATTAGGCATGTCAGTTCGATCTAAAATTCGATAGATCGACTCGTAAACAGAATTACATCGTGGATCGCTTCCTACTTGAAATGGATCTCTGTTTCGTGGAGAGAATAGAGGAGGAATAGTTCAAGAAAATACGTTGATATCGATGACTATTGTGAATGCTGAATGGGGGTATACAGTGTGTCTCACTTTTCATGGAAGCACCCCCGTAACTTACGTAATTATCAAGACAGAATGATGGAACTTCCAGGACTGAAGGAAATTATGAAAATGCACCTACCAGTTCAATGGTGATGGCCTAAGTGATATACACTGCCCGCCATTCGCGATGGAACAACCCATTTTTAAGGTAAATCATGTGGGGGGGGCAAAATAGAAGCAAAATTCCATCAGATTCGTAATCAGGACCCCCCAACTTATTACAGATACTTCTTTTTCCTAAAAAAAATTCAGTCCTGAAAAATCCGAATTTGTCTCACTTTTCATGGAAGCACTCCCGTAACTTCCGTAATTATCAAGGTGGAACGATGAAATTCTTAGGAAATTATGGAAATGCACCTACCGGTTGAATGATAATGGCCTAAGTGATATACACTGCCCGCCAGTCGCCCGTAAAAATGGGTTGTTCCATCGTGACTGGTGGGCAGTGTATATCGCTTAGGCCATCACCATTAAAGCGGTGGGTGCATTTCCATAATTTCTTTCAGTTCTGAGAGTTTCATCATTCTACCTTGATAATTACGGAAGTTACGGGGGTGCTTCCATGAGAAATGAGACAAATTCGGATTTTTCAGGACTGAATTTTTTCCAGGAAAAAGTAGTATCGGTATTGAGGAGGAGGTCCTGATCACGAATCTGAGGGAATTTCACTACTATTTTGCCACCTAATAATATGATTTTCCGTAAAAATGGGTTGTTCCATCGTGATTAGCGGGCAGTGTATATCACTTAGGCCATCATCATTGAATCGATAGGTACATTTTCATGATTTCCTTCAGTCCTGAGAGTTCCATCATTCTACCTTGATAATTCCGATAATATCCGATAACCATATGAATTTTCTCCGCGTGATGTATTTTTACCTTGATATTACATTCTTCAGTGCTGATGCATTGTTTGAGATAAAAAACAATTAACACCATGAGACCTACTGAAAGAGGGGCAAAATATTGCTCCAATGAGGAGAAAAATAATTTGGAGTCGACAAAATGGAGAAGGGTGGAACGGAGTGAACTTTTAGGAGTTGAAAGTGGTGTGTCACGGTTTTTCACGAATTGCAACGAGAGTTGACCAATTATCAAATAATGAAGTGAGCAAATTTGTTGATAATAAAAAGATCTACAACTTTTGTGGCAAATATTTCTTCACATAACCTTAAATTTCCCGGGAAAATAGGAAAACCCGATTTTTCAGTTTTAAATTTTTTTCTAGCTCAAAATTTTTTTTTTCACGAAATTCGTTTGAAATATAACTCATAGTGTTTCAAGTAGGTTGGAATTTTTTTGTGCAAAATACACATTTTTCCTTTTTTTTCAAATTCCGAAAAAACGACCTTATTTTCAACTGAAAAGTTTCACCAGCAAAATTCGTTTTTTCAAGCTCGCCAGCTGCCATTTTCGCCGTTGAAGCATCTACTTTTAGATTATGTAATGGAAGAGTAGCAGTACTATGGAAAAAATATCCAGAAAACGCGAAAACATTAAAAAACTATTTTTTTAAAATAATTTTTTTTTAAATTTTGTTCTTAACTCATATTCATTTATTAAAATTATTGAATTCAACAGTTGAAACCTTTCAAAAATAACAATTTCATATTATCTCGATAGTAAGAATAAACAAGGTCATAAATGAGGTCTTAATCATTATACAGGGGCGAAATGGTGAACTTTTGGGGGTAAAAATGGTTTTTAACGATTTGCAGCAAAAATTAACATCTTCCAAAAAACGTTAGGAGAAAAAGTTGGTGGCAATAAAAAGTTCTACACCTTTTGTATCATACATTTTTCCGCATAACCCCAAATTTGATTATAGTTAATTTAGGACGTAGTTTCTGGTTTTCAATTATATTGTTCATTCTTCATTCCAACTAAATTAAAACAGTTTTTCCAAGTTTCCCAGAAAATGTGGACAAATGATGAATACAAAAATTGTAGATCTATTTATTGTCAACTTACTCCTTCAACTTTTTTTGTTAATTTCCTCTGAAAATCGGAAGAAACCATTTTACCCCCAAAAGTTCAATTTCTTTTTGCATTTTATCATAATCAAATCAATATTTATGTTCCTGTTTATTCTCAGTACCTATTGAGGTAACATGGAATTAATATTCTCGAAATGTTTCAACTGTTGATTTTAATAATTTAGAATATAGAACAAAAATAAAAAAAAAATTATCTTTGAAAATCTGTTTTTCATCGTAGTGCTTCTTTCATCACACAATCTAAAAGCTTTAACGGAAAATATTGTTACTGGCGAGCTTGAATAGAAGAAATTTATTGGTGAAACTTTTGAAATTCGTCGAAAAAAAAAGAGAAAAATCTGTATTTCGCTACAAAAAAAAGTACAGCTGTTTTGGAACATGATAACTTTTGTTTCTACCAAATTTTGTGGAAAAAATTATTTTCGCTAGAAAAAAAATTAAAAACTGAAAAATTGGTTTTTATTTATGTATTTGTATTAGGCACCTTGACAATGAGAGATGTATTTACGTCTTCAAAAACATCGAGTGAGACTTTTGTCAATTTATGTAAACTAATGCAACCGCAATTCCAAGACAACAGCAACCTACAAAATTTGAAAAGTTTTAGTTAAAATTGCAAATTAATAGCTACTGTTATCTCACTTCAATCATTAATTATTCGTTATTTTCTGCTGCTAACAAAAAAAGTTTCAATTTGATATCTCGGATTTTTTTGGATTTTTTTGCCTGATATTCTTGCGAATTCCTTTTCAAAAACTGCAATAATTTGGGGTACTTGCTAATATCAGTGATCTCATACAATAGTAAACAGGATCGTATCATGAAGTACTGCACCCATAAAGTAGACGATTTGTAATTTTTCAGAAACTTCTTTGAAGTCGACCATTTTCTATATAACTATACGCTTTCTTTTCGTAACACCATTACAAGCTGCATCATACAGATTTCTGGATTCCACTGGAAGCTAGTGAAGAATCACTGCAGAAACAGTATCAACAATTTCTTAATTTAATTGTTCCATCACCGTTAACAATCTTCACAGCTGTTTTCACAAATATCAGTTTGTTATTTGATGTAACCATGGGGTGTTAACAAGATGCATGTTGTCAAGATACAAATTCCACAAACTAGTACTACTTATGACAAAACACTTTGACCAAAGGACACCGCGCATCAAATTAATGGCAAGATGGCTTTCAGCCAATTTTGATAATTTCTTGGGATATTGTAGTACAAGTCACTAGAAGTTACACATGCAAGTATGAATTAGTTTCTACGTCCAGTTTCGGAGATACGAATTTTTGAAAATCATAAAAATTGCTGTTTTACCAAAACATAGCAAGGTGCACTCATCTAAAAGTATTACTTTTTAGATGATTAGTAACAAAATAGTAGCATTGCTCGTTTGAAGAAAGTCGAATGTCATGTCAGTTAGTCGGTCGTTACGATAGAAGAAGCCACCTATTATACAGGGTGAGTCAAAAATAGCGACAATTTAGGATATTTTCCCAATCTTCATCAACGGTCCCTATGGTGAGACTGAGCATTTTTCATTAGGAAAATACCTATTAGGATTCTTTTCTTACGACAAGAAGATTTTCTCCAAAAGTTTAGACTTTCTTAAAACACAGTAATTTTTTTTCAAATGTTTGTTTTTTATACTACATGTTTTCAACAATAGCCACACAAAATAGCCTTTTTAAGTCAATAACTTTGGAGCCAAAAGTATTTGAGAAAGGCTTATAGTAATCTCAATTTGATCAGCTTTGAATAGTTACGATCACATTTTATACGGGGGCTGTTTACAAATATTAGTTGAAATCGGTTTTGTACGTAATATATATGTTTGGTAATTATTTTTGAATGGATCTCCCAATTTGAATCATATTCTTCAGTTATATTTCCGAGTAAATTACCCTACACTCAGGTGATTCTCATTCATTTCCTATCTCTGGTTTTTGAACTATAAATTAAAATTGAAATTCTATAGAAGATATTATCCAATCTTATTTCTTGATGAAAATTATAGTTCAAAAACTAGACATAGGAAATGAATGAAACTTACCCGAGTAATTTACTTGGAAGTATAACTGAAAAACTTGATTCAAATTGGGAGATCCATTCAAAAATAATTAACAAACATACAGTGACCGCCAAAAAGTAAGTACCATATGGGAAAAAAATTTATTATTGGAGTATTGGAAAAAATATTCTGGGGAAAAGTTTGTGCATGTCCGATAACCTAAAAATCGATTTTGACACATGTCACGTGATCGTTAGAATGGCGGCAAAATGAAAAAAATTGTAATGCAAAGGCAAAAAAGGGGTAAGATGGCAAGATATCAAAAAAAGTTATTTGAAAAAGTCACTTAGAATTCAATTTTATACACATAAACGAAGCTTCAAGAGATAATTCAAAAAAATTTAAAATAGCAATTTTTTAAAAATATTTTCCCATCTATTTAAAAATATTTTTTTTCTTATGAATAGCTGGACTATACTGAAACATTTGCATTTTAATGATAATGACAAAACTTTCTCATTTTCTCCACACCAGAGGGCACTAAATTGAAAAAATGGGAATTTGTCAGAACCCTTGCTGTTACATCGGTTCGTATCTAACAGTTATATCCAAATTCCACGACCATTGTGATGACATGGCACTCCAAAAACATGGTAATTTCCAGATTAAAATCAAGTTCCGATGATAATCGTGCATAAGCGTTTCACTTCGCACATAAACTTGAAAATAGTGCGTCAAGATTCTTAAAGTTTATGTGCAAAGTAAAACGCTCATACAGCATTATTATTGAAACTTGATTAAAATCAGGAAACATAGTGTTTTTAGATTGCCATATCAACACAATAGTCTTGGAATTCTGATAAAACTGTTAGATAAGAACCAATGTAACAGCGAGGATTCTGGCAAAAACCAATTTTTTTAATTTAGTGCCCTCTGGTGTGGAGAAAATGAGAAAGTTTTGTCATTATCATTAAAATGCAAATATTTTAGTATAGTCAAGCTATTCATAAGAAAAAATAATAATATTTTTAAATAGATGGGAAAATATTTTTAAAAAATAGCTATTTTCAATTTTTCTGAATTATTTCTTGAAACTTCGTTTATGTGTATAAAATTGAATTCTAAGTGACTTTTTCAAATAACTTTTTTTGATATCTTGCCATCTTACCCCTTTTTTGCCTTTGCATTGCAATTTTTTTCATTTTGCCGCCATTCTAGCGATCACGTGACATGTGTCAAAATCGATTTTTAGGTTATCGGACATGCACAAACTTTTCCCCAGAATATTTTTTCCAATACTCCAATAATAAAAATTTTTCCCATATGGTACATACTTTTTGGCGGTCACTATATATATTACGTACAAAACCGATTTCAACTAATATTTGTAAACAGCCCCCGTATAAAATGTGATAGGAACTTTTTGAAGCTGATCATATTGAGCAATTACTATAAGCCTCTCTCAATTACTTTTGGCTCCAAAGCGTATTTATTGACTCAAAAAGGCTATTTTGTGTGGCTATTGTTAAAAATGTGTTATAAAAAAACAAACATTTGAAAAAAAAAAATACTGTGTTGTAAAAAAGTCTAAACTATTAGAGAAAATCTTCTTGTCGTGAGAAAAGAATCCCAATAGGTATTTCCCTAATGAAAAATGCTCGGTTTCACCATAGGGACCGTTGATAAAGATTGGGAAAATATCCTAAATTGCCTTGCTAAGTTTTGGTAAAAAAGCAATTTTTATGATTTTCAAAAATTCGTATCTCATAAACTGGACATAGAAACTAATTTAAACTTGCATGTGTAACTTCTAGTGACTTGTACTACAATATACCAAAAAAATATCAAAATTGGCTGAAAGCCATTTTCCCATGTATTTGGTGCGGGGTCCTTTTTATTCTTTCTTAATTTTTGTGTTTTTGCCAGCGCAAATAGTTGATAATGTTACAAGGCCAGTGTGTAGCAAATAACGGGTGAGGTTGAATATTGTAATTAGAGGCGCAGCCGAGGATTATAACAACCGAATCCATTATTTGCGTATCGGCCCTGTGTCGTTCAAGAATTTTTGTAATCCCGCTGAGTGGTTACATTTTCGTTTAGAGGAAAGAACAAACCACGTACCTCATAATTCTACAGAGAAATCCCAACATGATGTCATGGAACAGCTCAACAATATCACAACAATATACAGGGTAACGAACATTCGTTACCGACCGATGATGAACCCTTTACTCCCATAAACACCTAACTATGTAGGCTTATTATGGCAAGAACCTGTCAGAAAACAACTACTCCCCTGGCTAAGACCACGCGTCCTGCGCATTTATTATGAAACTCCCTGTATAAACAATGTCAGTTTTTTGTGTACGCGAGTTCGCTTTAACAACGACCATGGATGAAATTGAAGAAATTGAGGGAACAAAATCAGATTTCATTAGAAATAGTGGGAGAATCATGTGCAGCGAGTGTTGATTCACTGCCGAAAATAACTCAAGAACGATATCAAAGAGTATATGAAAATTTTTAAAAGTGGCGAAAGGAAAGGAAAAATCAGAGGTTTAATCTCCTAACTCGCTGTGGACCAAGATTTCAATGTTGAAACTTGCTTTGAGAGTTTATGACAACATTGACATTACAAGGTTAGTTATTTTAAACCGTACACCATATTAGAGTATTACCTACAGAAATGGTATTTTCAGATTTGGATAATTATTTTTGTTCTTGAGACGAAAATCTGATGGATAGACACCAAAGTAAGCAAAAATTTTGTCTGAAGAAGAAGTAAGTTTTTGTTAGAGGCTGATGTTCATATACGGTTGCTTGAAATGTTGGTATTCATGTATGGCATTTTCGGCGCCTGTAGACGTGAAGAACTTGTTAACCTGACTGTGGATGATTTTGAGGTATATTGAGGTATACTAAAAACAAAAACAAAAGGGTATTTGGCATTCCCAAAGAAGGACTTTCTTCTGATGCCTATGGTTTATACGAAAATTAGGTAGATTTGCTGCCTTCAAATTTGGAAAATCGGTGATTCTTCATTGGTTATAGGAATGGTAAATGTGTAAAACAAGTTGTGGCCATTCATACTATTGGAGCTGTTCCAGAGAAAATTGCAGCATTCTTAAAATTGGAAAATCCTCAGCTCTGTACAGGGCACTCGTTTCGCAGTTCCTCGGCTGCTATTCTTGTAGAAAATGGTGGCGATCTACAATCGGTAAAAGAACTTAGAGGTTGGAACTCCTCTGCGGTGGCGGCATCGTATATTGAAAATTCAGTTTCAAAGAGAAAGAAGATGAGACAAATATTTCATAGTAATGTGGCCACATCGACAACAATTTCAAATACTGGTACTACAGATGGAGAATCTCTCATCGATGGAATAGAAATTTCAGTTGATAGCAATTGTCAACTTACTTTTCAAATTTATAAATAGTCAGTATTATTATAATTAATGTTATTGTGAGCATAATAAAGTTTTGAAAAAAATATTTGAACAAGTGATTTCATAAATTTTAACGGATGGAGGCTGTTAACATTAACTTTTCAATTGCCATCTGAATACTGGTGAATCAAAATAATACGAAACACGAAAAAATAGTATTTACACCTCAGGACAGATTGTCATTTTTCCATAGGTGCTTCGTATCTTTCGGGTTTCGCCCTCGAGCTAAACATATATTGCATTTTTATCTTTTTATATAAACTGTACTGTTTTATAACTACAAAAATAAATCGCCATTGAAAGGTTAGATAGGTGAATTTCACTAAATCAGGTCGATGGGTGTTAGCCCCGTATATCAACAATGCATTACCCAAAGCTCATATCGCAGAAAGTTGTCATGTTCCGAATCGGTCTGGCTTAGAACAAAAGTGTAACAACCGTGGACAGTATCGACTAACGGATTGGCAAATTGACGCTAACATCTGCCGCTAGGGATGTTGCTCGTCACAGCGTCATGTTTGAATAAATTTTCAATCACCGCGTCTCCCTCTGGGACAAAGTGAAAATGCATTTAACTGTGTCAATAATTGAACATGTGTTGATGTGAACGATGAAATTTGGAATTTCGGAAAATCCGTTTCGGGGGCATCTCCTGTCAGGGTGAATATACGAGTGTTTGAAATCGTCACTAAATATGTCACTTGCGATCACCCATTGAATTAGATTTTGAAATTTGTTTCTGAACATAAAGAAAAATTAACATTTTATTTTTTATTTTGCAGAGATGGATTATTTCTTACTTAAAATCTTACTAAAATCGACCAAGTATACAGATTCGGATTTGATGTATCTATACATAGAAAAATAATAAGAACAACAGAGAACGCATTAGGGAAAATAGAGAGAGCCATATTCTCTCACTCCCACCGGCTGGTTTGATGAAAATTTTTACATATCATTATTTCTGTGGTTATAAATAGTTCAGGTGAAACTATCGTTAGTTATTTGTTATGAATTGTTGGATGATTTTCATTTCTCGGTGTGAAATTTTCTTACCGAATCCCCCTCGTGCTTGAATTAATTGCCGTAAATTTCCGGCAATAATTCAAACACTTGGGAGATTACATGTGAAAATTGCTATTATCTCGGAATTCTGGCTATTTAGGTATAGGAACATGATATATCAATTCGAAGGAAATTTAGTCATCTTTCAGGATATTTCATAATATACAGGATGTTCCATTTAAAAAAACGCACTTTCAACTCTTTTCGTATCTAGCAGTAAGATCATGAATTTTGAAAGACCCTGTATAACGCAGAACAAACTTTTCTATACTGAATCAATGTACATGATCCTGATGAACTGAACACAAAATTACAACTTCCTAAGAATTCAAATACCGCAGAAATAAACATTCAATTCGAGCTATGTTTTGGATAAAAAATAACCAATATCTCAAAAACCGTTAGAGATAGGTATAGGGGAGTACGGGGCAGAAATAATCAGAAAGAAATGACAAGTTCAAAAATGCGGTAACATACAGGGTGACCCATTTGAAATAACAAAGATGCTGATACTTTATGGTATAAGCGGCAACGTTGCACATCTGAAAATATTTTAGATCGATTAACCAAGAGCAACTACTTCAGAAACCAAATTTTCAGAATGATCCTATGTCCCGTTCTTCGTAAACGTCTAAGGTACCATCGACCGTGACTCACCCTGTATATTGTATAAATATATATTATAAATATGGTTTGGACGAAATTATCACATTTCGTCGGAACTGGGTAAATTCTCTAATTGTCAAACCAAACAAAAATAATATGAAGAACTATCTATGGAATGAGAAGAATTACTTTGACAGTTGGATATACTTAACTTGGTTTTATAATAAACAAACATCTTTTATTGATTTTATAAAAAAATCAATTATGCAGCCTTGGTGGAGTATTCAGCAGGGTTCTTTGAGCTGTAAAATAAAATATTAATCACAAAAACACGTAAGTCGTATTCAGGAACTCATAACTCAGTTAGTGTTTGATATTGCAGTGCTATACAGTAAAAATTAAGAAAATGAACGTTTGTAGAAATGCAACCGTTTTAATGTAGGAGATCTAAGTTGGAATTTTAGAATCTAATATATAATAATAAAAAATAGTTGTCCGATGACCATGCTGGGAATCGAACCAACGGCCCTCTGCTTGATGGACGCTCTGCCAGCGGACCACCACGGCCTACGAATTCCGAGCTATGAGTCGGAATTCCGAAGTCTAATTCGGAAAAAGATATGAATTGTTTTTTTTTTGTCTTCTATGCTATCGTACTATTGTGACGAAGAAATGAGATGACTCTTAGCCCGTTGATGAACTACCAAATAAATAATTCTAACCCACCAAATCTCCATTCTGTGCGAATGCCGCCTGAAATAATCAACCGACATTCGATCGACGAACAAAAAACCGACGATGTAAATCACCCACATGCAGTCCCAGCCGAATTCCCATTTGGCAGCGAGTGGAGTGTTTCAGCTTTCCCGAAGAGTAGGAAATCGAAAAACCCTATTTGCGAAATCCCCAAATATATAGATACCTATCATTTCTTGCGAGCAGAAGAGATGAGCTCCTTCCACCGTTCATCTGAATAGACGACTTCCGGCCGCTGTGGAGCCGTTCGGTCGGGAAAACTTTATTTACCGCATCCAGTCTCGTCGCTTTATTTTCCGGCTTTTCTTCTCGTCTTCAGTATCGTGCTAAATGGGTCTATATTTGGAAAGGAGTCCGAAATAACAACTAGATTTATTTATGGGGGGCGGGGGAGCCCCAGATACCGGTAACCCTCAGTGGAATCTCATGATGAAATTGGTGAAAAGTGAGCAGAAGACTGATAAATTAAAAATGGTCCTGAAGTATGAGATGCATATCTGACAGATTACATTCACCACACTGGATATTACCGCGCCTTGCACTGACTTTCATCAAACTATCCCAGGTGGTAACCGGACGGAACAGAACATGAAAGAACAGAACAAGAAATAACAGAACATGAAAAAACAGAACATGAAAAAACAGAACAGTGAATAAACAGAACCTTGATAAAACAGAACTCTGTTAAATAAGAACAACGGGAAAAAATAAAAGAATGTGATACAAAACAAATAATTTTAATGAAAAGAATATTATAGGTATATACACCAATATTAGGAAAAATTACTGCAAGTTTGCCATTCGCCGCAAATACATCAATTTATCGGCATAATTTGCATATTCTTCTACAACTGCTGCCACTTGATTGCTGAGGTTCACATACTTTTTCTTCCGTATTTGTGGACGACCAGTAATTGCATTGGATAGTACCAACCGTTGGCAAGCAATGTCTCGCCTTAATCCATCCAGCAAATTCCATATGCTAGGATGGCTGCAGTGGAAGATGAAGTTCAAAGCGTTGTGGAAACCTTCACAACAATTTGTTGTTTTTGGGCTTCCCTCAGCTACGGTTTCGAAATGGTTCCACAACGCGATTGGAAATTGCGGTGATCGCCCAGCAACGCCCTCTATATATGTGTCAACACGTCGTTGTGGCCATCATCATCGAGAAAAGTTGCAGCTAGGTCATCGACTATAGATCGCACGTCCTGTGCTGGTACAAACGACAGAGCAGCCAGAGACTTCAGTTTCAATTTGACGTCAATGTCAGACTCATAACCATTTTTTAAGCCAGCACTGTTGATTCTCCGCAATAAACTCTGAGATAGATGGAAGTAGCAGCCATTAATTTCCGCTTCCGGGAAGGCAGTGCGAGCAGCAGAAATGCATGCTTTCTCGAAGTCAACTAAAATCTTCTGAGGTGCGATGCAGGGCACTAAATCCTTTAAGATTGTGAACATACGATGGTATGTATCGTAGTTCTTTTTTTGCAGCAGAAAGTAAATGCAAGGTGGATAGCTGTTGCCAATCATAGCATGCCACGTATATAGTTGGTAAAACATGTTGGGGGCTTTACATTTCTTGGAGTTGCGCCAACTGCCTTCATGTCTTGCTTCTTAATGTTAGCCTGCGCTACTTGCGGTTTAGAATCATGGCAATGTTGTGGAACCTCACCAATCATGTTGTCTTCTTGAGATCTTAAGAAAGCCTTACACTTGGTCGAAAAGTAGATTCTGCACCTCCACATGATGACTCCACTTTTGTTCTCTCTGTACTTGGTATACTCATACCCTTGGTACAAAAGAACCCTATTTCCTTTCTGCGTGACTGAATATTCCATTGCAACTTATGGATCAAATACGGATAACGCACTGATTTAAAAAAATAAAATTTTAAACAATTTTAAGTAGAACAGTTCAAATGAAATTCAAAAAGTCGACTGAATAATAAAAATTCACTTGTCAAATTTATATCTAAACTGAACTAACCTGAATAGGCTAATTAGCATAAATAAAAATTATTGTCAGGTATTCACATTGTGTTATAGGTAATTATCTATCTATTAACTACCTATCAACTATATATCAATGGTTTATTTAAGGCGACGAGGGTATAAAACCCAACTAACCTGAATAGGATAATTAGCATAAATAAAAATTATTGGTACCCACATTGTGTTATAGGTGAGGAGGGTAATCAAATCTGAATTATTCGTGTATATACCTATAATATCGTTTTCATTAAAATTATTTGTTCTGTATTACATTCTTTTATTTTTTCCCGTTGTTCTTATTTAACAGAGTTCTGTTTTATCAAGGTTCTTTTATTTCAGTGTTCTCTTTTTTCTCGGTTCTGTTATGTCATGGTTCTGTTTTACCATTGTTCTGTTTATTCACTGTTCTGTTTTTTCATGTTCTGTTTTTTCATGTTCTGTTCTTTCATGTTCTGTTCTTTCATGGAACCATCCCAGGTAGCACCTTATATTGGCTGCATCTTGGTTTCATATTGCGTATGAGAAAATATTATTGATCAAATACTGGAAAATTGGAAAGACAATATTATATTAATAATATTGGATCGATATCAATAGAATAATTTTCAACAATAACGATGGGACAACGTTGTCTCCATGTTGTTTCCAACATCTAGAATAATTATAGCAATACCAATATTCTACTCATATCGATTCTAGGGATATAAAACTATATAGTACGAGGATGTATAGATATCTAGTTAGCCTAGACCAGTTCCCTGCATAAACAAAATATTGCGTTACCATAGCAACGAACAATAACTTATTGGAAGTGTCAGTGTAAAGTCTGACGTCAAAAAAGTAAACCAGAATTACGCAATAAATTAAAGGAAAAAATATGTCCACCAAAATTGTGAAAATAAAAAAAAATTGGAGTTTTGAGCCATCATCAAGTACCTGTATTTAAAACGATTAAGTGGTAAGCAGATTTACGAAGATATGCTTAATACCCTTGGTGATCAATGACTTTCGTATGCGACCGTGAACAATTGGACTGCAAGCTTCAAAAGAGGTAAATTTTCCATTGAAGATGATGACCTATCGGGAAGGCCAGATTCTATGTGAGTCCCCGAAAATATCGATGCAGTTCATGACATGATTTTAACAGACCGTCGAATTAGGCTAAAAAGGATATCTAAAGCTCTGAATATTTCATACGAACGCGTTCATCATATAGTTCACGTCAATTTGGACATGACAAAATTTGCTGCAACATGTATCCCCAAATGTTTGAATGTTGACCAAAAGCGTGCAAGGGTAGTAACATCGCGTTCGATCTGTTCTCGATTTGAAAATGATGTAGACTTCTTAAACCGAATTGTTACTATGGATGAGACTTGGGTACATTTTTACGATCCAGAAACAAAGCAACAATCGATGGAATTGCGTAACTCCGGTTCTACAAGTCCTAAGAAGTTTCATGTCCAAAAATCTGCTGGAAAAGTTCTTGCTTCAGTTTTTTGGGATTGCCAAGGAGTAATCATGATTGATTTTTTGGATAAGGGTAGAACAATAACTGAAAATTTCTATTCGACATTACTGACCACTCTACGGGAAAAAATTAAAGAGAAAAGACGCGGAAAGCTATCCAAAGGTGTTTTGTTCTTGCAGGACAACGCCCCTGCACACAAATGTCATGTTGCCATGCAAAAAATTCGTGATTTAGGGTTTGAATTACTAGAACACCACCCTTATTCAACAGATTTGGCTCCGTCCGACTATCAGCTCTTTCTTCAACTGAAAAAAAGTTTAAAAGGTCGTAAATTTTCTTCCAACGAGGAGGTAATTAAAGCTGTGGAGGTCTGTTTTGCAGAGCAAGAAAAAACATTTTTTATGAAAGGTCTAGAGACGTTGCAGGTTCGCTGTAATAAATGTTTCAAATTAAGAGGAGAATATGTTGAGTAATAAAATATTTTGACATTGAAATTTTGTTTGATTCTATAGTAGGCTAAGAAATTTTCAATATATCCTCATGTATCTAAGTTTGATAGTACATTCATTGGTTGTTAGTTATTTCACTAATATTGTTATTTCTGATCGGGTTTTATAGAAGTTAGTTACCAATGTAGTGGTTTTTGGATTCGAAGATAATTATTTTTCTGTCGAAATTCAGGTATTCATGATAGCAGACGAGTATTGTGATTCAAGGTTAATTTCTTTATGAGAATGTATATAATGAATTCTACATGAAATTTCAGGAATTCGAAATGGCAGCTTTAAGAAGGCTATGGGTTATTTTGTGATTTGTGGTCGTATCTTAGGTGTTTTTGAAAATGAATCCATCAATTTGAATTGTTTCCAAAATAAGATCAAGGTGTTAAAAAAATCAGATAATATGGAATCATGAATGAAAAATTATAAAAGAATCAGATTTTGTCTTTCAAGTTAGGGTCCTTTCAATTTAACAATATTAATTTTCTGCGTTAGGTAATTAAAAATGACGGGAAGATTTTGTGATTTTTAGTTTGATCCTCAAATAAATTCGATCTATGGCCTTTCGAGGATAACTGTAGGTTTTTTTCTCAAAATCAATTCATACTGGCAGATATATTTTTATAATTGAATGAAACACTGTTAAAAATAATGATCAATAAAATCCTATTTCAATTTTCTTGAAAACTTCTGATCGATATGAGTGAAGTTTGAAATAGTCCTGACGAAGTGGAGAGTGTATTTCTGATATATAAATATATGTATATATATATATATATATATATATATATATATATATATATATATATATATATATATATATATATATATATATATACAATAGAAAGGGTAATGGTTGCTGACTAGTTAAGAATAAAACCAGTTAATATTGGGGATTGCAGCAAAGTCAAAGGTGTACTCTTTTAGAGTTTATTCCAAGCTTTCGTAAATTTTATTTACATCTTCAGGGAACTACAAAGAATTATTATGTCAATTTTACATGTTGATGTTATTAAATTGAACTTACAACTATAGTTATATATAGATAGAAGAAAATTCAAGACAAGACTTTATTGAAATGCACTGGAAACAAGTATTTTCTTTAAATCATTGATAAAACATGTCACCTTGACATACTGAGTTCTGAAAACTAATCTCCTTTCCCAAAAACTCATATCTATAATCTAAATGAAATACTTTGTTTACATTAACAAAGTTATTGTAACAACTTTGTTAACCAATATTTTTTCATGAAATTTTCATGGTTTTCATTCATACCTACTACGAATCCAGTGGTGTAGTCAAACTTGGAAACAAAAATTGCCTTATAAATTTTTGCCGATTTTGACCAAAAAAAAAAATACATACAGTGCCTTGGAAATGAAACTAAAGTGATGAACATTTGTGCCAAGATACAGAGTTTTCGATGCTTGATATTAAAAATTTTGAAATTTTTATAATAAAAATATCTAGTGTGTTTTCTCCAATTTTTCAGTATTTATCTGGTCAGAGTTACCATTGAAAAAGTGACAGTTGGTTATTTTTCAGGTGTTTATTGAATATTTTTTGGGAATTTTGTGACAAGAAAAGAAATTTTGGTAATTACCCAAAAGGATGAATATGAGTTCATAATGTTGCAAGCTACAAACTGTATACCCTGAAAGTTCAAATGATCCAAGCACTGAGATCTAGAGGTTTTTGGATGTTCTGAACTAGAATGTGATATTTGTTCTGTGATAAGAAAATCCCTAATATTTTTTCCCTGATTTTTCATTTCTCAATTGGTCGTAGCTAGCTGTGGAAAATTGCTATTCTAATGATTCATCATCACGAAGGTAGATATTTCTGAGTACCACTTGAAAATACGAAAAATAAATAAATAATAACATTCTCAAAGAAATATAAGGGCGGATATACATATATTCTTTTATCGAGAAGGGTAGTTTCTTGACTGGACTAGTTGAGAAAAGCCAGATTAGAACTCAGGTATTCTCAACCTAGGTAGAAGAATATGCTAGGGGATGCAGTCAGAAAAATTGTCAAGCTTTCGAAAAACTTTATTTTCATTGACAATATATTAACGTGACGATAGTTTTCCTAGTGCATTTTTTTTCTGACTGCATCCCCAAGGATATTCTTCTACCTAGGTTGAGAATTACTGAGATCTAATCCAGCTATTTTATCAAGTTGTCCAATAAATATCGATGTATCTATCTTCTAACGAGTATCGATTGAAGGATTGATTTTGTGGAAAAACTTGTTTCTTGGCATATATTTTTGGTGTTTCAATCTTCTAGAATTTTGAAATGAAAATTATCTAATTTCAAGGAAATTGATACAAGTGTGGAAGAGCAACTGCATATTGATCGATGTATTTCCTCCGATGAACCCCAAACGTAACGAAACTTAAAGTTTCCTCAGTGGTATCCATGTAGTTTTTTCACAGCTCACCACACAGCATTAAACTGAAGCACCCATCAAACAGGATCAACGAATTGGCAGCTGAAAAAGCAGAGAAAAACCACGAGACGGCATTTTCACAGTGGAAATACCGGCGGCCACTTGCGGTATATATTTTTATTTCATTCGGTGTAATTAAATTACACAAACAGCCTATTCTCCACCCCCTTAACGCGAAAAAGGACACTCCCTAATCAAGGGAGCGTAATAACAGGAATTATAATGTTAAATGGGTTCGTGGCATGGGTCACACGAGGGAGTGGCGCAAGTAACATGAACCTTACCTGTGTTTAACGTGTTCGTGTATGAGTTTTTCGACTGCGGGAAAACCGGGGAAATTGTCCACGGTGTCGAGGGATTCTCTATCGGAAATTGTGTCGGTGTTATGTTCGTCAAATATTTGCGAATTATTTCATCACGAACGGGATTTGCTGTATTATAAGCAACGCTTTTCGTTTAGGTGCTATAAGCCTAATTAGAAACATATTTAACTTTAGAAGGTTTTTCCGTATGTAATACATGCAAGTGTATTTTCATCTATGATTACCGGTTATAACGGCAAAAGTGCATAAACATTACCGAAAATTTCGCAAGAGATCGTGTTATCTAAAAATATTCGGTTAATATTTCCCTCATATAGAAAATTTCTCATGAGAGGAATGCAATTATCGAAAAATTACAGAGGTGATTGCACTGCGAAACCATCCCTTCGCCATGACACCACAATTTATACTGAGAAATGTCAAGTAAACTTCAAAAAGTAAAAAAATCTGGGAAAAGTGAAACTGATTGATAGAACGTTTTTATTTCTGATAGGAAATTTTGAATCTGGACAGCGACGGTTTTTCTCCAATGCGTGTTCCACTCGGATAAAGGTTTCAATGTTTTTTATCTTTGTTGGTTATCAATAGAAACATATAGACATCTATTATATTTCATCAATATAGGTAATATAATACGTAAAGGTAATAATAATTGTCACTGATGGAACTTATTGATTTTTCTTTTTCATTCACTTTCCGTCAACGACAGAATCAAAATGTACCCGTTAGCTGATATGGTTTTCTTGTTATATGAGGACCGTAGCGCTGCAACGGGGGAGGTGGATTCGGTTACGGCTGTTCCTTGTCATCTTCAGTGATTTCCCGTACCGGGCGAGTCAAACTATCCAAGCATTAGGAATTGTATCTGGCCCATGCCCGAGTTGTAAGTTGTAACTGATGTGTCGTATACTCAGTCAGTTCCTAAATAGTAGTAGTAGTTTATTGTTATCCCAAGAAACAATTTGTTTATAAAAGGGATATTAAAAAAATAATTACAAAATAAATATCCAAACTTATTTGACAGTAATTCATAAAATTAGTACAAGTATAATAATTCATAACAAATAAAAATATAATGCTACCTAAACTTTAGATTTTTCATCCAGAATAGTTATATTGAGAGCTAAGAGACATCAATGAATGAAAAATGGTAAGTAATGTTGAAATTAATATAATGACATATGATTGTGAGGATCAATGAATTCAATTGAGATGCAAACAAAGAAAATATTTTTTGATTTTACTCTTGAAAATCGTCACTTTTTTTATATTTTTTATTTCAGATGGAAGAGAATTGTAAATTACTATACCATCGTGGTATATTGATTTTTTTCCAAAGTTAGTTCTGAAATTTCCCAGGCTTAGACAGTTTTCTCGTCTTGTTTCATGATAGTGTATACTATTTACTTCCGTGAAATTTGAATTAGATACTTTCTGTTTAATTCGAATGAAGTGAATAAATGAACAAATTTTCACTTTATATAGAGATATCAAATCCAGTAAACTCTTTGGCTTATACAAGTTGACGGTTGGTTCTAAAAATGGTGAGTTATAAATACATTTTAATGATTTATTTTGGAGTTTTTCTAGAGGTCTCAATACTGAAGTACTAGCAGTTCCCCAAATGGAAATCAAATACTGTAGGTTTGAGTAAATAAGACAGTAGTGAATGTTCTTCAGGTATTTGAAAGGAACGAATTTCCTAATTTTGAACAAAACACCAATGACTGGATTAATTTTCTTCCTCAATTTATCAATATGTTTACTCCATATTAGTTTTTCGTCTATATAAAGACCTAGGAATTTGGTTACTTTTGTATATTTAATAGATTCAGTTCCAAACAATAGTGGATCAATGGCAGTGTTCATATTTTTTTTCGAAATATACATAAATGTGGTTTTACTAAAATTTAAAGTGAGTTTCACAACTTGCAACCAAATTGAAATCTCTATCAGATCACTCCTCATATTTTCACGTATCTCGTTGAAGTCGTTTGCAAAATATATTAACGTGGTGTCACTCTCAAATAGTTTAATTTTTCCTTTCAGTTCCAAATTTGTGATAGAGTTGATATAAATAAAAAATATAACGGGTCCCAAAATCGATCCTTGTGGTACTCCACACTTTATGTCCATTAGTGAACTGCTAATACCATCAACTAATACATATTGCTTTCTATTCATAAGGTTATTTTGAAACCATTCATGAATGTTTTCTCTTATTCCAATGGAGTATAATTTTGCCAATAAAATTTTGTGGTCAACGGTATCAAATGCTTTGCAAGAGACAAAAGACCGCATTTCGGGTTGTTGTCAATTTGTATCTGAATATCTGAAATAACATCCAAGATTGCTGTCTCTGTGTCTCGTGACCTGCGAAAACCATATTGATTCTGACTCAGTAAACAATTTTTCTCAAGAAAATTAAAAAGCCTGACATTCATTATTATTTCTAAAATTTTGGAAAACACTGGTAAAACTGAAATATGGCGGTAATTATTAATGTCATCTTTTATACCACTTTTGAATATTGGTGAAACTTTAGCAATCTTCATTTTTTCTGGGACATAGCCAGTTTTCAATGATTTCGATATTAAATCAAGTAAAATGGGAGAAAGTTCATTCTTAACAATTTTCACAATTCGAGCACTGATTTCGTCAAATCCAGAAGATTTATGATTATCCAAATTATCAATTATCGATTTATCCCTAATTGAATTATTTTGTGTATTAATCGCTGAAGACAGTTTTGGTCCAATAGTTACAAAATGATTATTGAATTCCTCACCTATATGAAGAGGATCACTGATTTTTATTTTATTCATGGTTATGTGTTACTTGAGTTATATAATAATGCATCTATGCCCTTCCAAATCTTTTTTGGGTTAGCATTGAACAATATATTTTCATAGAATTTGTGTTTTGTTTATCTAATTGTTTTTTTTTTTCACTAATCTATTATATGATCATACTCTTTTTGATATAAATCAGAATGAGGGTTCTGTTTTCTTTTATAAAAGAATTTATCGCGAACTTTAATAAGGTGTGCAATACGCTCATTAAACCAAGGTTTAGAATCATATTTCTTTTTTACATTTATATTGAAGGGATGGTTTTCAAAAATTTTGAGTAAATTCTTCATTTGGATTTTCATAATGTACAAGGGTACTTCCAAATTCATTGAGATCATGCTTTAAATTTTCTGTCAGGTAACTTGATTTTATTTATAATTTGTTGGATTTTTGTTTTTTGAAGTCTGTTATTGATACATTGATACATACATACATTTTGATACATTTTGTGGTCACTCAATGCAGAATTGATCAAACACACATCTAAATCTTTTTTCGAATTTGTTATGAAATGATCAATAAGGGTTGAGCTATTGGTTGTTACTCTAGTGGGGTATTCATTATTACATATCGAAAAATTATTTGAAATACATATATCCAATAACTGTTTTGACTCATTATCATCAGTTAATAAATTAATGTTCATATCACCAAAAAAAAACATTCACAATGCATATTGTTGAATGATTCGAGTGTTCTATCCATGAAATTGAGAAAATGTTTTATATTTGATTTTGGTAGATGGAATTGGATGGACCGCCATTGGTCATCACCCTGCATGTGATGTTTCATTAATTTTGATCTCCACATTCTGACATTTCACTATTTGTGAAAAATCTTTGCCACTAGTAGAATGTACGCGTGAACAAGTTCCTTCAACTCGTCATGCAAATGGTAATAAGTTTCTCAATTAATAACTATGAAACAAGCCATAGTAGGAAACTGAATTTTTGGAACAGTGTTGAGGAGAGAATGATGAATATGTCAAATGATAATGAAGGAATATCATCAAGTTAATCGTGAATTACAGGGTGATTTCTGAAACGTTGATATTTTGTCATATTTATCATCTAAAATTTCCATAATCACCCTATATATCCCAACGAAATCATGTTTATACGGTATCAGCTATCTTCGAAGGACGATAATTTACTTGAATACACAGGATATGTACGAAAGAACCGGCCATATATTTCACCAATTTTTCAAATCGAAATGTATGAATTGTGATTATAGACTACAAACAAGCCCATATAACGATTTTGGGGGGTCATTTTATACAGCATGAAACATATTCAGAACGATGCTGCTATATGAAAAAATAACTTCAGGCACTATGCCGTCAATTCTTGGTGGGACAAATGACTGTAATATTAATAAAAGTAATTTTTCATCGGAGGATGCGCTCTTCCGACAAAATATTTTTGTACGGCATTCCTCACGTTGGTGGATTATGAAATAATAATCTCCTAGAACCTACTGCCGTACAAAAATAATGGAACCGAAAGCCAGGAAAATTTTTCAATTTCCGAAAAATAAAAAAAAAATCCTGGATTTTGGTTTCATTATTTTTGTACGGCAGTAGGTTCTATGAGATTATTATTTCATAACCCACCAACGTGAGGAATGCCCTACAAGAATATTTTGTCGGTAGAGCACATCTTCCGATGAAAAATTACTATTATTATTATTACAGTCATTTGTCCCACCAAGAATTGACGGCATAGTGCCTAAAGTTATTTTTTCATATAGCAGCATCGTTCTGAATATGTTTCATGCTGTATAAAATGACCCCCGAAAATCGTTATATGGGCTTGTAGTATATTAATGATGGAATAAGAATAGTATATTACCAGCCAAAATAATTTTATCAATATTTCTTTATTACATCGACTTTTCAGACATTACTAAAATGTTTTTATTTTTCACTCTGAACATACTGATATAATCTGCACCATCTGAACGATATCCAGTAATATGAAGGTACGTTGATGATAAGAACGGAAAAAAATGCAGTTGACGCTTTCAATTTCTGAGAAAATAATTAAATAAAAATAACTGATTTTTAACATGAAAATCTATCTTCAACGAACTTTGCAATTCTGCTCGTTCATTCAGTACTTCGGATACTACAATATACTAAAAATTCCTTTCAAACGCTTGTCAGTTTGAAACGGATTGGCCAAATAAAGCAGTGTTGGATAAAAAAACTGAATGTTTTTAAAACCAAGTACCACGTGACCCCATTTACAATTGAAAAAAAATATGGTGCCTTCTTGACACTAGGCTACGTGACAAAAAGTTGTGGAAGAGGTACCTTTTTATCCAGACCTCGATAGCTTGTTCCGTTCAAAAGTGAAGGGAAGGGGGCCTTTTCACATCCTCACTGTATACGACAATAAGACATTTTTGATTCTGACAAACCTACTCAGCGCGTCGTCAAGGACCCTGTATTTATGGAAATACCAATGTGCCACCTAAAATTCCATCATCTCTCGTCAGATCCTTTCTCATCCTCTTTCAACGAAAGTAACGTAATATCGATCAACCAACAATCTCATCATTCCATACAAAGTGTATCCCATGCCACTGCGACAGCTATAAAAAAAGCAGCAATGAATGCTCTACTACTCTTAGCATATCACCACGCTACTGCTCAATTACTCAATTTGGGGACAGAATGAGGCACGATTCTCCGAAGAGCAGCAACCCGTATGCTCTCAGGAGTTATTGTTATGATTTTCGTGTTTTATGCCTATCGTTTCGTTTATGGAATATCGTAAAAGCACTCGTTTTGTACGTACGATTACCATTTTCACTTTCAGTACCCGTCGTTACCTCTCAGGAATATTTGCTTTGTATGTTTGTTTGGGTCGAAACGGCTCTCTGCGAAAATGTAGTCTCGTGCTTTCCCGCTATTTTGAGATGTTGTGTGGTCGTTAGAGGAAAGAAAAAGTTTGTCGTAAGTTTCGAGAATTTTTCGAAATATCTACCTCTTCTTATTGAATTATTCAGATACTGCGATATATTCTAATCTGTTCGAAAGTGGTTGATAATGTATTAGTGTTAGTAGAATTCTTCTGGACTTCCATTGTCTAGAAACGAAGAAAATAAATTCTTTGCATGTGTTTTTGAGTCGCGACGTTTCAACAGTTAACATCTACTGTCGTTAGTAAGTGTGTGAAAGCGACAAGATATCTCAGATACTTATTATATAGCATGCAACTAATATGCCAGCTATAAAGATGATTATGATCTACGTGGGGTCTTTCTCAGGTCATCAATGTTAATTAATGTGATACAACGACCTTTGTTGGTGAGTGTTCTAATCTGATGTGCTTGGAAAGTGATTAGAACAAATCTCAGGGTGGCCAACTGGATATTCATGGAATATGAATCCATCATAATGATAAATATTATAATGATAAATTTCATTTTTCAACGAGACACATAAAGATGTATAGGAAAAGTGAATCAGGAACGGCAATAGCAATATGTCAGAGCCTGTGAATAAAAAAAATTAAAAATATCAATATATGTATATAAATGTCAACATATGTACATACAAAAATACACATATGTTAACTTATAATGCGATCTAAAACTATATGTTAAAATATTCTTCTATTGAATGAGGAAAACTTTTCAGCCAGAAATTGTTTCAGTGAGCTACTGAATTTTTTTGAGTATTTGGATTTTCACGTGTATTGAAAAATAAATATGGAGAATTCATAAATATAGACACATTACTAGGGTCAATATTCTGAATTTCTTGAAAATGTCCCTACAAGAATGTGTCCAGATACTATTCTTATTATTCTTTTTGAAGCAATCATTGTATATAAATACATAACAAATGATGTAAATATAAACGTTACAAAAATAAAATAACTATCGAATAAATATCAGAGTAAAAAAAAAACCTATGAGCAGGACTTATAGAAAATGAGATAGGCCTCTTTGCACACCAGAGAATTTGACATAGTGGAAATAAGAGAAACACGAGAGTCGTTGTACACGTGCCACGAGTCTGTGTAAGGATGTCTACAGATACTCCTGTCATGTCCGCTGTAGGTAGTCCCAGTGTGAACAGACAAAGCATACAGGTTGTAGCAACAAGGGGCTACATAGTGAGCGGCATAATTGCTCATATCTAAACCTTCTAATGGAAAGTCAACTGCATTGCTCAATTTTTCTATGAAACCATCTGCCGAAAAAAAAACGTTTTAAATGGATGCCACTAGTTGAGGAACTTCAAGTATATGTTCGAGATTTCTGAAAATGAAACATATGGAGTTCAGTCTTTTCATTAAATTTTTACAAAGACCTCTCCAACTCATACATAAGAGGACCAACAAATTGGTTTCTTCTGAACAATCAATGGTAACATCATCATTTATCTGAATTCTGACAGGATCGCCCTTTTTTTTCATGGTGTGGAATCTTATAATTTGGGTTTTCTGGGCGTTCAAGTTGAGATAATTGGTACTATACCAGTCCTGCATCAGCTACAAGGTTTCATCTGTTTGTTGATGCATACGAATTTTGTTTTTGTACGATATTATCAATGACGTGTCGTCTGCATATACATTTTCACGTTTACACCTTTCACGAATTTATCCAGATCGTTGGAATGAAGTAGGCCCCAGGACGGAACCTTGTGGCTCTACCTTGTGGGTTTACTCTTCGAGTTGATGGAACCTACATTCTGTGGTTGGAAATTTGCAACACATACGTACTTACAACGGTGTTCTAAAGTTGTGAAAATCCATTTTAATGTTACACCTCTTATTTCATAATTATTTAGTTTAAATTTCAGCTGATCTTACTTGACACTGTCGACTGCCTTGCTGCGATCACTAAAAATTCCAGCAGGGCACTCGCCTGCCTCCATAAAATGTATGACTCTTTCAAAAAATCATCAGCGGCAATATTAGTGAAAAAATCCATGTTGATGTTCCTTGGAATCTTTACAAAAATGTCATAAAATGGTTGAGAAATTATTACTATAGAAAATCTTGATACCACAATGTAATTGTACGATAATTACTCATAGTGGTAGTTGTACACGCCTTTTTAAAGACGGCAATAATTTTTCCAAATCTCAGACATTGGGGAAACTCGCTATTCAGAAAGGACAATTTCACCAAGTGTGAGAGGTTGAATATTTTCTAAACAAGCCTTGATTATAAAAAGTGGAATTCCATCTTGCTCAGAGGAATGCTTATTTTTTATTTTATATTTTAATATTGAAATCAGTTCGAGACTGGTGAAGAGTTCCAGAAAATAATAATACTTATCCATATCTACCTTGTTATCATTGCAAATGTTACTTTCTTCAACATTTTTTAAGTTTTTTCGTAGTTATTTCACCTTCTGCTATAATCATAGGGTGGCGACTTTTCTTGTTGTTATTGCTAAATTCAGTTATTATATTCCAGGACGTTTTGATGACATCAGTTGAATTAGTGAATGTATTTCGGTAGTGTCTCCTCTTTGAATTTCTTAATAAAACTTCATGTTATTTTTCTGCTTTTTTGTACTGAATGGTTGATTGCGGGTATAATAATTTATAGTTTGAATATTTCAGTTTTATACTCGATTTCTCACTTTCATCTTTTAACCGTTTTTTTGTTACTGTCAATATTCTTGTCAAAACATTTTATTAAAGGGATATGTATATTGAAATGAAATAGAAAAATATCTATGGATGAACTGTAAGATGGCTCAACGTTTGAGTAGTTGAGAATCTCTTTCCAGTTTTCTTTAGAGAGATCATTATTTAAATTAGGAAAATCTTGCTGTTTGAAGCTCTAATCTGAAAAGTTTTGAAAAGTCAAAATTATGATGTCATTCTTTTATATTCCATAACCGTTCATTTATTATGGAAAAATTTCATACCTGTCCATCGATACCTCAACCGATAACAAATATTGTTTGTCTGTTATGAAATTATTAATCGAATTCACCTAGTATTACGTCAAAACAAATCAAGAAGAGGGACATTATTAAGTCATTTTAATCGTTGATTAAATTATGAGAACTCTTCTCTTAATTAATTCCCAGACCCCCATGCAGATTCAATTTCTCCCCTTTTCTTTCAATATGAAGTATTTCAAAATCATGTTCGAAAATGTTAATTTCTACAAGCGGAGGAATGGAAAAGTGCTTCGAAAATTGGTTCAAACACATGCAAAAGTTATTTCCGATCACGATTTTTTCCTTTTCTATATCGAAACTTAAGTGGTAGCAACCATTGTATTATATTGTGTCCTATTTCTCTATTCTCAAAGAAAATTAAGTGGTGTTCCATCTATGAAAATTCATCCAAAAATACGTCCTTGCCAAAGAATGCTGTATTTCATGCAGAAATTGACTGCGTTACTTTGAGTATATCCTCCCAAGATTCGAGCAAGTAAGGTGATAGTGTTATCTTTGGCTTTCTAACCCACAACTTATAAATTGATTACCAACGTCCTTGTGGGAATCTAATATCAAGCGTCGCGACAGCTAACGTCAAGGTTATTGCAGTATTGCTTTGATGTTTTCAAGGAAAGTGTGTTACGATATTCTTTCCCAGAGATGTCATTTTCTGGTGGCTGAACAAAATTGTTCACAATTCTGGATTTTTTTTCTCAAATTGAATCTATTTGTGAAAACGTTCTGTATATGATTTTTGGTTTTGTCAATGACTATCATGATACTACATCTAATTCCAGTTGAATCATCTAAACATGATGTAGCAAGAGTCGAGTAAAATAAAACAATTTTGTGAAACTACTATAATTCAAGATACAGAATTGTGAAATGGTAAAAACTCGAAAATAAAGAATTTATCAGATCGTAAAGAGTAGGAATACACATCAATAATTCGTGTTTCTCAATTGATAACATCTTCCATCTGCGTTGGTCTCAAATTATTGACAAAAAATCAGAAAAAAAAACCAAAGAATTTGAATGTGTCAATATGAATTTCTTGAAGAAAGCAATTTATTTCAATAAAACTTCCACTTACCTGGCATTTCCTTTCCTCAATTGCTCGTTATTGATGTACCTCATCGTTGTTGCTTAGGTGGAGAATTGTACCAGTTGCATAGTACTGTTTTTTTTTCTCAGACTGAGGGCACATTTGTGTCCACAGTTTTTTCACCGATAAGTAAATTTCATCAACTTTCATCAAACTTCAGTTACTTCAATAATTTTCATGCTTTTATACTCTAGTTTCATTCAATTTCATTCCATCTTGATTATTTTGACAGATACTATTATCTCTTGAATGATAGGTACATAAGGATAAAGGTATATTTGGATTTGTATTTGGAAAAAAATACAAATGGAGCCATGAAAATACACAGTTGCAATATCTTAGTAAAAAAGGTTGATTAAGTCGATTCAGATTCAGCTGGCGTATAAATAGGTTGGTACTTGTACCTCAGATTGACAAACATAAATATTTTGATATCTTATCAATGTAAATATTTTGATACATTTGGATTCTACAATAAATTGAATTTGACTTATACTTTGAACAAGTTTACAAAAAAATAATATAGTGATAAAAAACACGTGTATACGGTTGCTTCTTAAACCGAGGGTTAACCAATCATCTTATTTTCATCTGAACCTCATTAACCATCAATCGATTTATTATGTTTAATATTTTTTAATGTTCCTTATTATTGTTTCTCTAGCCAACCCCTTACGATGAATCAGAAGGATCACCTGGTATTCACATTCTAGAGCCAAAGAAATAAATCAATATTTCAATCTGTAAAAATTTATTATAGAAACAAATTATAACATTTCAACTCTGGTATAACAAATTTATATTAATCATGAGAAAAAGAAGAGAAACTGATTTTCTGTCACATTTCAAAATATTTTACAACTATTCTTAACTAAACATTAATGAAATATAGACAACAACAACTAGAACGAGTGCTGTTCTTGACGAAATAGTGGTGGCATCAGAAAATGCACTAACTGAAAAAAAAATAAAAATTATCACCCACAAATATATCGTAGTTCTATCAAGGCAAAAGTGAACATTTTTTGTAAGAAACTTTCAATGTTATGTTTATCATTTTGATTATATTCAAGAAACCAATAGCATCGTATAATTCACCAGAATAATAAAACATAGTATCAATAGGCCAGTCATTTTGGTATTCAAAATGAAAACTGAGGAAAAAGTTTCAAAACAATGCAAACTTTCACAAAAGTATTATTTATTTTAATGGTCCAAGAAACCATAGAAATTTGCCTCCTTGTACAAGTCTGTATAGTTTTGTTGTGAAGAAAAAAGGCAAAAGAGTCGCAAAATGGGGAAAACGAAGAAAACGTCGTTCCCCAATTTTGTGACTATTTTCGAATTTGCATCAGGGATCAAAAAACTTGAGCAGAAACCTTAGTTAACACAGCAATTTGTGCTTTCCATGATTTATATTATTTTTTTCGTACATTTGTGGATGTGGATAACTTCACACTCGCTGTTACTTTCTCATTTGTATGGTTCTCTTATTTGTGTCTTTAGTGACACTGTCTTTCATTACTAATTCAAGAAAAAGATTCAATTTATGGAGATAATGTCACATACCAACAATGTCAATGAAGTTCCATTGTCGTGAATTCTTCAAAAGTTATATCTAATGACGAAATAACATGAAGTCTGTCAGACTGACATTTATAGCATACTTGATAACAAAGTGGGTAACGTTGAATTCATTAGAAATGTGAACAGGAAATTCATAAAGTCAGCTGTGGAATCATCTGCGACTGAAAGTTGGAATTTAGTCGCTATTTTCCATCGTACAAGATAACCTCTCATTCATAGATACGAATCTCCAATGGAAACTGGACATATAATAAATAATCAACTATCTGAATGAAAATACAAAGTTTCACTTTCAGACTTTTCTTTCAAGTTATATAGGGTCTTTCTCAATATCTATCAGATGTAGTTCAATGTCCAGCGTGACTTTAGCAGGGGAAGTTGTTGTTTTCTGTAAGATATTAAAAAAAAAGTTACTTCAATTTATCGTAGGTTTTTTCCATTTCCAGAGAAGTCATGTATTTGTTCAATTTTCAATTGAGAATGGTTCTCTCTACATTATACTCTTTATTCAGTTGTATCAACTAATACGTTTATAAACTACTTTGCAGCTAGTGGGATGTGGAAATCATTCATGGTTGTTTGGATTCGTGGTTGCCAATGAAGACGTCTTACATACTCAAAAGACTGTGCGTTTTCATCGCACACCGTTATGATTGGTCTCTATATTACAGGCAATGAGAATTTCAAATAGCGGTAAAATTGATTTCCGAATCTCCCTGCAAGGCATACAGGGCGACAAAAGAAGCCAGTACAGGCAAGAAAGTATATTTGAAGGCATATCAAGGCAAATATTTCTGAGGCTGGAAGAACAAATAACAGAATCTCTGAAATACGGTGTGCGGAAATTTATTTGGCAACATTTGTCCGACAGAAATTTGTTCGACAGCATTTGTTCGTGAAATATTTGAACGAACGGAAGTTTGTTCGAACGGAAATTTGTTCGACCAGCATTTGTTCGACCTACATTTCGTCAGAAATTTGAGAATTTTATTTAAAAAAAGCTGCAATGCAACAAAGTAGGCAATATTACAAAATAGCAGTTACCCAAGCTAAAGAAAAGTTAAATAATATCTAAGACAATAATATTCTGACCAATAATAACCTTCCAATGTCGGGGCGTGGCGCAGTGGTTAGAGCGTCCGACTCTGAGTTCGAGCCCCAGTTGCGGTTGGGATTATTTAATTTATTTTAACCGATTAAATCATTAAAATCTCGTGGCTCGACTGGGGTGAGTCCTGCACGATTCACTGTTGCGTTCCAATTAACAGTGCTGCTCCTAAGGTGGCGTATGGAGTTAGTAACAAGGCCTACCAGAACACACGGCTAATGACCATAGCAGTCGATGCCAAAACACCAAAGAAAAAACAAAATAACTTTCCAACTTGCGAGCTAGGTTAGTTCATTCAGGTCAGATCAGACTAATAAAATACTACCCTCATAATTAATTTTTACCTCAACTTCCATGCTCCCAACTTGCGAGCTAGGTTAATTCGTTTAGGTTAGATCAGCCTAATAATTGGACTGGATAATTTTGTATCAGGTTATTATTGTCTGAGAATATTATTGGGCGGGGGATTATTGGCAGGATATTTTTAACAGTATATTTTTGGGAGGGATTTTTAGTCGTTATTTTCACTTATATTTGAAAATTTGTCGAACAATATTATGTTCGAATACATACGAGTCGATTAGCTTTCCTCTCGATCAAATTACCAGGGTGCCATATTTCCGTTCGAATAAATATTGTAGAACAAATTTCCGTCGAACAAATGTTGTCGATTAAATTACATCTAATCCTGAGATACATGGGGGTTTGAAAAAGTAGTATGTGAATGATGAAATCAGAGATCTCCAAGCGATTGCGAGGGCATACAAAGCAGATCTGAAGAGGTCGTAGAGTGGAGGCTTGCAGCATTGAAGCCCCAAGGTAATCTTAATATTCATTCGATTCATTGAATTACTCCGGATTGCATTGCTTTAAGCAATAATGATTTCAACATATACCTTATCAATTTCTATCTCTATTTCTCGCGATATTTCATTACTCCTACAGAGTTTATCCTATGAATGCAGGAAATAAATATTAACAAGGGTGGTACCGGTGGTACCGACGGTACCGGTGGTACCTATACTGACCTCTTTCTGGGACGGGATCTCGAACACTGCCTAGCTTGAGCACAGCCTCCTCTCGGTAGATATCTTCTATTTCAGCAATACATTGCAATATCAGGCGACCGCTGTTAAAATGGAACTCGGACAGTTCCAACTCCAGAGCGAGGTCACTCCAAGCCATTTCTTGGTTTTGACGCGGTGACAGAGGTTCACTTCTGGCAACCTGAAATGATAGAGAGGTTTTTCCAACAAATCCAAATCTACCAATTCTTATAGTCTTTCGACAAATTGGAAAAAAATATATTTTTTTTTTTGATAAATCAACTGAAGGTAACGCTTCCATTCGATAAAAAGTTGTTCTTTTGGGACCACTCACCGTATAGTTATTCAGGAGAAACGTCAATGTGGCCCTAGGCCTAGAAGGGGGGCACGAACAGTTGGCTCGTAAGATATCACCGTAGTCCAAGGGCTCTCCTTCAACTCTGATTGTTGGGAGATCCTCTGGTAATTCTGAAACAAAGGGAAACAAAAATGTTTAAATGAAGGTGGGAAAATTCCTCGAGCTTCTAGAAGTAATCTAATGACTTCAATCTTATTCACCATATATTTATCTATAAAATGAATATGTAATGGTGGGTTCATGAATAAACCTCTTTATATAACTCGTTAGAAAGCCTTCAAACTTTCTGATATTATAGCTCCTTATTTAAATACAGAATATCTTAATTTTTTCTGTCATGAATGAAGTGAAATATTCCAATTTAAGATTAGCAGTAAAACAAATCAATCATTGTCATTCAACAAGGCAACCTAATGGTTTATCTCTAATTCATGTTAAAACAGATTATGGCAAAGGATCTATTTATCATAATGGTAGGTATGATTCAGTATAATAATTTAATTTAATTTAAGTTCCTCAAACAGCTTTCAAAAGTAAATTAAAGGAATATTTATTAACATAATAATATTATTTCATTCTTTAAAATATTCCTATACCTTATTCATTTCCTTCTTAAAAATAATTCAGCATTTACTGCTCATTTATCATGAAAGAGAGAGAGAGCATATATGTATATTGCACATGAGAAAAACTCTTGTTGACAAACACATGTATAAAAACTCACAGTATATGGATGAACATATGGCCAATTGTCTTGTACTATCAACTGCAACTTGCCCCAATACTGCTATCTCCGGAGGTTCATTTAGTACTGGATTTTCAAGCTCTTTTTTTTTGTTATGAACTGAACCTGTTTCGCGAAATTTTTTCACCAAGTCGAGAACATATTTTCCAGAGGCATGTTTGTCAGGATGCCGTTGGTTAAACAACTCCGCGACCCGATTTCCACATTAATCATTTTTGAAAAAAAGCTCAATGATTTCCACTCTGTCAATTGAATAGACCATAATAATAAATTTTAAAGTCAACAATTCGTAAACACTTCAACCACGACAGGTATCTAGCAACTACTAGACCTAATTCAAACGTGAAGAAATGAATCCTATTCATGTTTTACTCTCTAAAATGAGCCTAAAAAAATCTTTGCATCGGCAAAAACAGCGAATCGGCAAAAACAGCGAATTCATTTAAAGGACTTATTGCAATAAAGTACAATTGAACCGATTTTTGCATTTGTCGTCCCACATGATGGTTGGAGTTTCAACGCTCCAGATTTTCTGAAAGAGTAGATCGATTTGAAAAATCTAAGCAGCACTGTATAGGGCATGACAAGCCCCTTCTACAGAGGTATCGCTTGAACCTCCTTCCCATTTAAAAAAATGTTGGATTGTCAACCCTACTTAGGGTGTAAAAATGTGTCCCCCTGACAAATAAACTTGACCTGTTTTCGGATTTTATCGAAAAGTTCTTTCCCAACCTGTAATGCCTTGCGGGTCGTTTTCGATGGGCCACCCTGTATAATGTTACTGCCAAAACTTGATAATCAAATCACATGATGAAAATAATAATAAAGACATAAATATTGAGCGTTAGTTGAATACTTTTACAATACATAAATTTAAAAATATGAACATATTCAACAGTAAATGTAAACATTGACCTAAAGAGTATCTTCGTGGAATTATTCAAGCTGTAGCAGGCCTTATCACTTTATATACTTTCAGTTTGGTTTCTGAAAACCTGGAGATTCCTCTCTTTAAAATCGCATGGTATTTTTTTATACATTTTCACTCCATTGTAAATTAGGGAATCTAGGGGTGTTGTTGATTTCTTTCTCCAATCTATTTTTACGAATTATAGAAGCTGTCTCCGATACAAAAAATTTATGTTTAAATCACCAAAGTTTCCAATACATCGGTAATGTTTCCTGTTAAACATTTTATTGTTTCTTGGAAAAAATAAACATTATTATTATTACTGGTTTTCCTTCATTGGCTTTTGATTTTGCTTTCAGAATTCCTTACAATTATCACAAAATTTCTGATTTTTTTTATGTCTAGTTCTTGAAAATGGTTGAACAAATTGACGAATGAATGAATCTTTCATATCCCAACCATCCTGACTCAATAATAACAAATAAATGAAATTGAAATTCTTTGAAAACAAATATTTCGATTCGGTCACCGATCTCCACCTTGGCAACCGGTTTCCTATATTGAAATTCAATAAACTCACACACAAGAGACAGGAATCTCATCGCCGCGATCAAACACGCCCATGAATATATTTTCACGATTTCCCAGAAGCTACAAAATAATATGATTTTCAGGTGCGACGCCTCAGAGCTGGAGTGCATACTTCTCAAAAGTCAATATTCCCGCCTTAATTGGATCCCAGATGCTCGCGCCATAGTCAAACCAAATAACACCGTTGACGTGTAAATATTTGATGAGGTTCATGAAAATTTTATTCAATATCAACAAAACCGCTCCTTGGGGACACCTCGACGCTACATAGGAGACACCTTCGAGGGTCAGGACCAATCTCTGTCGAATTAACCCAGTTGGCGTGGTCAAAGGAGCGATATTGCTTCCGAGATGAGTGCTCTTCTTTCGAGGATATAGGGAGCAGCTAGAAAGGACGACCAGGGTTAATTTGTGACCAGGAGTTTGTTCCTCAGTTCCAGTTGATTCAGTAATTTCATTTTCCTTCATTCATTTTCCTTTCGGATTTTGAAATAGTTCATCTATTGTCATTCGTATTTACATCGTCCTATTGTGGTAGTCAATGTTATACAGGGTGTTTCATAATAAATGCGCAGGACTTCTAGATGTAGTAGCTCATTCAAAAATATGAAAAAAAGTTTCTATTAACTTACCCTCTAAAATTCAACATTTTCGAGATATAGGGTGTTGAAATTTTAAAAAAATTATAGTTTTTTGCGAATATGTTTGGAAGCGTTTATCGCACAGAAAGCAGATTTCGTAGGCATTTTCTACTAATAATAAGCTATGTTTTGTGCAGATTTTTTATTTTATAAAATTCAAAATTGGTGAAGATTTTGAAGGGGTAGTGGGTGTTTTTTTTCTCCAACTTCTACGCCACTGGAAAAAGTATGATTTTGAGCAGCTTACTGGAACTGCCAATGCTTTCTACACAAAAAAGGTACTCTTAGTCATAAGCTCTAAAGTTGACCGTTTTCAAGAAAAATCAACTTTTATGTTGAAAAACATGGTATATTTTTTTAAATAATTTTTTTCCTAATTATACAAAATTTATTTAAACGTTAGAACAAGTAACAAAACCAAACGATGACTTCTTAATTGCAAAATGAAAAAAACAATAACAATCATACTCAGTTGAATTGTTGGAATTGTCCGCCGTTAACTTTAATGCACGCAGCAATTTTTCGAGGAAAAAACATTATTTAAACAACATGAAAGTTGATTTTTCTTGAAAACGGTCAACTTTAGAACTTATAATCAAAAATTTTTTTTGTGCAGAAAACATTGGCTGTTCATATAGGAGGCTCAAAACTGTACTTTTTCCAGTGGCGTAGAAGTTGGAGAAAAAACACCCACTACCCCTTCAAAATTTTCACCTATTATGAATTTGAAAAAATAAAAAATCCGCGCAAAACATAGCTTATTATGATTAGAAAATGCCTACGAAATCTATTCTTTGTGCGATAAACGGTTCCAGAGACATTCGCAAAAAACAATAATTTTTTTTTTTAATTTCATCCCCCTGTATCACGAAAATGGTGCATTTTAGAGGGTGAGTTAATAGAAACTCTTTTTCATATTTTTGAACGACCTATCACATCCTGAAGTCCTGCGCATTTATCATGAAACACCCTGTATATTGAGTTACTAATAATGAATATTTAAGTTGAGAAACTCAGGAACATCAATACAGAATGTCAGTACATTCCAGAGTATTAGTTTGTTAGGTAACTGCTCCTAAAATGAAGATTGTAACTATGGTTCTATATCTGTACAGAGGATTTCACAACGCTGTACTATATAACAGGATCTCTTTCCAATTCAAACCATCTAAAAACTAACAATGATCATTTAAATAGTTTGGTCTCATTATTTGTTTACTTGCCTTGGTGAAACCTGTATTCCTACTACTACCACTAATGGATTCTACTTTTGAAATTAAACAAATCTGAAGCCACTACCCAATCTCCTTTTGGAACCTCTCCATCAAATTGATTCGTTTGCTGATAAGTAAGACATACTGTACAGTTACCAACAAAATCTCCAATCACTTTAGACAGAAATGACCAAAATATCAATTCTTTTGTTCCCAAAATCTTTTCTAGACCTAGATGATTCAAATGCAACCTATTCAACATTTCTTTGCGTAATGATTTCGGTATTATTATTTGATCTCACTTAAAAGTACTCCATTGCTTTCTACTATTTTCTCTCAAACATTTCAGTATGGTCCAAATACTTCTTCCAATGTATTTTTCGTGAAGTTCAGCCTATTTTCACGAACTTTGATACAGATTGAAGAACACCATCTGTCTCAGTCTCAGTCCCAACAGTAACATCTTCAAACAGTAGGTTTCCTGGTTTATATTAAAATAATAAAATTGCAATGAGTTTCTCAACCTTTCTAACATCAGAGGACATTTATTCAATAACGTTTTCCATATTAATTTATGAAATATGTGACACCATATTAAACTATAGCCATAGTTCCTTTTTCAATATATGCAAAAATTATTTGCGATTATTGCAATCATTTGGAGCCATATGCAACTGGTGCATTATTTTGCAACAAAATCGCCTCCTACAATATCCTGAGCTAGCAACTGAGATAGAGAAAAATCAATACTGGCCTTGTCGTTGAAATGTTCTTCAGATGATAATTCTCCTTCACAGTTATTATTCCAGTTCCAGACTAATTTTTTATTAATTGCTTCAAATTGGTGTTGAGTATACTCAAATTGGGTATGAATCTACTCAATTCTGTACCATTTTTGGGACATCCTATTTTTTATCATCTACTCTTATATCATTTGTAGAAATTATATGACCTATGTATCTGACCTCTGGCATGAAGAAATTACATTTACCTTTATTGAATTTAACTCCGTATACTTCTGTATTCTTTATAACTTGTTGCAATATTTGTTTTCGCTCAATTTCACTTTCAGAATGAATGATTCTAATATCATCACTAAATACTTCTACATTTGGAATTTCTTTGAATATTTCTGAGAACACCCTGTGAAACATCTCTGGGGATACAGAAAGACCAAATGGAAGTCTATTGGAACAATACTACCCGACAGGTGTAGCAAAAGTAGTTATTTTGATGCATTTTCAGAAGAGTAAAACAAAAAGATTCTACTTCAACGAGGTCTTCCACTTTCTGGTGATGAGTCAGTTACTTGAGTTATGCGCAGATAACTTTCTAATTCAAATGTGAGCGTCAACTTCCCCTTCATTTATATATTCAATTGTTTTATTTTTTCAATTTTGCCTAATATTTATTATAGAAGAAAAATGTTGGATTTGCATTCATCAATTTTCTAACATTTATTGAATATGAATTAATGTTGGCAATGGCGCATTGATTTCAACACTCTGGTGACGAAATAAAAAAGCGTGTTTGTAAATATGCATTCCGGAAGATGCCTCACTCTATAGTGGCGCTTTTTGGTGAAGAGGAAGAGGTAGTATTTGCGATTTAGAATAATAGTGCATAATTTTGGCATTGCATCAATTTAACCCTAAATCTTAATGAAACATGGCAATGAAAATACTTACGTACTACCGACATAACCTTTGTGTCCATCCCTGTGAGGAAGTGGGGACCGTCAGTGGTAACTTCGCAACTAAAATTTCCTGAGAGATTGAAATCGATGTCCCTCAACACGACTTGTGTTGAATTGGAGTTTCCAACCTGGAATACAAGAATAACATTTAGAAATTATTGTTTTTACCACATTTTTAACTATCGAATAAATTCGAAACAACTATTCCACTTTTACATGATTCTATAATCAAGACAGATAGAACCCCAGCAGCTATTTTTAGGTCGAAGTTTTTTCATTGCATTTTAGAAGTTCTCTGCAGTAATAAAATCAATAACAAAATAATCATGTCCTGCTGTGTGATTCTTCGAAAATATGAATTAGAAGACTAAGAATATAACTAACTACATGATTATCATTAAATTCCTTGTATAATATTCTATAAGAGTCTTTTGGTTGAGACTGTAAGTGAAATCGACTCAATGGCGTAATCCCACAGATATTGAACATACGAGTTTGATAATATAATGAAGAAAGGATGAGACTTCACCCAACTGCTTACTTAACCGGGAGTTTAGGAAACTTCGTTGCATTTAATAGAATAAGTTCATGCGAAAACCTGAATATGCAAATTTCTGAACTCTCTCAAGCGACAATCTTCCGGAAAAGTATGCAATTTGCACCAAATTGATCATAGTTTTCTGGAGAATTTTCACTCATACTGAGATACAGAAGTCAATATTCATGTACCAAATTCTAGAAAGTATTCATAATCAAAATAACATCAAATAAGATAATCCGAGAGTTCGCTTTATACGAATTTCTTTTATTCGAAGCTTTGATGAAATTGAATTTCAAAATTAGTTTGTGCAAACATGAGGCTGGAAAATTACTTTGAAGTAGTCCAATGACCTATCGAAAAACCCCTATATAAAGACCCTGTAGAGATATCAGATATAATAAATAATTTGAAGAATACCGATTATGTTGAAATATACTATTACGAGTATATTTCGACAAAAATAATGAAAGTTTGGGGTGTTACATTGCAGAACCTCTCACATATATAGAAATTTGAATTTGAAAATAAGAACGGTCATACCAATTACCCAAAAAAAATACTCCCAACTACTGGAAAATTGTAGAGGCATAACTATTATTGTTATTTGTGAAATAATAGAGAAAGCATTATATAACCAACTAATGAAATATTTTGAGAAATATAAAATCGTCAGTGAATGCCAAATGGTTTTTATCAGGGAGGTCGACAGAGAGTGCCATCTACAGTCTTCCACGGTATGTTCGCAATTATTTGAAACAGAAAAAGCATGTAGGAGTTCTATTTTTCGATCTTAATAAGCTTTCGGCTGTTTCGATCTCAAATTTCTCGAAATAAAACTGTATTCCATGGGCATATTTTTCATTTTTGAAGTTCTGAATATTGAAGCTGATTTTCTTGAATATTCGAGTGATTTGGGTATGGTGGCCTTTGTGTTCAAGTGATTACGAATGCTTTTGTTATGGATGATGTGAGTTGAATCAATTAAGATACTGTATGTGGTGATTTTGAATCATAATATATGATGAAAGATTCTACTCGTACAAATTAATTAGTTATCAACGCAACAAAATATTACACCATTTTTGTTGAAAAACAGAAATGTCCTTGATTGAATAATAATATATAAAATTCAGAAAAAATCTGTCAAATAGAGTTATAGTATATGGCATTTTTTGTATCAGAAGTAGATTATCGAATGTTAAGAGAAATAAATATTACAAGTCAAAAATTCAAATTCTCAAATGTTACAGGATATATGTTTCACTTCATTTTAAATATGGAGACATAGTTGGGGTTGGAGAAAAAAAGAAAGGTTCACCTGTAATTTCGTCAGTTTGAGATTTTGCAATGTCAAAAAATCTAATTCAGGTATAAATTCTTGTTATTGCTTTTATCATTTTCATTTTATGACTCACCCCAAAGGCAGATATATCAAAAATGTGTTTTTTTTATGTAGTTAAATGATTTTTTATCCTGGAATAGTGGTACTGAAGTTTGGTGTATGAAGGTTTTCAACAAATTTGTTTCATTTGACTGAAATTAATGGTAATTGCAAGAACCTGTCAGATTTTTCTCTCAAGGAAAATACAAATATTTATAATAGATTGTTATGGCCTGATGAGACCGCAGACATTTTTTCTTTTCAATAATTTGAAGTTTTCTGCTTCTGGAGAAGATTCTGTAATGTCTTCACTAGTAGACAAACACACTCTACATTTGATTCTTTTATAGATTCAACGACAAATCCTGATATATGTGTAAACACATTCTCTTTCAGAGTACTCAAAGGGAATTGTCAGAAAACACTAAGGAAAACACAGAAAACGGTACAGATGGCAAGCATCGCAAAAATTACAAAACACGAAAACAAACTAGGTAGCAACAACTGCTAAAACCTAACAATGCCAAAGCCCAAAAGCCGGACCTGTTCTCATTCTTCGCTTGATACGTCACTAAAAATGTTGGGCCGGAGTTGCCAATTTTACTGGATTTCCCACAATTTTCCTAAAACTCCAAAATCGAAATGAATGTTATTTTTTGAAACCATTTTGCATTAGCTCCCCACCTTGTGAAAGATTCAACTCAACATTCAGTTATAAAAAAAATTAGAGCCTTTGAAACATAAGAAAAATTACAATATGTATACTCTTGTTACGTAGAATGTCTTCACTAGATTCTAGTATTTTTTGTTGACCTAAGTTGATGGTACTGATATGAATCTGACAACAATGGAACCGCTGACATTTGCTGACATTGTTTATGTTGTTCTTGTCGTGAAATTGTTATTGGAAAATCACTTTTACAACTTGTGAAAATGGAGAGAAACTTTTTTAAAACTAGCAGTGGAAATTTGCCACCCGTAAATAATATAATGATTCACGCATTTTTATTTCGCAATCTAAACTATTCGAGAGTGGAGATGAAAGGTATGAAAACGTTGAAGGAAGTTCTGTTTATTCGGAATTCATTCTGATGGCATGAATATCCATTATAGGGCTGCTTGATCAGGCTATGATGATGATGTGGTTTATATGCAGCTGAAAAGGTAGGGTTCTTTTTGTATCGAGTGCCGAATAGTTCCTGAGCCCAAAGTACGAAGCACAAAAACTATGGTGTCCCACTGTAGTTTTTGTTGAATTTTTCATACCCAATAAAGACCCTCATTATTATTATTATCAAGCAAACCATACTTTTCTGTAGCTACTATTGACGACAGTAATGATGAAATAAAAAATTGTGACTTGAATGTTGTGTAGCATCCCAAAGTAAGTTTCGGATTATTACCGTTTTCGAGCATACAACATACTTAGATTTTGGTAATTTTTGCAGCCACTTTTTTATACTGGTTGTTCCGTCGAACCGATAAAAAGGGTCCCATATCGGTGAACGGTTATTCAAGAATCTATAGTAAATATAATATCAGCAGCCTTTTCATCAACAGTAAGAGCTCTGACAGATCGTACATTAAATGACATTAGTGATTTGACAATAGTCAATCGACAAATGCCTCCACGATTACAATGTTGTCGGATTGTGTCAGTGACGTAGAATATCTGTGGGAGGACACTTCTGAAATCCGAATTTTCATAATTAAATACAGGCGAAAAACGATATGTGAAAATTAAACAAATATATATTTCGATATATTTGAGATATAAAGATTTCAATGACACACATTTTGAAATTTAGGAAATCAGCGAATTACCTGGCCTAACCACAGATGATATTCCGAACTTTACTTGGAACACACAAACGAACAGAAAAAACTTGGAAGTGACGTGACCAGAAAAAGCTTTAATGCGCAGGTGCAAAAATTGGTGCTCATTCCCTATGAGGGGTCATTTAACTGAATTTCGGAAAGCGTGTTTGGCGTTCAAATGTTTACTATATTTCTATGGAGAAAATTCAGTTATTGCTTGTTAGCATTCGTATGTGCTCCTATGAAATGCACAAAAATTGAAAAGTGAGGTTATTTTTAATTTCAGAGCTGTCAAGTGTGTACTAAACCTATTCAAAACTTGACTAAATTCAGTTTCAATACTTACATCAACGTTGATCCCCCTGAGCGCGAAAACCTTCGTCTTGGGGGAATCACTCGGCGTGTAGCGGTAAAACTCGAACCGGCCCCTGTACCATTTGACGGAGTAGAGCGTATTGTTTTTCAAATCGTAGGAACAGCGCAGCGTCGAGCGACTGGAGCGTCGCACCACTTTCGGCTCTATCGTCAGGAGGACGTCTCTCAAAGAGAGGACATCTGAAAAGGAAAATGCACTCGTTAACGTGATTGTTGTGTACGGCGCGGAAAAGTGGCGACATTTTCCGCGAAAATATTGTTGGAAGCGTGCTGTATACATCGCGAGAAAACGGTGGGGGAGGGGTAATGATGGACGAGAAGTGATATTGATTCAGGGACATGAGGCAAATAATGCTTCATTACGAGAGAAAAACTCATAATGATAAAGACTTTAATTTGTGAAAGAAAACAATATCAAAAGTAGCACTCATATATTGGTACAATGTTAAAGAGAAATATTCTCAATTGAAAATTGAATCAATACATGACTCCTCTGGAAATGGAAAAACCCTACGATAAAATTGAAGTTACTTTTTTGTAATATCTAACAGAAAACAACTACTTCCCCGGCAAAATGTCCAGCGTGGCTTTTGTTCATAGTAATGACAAGTGAAAAAAAATCGATGAAATATTAGCGAGTAATTGAAAATATCGAAAATAGTTTATATTGAATGCCCTATATAATATATGTAGTGCATTCTTGAAGGCATTTGAAAAAAGTTAGATAATAATGCCTTTTTGATTACAAGAATAGTTGAAACTTTTTCATTCCTCTCATTCTTACAAAAATTCATTGGCATAAGCATTATTTCAGTTTTTGATTTTTTTTCTGGAAAATGAAAATTTGGTTTGCATGACAAGAACTACCCCATAAAATAAAACTATATATCATATGTCTATGAAAAAGATTGAAATAGCTTAGACTTGAGAGTTGAAGTGCCCACCACGTATTTTATTCTACGATATTTTGATCAATGAGCATTGCATCATCGGCAAAGAGAGTGCAATTCTTTGGAAGGATATGATAATATATATCATTTATTAAAAGTGTGAACAGGATTGGTCCTAGACCTGAACCCTGTGAGAAATCTTTTGAGCCTGATTTCACTCAGATAGGACATACAATTTCAAAGGTAGGCTACGTATTCCAGAGTAAAAGAGCTTTTGAACTAATATCATGGCAAACGCAGTCAAATGCTTTCGTGAGATCACAGAGGCCGTCTACCGCATTTGCAACAACATCTAGTAGAGGTTTCGTGGTTGAAAATCTTTTTCTGAAACCAAAGTGATCGGGACAAAGTAGAGCATTTATTTCTAAATCAGAAATCAATCTCTGTGTAACCAGTATCTCTATAATAATTGATATGATGGGGATAATCGATATTGGCCGAACATTGTCCACCAATTTGGAATATCGTTTCCTCACTATCGGTTTCAAAAACAAATGAATATTTGAAATATTTATATGAGCTTAAACTGCATATTTGCTCTGTCTATAATCTAACATCTAACATCTTGCACTCCCGTGAAGGAGAGGTGTATAAAGGCATGTTAGAACAAATGGCAGGTGTGGAAAATGCGAAACAAAATTTTTGAGATTTTTTAAATTTTGTGAAATGTGGGTCGACATTTTGGGAACCTCTGTCCGCCATTCTTTCAGACCCGAAAAGGCAATTGCCGGTGAAGAAAAGACACTGAATGTCGAAACGAATTAGGATTACGTTTACAGAGGTCTAGAGAGACCCCCATTTCATAAAATTTTAAAATTCTCAATTTTTTTTTTCGAATTTGTCACACCAACCATTCGTTCTAACATGAGTTTTTACACCCCTCCTTCACGAGTGCAAGAGGTCAGATTACACCCTGAATTTTGTTGTTTTGAAGTTGTTTTTGTCAAAACTGCGATATCATTTCAGTTCTAGGCTGAAAAATCTAATATTCATAATTTTTTGGACAACTGTCATGCTAACAAAAATCAATGTTTCCTCCGCAACATATTTGTACCTCACTGTATATAGCATTCCAACGTGATTCAATTTACTCAAAGAAGTGGATGCGGAGAGAAAGGGATTGATAAGGAATGGAATAAAAAACTAAATTATGCCACTGTGAAAGTAAGAGTTGATTATATTTCAGGTCTGAAAAGGAACGTGCTCTGGAATTTACTTCGAGGGTGAATTCTTTTTTTGCAATTTTGCGATACAATATTCTGGGCATGAATTGAAACGGCAAGGAATATAGAAAGCGTGCTAAAAATTATTGACAATCTGCAATGGCGAGTTGAGAGCCTAGATGAGCAAAAAACAGTGACGAAATGAAAGAATCGACTACATGATCAAAATAATAATAATTATGAGAATAATATTTCATTCACTATGACACGAAATATACAATTTAAACGGAAAGTGTAGAGTGAATAGAGGTCGTATCTCCCAAAATAGCTCCCGGGGAGCTTGTCTATAGGAATTTCCTGCTCTATAAAAAACAAAAATGTCAAGTGATAAAGCACTATAAACATGTGAAATATGCACACAAAATTACATCCAGATTATTAAACAAAATCATAGAGAAACGGTAAAAATATGATGAATTAATCTTTACAATTATCTACGAGGGCTGTTTGGTAACTCCGTGACTATTTGAATAAAGAAAAAAAAAATTGGCAAATAAGCGTTTTATTTTTCAACATAATCTCCTTTTAGATCAATACATTTAGTCCAGCGTTTTTCCAGTTTTTTTATTCCTTCCAAATAATAGGTTTTCTCAAGGCCCTCAAAATAGGCGTTTGTTTCGGTTATAACCTCTTCATTCGACCCAAATCTCTTACCACCCAGCCATTTCTTCAGGTTTGGGAAAAGAAAATAGTCGCAAGGGGCTAAATCTGGAGAATATGCTGGATGGGGTAGTAGTTCGTAGCCAAATTTATGAATTTTTGCCATAGTGACTACACACGTGTGCACTCGTGCATTGTCTTGATGAAGCAGCACTTTTTTTTTCGCTAAATGTGGTCGTTTTTGCCTCAAATCAATATCGAATCTGTCTAAAAGCTCTGAATAATATTCGCCGTTGATCGTTCTACCCTTCTCTAAGTAATCTATATGAATGACACCGCGTGCATCCCAAAAAACTGTGGCCATAACCTTGTTGGCTGACAGACGCACCTTAGCCTTCTTTGGTGCACGTTCACCAGTTGACACCCACTGTTTTGATTGTTCCTTGGTCTCTGGGGTATTGTGATGGATCCATGTTTCGTCTACGGTTATATAACGGCGTAAAAACTCGCCCGGATTGCGATTGAACTTTGCCAAACACTCCTTTGAAGTGGTCACACGGTTGCGCTTGTGGTCGAGTGTGAGCAATCGCGGCACCCATCTCGCGGATAGCTTCTTCATGTCCAAATATTCATGTGAAATGTGATGTACTCGCTCAGTTGAGATGCCTACAGCCTCAGCTACCTCACGTACTTTTATTCTCCGATCGTCCAATATCATTCCATGGATTTTATCGACGATTTCTGGCGTGATGACCTCTTTTGGGCGACCTGAACGTACGGCGTCACTTGTGCTGGTACGACCACAACGGAACTCAGTAAACCACTTCTTAACCATTGAAATTGATGGTGCAGAGTTCCCATAGTATTTATCAAGTCTTTCCTTGGTTTCAGTTATGGTTTTTTTACGCAAAAAATAATGCTTAATCAACACACGAAATTCACTTTTTTCCATTTTTGTTAAAATTCACGAGGTTGTCTGCTTCTAATTGCTGTCAAACACAAACCAAATGTCGCAGCTTGCTCAAAATTTGACAGTAGTCTATTGAAAGATGGTGGTTGACAGCAGCAGTGTTGCATTTAAAGTTACTGCGCGGGAAATTTAAAAAGTCACGGACTTACCAAACAAGCCTCGTAAATATGATATACTAAATATACATAATAAAACAGCAAAAGTAGCATAAAGCCACAATAATAAATATATAATTATAATAAATAAATTGACTTTTGGTACACAGAATTACGAATAGTATAAATAAATATCAGTGATCGATGAGTTAATAAAAAACTCTCCTGTCCATAGACTAAATCCAAACATTCATCTTATTATGTGTATAATTTTCAGTGAGCCATGTGATGAATTCCACAAACTTGAAGCAATATAAACGAAATATCCTCATCCTATTCTTATATGCCCGTGGTAACATTTCATTTGCAGCTTATTTATTTTTAGTTTGGTATCTGAGGAAAGTTTGGTATTGAAATAATTGGAAGAATCAATGAAAAAATGAGTTGAGCCAGAGCCCCCCTCTAGCATCTCCTGGAGGAACCCCTTTTTTATTCCAAGGTCAACGTCGAGTACGGCTGACTAATTCTGTAAATGTTTGGGAAAGTTAAAGACAAGAATTCTGAATAACAGTATACTAAACACAAAACTCATATATCTTGAATCACGAAGAACTCATTTGTAGGTGAAATTGTCTTTGTTATAAGTATGATTTCAAAACATCAAACATTTCTTCTAGTAACCCATAGACAAAAAACGCATTTTTTTAAAATCAACTTAAATATCAAAAAAGCGTGTGGTGATTGATTTCAATTATCTAGTTTATTGCTATAGCTACTCTTAAATTATGTGATTATGTCGATGTAAATGAAAGATTTTTTTTCATTTCTTAGTTCCTATTACCTAAAAGAGTATATATTCAGTTTTCTTTGGCTGTGAAATGTTTTTTTTTTTGTTATTATCATTGTTTCTATTATGATATCACTATTTGCATATCATACAATGATACGGCATGGTCATCCAGTAACTCATTCAGAAAATACCAATTTTGTGGATAGGTGCATTTTTCCATCGAAAAATAGCCCATTTCCAGTTACTTTTCTGTCAAATTCAATTTTTGATATGATATTCAGAATACGTATAAGGGAACTTCGTGATTTTTCAAAAAGTAGAAAAAATTTTGAGAAAATTCGGTTTCCTAAAAATTTTCAGTAAATTCAGTTTCAGTTTCAAAAATGCCAAATCCAGCAAATGATACTTCATTTTATGGAAAATATCATTCTGAATCCGAAAATGCAGTCATGTGTCGAGGACACATTTTCGATTTCGATTTCCTTCTGTGTAGAATATTGCATTTTTCGACTTTGATCGCGTGGGAATCTTTGAAAAATGTGGAATCCGCCATATTATTGAAAATTCTATTGTGAATCCGAAAGTGTATTTACCTTTATGATGAGAACGCTAATTTATTTAGAATATCTCGATTATCTGAAGTGGTGCATATTTGGGAGAAAGAATTGCCCGTTTTTTGTTACCCTTTTGTCAAATACAATTTTTGGTAAAATTTGAAATCAGCTCTTCAAGATAAGTCTGACTAATTTTCGAAAAATGGACAATAAATATTTTCGCAGAATTTGATTTCGTTCTGAATATTTTTCGGTTTTGGTCGTCAATGAATATCTCAAAAATTCGAAACCTTTCGAGTAATACTTCATCTTTTACAAAATTTTCTTTCTGAAACCGAAAATGTTCTTGATTTTTTTATATTTTGATTTAGAAATTAAATCCATTTAGATAATGTCGATTATCAGGAAGGGTGCATAATTTCGTCGAAAAAATAGCCCTTTTCTAGTTTCTCCTCTGTACAATATCAATATCTTAGGTGATATTCGGAATCAGCTCGTCGGGTTACGTCTGAGGCGAATTTGCGATTTTTCGAAAAACGGGAAATAAAAATTTTCGCAAATTCGATTTCCTTCTGTATAGAATATTGAATGTCACTTCATCTTATAGAAAGTGTCCTTCTGAATCCGAAAATAAACTCGTTTTATGCAATAGAATAATCATTACAGAAAATGTCCATTTTTGGATTGGTGCAAATTTTCGTCGTGAAAAGTTGGTGATTTTTCGAAAAATAGTAAATGAAAATGTTCTCAAAATTCGATTTTCTTCTGTAAAGAATATTGCATTTTTCGAATTTGACCTCCTGGGGATAATTAAAAAATGCGAAATCTCGCGAGTAGGTATCACTTCATCTTATAGAATATTTCCATCGTATGTTAAAAATACTTATGAAGCGGGACATTTTCGATCAATCACAGCGAAAAATTCCCGGCGGGACATTTTCAGGCTGAAAATTACCCGGTAGGTATCGAAAATTACCCGCTCGGTCCGTGTATCTATAGTAACGATTGTTAAAATGTACATTTGTCATCTTGACAGGCACAAATACTGAATTTATATGTACCTACCTGCTTAATGTGAATATAAATAAAATTTCAAACTCAGCACATACATTTTTGTTTTAACTCCGGAAATATTCTACCGAATTACACTCGTGCATCAAAATAAACCTGATAATTTTCCATTCAAGCATGTTGTCAGTAAAACAACTGCATTTGGTTATTTTCATATTTTGCAAAAAGAGCCCTCCTCCTTTGGAGTCGGGCTCTTTCGACAAACTATGAATATAAACTCATGCAGTTTTTAGACAACATGCTTTCATGGAAAATTATCGGTAATTTTGAAGCACTTGTGTAATTACTCCCGAAAATTTCAATCTGAAAATAAACTTGTTTTTGGAATTGAACCGGTGGTTCACCTATAAAATATCGATTTTAATGAATGGTGCGTATTTGAGCCAAAAAAATTGCCATTTTTTAGTTACTCTTTTGTCGAATTCAATTTTTGAGGTGTGATTTGAAATCAGCTCATCGCGATACGTCTGAGAGAAGTTGGTGATTTTTCGAAAACTGAAATATAAAAAATTTCGCAGAATTTTTCGAATTTGATCGCATGGGGATAACAGTGAGGCGTCAGTTGTAACAAAGATTGAATTAATGTAATTAATTTTTGGATTCTTATTGTATTTAACAAAGTTAATTATGTAAAATCTCTTTGTTCAAGTACCATAGAATAGCATGAACTGACACAGAAAGCTATTGAAAAATGCACTCAGTATGTAAAAATTCAAATTGATTTTTTGTTACGACTAACACCAGTCTCCTCTAAAATAATTTTTTTAAAATTTATTAAAGCGGGTTCTTTCGAGTCATGCTTTGCACTCAATAAATGGAGTTTTTGATGCAGTCTGGCCAGTTGATTGAAGGCAAAATCCACAAATTGAATTTTAAATGTGTTTTTAACAATATACAGGGTGTTTCTTAAGTACGTGTAGAAACTTCAGGAGCATGTTGCTGACGTCGAAATAAGAAAAAAAGTTCCCATAAACACATGTCCGCAAGTTATTCATTTCTAAGATACAGAGTGTCAAAGTTTAATTCTTATGTTTGTTTTGTGAGAATAAATTCCAAAATATTTTTGATATTCGGGTAAGGTTTGGTATCTGGGATGATTTTTCAATGTCATAATCAAATTTTATGTTAATTATGAAAAGACTAATTTTGAAATGAATTTATTTTAAATTTAAAAATCTTGTCATTCAAAATCAATTCAATCAATCAAAATCAAAATATGCTTTATTGTCTGAAGAATACTAGATCTTATTGACAAAGTCTTTGTAAATATATATAACTCTATGTATAAATAAGGGTACAAAAATAAATAAGTATAAAAAATGTTACATTTAAGGCACACAAGTCATAAAATAAAATAAAATTCGGTGTATACATACAAGGAAGGATCACAATTACATACACAATTACTGTGCTGGTCAGCAACTAAAACGAAAATATAGCTCTTATAAACACCACCTTTATCGCCACCTTTATCACAGTGAAAACTAGTTCTACACAAACTAGTTTAGTTTGAAATCTGAATTTGATTAAAGGCTTTCAGCATAGAACTCTTCTAATGAATAAAAAGCTTTTTCCAGTAATAGCTTTCTTACGGAATTTTTGAATTTTGTTTTATTTTCTATGATTTTAATTTCCTTGGGCAAATGATTATATAATTTTTTCCCATTATAAATTATGGAGTTTTTGATCAGAGTCGATTTTGGAATGGGTAAGGCCATATTGAACGTCTGTCTAGTGCTATATTGTGCAACCTTATGAATTTCATTATTGAATTTACTATGGATTAGACAAACTGTTTTCTAAGATCAAATTGCATCGATTATCAAATCTCAATCATTCGAAAACGGTTGCTCGCAGTGACCTCTACCAAGAATATATTTTTCACACAAACTGAATAATGAATATTCCCAGATACCAAACTTTACCCAAATATCAAAATTATTTTGAAATTTTTCACAAAAAATAAAAATAAGAATTCAACTTTGACATTCTGTATCTCAGAAACGAATAACTTGCGGACATATGTTCATAGAAACTTTTGTTCTTATTTTGATGTCAGCAATACGCTCCTGAATTTTCTACACGTACTTAAGAAACACCCTGTATATTCAATAATAAATAAGGTTACTATAGTTGTGATTTGTAAACTTAGTCTACTTTTGATGTGTCCAAACAAATTACGTATGTTGTCTTCAGTGTACGTAATATTATAACATGAAAACAAATAAATTCTATTCTATTCATGACAATTCTTGAATACCGGACCTGAACTCAATACCTGCATCGAATAAACCTGTGAAAGATTACCGAGGTGTAATTAAAGTTGCTCCCAAGTGAAATTAATCAAAGGCAAGCACGTCGTTCTAATTGAAATTTAATCCTTTCTGTAGTTTAGATATTCATAACAGCTTATTCGCCATTAACACCTGACAATCACGGAAATAACATCCGCCTGCGTTCCGGCAGCTTTTAATTGGAACACAATTGCCGATGAGGCGCAGGGGGGCTTTCGAGGAAATTGCATGCAATTGTCGATTGGAGAAACAAAAGTTGCCTTTCAGCAATTCGAATTGCTTTTTGGAGTGGCGCAGTCTAGATTACTACGTGGAAATGATATGTAGGAAAAAATTCATTTATTCCAGAGGAGCTGAAAGTGAACTGAGAGAGAGATTTTTTTTGTGCAGTTGATTGAGAATTTATTACATCCTGGAATGCATTTTTCTGTTTCAGGATACGTCTGAGCGTATAATTGATGAATCTCAACATAATTAGATCTCAAATCTTTGATATGGTTCACAGTGTTGAGCCAGCCCAGATTCCATTCACAGTTATTCAATCATCAGGTTTAGTGTTCTGCTGAAGAATTTTTTTAGATCTCCATAATTTTTCTTTAGTATTAATAAATTTGATAATTTAGGAAAGCAAATAACAACACATTTAAATCTACCATTATGGCATAAGGGGTACACCTCTTGATTGGATTCGATCATACTCTAGTGACAATGTGTCACAATAAAAAATGAGTCATCCATGTGCTTGAAAAATGACATGGGTGTTCCACAAGGATCGGTACTTGGCCCGATTCTATTCATAATCTATATCAACGACATAGACAGGCTCCAGGTGCCAGCAGCCTTCACAATATACGCAGACGATACTTCACTAATTATACCCAGTCCCCATGAGAACTCCATAAGAGAAAATTGTGAGAGCACCATATCTGATACCATTCAATGTGGATAAAACACAGTGCCTGCGATTTCACATCTATCAAAAAACTTGTAAAAATATTTCATTTGGATCTCTGGTAATCTCCTCTGATGACACACGAGTAAAGTTCTTGGGATTGAATGTCGAAACACTCCTCAATTGGAAGACTCATTGTGAGGACCTTGTTTCCAGACTTCACTCAGGAATATCAGGGAAATGTTGAACCTCGATCAGTTCTTGCAGCATTATCATGCACAAGTTGAAAGTAGACTGCGATATGGTGTTACCTTTTGAAGAACATTTTAGACCTGTCTGTGCATATGTTCCAAAAAAAAAATGATAGTAATCAAGATTACAACACTCGAAACAAAAAATATTTTATAGTACCATTCTCCAAACTTCGAATAACTCGAAATGCCCCAAATTTCAAGGCAACAAAAATCTACAATTTCATTCCGGATGACATTAAAAAAAAAGGAGTACGATATACCGGGTGGCTACGGAAGTATTGCCTACGGAATATCTCAGTTATTGTATGAAGTAGGTTTGTGAAATTCGGAGCGTCGATATAATGACATAAGAGCTAGAATTTGAGCATATTGACATGTCGAAGTTAACTTCCGGTCTGATCGGAAGTAACATCAACTTTCTTATTTTAAATGGAAACCCTATTTTTTTTCTTTTCGCTTTATTCAGCATTCAATTCCCTTTCTACTGACATATCACAAGTTGGTATCTAACCAGAAACTAGATCAGAAAAAAATTATTATTGAAATTCACTGAGTAGGCCGTGGAAGCAAAATGAAAGCCAAAAATTGAAAAGTTGGCTATGGAAACCATACGTCACTTGATAACAGTTGCTACTACTGTGATATTTTATTTTCATTCGTCGGCGTTATAAAAAGCCGCCAAAAAAAATATTGGAAAAATTGGGAAAAAAACAATACTCTGTAGGTCCATAACTTAAATAGGAACATACAACTTTTTCTTACCTGTACTATTCAGCATAACCATTCCATTCTAATGATATAATAGAAAATAATTTTTTGTACTGAGATACCAAAAAATCCAATTATTATTCTTCAAATAACAAAACAGATTATCGCCATACGCAAAAATAAAATTAAAAATAATGTGGAATGATAAATTATATCCTGTAGGTTCTAGGTTAAATAGGAACATAAACGTACTTGGTCTGTGCTATCGTCCATAGATACTCTAATATCTACCTATGGACGATGTTTGTGCTATTCAGAATAATCATTCCATTGCAATAATCATTCGAACTAAAATATTAACAAGTAGGCTGATTAAGATGTATTTTGGAATGAAACAAAAAAGAAATGAGAGCTGTCACGAACGCTGCTATCCATATTATTTTGACGTTCGAAGTAGTGTTTTTGATTCTGCCATTTTAAAAGGGTGTGGAAATCGAAATCAGTTAGTGGAATATTCAAAAAATGCCCCGTTATTCACGAACCGAACAAATTGACATGCTTCTCATTTATGGTGAATGTTTAAAAAATTCTTATGCCGCTGAACGATTGTATTTAGAGCGATATCCAGGGAGGCAGCAACCGTCAAGAAGGCATTTCCAGTGGCTTGAAGAAAAATTAAGAACTGAGCCTGATGTTCACGAAGACCAAGAAGCATTTGTTATTAATGAGGAAACTGAAATTAATGTATTAGCTTTAGTACAATATGATAGCACAATTTCCTCAAGGCAGATTGGCGCCGAATTAGCTATAAGTAAGGACTCTGCTAGGAAAATTTTGAAAAAACATCCATTGAAATCCTTCAAGTATCAGTTGCATCAACATTTGTATGAAAATGACGGTGAAAGGCGCCTGGAATTTTGTAATTGGTTTCTTCGACAAAATGCTGAGAATCATCTATTTAACTATTATATCTTGTTTACGGACGAGTCAAGATTTACCAACAATGGATTATTTAACAGGAATAATACAAGGTAGGTACTGTACTTTGTTTGGATTATTGTCGATAGTCGAAGTGTAAAGTGCTAAAAGTGTGAACGGTCTTTTGTTCCAGGTACTGGGCGATAGCAAACGAGCACCGGTTTCGACAAGGCGGCTTCCAGGAGAGATTTGGTGTGAATGTTTGGGCAGGAATAGTTGGAACTCATATTGTTGGCCCCATTCTTTTTCAATGCCAACTAACCGGAGAGAGATACTTTAATTTTTTAACGAATGAAATTTCGGAATTCATTAACAACCTACCAGCGGAAATAACTGAGAGAATGTACTTCCAGCAAGATGGCGCCCCTCCGCATAATTCAAGAATAGCGAGAAATTATCTTCAAAATCGCTTTCAAGAGAGACTTATAACAACCCATGGTCCAGTCAGGTGGCCACCAAGGTCACCTGATCTTACTCCGTGCGACTTTTTTCTATGGGGGCATCTTAAAAATAGGGTGTATTCCACACAGCCTACAACTCTACATGAGCTAGAAGTAAAAATTCGTAGAGCTTTCCAAGATATCACGCCCCAAATGTTGAGAAACGTTTCACATGAAAATATCACCAGAGTCAATAAATGTATTGACGCTGAGGGAATGCATTTCGAACATTTGTTTTGAATTTATTTTATCTTTAATCCTATCAATTTGATTTTTTTTTTTTTTTCGATAAATCTGTTTTTTCGTTATTTGAAGAATAATAATTGGATTTTTTGGTATTTCATTTCAAAAAATTACTTTCTATTATATCATTAGAAAGGAATGGTTATGCTGAATAGTACAGGTAAGAAAAAGTTGTATGTTCCTATTTAAGTTATGGACCTACAGAGTATTGTTTTTTTCCCAATTTTTCCAATATTTTTTTTGGCGGCTTTTTATAACGCCGACGAATGAAAATAAAATATCACAATAGTAGCAACTGTTATCAAGTGACGTATGGTTTCCATAGCCAACTTTTCAATTTTTGGCTTTCATTTTGCTTCCACGGCCTACTCGGTGAATTTCAATAATAATTTTTTTCTGATCTAGTTTCTGGTTAGATACCAACTTGTGATATGTCATTAAAAAGGGAATTGAATGCTGAATAAAGCGAAAAGAAGAAAAAATAGGGTTTCCATTCAAAATAAGAAAGTTAATGTTACTTCCGGTCAGACCGGAAGTTAACTTCGACATGTCAATATGCTCAAATTCTAGCTCTTATGTCATTATATCGACGCTTCAAATTTCACAAACCTACTTCATACAATAACTGAGATATTCCGTAGGCAATACTTCCGTAGCCACCCGGTATATTTTCAAAAAGAAATTAAAGAGTTCCTTGTTCAGCATGGCTTTTATAAAATTGAAGAATTTTTTGATCATCATTTCTGAGAGAGAGTAATTTTTACTGTATTCAACTGATTTCACTTGATACTCTTTATTTGTGTAAATCTTTTATTCGACTGCAGTCTTGAAACATACTGCTTGCATTTTACTCTGTGGGTATGTTTCCCATAATTTTTGTCTTTTGTGACTTTTTCCATACAGCATATTATTTACTGTCTTAAGGAAATAAAACACATACTACTCTATCCTATTCTTTTCTTTCTGATCCGAATTATAAAAGAACCGAAATGCCTGTTTTGTAATAATATGAGTAAAATTATTTCCACCTTTCGCAATGCACTTTCTAAAATCAAATCTTTTCTTCTATCAATTTTTTTTCAAAAACGAAGATTGAAAACTACTATAACCCGTAAAATTTTTGAAAGAGAAGAAAACATATCAGACTTCAAAAAGGGTAATAGCTATTCGTATTCATAACAATTCTGATAACCGTCAATATAATACGGCATTTTCCACTTTTTATTCAATTTGTGAGATCCGATTTACAACAAAAATGTCTTTCCAGTTGGGTATTCTCAACCAGCTAGTTACAGTAGAAGAGTCCGGAAAAGTAAAAATTTTAGAAGTCAAAACACGATCCTGATAAGTCTGTATAATAATTTCACCAATTTCGACAACAAATGACTGGCGATAAGTTCGATCCGAGCAATAGTCTTATCTTAGCCTAACTCTGGATTGTACACATACCAGTTGAACCTTAATAATATTTTTTTTCCGAAAGATGACACTGTTCTCAAGTATGCTACTCCACCGTGACCTATTGTACTTGCGTCTGCAAATACCAAAATAATGATGGATTGTTTACCGATGTATATTTTCAGAAGTTTACAATCTCCATGTAATTTGATCAAACGATACATTTCTGGAGGTTGTGGATTCATGCTGGTTGTTTTCAATATCGCAGGATGTTGAGAACAACATCAATGAAACTTTTTAGTTCTTTTTGACTTCATTAGTAAACACTTCTGTAGTGTTATTACTGTTTAATTTCTCTGCTCTTGTGAAAATCAGTTGGTTGCGGTTTCTTTTTCTTGTGATATGTTTTACTGTTTCTATACTTACTTATACTTATAATATCTGATAATTTGTGCCCATGGTGTGTTGAGTTGTTGATAATATTAGTACTATTTGCTCTTTCCTGTTGTTGTTTGGATGAGTAGATTTAGGTTCTTTGCCAAAATTCTTATTCCATTCTGGTTGAATTACTTTACTTTGCTTCAATGGCAGCACAGTAGGAATGCATTTTATACATAGTACTCTCTCATCATTCACGTGCAGGGTTTGTTTTCCACAAAAAACACAATCGTGTCTAGCCCCACGCCTACGTTGATAACGATACAATGAAAGCGCCGGGTCAGCGAAATCTATTGTGCAGAATCCGAGGCCGCCCCCGCACGAAAAACAACCCGCTTGTTTCGGGAAACACCACTCCAGGCCTACTTATCTTCTCCTGACATTTCGACCCCGTTCGTATGTCATTGTTAGAGCGCGGTTAGCCCGACATTATGTCATCCTCAATGGTCCACGATAAGAGACAAGATTGCCCATCATATCGAAGCGTAAGGACCGTGTAAACAGGAAATTTGTTTCAGTCCCGCGGATATTTCCGCCCCATATGGACTTACAGACCGCGGTGATTGGGGCAGTATTTCCTATTCGCTTCGTACGCGTTTCATTATACAAGGGCTGTTAGACTCAAAGAACGGGGCAAAAAACCTTAGGAATATGGCTTTCAGCAAAATTTAATAATAATTTGATATTTTGTTTGGTCCAATACCCTATACAATTTTAGTTCTAGGAGGATCGTACGATCAGGAAAGCCTCTAGAGGGCGGCAAAGTTGAATGATTCAAAATGCATTATTGTTATGGTATTTTCCATAAAAAAAATCATGATTTATATGATTGCGATGCAATTTATTACAAAAAATCTATCATGTAGGTGTCAGTATTACTCACATGTGTACAGTGACTACCAAAACTCAATATATTGAGTGTTTACTAGTACTGAAAGGGTGTGATTAAAAAGTCGAAATCGAAATGCTCATATCAATAACAAGTTACTTAGTGCTATAACATGAATGAAAATATAACAGACTGGTCTCTTTTTCTCAGACTTTCCGAAGCACATCGTTCATAATTAGAAAATCGGAAAGTAATTTTTTGACAAATGTTCAAGGAAATTCTGGAAAGACATGCATTTGTTTTCGGAATTGAGGAGATTTGAAGGATATTACAAGAGGGGGAAAGCACTCGTACTTCTAACATTTTTATTGGTCAACCTTTCATCTCCTTTCAAGATGGAATCTTATGTCGTATATTTTTTGAATCAGCGAGAAATTGTACTTATATATTGTGAATTTTTGAAGTGGATATGACGATTTTGCATTTTTGATATCTTTTAGATTTCCGTATAAGCATACCAAATTTCAAATCGCATCCGATAGTATTAAATAATTCGTATGCTCTTTCCTTTTCACCATAACTTGTATTTTCATATTTTCAATATTGGTTTCATCAAAATCAACATTTTAGTATATGCATACGAAATTTCAAACCGATTTCGAAACAATTAAAGAATTTGTAAGCTTTTAATGCAATTTCAAATTTTCTAACTTTCATTCTCTTTTCTAGCTGAATCTCATATTTGAACATTACAAATGGTATACTTTTGGAATCAGCGTGAAATTTTACGTATATAGTATGAATTTTCGAGTGGATGTGACGATTTTTCATTTTTGGGGTCAAATTTATTTTTATTTGTTTGATTTGAATACACTGATTCGACCATTTTTGGATCGATTGGCACCCGCAGAATTAACCTTTCTTGAGTTGAATGGTTCAAATCGAGTTTAAAGGGTTTCTTTTTCGCAAATAATTAAATTTTCAAAATCGGTTTCGTGAAATTTAATCATTTTGGTGTACGCACATCATATTTCAAATCGTTTCCTACTCAAATAAAGAATTTGTAAGCTTTTAACGGATCCTTTGAAATTTCAAAATTTAGAAATTTTATTGCCTTGTCCGGCTGAATCTCATTTTTGAACATTACAAATCGTATATTTTTGTGATTTTGATTTTGAATTGATTGACGTCAACGGAATTGCTCCATCTCTAACCATTTTCGAATTGAATAGTTTAAATCGAGTTGGTTGCGTTTTTTTCACATAAATGATTTTTACAAATTTTTGGACATGATTCTGTAAGATTCAATCATTTCGGTACCTATATGCATAATAAATTCAAGTGGTTTCTGGAGACAATTGAAGCATTCGTATGCTTTTTACGCAACATTGCAATTTCAAATTTTCGACCTTTCATTCCCTTTCCAGCTAAATCTTGTCTGAACATTACAAATCCTATATTTTCGGGATCAGAGTGAAATTTCACGTATGTGTTGCGAATTTTCAAGTGGATCAGATGATTTTGCATTTTTGGTTATTACAATTTTGCGGAAAAACTTTTTTGTTTTCTTCGAATGATCTGAATATACTAATTCGACCATTTTGGATCGATTTGCATCCGCAGAATTGCTCTATCTCTAACAGTTTTTCACTTGAATGATTCAAATCGAGTTGAAAGGGTTTCCTTTCCGTCAAATCTTGTATTTTCATAATTTCAAAATTGGTTTCATGAAAATCAACATTTTAGTATATGCATACCAAATTTCAAACCGATTTCGAAACAATTAAAGAATTTGTAAGCTTTTAATGCAGACTCTGCAATTTAAAATTTTCGAATTTTTCTTCTCTTTTCCAGCTGAATCTCATATTTGAAAATTACAAATGGTATACTTTTGGAATCAGCGTGAAATTTTACGTATATTGTGTGAATTTTAAAGTGGATCTGACGATTCTGTATTGTTGGTGATTTTTAGGGGTCTACTACTTTGGGGTCAAATTTTTATTTTCTCTGATTGATTTGAATATATTAATTCGACCATTTTAATTCGATTGCCAGAATTGTTCTGAATTTAACCGTTCTTGAACTGAATGGTTCAAATCGAGTTTAAAGGGTTTTTTGGCCAATAATTATGTTTTAGTGTTTCTATACTTATAATCATACATCTGCTTTTGTGCCTATGGTGGTTGTTAATTACATTGGAACAGTTTCCTATAATTATGTGGGTTTCTCCTCCTATGACCTTGTTTCTGTTGTTGTTTGATGGAGTGAATTCAGGTCCCTTTTCTTTCCCAAAATTCTTGTCCTCTACTAGTTGAATTTTCGAGTGGATGTGACGATTTTGTATTTTTGGTGATTTTTTCCTCTGATTGATTTGAATATACTAATTCGACCATTTTGAATCGATTGGCATACGCAGAATTGCTCTATCTATAACCGTTCTAGAGTTGAATGGTTCAAATCGAGTTTAAAGGGTTTCTTTTTCGCCAGTAATAATTATATTTTGAAAATTTCAAAATCGGTTTCGTGTAATTTAAACATTTTGGTCATATTCAAATCGTTTCTGATTCAAATGAAGAATTTGTAAGCTTTTAACAGAACCTCTGAAATTTCGAAATTTTATTCCCTATTCCGGCTGAATCTCATATTTGAACATTACAAATCGTATATTTTTGTGATTTTGATTTTGAATTGATTGATGTCCACGGAATTGCTCTATCTCTAACAGTTTTCGAATTGAATAGTTTAAATCGAGTTGGTTGCGTTTTTTTTTCGCACAAATGATTTTTACAAATTTTTGGACATGATTCTGTAACAGCTATTTGCACCGGTTGTCCTTAATAACAAACTCAGCTAAGTGGAGGATTAGCTTAAGGTACACCTCTAGGTAAAGATGGTTTGCCCCGTTGACTCCTGGACTGAACCTTACCTGGGTATTGGAAATGTTTAAAATTATATGCACATTGCGCTGTCAGTTTACAGTTTTTTACAGAATTACCTAACACGTAGAGACTACGTTTATCTGGACGATCTCTATCCGGTTCAAATTCAATAGCATTGAGTCGAGTGAAACCACCCTTCAGTTTATATCGCAATATTTAAGTGGATCGAAGGATCCTATCCTTCAATCCGATTGAAAAAAGCTAACTTCACAGCAAAATGTCGAATTTCTTGTGTTCTGCGAATTAATTCACGAATCGATGTTCTGTGGATCTGTGGTTTTCATTTGAACCCCAAACCTTTTTCCATCCATGAGTCCCAAAATATGTTTTTCCTTAATCAGCTGATTCAAAAAACTGCTCTCTTCTTTGGACCATACGTTTTTTTTCTTAATTATTATTTTGCTCTCCATTTTGAGAAAGACGATTGTCAATATAAACACTTATCTGAATGTGGCTACTTTTACCTGTCATTTGTCAATTTCAAACTCGTTTATCTCGTAATTTCACTTCTCTTCAAGGCGATCGGTTGGGTCCAATCCTATATTTTATGGAATTGACTTGAGTGATTCAATCCAATCCGAACACTGTATATATCGATTAGGTGTATCGGATCCAGTCAAGGCAAACCCATTTTGAGCAAATCCAAAGTTGTGAGATACATGTAGTCATTAAAATTTCAAGCTTACAGTGCCAGGTTTTTTTTTAAATTTTGGTTAAACTTTTAAAATATGACAGCGGATGACGTGCAGGGCTGATGCCTGCCAGGTGATTGTTACCATACCTAGCTTGCTAAAACTAATTACTTGAATGAATTCTAGCCTTACAGGAATACCGTTACCCAGAGGATTCACGAGGTCTTCGCCTATAGTTAGTCCATGTCCCAATTTCCCAGTTGGACTGGATGCAATTTTTATTGTAGAAATTCAAAACATATCTGCAAGATGCATTCAAAAATTGAATCGTCTCGAACTGTCCCTCACTTCGGAGTTATTGGGAAATCTCATTTCGATTCCGACCAATAAAATCCACGAAACGAAATTTCAGTAGTTTTGCAGCTGCAGTGGCTGGATTGCCGTGAAGAAAGCTGCCGAATGGGATTGCTTAGCCATATATATTTGATGTAATTTGCAATTTAAATGGGCGAAATGCACTTGCAGTTCCTTGATATGCAAATTCCGGTTCGGTGCAATCAAATTACCAATTTCAGTCGTGAAATAACAAGAGCTTTTCAAATAACCGGGAAAATTGGTTCTAGCGTCGAAAATGAGTATGTTTGTAAGAAAAATTGATGCTTTGGAAGACAATACGATGGATGTAGGACGCGAATGATTCTTTGATATGATGAGAACTATTTGGTGCAGAACCTTATCGTGAAAAAAAACCTAATGATCCTAGAAATTGCCACGCACCCGAATTACGAATGACCTTCACCCATCTGCTGAATGGATGAAAAGTATTCAATAACAAATTTGATATGTTCAAATTATATCGCGAGTACACGCAGAAAAAAACATGGTTGAATCAACTAAATATCATTCAACTCGAATGAATAAAAGTGTCAGTCTACCAAAATCAAATAATAATTCGAAAAAAGCGAATGTTACTATTGATTCGCATCTCTGCAACCCTTTTAGATTGAATACAATTGGTTTCCCATTGAGTAAATGTTCTGTCCAGAAAAAATCTCGTCTTGTCTTCTGGAAAACATGAGATGTTTTAGACGATCATAATCGGATTTCATAATTAAACATTACCTTCCCTCATTTTGATTAGTGATTGATTCTAACCAAGAAAATATTTTGTTAACACATTCAGTGTATCTTTGGATCGAATTCGCAAAGTACTGAAACAATTCTTTTTATTCAACAATATCATTAAAATTTGAAGTAATACAAAAGTTATTATGTTAAACATAATATCTTCCAAACGAAATAATTGTATAAGGTTATTCTGCACTTTCATTGTCTTAAAAAGAACAAAAAAAAATTCAATTCTCTGCAATTTTTAATCACGACGTTTCAACTGTTAAAATCTACAGTCGATATCAAGTGTATAATGCGACAATCTCAAGGATACTTCTTATATATGCTATGGATAATTGTGTGTCATTAGCCTAGGGGTAATTTGCCGATGTTCAGGTAAGCTTGTTAATTTCAGTGCCAGGCCCCTCCGGTACAGCATTGTTAATTCTTATCGCAATTTCAATTGATCCATGCCACTAATTAAGGGTTTCCACACATCACGGATCTCTATGCTAGCTTGACTGAAGACTTTGTTGTTCATAATATATGCACTCTCTTCAAACTTCCTTCTATACCAGCCCTCTTCTCTATGGATGACTTCGGCTTCAGTCAATTTTATGTTGTGTTGGGATGTACAGACATGATCCGCTATCCCTGACTTTGATGTTTCTCCTCGTTGAGTGTTTCTCTTGTGTTCAGCGAGTCTAACGCTAAGTGGTCTCTTAGTTTCTCCAAGATAAGCTTCACCGCATTCACAAGGGATGCGGTAGATGCAGTTTTTGGAGTCAATAACAGCGTTACGTGGTCTCGTCTTTGTGAGATGGCTGCGAATAGTGTTACCTGACTTGAAACATGTCGGTATTTTGTATTTTGACCCAATTCTCCTTATTCTTTTCGATAGACCTCTAACATACAGGGTGGCTGGTGTCGGCTCGTGTGGTTTCTTGTTCTTATCCCCCCTGTGTGCTAGAACCTCTTCTACATGTTTTTTGGGGTACCCGATTCGTCGCGGATCTTTCTTGATATTGTTAAACATATATATATTGTAAACATATAGAAGAGGTCCTAGCCGCCAGGGGGGATAAGAACAAGAAACCAGACGAGCCGACACAAGCCACCCTGTGCGTCCCGTATGTTAGAGGTCTATCGGAAAGAATTAGGCGAATTGGGTCGAAACACAAAATACGGACATGTTTCAAGTCAGGTAACACTATTCGCAGCCATCTCACAAAGATAAGATCACGTAACGCTGACATTGACTCCAAAAACTGCATCTACCGCATCCCTTTTGAATGCGGTGAAGCTTATTAATAGGAAAATCGTGTAATGCTGTGAGAATCGAAGGAAAGTAGTTGAGAATCGTTGTTCTTCATGAATTGTTGAAAGCGTATGCAAAAATATTGGCTTTTAACTAACTATGTTATCTTCATCAGATAGTTTCTGCTCTGGAGTCGAGGACAATGATGTTGACTCATCACACCACATCAAAATTTAAGACTTCTTTCTTGTTAGTTAGAATTTAACAGCCTCACAACCAAAATGCGCTTGAGCAATACGTCTTGTTATTTATGGAATGTATCTTCTTGGTGTAACTTTCAACTGGTTTTCGTCATTCCTGATTTTCAGTTACCGAGGAATTGTCATTTCCTATACACAGGAAACATAAACCATCATTTGAATCATGCCAAACGAATAAATCTTTCAACTAGTAAACTTGCTTGATACCCAGGAGAGGATCGCTAAACTGGCCTCCAAGATTACCTGATCTAAGATCCCATGAATTCTCTTTGTCGGGGTGTTCGAAAGAAAATTTGTTATACATCAATACGAACGAGTCCCTATTCAACGAATTGCTAGCTATAGGATTGTTCATCATTGGTGCAGACATAACCCCTAACCATCTCATGATAAGAGATTGCTATGGTATGATAAATTCGGCTTTTGGTCAGCACAGGAAGGCGTTTTTTTTCAATCACCCATTCAATAATTCAGTAGAATGAATTCTTTCAGTGTTTTCAATGAGTACTAATTTCATTGATTCAGAATTCATTTGATTTCAGCTCTTATTGCTGATTGAAAGACCACTTGAACTATTTTGAGAAAAAGAACTCATTTGATGAAAAAAAAATACAAATTGGAAAATAATTTCTCGCAAGCTAAATATAACGTAAATTGAACTTCCACTTAATTCGAAGTGTATTCCTAATTTGCTGGTACAAAACTGAATAAAATGAAATCCAGTTTCTCATATCAGCACAATATGTGCGGTTTTTTTTGTCCACCCCTCCTGTTAACTTTCGAACGATCTTACGTGAAAACATGGAACAAAAATTATTCAGAATAGTATCGCCGATACTTCTTTTTTAAATATAAGACATTGCGATAGGGTGCACAAGGGGGCACATCAATTGAGAAATATCAAATGGCATGAGGGGGTCAAATCACACATCGTTGGAAAGAGAATTCAATTCTCTTCAACCATATATTTATTTTAATACTTATTTTCACATTTTTGATTTGTTTGCATTTCGAAATTTTCAAGTTGACGTGCCCTCAGCGCCATCTTTTTAGGAATTACAATGTATCTTCTCTCAAAAAGTAGTATTGGCAATATCATTCAAAATATTTTTTTCCGCATCAAACCGTACAATTTTTTCGAGATAAGGGTACCATTCAGATCCGCATGGTGAAAAAGATATGAGCGAAATTCCAAAAAATGTATAGGTTTGAGAAGAAAATTTAATTTTATCTTCAATGGACCTTTCCAAGAGATATGAGGTAACACTGAAATTAGAAAGTAAATACGCTAATATCACTCGGGATTTTTTATTTATTTTTTCTGACCGCTAGTTTATCTATAATCAGATGAAAAGTGGTTTCGTGACGTCACGTTCATCAAAACTAAACTTGGCAACGTTGTTAAAGTTGTGCACCAAATTCTCATTCAAATATAATGTGTCATATGACAGTTGTTATTTGATACCAGATGGGTTCTTTCGTCTGTTTCACGGTGCGATCAATAAGAATAGTTTGTCTCTGTCTAACTTATTTGCCTACCCATTTGATACAAGCGAAGCAGTTCCATCAGATCTGAACTTCAACGAACACTAGGTACCTTGATTTATTTTTTGAGGTTAATGAGGTTTTCTAAGTTTTGAGAGCTTTTGTTGTTTGTGTTCTGAAATTTGTTATTAATTCCTGTATCTCCAGTACCTGTATCCCTGCAATAACTGAACATTTCGTAAAGGTGCTTTGTACACGGTTGTCTGAACACCAGTGAAAATTGCAATAAACAATTATTTTATGCACCTAAAGATGAAGCGCGTCGGAAAATGTGGTTCGAAACAGTGAATAAACCTTTATGAAAAGCGGAAATATATGTTTTTGTGAAGAACATTTCCAAGTGAGTACTTTACGTTATGTTATTATTGTATTCAAAGCAGAGTTCAACGAAAGATTTAAAATATTAGTCATTGCAAAAAAGACCTTGAACTATCAAAATGAATGTTGATTGTTGAATGTAAATAAAATAAACATTAACCTCACATCTCCATATAACTTTTGACAATTGAGAACTGTCATTACGATTTGCTGTGTTGTCAATGCTCGTTCTTCATCAAAAGGATGGTCCGTTCAGAAAATTTGAAAGTTACAAATACAATAAAATATAGCTAATATGTGGATTTTTATCTATGAGTTGATCAAGTGACAATGTATTGATTATTTCTCAACGGCTTATATCATGCTAGAAGTTATATTTTTAAAGAGAACGGTATTGCCTGTTTCGGTACGTGGATTATGGTGGGAGATATTTCCGATGAACGTGACGTCAGCGGCACACTTTCAAATGTGATATTTTTTTAAAATGAAAGAAAAATAATTTAATTTTTTGTTAAATGGACTTTTCAGACTAACAACTATCGATTTAGACGAGTGCCCCTGCCCCCCCCCTTATCGTGTAATCGAAAAGTCTTTTATTTCAGAAAGTAGTAACAGTGATACCGTTCAAAACAGTTTTTGATTAGCGTCTTAGAGTCAAACCTTTCAAAAGTTAACAGGAGGGGGAGCTGAAAAAGCCGCACTGTATAGTGAGAGTAAAACAAATATAACTCTCTCTATTTTTTCGAGTGAGTTCTCTGTTGCGTTATTTTCTTATGTACAGAATTACTCTTTTTCTACGACCATTAAGAAAAATTAACATTGCAATTGCGTCTTCCACGTTGTAACACCGATTTTCATTTCCCACGGGCTAGCTGTATCGAAATATTTCATTTCCTACGACTTTCATGAACTACTAGACTGTCAGTATAGGTAGGTATTAACGAATTTTATGAACATAAATAATATCGAATCAAGTTTGTTTACGTCTGTCTAATAATTTGACATTTCACATCAGTAGATAATTACAAAATTCGATTGAAAAAATTAAGTTATTGAAAATGACTAGCGATAATGAGGATGATTTAACAATCAAATTAATAAATTTATATCAGAAGCTGCTGATAATGCCTATATTCTGACAAAGGTATGATTTTCTTTTCATAAAACCAGAATAATTTCAATAAAAAGATTGATTACAATCGGATTCTATATTTTTGAATAGTTGACAGATACTTTCTATATAGCAGTTAATTTGAATAAATTATTATGTGCTCTGGTAACGACGTGTGTTGATTCAGATGACACATGGACTTTGGATGGTGGGAGCGAGGGTTCAAATCCACGCAGCCACATTTTTTTTTCATTTTATGAAATCGATTAGTGTTTGATTTTTTCTGCATAAAGTTTTTTTATTTCCAATTTGTCAAAATTTGAAAATTTTTAATGTTTTTTTGTTTCACGACATAGGTAGGTACGTGTACAAAAATAAAGAATAGATGTTTCATTCAACGGGTGAAGAAAGAAAAAAATTTCTAAACCATGTAAAAATGACGGCAGGAGAGTTTATGATAAAAAGGATCATTAAAAATATTACAGATTTGTTAATGATTCAGATGGTCGTAGAAAAAGTATAGTGTACAATGAGCATAAAATTACCCATTTCCCACTCGTAGGTATATGAAATTTTGTAGTACTCGCTACGCTCGTACTACAAAATTTCATATACCTAGTCGTGAGAAGTGTACGTCATTTCATGCCCATTGTACAATAGACTAATTCCGAATCTGTATGTGTTCAACAAGCGTATCCAACAAGCTATTGTTCAATTGATTTTATTTAATGTGGGCCTTCCGAAAAGTTCAACCATCACTCTCCCGAAAGCAAACCATTTTTCAACTGCGTATTTTGATTATATTCTCTTGACATTGAAAGCAACCGATATTGTTTATTTTCGCAGTTGGAACATTTCTTTTTATCTCAAAAGTATTCTCTCAAAGATCATCATATCATATGCAGACGCATACCGTGCTATTTATAGACTCTCGTAAATTAATCATTTGTGCTAAAGCATAATTATAGAAATTCGTTGTCTCTGGAACATCTGGAGTAGAATAAATTAAACTAAAGGACATAAATTACTTTGTATTCACACCTGTGCAATATGCATTCAGTCGGTACCACAAAAATAGAAAATTAATTATAAAATAGAAATAGAGAGTTTTCATTATTGCTGCTGTGGTGATCATCTGTTGAATCCTAAATAAAAAGCGTATTTGACAGGTTCTTTATAGTTGTTGAAGCGGAACACTGCTAGGCGGGTTTCGAAAATAAAGTGATGAATGTTTCCATAAACATTGTTAGAATACTTTGGTGTGGTTGTCCACACTTATGCACTCAATGAACTTGGAACGATTTCGGAGTATGCGGAATATTTCATTTAACTGGGCGTCCCAAAATATAGAGGTCAAACTGCGATGGTAGAAACCCTACTCCATTTTGAGGTGAGGAATTACAATAAACACATTTCCCAATATGAGTATCAATTGAATTGCAGAATGTTGAAAGGGAAAAAAAAGTATTTTCTCAATAATAACTCTATAGCGGCTCTACTTATGCATTTATACAGTGAGGACCAATAGTCCGTCGCCCCCCCCCGTAACTTCTTTATTGTTCATATTACAAAAAAATGTTGAAGGAATAAGTTGTAGGGTTTCATTCGATCACTTTAATAGTTTGCGTTTCATTTATACAGAGTGTCTCAAAAAAGCGCAGCGACTTGGAAGTTTATTTTTTCAAATGGGACACCCTGTATGTCAGTGCATGATCGGTTAGAGATAACCATAAGGAATCCAACGATACCAAGTTTGATGCTCTTATCTCTATAGACTACGGAGATATCGCCATTTATTTCATCCATAAGCTCAATGAGTGTGAGAGAGAATTTATTGACCCGCCAGAAAAAAGTTTCTCTCTCCTACTCATTGGGCTTCTGGACAGAATAATAGGCAATATCTCCGTAGTTTATGGAGATAACAGCATCAAACTTGGTATCGTTGGATTCCTTATGATTATCTCTAACCGATCATGCACTGACATACAGGGTGTCCCATTTGAAAAAATAAACTTCCAAGTCGCTGCGCTTTTTTGAGACACTCTGTATAAATGAAACGCAAACTATTAAAGTGATCGAATGAAACCCTACAACTTATTCCTTCAACATTTTTTTGTAATATGAACAATAAAGATGTTACGGGGTGGGGGCGACGGACTATTGGTCCTCACTGTATATGTATAGTAAAGACCATTTATTTCGCTCAAGTGAAAACTCGTATTTAATATGCCATATTGAGCTGGTTAGAGGTTAAAGGTTGCTGCTACTAACTTGAAAAAGTTGGAAACGGTAGAGATACGTTTTCTAAAAATTATGTATGAGAAAGAACCCACCTTCTATAGCAATTTATTCATTTCACAAGCAAGAATTTGCGATATTCCTAAATAACACACTCATATACAGGGTCGCTGATATGTATGAAAACGGCCGATTATTTCCTAAAGTAAGATAGCTAGCGAAAACTTTTGTGATACAAAAGTTCTAGGGTTTTTCAAAATACATAATATTAACGAAAGATTAAGTATACAGGGTCAGTCAAAAAGTCAGGACGAAACAAAGTTGCTTTTTCTCTAATGGGACACCCTGTATATTATTTCACATTTCAATTTTTCTCAAAATTCTGAACAAAATTTATTCAACACATCATTCCTAAATTCAACAGTTATCGAGATATCGAATTTTGAAAATAAATTTCTAATAAATTATCCAAAAATGTTTTAGTCATTTAAGTTCATAGTCCATCAAGTTACCTTTGAAAGTTTCCATCTCCATAGCAACGCCGCGCCTTTCTTTTGTCTAACAGTGATGATCTTGACAACACATGTCAAAAATACATTTAGTGTAAATAATTTTCGAGCAAAAATGGCAAGTTTATCTGGTACTGCGCGTATTGAAATTTTAATGATCATAGGATACGGTGATAGAAGACGAAGTTGTGACCAAGTAGTGGATATTTTTAATGAATTGCATCCCAATCGGGAACCCATTTCTAAATCAACCGTTTCAAAAACATTGCAGCATTTTCTTGAAACTGGAGGTGTCAAAGATTGACCAAAAAGTGGAAGATCAGTAAGCGTTACAAATGAAGAAAATTATTTGAATGTCATGTTAGATATGGTGGAAAATCCAATAAATTCAGCACAACAGAGGGCTTTGAATCATAATATGAGTCGATATTCCATTCAAAAAGTTTGCAAACTGCAAAAATTCTATCCATATAAAATTCATTTGGTACAAGAATTGAGTGAAGACGATTTTGATCGTAGAATCGAGTTCTGTGAAGTTATTATGGATGAATTAAATGAATATGTCAACTTTGTCAAACTTTGTCAACTATGACACGTCATAGGACCTTATTTTATTAACGGAAATTTGACCTCGACGATATTTGTCACTTTTACAACAGCATATTATTCCAGAGCTTAGACGATTATTCCCGAATAATAACAATCCCAATTTGCTAGCAGAACAAATATGATCTCAACAAAATGGGACTCCTCCATTGGACGTGTGTGGTACGGGCATATCTAGATGAAACTCTTCCTGATAAATGAATTGGGCGTAGGGGAGCAATTGAATGGCCAGCTAGGTATCCCGATTTGACCCCACTTGACTTTTTTATGGGGTCGCATAAAAAATGTAGTCTACAAAAATAGGCCGCCAAATATCGAAGAGTTTCAAGAAAGAATATGGCATGAAATTTCTACCATTCCTCCTCACATGGTTTTAGATTCACTACAAAATTTTGTTCAGAGAGTTCATTACTGTCAGGAGGTAAATGGTAAACACTTTGAGCACCTTATTTAAAAGAAGTTCGAAGAAAAAATTGTTGCTTATTAAAACTTGTTTTCTCTCTTTTTCTCCTGGCAAAACTATTGTATCATAAAATATCAAATATCCTAGACATTCATTGAAAAATATATTTTATCGTTTCATGCATTTTTATCAACCCTGAACAAATAAGCTTCTTTATTTTCTGTAAAAAAAATTTAATTAAATTTTAATCATATCCACATACTCCACCTTGTGTGACTTTCATAATGAATATCCATTATTTCATGCTTTTTCTTTAATAACAAGTTATTTTCAAAATTCGATATCTCGAAAACTGTTGAGTTTAGGAAATGATGAGCTGAATCAGTTTTGTTCAGAATTTCGAGCAAAATTGAAATATGGAATAATATACAGGGTGTCCCATTAGAGAAAAAGCAACTTTGTTTCGTCCTGACTTTTTGACTGATCCTGTATACTAATTTTTTCGTTAATATGATGTCTTTTTCTTATTCCTTTTTACAAATTTCAAAATTAGTACCGACCAGACAAAAATTATCATTGTTGTATTAACATATCATGCAATAAAATTGCGTTGTCGATTTCTCAGCTTTGTGTGAAGTTAATTTGAAGTCGATTGAATAATTTTTACGAAATCGACAAATATTATTATTATATTTCAACTTATTCTGCAATGATACTGCATTGTTATCCAACTCTGAGCTGTCTGAAGTAAGTTTGAAATCGACTGCAAAATTTGAAGTTACCTAAAGGACAAGTATAATTATTATATTTTAACACATTATGCAATAATATTGCATTGTCATTTCAGTTGCCTTATTTAAAATCGATTGCAAAATGTGTACCTACCTCACAGACAAACATTATTGTTATAATATTATTTACGTATCATGCAGACGCATTGTTGATTTAAAATTTCTAAAGAAGACACAAATATCATTATTATTATTAGATTTCAACATATTATGCAAAAATGTAGCAAAAGTACAAATTCGGTTTGAGATTAAATGTTCCATCAACTGAAACACTGCATAATTTTTGTTGTTGTCAACAGAATAATCTTGGACTACCCAAGTTTACAATACCCACTACATTTGTTTTCAAATCAGTAGCTTTCTAGAACTCAGCAAAATTTAACACATTTCATATTTCACTATACATATCAACATAGGTAGTAATATTTCCTTCAAAACTCCTCTGGCATGGCAGCGGTGTTACTGCGCATTCTCACTGGTGCTATGCCTATATGAGGTAGGGTATGGTTCGTTTTTATATTACAGCATTGGTGTTCTAGTTCTTTGAGTTATGTGAGGGTAACAGAAATTGTTGAAGATCGTTGATACATATTACAAAAAGTAGAGGGCCATTAACTGAACCTTGTGGCACGCAATGAAAAACTGTTTTCATTTCTCAGGTAACAATTTTGATTTCGACAGCTTGGAAGCTATTTTCCAGATGAGAATCTATGAGATTTAAGGATACCCTCCTTACTTCATCATAATGCAGTATTTCAAGATCAAGAGACACAGTGGAGTGGTTTTATATGTATGCCATATTATTAATGCTTCAAGAACAATTGATTACTTGACACAATTTCAGTGTTATATCTGTTCCACATATGCGTTGATATAACTAGGACAATTTCATCAGATTATGTTCTTCGAAACCAACTTCGACCTTCTCTTTTTTGTAAACACATCCCTACAAAAACAATGTGCAGATGGTCGAGAAAAATCATCTGTATCAATAATTCTGAAGCGCCAGACCTCCATTCCCCTAATGTAGCGTAAATTATTTCTGTAAAAACGAAACATAACCTAAACACAACCAAGGCAAGGAAAATTAATTGAATTGAATTGGCAGGGCAGAATCATTGTGTTTTTCTTTCACGAATAAAATCCAGTGTTGTTTTGCAAATCCGTTTGAACGAGTACCTATTATGTTTGATATAATTTTCCGATTTGTATGCAGATTTCTTGAAAAGCATTCAACGGGTATAAATATTTTTCAATCACATGCAGAGTAGTGTAGAAATGAGCTGGAATAATCATGAAGCAAAAACAACTATATTTTTTAAACGCTCGGAACCGTCAATTTGTATTTCTAATGACGTTCTGAGAACGTCTGTGACTTCATCTCCTCCAGATCTACTCCGTTTCTTCCAAACGGCAAGGGATGTGTTGTGATAACGCATTTTCTATACGAATACCTCAGAAAATGATGTTTCACAAACGGAAAACTCGGTGTGGAAGCCGTGTGAATAACACGGATATGTCAACTTTGCCAAACCTATAAGCACTGATTATTATCAAAGAGATATTTCAATGTTAGGCGTAATGGAAATACATCTGGAAAATGTTTATCCAATTTTGTAGTGACACACGGTTCGAACCTTGGGCCCCTCTTATTCGTAGAAAGGTAGCATACATTTTACTAGCTAGAAGACAATTTCTTCCACTATCCCCTAATACAAAAACCATATCAATAAGCTTATCTTCATCAAAATTCTTTTTGGTAACTTCAAATTGATACCAAACCGTTCACAACTTGTCACACACAACGAGAGGTCGTTCCATAGTACAATTAATTTATGTTGATACATGAAATGGCATCTTTTGAACATTGACTTTCATTTTATAATTCGTTATATTTCGATCTTTTCGATTCATTTGAAATAAATAATGATTTTGCGCCACCCGAGTTTTAGTTTTTATAAATATCCTAAAATGGCTAGAAATGAGAAATATATCACAATGAAAAAAATATTTGTATTTCAATTATACGTTGATCCATCAAAAAATATACAGTGTGTTCCATTTGCAAAATCTGAGAAAATTCGATTCCAAATTCTCGAAATTCAAAAATTTATTCTGAAGACCCTGTATGATGACGACCTACAAAAATGATACGGTAGCATCCTATAACCATCCCAAATGGATTTATCAGTTAATTTACAGTGAAATGGTTAATTCACACACTCTATGATTTTTTTAATTTTTTTAATAATAATCAATATTTTTTGAAAGAAAATAATTTATGTCTGAACCTGCCAAAGACTTTTGCTACTATTGTAGTCATAAGTTAAGATCATTAGGGTGATTCTGACTATGGAAAAAAATACAAGGTATTCCATTTGAAAAAATTCAACTTCAATTTGCCACACACTTATGAAACACTGAAAATATTTTCTCGTAATGCGCCTTCGTCAACAGTTTGAGTTAACATTTGAACAAAATCGGTACTTCTATGGTATGAGAGCTATGAAAGCCTGACGCACTATTGCAGGACCCTGTTTACAGTGTAACCATTTCAGGGGAATCTTCAATTGTACAACCAAAATACAAATATTGTCGAAAGTTGGTGCATGGCTGATAATCATATTAGGTGTCCTTAGAATGGTTTCAAGTTAAACAGCATGAAGGGTAGATCAAAAAATATACAAATCATACAGGACTGAAGTACCCTTATTTCAGAAAATTTAGCAAAATGTTATGAGGAAAAGTTGATTACAATTAAAAGTTAAGTATGAAGTCTGATTCCCAAAACATGACCTCCTAAGAGATGTTTTTGTTTTATTTTTGTATCTTACAGTGCCCTGAAGATGTCAAAATAAATTGAAGAAACGTTTAGATCTCAATTTCCAAAAAAGCAAAATCTCTCATCACAACAAAGGTCGTAAAACTAACAGATTAATAGTTATTTATGCAACAAGTGCAAAAAGTGAATGTTTATTGCACGAGTTGCATTCAACATTTTTTCTACGTTCATGTAAAAAGCAAAAAATGATTTATTAAGGTGCGGCACTAGGTGTAGGAAAATGAAAAGCGCAACTTGAATACTTTATTATTAATATCGATTTGCATTGAAACAGGAACTAATACGTTACGAACAATTTAACTCAAACTTTATTTTTACCGTCAATGTTGAAAGTGAATGAACAATTGGTGCAATTTTCAATATGAATATTTCGTAGTGAAGTACCTATTGCCAATCTCACAGAATAGCTGCTAAATATGTAGTAGGTTTAAACGTTTATGTTTGTCATGATGACAGCACGTTGAATGATACAACGTACAGAGTCCTGCCGGCAGTACTAAAATGCCTCATTTGAGTATGCTAGAAATCGCTGAATATTAAAACTATGAAACCTACCTGTAGGACAATTTGTAGTCATTTCAGAAGCCAATGAAAAGCTCTATAAGCGCATTTTTGTCCGAGGGCGCTATCTTTATTAGTTCCAAAGTTATGCGTGCTTGAACTTGTCAGTCAGTTACTCTGAAATGATGAAGCCATTCGTGGAGTATATCGCAATTTGGCGAAGTCTGGAATACCGCCAGGTGTTTCGGAGTAATAAAAAAGGTATTTAAATCGAAAAATCTGGAAAGTGTCAAGATTTTACTATATCTCTAGCTTTGCAACTGATAAATAATCAATGGGCAGACACTATATCAGAAAATCCTTCAGTCCTGCATGAACGGAAAAATATACCTCTTAGGCAAGATTGGTTACCAGGAGTACACACAGTTATCGCTCTAAGCAGTGACGATGTTTGTCAAAGAGTGCAGAGAAAGTGTATTATTTGTAGTCGAATAAGACATTTACAACAAAAGTCCAGTTATAGGTGCAGTACTTGTGGCGTACCAACGTGCTGTCATGTGTTCCCCAACAACAGGAAGAAATTGTTTCACCTACCATATTCAGCATTGTATCCTTGCCTAAAGGACTGAAAATGTATTTTTGTAACGTTTGCTACTTCAAATAGAATACAAATTTATTTGTATTAATAAAGAAATTTGAATTTATATCAAATTATTTCAATTACATAACTAAAAATATCTTTCCGTTTGAGGCGATGAAGGTACTTCTGGCAGCACAATTTGAGAATAAAGTGAGTCCTGCCAGCAGGTCTTCGATTTATGGAAGTTATATTTTATTCACATTTTGCTGAATGTACAGCTGGTAGTACGTTACGTCCTGCATGCAGGTTAACTTTATGAGCGGAATAATGTCCTGCTAGTAGGACAGGGCTCTCTGTACAAAAGTCATTCCGGAAGCGCTTCCAGCAGGACAAAGCTCTGTGCACTCTATCATGAAGTAGAATGACAGATGAGTGCAATAAAAACTTTATAGCACTAGTGCAATAAAGAACTTCTTTTTCCACTGAATATAGTTCAATAAAGTTTTGCTTTTAGCATGAATGTAGAAAAATACTTTAAACATTCCACCCACCTGTGAAAAAAACACCAATAACCAGAAATAATTCGAATATCCATAGAAATGTCATTTTTCCCAATAATCGCACAGAATCACATCACTTAGAACTCATCATCAAAACAGCAAAATTGTCCAAAACAAGCCAAAGTTATCTCAAAAGGTCATGTCTTTATGAATAAATATAATCACCCGAATTGAAAACAACCAACTCGCATCGTGTCAAAATCAGTTTCGCGTAAAGTTCGTGCGTAAGGCGACGTCTAGCGTCCGTCAGCGTCGGGACGAGCTGAGGACGGGAATGAAGACACCCCCGAAGAACGAATTCCTAGAGCGATGCGAGCGCATGCGCGTTTTTTGTGGGAATTTTTCGAATAACAATGTCGAGATGTCGAGATTATCCAATTATTTTATTATGCCAATCTTGGTACGTGTTGTAGCCGGTGACGTACGCGATTTGCGCTTTTATTTGTACCAGCGTAAATTCCCCTATTTTATCTCTAAATAAGTCGATGTACTCCAATGAAAAGATCGAGCATTTAGAATATTGACTAACTGCTACCTGACACTATTTTTTGATGTCCGGAATACTCCACTGATTTGAGGCATGAAATTGAACTTCAACTGTAATATACTCAGTAGGCAACTTAAGCAATTTTATTGATTCACAAAAAATTCTAAAGATCAAAATGTGCTAGATTCAGATCGAACAATTGGGAAACAGAATCAAAAAATCATAAAATCTTGTAAAATGTTGTCAGTGGTAATATAATAAGTGGTGTGATTATTACCGATAATTGTTTGGAATATTAATGAATTGCAATCCCAAAGCTGAAAATACGAGTCCGCAGGACGAGTTGTATTTTTTTGCATTGGGATTGCCAATGAATTCATATTCCAAAAAATTATAGGTTATTAATCATACCACGAATTATATTTAGGACGACAATATATCGATTTGAAAATTGTTGAATTGCCTGGTAATTGATTCTTTATTTCTGGCCGTAGTCAACGGAAAACTCTTTTCCACTGCTTCATCTATGATACCAATAGCCATTTGTCCCCAACGATCGCTCATAAAAAAGTTCTAGAACGAATTATATCCACTGAAATACTGAAATTCCTGAACCAACGAGACCTCATCCCTGATAACCAACATGGGTTTTTACCAGGACGATCCGTAACAACAAACTTGTTACTGGCAGTGGACTTCATTTCGAAATCACTGGACGAATCAGAACCAGTTGATGTCCTCTATTTAGACTTCTGCAAAGCCTTCGATAAAGTACCCCACAAATATCTCCTAACGAAGTTGGAACATTTCGGTATCAGAGGACGATTGCTGAAGTGGATTGAACATTTCCTCACAAATGCAGTGTGTTCTGTCAGAATTGGGGACGAATATTCTGCGGAAAAGTCCGTTACGAGTGGAGTTATCCAAGGATCTGTATTGGGACCTATTCTTTTTCTCATTTATACCATAGATCTAACAAAAGAAATCCAGTCATTCTCACTCACATTCGCAGACGACCTGAAGATGATCAATAAGCCTCTGAGGAACCCAAATATTCTACAAAGCGACTTAAACAAAATTCGGGCATGGGGACTCCAGTGGCAACTACCACTGAATGTGTTGAAATGTGTTGTTCTGCATATGGGCTACAATAATCCCAAAGTGACGTATTCCATGGACAAGACAGACTTAGCAGTAGTTGACAACCAAATAGACCTTGGAGTCACAATAACGGGCGACCTAACTTGGTCACTTCAAGTAACTCGAGCAGTGAAGAAGGCCAACTCAAAATTATATCTACTGAAGAGAGCCTTTTATAATCCATCCCCAGAGCTGATGAATACACTTTTCAAAGTTTACGTAAGACCTCTCATCGAATTCGCGGTTACGGTTTGGTCACCGTGGTTAGTCAGGGATATCAAGCTTATGGAAGGGGTCCAGAGAAGAGCAACAAAAACACCATCCAGTATATCTTACTTAAGATACGAAGATCGCCTCACCAGGATGCAACTCACCAATCATCAAACAAGGAGAGTACGAGGAGATTTAATAGAAGTGTACAAAATTGTGACTAGTGCGCGAAATGTGGACTTATCATCGTTGTACGAACTAAATGAAGATCCACGCTTGAGGGGTCATATTTTTAAATTAAAACGTGAAAGGTTCCATAAGTGCGTGCGAGAATATACATTATTCAATCGTTCATTTGCAATATGGAACAGTTTACCTGACAACATTGTGAGGTCGACGTCACTAAACGCTTTCAAAAATTCAATAGATAATTACCTATCTGAGAATAATAATTCATTTTAACGTTAGGATCATTAGTCATAAATCTTGTGTTTTAATAATATATCTATACATATTTCACAAATCTAGAAAAATGACATACTGAATTTAATTAGCTTACTTAATATACATAATTTACTGAATTTACAAATGTACTTGTAAAAAAGAGTTTATAAGATTATATCTTCAACTCTTAACAATTTCCAAATAAATAAATAAATAAATATTGATTAAGAAATATAACTAGTCAAAACACAAAAATTTGACGTTTATAATTTAAATCATTATTTTCACTTGACAGCTAGTAAAACAAAAACTAAGCAGGTTTATCACCGTGAAAATACAGCGACAAGCTATATTTTCACTGTAATTCCGATTCTATTGGCTGAATTTCAAAATTTGAAATAGACTGATTGGTTGTTAAGCAAGGAGATATATTGTCAGAAGAAAATAACTGGAGCAGATAGTTGAACATGTTCAAATCGGTGTAATTAGTGACAAAGCTCCTTTAAATATGAAAGATAAAATAGTGGTAGAAAAAAGTATTTCGATGGTTTCACAGCACACACGGAGAAACATGAATGGTGATGTTGATTTTATTGAAAATATGAACAGGTGTCACCCTCGGCCAGAAAATACGAAATAAAATAAATTGTACTTGAGAGTATATCTGGGCGCGGAGGCCTAATAGGCTCCGCCCACCAGCACTCACCAGCGGCTTTGCTCTGGCATTGGCCGGAGCAAATGTCAGCCTTTTCGATATAACGACGAGAGATTATTCAAATCGACATCGGTCGTAGGAGCAACATGGCACTCGATTTGAAACTACGCCTCATCAAGACAATTCTTCTGCCTATCATATTGTACGCATCCACTGCTTGGGGGCAGTGCGCGAACAGTTATAGGCAGAAGATACAGGCCTTCTTCAACGTCTGCCTGAGGACGGCAAAAGACGCACCACAATATATGCCCAACATCCACCCGGACTATATCGACAGACTGATCAGACAACATTTGGGGACTACTCTAGACAGAGTAGAGACCCACACGAACCCGCTGCTCACGGAGCTCCACGAGAACAGACGTGAGCAAGACGACAGAGACAGAGACAAATACAGACGTCCAGTAAACCAAGGAGACAACGACACTCCTGAAGAAGTACGGCGGAGGCGAGACCTTCGGCGACGCCAACGTCTACTTCAACAGGCACCAAATCACGATTAATCATGCCTTTATGTTTCAGATACCAAGAAGAACCGACCAAGTAGTAATTTCAATTTCAGTTAACTCAGTACACAGCACTCGGCCCTCAGCCGAGAGTTTTTTCAGGCCTTCAGCCAGTTTCAGGGGGACACCATGCACAGTAAAGTAAAGTCATTGTTTTAAAAGTCAACTCATGTCAGATATAAGGGAGCTTCAAGCCGAGAATTGGCTGGGAACTCCATATCAAACGGTCAGATTTTATTCTGCTGATCGCCAGTCATCAGGATGAGGAACCGCTTTAACGAGCGGGGGTGGTGGATAGAGGGGGTGAGCTTTCGAGTACGAACGAGTGCTGGGGAGTTCATCCTTCCAGGCCTCAACCTTAGGGGGTGCATGGTGGGTGGTCAAATCGACAGTCGTCCGGGTGCCAAGAGAGAGTCCGGACAGTATTCTGCTGGGTAGTGGTACTCGGATAGCTCACCCGAGCTTTTCGGCTATTTTAGCTACTTCTTTAATTCGCGACTTCAATGATGTTTTCAAAAGTATTTCTGGCCAGGGTGTAGCTTCGTGAGAAATCTACAGCCTGGCATAGGCGTATGAGACGCCGTTGGTAACACCAACACCATTAAAAAAGAATTCGTGCTGTTCCTGTCTGATCCAGTAAGAAGAGTTCCGGAATTGCTGGATAGCGACGATGCTGTGCGCGGAGCGTAGCCAGCCGGATGAGGTGGTCACCTCCGATTTCCGTACCTCCGTGCACACGCATTTAGTTGTCACAGGATGTTCATAAAGTCAGTTGTGGAATCATCTGCGACTGAAAGTTGGAATTAGTCGCTATTTTCCATCATACAAGATAACCTTTCTTGGAAGGGAAAATTGAACCAATAATAATAATAAAGTTTATTCACCAAGAATTTTTTTTACAAGAGTGTGTATACTTTATTGAAGTAAATAAATAAGTGGTACCACAGAAGCTTTGGTTCCAAAGGAACCGTCGCTTGTACGTGGTTTCATGTTGTGTATGTTCCATCATAATAAGTAGGCTTCATTACTGAATAAACAAACATTATACGTTATGAAACAATTTGAACATATAAAAGTATATAGATATAAAATATGAAAATGAAAAGAAGTGGAATTGTGAAAATGTAAAATTCTAACAATGTAAAAGTGTAAAAATTTTAAAAATGTAAAATAGATAAAATATAAAATGTAAAACCTAAACATTTAAAAGAATGAAAATATAATATATAAAATTTTAAATTGTAAAAATATAAAATATAAAAATGTAGAATATGAAATGTAACAATGTGAAAAGGGCAAAGTTTAAAATCCAAAAATGAACGAATATAAAAGTATAAAAATATAAAAATTGAAATAACATAAATACATAGATATATATATATATATATATATCTATATGTTCGGATAGGTTTCCGCGGTCAGATATTTGAAAACTAGAAGTTCGAGTTGAACCGCGTCTGGAATTTGTTGAAATTCGACGTTTCGGCTCCGATTTTGGAGCCATTTTCAAGAATAAGAAGGATAGGTATAGTGAGGAAACGTGATTCTACACTGAGACTGAGTGTAGAATCACGTTTCCTCACTATATTCTTGAAAATGGCTCCAAAATCGGAGCCGAAACGTCGAATTTCAACAAATTCCAGACGTGGTTCAACCCGAACTTCTAGTTTTCATATATATATATATATATATATATATATATATATATATATATATATATATATATATATATATACATATACAGTGAGGACCAAAAGTCCGTCGCCCCCCCTGTAACTTCTTTATTCTACATATTACAAAAAAATGTTAAATACATAAGTTGTAGGGTTTCATTCGATCTCTTTAATGGTTTAAGTTTCATTCATACAGAGTTTCTCAAAAAAGCACGGTGACTTAGAAGTTAATTTTTTTAAATGGGACACCCTGTATTTCATTGCATTATTACATTCTACGTTGAATTCTGAACAAGTTTGATGAATGGTTTTCTATCAAAAAAGTTAATAGTTTTGGACTTATGAACACTTGTAAATAATTATTTCGACTACTTTTGCGCCAGTTCAATGAGAAAATCGTAACAAATGGATCACAATGTATTCCACTTTCCTATCCTAACTTTTTGAAAGCTATCCAATGTTGCAAACTGCTGATGGCACCATGTGTAACTTACCTCGTCGTACCATTTTACAATTGTTAGAGTTGTTGAATCTCACGAAAAACTAGTACAAATGAAGTTGAAACATTTTATTAACAAATAAGGTAGTCCATAAATACAGATCAAGAAGCATTAAAAACTGAATAGATATTTTAATTTATAACTAAAAACGGTGAGTTTTTATCTATTTCAAAAGATGTTCGACATGTCCACCATGCATTTCTTGACACATAAATAGTCGGGTTGTAAACTCTTCCCTAACATTAATCAAGGTTTGAGGTGTTATTTCTGAACACACTTCAATAATTCGACGGCGCAGTTCATCTAACGACCCACAAACTGTCTTAAAAACTACGGATTTCACATAGCCCCAGAGAAAGAAATCAAGCGGAGAGAGGTCCGGTGAGCGAGCTGGCCACTCTGTTGTACCTCGACGTCCAATCCACCTACCTGGATACCTTTCATCTAAGTAATTTCTCACCTCCCGAAAATAGTGTAGTGGCGCTCCATCTTGCTGAAATGTTACATCCAAGTAAAATTCATGTGGGTTTTGCGCAACGATCTCATCGATACTGGGACTTATTGTGTCTTGCAGCATTTGGAGGTATCTGGGACCATTTAAATTTTCTTCCAAGAATATGGGACCTACAATGTGGTTACTTAAAATACCAGCCCAAACATTAATTTTCTGGGGAAATTGAGTATGCCCCTCGCGGAATTCATGGGGATTCTCATCACTCCAATATCTACAATTCTGGGTATTCACATTTCCATTTAGGTAAAAAGTGCTTTCATCACTAAAGCAGATGTGTTGCAAATAAAGTCGATTTGCAACAATTCTTTCTGCCATGGTCTCGCAAAATTCAAGTCGCCGGTCTGGATCATCTTCAACCAATTGCTGCAAAATTTTTATTTTGTAAGGATGGAATTTATTTTGTTTTAAAACCCTCTTTACTGATGTTTTAGAAACATCACATGTCTCAGCTACTTGCTTAGTTGATTGTTGTGGGTTATTTACCATTTCGGCTAGTACTTGAATTTCAACATCTTCCGTAATTATTTTCGGCCTCCCAGATCTCGGAGCATCTTTCGCGGTGCCAGTTTGGTTAAATTTTGCCACCAATTTCTGCAGATATTTTCGACACATCGGACGTTCTGGAAACCGTTCATTGAAAATGCGAATAGCAGCGTGGTAATTTCGGTTAGCTTCACCAAATATGATAACGGCTTCAACTTTGTCTGCTACTGAACGAGCCATATTAATCAACAAGAGAAATTGAAAACCGTTTGAAACAAAGTTTTGAAAACCTACAAAATGTCAATGACATTTGGCAAAAACAGATAAGATTTTGTTTTCGTTGTCATGGATAAAATGAACGCGCCTAGCGTGCATAGCCTACCTCGTTAATTTATTCGTGAACTGGCGCAAAAGGAGTCGAAATAATTATTTACAAGTGTTCATAAGTCCAAAACTATTAACTTTTTTGATAGAAAACCATTCATCAAACTTGTTCAGAATTCAACGTAGAATGTAATAATGCAATGAAATACAGGGTGTCCCATTTAAAAAAATTAACTTCTAAGTCACCGTGCTTTTTTGAGACACTCTGTATGAATGAAACTTAAACCATTAAAGAGATCGAATGAAACCCTACAACTTATGTATTTAACATTTTTTTGTAATATGTAGAATAAAGAAGTTACAGGGGGGGCGACGGACTTTTGGTCCTCACTGTATATATATATATATATATATATATATATATATATATATATATATATATATATATATATATATCGACTTGTACAATAAAACACGAAAATACATTAGTATGAATAATAATAATTACAAATAATAAGTGAACCATTCTTGTTTTGATAGAAGATTATAAAATACCTGACCATTAAATTTTTTCAAGTTAGTTTTTGATTTACAAAATCATGTAGTTTGATCCTTCCAAAGGCCAAAATCCATTTTTTTTGTTTTTTTCTTGAATGAATTGATGCTCTGTATATTTCTCAAATCAACAGGTATGAGACTATGGAGTTTTGGTGCAAGAAAATCACAGTGACGTTGCCTTATGGTTTTGTCACAGCAGGGCACGCTTAACGAGGTTGTTTTATTTCTTGTGCTGTAGGAGTGTGTGACAGGATGAGAAATGATACATGACTCCTCTGGAAATGGAAAAAACCTACGATAAAATTGAAGTTACTTTTTTGTAGTATCTAACAGAAAACAACTACTTCCCCGGCTAAAGCCACGCTGGACATTGAACTACATCTGATAGATATTGAGAAAGACCCTATATAACTTGAGAGAAAAAATTTGAAAGTGAAAATTTGCATTTTCATTCAGATAGTTGATTATTTATTGAATGTCCAGTTTCCTTTGGAGATTCTTATCTATGAATGAGATAAGGGAGAATGTTATTCAGAAGTATCACTCACAGAAAATCGCTCATTCCATTGATGCGTGAATTGCATCACTTTCGCTAGGCCTCCAATACATTTTGGTCGACAAAAATCTATTTCATTCTCCTAAGATCACCAGGGAGGTCGGAAGAATTGGAAAACATACTCTTCAGAAGCAATTTCACACTGTATTGAAGAATTGTTGGACTATTTCTCGTGAGGTGAAACTTTGAAAATATTTTTCTGACATAAAACCTGGCATGGTTATGGCATGTTGATTTCATTGAAAATATGAACAGGATGTTTATAAAGTCAGTTTTCCATCGTACAAGATAACCTCTCTTGGAAGGGATTCATGTTTTAAAGAAAACAATACGTACCAGAAATGTCCGTTTCCATGAGAAAATAATGAACTTTGTCTCTATACGGTACGACGTGAAAACGTCCTCAAAGTAGCCAACTGTACCACGTGATTCCTCTGAGGTGGACTAATCTCTGACTAATTTTAGCTTTGCAATACTCGTGAGGATTTTGTTGTAACGTTCGTCGTATTAGAGCCATATTCAGTACGGACCGTAATGAGCCCGTATCGTCGTCAACGTTCTAACCTTGCATATTTTCTAAATATTACAGGAATTTCCTTCTCTTGTAGGTGGAACAATGTTTTTATCCTACAACCATGCAGAAAATCAGGAACCAAAGGACGTGTGCAGACATTGGCCACGTGCCGGAAAATTGAAAACCGGAACGAAAGTTGGGGTGATATAAACGTTTAGTAAAATTGTATTTATGTGCGTTTTTCAAAGGAATTTTCCGGCGGGAGAAATCTTGCCTAGTTACCATCAATATAAAATGTTGCGAGGCAAAATAAAAGAGTCAACAGACCGAGTATGTATCGCTTTCATAAAATGCGGGTCGCTGTACGCTTTTAATAAACTAATAATGTTTTACGAGAAAACCGCGTGTGGGATATTCAGATTACAGTTCGTGCACTAGATCCTGAAACAATATATTATCATAAAGCTGGTGCAATATCAGTCTTTAGTCAGCTGTTTGAAAATCTAATTAACTGCTAACACTATGTTATATGAGTATCTAGAATCATGAAATCCTGAAAATATTCTCGAAAAATAAAGAGCGGATCAGTCGTTTAATTTATTTTATCCGGGATGATATTACATCTAGCAGTGTGAACACTCTACCAGAAAGTTGATATATAGTTAGTTATAGGTCAATATTATGAATTGTAAAGTGTATTATCAAGGATGGGTATGATTATAACCGACAATACCTACTGCAATACCAAAATTAAAAATACGACGAGTTTTATTTTCTTGCATTGGATTGTCATTGAATTGATATTCCAAAGAATTATAGGTTTTTCATCATTTTGATTGAATTATACGACGATTTATATCGATTCAGGTTGCACTTCATTTCATATTGGCTGAACCTAGATTCCATATTGAACCTAGATTCCGTATTGTACCTATACAGAAATATTGGTAATGCAAAAATAATATTGATCCATCATGACAGAATACTGGAAAAACAATATATTATTAATACTATTGGTGGAATTCGAATTTCGTAATATTGGTTGAATAATTTTCACCAATATACAGGGTGGCCCACGAAGTTTAGGACAAGGAATATATCGGAACTCGAAAGTAGTGGAGAATTGTAATTTTGGGGTTCTGAATTTAAAAAAATGGTGCATATTTTTTTGATATAATGTTACCCAATGAGCTTTTTGTTTTCGGTCACGTGACATCAGATTCAACATTATTAATGGAACACCCTGTATATTTTGGCATTTTTATGTTCCTCCCGATGAAAAAATTTCAACAAACTATCACACTTGTGGTCTAAAACGATCAATTCAAAGAATACAGGTACTTCAATATCCTTTGTCCCACGACGTGTGAAACGAGCAATTGCCAAATTATTTAGGTTTAGGGTCACTCTGTGTATTTGGGCAGTCCTATATTTCATGTGATGGTTAAAACAAGGCAAAATTAAATTATTCTTCCATATTTTATTTAAAGTCGTCGTGGGACAAAGTCTTTCCAAGCTGACTGAGGAGTTTACAGTTGCTTTCTTCTATGTACTGCTTCCACCGTCCTGTTTTTCTGACTGACGCTAACTTAGATATAGTACCACATCCGGTGATTACGTGGAAAGTCATCAGGTTTTTGATTTGTTGTGGTGTGAGCTTCTTACATAGTTCGTGAATTGGAATATACTTTCTCCACGTTCATCACAGAATTTGCCAATTCTGATATCAAATTTGATTACAGAATGCTGGAATTCTCTCTCTTGAGATTGAAGAAATATTCTGCAAGACCTCTGCCCCCATGCAATTTAAATGTATTTATATTCTCTCTCTTGTGATAGAATAATATTCTCACACTGGTTAGCAATAATAACGTTAGCCTTGACGCAGTTGATTGTCATCGTAGTGGCAAAATTTGAGTAAGTGTCAAAATTATTGCTGTCACGTTTCCTATCTTTGATCGTGGAGAAAATATAGTCTACTACTCGGTGAGAATGAAAATTCGTGATGCTCGTGGTTCCTCACGATCGCCTTTGGCTCGCTCTCGGAACTTTCCACTCGCATCGAATTTTCATTATAACCTTGTTACAGAATATACTAACCCAACATTCCTTGCATTTAATTTTTTCAAAGTCATAGATGAATAATAAAATCACATCGGTGCCTCTCTTTCGGTTTTTACCGCATGGAGCACCATCCTGGTATCAGTCTCTTCATGGTTTGAAAATAAGTGTTGCAGGTCTCTTTCTTTGTTTGACTCGGCATGCGTCTCATCCACAAATCCACCAGCCACATTGACTTCCAGGCTGCCAAAGTCATACTTCATGGCTTCTTCGCTCAGGAAGCGCGCGAGGTCGGCCTTGTTTTCTGACAGGGCGAGGAATTTGCTCCAATTCTCAGGTAAGGGAACTTCCTCGTTCTTGATTACTCTTCGTACAGGCGCAAATCCCTTTCCTCTGTGTTTTCTTGCATCTGCCTTCACAGAAAGATCGCGGTATTGATCAAATACTACGTGAACTTCATTATACTGGGAAATGTAGGCTTCAATTCTCTTGCTGAAAGCACATGCAATATCACTAAATTATTTCCCTGTGAGTGTTTTTACCAGTGCTTGAACGAATGACATCCCATCTATAATAAGACAAGCAGAATTTTTGTTGATTGCTATTGAACTCGGACAGTCAATATTTTTAGTTATTTCCTTCTCAAGAGAGGCCTTTTCAGCAGGTCTTAGTCGCCATTCATAAGAGCCAACGATATAGAGACATTGCACAGCTCATGTCTTAGAATAGAATTCAAGTCTACTTTTCTACCTGCATCATAAGCCACTACAAGAGTGTGGAGAAAGTCTCTGCCCTCCTTCATTTCTGTGAGACCCACGACCGATTTTTCTCTGTGAAGGTCTTGTAAAGTTGGTGACTTATTTTTTGGCACAGTTGCATGGTAACTGTCTCATTGTGTTCTACACCCCCGAAAACATAGACATCGACACCTCAGTCGTATGGCTGACCAAAAGTAGAAAATAATTTGATTATAGGGGTATTTTGGACGCCATCTTGAATATCCCACTTCCGGTTGTAATTTCGACTTGATAAACGGTATTTTCAGTTTCAGGGGGGTCGAAATAGGAGGTTAACGTTATTTATCCAATTGTTACATGAAATGCTTCTAGGATTGTAACGGAGGACTTGTTTTGGAATTTAGCCCCGACTAGTCCAAAACATCGTGGGATATCCTGTATATTAAACAATACTAATTTACCTCTTATAACAATCCTAGAGATAATATTGTATATCCAAGTTAGATAACATATTGGTTGAATATTATTTCACTGATTGTCAACAAATCCTATTAACCTGTATTAGGTCAATATTGTTTGAATGATATTTACCAATGTCAATGAAACAATATTATCTACATATCGTTTCCAACAAATATTTTCAACGGGGGCTCGGTCCCCCCCTTTTCTGGTAAAAATTGAAAAATTCGCTAAATTAAAATCGGAAAAATTCGTAAAAATAGTGAAAAATATCTGACCGTCGAATATTATGGTTAAAAAAAAGAAATTGTCCCCCCTGCCCCCCGAACGCTAAAAAGAGAACGAGTAGGGTTTCGGAAGTTTTTTATACGGATTAGATCGTAAAAAATCAAAGCAAAAAAAAATTAGGTAGGGGGGTCTCACATCGAAAAAAGTTGAAAAACTCGCGAAATTGAAATCGAAAAAATCCGTAGAAATAGTGCGAATATCTAACCGACGAATGTTATGGTTTAAAAAAACACCCTCCTGTCCCTCCTCAAATGCTAGATAGAGAACGCAAAGGAATGTAGGAAATGTTTCAACAGTTTCAGACATGGGAAATAATGATGAAAATAAATCGATCGGGCGGTTCGCCCCTCTTACCTTTCACGAAAAAAGAATTAGGAAAACTTGTGAAATAAAAATCGAAAAATTCCGTAAAATAGTTCAAAAAAAGTTACCCTCTTCCCCCCTCGAAACAGAAATTTAATTTGCAATAAGAAATACAAAGATACTTCTCGCGATAAGCTTTTTTTTCATTTAAAATTTTATAATGTAACAAAATGATGTGTTTAATTCAATCAAAAAAATTATTTAAAGTTATTTTTGAGTTTATTTATTTGACCATAGTGTGGATCTGAATGGTACTCGTATCTCGATAAATTTTTACAATATGATTTGGACAAAAAATAATTTCATTGGTATTACTATTACTATTTTTTGAGAAGATACATTGCAATATCTCGACTGATGGCGCTGTAGGCACATCAACTTGAAAATTTTGAAGGTCAAAGAGATCAAAATTGTGAAAATACGTATTGACGAAAATTTAAAAAAAGGAAAAATTTCAAAAGGGAATTATTTTTTTTGAACAATGTGTTATTTGACCACCCATGATATTTGAAATTTTTAAATTGATGTGCCCCCCCCCACCTCCCTGATCATACACATTGCCATTCTTTCCCACTGGACGACTTTATTGCACCATCAGACGTTTCGTTTTTTGGGCACCGCCATCAGCTCAATTAATTATCAAGTGCGCCATATTGAATTCAACTTCAGAATCGAAAGTTATATTCAGCTTTGTTTCAAAGAAAGTTGAAGAAAGTATATATAAAAGTTTCTTCACGACCATATTTCAAAACAATGCGTTTCTGCATTCCTTGGGTAATCAGTTTCTGTTTTCTCCATTAATTTTTCATGTTCGCTGAACCATTTTCAGTAACTTCCATCTATTGGAACAAGTTCACATCATATTTTCGAAAATTTTCTCTTTCGTCTTCCTGTGCTATTTTTTTCAACTACTTTTGGATTTCGTTAGGCCTTTTTCATTTCATTGTTCAAATATCCTTTCTTGGAGTTGTTTCAGCTCACTTTTGTGTTCCATCACTCCCTCTTCGTCTAATTCTATTTTTATGACTTCTTTTATTTGTAATCCGGAATTCCAATGATGTTCACTGAAGTATATATCCTGGGCCGTTTCTAGGTCCTTGGGTTTTTTATTTTTCTATTCAATTGGATAAGCTTGTCTTTGCTAATGATTGACACAATCATTGAAACCGGTACTTAGGTCTTCCCAATTTGAATCAAATCATATTTTTTTGCAAATATGTAGTTCTTTTGGAAAACTCTACCAATAATCTAGCAGATATAATTTAACGATCATTAGGGACCGTAATTGTTCAATGTCGGATACTTGCCTACTGAAATAAATATTGTGCATGTTTATGTGGAAAATTGGATCACTTGATCCATTTTTAACTTTTTCATTATCGTATGACTGTACAGTTCCACAGAATACAGACCTACAGAAAAGAATCTCCTATGCTATTGCACGTATCAATAATGTATGAAGCCACCGCTTCTCTAAGATGGACACCAATCATGAAAGTACTTTTTGTTGTTTTATCGTCAATATGTCTTCGCTTCTAGTGCAGGATATATGGATAAATGAATATTTTTCATGGTTTAAAGGACCCCGCACTTTTTATAGGTAAAATGTCGTATTTTCAGTCAGTTTCTAAATGGTAGATGGAATTGGATGGACCGTCATTGGTCATCACCCTCCATATAATGTTACATTTTGATCTCCACATTCTCACGTTTCACTATTTGTGAAAAATCTTGTCCCCTAGTAGAATGTACGCGTGAACAAGTACCTTCAATTCGTCATGCAAATTGTAATAAGTTTCTCAATTTGAATTTTTGAATGAAACTAGTCATAGTAGGAAACTGAATTTTTGGAACAGTGTTGAGAAGAGAAAAAAATTTTTGTTTGTTAATTTGTTTTTACGAAAGAATGATGAATATACCAAATAATAATGAAGGAATTTCACCAAGTTAATCGTGAATTACACAGTGATTTCTGAAACGTTGATATTTCGTCATTTTTAACATTGAAAATTTTCATGATCACCCTATATATCTCAACGAAATTATGTTTATACAGTATCAGCTAGCTTCGTAGGTTGATAATTCACTTTAACATACAGGATATGTACGAAAGAACCGGCCATATATTTCACCAATTTTTCAAATCACCCTGTACGAAATGTGTGAATTGTGATTAATGATGGAATAAGAATAGTATATTGCATGCCAAAATAATTTTATCAATGTTTCATTATTACTTCGAATTTTCAGACCTTACTAAAATGTTTTTATTTTTCACTCTGTACATAATGATGTAATCTGCACCATCTGAATGATATTTAGTAATATGAAGGTATGTTGATGATGAGAACAAAAATATATGCAGTGGGCACTTTCAAATCCCGCGAAAATAATTAAATAAAAATTACTGATTTTTAACTATCCTTCAACTATCCTTCAACTATCCTTCAACGAACTTTGCGATTCTGCACGTTCAATCAATACATCGAATACTACAATATACTAAAAATTCAGACAATTTCACCGAGAACCATTTTACCTATAAAAAGTGCGGTGTCCTTTCTCCTTCTCTTTGAAGTAACATACCTATGGGTTACATCGAAAGCAAACTACATTTCAAAAATATTTCAAAATTTCGAGCATAGGATGTCTATAACCCTGTAATCAAATAATTGGAACCCTCTACCAAGTTTAGTTTTTCTCAGTGTAGTTCTATGACATTTATCTCTTTCACTTTTCTCAGTGTGGTTGTAAGTGGCATTCAAGGTTATTGATTTCTGACCATGAGACATCAAAGTCATTCTCTTCAGTTTAGGTTTTTACTTTGTGACATCACTAAAACATAATAAATCATTGCCAGCATTGTTGAATATTCTTCAGCTTTTATAAATATCATCAGTAGGGTCCTGGTATATTTCAACTCCTAATGAGCGATTTGAATAAACCTCACGACACAGTTACACTAACTTTGACTTCAAAAGTTCTTTCAAAAGTCGGACGGACCACAATTCTCAATTCCCCACTAGCGATGCCGGCAAATCCGACAAAATCCTCAGACAAGACGAAACAGAACAAACAAAATGGGTAACATCAACCCTTTCCCTGCCATCCGATACTTCCGACCTTTCAAGTTTCTTTTTTACTGAAACTAAGAAGTCGCTATAAATATCTCGGAGAAGTTTTCTACTTTGGAGTCCATGCAACTAAGCTTCTTTTGCACTTCGTGAGCTTAAAATTCGCCGACACAAAATACCTTCACATGGAGCATTTATTTAAGAAGTCTCGAATATTTTTGAGGAAGTTATTAAAATCGTTGGGTCTCATGAAATGTATCGATAATTTTCTAGCACCTACAAAGCAACAAACTGGTTAACTAGAGTGTTCTTTTCAATTTGTGAAAAGAGTAATTCGAAATATTGAAATATTCAAATATCGTACACTGAAAAATATGCTATCCATAATATATTGCCAAAATATCTACTATCGCACTAACATAGAGTAGAGAGTAGAGTAGAGTAGAGTAGAGTAGAGTTTATTGACTACGTTACATAATTTGATTACATTTGTAGCAGGTCCTTGAGAAGAGATTTTTTAGAAATATCTACAGTTAAAATAATATCACCTAGTGAAAATGATTATTAAAAAAGACAGTACATATTTGAAAAGACAATGAAAAATCCAGTCTGATTGAAATAATTGAGACACTATACTAAGCACAAGTCAATCAAATTCAGGTTAAAAAAAAACAAAGAAGATAAAATACATTCACTTAGATATACTAGATTTAAGGCATTTAAGCCCTGGTGGTTGAGAGTTTTTAACCAGTCTTTGATCTTGTAGTCGTAGATGAGAAACTCATTTTCCGAGTAAAATCAGTACTTCAAAAAAGATTTAACTTCATTTTCGAACATGTGGATACTCAGCTTTTTCTGAGACATTGATAGCTTCTAGGAGTTCTCAGTAAATTTCCTGATCTAGTATGATACTGATGTAAATCCGAATGAAGAGCAGAATCCGCTATATTTTTATGTATTTCAAGGAGAGAGTAGTACATACGAGGGCTGTTTGGTAACTCCGTGACTATTTGAATAAAGAAAAAAAAAATTGGCAAATAAGCGTTTTATTTTTCAACATAATCTCCTTTTAGATCAATACAGTTAGTCCAGCGTTTTTCCAGTTTTTTTATTCCTTCCAAATAATAGGTTTTCTCAAGGCCCTCAAAATAGGCGTTTGTTTCGGTTATAACCTCTTCATTCGACCCAAATCTCTTACCACCCAGCCATTTCTTCAGGTTTGGGAAAAGAAAATAGTCGCAAGGGGCTAAATCTGGAGAATATGCTGGATGGGGTAGTAGTTCGTAGCCCAATTTATGAATTTTTGCCATAGTGACTACACACGTGTGCACTCGTGCATTGTCTTGATGAAGCAGCACTTTTTTTTTCGCTAAATGTGGTCGTTTTTGCCTCAAATCAATATCGAATCTGTCTAAAAGCTCTGAATAATATTCGCCGTTGATCGTTCTACCCTTCTCTAAGTAATCTATATGAATGACACCGCGTGCATCCCAAAAAACTGTGGCCATAACCTTGTTGGCTGACAGACGCACCTTAGCCTTCTTTGGTGCACGTTCACCAGTTGACACCCACTGTTTTGATTGTTCCTTGGTCTCTGGGGTAATGTGATGGATCCATGTTTCGTCTACGGTTATATAACGGCGTAAAAACTCGCCCGGATTGCGATTGAACTTTGCCAAACACTCCTTTGAAGTGGTCACACGGTTGCGCTTGTGGTCGAGTGTGAGTAATCGCGGCACCCATCTCGCGGATAGCTTCTTCATGTCCAAATATTCATGTAAAATGTGATGTACTCGCTCAGTTGAGATGCCTACAGCCTCAGCTACCTCACGTACTGTTATTCTCCGATCGTCCAATCTCATTCCATGGATTTTATCGACGATTTCTGGCGTGATGACCTCTTTTGGGCGACCTGAACGTACGGCGTCACTTGTGCTGGTACGACCACAACGGAACTCAGTAAACCACTTCTTAACCATTGAAATTGATGGTGCAGAGTTCCCATAGTATTTATCAAGTCTTTCCTTGGTTTCAGTTATGGTTTTTTTACGCAAAAAATAATGCTTAATCAACACACGAAATTCACTTTTTTCCATTTTTGTTAAAATTCACGAGGTTGTCTGCTTCTAATTGCTGTCAAACACAAACCAAATGTCGCAGCTTGCTCAAAATTTGACAGTAGTCTATTGAAAGATGGTGGTTGACAGCAGCAGTGTTGCATTTAAAGTTACTGCGCGGGAAATTTAAAAAGTCACGGACTTACCAAACAAGCCTCGTATAAGCACGACGAAATGGCATGATTTGAAGTTGAAAGGGGAGGGCACGACAATGATCCCTGTAACCCGCTCCTGCTAAAATTCAAATGATCCTATTTTGCAAAATGAAAATCTGATTTGAGTGGCTCGAATATTCCACAAAATAATTCCATAGGTCAAATGACTATGGAAAACCTGAGGGTATCAATACCTACTAGGTTCCTTAGTGTACGAATCATAAAAGTAGCACTAGCTAATTTATTCGCCAGTTTCTCCACATGACACTTCCAGTTAACTCTGTCGTCCATATATATGCCAAGCAACTTGACATTATGCCCATCTGATATATTTGTATTGGCAGATATAATGAGATTCTGGGTTTTCTCCAAATTCAGCAAAAGCTTGTTGGTGTCGAACCATTCCCCTGCTAATTCCAAAGTGTTTTTAGAGGATTCAGTTCCACCATATCCCTCTTTCGGTCAATTAAAGTTGTGTCAACAGCAAAAATAATACTTTTTCTGTGCAAAATATAAAATGAGAAGAGTCGGCCCCAAGATAGAACCCTGAGAGACCCCATGTATAATTTCCTCCAAGTTTGATTTCACACCGTCCATCAAAACGCACTGTGCTCTCTCACATAGATATGTCTTGAACAAGTCTAGAAAAATACCATAATAAAAAAGCTTTTTGAGTAAATTATGGTGCGACACGCAATCAAACGCTTTAGTGATGTCGCAGAGTTTAGCTATAACAGGAATAATAGAAATCGGACGATAATTCTCTACTTTTTGAGTATCACCTTCTTTAAGTAAAGGCAGAACTACTGCTATTTTTAGCAAGTCAGGAAAAATACCTTGAGAGAAACATTCGTTAATTGATGCAGCTAAGGGTTGAGCAATTATATCAGCTATAGATCTAATGATCGCACTCTTCAGTTCGTAAAAGTCCGGACACCTCGAATCCTTCAATGATTTAATGGTATCCATAACCTCTTCGGGGGTGGTAGGAAAAAGCGAAAAAGAACTTACCGGTGAATTGATATTCTTCAAGTATTCCGTAGGTTCGTGATTTGACTCGCAGGTAAAGAAGATATTAGAGTGTTCGCTATGTCGATAAAATATTCATTGAACCCAGTCTCTGAAATGAGTGTATCTGTTTTCCTAACTGGATATCCGTTGCATTCGAAATTTATTAAACTACTGATATTAGTGGAATTATTCAAAGAAGTTTCATAAATTAGCCTTCTGGTTTCTTTCACAGAGAATCCATACCACCTCTGGGCACCTCTGGGCATCTGGTGCATAGCTTTTCAGGCAGATAACTGAATAAATTCGAAAGCTGAAAAGTACAAAATGAAATAAACGAAAAAAACTTTTAAAAAACATTATGTATAGACATAAAGCGGTAAACGTTTTTTCAATTGTTACATATATGAAACATGAACTTAACGTTATATAAATGATGGTCTGTAGACAATGTTTGTAAACATATATAAATGATACGGTTCCATTCGATTTTCAAAATTATCATCAACCAGGTGATATTTCCACGATGGAAAAGTTTTTTCATTGATTATTTTTATGAATAAATGAACACATTTTTTTCAATATTCAACTCACGTCAGGCAAAGTATGCAAAAATATATAGTTATTTGGAAGTAAAATGGATCCATTCGAATACAATATCTTCATTTATATATTACAGAAAAAGCTACATTTTCATATTTTGCCTGATGCCAGAAAAACTTTGGAGAGACGATAGAATAGGAAATTTAAATGAATCATTTGTTGCAGACATAAGTTATTGTCTGCATAGACCTACCCTATAATAATTTTATATTTTTTTCGTCATATAATTTAAGTCTGGCAAAATATGCAAAAATACGTAGTTATTAGGTCCATTGTATTCTCGTAATGCATGTCAGTGAATACAGTCGTTCCTATAGGTCCATTTTATATTTGTACCTTTGTGAAATAGAATAAAACCATTTCAGTTTGTAAAAAGTCTTGTTACGTATTATTATTATTACATTTTGCACTTCACGATTTTGTGGATCGCTTCAATGATCTTGGAGTGAGATATCCATTCATCAATGCTCCATATAACTGGTCCAGCAGTGGGAAGAAACTTTTATTGGTAGTTCTTCCATTGTTTCACTTTTGTGTTCTATCTACAGTAGCATAGAAACTGTATTCAGCTAATGTAAACAAACAATAAAAAACAATAGCATTGTTGATCAAGCTGAAAGCCAATATTTGGATATCCCGAAATAAACATTTTAATCGTAATGGGCACTCTGTAAACTCATCAAATCGTGATCAGAAAAAAAAACGGATGAATGAAAACGTGTTTCATTTTCCAAATATCTCTCTTCCGAACCGTTTATCGTTTACCCTCTTTTTAATGAAAAATAGTCATGATATAGCGGAAAACTGCCAATATTGGCAATAGGTCTGAAATGAAGAGACCGTGACATTTTGGGATATTGCGAACTGTTTCAGTGTGAACTCCGAAACACCAGTTATTTGCTGAATTGAATTGAGATGAAAGAGTGTTTGAACCTGGAGTTGTTCAAATAATAGATATGTAGGTCATACTTGAGCAGGAATTTTCCAATTTCTGAAGGACGCAGGAATTAGGAAACATTTCCGTCGGCAATAAGCTACAAACCTCAAGTTTTCTCAGTGAATAAGCCTCATTAGGTAACGATAAAGAGATGGTCAGCCCGAACTAGTCGGGTCTTTCTCAATGAAACTGCTAGGGATAGAAAAAATCGATGATAGTCTGTTATGTTTTATGCTACATCCTGGTTACGTTTACATGTTAATGTTTCTAACTTTCGAAAATATTGTTTTTTGAGAATACATATTGTCAATAATATTTCATAAAAATACAGAAATTACAACTTTCTTGTTAAATTGAATCATCTCTGCCAAAGTAAGATTTAACAAGTTGAGGCGACCAGGACAGCTGTAATCATTTCATTGGAACAATATCTGTGATTGCTCTTTTCGCGATAAAATTTTTCTGCCGCCAAAGAATTTGGATCAGCTCTTTCATAAGGGTAGTATTTTCTTGTGATTTTTTAAAAAACTTTGCTGAATGGAGGTTTCCAATGGAAGTATTTCATTGAAACAGTAGATTATGATTGTTTAAAACATATTTCTTGTTCTTGTTCCTTCTTTCTTGACCTAAGATTTTTCGAAAAACTCAATTATCGAGGGTTTTTAATAAAGATGTTCAATTGAAACATTAAATGATGATTCCACCCCTAGTCAGGTTGTTTAGGGCGAGCCTGCCCTACAGGAATGTACCCAGCACCTGGCGAAGGTCAAAGGTGGTCTTCATACCTAAGCCGGGGAAACCATCATATGCCCAGGCTAAGGCATTCAGACCAATTTGTCTCTCATCGTTTATGCTCAAAACGATGGAAAAACTAGTTGATAGGAACATCTGAGATAAAGATACAGAGTATCCAATTGAGCACCAACATGCCTATCAACCTGGAAAATCCTGCCAAACGGCGCTGCACAGCCTAGTAGGCAGGATTAAAAAATCTCTTATGAATACAGAGATTGCACTCACAGCGTTTCTTGACGTAGAAGGGGCGTTTGATAACACATCTTATGCGTCCATCACATCAGCCCTCACGAAAAGAAACGTTGATCCAGCCCTGAACCACTGGATATCTGCCATGCTAGGCTTCAGGGCAGTACAAGCCTCCCTGTTCGGGGACACAATGGAGGTAAGAGCCACGAGAGGCTACCCTCAGGGGGAGTACTATCCCCTCTACTGTGGAATCTCGTGGTGGACGGCCTCCTTGTAGATCTGAATCGGAGAGGAGTATTTGCCCAGGGCTATGCGGTCGATATCGTCAAAATGGTCAACGGGAAGTACATGGGGGTCTGTGAGGAGCTGATGCAATTAGCCCTCAAAGACGTACAGACGTGGTGCACGAGGGAGAACCTCATGGTCAACCCTCAAAAAACTACAATAGTTCCTTTCACCAGAAAAAGAAACCTGGAGACCAACAGAGCTGTCCGAACCTTTGGTTAAGTGTACAGATGTCAGGAAAAAGTGCATAAAAGAGCAAGAACATCATTAATGATGGCCAGACGCTCATTTGGCAAAACATGGGAACTCGGACACAAACAGTCTCTCTGGCTATACACAGCAATTGTTAGGCCCTCGATATCGTACGGAGCCCTGCTGTGGTGGCCAAAGGTAGAACAAGTGACAACCAGGGGGAAGCTGGCTAGCTTACAAAGACTGGCCGTGCTCGGAGACACTGGTCGACAATTAGCTTGGAGGTAATCCTAAACCTACCCCTCCTGCATTTGCAGATTGCAGCAGAGGCGAGGATAGAAGCATCCAGGCTGAAATATCTGGGCCAATGGAGGGACAATAACCAAGGCCACTCCAGCATACTGGAGGTCATAAGAATCGACACGTCTGAGATGCCGTCGGACGAAATGACTCCAACATACTCCTTTGATGGAACATACACCTCCATCATAGAAGATGGGGAAGTTACATCAAGGGCAATACTAATGCTGTCAAGAGGGCAAATCTGGTACACGGATGGATCAAAGACTAGTAAAGGAGTTGGGGCTGGAATATACGGGGAGAGACCGAGGCAAGACATCAGTCTAAGCCTCGGTACTCAAGCCTCTGTATTCCAAGCCGAGGTAACGGCAATCTCCGTCTGCACGAGAGAGATTCTAAGGAGACGTCCTAGAAACCAACCCATAGCAATTCTCAGTCAGGCGGCGATTAATGCCCTGCGTTCATGCAGGTTCACTTCCAAACTGGTTTGGGAGGCACGCCAAAAATTCAACGACCTGGGAGTACAGAACAGGGTAAAACTTGTCTGGGTACCAGGTCATAAGGGCATACAGGGAAATGAGAGCGCAGATGCCTTAGCAAGAGCGGGGGCAGCTACTGGACAAGAACCAGCCTGCGGAATCCCGTTTGGGGATATCAAGCAGGACACAAAGAAATGCGATAAAACCCATCATCAATCTCTCTTGGAGAGTGCCTCAGGCAATACTCACGGAAAAAAGATGATGATGGGGCCAATCGACCTGCTATCAAGACACCTTCTTGAACTAAGCCGGAACTCTCTCAGGATTGTTGTAGGACTGATGACAGGCCACTGCCACCTGAGAAAACACCTGCAACTGTTGGGGATACATCAAAAGTCCACACAATGCAGATTTTGTGATGATAAGGATGAAACAACCTCCCACATAATGTTGGAATGCGATGCTCTGGCTCGTATGAGGATGGATATCTTCGGACACTGCGGTGCTGAAGATATCATCCCGCAGGAAAACCTTGTGAGAAATCTCCAGGAGTTCATTGAGAGATCCGGAGTGCTCACGAGATAGACCTGATAGCGGGGTGCAGAAAGGTTCTATACAGAACTACCTGCACTTCAGCCATTGGCTAGCCCTGCCATCTAATAATAATAATTATAATAAAAAAATGATGATAGCCTGAAATATACTTTTTGTGCCACCATAGGAAACATATGAATCAGCCTTCTCTTAAGGGTAGATTGTAACAACAATTTTTCGTAAAACTCATCTGACAAGATGTACCTATATTCTGAGCAATCACAATTTACTGTTTCAATGATAATTATTCTCTAAAAACCTTCATTCAGCAAAGTTTTCCTATATTATCTCAATAATAAACAACCTTATGTGTGGGCTGATTCAATTTTTTTATAAGGCACACGAAGTATATTCTGTCCAATCATAGCTCATCATGTCAATCAATTATCTCCACCGGAAATCCTCGGTCAGCAAAGTTTTTTTAAATAATCACACGTATAAACTACCCAATTTTTGCCACGGTGGCATAAATAATACATTTTGAGAAATTATAGTTCACAGTTTAAACGAAATATATTCACTGAAAACTCCCTCAATGTTCAGCAAAGTTTTTTAAAAAATCACAGGAATAAACTACCCTTATGAGGGGGGGATCCAAATATTTTCTATGGTGGTACAAAATATATACGTTTTGATAAATCATAAACAGTAGATTATGAAAGAAATCTACAGTTTTAGTTAATCTCGTTTTTTTTTCTAAATTACAGGGGCTGTAGCTCGGAGGGGGTGCATTTTAGGACACATGTTGATTTGAAGAAAAAGTCTTATTTTGATCCCCACAATACGTTTTTGAAATATTCACATCGAATTTTGAATAAATTAGCTAATACATGTTTTGTTAGTTTGATATTGTGAAAATACCCCCCTTTCGTTGATTACGATTTTCCGGCAAATGGTTGGTTGTACGACAAAAATGCAAGAGACCGAATTCTTAGTTTTTTTATGGCCAATAAGATTATGCTATTCGAATTCGGAGTTTCTCTTTTTGAACATAAAAATTGGGCCAATAAAAGTGTGGACCTCCCTCCAACTCACCCAAAACTGGGTTTACATAATTTTTTAAGCAAAAAAAGAATAGAGTGCCCAAAAAAATAGGGATATGCCAATTTTCAGAAGATTCGATTTGTTATTTTAGTCACAGTTTTAGATAATCATGTTTTTTTTCAGGGGCTGTAGCTCGGAGGGGGTGCATTTTAGGACACATGTTGATTTGAAGAAAAAGTCTTATTTTGATCCCAACAATACGCCCTTGAAATATTAACATCGAATTTTGAATCACCCTGTATATTTCAAATCATTGAACATTTCACTCTCAAATATGTATTTTCAATTACTACTCACTTTCAGGTAGCACTGATGATTACTATTACAGTCGAAAGCGCTCTGCTATAATTTTGATAAATGTATTTTTGCACTCATACAAAATTTCTTCCTTCATTTCTAATAAGATATGATCGTATCCGAGAACGGAATGTGAACAGCCCTATTGTGACGACCGAGCCTAATCCAGCCCTGTCGCCTGATCGCTGAAATGCACGAAAGCACCCATCAGAACAGTATGCGTACAACTGTCGCGAAAACAAAACAAACGAATGATGTTTTGAGTGTGTAGCTTCTAATGTAACATAAATATTTACATAAATGCCACCTCGTGTAATGAGAAGGGTTGTCTATTTGATGAGATAGACGGACGATTAATCGTAATGTAAGTGGATGCATGTGTGTGAAGTTAGCAACGAGTTATCCAGCAACGATTTGGTAGGGCGGATTTCATGCATTTGAAAAAATTTCTTGATTTTCAAATGCCTAAGAGCAATATAACCAATGCTATGCAATGAAATTGTGACTTAGGCTATACAGAGAAGGCATACCTGTAATTCAGAATAAATAATAATGTGTGGAAAGAAATGAAAAGTTTACGATTTCGCAATGAGCAATCAAATTTCATTCCAGCTAATTTGCAAAACCTATCGTTGATCAATAATTATTTTGTTGATTCTCAAAGTTCCAATCAAACACCTGATGCTGATCTTATCAATTTCTTACCTCATTTATTTATTTATTTCATCCAAACAGACCATACAGGTCTGATTACATGGATATCTTTCAATAAATACATGCTTACATAACAATGGTAAAAAGAAAAAAAAACAAATGCAAGAAAAAATAAAAATAAAATAAAATAAAATGTCTTATGTCAGTCAAATACCGAAGGATTGATACTAAATGCAAACGCGAATTCTTGAAATATTGTTGTCAAATTGTCATATCGATTATTTGAGTTACAATTGCTTTTCTATTCACTTTCTGTGACAGAGTCCAATTCAGGTCTGTCATAGCATTGAATTCATTTGCAAGACGAAGCATACCTACAAAAGGGGCCTTTTCGGAGCATGATAGTGGTATAGTGAACATGGTCGAAAAACGTGTTCTTCTGGGTGGAACATTAAATCTTATTAATGATAATAAATATGGTGAGTTTATCTTATTATTGAGAAGTTTGAATAAAAATGATAGCGAACCGACTTTCCGCCTATTTTCCAAAGACAATATTTTAAACTCATTTCTCAATTCATACGACCTTACCGTATTGTAATCTGGACGAACATGATATTTTTTAAAATAAAGATATCGTAAAAATTTATTCTGAACTTTCTCTAATTCAAATAATTGTTTATTATATTAATTTTTTTAGAATTGTTTTCATCATATTGCTTCATCAGCTCTATATTTTCTGAAAGAGCACGCATTTTCACACATCTGGTCCATATCTTCAGATAGCTTCATTCTTTATCCTCGAGTCATAACGAATCTTTTTTTTTTCATAATTTTTCACTTCCGTTCAGACTTTTGAAATATCAGTTTCAAATTTTCTGAAAGGTCATGCATTTTCACACATCCTGCCAAAATTTTCAGATGCTTCAATCCTTTTTCTAGAATTGCAATGGAATTAATGAATAAATGTATTTCGGAAATTCGCGGTTTATTATTATTTTTTGCTTCCGTAAGGATCTTTCAAACATCAACTTCGCATTCTCTGAAATATCATACATATTTGAACATTCTGTAGGAACTTTCCGATAGGATTTTTTCTGATTCTATATAGACATATAATGGAATTAACGAAACAAATCTCGAATATTCGTTGTTTTTTCAATATTTTCCACTTCCGTAGTACCGATTTTTGAATTATCAGCTCCACATTTTGTGAAAATTTCCAGATGTGTTTTCACCCCATTCTTGATCAATATTCCAATTTGAGAATCGAATTCCAAATATTCGAGGATTATGATACTGTTTTGCTTCCGTACCGAGTTTAGACTTTTTTCATGTTTCGGAATAGTATGCATTTTGACATTGTTTGTAACACTTTCTGGATGTTTGTTTTCGTATCGTAGATTTTATAATAAAACTAACGAAACGCATGCACAAATTATTTACTTCGATCCGTCCAAATAAAAAATGTTTCTCCTATCAATTTCCATAGGAACATATTTTCCTTGAACTGTAAAATTTTCAAAGTGGATTTTTTCTTATTCTTGTCTTATAGAAAATTCAAAATTGCCCCTTTCGAATACACGCGGTTTTTTATTTGATTTGAGATTTCCGTCCAAGTTTACATTATTCCATAAAGCACTACAGAAATAAGATACTCACTTCTTCATTTTGTGAAAATTTCCCGTCTCCAAAAAAAAATAAAAGCTATCCCAGCAACCAGTGATAGAATTTTTCTGAATATTTGATGGTTTTCCGACACAATTTTGTGAGATGGTGAAAATTTTCAATTGCATAAAATCCGCCCTACCAAATCGTTGCTAACTTCACTCGCAATGTTTGATTTTTTACGACAGCTGTGCTCATGCGGTTCTTTTGTTAACGATATCCACTGGAAAAGAATTCGTCTGGTTGAAACGTATCGACATTGTTTTGTTTCTTCTGTAAACAGATAATAAAACACGTTGTTTTTATTCGGATGGAAGACCAAAAATAGCACGTGAGTTTGATCTAAAGTTACGACAATCAGAGGTTACATAACACTGAATTTTTGTTGAATAATTGTTTTACTGTATCGGTTCAAGAAAAAGTGCAAAATCAAAGAAATGTAGAATAATTTCCAAATACTCGTATTGAAACGTCAGTGCTGTATACTGCCTTCCTGAAAAAAGGTTCTATCTGCATTATAGCATTGTTTAAATAGAACATAGTTAGTCAATGCCTGTGGAAAAGGTATTGGACAAAAACGCGAGTGTCATCTAGCGTGATTAGTTACAAACATGACTATTTGACGTCATTTTAATGCAGGTTTCTTCAAAAAACACTGATTTTAATGCTTTTCCATTGTTTTATTCAAGTTACGACATGACTTGGAGGCCAGATCACTGAAGTTACGACATGACTTGGATGCGAGCTCACTATCGCCATCTACATGTCGCATCCATTTTGATCCAATTATAATCCCATAAGGTTGACTAACTATCTTCTATATAAACAATGATTATAGAAGAAGAGAAGATTCTACCTAAAGCTTAAGTGAACATCTAGGAAAACACTGCAACAAAGGCTGATTTTGAATGAATAGAGCTTCATCACAACTGATTCGACCGAGCGGAGTCGTTAATAATTGAGAATAATTGGCTCTAATTCTCTAGGAACTAGGACTAGGTGTCATACCTCACAGCATTTAAGATTTTTAACTTACCTCACTTTTTCATCTGATGATTTCGACTTTCCATACTCGATACACCATTTGTTTTTTCTGATGCTGGATAGTGAACTCGTTGAGAAACTCACTTTAGCACTCAAATTTACTCACTCTGTTCAACTCTACTAATTAAAATAATTTTATCTCAAATCAAAAGGATTTCTGTAAACTGAAATGTGAACTTTTGAGAATAAAAAGCCATAATTCAAAACACTTTAAACAAAACTATAAGGAATAAAGGTTATAAATATTTCTCTTTCATTCAATCTTTGAATTATTATTTTAGCTACAATGACCCAAATTGTTTAATTTTTTCTCGTCTTGAGTTTCCGATTTGAGACGTAATTTTTGACATGGGGTTTTTCTGTACACCAGTGGTATGCTATGCCTCAAATTGGCAAATGTCATTTGTGTGACAGCAAATATTGGCCCAAATCACTACTAACTCACTCATAAAAAATATTTGATAAAGAGTCGGTTACAATCATACTTGAAAAGGTATGGCATCCTTTCAAACCTACTGGACGGGTTTAGAAAAGGAAAATCACTTGAGGATGTCATCCAGAGTATAACTTCGAAGATCACAAAATCATCAAATATTAGCAAACTGTGCTTATCTCTATTCATTATTGACTTCTCGAAAGCTTTCGATATACCATAAGTCACCTTTCACTCCTGCAGGTTCTTGAAGATATTGGTATTCCAAGTAATTGTTTGAAATTATTCGAAAGTTTACTGACAAATAGACTCTAGAATGTAATGTGTCGATGGTATGTGCGGTAGTGCGGAAACAATCGAATACGGAGATACTCAAGGATATATTACCACCTATCACATATATTACCACCTATCACCTATCACCACCTAGTGTTGTACAATGGTAGGATGGCAAAGTCTATCAATCAGTTAAACCGTATCAGTAGGTAGTACATGTTTCAAACCTATATAGGTTCATCATCAGTTAATTGAGAAATTGTGGATAAGAATTGATATGAATAAATGTATATAAAAGGGGTATTATTTGTCACCATATGATACCAATAAAGATCTGTGTATCAACAGAACAACCTGTTTTATTCTAAAATTTTGATAGGCCTGCTATTATATCATAGTAAAAAAGTTAGCTAATAATAAACAGTTGTCACCAGTGTATCGGCGTATCAACAATCATTATTGTCTCCATCCGACAGAAATAGGAAATCGAGCATTTGTTTGGATAAATAGTGCACAAACACCGATCGTGTCTCGAATCCCAACTGAAGTCTGACAAACCAATTCGGAGCGTTTCCATAAATATCTCGTACACCGTTAAAGTATCTGTTCGTGATATTTCCAAACCTCATTCTACATCGAGAGCGGTGTTTTACCGAATATATGACAAGAAGTATTTCTATTACAATACACTCGTGGAAGCTCCCGGTTTTCCGCACGTTTTCTCCCGGCTTTTCGACCACATACTCGATATAAATCACGATAAACTGCCGCACTTAGTGACAACACCAGATTTCGGCGATACAAACTAGAGCCGTGTTTGATGCGATATTCAGGAAGCTGTGGAATAATTTACAATGTGTTGCTTTTTGCTAGAGCGGTTGGGGATGTTCCATAAAACGTACATTGTGCCCCAGTTGGAGCGGCATCTGCAAAGGGTGAACTAGTCGTACTTATCAGTATCCATCCGTCAATTGTCTTGAAAAATAAGGGTCAAGACAGGGTAAATAGGCAATAGCCTAAAGAGGAGTAAAGGATGGAATATCTACTTGTGTTTGGCGGTTTTCACGAGCTTTTCTCATTTGTTTGATTTCAACAAACCACTTCCATTTCTCTTTCTCCTCCTCAGACATCACTTGCTGAATAGCATGGATTTCACTATTCATGCGAGCCGTTTGATGAACGTTTCCTCGTGCAAGTGGACCCCCTTCAAGGCTATTCCCGGTTCTAGCTCGAGAGACATTGAGACCCGAAATTACTGAAATATTCAGGAGCGCGGGGCGGTTTTATTAGAACATTCTCACTTCGTTCATTTTCGAATTTATTTGCAAGTCTGCAGAAATATTGAGTGTACTGGAGGTCCCTGAACGCTACGTATTACGTTCTAAATTCTGGACTGCTTCCAAAATTCGGCGTGGAGTGCCGGTATTTTTCGGGGTTTGAAATTTCCCAGCGGGTTGACCGCCGAAAGTCAAAAAACTAGGTGAGGCCCTCAAAGGCCTATTATAAAAATTTTTAGCGGAAATTTCCCTCAGACTAAGATCAACAGAAAAAATGTTTCGAGATTCATCATCATTGTCTTCATCAGGACAGCCCACAACGTGACTTTTATTCACATTCACATCATCCATACTACAATGCGCAGGGTTTAACCTAAGAGATGCAAATAAATTTAAGTAAACCGCTTTTTGAGAATCCAGGTGGTAACTAGATTCTGTGGCGTTATTTTCGACGCGACGCTTAGGGAAAAATACGTGGGGCCCGCCTTACTTGACGGCAATGCCTGGTGAAACCCTTGGGTTTCTATTGTGTCAACATCTACCGACGCTCGGGTTCCGGAAATAGTGACGGTTTTTGTTCCTTCTTCCGACTTGCTTGATCTTTATCCTCGAAGCGCCGGTATTGAAGCAAAATTTGTTCGTTCCCCTTTTGCAGCCTCGGATTGTCCTTGGATTCAGACTATAGTTGAGTGGTAGCAGCAACACTATGCACTAGGAGTTCTAAAAAGAACTCAGGCATGAATCGTAGCGAAGTTTACGTATTCCGAATTCTTCCATAATATTGTTGGTGTTCCCAACGAATTTCCAAACCAATGCAATCAGGGCAGGCCTAAGATTCCAAATTCTGGCCGAAAATGTACTATCTACCATGAGATAGGCTCTGTTTGGTTGCTTTAAAGCACCAAAAAAACTCGCAAAAGTCGTGTAAGTCACCCGGGTAGGGTGCACTCATCAGGTATACTACGTACCTCCTCGGAAGCTCCCGAGTGACTCATTAAAACAGCTCAACTCGGCTTCCTAAATAGGAAACGTCGACATTTACTCCGGCCAATGCCGAAGCAAAGCCGCGGTGGGCGGAGCCTATCAGAGTCTTCCCTCCAGATATGGTCTCGCCAAATAATTATTCTAATTCCATTTCTTGTTGCTTTGTCGGCAAAAGATAACAATTGATTGTGGGGCTCTTCAAACTAGAGACAAAAAAATATTATTTTCAACAGAAAATGTACCACTTATAGAAGCAGTTAGGGTGGGCTGTGAGGCCGGATATTTCTCAAACAGAGAACAATCAAGAGCTTGGTTGGATATAAAATTCGTGAAATTTTCAGCGGGGTGAAGCACACATGAAGTTGTTGAACTTTTGTTTGTCTGCGAGTCCTCGGACGTAAATTTTAGGACATTAGGGGAATGTCAAAAGTGAAGTTACTACCTAAGAAAAAATCGCGTACCGTGATTTATACTTAGTAAATTCCCATAAGACAACTAAATAATGCGTATAATGCTAAACCCTATATTCAAATTATCTCTGAAAAAAACCGCACAATAATTAAGCCGTGGCAAGAACTCTGTCTCATTGACGGACAGTAATCACTTTAGAAAAAATAGAAGACTCGCGTATCGTCGTGATAATCTGAATGCCCGCGTCTCGTTCGAACCGATGCACGACGCTAAGTGTCAAAATGACTCCCGAAGCAAAGTGTACTATTCGCGTGTCGTCCGAAGCGATCTCCGACGCCAAGTGTACTATGCCCACGTCGTCCGTACCGACGTTCGACGCTAAGTCGCCATTCCCAAAGTTTCTCCAGCCCTTTTCGAAAGCTACACACTAATTTTCCAGAACTAGGGTGCCCATAAACCAGTAACGAGATTTGGACGAAATTGGTAACGTTTTAAAAAGCGTGCGAAATGTTTATTGAGTGATTGTATATTTCGATAAAGTCGACATATCAATCGCGGGGTATAATTTACATAGATTTCCACACGACACTATCTCTTTCGGAAAAGATTCATAATGGTCATTCGGCAGTTTTACAAACATCTACAACATGAAAATGGACATCAACTGAAAAATATCGATGAAGAATACAACACTGGATATAAAAATAAAACATTCGTACTGAAAAAGATAAATAAACCGACAGTCCACAAATGTTACACTAATCAAGCCCCTACTGTATAACTCCCAGATTATATCAAAAATAAAAATCAATTATAAAACTTCAAATATCACCTAAAAAGTTTCATCTTTGAAAACTCTAGAGAAATGATTCATAAAATGAAGGAATAATATAAAGTGCCGTGGTTGTATACTTCTACCAATTTCATTAGTGAGCTATTTTGAATGCGCTTCAATAAAAGCTCACCTATATTTGTTCGTACAATTTGATCCATCTATGCCTATGTAAGAGCCCCTTTAATTTTAAGTCACTTATTTTTCCTTTAGACCATTGCTGATGGACAACAGAAAATATAAAAGCGGGAAAAATTATCAACAGCATGAGAAAGAGGAGCAGAACATTGTCGAAAAAAATGGAAAAGGGAAGAAAGGGGTGAATTTTTAGGAGTTTAGGGCTTTTCGCGATTGACAACGAAAGTTGACCGTCTATCGGAAAAAGTTTTGACGCAAAGTTGTTGAAAATAAAAGATCTACAACTTTTGTGTCAACATTTTTCCACATTACCTAAAATTTTCCGGGAAAATTGGAAAAACCAATATTTCAGTTATACATTTTTTTTCTCTCGCAATTTTTTTTTTATTTGATGGAAATATAACTTAACATGTTTCAAGTAAACTGGAAGTTTTTGTAGCGGAATACAGATTTTTTACATTTTTTTTTCGACAAATTCCGATAAAACGACCTCATTTTCAACTGAAAAGTTTCACCGATAAAGTTCGTCTTTTCAAGCTTGCCATCCTCCAGTTTTTTCGATGAAGCGTCTACTTTTAGATTGTGTAATAAAAGAGTAGCACTACTGTGGAAATTTTTTCCAGAAAGTGCGAAAAAATTAAATAACAGATTTTCAAAAATCTATTTTTTTAATTTTTGTTTTATACTCATTAAACTTAACACTTGAAACCCTTCGAGAATATTGAGTTCATTTTACCCCAACAGGTACAAAAAATGAACAAGGACATAAATAAGGATTTGATTATGATAGAAGGGCGAAAGGAGGTGAACTTTTGGGGGAAAATTAGTTTTTCACGATTTGCAGCAAAAATTAACCTCCTACAAAAAATGGTGAAAAAAAATTGTTGGCAATAAAAAGATCCACAACTTTTATTTTCAAGATTTTTCCATGTTACTTAAAATTTTCAAAAATCGGGTTTTCGCTATTTTGACGGTCAATTTGTGAGAAGTGTTGAATACAAAAGCAATCCGACTATAATGTAGACTTCAATCTAAAGCCAAATAGTTTCAAGAGGAAATGTACTCTATTTACATATTCGTCGGCAAGTCTCCAATAGAAAACATCTATTGCCTCCTACGACTATTGAATCATAAACACCAACATCCTCAGCAGAGTTTCATGTGAGAGATGGCTCTGTTTATGTATTTAAATCAGTAATTCAGTAATTCCTAGCTGAAAACAAAAGTATTTTTCGATAAAAAGTAGGCCTGCGCTGATAATTATCAGTGACATCTATTTTGACCGGTTTTACATAATCTACAAAAAATATTCACAAATTTTTTCCGTTACATCCGGAAAATATTTCATAAAAATGAAAAATCGAGATTTGGACCATGCTAATAGAAAAAAAAAAGATCTTAAAATTGTTTATTCGTATATATCTTCACATGCCTCATCGATATTTCCAACCGTTTATCTCCAACTCGTTAAGTAGAAAACAATAAAATGTTTACTTTTTCTCTAAAATCACTTAATACTCTAAAACGAAACGAGATATCAATAAATTTTGAACATATTGATTTATAGCCTTTGAACAGATGTACAAAAAATTCTTATGGGGTTTCTTCATCACTCCAAAAACAAATGAAGTTGCAGTTACTGAACCAGATGATATTATCAATTTATGGTGAAAAAATTATGAATTTCCCCATTTCCTCCCTTTCCAAATTTTTCCAGGCCTTTTGCGCCGGAGTTTTGATTATGTAGGTACCCCCCTTTCCCTCCTACCCCCTTCCCAACAAATTTTTTTGGGCGCTTCGTGCCAGGATTTTGATTTTTCACCCCAATTTCCCATAACCCCATCTTAACACAATTTCAGCGTGCTTCGAGACCAGCATTTTATTCATTCAACCACCTACCCCCTCCCAAAATTTTTCTGGCGCTTTGCGCCTGGATTTCTTATTATTTGCACCTTTTTTCTCCCTCTCTGAAATTTTTCGTGCTCCTAACGACCGGATATATGATTATACACAAAAAGTTACAATACATTTTTTTCGTGTCTTGGAAAATAAATGGAATATTGAATTTTTTTAATGAAAACACCAAAAACTCAAAGAATGCGACAGAAATTCTATAAAAAATATCAATGAATTTTTGCCGTAGTATCAATTGTCCGGCAACAACGAAAAATTATGAACTTGAAATTTTTTTCTAAAATCACCAAAAATTCGAAAACGAAACGAGATATTTAAATAATGTATACATAAAGTTTAATTGTCCGTAAAAAGGTCTAGAAAAAAATTGCAAAGAAATATTTTCGTAAATAGGGGAATAACCCAAGTAGCACACTTATATTGGTAAAATATTGGTACAATATTGTGAACATATTGTCGAAATATTTGAAATGCAATATTGGCGAGAAAAAAAATGTGAACATTCGGCGATAATGGTCCAATATTACTTGAATAATATTGGCGAAATATTCCCCAACCAATATTGGCCTCAAAATATTTGGCGATATTGGTACAATATCGCTGATACAATATTCTGAGAATATTGGCACAATATTCAAAAGTTATATTGTCGAGAAGTAAAATGTGAACATTTTGCGATATTGGTCGAATATTGTTTAAATATTCCAAAAATAGTTTTGGTGAAATGTTCTTGAAGCAATAATGGCCTTAAAATATTTATCGATATTGGTACAATATCATTTGGTTATATTGGAGGACGTCAATATACCTTGGTAAATTATTAAATGTCTTTTAGTTGATGAAGGTGACACCAGAGTCTGCCTTTTGATCGCCTTAACCACTGAGTGAGCTGACTTGAAAACAAGTTAAGAGAAGTATTTAATAAACTTTCGTATGTTTTAGAAGACGTTCTATATGTAGAGCCACCTAGCGGATTTTTATCCAGGTTTGATCATGAAATAATTTAAATATGTGTCATTGAATATTCGGCCAATATTAAAATTTCATCTCAATCTAGATGTAGGAAACAATATGAAGACAATATTGTTTTAACGATATCGATAACTATTATTGAACCAATATTGACCCAATATTAATTAATAAGATTTGTTGAATATTGGCGAAATAATATTCAACCAATGTGTAATTACACTTGGGGATACAATATAGTTTTTATTCCTTGAATCGATATGAGGGGAATATTGGGATTGCAATATTTATTCTAGACGTTGAGAACGATGTGAAGACAATATTGTATTATCGATATTGGTAAATATCATTGAACCAATATTGACTCAATATGAGTTATTACAATTTGTCAAATAAAGTGGAAATGATATTCAACCAATATGCTGTCAAACTTGGAAATACAATATAGTTTTTTTCCCTATAATCGATATGACTGGAATATTTGGATTGCAATATTTATTCTAGATGTGGAAGACAATATATAACCATTATTGTATTATCGATATTGGTAGAAATTATTCAACCAATATTGACCCAATATTTCATGTGATAATCTACATTCAAAACTAGTTCAACCAATATTCCACCAAAATTATTATTATAATATTGTTTTTTGAATATTCACCCATATTGGACCAATATTGATTTTTCATTTACAATATATCTATATTGGCCCAATATGGAACCAAGATTCAGCCGATATGATGTGCTACCTGGGAAACGGAAAACTGAATATTTATAAAATATAAACAACCACCAAAAACTCAAATATGGCGACAGATTTACAAATGTCAAAAGATGCATTTTATTATCGCCTTCTAAAAAGCTACAAAAAAACTAAAAGAATATTTACCGTAATATCAAAAGGACGGAAAATAATTCAAACAAACAAAAAAGGAAGGAAAAAATTTTGTCACTTTTTTCTAGAAACAACAAAAACTTGAAGATGAAATAAGATGTCTCAGAAATGTATATCAACAGTCTTTATATGCTTGAACTGGTCTACAAAGAGTTCCTTTGAAGTTTTTTCATATCTTAAAAAATTATTTTTTATTGTTCAAGTCCTGCATTTGTCGTTGTATTCAAATTATTAGTGCCAAATTATATTTCTGGACGGATTCAATGATGAACCAAAACAATGAAGCAGACAGAATATTTGCCAATTAAATTGAATAAACTTATACCGGTGGATTTGAAGACTTTCTCTTTAAAAAAACTGAAACATTATTTGAAAAAATCACTGCTTGTAAACCCACTCTACAATATCGAAGATGTATTTCCTTCTTTGTTGTGTCCGTAGGAGCAATAGTTTCCTTATGAAATAATATAAAACAACATTGTGCATGAAAGGATCTTCTGTAAATAGAATTGAAAAAATATACTAGGTGGATGTCACATTTTGTTTGAACAACTTGTGACTTCTGTCGTAGTTTTTTGAAATTATTCCGCTTGTTTCATGTAGTGGTATTTATTTCTTTCTTTCTTTCTTTCCTTCATTCTTCCTCGTTGCTTCAGTTGCTTGGCTATTCTGATGAGCACGTTCTACATAAATTTTATATTCTGCCCCATGTGGCCCCATAATTTATTTTTCTATCAATTTTCCTTTCGGAAGAAAAGGGCACTACGGCTCTATAGCCGCCCTCTTCTCCGTTTTGTTGAAGTTTTTTGGATTTCATAATGAAATTTCACATGATGGCCTATTAGGCAACATGTAGAAATACAATTTTTAACTTTCATAATATTTTTATTGCAACAATTTTTCCTCTCCATAATTATTATAAGCTGATGATGAGCCCATATAGGTTCGAAACATGTCCTTTTAACACTACGGTTTAGCTGATTGATAGCACTTGCCGTACACCATTACAATACCCAGTTGGTAATATTAAATTGTGGAGACGACTTTGTGTTTTCTTGCTGCATCGCTTATTTATTTCTTTGTCATGCCATACACACGTTTTACTCCCCGAGAATATGCGCATATGCACTACGATTATGGAGAATGTGGAGGTAGTGCTACTGCTGCAGCAGCGCTTTATGCAGAACGATATCCGATTGCACAATGCCGCTCAGAGAATTGCTGATTTTGGAGCTATACCTATAACGCATTTGAAAAGGTTATTCTTGAAAGGATGTCGTCTCTGCGTACGAGTGGATGGAAATTAACATGTTTGTAATATTATTCAGTGCGATGTTGAATAATCTTTATTGTGGTTTATAGTGTATATTGATTCAAAAAAACGTTGAATAAGTATTATTCAATCATTTCATCTCGATAGGATAAAAATGAGAGAACCCTGTATACACTATTTCTAGGTTATACTATTTTCCTTTCTGTTTCAGATATAGTCTGACGTACCTACACAATCATATTGTGAACTTATCGCATGAACATTTTTTGTAATTTTTGAAGGTCAATAAAAATCTTATCTTATCTCTTCTTATCTTAAATTTGAGATAACCATCCGACGTATTCCTATTGAAGTCGTGTATTCATACTAGTGTTGTCCAATAAATGTTGTGTTGAACGCATTGAAGTCGTAGTATTCAATGCCCTTCAACTTCTAAGCCTTTCAACTTCCGATACCTCAGTTGTTATCATTACTATTATTATTGTGTTGTTGACAACTCCTCCGACGAGTCATCAATCAAAGAGTCATGCTCACAACGTTATTATACTAGACGAAGACAATTTTCATCAATAAACGACTCACCGCTAAGACATCAAAGCCAAGAATCTGTCCAAAAAAAAACATCTCAAACAACAAATGACCTCCTTATCAAAAACGGTAAATAATCGTCCCAACAACATCGTGGAAAATATCTCATGAAAAATGATACGTCATCATCTCTTCCATTTCTGCGTTTCGAATATTTCATATTATAATGAGAAACTCAACCATTCGATTCCATTTTATGTCTCACATCAATAAGAAAAATGACTCGATAGAAATTCACTTAGCAGCTCTCGGTCCTTATGAATAAAACGTCTCAAAAAGCTCTGGCCGAGAGCTTTATATACTGGTACAATGGCAGCGCTCCAAATATCCCATCAACCAGAGTAGCGACATTCGGATATTCTTTCAGGGTTTGATGAAAAATGTGCAGATCTACTGTTCCATAGCAGCTGTGTTAGGTTGAAATCAATTTCAGTTCGGATAACTACTTTTATATATATATATATATATATATATATATATATATATATATATATATATATATATATATATATATATATATATATATATATATATATATATATATATATATATGAAAACTAGAAGTTCGGGTTGAACCGCGTCTGGAATTTGTTGAAATTCGACGTTTCGGCTCCGATTTTGGAGCCATTTTCAAGAATAAGAAGGATAGGTATAGTGAGGAAACGTGATTCTACACTGAGGTCTCAGTCTGCCTACTCCTCAGGTATTATCGCATTAGGATTTTGACGTCGGGGTCTCAATCTGCCCATTCCCCAAGTCTCGTCACTGGCTCTCTCTAAGGTCTCAATCTGCCTACTCCTTCGAGAGAGTTCTCTGTGTAATTTCTATTCAACTTATTCGGTATGGTAAGATACACAAATGAAGAAAAGAGAGATATGTACGAAGTGTACATAAAACTAGATAGGAATTCGTTCAAAGCACAACAAAGGTATGGTGAATTATATCCTGAGAGAACAACACCAAAATAAATATTAAAATATTTCGACGTTTATCTACAACGTTACTTGAACATAATTCATTCATCAAACCTAGAGGTCCTTATATAAGACGAAACGAGCCTATCAATGACATCAATGTTCTAGCCCAAATTCGAATGAATCCAGGAATAGGATCGAGAACTATGGCCAGTGAATGCAATTTATCAAAAAGTGCTGTTAATAAAATAGTCAAGAGGCACGGATACCATAACTATAAATACCAAGCCGTGCAAAAACTATATCGTAATGATCCTGAGAGAAGGTTGCAATTCTGCAATTGGTTTCAACGGAAGGTGCGGAATAACAACAATTTTGCGCACAATATTATTTGGGGAGACGAAACGATATTCACAAATTCTGGCATGTTCAATCGAAGGAATAAACATTTTTATGCCACAGAAAATCCTCACTTAATTCATGAAGTTAGACATCAATATCGTTTTTCTTTGAACATATGGTGCGGTTTGTTGAATAATAAATTACTGGGACCCTATTTTATTGATGGCAACCTAACCGGAGAAGAATATGTAGAAATTATAGAAGAAATGTTGGATGATCTTCCTATACGGTATCGGCGTAATAGTCCATGGTTCCAACAATACGGATGTGGTCCACACAACTCATGAATAGTCACAGATTATCTAAATAGAACTTTTCCCGATTCATGGATTGGAACAAGAGGTCCAGTAGCATAGCCTGCAAGATCTCCGGATTTGGATCCGCTGGATTTTTATTTGTGGGGATATCTCAAGAATAAAATTTATGATACTACGAACCCGACAATAGAGATTCTTCACAAGAAGATTGAGAATGTATTGGAAGGTATTCAAGGAGACGAAATAAGCAAATGTATAAGAAGTAGATATGGGTTCCAGAACCGCAAAGTGCATTTTACAAAATGGTGAACATTTCGAACACTTACTTCATTAATTTTGATTTACTTTCGAATAATCATTTAATTTTTCTTTCATATAAATGATAGTTTCGTTTAATTATTCTGCATTAGGTTTTTCTTCGCTTGAAATATTATATAAATGAATATTACTTGTTTCTTGCTTTGATTCTGATACGTTTCATTCAATTTGAGATGACTGAGTTGTTTTTCTAATCGAAATGTATTGCATATTGTTAATTAAACTAAAGGTAAATGCAATACAGATCCGACCCAGAGAAATTTGGATAAGAGTCAAAATCACCTGAAAATCAACTTTGAATGACATTGTATGATATATTGTTGAATTCAGCGTTAAAAGTTATTTCAAAATGTGTCATAAGATATGCAGGTCCATATTGAAAAAAATGAGGTTGAGGGTGGCCCAGAGAGTACGAAACGTTGGATGCGAAATCTGATTAGGTCAAATTAAGGATAATTTACTTTCGAATAAAAAATTCCTACATCATTTTTTGATAATATTTGAAATAAAGTGGGAAAAAAAGAAAAATCAAAATGACAGAATTTACTTTTCTTATGATATCTCAATAACCGGTACTGATAATCTCGATTTGTTTAAACCACTTGACAATGCTTCTATGAATGCAACTTTTTCTCCATTTGACCGACCTTCTAACTCTTAGGGTTTAAAAGTTACCAATACAATCCCATTAAAAAAGTGGCCACTCTATATATATATATATATATATATATATATATATATATATATATATATGATGAACACTGCAATCGCTTAGAGGATCCACCACGGCAACAGATTAGAAGATTAGAGAGCGCTTCAGAAGGACATTTCGGATGCGAAATGGTATATGCTGAATACTTGTTTCAAGGAGCAATAAATGATCCAGTGACTGTAAAACAGTCGAAAACAATCCTTTAGGAACTCACTATACCTTTGTATAGATTGTATGGCATATGTCTGACAGAAAACAACTACTTCTCTGGCTAATACCTCGACAGATATTGAATTATATCTGTCATGAACGATGACCGATGACCGATGAACGATGACGGGCACCGGGCCCCCGAGTGTATACAACCGTGATAACCAGGACTGCACTGATGAGGGACTACATCCCGAAACCGGTCTGCAGTTGGTTCCTTGTTTGGATCAGGCGGTATCCTGCTGTCTGTCTCTGAGAGCTCTTGCAAAGTTGTTCCTTCAAAGTAAGGATCTTTGCACATATGTCTGACAGATATAATTCAATATCTGTCGAGGTATTAGCCAGAGAAGTAGTTGTTTTCTGTCGGACATATGCCATACAATCTATACAAAGGTATAGTGAGTTCCTAAAGGATTGTTTTCGACTGTTTTACAGTCACTGGAACATATATATATATATATAAATATATATATATATATATATATATATATATATACACCGCATTAGCTCTTCATTTCATCCAAACGGGTCACCCCATAGATTTCGAGAAAACGAAAACCATCGCCCCAGTACGTTCAAGAACTTCTCGTTTTATCAGAGAAGCCATCGAAATCGAAAAACGGCCTGATTGCCTGAACATTAAAGATGATAGCCGTAAATTGAACCCCATTTGGAAGCCCCTTCTTCCAACCGTAATTACCAGGCCACGTGAAACTTATCCGCAATCAATTATTATCCCATTAACTCCAACTACACAGCAGGCACCAGCAGACAAGACAAACGAGAAAACCCGTAAGACCCGCCCACCTCCAGGTAGCCAACCACCTATAAATACTACAGTGCAACCAACATCGGATCGTCTTTTGAGATCAAGGAGTAGGCAGGTTGAGACCTTGATATCTCTCAAGACCACGACTCGAGGAGTAGGCAGATAGAGGCCTCGCAGTCACACTCTTGAAAATGGCTCCAAAGCAGGAGCCGAAACGTCGAGTTATAAACTCTCAACGCGGTTCAACCCATGAACTTAGTAATGTACATATATATATATATATTTAATTCATATATATTTTATTCAGTTCCTCTTCACGTGATCATATCTGAAATAAAATTATGTTAAACCTACCTACCAATAATAAATAAATCTGTTTGCCATTTAACTAAAAAATTTAATGAAGAAGCAAGCAAAATCAATTTCAGAAGAATTTTATTCCAATATCAAAACAAATTAATGTCACATCTTTCTTAGTTACCATTTTAGTTGAAGTAGAGCATTCGGTGGGTAAAATTATTTCCTCAGAATCATTAGAAAACTAAACAAATCATTCCAATGCTGCAGTATTTACTGCTTCCGTAAGTTCTCGGAGTGTTCCAGAAATGGAACAGTCATCATTTGAAACTTAGGTTTCGCTCGTTAGAACGAAAACAGAATGAAAATTCGCCATAGTTTTTCTGTTAAATGCTTGCCGATGAAACTCCTATTATATAGGAAATTTGCGAAAGACTGGATTTTCAAAAATCCATTCTCATTGAGAGGATCGTTCTGTAGAATATGTTGGATTACGGTGGGAGAAAAACTGTTTTTAACTCTTCTAAAGCAGTTGGCATTTGGACAGGAACTGCTATTGGACTGTCGATTGGTTGTTGATAATTCCAAAATTGGTGTTAATGAAACTTCCACAATAATTATCATAATTCGACTGTAAATACAGTTCTCTCTATATTACCGCATTTTCATAAGCCCATATCTCTCTTCGAATGCATTAATCCAAGCGCAAGTAGTGCCCGAAAGTCCATATCTCAATCTTTGGCTGTATACCTCATACTGGACAAATAGAATGGAACGTGGAACGGTTGCTATTCCCAACATAGAGAGACTTTATGTGACTTTGCTGACTCTGCTGCTCTTTTGATGGCCGATGTTGTATTCCGGACGCGATTTGAGAAACACGAAACTTGGGACTGGGACACGGCGAAATGGCGATATCAATTTCGATACTTGGACGTGCGTTTTTTTATATGTCTCTTGGAAATGATTGGGGTATATGGTCCCCGTGTCACTCTGTGGTAGAATTGAATGAATACATGTGTGACCTTTTGGCACGTGGCATTTTGCGAATATTGTTGCCATTTTTTCTCATTTATATTAATATGAGGTATTTCAGTCGCCAAGTTATCAACCAATTCCTGTAAAGAATTAAGACAAGTCTGTTATTCTCTCAGGTATCTCTCTGACCATTGTAGTAAAGAAATTCTATTCACACAAATTTTAATTCCCATATCAGTCCTGTCAACAACCATGATCACGTGGAATTTTGAGAATCAATTCAATATGAATGCAGTTTGAAACTGTTTCTAATAAATAATAGAAAAAATCTTCAAAAAAAATTATTTTTTAATAATTCATATCCCCATGGTATGGTGTTTATAATGGTTGAAGCATTTTGGCAAATAATTATTTCATTCAAACAATAATTCAAATTTAGTGACGCAATTTTCTATACTTTCAATTGAAATAAATATATTTGATACTAAATAGTGAAAGGCTTTCGCGGCCACCGTCACTTACATGGTGGTTCTTCGGGTTGTAAGGCCGACGTATGTTTAGAGAAGATCTAGACGTTTTGCCAACACGAGTGGTTAGCATTTTCAAGAGATATTTTCAAAGTTTCTGGTTTCTTAAGTCTCTGTCAAATGCTATAACAAATGTCAAGCATTTGATAGCGACTTAAGAAACCAGAAACTATCTATTGAAAATGCTAACCACTCGTGTTGGCGAAACGTCGAGATCTTCTCTAAACATACGTCCGCCTTACAAAACAAACATTCTTCACAAAGATAAAAGCTACCACACCTTTTGAACACAAATCAAATGTCATATATAAAATTCCGTGTAGGGATTGTGAAAAATGTTATATATGACAAACAAAACGCTACGTAACAACGAGAATGAAAGATCATAAACGGGATTTAAAGAAAAAAGATAGCCTTAAAAATCCTACATCTCTTGTGGAACATGCCCAGAAAAATAATCATAATTTCAATTTCGCAAACACAAAAGTGGTGGGCAATCAAAACTATCTTTTCAAACGTACCTTCCATGAGATGATCAGTATCGTTAAATATGACTCTGTCAATTATGGGAAAGATACTGAAAATCTAAACAGTGCCTATCTAAATTTAATCCATCGTGCAAAAGAAATGAAACATACCATTTAGGTTTTTATATTCATAAAACAATACACCCAACCCACGTTCAATTCAGTAGTCAATAGAAGTTTGCCTTGCGAGAATGTTGGATGATATTTTCCAATTCGAGGAAACTTCAGTTCAATTTTATGTCGTGTCCAGTTTTGATTTTATTTATACGTGTTATACTTTATGTTGACGAAGGAAAACCAAAACCCTTCACGTAAGTTTACTTGATAATTTTATTAAAATAGTTTCTCCAGACTGGTTTCTGAATTTGGCTGGTATTGTTAATAGTGTATTTGTGACAGAAACGTTTATACGTGATTTTATATTGAAAATTTCAAAATTTTATTTTAAATTTTATATTTGTCCACATGTACCACAAAAAAAGGATGTTTTTTTAGAAAAATTTTTAAAGAAAAACTCTTTTATAAAATATCTTTTTTCAAAATTTTATATTTACATAATAACAATTGTCCATAATTTTATATTTTAGAGCCCTGAGGATGGCAAAATATATTGACGATACGTCGGCCTGTTGAAAAATACTGGTTTTTTTATAAGGCGACCTAACCCCAACAACCTAGATGCAATAATAACATAGACGGTCGAAACTTCATCAATTAATTTAAACTTTATTTTAACCAAATAATTGCTAAAATCTACTTTTTATTTGTTTTTTTGCAATAAGTGGTAGTTTTCTCTCCTAAAAAATTAAAAGCCCGGTTTGGCACAGGAAAGATTTCGAAGAAGAGGGTCAGTATAGCATAAATCCAAATATTCATTGAAATCGGTGTTGTTTCTCATAATTCCACGGTTTTATAGTTTTTCATCGCTGATAACTGGACTGTATCAGGTCATTTTGAACCAGAGTACAAACTTCCCTGTGATGAATGAAATAAAATTTTGGAAAGTATTCAAACGAGGAATATCATAAACGCGTAAAACCTATGACACATGAAAATAACCAAGTTCTTAGAGGGAAATAATTCCCAATGTAGACTTCATCGAAAGAGTTCATCCATTCCGTATTTGCACATGAGCGAAAATATCATCAGTTTATCATAAGAAATGGTCTCCCACTCATGAAAAAAATCTTAGCTTGCTCTACTATCATTTGACCTTTCTAAAAGTAAGAAATGTTGCCTCGCAAATTCGTTTTTTATAGCCCAAGATACACTTCGAAAATAAACTCAGCAATTAAACGAAACTCTCCTCATTCTTACCTATTTTCGCATTTGAATAGACCCAAAATTTATAACGACATTATTTCTGTACATAGAAAAGTGTCCCAAATATTATATTGAAATTGAAAACGGTGATATGAATTTAAAAAAAAAAACGTCATCCCCACGGAATATTACACTCGTTTACTGCACCCCCTCGTGGGGATGGTACCGAGACCAGTCTACGATCCGGCCTGTCACCGAAATCACTTCAATTCAAATACAGTTTTGCTGCCCGTGTCGTCAGACATCCAGACATCCAGTAATTATTATAAACATTTTATATTGTTTAGTCTAAATGAGTTGAGAGATATAAACTCCGTCGATACCGAATCTGCCAGCACTGCAGCATTAATTCCTTGAAATAAAATAGAAGAAATCTAAGTGTGGTTTCTTAGCCTGAGGAACTTCGTATACAAGGAACACCATGAATGAATAACAATGCTCACTGTTACATGACTTCTTATACAGAGTTGGTCAAATGTATGGACCCGCCCATTTTTCTCTGGTAAGATGAGTGCTATCGAGAAAAAGTTCGGGTGAAAGCTGCAGGGTATTTCACTCTGCACTTTTTTGTGAATTCTAATATGTTTTAAATGTGTCATTGGTGGAGAAGTGACGTCATCGGCATTTTTTTAATGGAACCACATGTCATGTTTAGTATCGCTAGAAAGCTTGTTTTTTCCCATTTCAGTATCACTAATATTATTTCGATTCTCGCGATTTTTTCTCAATTGGGGAATATATCCAGTTAAATATTTCGGGATATAGCAATTTGATTCAGACTGTGGCGTGCGCAAGTTTGTATAAATAAATATTTTATATGTGCTATATTGACAGTTGATATTTCATCACAAAATTTAATCATTTTATCAATAGATTTCAGTTTCATTTCAGTTTTTAATACTTAAAATTATCCCAAACATCGTAAGTGAATTATTTTAATGAAACAACTGACATATCGTTTGAAATATCCAACTGGCTACGTTCCCATATTGAGAAAATTTTGAACAAATTAAGTAATAGGTAAATAAATTACAGAGGTGGAAACAAAAATACGAAACACACTGTACCTATCGAGATAGTTGGAATAATATTAGTAATGCTGAAATGAGGAAAAACGAACTAAACATGACATATATTTCCATGTGAACAAATGCCGATGACGTCACTTCTCCACCAATAGCAAATCTGAAAAATCTTTGATTCTGTAGAAAGGTGCAAAGTGGAATACCTCCCAACTTTCATTCAATTTTTTTTTCGATATCTCTCATATTAACTGAGAAAAATGAGAGGCTCCGGACATTTGACTGACTCTGTAAATGACGTGTATGTTTCCTTTCGAATGCCAATGTTAGTTATTGTAGTGTTTGTGACAGGTTACTACATTATGTTATTATTCAAATTTGTTTTTTTATATCTCCATTTTTATTCTTTGTTATTTCATGTCTACTATTTATCAATGTTACAGACGTTTTCTTTTTTTTATTCGTAAAATTATCACTTGTAATCTCCCAAGTGCTTGAATTATTGCCGGAAATTTTTCGAGTACATGAATTTTTTGAAAATTACCCGAGTCGCGCAGCGACGAGGGTAATTTTCTTAAAAAATTCATGTACGAGATAAATTTCCTGCAATTAATTCAAGCACGCGGGGGATTCGGTAAGAAAATTTTACACCAAAATATATCCAACAATTCATAAGAAATAACTAACTATGGTTCACCTGAACTATTTATATGCATAGTACAAAAAAGATGCATGAAAATATTGATATGTAAAACACACTTAACAAAATTTCAATTCGATATTTTAAAATTTAATCAAAAAAAAAAGTAAAAATGTTCTTGCTCCACTGCGAATTGAACTAGTGACCAAACGACCTCGAGGCGGACACTTTACCGACTCGCCACGGGGCCTGTGATTTACATGTAGACAACTGGTGTATTGAAGTGATTCTGAAATTTGATTTCAGAATTTGCAAATTCTGCGATTATCGTGAAGAAAATATTCAGACACATTCGAAATATTTAATAAATACATAAATATGAAATATTATCTCATTTCAAATGAAAAATACAATTCCATTTGTACATCAAAGCAAAATATAAACTATCACCTGTCAAATATTTGACAGAAAAATTTCCACTTATTAATTTCGGCCAGGGTACCCAGGAGGATAAAAATTTCCGGACATTTTTTGGGTTGCCATGGCATCTAAATAAGAACGAATGTTTTGGTTCTCTCTAAAAGTGAGGTGTGAAATTTTCACTTGTAATCTCCCAAGTGCTTGAATTATTGCCGGAAATTTTTCGAGTACATGAATTTTCTTTGAAAATTCATGTACGAGATAAATTTACGGCAATTAATTCAAGCACGAGGGAGATTCGGTAAGAAAATTTCACACCGAGAAATGAAAATCATCCAACAATTCATAAGAAATAACTAACGATGGTTTCACCTGAACTATTTGTATGCATAGTACAAAAAAGATGCATGAAAATATAGATATGTAAAACACACTTAACAAAATTTCAATTTGATTTTTTTAATAAAAAAAAAAGTAAAAATGTTTTTGCTCCACTGGGAATTGAACTAGTGACCTCGCGACCACGAGGCGGACACTTTACCGACTAGCCACGGTGCCTTTGATTTACATGTAGACAACTGGTGTATTGAAGTGTTTCTGAAATTTGATTTCAGAATTCGCAAATTCTGCGATTATCGTGAAGAAAATATTCAGACACATTCGAAATATTTAATAAATACATAAATATGAAATATCTCATTTCAAATGAAAAATACAATTCCATTTGTACATCAAAGCAAAATATAAACTATCCCCTGTCAAATATTTTACAGAAAAATTTCCACTTATTAATTTCGGCCAGGGTACCCAGGAGGATAAAAATTTCCGGAATTTGTTTGGGTTGCCATGGCATCTAAACAAGAACGAATGTTTTGGTTCTCTCTAAAAGTGAGGTGTGAAATTTTCTAAGTAATTTGACCTGTTTGAAAATTATATAACAGCGAATAATGATTGGTTTGCTGTAAATGCTTGTGCGTTAGAATTGTTCCCAAATTCCAACAATAATATTGGAAATGGTTTATTTCAAATAGATGATTCGATTTTAAAGGTATTCGCGTCATACGAAAATTGAGAACTTTTAGTTTGATTCAGGATATTACCATTTTGTTTTTTAATTTTCGGGATATCCCAGTTTCCTTTTTATTCCCAGTCCGTCGAATAATGTACAACTTCCCTTCTGGTTTGATTTGGATTTTTAATAATACATATTTAACAAATGATTCTGTAGTAATAATTTTTTTTGTTGATATTTCAATGTATTTACAGTAACTTATTGACAAACCAAAGTTACTACTGAACATAATAAAAAAAGCGTACTGAACGATGCTAGTTTTATTATACCAGTAAATAATAATTAATTGTTGAACCAATCAATTTGTTACAATTAACAAACTACAAATGGTTTTAGCCACCACTTTCGTAGGGTATAAAGCGGTCTACAATTCTAGCCCAACTCATAGTAGCAAAAACGACAACAAAATTCAAGACAACACCGAATTTGCAAAACCGGCTAAAAGATCACCGTGAAGTTAGCCACATTGCCTATATAGTGCGATCTGACGGCTTGTGGCCTAGCTACATAATTAGTAGAATTACCCTGCTGGTACACTATTTTTTTACGAGAAAATAAGAAAATGAGACAGTGGAAAATAATTGCTGCACAATTCTACATGAATCAACTGTTCTACAAAGCAAACTATACCCCAACAAAATCCCCGGCCTTCATAATACGAGCCCGATCAATTGTTATCACCGAATTAAAAATGAAACAATGCCCACAGCAAAGTACAAGAAATCCCCCAAAACCGCGGACCCACTCCACAATGAGTATTACTTTGAGGTACAATGGAGAACAGCATCGCATCAGTTGTTTTATTATTTCTTTATGTTGGCAATAACGTTGCAGGCCGGGATGGAAAACCGGGCGAATTATGAAAATCCGATACTGGGGTTGGCAGTTATTGTTTCGCCGGAATTATTTATGAGGCTGGAGAGAGTCTCGACGATATTCGAACCAACCACTTGATACATGAGAAATGGCCTGCTTAGTTCCCACAAGGAGTGTATTGTTGTCGTAATTGTCTCTTAATACAATGTGTGATTGATAGTATTGAGAGAGGATTATTCAAAGGCGTCATACCATGTGCATTGAATTTGGATGTGAAAGTATCTAAATTTTCTGTGAAGTCATCAATCTTAGTCAAACTCCAGGGCGAGTACATTCAATGTACATTTAGTCCAGTTGGTGGAGTAAATTTTACAATAACAGCACAAGTGATTAGCAATCTCGCTTATTTTTTCTTTAATAATCAGGTCAGAGTATATTGGTTGCACTGAGAAAAATCTAGAGAACATATTGGTATTTTCAAGAAATTATGGTAAAAATAACAATAATTTTTGGTGACCCTGAGGACTTGGATAGTAAGTGGTAAAATATTAAAACATGTTACAAATTTTATGGTTGAAGTTTGTATATATTATTCCTGTCATATATAGTACCAGAAATTATTGTATAAGATTCTATAAGAAAAAGTTCATTGGCCAATCGATTTCCTAAAGTAAAAGAATATTTCGAAAATCCTAGAATATTTTGGGCTTAAATAGATGAAATGGAAAATAAAAAATACCTTTTTATACCAAAAAGATATTGTGTCCTTTCTTTTAGAGTTATAGTTTGTCCGCAAAAAAATAATTTAGGTACTTATGCATACTACACGCACGGGATGCCTGGTCAGCCACGTGAGGACCTATTTTTTAGAACCGGGTGTAGTACATTACCTATAATCTGATACGCACTTATGAGATCTTCAATTGAAAATTAAAATACTCTATTTCCAAGTTGGAAATCTTAACTTTCTAACGGTATAGTTTATTTTCCGTTTTTACTGAAATATTGTATAGAAAAAAACGCGTATATATTGGAATCGAAAATTGACAGGTCAGATTATAAATTTTCTCAAGCATAATTATAATTCTGATTTTTTTTATTCCGGAAAATTGTTATTTAGGGACCTTATACACAAATAAAATTCATTTTGTCTCGTTATGAAATATGGGATTTTTCTTATACCTGTCCACTATATACATTACCTATATTCTTAGAGTATTTATCTGATTAGTATAAAAGTATCGAAATTTATTTTCAACAATACGAAGAGATAACAATTAGAACAAAAAAAAGTGTCCTTTTCTTGTTATTCACCAAAAAATATTATAATTGAACAAATTTCCGCACTAAATGAATTTATGCTTAAAAATTCTTGAAATGTATTCTTCAGCCTACATTTCAAAAAAAGCTTCATCTGAATTAGATTATTTTTAATAATTTTGCAGAGGCCTATATATTACTTATATCGCTATGATCTTTAGATTCCGAAAAATTTCAAAATCATCACAAGAGCCATATTTCATAACAAGACGAAATGAATCACTGGAAAATTTTATTCGTGAATCAGGTCATGTAAATAACAATTTTGCGAAATTAATTTTTTTTCCGAATTTTAATTATGTTTCAGAAAATTTATAATCTGAACGCTCAATTTTCCAATCTAATATATATACAGGGTGTATCTAAATAACACCGAAAATATTAAAGGGGTGATTCTGTGATTAAAATTAATGTGAGTGTTTGGTATAAAATTTTTTGAAAAAACCCTCCCCGGAAAAGTTACACCCCTTCGAAAATTAAAAAAAATATGGTTTATCTTTTTTATTTTCCCTGTATATCAAGCTAAAGACACGAAACTTGGTAAACATTATCTGTCAATAAGAGTACACTTTTTGAAATTTTTTCAACCCTGAAGTATGCTTAGAAGGGGTTGATTATTTCAACCACTAAGATATTTTTTCTTACAACTTTTTTTTAGATGAAAATTTTTTCTTTAAAAAAGTATGACTGAAAAGCCCAATTCATTGACTAACTTTTTTAACTCCACAAGTTTTTTCTAAAACTTGAGCATTTACGAGAAAAAAAATCTAATGCAATGCATTTTCAAAAAGATGAGCTAACGCGAGTGTATTTTGTGTCAAGTCTAGTGGCCTGTGCTTTGCATAAAAACATTAATACTGACACTAGGATTGTGTAGTGTCATTTTCTGTCACCCATCTTATTGTTTCACAAGTTTTATGATTGTGTATTTTAGGAAATATTAGTTGATTGAAAATATGAATGCATATTCGAATTTGGAGATGGCAGATATGCATTTTACATACGGTCGTGCTAACGGTAATTCATTGGAAGCGCAAAGACTTCATGCTGAACAGTACCCACAGCGTAGACTACCCCATCATACTACGTTCACAACTATTCACCGACGCTTGCGGGAACGTGGTAATTTTGAAAAAAGAAGTTATGATTCTGGTCGTACTAGAGAAGTTAGAACTGCAGCTGTAGAAGAAGCCGTACTTAATTCAATTGAAGAATTCCCAGACACTAGTACCAGGAGAATAGCTCGTGTCCTACATGTAAGCCATTCCGTTGTTTTTAGAATTTTAAAAGAACAAATGTTGTATCCCTATCATCTTCAACAGGTGCAGGCGTTGATGATTCGAGATTTTTTACGCAGTGTGATTTTTTGTCAGTGGCTTATTAATATGATTGGCCAAGCACCACAGTTCTTAGGTAATATTTTATTTACTGACGAGGTGAGTTTCTCAAGAGACTGTATTAGAAATTTTCACAACAATCACCTTTGGGCTGACAAAAATCCTCATGGCTTTTTTGAAGGAAATCATCAGTATCAATTTTCATTAAACGTGTGGCTCCGAATTATTGATAATCATTTAATTGGTCCCCATTTTCTTCCGCTACGATTAAATGGTGAAGCATATTGTCATCTCCTTGAAGAATTACCTGTTCTTCTTGAAGAGGTTCCCATTCAAATTAGGCAACATTCATTGTTTATGCACGATGGTGCACCAGCTCATTTTAGTATACGTGCAAGAACTCACCTGGATGAGGTGTATGCCAATCAATGGATAGGTCGAGGAGGACCTGTAAACTGGTCAACCCGCTCCCCTGACCTTAATCCTTTGGATTTTTGCATATGGGGATATCTGAAATCTTTGATATACACAAATCCAGTTGAAAATATCGATGATCTGCGAAACCGCATTGTAGCAGGGTGTGAAACTATAAGAAATTCTCCAGGAATATTTCATCGTATACGCAATTCTATGAGGAAAAGGGTACATGCTTGTATTGAAGCTGAAGGCGGTCATTTTCAACATTTATTATAATTGTATTGTCGATATTCGACAGGTTTTTGTTCATTGTTTGTTCACTTTTGTTTTTAGTTGTAGAAGTCTCATAATCATAATTATAATTTGGTTGGCTGTTGTTTAATAAAATGCTATTTTACATGAGCTTATTTTTTTTCTCATAAATGCTTAAGTTTTCGAAAAAAACTTGTGGAGTTAAAAAAGTTAGTCAATGAATTGGGCTTTTCAGTCATACTTTTTTGCAAAAAAAATTTTCATCTAAAAAAAAGTTGTAAGAGAAATATCTTAGGGGTTGAAATAATCAACCCCTTCTAAGCATACTTCAGGGTTGAAAAAATTCCAAAAAGTGTACTCTTATTGACAGATAATGTTTACCAAGTTTTGTGTCTTTATCTTGATATTCAGGGAAAATAAAAAAGAAAAACCATATTTTTTTTTTATTTTCGAAGGGGTGTTACTTTTCCGGGGAGGGTTTTTTCAAAAAATTTTATACCAAACACTCACATTAATTTTCATCACAGAATCACCCCTTTAATTTTTTCGGTGTTATTTAGATACACCCTGTATATATATATATATATATATATATATATATATATATATATATATTTCAGGAAATCGATTGACCAATACAATACATATTCTTGTATCAACCACTATACTTTAAACCGATTATAAAAAAAAATCAGCGAGATTGCTAATTACTTGTTCTCGTGACCTCCGCCAACTGGACTAATTCAATATGACAAGCAAAGGAGTAGAGACTGGAATATACGGGGAGAGACCAAGGCAAATACTTTTTTTGTCCGATTTACTTGATTCTAATACGACCATTCTGAATCCAATGGAGACTGCAAAATTGCTCTATTTCTCATCGTTCTCGAATAAAAAGGTTCAAATGGAATTGAAAGGATTTTTCTCACTCCAAACTGTTTTTTTTTTTCAATATTTGGACTCGGTTTTGTGAAACTCTATCATTCTGGTATATCCATACCCAATTTCGGGTCTTCTCCTATTCAATTGAAGATTTTGTAAGCATTTTACGGAACCTCTGCAATTTCAAATTTTCGACGTTTATTCCCTTTTCCGGATAAATCTTATGTTTCAACATAAACAAATCATACAGTTTCGGAATCAGCGAAAAAGTTCACATATATATTGTAAATAACAAGTGCATCTGACAATTTTGCATTTTTGGTGATTTTTACAAGTATTTTGTGGTGAAAATTATTTTTTTCTGTCATTGACTTGAATATACTAATTCGACCATTCTGAATCGATTAGGGTCTGCAGAATTGCTCTCTGACCGTTCTCGGAATGAAAAGTTCAAATCAAGCGGAAAGGATTTTTCTTACTCCAAAAATAACTTTTTCAAACTATTTAGACTTGGTTCCGTAAAACTCATTCGTTTTGATATATTCATACCGAATTTTGAATCTTTTTCGATTCAAGTGAAGACTTCGTAGTCTTTTCAAGAAACTTCTGCAATTTCAAATTTTCGACGTGTTATTCCCATTATCTAAATCTTATATCTAAACATTAAAAAATTCATACATTTTTGTAATGAGCGTAAAATTTTACGTATACATATAAAAAATTGACAGTACAATAAAATTTCACAATAAAATGATCATCTGGTAAAATATTAGAGTTCATGATCAAATGTCGCAAATAAATGAAGTTTAGCCCCATAAAACCCCATTAACCCCATTAACCGCATAAAAGGCCTTGTGCAAGGCTGGCAATTATTGTATTGCAACAGGTATTTGGTTAGGCTATTCTTTATCTAGGTAACTTTATTCTATAGCTATAGACGATAATAGAAAAGAAAAAGTAGGTATACAAAAGAGAGGAAGAAGTGAAAGATATATATCACGATAGATGAGAATACAACTCCTATGTTTTTGTGACAGAGAAAAGCTTTTTTTTCTCATTTCTTGTGATGATTTTCTATCAATTTCAAAAAGAAATATATGTTTGCAGACAAGTTTAATATTCATTTTTCCAGAATTGCTCTATTTCTGAACATTCTCAAATTGAAAGGTTCAAATCGAGTTGAAAGGGTCCTTCTTGTTCCAAAAATAACTTTTTGAAAATATTTTGACACGGTTTCGTAAAAATTTTAGGTCATTTCCAGTTCAATTGAAGATTTCGTATGCATTTTACAGAACCTCTGCAATATTTTCTGCGGTTTATTCCTTTCTTTGGCTAAAAAATAACTGAACAAAAATCAATCTTACATTTTCGGAATCAGCGGAAAATTTCACGTTTATAGTTCAAGTGCATGTGAAGATATTGCATTTCTAGTGATTTTTAGACAACTATTTTTGGGTGGATTTTTTTTTCATTTACTTGAATACACCCCTTACTACTATTGATTTTGGAGTAGTAAATTATTTTTCTCACTTCCATTGACGTGAACTCGCCCATTATGAATTGATTGGAGTTTGCAGAATTGCTCTATCTCTGACTGTTCTCGAATTGAAATGTTCTAATCGACTAGAAAGGGTTATTCTCACTCCAAAAATTAATTTTTCAAAATATTTGGACTCGGTTTCATGAGACTCAATCAAATTGGTATATGTGTACCAAATTTCAAGTATTTCCCAATTCAATTGAAGATTTAGTAGGTAGACTTTTTACGTAACCTCCCCAATTTCTAATTTTCGACGTTCTTTTTATTCCCTTTTTCAGATGAATCTTTTGTGTTGACATGAACAAATCATACATTTCCTGCATCAGCTTAAAATTTCAAGTATATGGTGTGAATTACAAGTGCATCTGACGATTTTGCATTTTTGTTGTTATTTTTTTACAAGTATTTTGGGGTGAAAATTCTTTTTTCTTCCATTTACTTCAATATATTGATTTGACCATTATGAATCGATTGGTGGCTGCAGAATTGCTCTATCTCTGACTGTTCTCGAATTGAAAGGTTCAAATCGAGTTGTAATGGTTTTTCTCATTCCAAAAATAACTTTTCTGTTACACCAACTTTACTGTGAATATAAAAAAAATACATAGAGTTTCTTGAACTGTGATGCTTCCCATAACTAAACATGAACCAACACTGGCTTAGTATCACCCTTAATCGATTTTTACTTCCAGTACGTTATTATGCAAATGCACTAATATGCAAATTCAGATACGCCCATACGTGATGAGCCCCTATTATGTAGCTGTCTGGCTTGTGTTCCAGACTGAACGTTAGACATTATAAACTTGTCACAATGAAGTCACTAATTTGAAGTTGTAACTTCCCTAACGTTCAGGATTTTAAGAAATTTTTCTGAAGTTTTTAACGTGACCTGATTTTCGGAACCTATTTTCAATTTTACCCACACTGATGAATTTAGAAATTGAGTCTTGGTTAGGGTTGGTTTCATGTTGAACATCGTACAAACTTCTGACTACTTTTCATTCAGTAAATTCAAATCAAAGCTGAGATAATTGATAAATTCCATATTTTATCCACGCGCTGTATGATTGTGTGAATTGAACATTCCATTTACCATCTATTTATGAGATCACATATGCCGAAACTGTAGAACAATTATAGATCTCCTCATGATATTGACAGTTGGTACCATAACCGAAGAAAAAACGATAAAAATGTTCGTAAACCCATACTGATATTTTGATTTAGCGGTATTCAGATGACAATTGAAAATTTATTGTTAACAGCCTCCGTCCGTTAGGATTTTTTAACGACCGGTGGCCGTTAAGAAATCACTTGTTCAAAATATATTTCTCAAAACTTCATTCTGCTTGCAATAACAATGATTATAATAATTCTATCTATTCATTAATTTGACAAGTTATTCGACAATTGCTATTATTTGAAATTTCTATTCCATCGATGAGAGATTTGCCATCTATAGCACCAGTATTTGAACTTGTTATCGGTGTGGCCCCATTACTATGAAATAGTTGTCTAGTTTTCATTCTATTTGGAACTGAATCTACAATATACAACTCCGCCGCCGCAGAGGAGTTCCAACCTCCAAGTTCTCTTACCGATAGTAGATCGCCACCATTTTCCACAAGCATAGTAGCGGAGGATCTGCGAAACGTGTGCCCTGTGTAGAGCTGAGGAATGTCCAATTTTGAAAATGCTGCAATTTTCTTTGGAACAACTCCAATAGTATGAATGCCCACAACTTGTTTTACACATTTACCATTCCTATAACCAATGAAGAACCGCTAATTTTCCAAATTTGAAGGCCGCAAATCTACGTATTTTTGATATAAACCATAGGCATCAAAAGGAAGTCTTTCTTTGGGAATGACGAATAACCTGTTATTTTTGTTTTTAGTTTAACTCAATGTAATCAAAACTTTGGTACTGGTGCTTTCAAAATCATCCACAGTCAACTTAACAAGTTCATCAGGTCTACAGGCGCCAAAAATACCACACAATAATACAACCTTTTTGAGCGACCATGTACGAGGATACATTGATAAATTCTCAGCCTACTCTAGAACCAAACAAAATTTCAATGTCAAAATATTTTATTACTCAACATATTCTCCTCTTAATTGGATACATTTATTACAGCGAACCTGCAACGTCTCTAGACCTTTCAAAAAAAATGTTTCTTCTTGCTCTGCAAACCAGACCTCCACAGCTTTTATTACCTCTTCGTTGGAAGCAAATTTACGACCTTTCAAACTTTTTTTCAGTTGAGGAAAGAGATGATAGTCGGACGGAGCCAAATCTGGTGAATAAGGGGGGTGTTCTAGTAATTCAAACCCTAATCACGAATTTTTTGCATGGCAACATGAGATTTGAGTGCAGGGGCGTTGTCCTGCAAAAACAAAACACCTTTGGATAGCTACCCGCGTCTATTCTCTTCAAATTTTTCCCTGGAGTGGTCAGTAATGTCGAATAGTAATCTCCAGTTATTGTTCTACCCTTATCCAAAAAATCAATCATGATTACTCCATGGCAATCCCAAAAAACTGAAACAAGAACTTTTCCAGCAGATTTTTGGACACGAAACTTCTTAGGTCTTGGAGAACCAGAGTGTCGCCATTCCATCTATTGTTGCTTCGTTTCTGGATCGTAGAAATGTACCCAAGTCTCATCCATAGTAACAATTCGGTTTAAGAAGTCTACTTCGTTTTCAAATCGAGCACAGATCGAACGCGATGCTACAACCCTTCCACGCTCTTGGTCAACATTCAAACATTTGGGGATCCATTTTGCAGCAATTTTTCTCATGTCCAAATTGACGTGAACTATATGATGAACGCGTTCGTATAAAATATTCAGTTCTTCAGATATCCGTCTTAGCCCAATTCGACGGTCTGTTAAAATCATGTCATGAACTACATCGAAATTTTCGGGGACTGACACAGAAACTGGCCTTCCTGATCTGTCATCATCTTCAATGGAAAATTTACCTCTTTTGAAGCTTGCAGTCTAATTTTTCATGGTCGCATACGAAGGACAATGATCACCAAGGGTAATAAGCATATCTTCGTAAATCTACTTACCTCTTAACCCTTTTAAATACAGGTACTTGATGATGGCTCGATACTCCAATTTTTCGATTTTCACAATTTATTGTGTAACTCTGGTTTACTCTTTTGACGTCAAACTTTACACTGACACTTCCAATAAGTTATCGTTCGTTGCTATGGTAACGCAATATTTTGTTTATGCAGGGAACTGGTCTAGGCTAACTAGATATCAATACATCCTCGTATAATCATCTGCCTCCAACAGAAACTTAGTTATTTCTTCTTTAGATACAATTTCTGATTTTTTTGGTGTGTATCCATCAGACATTCGTCTCAAGAACAAAAATTATTTTTTCAAATCTGAAAATACCATTTCTGTCGGTAATACTCTAATATGGTGTACGATTCAAAATAACTGACCTTGAAATCTCAATGTTGTCATAAACTTTCAAAGCAAGTTTCAACATTGAAATCTTGGTCTACAGCGAGTTAGGAGAATAAACCTCTGATTTTCTTTTCGTATAGGCTAATAATACATCTCCATTTACCACCTTTACATTCTTGCTTTTACGCCACTCTTCAAAATTTTCATATGCTTTTTGATATCGCTCTTCAGTTATTTTTGGCAGTAAATTAATACTCGCTGCCCATGATTCTCCCAATATTTCTAAAGAAATTTGATTTTGTTCCTCAACTTCTTCAATTTTATCCACGGTCGTTGTTAAAGCGAACTCGTGAACACAAAGAGCTGACATTGATTATAACATTGTTGTGATATTGTTGAGCTGTTCCAAGACAACACGATGTTGGGATTTTTCTGTAGAATTGCGAGGAACGTGGCTTGTTCTTTCTTCGGAATCAGAATGTAATCTTTCAGCGTGATTACGAAGTCTTGAACGACACACGGCCGATACGCAAATAACGGATTCAGTTGCACAATATTAAACCTCATCCTCCATTTGCTACATATCGGCCTTGTAACGGTAATAACTATAAAATTATATCTGAAAATAAACGAAATTTCTTAAAATGTACTGTAAAATACTGTAAAGCATTAGTTGCGCCATCTTCTGGTCAAAGGAAATAGCTAGTCTCCGGCAGTAGTCGAAATGAACTTGGCGATGTTGGAATCAATCATCTCGCGCAATTCTCTATATTACAGATTCCTTTTCCTCCGAGTCCGTTCACTGAAAAAAAACCTGCAATATTCCAATCGATTTTTTACGCTGGGAACAGGAATGTGTTGGAAGTTTCATAGGTGGCGTTCGCCACCAGCTATTGATCGAAGTTACTGAATCACAGTAAAAAAGGTAACTCACTTCAAGATATAGTTCATAATACGAAATGTATGAAGGGGTCTATACAATATAGAATTGCATGCATCTATCCTCAAAAATTCTTGGTGAACATAAAACAGTAGTTTCACAATATAGTACGTGAATAAATGTAGTGATCCCATGTAAGGTTGAAACTCGAGCATGGGGATTATACAGGGTGTAATCTAACCTTTGGCACTCCCGTGAAGGAGGGGTGTATAAAGTCATGTTAATTTAAAATTTAAAAACTCGCAAAACCTTTTTTTCGCATTTTTCACACCTGCCATTCATTCTAACATGCCTTTATGCACCCCTCCTTCACCCCGTATACTTATATAGAAATCGAATAGTTTTCCAATGATATTGATACTGGATTTTCTCAAATTTTCACTCTTCTTATGCTATTAAATTAAACAAATCTTTGTGGAGTTTCCATTTTGGAACAAATCAGTGAGAAAATAAGCCTCGATACCTCAAAATAGCTACATAATACGTAGTGAAAACCGATGCTAATACAATTCGCAGAATATCCGACAATTTTAATAATAAACAAATGTCCAGGCAGTACTGGAAAAGTATAATTCATACAGGGTATCATTCAAACACAGGGCCATACTTTTACTACATATAATAATGGTAAAATAAATACTCGTAATTTTCTGTTATTGAACAGTGCCACATTCAGAAGCCTTGCTGGTGATAACATCAAAACTGTCTCAAGTTTCATTACTATTATTATCATAAACATAACAAAAATGATAATGATAACGATAACGATACTGAAATCGAATAGTTTTCCAATGATATTGATACTGGATTTTCTCAAATTTTCACTCTTCTTATGCTATTAAATTAAACAAATCTTTGTGGAGTTTCCATTTTGAAACAAATCAGTGAGAAAATAAACGATACCTCAAAATAGCTACATAATACGTAATGAAAACCGATGCTAATACAATTCGCAGAATATCCGACAATTTTAATAATAAACAAATGTCCAGGCAGTACTGGAAAAGTATAATTCATACAGGGTATCATTCAAACACAGGGCCATAATTTGACTACATGTAATAATGGTAAAATAAATACTCGTAATTTTCTGCCATTGAACAGTGCCACATTCAGAAGCCTTGCTGGTGATAACATCAAAACTGTCTCAAGTTTCATTACTATTATTATCATAAACATAACAAAAATGATAATGATAACGATAACGATACTGATTCAATTTCAATACTCTCTAGTTAAGATATGAATTGATGTTCTTATGAATTTTATTTAATATTCAATACATGTGTTGATACGATAAATTCGTTGTTTTCGAAAATAAATAATAATGTTGATAATAATAGGCTTATTATTCATGCTTCCACCAAAAGAATCGTTATTAACTAAAGTATTTGATGCAGTAAACAAGTTTTGAGAAAAACTAGAAGGTGAATCAATTATTCTCCAAGAAAATGAAAATATTGCAAATGTCAAATACATTTCGGAAGGTTCAGGACACTTTGTTGTATATCATGTTTCAGATACTCTATCTTCCATCAAAATTGCTATGATTTGTTTAAATTTAAGTTTGATTTTCCTACATTTCATTGCAGTAATCGATAAGTATAGGTTGACTGAATACCGCTTATTCAAATAATAAACTCTATTCATTAAGTCAATGTACACAAATGATTGAATCAACGAATGCTTTCGAAAAAACTCCACTATAATAACGACCGATATTCATGAGTTCAATGATCAGTATCCGATGAATTGATGTAAAATGAACGATATGATTGTATCAATAATACAGCTTTTACTCCAAAAAAGAACAATATGATGCAAAGGAATCATCAATCGAATGAATACTTTTCATTTGTTTGATGAATGGGATTCGTTAAAATAAGAGCCTATTCAATGTACCTGATTATGCAATCCACCAAACTTTTTAGTATTATAAATAGCCGTATTCTAAGTACCGATATCCAGTGTTACATTGACAAAACGATTGCGTTCATTGGAACAATATTGACGGAACTGTTCATTGAGTCAATGTACTTCTTCATTGTATTTAGGTACCGATTTTTTTCTGTGACATTGTCGAGACAATGCCTGTAATAATAAAACTGGGATATCCTACGCAGAGTAAGAAAATAAACGCGGAACTGAAAACCCTCTCCATAGTGCATCATTAAAAACAAATTGCGTTCCGCTTCGGACCCTGCGAAACTCTATAATGGAAACATCCACCCCGACTTATATGCATATAAACCCGAATCGAATCGGCAGAAGTGGCGATAAATCGGAGTATTTGCAGGTCGTCTGTGAGGTTATTGGTTCAAGGAAGGAGCTTCCGACCGGAGGGCCATTTCGCAGGTGGCACGCCTGCTAATGACATCGGGACCGTAGCCACATCCTGAATATAGTCGAGAAATGGGCCCTGCGATAGAATCTGCTGATATACTGTTGGAAATAGTTGCGGTGGCACATCCGCTATCGTGGCAATTCCCGGCAATTCCTAGGTGCGATATTAGCTAAATTCATCGGTAGCCACACAAGGTATTCGTATTTATGTTATACGCTTACTGAGTTTGGGAGACGTTCGGATATGCCTCGAATTGTGATCATTTATGTGATCAGAGATACGAAACATTGCGTGTAGTTGGAAATGTGTCCATTGAGATGGCAAAGAAATATATTTTTTATGAAGCTAAATGTTATAACTCTTTGTTGATTAAAAAACTATTGTTAATAAAATAATATCAGAATTGTTTGCCTCCAATAGAGAATCAAATACTGTAAACAATGTAAGCAGTACTGCAACAACTTCTCCAGGGAACCTCTCCCAAACACCTAATGTAGCGGGTGATGATATAGCTATGCAATTTAATAATAAAAAAAACTCAAATTCCACGCAAGCAATGCAAAAAATCTAACTACCAAACACACACACCAGGAGTGTATTTTGTTATACTTGAATGCTCAAAGTCTCCCTGCACATTATGATGGAATTTATAATTTAACTTTAGATACCTAACCTCTCTTTGTCTGCTTATCTGATACACATGTAACTGATCAAATATACAGTTCAGAAATCAGTATATCAGGTTATAATAATGTAAGGGTTAATAGTGACAGTAGACATATAGGCGGAACTCTCATATATATTAGAAACGATATGAAAATCATTAATTCGCACTGTTTAGCGATGTCAAAAAAATATTGGTTAGGAGCAGTTACAGCAGCGTATAATAGGGAGCACTTCATGGTTGTGTGTTTATATAATTCTCCTAGTGGTAATAATAGTACAGATTTTTTTAATTTTTTTGAGAACTGGTGTGAAGAGAATTTATGTGACAAAAAAATGATAGTGGTGGTTACTGGGGATTTTAATGTAGATTGGCAAAAAAATTTCCCTGAAAGCATTAGATTGAAGAACTTGGTTACAGATATGGGATGTAAAAATATTATTAATGAGATAACTCATCCTACAGATAATGGGGGAAGTATAATAGACCTGGTGATAACCAATGAAGAATCTCTAATCAATGCAAATGTTTTGGAAATACCAAAGATATCCAGTCACAATAACATCACTGTATCACTTTCCCAAACTTCTAATAAGACAAATCATAAAAGATTAGAGAGTAGAGGTAGTAAAATAGACTTTACTGAAATTAGACTATCAAAAATAAAATGGAATTATGGGAATAGTAACATAAATACAAAATTTAGAGATTTTTTTAATAAAATATAAAATACTAGAGGTTTATAATGAAGTAGCCCCAAAAAGGTCAGTGAAAATTTATCCACATTATAGGGAGTGGTATGATGAAGAAGTGAAGGAGGCAACGAAGAGCAGGGATGATAGATATAAAGAGTGGAAACAGAAAAGGACAGAACAGCTTAAAGAGGAATACAAACAAAAAAGAAATATAGCAGTAAAAACTATGAGGGAAAAAAAGAGAGGGTACTACGAAAGAAAAATCGAAGAAAATAAAACAAACTCAATAGAATTATGGAAAGTATTGGGCAATATTATCCCAAATAAAAATAATAAGCAGATAACTGATAAAATGGAAATAAATGGAATGGAAATTTTCAGCATCGAATATGACATGTCCAATACATTGAATAGCTTATTTGTGGAAAGTATTAAGAACATAACAGATAATATTGATATGTCAGGACCTAACTTTCCAATAACTGTGAATCCAAATTTAGGGGTCAGATATGACAGTATGCAAAATTTCTCATTATTAGATCGCTCTGAATTAAATAATATTGTGTTTTCGTTACAAAACAAGGGGAGCCCTGATGAAATAAATGCTGTCTTTTTGAAAAACTGCCTCGCTAACATAGCAGAACCATTAATAAACCAAATCAATAGTTCATTACTAACAGGCGAGGTGCCGGATGATCTGAAAATCTCAACAATTATACCAGTTCCAAAAAAAAAATAATACTGGCAAAGCCTCTGGTCTAAGACCAAAGCTGCTGTGTTTTGCTCTTCAGATTTGAACTTCGCCTTTTGGTCAAACTATCTTTTTGTTTTCCAATAAAGACTATTATTATTATTATTATTATTATTATTATTATTATTATTATTATTATTATTAGTTAAGCTCAATTGAAAAAGTACTTGAAAAATCAGTTTATAATCAGTTAGTGGATTACGTTGAGAGGAATAAACTACTAAGTCAGCATCAGTCAGGGTTCAGAAATAAGCATAGCTGTGAAACAGCGGTCCAATGTGTACTTGATGACTGGAAAATTAACTTGGAAAAAAATGTTACAACAATTGCGGTATTCTTGGATCTTCAAAGAGCATTCGAAACGGTTCACAGGGATAGGCTATTACAAAAGTTAGAGGCACTAGGAATAAGAGGAACAGTTCTGAAAGGGTTAGAGAGCTATTTAAAAAACAGAAGACAAAAATTAAAGATGAATAATGAATATTCAGATAACATAGAATTTAATCAGGGTGTACCGCAGGGGAGTGTTCTGGGGCCACTGTTGTTTCTGATCTATATAAATGATATGCCAGAGGTGACAGGGAACTGTTCAGTGCATTTTTTTGCAGATGATACACTGATATATTTCGCATGTATTGATTACATAAAACTTATAGAAACTATCAACAAAACATTGGAAGCTATATACAGATGGTGTTGTGCCAACTATTTGAGGATCAATGTTGAATAGACCAAATAAATTGTAATAAGTACAGAAAGAAGATATAGAAATAGTACTGAAGAAAAGTTTAACGTAATAATTGGCAAAGACAACATAGAACAGGTAAACATATTTAAGTACTTGGGGTAAATGTAGATAGGAGATTACATTTCAAAGAGCATGCTAACTGTATTATAAAAACAATATCATTAAAAATACATTATTTAGCCCGATGTGCTCCGTACTTAACGAGATGGACAAAATTACTGCTGTATAATAAATTAGTCCTATCGCATTTCACTTTTTGCTTCACAATCCTGTATATACTGAACCAAAATGAACTAGCACGGATGCAGAAACTTCAAAACAGAGCCAAGCGAATTATTTTAAATTGTGGAAGACTAACACCTATAAATGGTATGTTGAAGCAACTGGAATGGCTGCCAATAAAATATTTTCTTCTTTACCAAACCTTGATTCTAATCTTCGAATCCACGGATACAACACTAGAAATAGAACTGATTTCCACATTCAACAAGTTGGACTAACGCAAACACAAAATTAATTTTTTTTTAAAGCGCTTGACAGTTTCAATAATCTCCCACAAGACATTAAATGCATAACATCTCTAGCTCTCTTTAAAAGGGAATTAAAATCATACCTCTCCAATCAATAAAAAACCCAGCAGCCACTATCTGATAATTTTAATTTCAATGTGTATATATGTGACAATTGTACTTATTCAAATTTTAAGTGTATTATTATAGACATTATCCATTAACCCCAAAAAATTTAAATTAGTCTATGACTACAATAAAGGATTTATATATATATATATATATATAAGTGGAAAAGTTATTGGGTATAACCCTCAAAATGTTCTGCAACCGTAGACACGTGTTTCGAGCTTAAGCTCTCATCAGTACGGTAAAATCAAGTGCGAAGATGTACAACACTTGGATGTAAAAATAGAAACAAAGGAAGTCAACAACAGGAAGCCAACCACACATTTGTGGCTTCGGTTAGAAGACCCTGTGCTTACAAGGCAACAACTAACGTCGCCACGGAGGCAGCTATAGCTACCAGCGTGACAATTCTACCCAGGAAAATACAAATAAGAATGGATTTAGCGAGGGGCAATATATGAAAATATAAGTGGAAAAGTTATTGGGTATAACCCTCAAAATGTTCTGCAACCGTAGACACGTGTTTCGAGCTTAAGCTCTCATCAGTACGGTAAAATCAAGTGCGAAGATGTACAACACTTGGATGTAAAAATAGAAACAAAGGAAGTCAACAACAGGAAGCCAACCACACATTTGTGGCTTCGGTTAGAAGACCCTGTGCTTACAAGGCAACAACTGACGTCGCCACGGAGGCAGCTATAGCTACCAGCGTGACAATCCTACCCAGGAAAATACAAATAAGGATGGATTTAGCGAGGGGCAATATATGAAAATATAAGTGGAAAAGTTATTGGGTATAACCCTCAAAATGTTCTGCAACCGTAGACACCAAAAAAAAATAGTCATAAATCTTCCGACAAAATGGTTAAGGCTTTCGCAGCCGGAATTTTCAGTGTCACAATTTTCACTCGGGTTTGAAGGCCGTTGTTTTTTGGATGTTCTTCCTAACGTTTCGCTAGCGCGAGTGGCTTGCTTCTTCAGAGGCTTATACATCATGAAAAATCTCAGATGACTGGAGATTCCGTCTGCGAAGATTGTATTTATTCTGATTTAGGTAGTATTCTGCTTTAATTACCGTATCTGGATTTGACACCTTCCTACCTGCCGGCTTCATATCGTTGATATCTTTTGTTATTTCAGAATTGCTCATTACCGTAACTGTGTTAAGCATATTTTCGATAACATTAATTGACATCTTTTTGCCTACTGTCTTAATGTCGTAGTTTTCATTCGTTATTTTGGAATTTCTAAGAATGGGATTCCATATTCGGTTGAGGTTCACAGCTTCTTCTTTTCTGTTGAAATTCTCCGTGTGTTTGTGGATCTCTATTGCCTCCCGTACAAGTCGGCTATGGTATCCCCTGTTGGGGGCAAGAAGTTTTACGTCCTCAAACAGAATCTTGTGGTTTCCTTCACTGAGCGCGTGTTCTGCCACTTCCGACTTGTCCGTTTGGCCTAATCTGCAGTTCCTCTGATGTCCCTTCAACCTTGTTCCCATCGATCATTTTGTGGTTCCGATGTATACCTTTCCGCAAGTGCATGGTATGCGATATACCTCCGCTGCAGATAGTGGGTCTCTTTTGTCTTTTTCCGACCTAGGGCTTTTTTGTATTTTCTTGGTGGATTTGAAGACCGTTTTTATGTTGTGTTGCCCCAAGAGTTTTCCTATTCTGTCTGTGACCTTAGGAATATATGGAAGATACGCACGTGCAACTATCTGAGCCTCCTCCATACTTTGTCTCGTGGAAGTCCTCGGTTTCATGGACCTGTTGATTTCGGATACACTATATCCGTTCGATCTCAAGGTTGCTTGGAGATGTTCTAGTTCATCCCGTAGATGTTTAGGTTCACATATTCTCTTATATATAGTCATCCTATGTTAATGATAGTTATGATTGATTCAGTTTAAACGTCCATTAAGGTAGACAAGCGCTGCTCTGGTCTGGGAATTGATTTATCCAATATTTCGTTTCAGCTCAAGATGACTTCGTAAGAAAATTATACGAATGAGGAATAACTACATTGAAAGATGACTTGTCGGATAAAGTCGTATTGTCTGATGATTGTGATGGCTGGTAACCAGAAGATATAAATACAGTTGATCTTGAAGGTGAGTTTGTCTGATAATTTTTTTGAAAAATAAACATCCATGAATATTCAGATCAGGAAAAAGATGAACACGAGGAAAATACGCAAAATGATAAGCCAGACCTTAACCTAGGAGGTAGATTTAATTTTGCAAATCGAAAAACATATACAATTGCGTATTCTTCAGAGTTCGAAAGAGATGAAGAAAAAAATTAGAAAATTTATTCGTTATGAGGTTTTTGATAATTGATAACTATGTTTCATGACTATACCTTGTTCACTAACTTTCCGAATAAATAGCAATAGTTTTATCCTCACAATAGAACATATTCTGATTGGTCAATTATTTCATTCCAGTTGTATTGTATTGAATGAGAGACAAGATTTACCATGTGGCTTTTTCCATTCCTGCAAAGAGCATTGGAGAGTTGTCCAACCTGATTTTCGTCACCTCACCGAGACGAACATAAAACCGGATATACTCATACAATCAATGATTTCCCGCAAACCAACCTCGTTCCAGATCCATGAAACTCTCCTCATCCTCTCCACAGTCCCAGCCGACACTCAAGAAGAATAATCAACGGAAAATTCCGCTCACCAGTGTTTACCATCGCGGAGAATCTCCACTCCGTTGATGAAATGTCAATAACAAAGCAATATCGGGAAAAGCGATGCCAAAACTTTGCATATTTCGACGAATGAAAGGCGCGAACTCTCATTATTCGTCGGCGAGCGAAAAAGCGGTTTCCAGAAAAAGTGGAGTCGGATTTCATATCCGGCGGCCATATTATACCTGCACAGCACCAGCTTGTACCATCGTCAAAGACAAATTTTCAATATCGCCTTCTTGCGACTTGCAGATCGCAATAAAGTGAAAAACTGGCAAAAGTTGACCTTTTCTGCGAAATTTCGCGTGTTGTTTTTGCGGGAAAGTGTAATATCGACGAAGGAATGGGAACCTGTGCGCTTTGGTGTGAATAATGAGTCAGGGGAGCATGAAATTGATGTATATGGGGTGAAGAGGAAAGAACGATTCTCCAGTGATCTCCGCAGAAGATATTACTTCACTAAAATAGTAATAAATAATGCAGCTCACAACTTTTTTACATTCTGTAGCTCTATTATTACTGCAGAAAACATGTACTACGTATCTGTAGAGAAATAAGACAAGAGTAAAACATTTCTACACACGCTATATTTTTTAATGCCACCACCATAACCTCAACTAGTTCTTCATTAATCGATTATGATAGAAAGATATAAGGGAATGTATTGATATCTAGTTAGCATAGACCAGTTCCCTGCATAAACAAAATATTGCGTTACCATAGCAACGAACAATAACTTATTAGAAGTGTCAGTGAAAAGTTTGCCGTCAAAAAAGTAAACCAGAGTTACGCAATAAATTGAAAGAAGAAATATGTCCACCGAAATTGTGAAATCGAAAAATTGGAGTATCGAGCCATCATCAAGTACCTGTATTTAAAAGAATTTACGAAGATATGCTTAATACCATTGGCGATCAATGTCCTTCGTATGCGACCGTAAAAAATTGGACTGCAAGCTTCAAAAGAGGTAAATTTTCCATTGAAGATGATGATCGATCGGGAAGCCCCGAAAATATCGATGCAGTTCATGACATGATTTTAACAGACCGTCGAATTGGGTTAAAACGGATATCTGAAGCACTGAATATTTTATACGAACGCGTTCATCATATAATTCACGTCAAATTGGACACGAAAAAAATTGCTGCAAAATGGATCCCGAAATGTTTGAATGTTGACCAAAAGCGTGCAAAGGTAGTAGCATCGCGTTCGATCTGTGCTCGAGTTGAAAACGATGTAGACTTCTTAAACCGAATTGTTACTATGGATGAGACTTGGGTACATTTCTACGATCCAGAAACAAAGCAACAATCGATAGAATGGCGACACTCCGGTTCTCCAAGACCTAAGAAGTTTCGTGTCCAAAAATCGGCTGAAAAAGTTCTTGCTTCAGTTTTTTGGGACTGCCATGGAGTAATCACGATTAATTTTTTGGATAAGGATAGAACAATAACTGGAGATTACTATTCGACATTACTGACCACTCTACGGGAAAAAATTGAAGAGAAAAGACGCTGAAAGCAATCCAAAGGTGTTTTGTTTTTGCACGTCAACGCCCCTGCACACAAATCTCATGTTGCCATGGAACAAATTCGTGATTTAGGGTTTGAACTACTAGAACACCACCCTTATTCACCAGATTTGGCTCCGTCCGACTATCATCTCTTTCCTCAACTGAAAAAAAGTTTAAAAGGTCGTGAATTATCTTTCAACGAGGAGGTAATAAAAGCTGTGGAGGTCTGGTTTGCAGAGCAAGAAGAAACATTTTTTTTGAAAGGTCTGGACACGTTGCAGGTTTGCTGTAATAAATGTATCCAATTAAGAGGAGAATATGTTGAGTAATAAAATATTTTGACATTGAAATTTTGTTTGGTTCTATAGTAGGGTGAGAATTTTTCAATATATCCTCGTATAGAAAGTTACTTATTACATCTAAAGTCACAATTTTCACTTAAATAGATAGATATATACTTTGTTGTCCAAGATTAAATTCTCATTGACATAGTGTGATAAATTAGAACAGATGCCAATCATAATCTTATTATAAATATATATAAATATTCAAAACGGTATTCGTCAAGAAATGAGAAAAAAATTGTATAAAGTAGTATAGAGCTGGAACAGTGATATGATCACAACATTGTCTATAGAGCAAATTTAAAAATATTAAAAATACATGAATTCATACACATATAAAGTGGATACAATTTTTTATATATGAATATATCAAAAATAAAATTTTAAATTTGCGTAAATACGCAAATTTGTGAAAATTTCACTCAACATGAAAACAATAAAAATAAAATTTGTGTAAATATAAAAATTTTGAATTGATATAGCCGATACTTGATGAAAATCCATTATACTCGATATAATGAAACTATGGTTCAAATGATTTTCACATAAAGAGGGTTTACAAAACCACGACAATTGTTTCGCTTTACAAAAGCTTCTTCAAGTGGTGAAGCTCCCACAGATTGGCTATAGCGAAAGCCGCGAGGCATAAGCTGTATCCACTCATCGGGCGTAGGAGCAACATGGCACTCGAGTTGAAACTACGCCTCATCAGGACAATCCTTCTGCCAATAATGATGTACGCGTCTACCGCTTGGGGGCAATGCGCGAACAGTTACAGGCAGAGGATGCAGGCCTTCTTCAATGTCTGCCTGAGAATGGCAACAGACGCACCACGATATATGACAAACAGGTTTATATATCGAGACTTAGACATCCATCCGGACTACATTGACAGACTGATCAGGAATCACGTGGGGACTACTCTAGACAGAGTAGAGACCCACACGAACCCGTTGCTCACGGAGCTCCTCGAGAACAGACATGAGCAAGACGATAGAGACAGAGACAAATACAGACGACCAGTGAACCAGGGAGACAACGACACCCCTGAAGAAGTAAGACGGAAGCGAAACCTTCGGCGACGCCAACGTCTACTTCAACAGGCTTAAAATTTCGATAATCATGCTTTTATGTTTCAGATTCCAAGAAGAACCGACCAAGTGGTAAACTCAGTAAATTCAATACACAACACTTGGCCCTCAGCCAAGTGTTTTTCAGGCCTTCAGCCAGTTTCAGGGGGGCACCATGCACATTAAGTAAAGTCATTGTAAAATCAAATTAAACTCATGTCAGATATAAGAGAGTTTCAGGCCGAGAATTGGCCGAGCACTCCATATCAAACGATCAGATTTTATTCTGCTGATCGCCAATCATCAGGATGAGGAACCGCTTTAACGAGCGGGGGTGGTGGATAGGGGGGGTGAGCTTTCGAGTACGTACGAGTGCTGGGGCGTTCATCCTTCCGGGCCTCAACCTTAGGGGGTGCATGGTGGAAGTGGTGAAGATATACTAAATTACATATTTGCTATGTTACTTTAAATACTTATCCAAAATTAATTAGGGTTCTGTTGTATACCTAACTCACAGTTGATTCCCGATAGGATAGCAAGTACTGAGAATTTTTCCATTTATTAATCTCCATACTTTCTAAAAGATTTAGCTTCTTACCTTTGTTTTCGACATGAAGGATTTCAAAATCATGGTCGAAAGTATGGTTTTCAATTATTAAATGGTTAGCATACGTTGAATTTGTTTTCCCATTTACAAAAGTACTTCTGTGCTCGGCTAGGCGTTGTTTGAAGGTTCTACCTGTTTGGTCAAGATAAAACTCTCTCTTCACCCTTCTATCAACTTTACAATAGAGTCTGAAAAGGACAGTTCAATTAATTTTTTGGACCTGACAATAACTAAAGTAAATAATAAACATGAATTTTGTATTTTCCACAAACCATCGCATACAGATATCACAATTCACAATAGCTCATCACACCCATATCAACACAAAGTAGCAGCTTACAACAGTATGATACATAGATTATTTAGCATTCCTCTTACTACTTCATATTTTAATAAAGAACTTAATATTATTAAACAAATTGCAGTTAACAATGGCTATAAATCATCTTTGATAGACAACCTTCTGACCAAGAAGAAATACAAAAAAGCTATTCAAGAAGTTTATCCTACTACAAAAGACCACCAAAGGTTCAAAACAATTACATATATCGGTGAACCAAGCAATAAAATAGGTAATTTCTTGAAAAGGCAAGGTTTAAATATTGCATTTAAGACAAACAATAGTTTGGGCAGACATATTGAAAATAACAAAGATAGGGTGGATAAACAAGAAAAATGTGGAGTCTATAAATTAAACTGTAGTGGTTGCCCCAAGTTTTATCTTGGCCAAACAGGTAGAACCTTCAAACAACGCCTAGCCGAGCACAGAAGTAGTTTTGTAAATGGGAAAACAAATTCCACGTATGCTAACCATTTATTAATTGAAAACAATACTTTCGACCATGATTTTGAAATCATTCATGTCGAAAACAAAGGTAAAAAGCTAAATCTTTTAGAAAGTATGGAGATTAATAAATGGAAAAATTCTCAGTACTTGCTCAATGACCAACTCGAATTAAATTCGTCACCACTAATCAATTTGTTTTCCTGGAAAGGTTAGATTTAAATAATAGAAATGTGAAAGTACCTATCGGGAATTAACTGGGAGTTAGGTATCCAACCGAACCCTAAGTAATTTTGGATAAGTAGTTAAGGTAACATAGCAAATATGTAATTTAGTATATCTTCACCACTTGAAGAAGCTTTTGTAAAGCGAAACAATTGTCGTGGTTTTGTAAACCCTCTTTATGTGAAAATCATTTGAACCATAGTTTCATTATATCGAGAAATATAAAAATATAAAAATTTGCTAAGAAAAACTAAAAGTAAATCAAACTAATGTAAAACAAAGCCAAAAAACATAAATTATTAAAATAATTACATTGCTTACCTAAATCACAGTTATTATATCAATATCCATTGATCATGATATCCCTTCAGGCTATAGTAAGCCTTTTCAAAAAGCAAATCTGTCCAATTCTCTGAATTTTTTCGGATGAAGAGATAATGGTAAATGGTTGAATATTCTTTTACCTTCATACAAATTGGAGTGTTTCGTAAGGGTTGGCCGTGGTATTGGAAGACGAATATCTTGGTTTCGTCTGGTATTATTGTGGGGTCAATCTGGTGGTGAATTTGTATCATATCTTTTATGTATTAGGCATATTACCTCACGAATAGAGATGCTAATCACAGTTAAAATTCTATGCTGAGTAAAAAGTGGCCTACAGCCATCTCTATAATTTGCCGCAGATAAATTTAATATCTCACACATTTTTTTGGACAGACTCTATTCAAGAGTTGTTGACTACAAAATCCCCAAAATGCTATGCCATATCTTAAATGGGACTCTACTTGTGAAAAGTAAGTTACCCTAGCTGTTGCCATATCAAGTTCATTTGATACAACTCTGACAACAAATCAACCTGAAGCCAACTTCTTACATACAGATGTAATGTGTTCCCTGAATTTTAATTTATTGTCAATGTGCAGACCCAGAAATCTAGTGCATTGTGTTTCTTCGATCTTACTGTCTTCTTTTACCTAATTTTCATGACATGTGTTGTCAAATAAAAATTGTGTAAAAATTTATGTACAGACTGAGCGAAATTGGATAATTTCAAAGGGAAGAAAGTCCTGTTTTCAAACTAATTAAATGAGAACTGATGACTGATGGTCAATTTTTATGACAAAGTGAATGGTGAAAACCGTATGTCGATATCTATCTTCGTTTCTTAGTGACCGATTGTAATTCGAAAATGTTCATTTTCGAAAAGTTGCTTTCTTTGTCAAACATTCTTCGTTGATATGAAAATATTTTTAAAGCATTTTTTAGGTACAATTCAGTGGTGTGAGTAATTTAATTTTTCAAATCATGTATTAGTAGTTATCATTTAAAAATAATTCATGTAAATGGGACACCCTGTATATTCCTGCATATTTCAATATAACTTGAAATCACCAATCACAAAATAATCATTGTCAATTTACAATTTCAAATTGTTGCAATTAAAAAAATTCTTCACGAAAGGCGAATGACATTTTTTGCAACAGTCTGAAACTAGTTGAATGTGAATGATTGAATGATTCAAATGATGTGAATAATATTCTTTGTGAAACTTAATCGAGGTGCAGAAATATATTGGATGAAATTGCGCCAACAGTTGAAATTGAGAATAAGCATAATCAAGTCCCCTGGTATAATGACGAAATTAAAGCAGTTTCCAAAAATATGTACTGAGCATTCAAAGATTTCGTTAAAAGTAATGGTGCTATGAAAGCGGAATTCTGGGGTAAATTAAAGGATTGTAAATATGTTAAAAAATAAAGAAAAAATTATCGAGAACTACGAAATTTTTGAGATGTCATTATTCAACCAATTACTTTCAATTTGGATTTCAGAAAAACGAGAAACTAGTATATGCAGTGTTGCCTGTTTTTTATGAAGTATATTAGCGAATTAATGGTGGATAAGTATAGGTAGCGGCTGCAGTCTACAGTGTGTTTGCTGATTTTTCCTAAGCTTTTGATTGTGTCAGTTATTAAATACTTTTGCTTAAACTTCATCATTATGGTTTCAGGAATATCAATCTCAAATGTTTTGAACCTAATTTGCCCTAACAAAATCAAATAGTTAGGCATTCAGGATATTCAGAATTGAAGGATATTAATTGTGGAGTACCTCAAGGCTCTGTACTTGGACCAATTCTCTTCTTACTATAAATGAATTACATGATGAATATCCAAATATTAAGTTCTTTTACTGTTTTGCTGACAGTGCTATATTTCGGCTTCACAAAAAAAGCATGACTTTGATCAAATGACACTTTTTGATCTGAAAAAAATATAAAGATTTCATTGTTAAGTCGCCTCAGAGCGCACAAAGTGGTGGTGTTACCTCTCATCTGGGAGGATGTGCGGATGGTAGAGAGTATCCCCATTGTACTTGATAATTATTTATTTGATTTCAACTAATTTCCACAATATCTTCAATACAATGAAGCTTTGTCTATACGTCTACCGACAATAAAGTATGTTTGGCTAAATCTTATATCTGAGCATAAACAAATCATAGTAATATCTCGAAGAAATACAAAAAAGGTTCCTCAAATTAATCATGATGGAAAACACAAGATATCCCTCCGATTTGTTATATAAACAATGCGAAGTCATGTACATGAGGCAACTATTTTATTATTGTGTGAACGTGAAACTGCACTCAACCAGAGTTGAACTAGGACCCACTCATGACTATAACACACAGAGAAAAAACCTATCAGCCCTACCACAGGTGAAAAATCGTTATCTCAAAGGTCGTATGCATACATAACCAAAAAAATACATAATAGTGTCCCTGACACAATCAAAAGCGAAAAAAATTATTCTAAGTGTGAGAGAGAAATATAAAAACATATTCTGGATATCGACAGAAAAAAAAATCGATCTTATAGAAATGAGATCATGAAGAAACAAAACAACACCAACCATTGGTATCCATATTTGTTGAATGTTGTTAGCTCAAGTACTCGATTTTACTTCCATTTTCCATTTATACTGTGTATCCTTCAGACTTTTATTACCAGCCCATATGAATTATATCTTGTAAATGTTTAAATTCTATTCACTAATTTTATAATCTTGTATCATTTTAGTGTGTTATCTTATTCTGATTTTATTGAGATAATTTTAATTTATACATACCCCTTTTTATTTTGTTTGTAAATATCGAAACAAGTGATAGATCACTTATCGATTTCTACTTGGTTCAATCCTACAAATTATTTATATGTATATTGATTATATTGAATGAATAAAGTTTCTAAAGTTTTTTAATATACTTTCGGAAATAATGTGGAATTTCACGTATGTAGTGCGCAAATCAAGGGGATCTGACGATTTTGTATTTTTCGTGATTTTTAATCACTTAACTTACAATGCAATGTATATACTAATTTGAACATTTTGAATCGATTGGCATTCGAAGAATTGCTCTATCGCTTACCAATATCGAATTGAAAACTGACATTGCGATATTTTGAAACAGAACTGAGTTGAACATGAAACAAATATTACAAAAATAAACTCACCGTTTTCAATTAATAACAGTGACATAGCACCAAGAGATGTTTCCTCGTCTCCGACTATCGATGCTATCCCAGTATCAAGTGATTTCTGCACAGGAACTTTTATATTATCTGACGTTTACTGCTGCCCACTGCGCACCGACAGAACCGCGCCGCTGTAATACTATACAGCGGCGCGCTAGCTGCCGCACTGATAAGTTCCCAAGCCGATATCTTTCAGGTTTTAGAATCTCAATGAGTTTAAAGCAGGTACACTTCGGGATAGTTTCCTTTGGTGCACTGTCTTCCTCGGTCTCGAATCCCCATATTCCATCAAGGACTGAATTTATTCTTCTTTCCATAGAATAATAATGCGATCAAATGCCGAGTAACCTCTATTTTAAGTACTTAAACGATTGACTGGATTGCATTTATTATTTGTACAAGTAACCAAATTAGTATGAATATTTTTAATAAGAGCAGGATTTTTTCTACAAACTGGCTTTTCATTCATGTTGATTTATTAGCATATGAGTTTATAAACTCCCTCAAGATTTTGTAACCTAAAATATGCGAAGAATTGAAAACACTCGTATTTAAAACAAACATTATTTGGACCGGTTAAACGTTTTGCAATTTGACAATAAAGTATTCCTCAACTGTTTATTTTACTTGCTACAAGTGATAAGACATTATTTCAGTTATCACAAGCATTATTTCACGAAGTTGGGAACTTTAATATTATAAGATTTTCAATTGCAATTTTGTAGCTGGCAACTGCGCGTATAAGTACAAATAATATCAGAATACAAAGCTGCGTTCTTTATCTTCAAAATGACGTGAGATTCATCCGAATTGAACATTTATGTGAGGAGTTTACTTCACGCGCTGGTTGAAACAATGCACGTTGGCGGGAACCGGCGCAACACCTGCGAAAGCTATAATTTCAACAATTTTTTTCAAGAATACCGTGCGATTTCTCAAAATTTTGGTTGGTACAGTTTTTTTGTAAAAATGTGTGCTCTTTCTGAATATCAAGTTATATTTTTGATTTAAGGTAAATTTTTTGAGATATTTCGAAATTACCTCAAAAATTAATTTCAACGAGTTTTTTGGGGGGTTCCGTCCCCCCTGGAGGTGATAATTTTTCTCAAAAGTATTGTGCACAGTGTGTTCTACAATTTAAAAAAAAATTATCGGTGGAGCAATTTAAGTTGAGTTTGATAGCCCTGTTGATTGTCCTAATTTGACAGCCCAACGACCTGGCTCTGGGCATCTCACGTGTAAGATGTGGTTCACCAAAATGTACAATCAATCAGATATCCACTTTTCCCAGTATTTTCCTCCTTCCAAGAAAATTCCTGGCGCCCTTCCGTGTACATTGCAGAAGGCAGGTAATTAAAGTTGGCAGGAGTGGAGCTCGGATTTAAATCCGAGCCTCGTCAGTCATAATGAATTATGGAGTTATGTTTCATTTTGTATGTCAGCCCAGCAGCTTTATTGATATCCCACAGAATTCAGGCGAAATCCTTCCTAGAATAATTAAGACGTTGGCATTTAGGACGTGTTAAATTGTTTAGAGCAAGCAGCTATGTGAGCTGGAAGATTTGCGCCTGTTGTACGAGTTGAAATGATTAGACGAATATTCCAGGTTTGTATGCTTCAAGTGATGCGAACAAATATGTTCGATAATAGTTATTTACATAACTAATTATGGTTTCTATTTCGATACGCATTCTAATTTTTTCGAGATCGGTAACAATAGTAACATCAACTGTCAGTTGAACGTCTGACAAGAGGGATGGGATTTTCAGATGTTAAACAAAGAAGAGTAACCTGTGAATGTTGTGGTGTTATTTGTTGCCTTGGATGGTGCAGTTATTATAAACTTCAATTGTTACATGAGTGGTATCTTGGGCGTTAATAATTGAATTAGTGTGGTTTGGACTGGGTTTACAAAATTATGCTCAGTGGTCTGATTGTTTGAATTGTTATTTTGACTACAGTGGGAGTGTGGTGAGGCATTGGATACTTCAAAACTGAAACTGAACGAGATATTTTGAAGAACAAATCTTTCACAGTCGTTTGAGCAATTACTCTCAATTCATGAGGGGTGCAACTTGAGTTTTCTTCATCAGTCATTTTAAAAAAATTAGGTAATTTACTGATATTTGCATTAAAAATTTGAATAATTTATGTAAACAAAATGAACTACCTAACAGCTTCCTTAGCTGCATTCGCCTCGTGTTTCCGATGGTTTCATCCAGAATAGGTTAGGCACGGAGGTGAGCAGAGAAGACAGAAGAATGAAAAAATAATAAAAGGTAATTTTTTGCAATAACGATTATGACAGCATACAAAATCTTAAGTTTCTAATCCAATAGCAAATTGAAAAACCACTTATGTATGGCCTACGTCAATCACCCTGTATATTTTCATCGCCAGAAAATGTGTCATGCACACCAACTGGGTCTTGTTCGTCAAATGTGTTTTAAACAGTTCCAGGGGTTTTCCTCTCACAGAAAATTTTTTCTGCTTTTCCAACAATGTAATCTAGAAGATGTGGATACGAGGATATATTGAAAAATTCTTACCCTACTGTAGAACCAAACAAAATTTCAATGTCATAATATTTTATTACTAAACATATTCTGCTCTTAATTGGATACATTCATTACAGCGAACTTACAACGTCTCTAGACCTTTCAAAAAAAATGTTTCTTTTATAACCTCCTCGTTGGAAGGAAATTTACGACCTTTTAAACTTTTCTTCAGTTGAGAAAAGAGATTATAGTCAGACGGAGCCAAATCTGGTGAATAAGGGGGGTGTTCTAGTAATTCAAACTCTAAATCACGAATTTTTTGCATGGCAACATGAGACTTGTGTGCAGAGGCATTGTCCTGCAAAAACAGAACACCTTTGGATAGCTTTCCGCGTCTTTTCTCTTTGATTTTTTCCCGAAGAGTGGTCAGTAATGTCGAATAGTAATCTCCAGTTATTGTTCTACCCTTATCCAAAAATTCAATCATGATTACTCCATGGCAATCCCAAAAAACTGAAGCAAGAACTTTTCTAAAAGATTTTTGGACACGAAACTTCTAGGTCTTGGAGAACCGGAGTATCGCCATTCCATCGATTGTTGCTTTGTTTCTAAATCGTAGAAATGTACCCAAGTCTCATCCATAGTAACATTTCGGTTTAAGAAGTCTACATCGTTTTCAAATCGAGCAAAGATCGAACGCGATGCTGCATCACTTGCACGCTTTTGATTAACATTCAAACATTTGGGGATCCATTTTGCAGCAATTTTTCTCGTGTCAAAATTGACGTGAACTCTATGATGAACGCGATCGTATGAAATATTCAGTGCTTCAGATATCCGTTTTAGCCCAATTTGACGGTCTGTTAAAATCATGTCATGAACTGCATCGATATTTTCGGGGACTGACACAGAAATTGGCTTCCCGATCGGTCATCATCTTCAATGGAAAATTTACCTCTTTTGAAGCTTGCAGTTCAATTTTTCACGATCGCATATGAAGGACATTGATCACCAAGGGTATTAAGCATATCTTCATGAATCTGCTTACCTCTTAACCCTTTTATATACAAGTACTTGATGATGACTCGATACTTCAATTTTTCGATTTTCACAATTTCGGTGGACATATTTTTTCTTTTAATTCATTGCGTAACTCTGGTTTACTTTTTTGACGTCAAACTCTACACTGACACTTCTAATAAGTTATTGTTCGTTGCTATGGTAACGCAATATTTTGTTTATGCAGGGAACTGGTCTAGGCTAACTAGATATCAATACATCCTCGTAATTACTTCGATATTTTTGTAACAAATTGAGTGAAGAACGCTGACTTGTCAGCAATCACGTGAATTTAATTTGCTAACATTGACTCACAAAGTATTAACAACTTCTAGAACACGAAACAAAAACACCATGGTCATTCCCAAACTCAAAACCGGTTTGTACAAAGGAAGTTTCTTCACAGCTCCCAAATACTACAACTCTCCATCTAATAATTTTCCAAACTATAATATAATCAACTTCAAAAAGAAACTGAAAGAACTGCTTGTTTAATTGTTTGATTATTTCTCTCTTCTGATAGTTATGATATGATAGTATAAGATATTTTTTGTTCCCTTCCATACAATTTAAAACTTCTTTCATCTTTCTCTGTTTCTTCAAGTGTTAAGTTGTGAAACAGCATCAGCTGACATTCGCCCTTTCATATATGTCACACAACATAATTATGCATGAATTTATATTCTTTGCAAGATGAATGAAGACGGTTTATTTTATTATTGATGGATAGTTACTACTGCCACTGGAATGTACCTCAAGCTGTTCAAATAAGTAATGATTTCTATCTTTGTCTCTATCTCTCCAATAATTTCCAGTACAGCTATAAAATCCCACTTCCCAAACTTCAATGAATTTCCGTGGGATCATTCTAAAATCTGACTCGCATCAAAGCAATGAACATAAAGCCGACGCGCCCGAAATGCTGGTCATTATTTTTTATTTGTAGTAAACGTAATCCACAGATCAGAACGTTCCCGTCAAACAACCCCAAATTCTGCTGGAGATGCCGAATAGAATGAACGTAGAGCCGAAGGAGCGGGAACTGAAGGATAGATTATATAGCGGAAATGAACTTGGTGTACTTGAGTAAGTATATTGTTGAACTGGAAAGAGGTGCAAATATATTCGTGATGGTGTCTGATAAGTATTACCATGAGTGTAATTACTCCAGTGTACCAGTGGCGTACCATGCATAGTCAGCCCGGATAATACCATCACCATTTTGATTCTCCCTCTGGAACAAAAAATTTACAGTACTCAAGAACTTGTTTTCCGAATTGCGAAAAAATCATGATCATTCGACATCACAAAAGACATATTCCTACAAACGTTCATGTAAATTAAATCAGTAAAAGGCGAGAAAAAAATTAAATCAGTAAAAGGCGAGAAAAAAATTAAATAATGAAAAATCGATTTAAAGAGAAACATTCTCAATTGAAAATTGAATCAATACATGACTCCTCTGGAAATGGAAAAACCTACGATGAAATTGAGGTTACTTTTTTGTAATATCTAACAGAAAACAACTACTTCCCCGGCAAAAGCCAAGCTGGACATTGAACTACATCTGATAGATATTGATAAAGACCCTATATAACCTGAGAGAAAAAATCTGAAAGTGAAAATTTGCATTTTCATTCAGATAGTTGATTTTTTATTTAATGTCCATTTTCCATTGGAGATTCTTATCTATGAATGAGATAAGGGATAATGTTATTCAGAAGTATCACTCACAGAAAATCGCTCATTCCATAATAATAATAATAATAATAATAATTTATTCATATACAGTGTGTCCCACTTTGAGCAGCCACACCCTCATATTTCGTTGAGCATGAAATAATTCGAAATTTTCTTTGACTCAAGTTGTAGTATTCGGAAATACCTACCTTTATGTTTACGTAACCTTTGTATATCCATTTTCCACGGCTAACTACGACCAAATGAAAAGTGAAAAATTGGGAAAAACATACTAGGCATTTCTTTATCGCAAAAATAACACCAGATTCTGTTTCAGAACGTCTTAAAACCCCCAAATCTCAATGCTTGAATCATTTGAATATACAGGGTATCATTCATTCTGATAAGAGTTAGCCTTGGAAAAGTGATATTTGGCTATTTTTCAAAGTATTAATTAAATATTTTTGGGAATTCTGTGACAAGAGAAGACATGTTGGAAATTTTCAAAGCATTATTTATGGATTAGAGTTGATAATGCTACCAGCTACAGATGATACCCTGTATATTCAAATGATGCCAGCATTGAGATTTGGGGGTTTTAAGGTGTTCTGAAACAGAATCTGGTGTTATTTTTGCGATAAAAAAATGCCTAATATGTTTTTCCCAATTTTTCACTTTTCATTTGGTCGTAGTTAACCGTGGAATATGGATATACAAAGGTTCCGTAAACATAAAGGTAGGTAGGTAATTAGTTGAAAAGGTTCAACAAAGGGGAACTATTAAGGTCCAATTGATCATTTAGTAAACAATTCGAATTTTTCAATTTATTAATTTCCAAGAATTCTAAATAATTAAGTCTAATACCTTTATTTTCAACATGAAGGATTTCAAAGTTTTCATCGAAGTCATGGTCTTCTTCCAAAATATGATTGGCATATGTTGAATGTGTTTTATTATTATTCAACATATGCAAATCATATTTTGGAAGAAGACCATGACTTCGATGAAAACTTTGAAATCCTTCATGTTGAAAATAAAGGTATTAGACTTAATTATTTAGAATTCTTGGAAATTAATAAATTGAAAAATTCGAATTGTTTACTAAATGATCAATTGGACCTTAATAGTTCCCCTTTGTTGAACCTTTTCAACTAATTAAGTAGTAGATATGTTTTGAGATTTCCAGGTATCTACCTACATTGTATTGTCAATTTTATTTTTATCATAGGTAGCTCCTAATTACCTCAATTGTTAAGAAGGGTATTTAAGTAATGTTCAAGGTAGAATAATTTAATGTATTACATTCGCTTGAAAAAGATACAGTGTATCGAAACATGTCGCGAAGACAATAAATCTGTGGAAATTTAATCGTGTTTACCTTAGTGTCATATAAAATTTTTTGACATATTTAAACCTTGCAATCAGGCATCTTATTTTCTGGACAGGTTTATTGATGTGTGTGCTCCATTTCATATTTGAGTCTATGTACACTCCAAGATATTTGATGCTGTTTGTGACCGGTATTGTAAGGGTAGAATTGTTTTCCGTAAATTTTAAGTGTTCTATATCCGGTATTTTGCCTCTGTTGATCGCGAACGGTATGAATTTAGTTTTTTCAAAGTTAATAGTGAGTAGCGTGGAGTCAAACCATTTTTTGATATTATGGAAATCTATCTGTACCTTTTCATGAAGTAGTTGCCAGTTTTCATCAGAATAGAAGTTCAGCAAAACTGATGATATGTCCTTCTGTTTTTACTTCATAGAGGTCATTGAGGTACATGTTGAATAGTATGGGACCTAGAACTGTACCTTGAGGGACTCCAAATTCGATGATTTCAAAATTGCTCAAATGTCCATCGATCTTAACACATTGTTTTCTCATTCCTATGTAACTATTCATCAGTTTCAAGACATTTCCTCTTATTCCAATTCTTTCTATTGTTTCTAGTAGCATGGGATGACTCACAGTATCGAAGGCTTTGGCTAGGTCGACAAATATACATAATGATGGTTTACTTTCCTCTAAGGAGCGATATATTTTCGTTGTTAAAGCTTCAACTGCATCATCTGTAGACCTAGCCTGCCATGCGTGAATAATTGTATCTCTTTTGCTAGGCCTCCAATACATTATGGTCGACAAAAATCCATTTCACTCTTCTAAGATCATCAGGGAGGTCAGAAGAATTGGTAAACATACTCTTCAGAAGCAATTTCACACTGTAATGAGGAATTGTTGGACTATTTATTGTGGGGTGAAACCAAGATGCATATAACTCCTGGTGCGTTTACTGATTCGCTTTTGTTTCAACTAAAGTTCTTGATCCTGTAATTGCGTCAATAGAGTTTGTTCCATTCGTCAATGGATGACGCTTAAGTCGAATATAGTGGAGTTTCCAACAATCCAAAGTGCCTACTAGATAAATTTTTTGAGTTTTTGAACGTTAACATTATTTTGAGGTTATATGTCAATTACATTGCATATTGGTATTTATTGTGTGATTTTTCTGTTCTTTTAATACTTTTCGCTCAGTTCGGTAGTTTTGCGACGTTTTTAGTTGTTGGGTTATTGTTATTTATTTGTTCTTGTGTTTTTCTGTCATTCGTAAAAGTTAGGGTAGTGTATAGCATTTTTTTGTGAGTCTCGACTTCGACATGACAATCCAAGGAGACTAAAAACAAGGAGGGTTTAATAAGCTCTAGCCAATCAGAAACTTGTAGCATCAACGCGTCATAGTGACGTACTTGGGTATGAGTACAGAGTCGAACTCGAACCAAGCAACAAAACTGTCAGCAGTCACTCTCATATACCAAGAGCTAGTCCGTCACTGTCTATAGAGAACGGCGGCCATGACATGTATAACTACGTCACATTTCGTCACAAATGATCTTTCATCTCTTTCTACTAGTGTCCCCATTGTCTAATGGGAATCAAACACTGCTTGTTTTCAATTTAGTCTCCTTGATGACAGTCATGACATGGTTCAATTTGAGGTTATGTCGATGACGCAGCATGCGTTTGTCAAAACGACATGTCAAGTCATCATGATCGGTAATGAATTGCCTGCCATCTATGTTAAAATTGAGTAAACTCTCTTGACGCAATAAAAATGTCATGAATCAAGCAGGCCGTACATCTACAGTTTTGGATGACAATTTCACAGCTATAAGTAATTCCACCAGGAGTTATATGCATCTTGGGTGAAACTTTGAAAATATTTTTTTGACATAAAACCTGTCATGGGTGGCATGTTGATTTCATTGAAAATATGAACAGGATGTTCATAAAGTCAGTTGTGGAATCATCTGCGACTGACAGTTGGAATTTAGTCGCTGTTTTCCATCGTACAAGATAACCTCTCTTGGAAGGGATTCATGTTTTAAAGAGAAACATTCTCAATTGAAAATTGAATCAATACATGACTCCTCTGGAAATGGAAAAACCCTACGATAGAATTATAAGTAACTGGAGAAGGCCTTTATTACCGCAGATAGGCATGCCAGGTTTTATTAAAATCAGCATAGAGGTTTACAAATAATTGATGAAAAACTGATTTTCCTAAAAACGAAGCAAGTTAAGACACATTCTTATAGGGAAAAAAATTTCCTTTTTACCTAAAAAACATATCCTAAATGTTTGGCAGTTTTACCCTAGGTCACCCTGTAGATTTATTCTTGTAGCCAGGTTCTCTTGCTGAGAATATTCGTGTTACAGAAACGAGCTCAGCGTGTTATATTTAAAGTTAAGATGCGAGAATCATGTAGGTCTATTTTTCCCGGATACAAAATATTAACTCTATTTGAATTATTTATTCTTGAGACAGTCTATCTGTTACACAAATACAGAGACAGGTTCGTGAATGCCCATGTAGAAAGGCACACTCGTCAGGAGAAGAAACTTGTTCTTCCGTTTCCCACTTCCATCCTGATGAAACAATCCTTGATTCACAGGAGCAAACAAATTTATAATCACTTACCTAAGGTGATAACAGAAATAAATAACTTAAAGCATTTTAGAAAATATGTCAAGAAACTTCTCATAGGAAAATGCTTCTACTCTCTAGATGAATACTTGGTATATGAGTTTTAGTCTTTGTGAGATGCGGAGAGCAATTTATTCATAATTTTAATGCGTGTTGTTACTGCTCGTAAATTCTTAATGTGTACATAGTACGAATTTATTTGTTATTTATTTTACCGTTTGACTTTTTATACTTAAATGTGAATGTTTTAAGTATAAGATGATGTTGTATTTTTTAATATGTACATACCACAAATATACGAGGATGTATTGATATCTAGTTAGCCTAGACCAGTTCCCTTCATAAACAAAATATTGCGCTACCATAGCAACGAACAATAACTCATCAGAAGTGTCAGTATAAAGTTTGACGTCAAGAAAGTAAACCAGAGTTAAGCAATGAATTAAAAGAAAAAATATGTCCAACGAAATTGTAAATATCGAAAAATTGGAGTATCGAGCCATCATCAAGTACCTGTATTTAAAAGAGTTAAGAGGTAAGCAGATTTACGAAGATATGCGTAATACCCTTGGTGATCAATGTCCTCCGTATGCGACCGTGATAAATTGGACAGCAAGCTTCAAAAGAGGTAAATTTTCCATTGAAAGTGATGACCGATCAAGAAGGCCAGTTTCTATGTCCCCGAAAATATCGATGCAGTTATGACATGATTTTAACAGAACGTCGAATTGGGCTAAAACGGATATCTGAAGCACTGAATATTTCATACGAACGCGTTCATCACGTCATAAGAAAAATTGCTGCAAAATGGATCTCCAAATGTTTGAATGTTGACCAAAAGCGTGCAAGGGTAGTAGCATCGCGTTCGATCTGTGCTCGATTTGAAAACGATGTAGACTTCTTAAACCGAATTGTTACTATGGATGAGAGTTGGGTACGATCCAGAAACGAAGCAACAATCGATGGAATGGCGACACTCCGGTTCTCCAAGACCTAAGAAGTTTCGTGTCCAAAAATCTGCTGAAAAAGTTCTTGCTTCAGTTTTTTGGGATTGCCATGGAGTAATCATTATTGATTTTTTGGATAAGGGTAGAACAATAACTGGAGATTACTATTCGACATTACTGACCACTCTACGGGAAAAAATCAAAGAGAAAAGACGCGGAAAGCTAGCCAAAGTTGTTTTGTTTTTGCAGGACAACGCCCCTGCACACAAATCACATGTTGCCATGCAAAAAATTCGTGTTTTAGGGTTTGAAAGAACACACTCCTTATTCACCAAATTTAGCTCCGTCCGACTATCATCTCTTTCCTCAACTGAAAAAATTTTTAAAAGGACGGAAATTTTCTTCCAACGAGGAGGTAATAAAAGCTGTGGAGGTCAGGTTTGCAGAGCAAGTAGAAATATTTTTTTTGAAAGGTCTAGAGACGTTGCAGGTTCGCTGTAATAAATGTATCCAATTAAGAGGAGAATATGTTGGGTAATAAAATATTTTGACATTTAAATTTTGTTTGGTTCTATAGTCAATATATCCTCGTATGAACGAAATTGTAATTTGTCGACAAAATGTAAATTTTACACAATAAAGCTTAGCTATCTATCTATCTATGCCCTGTTAATCTTGTTCATTGAATGTTATCGATAGTGAAGTTTATTTTATGACAAAAACCAGCGATTAATTGCAAAATCAAATACGACAGATATACGTTACACCTAAGTTGTTCAATTTCCTGTTATTGGGAGATCAAAATGTATCTGCTCATCAGTCATAGGTGTAACCACCAGCGCAGTGCTTGTTACCCATTTTGTCCGTTCTCGAAATTGTCAAGACACAACCCACTCAATACATCGATCCACCCTGTTCTCCTATTCATCTCCTCACTTCATTTTGTGTCTGGGATTCCGAACGGCTGGCCATTAAGTTGGGCCCGAGTTCGGCAAGTTACGGTGGCAACTAAACCAGATATTTCTATTATAGATTCATGAGATTCCATACAACAGTTCTAACAGTGCATTATACTATCCTGTTTCGGATTCCGGTTTGACTTCCCATTCACTTTTGCGGGAAGTTCAACTGACCACTCAATAACCTTCAGGCTTTGGTGCGGAAAGGGCCTAAAGGGTTGGGAAGGGTGTCGCGAATTCTATGAGGGTGCTAGTTGGGATTGAATTGCCCTTCTTTGGAACGGTCTTGGGGACGTCTGACTAATAAGACACTGTAACGCTGCTGATTGAAAATACTCCAATGCTCTGATGATGAGTTCCGGTATAATTTAACTTACAGGATGAGTGAAGAACATCAGATCGAACCAGACACATACGAGGATGTATTGATATCTTGTTAGCCTAGACCAGTTCCCTGCATAAACAAAATATAGCGTTACCATAGCAACGAACAATAACTTATTAGAAGTGTCAGTGTGAAGTTTGACGTCAAAAAAGTAAACCAGAGTTACGCAATGAATTAAAAGAAAAAATATGTCCACCGAATTGTGAAAATCGAAAAATTGTAGTATCGAGTATCAAGTACCTGTATTTGAAAGGGTTAAGAGGTAAGCAGATTTACGAAGATATGCTTAATCGGGAAGGCCAGTTTCTCTGACAGTCCCCGAAAATATCGATGCAGTTCATTACATGATTTCAACAGACCATTGAATTGGGCTTAAACGGATATCTGAAGCACTGAATATTTCATACGAACGCGTTCATCATATAGTTCACGTCAATTTGGACATGAGAAAAATTGCTACAAAATGTTGCATTGTTCCTTCAAGAATAAAAAATGAAATGACAAATTTTTGTATAAAAACATCTGGACCGAGTGTCGCAGGCTGAAGAATTTCGTTTTATTCAGCCCACGCTCCCGTCCAAATCCATGATCATTCAACTTCCTCCTCGGTGTCGATATAAATCACCGCGCTTGATGAATTGAGAACGCTTTCAGTGGAAATCTCCCGACATTTTTATTGAGGAAAACGTCATTCTTCGAGTTTTACACTTTATCGAACCACTTTCATAACTCGAGAGCTGTTCGCTGTACGTGCCCACAACAATAGACAATACTTCTTTTGTAATAAAACTCCGCAATTTTTTTATTTTCCGAACGGAGTATTTTAATTCCGACAGGCTCGCAGCTGAGTTCAAACTCGAATAATATTCCGAACTTTCCACTGAATGTGACGTTTCAATGCTGAAATTTGGGAGTGGAGGAATCGTGGAGTTTTCAATTCTGACGCAGGGAATTTTTACTAGATCGCATTTTCTCACAATCTTGTGTTTTAAGAAGTTTTCTGGGTTTGCAGCTACTTTGAATATATCAGTTTGAAGAGAAATTACATTCGTTAGAAAAAATCGGGCATTGATATAATAATAGTAATAATAAATTGCCTTCAAATAACCTGGTGGGATTCAGCTGTCGCTGCTCTTCCACTCAACCAGAATAAGTTCATAATAACATTGTTTGATAGTAGACCCGTACCAATGGACGACAAAAAATATAAAAGCGAAAAAAATTATTAACAACATGAAACCTACTAGAGCAAAATCCCGTGGCCACCAGACGTCACTTATTTACTGACGAACAAAATGTATACGATCGAGTAGTCTTAGTATGTACTATGATCGCATGTCCACCTGCTAGCTTGGCCAGACGGCCATTTTCCAAGTATCAGATGATCAAGGTACGTAAAAACATAACCTCACTTAAATTCTCCTTGCTGATTTTCACGTATGTGTTGGACAATATCGTTAAAAATAAGTCATCAATACTCCCAGACACTTTGTGGCTTCAGAAATCAGAGCCTTAGTTGGATTGAATCTTATCTGAGTGAACGTACACAATTCGTCAGAACAAACACCAATTCACAAACTAGATCGGTCAAACATGGTGTGCCTCAGGGCACTGTACTGGGACCCATTCTTTTCTTATTGTATTTCAACGATTCGGCTGATCTCAAGATTGATGGCAGTTTTACTATATTTGCAAACGACACGACCATCTTGTGGCATGCAGCCGACATCAACAGCCTACATTCCAGTATTATCAATGATATATCCAGCGTAAAAAGGTGGTTCAACTCCAATTTGCTGTCGTTAAATGTAGATAAAACGAAGCTCCTACCATTTAAGTGTAATTTACCAGATATCCCTTTAAGTAACGAAGTTGTCATTGAGCAAAGGTATACAAGTAAATTCCTTGGAATCCATCTGGATAACAACCTTAATTTTGAGAACCATGTGAAGTCTTTGAATGGAAAACTAGCGTCTGGGTGTTATGCTGTGCTAATGGTCTCAAGAGAACTGGGAACAGCCACTGCGAAGGTGGTATACCACGCTCTGATAAAATCACATATCAGATTTGGTATACCATTTTGGGGTATCTGCAGCCAACAAAATTTCTAAAGTATATTTGTTCTACAAAAACGTGCAGTTCGATACCTTTACAAAGTTGTACACAGAGAATCTTGTAAACCACTGTTCGGTCAAATAAAAATCCTCACCCTTCCGTCATTATTCATTCTGGAAACGGTGTGTCTAGTACACAAAAACGAATCTTCATACGATGCAAATGTGGGTATCACTCGCCAAAATAACAATTTGAGACTTCCAATTCCGTCTTCAAATGTGACGAAGAATTCCCTGATGGTGCAATTAAATTATATAATCATCTCCCTCATACCTCCAAAGACATCGTTTCAATTTCTCATTTTAGGAGATCTGTCAAAAGATTACTTGTTGATGAGGTGTTTTATAGTGTCCAAGAGTTTCTTGAGAAAGATTGGAATAGGTAATATGTATATATGTTTGTAAAGACTTATATTTGATTGTTGTTTTGATATATGTTTGTTCCCTTTTGTTATTGTTGTTCTGTTTTCGTAAATATTATTATTATAATTGTGACAATGTTATAGTAGTAGTTGACTTCCTTCGTTTCTATTTTCACATCCAAGTGTTGTACATCTTCGCACTTGATTTTATCGTACTGATGAGAGCTTAAGCTCGAAACACGTGTCTATGGTTGCACAACAATTTGGGGGTTATACCCAAGAACTCATCTCTTTATATTTATATATGTATATATAGAGGGTGTTTCTTAAGTACGTGTAGAAACTTCAATAGCATATTGCTGACGTCGAAATAAGAAAAAGGTTCCCATTAACACATGTCCGCAAGTTATTCGTTTCTAAGATCCATAGTGTCAAAGTTTAATTATAATATTTGTTTTTTATGAATAAATTCCAAAATATTTGTGATATTCGAGTAAAGTTTGGTATCTGGGACGATTTTTCAGTGACAAAATCAAATTTTGTGTTAATTGTGAAAAAACGAATTTCTAATTGAATTTATTTTGAATTTAAAAATCTTGTCATTCAAAATCATTTGCATCGATTATTTCAAATCTCAATAACTCGAAAACAGTTGCTCGCAGTGACCTCTATCAAGAATATATTTTTTACACAAACTGATTAATAAATATTCCTAGATACCGAATTTTACCCAAATATCAAAATTATTTTGAAATTATTCACAAAACATAAAAATAAGAATTCAACTTTGACACTCTGTATCCCAGAAACGAATAACTTGTGGACATATGTTTATAGGAACTTTTCTTCTTATTTTGATGTCAGCAATACGCTCCTAAATTTTCTACACGTACTTAAGAAACACCCTATATATATATATATATATATATATATATATATATATATATATATATATATATATATATATATATATATATATATATATATATATATATATATATATATATAGTAGAAGGGTAGTCTTTGCTGACTAGTTAGGATACAAAGCAGGAAATTTTTTGGGTATAGCAGCAAGCAAAACGTGTACTCTTTTAACACTATATTTCCGATATTTCAACAGTGAATACTGTCATCTTCAGGGAAGCTACAAGTAACAAGCAAAATTGTACGATTAATGGAAAGAAAACTTTGAAGAAGAACCACTTACTGTGTTGATGAGAATGATTGCTATGGATGTAATATTAAAAATTATAAACAACATGTCATGTAAGTCACATGTGACAAAGATGAACAAAACACATTAAAATACGTCAAACAATAAAAATATTAATATTAAGTCATTGTTATAAAATTTGTTTAAACATTTATTTGAATTATCTCCACACGTGGAGAGATTCAAATGTAACATAAGAAATTTGGTTAGGATTATTCGACAACAGACAGTTGACATTATTGACATTAGATGTCAGACACTTTTGAAGTGTGACACGAAACCACGAATTGGCCGCTGCTAGTGGGTGAAATTAACCAATTGTCTCAACTCAAAAGAGATGAAGTGTTCCCTAAGGGAGAATTATTTAAGTTATGTGTAATATTATTGTCGATGAGGAGTAAATATGAATAAATTTCACTTAAGTGATTAACGTCAGTTTTTTTATTTAAGCAAGAATCTGATTGAGAGATGAAAGCCATTTCCATGAAAAGTCTTTTAGTGGTATTGTTTTCTTTAGTCAAAATTTTTTGTATTACTATAATTCATGTTATGACCAGTGCTATTAACATGTTCACTTAATGCACATCTTTCAGGATGGCATCTACAGTCACTTTTATGTGCAGTGATTCTATCTTTTAATGTCCTCGAAGTCTGACCTATGTAAGTTTTATCGCAATTCGAGCAAGGAATACAATACACCAACTGTGATTGTGAAGTTAAAGGTGTTTTATCTTTAACTTTGGTAAAAATGGAATTAATTGTTAATATTGTTTTATTTGCAATTTTTATGTTCTCAAAAACTTTGAAGATTCTAGCAAGCCTGGGTGAGACATCTGCGATATAAGGAAGAGAAGTGAAAAAATATTGGATTTGGGTCCTATCTGCATCATTTGTAGTAGTGATATTATTTTGCGAAATGTTATTGATATTATTTAATGAATCATGTGTGTCTATGGTAGACGTACTGTATAAAATCTTTTTTAATAGTGAAGGAGGATATGAATTATCAATGAATAAATTATATAAGATTTTTACATTTTGTTGATGAAAAGAGGAGTCAGAAATACAGAGTATTCGATGTTTCATTTGTTTAACCAAATTAACCTTCATGGATTGTTTATGGTATGAGTGATAGTTCATAAATCTTCCACTACTTATGGGTTTTCTATACCAGTCAATGACTAAGGTATTGTCCACTGTACGACGAAATTTTGTGTCCAAGAAGGGAACACTATGTTCTTCGTCTTCACGTTCTATGGTGAACTGTATATACGGGTCATAACTATTGAATACATCAACTACTTCTGTAGTTCCGTGATGTGGTAAGGCTATAATCAAGTCATCCACATATTTTTTAATGAAAAACAATTTGAAAGGTAAAACTTTTAGGACTGTATCCAGTATGTCATCCATGACATACATAGCAAGGATGGGACTAATTTTTGCCCCCATAGGGGTTCCAAAAGTCTGTTTGTAAAATTTATTATCAAATGAGAAATAAGTATTATTGAATAAGAAAGTAATAAGATCAAAGAAAGTTTCTTTATCAACACTACAATGATTACTGATACTATCCCATCTTTTATCAATGGCTCGTATACAAGCATCCAAGTAAACATTACTAAAAAGTGAGACTACATCCAAGCTCGCTATAACATAGCCCTCGGGGAGTTTCATTTTATTGAAAATTTTTGAAACCTCAAAAGAGTCTTTAATATAATATTCATTATCAAAATCATACGAAGTGGTCAAAATATCAGTCAAAAAAGATGCCAAATATTCTGTTGGATTACCAATACTAGAAATAATTGGTCTTGCTGAAAGTGTAGGTTTGTGGATTTTAGGCAAAAAAATTCTATGCTTTGCCTAAAATCCACAAACCTACACTTTCAGCAAGACCAATTATTTCTAGTATTGGTAATCCAACAGAATATTTGGCATCTTTTTTGACTGATATTTTGACCACTTCGTATGATTTTGATAATGAATATTATATTAAAGACTCTTTTGAGGTTTCAAAAATTTTCAATAAAATGAAACTCCCCGAGGGCTATGTTATAGCGAGCTTGGATGTAGTCTCACTTTTTAGTAATGTTTACTTGGATGTTTGTATACGAGCCATTGATAAAAGATGGGATAGTATCAGTAATCATTGTAGTGTTGATAAAGAAACTTTCTTTGATCTTATTACTTTCTTATTCAATAATACTTATTTCTCATTTGATAATAAATTTTACAAACAGACTTTTGGAACCCCTATGGGGGCAAAAATTAGTCCCATCCTTGCTATGTATGTCATGGATGACATACTGGATACAGTCCTAAAAGTTTTACCTTTCAAATTGTTTTTCATTAAAAAATATGTGGATGACTTGATTATAGCCTTACCACATCACGGAACTACAGAAGTAGTTGATGTATTCAATAGTTATGACCCGTATATACAGTTCACCATAGAACGTGAAGACGAAGAACATAGTGTTCCCTTCTTGGACACAAAATTTCGTCGTACAGTGGACAATACCTTAGTCATTGACTGGTATAGAAAACCCATAAGTAGTGGAAGATTTATGAACTATCACTCATACCATAAACAATCCATGAAGGTTAATTTGGTTAAACAAATGAAACATCGAATACTCTGTATTTCTGACTCCTCTTTTCATCAACAAAATTTAAAAATCTTATATAATTTATTCATTGATAATTCATATCCTCCTTCACTATTAAAAAAGATTTTATACAGTACGTCTACCATAGACACACATGATTCATTAAATAATATCAATAACATTTCGCAAAATAATATCACTACTACAAATGATGCAGATAGGATCCAAATCCAATATTTTTCACTTCTCTTCCTTATATCGCAGATGTCTCACCCAGGCTTGCTAGAATCTTCAAAGTTTTTGAGAACATAAAAATTGCAAATAAAACAATATTAACAATTAATTCCATTTTTACCAAAGTTAAAGATAAAACACCTTTAACTTCACAATCACAGTTGGTGTATTGTATTCCTTGCTCGAATTGCGATAAAACTTACATAGGTCAGACTTCGAGGACATTAAAAGATAGAATCACTGCACATAAAAGTGACTGTAGATGCCATCCTGAAAGATGTGCATTAAGTGAACATGTTAATAGCACTGGTCATAACATGAATTATAGTAATACAAAAATTTTGACTAAAGAAAACAATACCACTAAAAGACTTTTCATGGAAATGGCTTTCATCTCTCAATCAGATTCTTGCTTAAATAAAAAAACTGACGTTAATCACTTAAGTGAAATTTATTCATATTTACTCCTCATCGACAATAATATTACACATAACTTAAATAATTCTCCCTTAGGGAACACTTCATCTCTTTTGAGTTGAGACAATTGGTTAATTTCACCCACTAGCAGCGGCCAATTCGTGGTTTCGTGTCACACTTCAAAAGTGTCTGACATCTAATGTCAATAATGTCAACTGTCTGTTGTCGAATAATCCTAACCAAATTTCTTATGTTACATTTGAATCTCTCCACGTGTGGAGATAATTCAAATAAATGTTTAAACAAATTTTATAACAATGACTTAATATTAATATTTTTATTGTTTGACGTATTTTAATGTGTTTTGTTCATCTTTGTCACATGTGACTTACATGACATGTTGTTTATAATTTTTAATATTACATCCATAGCAATCATTCTCATCAACACAGTAAGTGGTTCTTCTTCAAAGTTTTCTTTCCATTAATCGTACAATTTTGCTTGTTACTTGTAGCTTCCCTGAAGATGACAGTATTCACTGTTGAAATATCGGAAATATAGTGTTAAAAGAGTACACGTTTTGCTTGCTGCTATACCCAAAAAATTTCCTGCTTTGTATATATATATATATATATATATATATATATATATATATATATATATATATATATATATGCTGAATACTTGTTTCAAGGAGCAATAAAAAATGTTCCAGTGACTGTAAAACAGTCGAAAATAATCCTTTAGGAACTCACTATACCTTTGTATAGATTGTATGGCATACTAATCTCTAATCGCTCTAATCTGTTGCCGTGTTGGATCCTGTAAGCGATTGCAGTGTTCATCCCGGCGAACGATGACGGGCACCGGGCCCTCGCGTGTATACAACCGTGATAACCTGGACTGCACTGATGAGGGACTACATCCCGAATCCGGTCTGCAGTTGGTTCCTTGTTTGGATCAGGCGGTGTCCTACTGTCTGTCTCTGAGAGCTCTTGCAAAGCTGTTCCTTCAAAGTAAGGATCTTTGCACATATGTCTGACATATATAATTCAATATCTGTCGAGGTATTAGCACGAGAAGTAGTAGTTTTCTGTCGGACATATGCCATACAATCTATACAAAGGTATAGTGAGTTCCTAAAGGATTGTTTTCGACTGTTTTACAGTCACTGGAACATTTATTGCTCCTTGAAACAAGTATTCAGCATATACCATTTCGTATCCGAAATATCCTTCTGGAGCGCTCTCTAATCTGTTGCCGTGGTGGATCCTGTAAGCGATTGCAGTGTTCATCCCGGCGAACGATGACGGGCACCGGGCCCCCGCGTGTATACAACCGTGATAACCTGGACTGCACTGATGAGGGACTACATCTCGAAACCGGTCTGCAGTTGGTTCCTTGTTTGGATCAGGCGGTGTCCTGCTGTCTGTCTCTGAGAGCTCTTGCAAAGTTGTTCCTTCAAAGTAAGGATTTTTGCACATATGTCTGACAATATCTGTCGAGGTATTAGCCAGAGAAGTAGTTGTTTTCTGTCGGACATATGCCATACAATCTATACAAAGGTATAGTGAGTTCCTAAATGATTGTTTTCGACTGTTTTACAGTCACTGGAACATATATATATATATATATATATATATATATATATATATATATATATATATGTATATGTATATGTATATGTATATATATATATATAGACGAAGAAAAACGTGTATTCAACAAAATTCAAAAATGTATCTGTGATGTTTACAACGTTCCTGGACTACTTGATGTAGATGCTGCCAGACTCTAACTGTTTATCAATACATATATGGTATCTGATGTCAATGAAGGATTTAATCGGAAGAATGTGAAAGACTTCGATGATACCAATTTACCACCTTGTAAGAGTGAGCTTTGGCAACAGTTCCGACAGGTTAACTATATTACTAGTCTATTGCAAGTACGAAGATGATAAATATTTTCAGTCCCGAAAACAATGGCTGGACATTGGAAGATGGTAAATATGATTTTCATTGGTTCGATGGAGTTCAATTACCGGATTTTGTCAGTCAGTCACTGGAGGAACAGTAAGTCAATGGAGGAACAGTAAGTCAATGGAGGAACAATCAGGCAATTCATTTTCGTTTCTTAAAATTTTCATGTCTCTTTAGTTTTTCAGATGTTAATTGTTTGACCTTCTATCGAAAAAAATTGGATCTCATAGTTGTTGAAAATGAAACGGGCTACAACTTTTGTATCAAACACTTTTCCATATTACCTCAAATTTTCCTGGAAAATTTAAAAAATCAATTTTTCAGTTTTTATTTCTTTTCTCGCGCAAAAAATTTGGTGGAAAAATAAACTTAACATGTTTGAAGTGAGCTGTAATTTTTTTGTAGCAGAATACAAATTTTTCCTTTTTATTTGGACAAATTCCGAAAAAACGACCTCATTCTCAACTAAAAAGTTTCACTGATAAAGTTTGTCTTTTCAAGCTAGTTACCTGCCACTTTTTTTCGTTGAAGCGTCTACTTTCAGATTATGCAATAAAAGAGTAGCACTACTGAAGAATTTTTTTCCTGAAAAGGCGAAAAAATTAAAAAAATTGATTTTCCAAAAATCATTTTTATTATTTTTGTTCTAAGCTCATATTTATTCATCAAAACCATTGAAATTAATTGTTGAAACCTTCAGAGAATGAAAATTTCATGTTACCTTAGTAGGTAAAAAATAAACAAGGACATAAATAAGGATTTGATTAAGATTGAAGGGCAAAAGTTGGTGAACTTTTGGGGGTAAAATGGTTTATCACGATTTGCAGCGAAATTTAACCTGCTACAGAAAGTTGATAGAAAAAGTTGTTGGCAATAAAAAAATATACATCTTTCGAATCCAAGATTGTTCCACAGTAGATATAGTAACTGATGGAGCACTATTTTTTTCTTTAAGAGCCAGTCTTTTCAGTTCCAGTTGAACTCCAGATAACTAACCAATAGTTTGGATGGTGAATGACATTCTTTAAATGACGTTTGAAGGATAACATTCTAACCATTAGTTAATTAATATGGAATTTAACTGGAACTGAAAAGCTTGGCCCTAAGTAAAATAGGTTGAATCAAAAACGACGTCCCACCTTCTTGCAAACTTATAATCTGTGCAGCCTAAAACTGCACATTCACCTAGTGTTGTTAATGCTGAACTGAAGTCAACGATCTTTTAATTAAGCTTTGCCACTCTGATGATGAAACTAACCATGTTGACAGATTTGAAAAAATTTGCCAGTCTTCAAGGAAAAAGACAGTGGACCTTATTTACCGCCGTGCCTTATTCCCCAACACTACCTTATTTCTATGTCGATGATCAGTGTGGTTTCTACCTAGTCCCATGAGTTTCCATCCATGAAAGGTATACGGTACCGTCGGAATATGAGATTATTTATTGTTCCTTGACAATTCAACGATAGCATTTCATTAAAATAAATAATAGATGATATGGGACCCAACACTGTTCCTTGTGGTATTCCGAAAGTTTCCTATCTTTGGCTACTCATTGAGTTACTGATCTTGAGTGATCATTTTCCATTTCCTCGGTAGTTTTGAAAGCGTGAGAGGGCTGCGTCACGAATTCCTTCGTCATTTAGTTTGGATAACAGCCTGCTGTGACTTACGGTATCGAAGCCTTTGACCAAGTCGATGGATAATTGAGTAAATTTCATTCAAATTCACATTTTCAAATAAAAACCAGTGAAACACCCCTTCGTTTTCAATAATCTGTAAAAATATCTCTCAATTCCTAGCCTCGCTACAGCAATTTATCCCACTAATAATATCATCATAGACAACGAGTCGGGTAAGTAGAGATTAAAACCAAAATGACTTTGCCAAAATAAAAATCACACGGTCGGGCTATTTTGCAGAGCTCGAACCGAACTGGGACAATTTGCGACAGAAAATCGATGATTTTATACATGGTTGACCTCTAATGGTTTGTAAACTGAATGTGAAGCTGCAGAAGGAATTAGACGTTACGTGGGTAGTGCTAACCGCACAGAGAAAATCAAAGTGGCAGGCTATCAACTTGCATTAGACGTTCATGTATTATAGTTCGCGAAAGACTTTCGATGAGAATAGATAAAGTACGGGATGTCAGAAAAAAGTTGCTTGCAAATGTTGGTGCATGAAGTTCGAATGACTGATTGTTACTTGGTTCAGAAAAAACTGCATTGCAGAAATAGAACAGTCATTTCGCAATATATCTCAACAATAGACTGTATGCAGTGACTATGGAACGCAGATTCCCTGGATCACAAATCGAAAATGAGAACTCCATAAGTGATTATTTCATGGCTTCATTCGAATAAAACACGTCATATGTAAAGTTGTTGCATATGGCGATGTTTAAACTTGAATGTGAGTTCAGTGTGTGCTACGTATAAAAACTATGAAATAAAATAAATATTACACTCCGTATGTGCACCCTTTATACATATAAAAATATTTACAAAAGATTGAATTTCCAACAAAAAATAAAAAGAATGAATAAAACAGTTCATGCTAAATTGAAAAGAAATTCAACTCCGATTCCACAGGTCTAAAAACTACAAGAGTCATCGATCATATAAAAGAATAAAATGAGCAAAACTTCAATTACAATAAAGGATGTTTTTCCCTGATTGGAAAAATAGTTGAAAATATCAAGACAAAAACTGAGAGTTGAATTGAAGGAAACTGATTTCAACAATATTTTCAGACTGTGAAACTATTCATGGTGCAAGAGGCTTATATATTGGTTTCTCTTATCTCCCACATAAAACTCTAGGAAATTTTGAGAAACGGGCTAAAATTGAGAAATACAGGAATTTTTGTTGCCGAGGATCTTTCTGAATCAACCTTGAAAGAACGTAAAATTCTAATAGAAAGAGTGAAGTAGCTCGAAATAAAAGCAAATTAGCCAGTATCAAGGGAAATAAACTGATCGTGGAAGGGGAAGAATATAGATAAATTCTTTTATATCCTCATTATCGCAAAAACAACAGAAACGGGCCATTTCTCCGCAGTGTTGCAAATCTTTTCTCCTAAAAAGAATTGGACTATCAGTAATATACTAGTGTAAAATAAAAAAAACTATCGTAAGAAAAAATTCAGAATGAAAATTGGGTTGATATTTATGAATCAATTGAATCCGATTAATGCTCTAATTTATTCATCAATAAACTGAAAAAATACATTGAAAAAAGTTCAAAAACAGAGGAAACTGAAAGAAAAGCACCCTCCGAAAAAAAATGGATAACAAAAGTACTTATAAACTCCGTCAATAAAAAAAAACAAGTTGATGAAGACAGATCCATCACCGGAAAATATAAATGCCTTCAGAAAATACCGAAATAAACTGGTTGATTTGATCCAAAACCCAAAAAATATCAGAAAAGCAAAAACGATCAATTTAATAAAAAATAAATCAGAACATGTTGAATTCTAGTTCACTATAGAAAACCGTGAAGGAAATTGATTGCAATCGGACAAATGAACACCACATCGAAGAAATATAAGCAGAAGATGTTATCCTAAACAAAGATGAACATGAAATTTCGAATACCTACTGTAAATACTTCATCGAAATTGGAGTAGAGCCAGCTGAACAAATTGATGCGGAAGCTGATCAAACAAATTACAAAAAAAATCTACTGAACTCTATATTCATTGCAGAAACTGATCCAGTAGATATAGCAGAAATCATACAGTCTTTCTTCAGTTGTTTCGCTACTTGCCCAGTTCAACATTCCGTATAACGTGCACATCAATTCTTCTGAGAGTTTCTTGTTGCTCTGCAAACCAGACCTCCACAGCTTTTATTACCTCCTAGTTAGAAGAAAATTTACGACCTTTTAAACTTTTTTTCAGTTGAGGGTAGAGATGATAGTCGGACGGAACCAAATCTGGTGAATAAGGGGGGTGTTCTAGTAATTCAAACCCTAATTCACGAATTTTTTGCATGGCAACATGAGATTTGTGTGCAAAAGCAAAACACCTTTGGATAGCTTTCCGCGTCTTCTCTCTTTAATTTTTTCCCGTCGAGTGGTCAGTAATGTCGAATAGAATCTCCAGTTATTGTTCTGCCCTTATCCAAAAAATCAAACATGATTACTCCATGGCAATCCCAACAAACTGAAGTAAGATCTTTTCCAGCAGATTTTTGGACACGAAACTTCTTAGGTCTTGGAGAACCGGAGTGTCGTCATTCCATCGATTGTTGCTATGTTTCTGGATCGTAGAAATGTACCCAAGTCTCATCCATAGTAACAATTCGGTTTGAGAAGTCTACATCGTTTTCAAATCGAGCACAGTTCGAACGCGATGCTACTACCCATTCACGCTTTTGGTCAACATTCAAACATTTGGGGATCCATTTTGCAGCAATTTTTCTCATGTCCAAATTGACGTGAACTATATGATGAACGCGTTCGTATGAAATGTTCAGTGCTTCAGATATCCGTTTTAGCCCCATTCGACGGTCTGTTAAAATCATGTCATGAACTGCATGAATATTCTCGGGTACTGACACAGAAACTGGCCTTCCCGATCGGTCATCAACTTCAACGGAAAATTTACCTCTTTTGAAGCTTGCAGTCCAATTTTTCACGGTCGCATACGACGGACATTGATCACCAAGGGTATTAAGCATATATTCGTAAATCTGCTTACTTCTTAACACTTCTAAATACAGGTACTTGATCAATTTTTCGATTTTCACAATTTCTGTAGACATATTTTTTCTTTTACTTTTTTGACGTCAAACTTTACACTGACACTTCTAATAATTTATTGTTCGTTGCTGTAGTAACGCAATATTTTGTTTATGCAGGGAACTGGTCAAGGCTAACTAGATATCAATACATCCTCGTATAACAATGATTATATCCATCCTGTACTCATCATTTGGAGTAAAAACAATTGATTTCATCTCCGTCAAGACAAGTAGGTACTTTGAATTCAACTGTTCAACCATCGAAAATACCAAGCTTTTCATAATAATATGACGAAAGTTGGGAAATTGTTGAATTGCTGTGCGTTTTGTTGGTTTGATACTTGAACTGGTTACAAATTACCTTGTATGTGTCAATTCGGGGATTTTCAACAGTTTTGCAATTGACTCATATGAGTCTGACAACCTTGAATGCCAAAGTTGGAATTTAATTCGACCGATGGCGATGGATTTAATATATCGAGTTTACTCCGCTATTAGTTTGTGGAAATATTCCCTCTGAATAGCAGCTTGAGTTCAATAACCAGAAACGAACCAAGCAACGTGCATAGAGGAGAACATATTTCCTCAGACTCTAATTGTGAAAGTTTGATATCGATTAAAAGTGTTCCTTTGATAATATAGTCACCGTGATTTAAATTGCAAACAGGAAATTTAGCCTGTTACTTTGTCATTTCTGAACGACATAATCAAAAAGCTATAAAGAAATCAATCCAAGTTTTCGTCGTGTTCGGAAATAACACAAAGAAAAAGATTTGATTATGATTAAGGAGAAAATTAATCTACTCCTGTTTTTCCTGTTCGGTCTTAATAGGAAAAATATTGACTTCAACGCTTTTTCTTCATTACGTACTTATTTGGAAAGGACTTGAGAATTAACAAGTGGAAGCTAGGAAGTTTGGGAGTTCGGAAGTTGAGGAGTTCGGAAGTTGAGGAGCTCGGAAGTTGAGGAGCTCGGTAGTTGAGAGGGCCAGAAGTTGAAGGACTCGAAAGGTGAAGGGCCTACAAGTTGTAGGGATTGTTGAATACTACGACTCAATTGGGGAACTATCGCGGAGAAGCTCAGAAGTTGGAGCGCCTTGAAGTTGTAGGGATTTTTTGAATACTACGACTATGCGTTCAAAAGTATAATTGGACACTAGTAATATGAATAGATTGTTTCAATTACTTTGGCTGCCAGTCGGCGATGGTTCAAACCATGGCTACGCAGAAATTTTTCTGATGGCCCGAGAAAGTGCTAAGAATCGCACGTGAAAAGGTAAGACCTCGTTAATCCTTGGCTCGCACAAATTTCGACTTCTGAGGGTTGCCGTTCGTAAGGGGTGACAGCTGGTTAACGGAAAAATCAATTTTCACAATTTAAGAACAATTTTTAACAACAATTTTAATGTGTTGAAAACTATAATTGGACACCAATAATATTAATACAACGATTTTTGTACATTCTTAACTATAAATAGACTGGTGCCCATAACTTTTGTGAAAAAAAGTAACAAGCAAGGAACAGGTGGGAAATGTTGTTGAGGTTTCAACTTTGAGGAGAAAAATTAAACACGAAATCACACAAAATGGTGATATGGGGATGCAGTTTATGGGTTGAAAACGTTTTTTGTGATTTGCAGCGAAACGTGACCTCTTAGCAAAATGTTCTATGGCAAAATTGTAGATGATAAGAAAATCAAAAACTTCTCCATACAGCACTTTTCGACTTTACCTCAAATTAACTGTCAAAATGGGGAAAACCGATTTTTCAGTATTTAGTTTTTTCTCGCTTATAAATTATTTAATTCACTTAAAAATTTGTGAACATATGTCTTTTTTGGTTTCAAATGAGCTTGATTCTTTCGCAATTCAAAAAATTACTATTTTTCGACCCTATACCATTTTAATATAATAAATACCATTATTCTGGTGTTTTTATGTATTTCGAAGGTGTACAGGGTGTTTCTTAAGTACGTGTTGAAACTTCAAAATCATGTTGGTGACATCGAAATAAGAAAAAAAGTTCCTATAAACACATCTCCGCAAGATATTCGTTTATAAGATACAGAGTGTCAAAGTTTAATTATTATATTTGTTTTTTTGTGAATAACTGCCAAAATATTTGTGATATTCGAGTAAAGGTTGGTATCTGGGATGATTTTTCAATGACAAAATCAAATTTTGTGATAATTGTAAAAAACTAATTTCTAATTGAATTTATTTTGAATTAAAAAATCTTGTCATTCAAAATCACTTGCATCGATTATTTCAAATCTCAATAACTCGAAAACAGTTGCTCGCAGTGACCTCTATCAAAAATATATTTTTTACACAAACTAAATAATAAATATTCCCATATACCAAACTTTACCCAAATATCTTGAAGAAAGAAAAAATCAGCTGCCTATAGCATGGTGTATTATACGACAGCTAGTTGGTCGAACACAAAAAAAAATTGTACCTTCTATGATTTCCTCTCAAATAAAATTTTACCTTATATTCGGATTGAGTCAATTTCACATGTTTCCGAGAAGGAGGACATAATTGAATATATTTTTTTTCTTCGTTCGTAGGAAGCTACTGTGCTGATCATCCCCCCCTCCACCAACGGATTCGCAGCTGACGTTCACGAATCTTTATAATACGACTCTCTGATGCATTCCACTAAATATCGCTTGAGAGAAAATGACTGACCAAATTTTTACCGGGCTCCTGGACTATTAGGAACTGTGGTGGTGTTGAGAGCGTAGCTGCTATCAAGCTGAAGGCTTGTGATTCGATTTCGACATTCAGGTGTGCCAAAGTGCCATTGCCGCTCTCAAAAGATTACCGCGCTCCTCGCGCTCTAAATACACAAATAACCATATTGTACAACAAAAAATGTATTTTTCCCGCTGCCGACACTGTAAATAGTCCATACATGCTTAGCAACAAAACAGGTAAATGGCCTATATCATTCGTTTACTAATTCATCTTGACAACGGAACTTAATAGTGTCATTTACATGCCTATGGTAATAATGACTTTGACTTTGACAAGTAATACCTTCAGCTTCATTCATATCAATTTTTAGGTTATGAGACATTTTGAATATTATTGTTGTCTGCTTATTCGGTAACTTAGTTACACGCACAAGCAACTTAGAATGAAATAGCGAACGAATAATCATGAAGGAAGGGTAAGAAAACAAACTTCAATTCAGGCAAATTTTGAGAAATGTCAACAAGCAGCGGGAAAAACGTAATAAGTAACACGGAATGTATCGACTGTTATCATCCTCGGCAAGCGACAAGCCTCGGCTTTACCTCGGCTCGCACTCGCTCACCTCGAATGTTAACACGTCTTTAGGCCCGTGTAGGCGATGAATGATTTCTGGTGACAACCTCCTTTGAAACTCCTTATATGTCCATAAATTCTTGATAACATCGAACCATCAATTAAAGAACACATGTCCGTCAACACTTGAATTTTCCAGTGTCCTACCCAAATAATTCTGGATATCTATCATGGATGGATTCGGACATGAATCACAAAATTTTTCCTCCATTTTGAATGTTCGTATTGGTCTCCAACACAACAAGCCAGGTACCAATTTTGAAAGAAACTAATCAAAAATCGTATTCGTCATTTCGGATTTTGAAAAAAATACAAAATCTACTCGAGATTCGAATTATGAATAGTTGGACAATAAATCACAAAAACTATTCGCTATCTTGTTTTTTCCTCTTGTGAATGTCGTAAGGAACCTGTATGAATTTAATGGTCACCTGCCAAATTTAAAGATGATTGGATCAGTGGAATTGGTTCAAAATTTCCACTGAAGTTTTGACACCGTTATAGACAGTACATACCATACCTACCTGTTACGTGTGAGTGAAACTAAACAAAATACAAATACAAATAATACTGATTTATTAATATTTACTTACTTATTATAGGTACCTTTCAAGCACTAATGAATATTCTTTATGTGTTTTCAAAACATTTCAACTGCGATAGAATATCGTAATAGAACATTTTTTGTACCTATACTTAGGCATCATTTTTCAGTAAGAGTTTTGCTACATTACATGTTTCATTATACAACGACCTCTTAGGAAGTTGTATTATCTACGATTGCCCCCCTACGGACCCCAACTTTTTTATTTGACGTTTTAGACCCATAGTTACTTCTAGGAAAATGATCCACGTCGAAAAAAAATTTTTTCCGAAAATTATGTCGGTCTGTCTGTCGGTCTGTCTGTCTGTCTGTATTTTGAAATTATTCACAGAAAATAAAAATAAGAATTCAACTTTGACACTCTGTATCTCAGAAACGAATAACTTGTGGACATATGTTTATAGGAACTTTTCTTCTTATTTTGATGTCAGCAATACGCTCCTAAATTTTCTACACGTACTTAAGAAACACCCTGTATAAGTGATCATTTCGATTGTTGAAATGTCTGCTTTCGAATGGTCTTTGTAACTTGGTGGTTTATCGGTAGATAAACTGCCTAAAATTGAGAAAAACCGACAAAAAGTCTCTCTGAATCATGATTTTCTCAATATTTTCAATGATTTTCAGTAGTTGTAGAAAAGAATAGAAATGATATTATTGAATTAATTTAGTAGTGAAATTATGTATTCCAATATTTTATTATGAATAATAATTTACTTTCTGTTATGAAAATAATGAAGAAAGTCGAAGATAATGGAAAATATTCAGAAAATAATAATAATAATAAATATGCTTTATTATCATAAGACAAGGTCTTGTTGACAAAGCTTACGTAATTGTCTTAAATATTAAAAATGGTAAATCATAAAAATGTTGATTCGTCGCAAACAATAGTAAAAATTACAAACGGCGTGAGGTTATAAACAGATATAAAATAGACAATCACAATTATAATAGTTCGGCTGAAAATTATCATTGAAATATTCCTGCAAACTTTAATAGGGTCTATCGGATAGGAATCTTTTGACTGCCTTCCTGAATTGGGAAACACTCAGATCAGCAGATCTTATATACAGGGGTAAATGATTGTACATTTTCCCACCATTGTAGAATATAGAGTCTTTTGTGATATTTTTGGATGGCAACGGTAGTTTAAAGTGTGGCTGCTGTTCCGGGTGTTATAGTGAGATGTGGATGCAGCGAGGTTCAAATATGTTTATTCATCAACAAACGGATTCTAGTATAAATAGTGCAGTTATCGTCAGAATTTTAATGTTTTTAAAGTGGAGTCTACAAATATACCTTATGGCCCTTTTTTGTAGAATCAGTAGAGGTTTGAATAATGTTTGACTTCACGCTCCCCAAAACGGTATTCCATAGCGTAGCTGGAAGTCGATATGTGCATAATACGCCATTTTGGCTGTGCTGAACCTTAATTCATTGGAAATCACCCTAACCGCATAACATCCCGAGGCGATTTTACCTGTAACATGATTCTCGAATTTAAGATTCTGATCGATGAACACTCCTAGAAATTTCGTGTGTTTTATATTTTCCAATGATTTGTCTTCCAAGAGAAGTTCATCTAGTGAACATCTAAATGAAATCAAATTTGATTTTTTCAAATTAAAAGATAAGACGTTTGCATCGCACCAGTTTTTTACTTTTTTTAGATCGGTAGTTATTATGTTGTGCAGGTCACCGGTGTTTTTACTATTCCAGAGAATAGTTGTATCGTCTGCAAAAATGGTGAATTTTCCAGAAATATCTATAGTGTCATTTATATACAATAAAAACAATGTGGTGCCCAACACTGACCCTTGTGAAACTCCCGAATCGATTTCCTTCCTTTTTGAAAACTCCGCTGTTTTTACTATTTGATTTCGCCCTGTGAGGTAAGATTTGAACCCTTCAAAAGTCAGTCCTCTGTATCCATATTGTTGGAGCTTCCTCATCAGTATTTTATGATTAACAAAGTCAAATGCCTTTGACAGGTCACAAAACACTACTGCAGTCTTTTCGCCGGCATTTATCTCCGAAAAAACTTTATTTGGGAAAGAGAATATTGCATCCTGTGTGTTTTTATTGTTTTAAAAACCGAACTGGTTTTCACTAATGATATTATGCTTATTTACGAATTCAAGCAGCCTTTTTTTAACTAGTTTTTCAATTAGTTTTGCGAAAGATGGAATAAGAGAGATAGGGCAGAGATTAGAGGGGTCATCAGAATCTCCACCCTTGTGCAGAGCTATAACCACAGAGGTTTTCTGAAAAGGGGAAAAGGAACCCGTTTTGAAGAATATATTGATCAGTGTAGACAATACCGTAACCTGTGGTATCTTTATTTTTCACGTCCTTCAAGATTTCGATCAATTCATAAATCTCTGTATCATACAGAATCAGGATCTCTTCTACTCCTAGATTTTCAAGATGGATTAATGGATCATATGGGCTAGTAATATTTTTTTTATCGAAAAATATACACAACTCGACTAGTCGTCTTGTGAATTGCGGAAAAATCATGTTAATTTAAAACCAAAGAAGACATATTCCTTCTAATTTTCATGTATATTGAATCATTTACTAGAGAGAAAAAAAAATTAATACTGAAACAACAGTTTTCAATATGAATAGGTACTACGACTAACACGATACTTTTAAAAATTTAATGATATGAAAAAACTTGAAAGGAACTTTTTGTGGATCTGTTCGAGTACAATGAAAGAGTTAATAACATTTTTTTCATTATCTCGTTTCGTCTTCGAGTTATTCATGTTTCTAAAAAAAAGGAATAGCTATTTGTATTACTAGGGAGGAAAGTGCCACTTTTCCTCCCGCAGGATGTTTCGCGTCGGGCAGTAAACATCCAAGGGAGGAAAAGGCACTTTACTCCCATGTAATACATATGATTTTTCCTCCTACCTAATCAATTAAACCTTTTTGTGACTTTGTTTGCAAATAGACCTATTCTTACTTGATGGAAAGTATAGACAATACAGTCATGTGTATCTGAGAATCTGCGGTGGTGTAATGGCTAACGTCTTGGGCTTGTAATCTGAAGGTCCCGGGTTCATCTCCTGGCAATTACAACTTTTTTTTTTTCAAGAACGTTATTTTACTTTTTTCTTGTTAGTGATTAGAATTATTGGACATTTAGATAGCTTATACATTTCGGATTGCTATTGAGTGATTTTCTCGTAAGTAATGTTATGTGCATATTTGATTGACGTGTCGAGCATTTTTTTTTCTAAGAGCTGCGCTTCTAGAAAAAATGATGTGTGTATTTCGAGCACAAAGTGTCATTGTCGTTCTCCAAAGATTAATCTCATTGTCGAGCAACAATCAATCACTTTGCGCTCTAAATACACAAATAGGTATTAAAGAACTAGAGTAGAAGTAACATTCATGTTTGATTTTTACCAGAATACAGGATATATAAGATGTTCTAGAAATTACGGAAACAATTTGATTATAATAGATTCACAAGTTTCATCGTTTACAACTTACTTGAAATGAGGGGGAGGAAAAGTTCTTTTCTCCCTAGGGAGGAAAAATATGAGTTTCCTCCCATGTTTGAGGGAGGAAAGTGTGTACTTTCTATAGGGATAGGAGGAAAAAAAAATTCCAGTCCACATCTTCATTTTTTTTCTAGATACGAAATAATTTCAATGATATTTTTTGTAGATCTATTTGGGAAATATAATTCTGTTTATGAACAACTTTTTGATTTCCTGTTCCGTTTTCGAGTTTTTGTTGTTTCTAATAAAAAATTGAAAATATTACCTTAATTTTTCGTTTTTTTTTCTGAAATATTTCCCGAACTATTTATATTACAGAATAAAATCTGTTCACATTTCAAATAGGTTTCAGGAACGCAATCAAAAGATGTTATCGCAAAATTTGAAAATTTATCGCAATCGTTGAGTTTTTGGTGGTTAAAAAAAAACAATTTTCCGTTTACTTTCCAAGATACGAAAAAACTTCAGAAACAGGTTTTGTAGACATGTTTGAGTACAATAGAATTGTCCATCATACATTTTTTGATAACTCGTTTAATTTTCGAGTTTTCTGTCAAATAAGTCAAATAAGTTAAAATATTTTTAGGTCCATGACTTTGTTTTTGTTGAATATTTCCTGTACTGTTGATATAACGGAAAAAAATCATCAACAATTGTTTGTAGATTTCCAGAAGACGGCAAGAAGACGTTAAATTGTTTATAACGCAATTGGGCAAAAACTACACATCGGACAGAAAACATCTTGCGCACATATTATTTATTATCTATCAGTTTCCGCAATATTGTTTGTCCAGCTTCAGATTTATAATTATTATGAATTTTTTAAAAATGGTCTCTTTTTCCAGGTTTTCCTGAATTTTCTCAGTGGAAATTGCACCGATCCGGTCGTATGAAAATTCATTTTGTAGCTACTAAACGATTCTTTGAATAATCTTTGGGATATTTCCAAAAAACCAATAAAGTTGTAACTTTTTTTACTATTGCTTGTTTAAAAAATTCCACAAAGCGATTTTGCTGGGGCAAATACTGGAGTTTCCATAAACGAGCTATCTTATAAAAATTAGTATAGGTCATTTCCGTCTTTTATTTTGTGGGGAAAAAACCTCCACAGATTGGTCTATTTGTGTATTTTAACAAGGGGATATCAGTAATGTTGTATTTGCTTGAAATAAGTTTAAGAATATTGTCTGAGACATAGCAAGAAGTGGACACAACCACACAAATAACTGAACTCGTTTGGAATAAGCCCAAAGATGAGCTCCAGTAATTTTTTTCAATTCTTCCAAAGACATTTGAAATCAGGACTCATGTTGGAAAATCAGTTTGGATAAGAGAACCCACTGTACATCATTTCAGGTTCAACGAGAAGATCCAGTAGAGTAGACCGTTTGGAAATATTGCTTTATGCCAATATTGTTAAATTCACTCACGTAGTTAACACAACCTTTTGTAAACATTATATGTTTATTATAAACCCGTGATTAATTATGCGGAATAATAACAGCACTTTCAATTTGTTGTTGTTATAGATACCACAGGCAAATTGATGTCTGTGAAAGCACCAGGCTCGGGAGTTTCCCAGAAATGTTTGATTTTTAGTAATGGAATTAAAAATTCTTAATAGCATTAATAGCATGGAGTAGCTGGGTAGAGTGACTCCTGTTATACACGAGTGATTCAAATTCTACGATCTTTGCCGGGATTTCAAAAATAGTAAACCTCATCTATGCAAAATGATGAATGAGTAGAAAATTTACTTATTAGGGGTCTGTTAAAAAATGAACAACTCTCGGAACGTGAATTTTATGATTTTCTTGAGTTTCTTATTGAAATTAGAATGATACATAATGCAGCTTCCCAAGTAACCCTTCATGTGATCTTTCATGATCTCATTAGGATCGAAGTTCGACGTTTCGATTTTCTGCAACCATCATCAAGATAATTTTTTATTATTACTTGGAGAGAAATGAAAACATTTCTTTTTCTGGAATATTGTCCATTGAAATTCGATAGGTTAATCCAAACATTCATGACGATGCAACAACTTATACAGGGTGTCCCACGAAGATTAGGACAGGATATATCTTGGAACTCGAAAGTAGTACAGAATCGTTATTTTGGGGTTGTAAATTAAAGCAATTGGTGTAGTTTTTTTGATATTCTGTTCTTGTTGGTGTAGCTTTTTTGATATTATGTTCTTGTTTTCGGTCACGTGACATCAGATTCAAAATCATTAATGGGATAACCCGTGTATTTTGGCACTTCTATGTTCCTCCTGATGAAAGGATTTCAACAGACTATCACACTTGTGGTCTAAAACCATTAGTTTGAGAACTACAGGTACTTCAATATCCTTTGTCCCACGACATTTTTTAATAAAATATTGATGATTACGATAATTTTGCTTTGTTTTACTCATCACAAAAAATGCAGTACTGCCCAAATATACAGGGTGACCCTAAACCTGAATAATTTGGCAATTGCTCGTTTCAGACGTCGGCGTCGTGGGACAAATAATATTGAATTATTCGTTTTAGACCACAAGTGTGATAGTTCGCTGAAATTCTTATATCGGGAGAAACATAAAAATGCCAAAATGTACAGGTTGTCCCTTCAATAATTTTGAATCTGATGTCACCTGACCGAAAACAAAAAGCTCATTGAGTGACATAATATCAATGAAAGCTTCACCAATTGCTTTAATTAAAAAACCCAAAATTAGATTTCTCTACTACTTTCGAGTCCCGTTCCCTGTCCTATTCTTCGTGGGACACCCTGTATATTGGTAGGGTACACGATCATTAGTGTCAACTGATTTAATTAAAGCAAGATTTGGACAAGTTTACCTCGTGAATATATTTCCTGTGTATACTCATTAATAAAAGATATAACAAGTAAATTTTCGGATTTCTGTCAAACTATTCATTGAAGTTTGCCCAAAATCCCAAAAAGAAAATGCTTTGGAATATATCGAAGTAATTAATGATGTCCTGATATCAGAGTTTCAGCCATGTTTCTGGTAGGTCGACCCTGTGCTAAAGTCTATTTCTGTCGTCAGTTCCACAAATTTGGTGCAGCAAAATTATTTTTCTACAAACGTCAAAAAATGACAAGGTTCGCGCATTGACAACAGTATGTGAAGTGGCACTTTTTTTCATTCGTTACCATGACACCGTGCGCGAAGTAATGTGCGAAATATATTTCGCACACTGCATGTAAACTATATGGGATTTTCATATTCTAACCTATATGGTCCTCAACTCCTCAATCAAGCAAAAAACAAGAAATCGTTTATTTATTAATGTAGAACAATAATTAAGGCTTTCAAATTGTGAGAGATATTTTTCTGGCTTCATTTGCTTCACACCACTCTTTAAATTGCTGATATGCATTTTCATACTGCCGCCTCGATTTCTCCGGTAAAAGGTTGGAAATTACGAAATTGGCCGCATCTATCAAGTTAGGTGGGGTACTGCTTAGTTCATCGTCGCTCGAAATTTCCATTCTTTTACAATAATAAATATCACGCACGAAATTGACGCGAATAAAAAGTCACTCCAAAATAATTATCAAGAACTGTCACTTTGAAATAATTGTCAACAAATACCATTTTATTTCCATAGTTACAGTAATTACTTGATTTGGAAAAATTATTTAAGCCAGTTCAATACTATTTTTCATAGTTATTACTTATTTTAGAACAATATTTTTGACGTTTGTAGAAAAAATTTTGTTTGCATCTCATGCGCGAAATACTTTGGTAATCTCGACTATTTTTTTTAACTCGGCTGCGCCTCGTTAAGAAAAATCAGTTCTCGATCACCAAAGTAGCATTTCGCGCACTAGATACAAAAATAACTATTTCTTCACTAGAAAATATTCCAATGAACTTTACTCTTGCATAAAGATGACCAGATAATTCTCGATTCAAAGTGTTATTTTTCAAATATTGCATCGGTTATTTTCATATTTTGTAAATGAGTTCTTCTTCTGACTAGGCTCCTTCGCGAAAATATGACAATAAACTCGTACAATTTTTAAGTAGAACATGCTTTTTTGCAAGGTTATCGGTACTTGTGCACTCAAAACCGATAATTATTCGCGATTTTTCCATTTATGATGAATCAGACCAATCAGACACCACCATTTTTCGAATATATTATGTTTAAATAAGTGATTATTTCACAAGAGTTGTTTAATGGTGATTAAATTTTCGTCCTCCATATTGGTTTTTGTTCTGTCCTTTTTCAGGGATTCTTACAATTATTGGCAACAGTTTATAAAAAAAAAACAATAATTTCTTAATCGTTTGAATGATCTCATATTGATTTTCATCAGTGAAAACTCCATTTTCTATAGGATTTCTAGACAAATATTTTGACATAAGGCAACGAAAATACGTCAGAATTTGGAATTTTTACATGCAAAATTCGCAGCAAAGGCTTCTTCAAAGCTTTGTTGGGATGAGTAACCTAAGTGATATATAAACAAAAATCATCAACGGAGCGTTTGATTCTAAAACGTCTCGCATTTAAAGCTTAAGCAAAAATGAATTCACGTTTCAGTAATATTTCGTGTGAAAATACAATATTTCACAAAAATTTTGACTGATTCTTGTGATACCAGTAATCCCTACTATGTTGAGGATTCATTCAAATTCAATGAATTCATAAACAATATGACATTACCAGAAGGATATGTTATCATAAGTTTAGATGATCTCCCACTTGACTTAGTTAAAATTAGCATAGAAAATAAATGGGATGTTATTTCCAATCACTGTCTTTTTGACAAAAAATCATTCATGAACGTCATTGATTTCATATTTGATTCATCATACATGGTGTTTGATGGAAAATATTACAAACAAATTTTTGGCACTCCTATGGGATCTAATATATCTCCAATTTTATCCAGTTTTGTACTCGATGATCTTCTTGATGACTGTATGAAAAAAGTAAATTTCGAAATCCCATTCATCAAAAGGTATGTTGATGATCTCATACTTTCTGTTCCTCAACTAAAGGTTGAAGATATTCTTGATATATTCAATTCATACAACCAAACCTACAATTTACAGTAGAGGAAGAAAATTATAACTCAGTACCATTCCTAGACATGAAACTTATTAGAAAAAAAGATAATAAAATAATCACAAGGTGGTATACAAAACCCATTAGTAGTGATAAACTCATAAATTACCATTCATATCACCCAAACAATGTTAAAATCAATATGATCACCAACATGAAAACAAGGATAGACAAATTAACACATCCCTCTCTGAGAATTGAATGTTTGCATGAATTAAAACGTATTCTTATCGAAAATTCCTATCCAAATTCCTTAGTCAATAAAATAATTTTCAGTATCCCTTCGTATGACTTACCTACAATTTCAAAGAAAACAATGTAAATAAATTAATCTATAAAAGTTTACCTCATATTCAACAACTTACTCCAAAATTGATTTCAGTTATTAAAAATGAGAATGTTAAAATAGCAAAAACAAATATAAAAACTATTTCCAATCTCCACTCCAAATTGAAAACACAGATTCCAAAGGAGTTCCGATCTAATATAGTTTATGAAATACCATGTATCGATTGTGACAAAGTATACATTGGTCAAACAAAACAACTGCTGAAAGATCGAATAACTGGCCACAAGAGTGATTGTAGAAGGAACATAAGATCGTGTGCTCTTTCTTGCCTGCCATTTCCTACCAAAATCTTAGATGTTGAGTCTGTCCTTACTAAAAGACTATTTTTAGAAATGGTTCATATTAACAATAAAAAATCTAACACCATCAATAAAAGAACTGATATTGATGATCTGAGTTCAATATATACTTATATTCTTCACAAACAAAGTCAATCGAATTCAAGTACCCGTCCTCCTTGAACATTATTATTATTCCACCTGTATATGTATTTAAATGCTGTCGAAAAGTCAACTGTCACTGTCTTTTACATCTTTTTCTTTCAAAAAGAAAACTCTTCATGTTCCTCTTGATAATAATTTTTTAATAATTTCATGTTAGTAAGTATCTATTTCTCAATGTATCTATTTTAATATTGATCACATGTATTATTGTAGAGAAGTCTTGATAAAGAAAATAAACATTTTCGAAAGCTCGACTGAAAAAACGAAGAATATTCATTGAATTGGCCATCCCTGACTGCTGCCCAAATAAAACCCCTTACCTAATTATTTCACAGTCAAAATATATTTAAACCTATATATATAAATATATATATATATATATATATAAAAGAAAGTGTAATTTTTATGTACAATCCTGAATAAACGTTATTATTATTATTATTATCAACAATCTGTCAGCCTCTGTTCCAGCTTCATCTGCACAATCGTGCTCATCAAATACCAATGTCTCATCTAATATAAATAGTAGTGAAAAACAAACATTAGTGACCTACACAAATTGCAATTTTCATTACAACTGTACAGATACAAAATAAAAATAATAATTTTCTCAATGTACTTATAATAAGGAAATTGTTAGAAAATGTCGGTGTTCATTATCAATAAAATTCTATGTTCTTGGCTTTAATCTACCTCATTCAATTAAAAATCTTGTCGTATATCACACGAAGGAATAAGCGTTCAAAATATTTTTTGCATGATTGTGCTTTTTGATGAATAATTTCATGCACAATAATTTCAAAATAAAAACCGTCAACCGCTTCGCGGTCTCGGGATTTCATTAAATTATTGTGCATTCAACTATTTTACAAGCAAAATGATGCTCAAAATATTTTGATAGTTCAATAGATTAAATTTATGTCTTGTTATATAACATACGAGAAAGGTGCTTGTGAACAAATCTGCATCTGTAAAGGGAAGTTGTTTCAAGAAATGTATCTTGGAGTTGAATAGAATAAACATGTTCTGAGATCCAGAGCATCCAACTGTGCTTGCTACTTATAAAAAAAATACCAGTTACAAATAAATTAATAACAAATGTACACTATCAACCCTTCCATACTAATTTCCGGTACGTCCCTGCAACCCAAACACAGACTCGTATTTGTATAATAATTGGAATGTGATCGTAAGAAGCGAAACCTCAGGAAAATGTTCGCCATAACCTCACGCCCATGATTTCTGATCACAGCTGTGCCGGTGCAAATTCTCCATTTCGTTCTCAAAGCAAACCGGCAAAGGGGGTGAAATAGCCTGAAAACAACCGTTTTAATACAACTGTTTACCGTCGAAACCCTCATGCCTATAAATGTTTATTCCGCTCAAAGTTCCTGCAGCGATTTTCTTCTAGTTCGTATTCAAAAGATGGTCCCTGCAAATCTACTGTTTCATTTATTTCAGTTAAATATTTGCGCCGGGTACACTTCGTGGAATACAAATTTATCTCAGAGATGTATTCATTTCATCTAGCGTTTGTTGTTCTGTGGTGGAAATTTGATTTGTGCTGGAATTTGATTCGCTTCCTTTGAATAATTGTTTGATTTTGACACGAGTTGGGTGTGTTCACGAACAAAGGATTCAATACAGCAATTTAAACAGTCCCTTTGGGTATTGTGGGAAGATATTATGTTTGCTTTTGAAATTAGTATTATTTGTTACTGCGACGAGATAAGATATGAGATATAACGAGATAAGAAACGGGATATTACAAGATAAATGACAAGATATTAAAATGAATATTTTAGTAATATGCTGAAATGAAGCTTGTGAGAAAGCTTGTAAGAGTAAACAAGTTTTCAACAAATACAAAATAAAACCAAATCGAATGCATGAAATCCACATTGATAGAGCGGCCAACAATGAAAACATCTGAAAATTGCATGAAAGCAATATCGATAACTCTACGGTAATGATGGGATTCGATTTTAATTGATGATAAAATTGCAGAAATCATGTCATTCCAATTATGATAGAATCTTCAACGATTTCGAGAATTGGGAAGAGCTCGATAAAATGATCAACTGAATACATCCACTAGTATAATGGAATATAACAAGGCACTGAACAAATGCTTGCAAAGACGACATTTCTATAGTATTCCTCAAAAAAACTACAAAAAAATTACATTAAAATGCAATATGGCAACAACACAAATAACCAAAACAAAAATTGTTATCAACTATATAGTTCCGATACTATAATCCACGCACAAATTGGAGTGTTTAGTGGGTATACCAGAAGGGGATTCAATTCGGACTCAGGAGACTCCCACAGTACCTTATGGGATGTGTGGAAAATGACGGATAATGTACCTTTAAAGGGTTTCAACCACCTCGTTCAAATCTAATTAAAAAAAAAGGAAAATGCTTAAAATTCGCAAATACACGAAGTAGCCATTTTTTATTACCTATTACCTCTTATATAGAAATATACACGGTGAGTCAGAAAAAGACAGACAAACTACGAACTCATAATCCTTGCATTATTTCGAGGTGAAAATTTTTAGTGTACTTATATTCTAGGCACTCTGAGGGACAGAGTGCCGAAAGTACGAAAATAATTAAAATTCTATAAAAAATTTCTTCAAAACTACTGCAGGAAAAAAATTGAAACTTGGTACACTAATTTAGGTTTATTAGTGTGATATTTTGTAGAAAAACTTTTTAAATTTCAGAAACCAGCGAATCAGGGTGGAATTTCACTTATTTTCTATGAATTTTCAAGTAGATCTGACGATTTTGCATTTTTGGTAATTTTCAACTATTTTGAGGTCAGGATTTCTTTTTTCTCCGATTGAATTGTATATACTAATTTTAGCATTCTGTATCTACTGGCTTCAGCAGAATTGATCTCCTTCTAAATGTTGTCAAATTTAATGGTTCGAATCGAGCTGAAATGGTTTTTTTTTACCACAAATAATGTTTTTCTCAAATTTTTCAAATTATCTTCGTTCAATTCCATAAGTTATGTATATGCTTATCGAATATCAAATCGTTTCCGATACAACTAAAGAATTCGTATGCTTCTTACGGAACCTATGAAATTTCAAATTTTCTACGTTTTATCTATTTTTTCGGCTATATCATGTCAGAACATTACAAATAATATAGTTTTGGAATCTGCTTGAAATTTCACGTGCGTAGCGCGAATTTTCAAGTGAATCTGATGATTTTGCATTTTTGGTGATTTTTATTACAACTATTTTGGGGTCAGAATTATTTTCTTCTCCGATCGACTTGAATATACTAATTCGACCAATCTGAATCGATTGGCGTCAGAAAAATTGCTCTATCTTTCACAGTTGTTAAATTTAACGCTTCAAATCGAGTTAAAAATATATTTTTGTTTATATTAGTATTATCACTGTAGAATGTAAAACTTTACAATTTCGAGTTCGAGTTATTGAGTAAATCCTCCAACTTAATTGGCCCTCCATTATACTTATCGCATTTGTCAAGAAAATCTCTGGTTCTATAACTCAAATATGAGACAAGTTACTGGTTTGTGTATATTTTCCACAGTGTAACCTCATCGTCCAAATATCTGAGCTTTAGGAGAAACTGTTCAGTAAACCAGATATAAGCTACTACAAACTTCATCCAGCTAGTAGAGCAGCACCTGTCTCGACAAACCAACCAGTAACTTGAAAGCGATTGTATTCAGGTTTTCAGACTTTCCAAATTGATAAATTCAAATACAATTGTATAAATAGTTTTTTTGTCTTCTAACTTGATAAATTCAAACAATTTTTGTTGTAAAACCATTTGTGATATATGGTGTATTCTGAGATTCTTGTTTTACTTTTGAGAAGCATAAAGAACATCCTTTGACAAATCCGTGTTTTTTGGAATTTTCATAAAAAAGAACCTGGTTCCCATATGTTTACCTTCCATCTTAATTTTCTTCAATTTCATTTATCTAATATTTGTCGAAGGATCTTTCTTTTAAACTGGCAGATGACGATACCCAAGACCTCCCGTACCAATCTGAGCAGCTCACAGGCACTGCTGTATAAAAAGAGCATGTAACATGTGAAGTGTCTTTTAGTAGTTACACTTTATTCTGTTCGTCAGAATCGATCTGAAATATCACACATCTGTCTATCAAACTATTTTTCCTTTTAAATTCCATAATTGTGACATCAGTGATTTTGCTTTTATCAGTGTACAATGATGCAAAAACTCCTATCGCGACTGTACATCTGCATGTACCCGAAACGCCGTGACTGAAACATATTATCCAGCAGCAAACGAGTAATAGGTGTCAAAGTAGAAATATTGCCGCAATATTCCGACAGCCCCTCAAAGGAAATGAATGAATTTTTTATTGATTCTCAATAATTTCACTTCATAATCGGTCGGCATTCACTCGTCGACGTCGAATATTATGACGGAGAGCCCGACGTGATGAATGGATACTGATGCTGTCACAAATGGAATTCGTGCCTAACTGAAAATCAGTTATTGGACGGGGTTCTACACTGCTCCATCGAATGGATGTACACTCACGTGCAGAGGTAGTGCTTCGGGAAGATTTTTCGTGATTTGAATATGTTTGTACTATTTGGTTCATGTTTCAATTATTCTTCCATAGTAACATCTCATGGTCAGAACATCCCAGGTAACTATGTTGGATATGACAGTACATATATCCCTTTTTGACACTGAAAACTAAAAGGTAATATTTTTCAAATGTCGTTTCAATTCGAAAAACGTCACTTCAAAGCACAAGTGCGGAAAGCAAATTACGTCTATTCGTATGCAAAAGATATTTACGAAAACCGTCAATATTTAGGATTTCAAAGTTTTGTGACTACGTTTTTCAATGAAATATGAATGACTATTTTTTTCACATGTCAAAATCTGACATTTTGGTGGTTTCAACTAATAGCAATGCATTATTCTAGCCAATCAGTTGGTATTATTATACTGATAAAACTGCTACCTTGTTTACATTGAAACGTCAAAATTTTACTTTGCATTTGTCATTATTGACAGATTATAGTGCTTCGATGTTTATTGAAAATGAACACAAATAGATTCAGTGCCATCACCCAAGAAAATATTGAACAATTTACAAAAAGATGTAGATTTAGTATTCGATTGGTGTCTCCATAATCATCTACAATTGAATATTTCAAAATGTTTCATTATGTCATTTTCAAGAAGGAAAGAGATGATAGAGTTTTCCTACCAAATAGATAATAGTACCATCGATAGGGTCATGGAGATAAAAGACCTTGGGATTAAGTTTGATTGTGAATTCACATTTTCTTTGCAAATTGATGAAATTGTATCTTCAGCAAATAGTATGATGGGCTTTATTATGCGAATTACTAGGGAGTTTCGCAATGTTGGGACAATTTTCACATTGTTCTATGCGTATGTGAGGTCCAAACTTGAATATGTGGCATTGATATGGTATCCTTTATACAACTCTGATATCAATTCTGTAGAAGCTATTCAAAGGAAATTCTTGAAATACCTGCTATTCAAACAAACAGGAACGTATCCCCAAAGAGGGATCGATTATTCAATCCTTCTGAATCGATTCGATGTAATTTCTTTGCACACTCGTCGTATCTTTGTTACAATATCATTTCTCTACAATTTACTGCACAATAGTATTTCCTGTGCTTCACTTTTACAAAAAATTAACTTTCATATTCCTCGCCTTAATTCTAGAAATGAGACGACCTTTTATTGTGAAAATATTTGAACAAATGTTATGCGCAGGGCACCAGTGTCGTTAATGTGTTCTAATTATAATTTGGTCTGTGATATATGTGATATCAATGTGAGCCCTCTCAAATATATTTTGGAATGTATAATCAATAGATCGTAAACTTCTCATTTTTTCTTATTTCAGTTTTTTTAAGCAGTGTCGTTCAATATATAATCAATTGTTTATTTACATGCACGTATATACATATATTTATATTTGTCGTTTTGTAATTCGTTATGTTAAATATTACCTTCTAGCATTTCCTGTAATTGGGTGTATACCTGTTGGAAATAAAGAGCTATCTATCTATTTACCTATCTATCTATCTAAAATTCCACTCCACAAAATACAATTAAATCCAAAAAATGTATATGGAATCAGTTTAAAGCATTTTGCAGGAAGCAAACCACACATTAGTGGCTTCGGTTAGAAGACCTTGTGCTTACAAGGCAACAACTAACATCGTTAGTTGTTATATATATATATATATATATATATATATATATATATATATATATATATAAAGAAAAAGGTAGTCTTGTTTGCTGACTAGTTAGGAAATGAGTTTGCTAAATATTTGGGATATGCAGCAGGCCAATAAGAGTACTCTATTACACAGATTCCAAGCTTTCGATAATCTTTATTATCATCATCAGGGATGCTACAATATGAGAAAGACACGTAAAACCAGTGAAGAACAGTCAGGTTGTAACTTACAGTGTAGTGAGGTTATGCGGCGTTAATGTTAAAATTGTTTAAATTATACATGAAAAATAGACGAGACTGGAGATAAAATATATAATAATAATAATAATAATGTTTATTCGCTCAGAATTTCATATCGATTTACAAAATATATTTTCACATATTATAAAAGAGGAAGCAAACTACTAATTCGAAAAGCTATACAATACGAATAAACAAAGGGGTACCACTAAGGCTAAGCCAGCGCGTGGTATAAAATGTCTATATATAAGTAACACATTTTCGAAATAAGTATATATATATATATATGTATATATATATATATATATATATACAGGGTGGGTCATGGTCGATGGTACCTTAGACGTTTACGGAGAACGGGACATACGATCATTCTGAAAATTTGGTTTCTCAAGTAGTTGCTCTTGGTCTATCGATCCAAAATATTTTCAGCAATTCAGCGTTGCCGCTTATACCAGAAAGAAGCAGCATCTTTGTTATTTCAAATCGGTCACCCTGTATATTACCGCAATTTTGAACTTGTCATTCCTTTCTGATTATTTCTGCCTCATACTCCCCTATACCTATCTCTAACGGTTTTTGAGATATTGGTTATTTTCCATATTTTTTATCCAAAACATAGCTCGAATTGAATGTTTATTTCTGCGGTATTTGGATTCTTAAGAAGTTGCAATTTTGAGTTTAGTTCATCAAGATCATGTACATTGATTCTTTATAGAGAAGTTTGTTCTGCGTTATATAGGGTCGTTCAAAATTCATGATCTTACTGCTAGATGCGAAAAGGGTTGAAACTGCGTTTTTTTAAATGTAACATCCTGTATATTATGTAATATCCTGAAAGGTGACTAAATTCCCTTCGAACTGATATATATAGTGTTCCTATACCTAAATTGCCAGAATTCCGAGATAATAGCAATTTTCACTTGTAATCTCCCAAGTGCTTGAATTATTGCCGGAAATTTTTCGAGTACATGAACTTTCTTTGAAAATTCACATACGAGATAAGAAAATTTCACACTGAGAAATGAAAATCATCCAACAATTCATAAGAAATAACTAACGATGATTTCACCTGAACTATTTATAACCACTGAAATATTGATATGTAAAATACTTAACAAAATTTTCATCAATAAATGTGTTTAAATTTGGGAAAAATAAATAAAAAAGTTATGTTATAAGATAGGATGGAAGGAAGGAGAGGACGTCAAGTATGCTTCACGACACCCTGCTGTTGCCAGCTCTGGTGACGTGCACGATGCCCTTTGACAGTGCCAAGGGTCCCCATATAGAGAGGGCGCTGGTCACTGCCTCCGCTGGTGCAAATGTGTGTTGGAAATGTCGACCTTTGGCAGAAATAATGGTTGTTACTGGAGTATTCGCGCCTCCTATAAAGCTTATGCGCGTGTTGTCGTATCATTCAATGTAAAAAGTTGAGGGTTGGTAGTTTGAGAGGACCATAATTTGAATGTTGCCCCGGAAAAGGCTAGAAGCAAAACACCGGGTTGAAGTACTTGACGTTTTAGATTCTCAACTTGGTTCCCTACGGCGCCGGTTCTACCCAGCGCTCCTGGAAGATATCCAGCGACTCATATAACACCCCACCATGTTTGCGGGGTAGGTTGTCATGTACTCTTAGCCTGGTGAGACCGGCCGCAACACTACCGCTGAGCTACGGGACTTGTGATAAAAACTTGTGACAAATGGTGTATTGAACTTCTTCTGAAATATGATTTCAGAATTGACAATTTCTGCAATAATCGTGGAGAAAATATTTTCAGACACATTCCAAATATCTAGTAAATACATAATTATTTCTTTTCATATGAAAACTAGACCTCCATTTGTACATTAAAGCAAAATATCAACTTGTCACATGTCAAATGTTTGACATAAAAATTTCCACTTGTTATGGTTCAATACACGATAAGAACATAACCTTTTTAGTTTTTTGTTCCAAATTTAAACACATTTATTGATGAAAATTTTTTTAAGTATTTTACATATCAATATTTCAGTGGTTATAAATAGTTCAGGTGGAACCATCGTTAGTTATTTCTTATGAATTGTTGGATGATTTTCATTTCTCGGTGTGAAATATTCTTACCAAATCCCCCTCGTGCTTGTATCAATTGCCGTAAATTTATCTCGTACGAGAATTTTCAAAGAAAATTCATGTTCTCGAAAAATTTCTGGCAATAAATCAAGCACTCGGGAGATTACAAGTGAAAATTGCTATTACCTCGGAATTCTGGCTATTTAGGTATAGGAACAAGAAATATCAATTCGAAGGGAATTAGTCACCTTTCAGGATATTTCATAATATACAGGATGTTCCATTTAAAAAAACGCACTTTCAACCCATTTCGTATCTAGCAGTAAGATCATGAATTTTGAACGACCCTGTATAACGCAGAACATACTTCTCTATACAGAATCAATGTACATGATCTTGAAGAACCAAACACAAAATTGCAACTTCCTGTGAATCCAAATACCGCAGAAATAAACATTCAATTCGAGCTATGTTTTGGATAAAAAATATGGAAAATAACCAATATCTCAAAAACCGTTAGAGATAGGTATAGGGGAGCATAAGGAAGAAATAATCAGAAAGGCAGAAAAATACGATAATATACAGGGTGATCCATTTGAAATAACAAAGATGCTGCTACTTTCTGGTATAAGCGGCAACGCTGCATTGCTGAAAATATTTTAGATTGATAGACCAAGAGCAACTACTTGAGAAACCAAATTTTCAGAATGATCCTATTTCCCGTTCTTCGTAAACGTCTAAGGTACTATCGACCGTGACCCACCCTGTATAGTTATATATTTTTGTATATTTTGGAATTAATGTAAGGAAAAGAAGCTTTGAACTTGTTTATTTTATATCGGGGTTTGGAGAGAATATGAAGATTCTTTAGGTTTTTCGAATATATGCTCATTTCCAACTTTTGAATGCGCAATGACTCCATTCATTCATTTTTCAATAATTTATAGAACTCCCAATCAGATTTCATTGATTTCAAATCATTACTGAGCCATGGTTACTTCTTTTTTGATATACGAACAGTTCTAATAGGAGCATGTATATAGAATAAAAAAAATTCACTTGTACGTATTTCTGCTTTCTGATTGTCATCGGGAGTTTGAATTATTGAAGAAAAGTTGCTAGTTTGGATTTGTTTATGAAATGCTTCTGTTGTAGTAAATGACCTAAAATCGCTAAAATAAAAAGGTTCGATTTCCAATCTGAAATCAGTGAATTCACATAAAGTTATAGCATTATCTGATTGAACCAAGCAATATTCAGATTTTGTATCAATCGATTTCAGGTGTTCGGAACATGCAATTATGTCAAGTATTGTATGTTAAGATTCGGATCAGCGCCTCTAAAAACCGTAGAATAGAAGAAATCGAAATAACCCACAACTTTTCTGCTAGGTGCCCTTTTGAGCACACATTTACTGCATTATCGATACATTATTTCAAACTTCATTCAATAAGTTTCAAATCTTCATTCATTTGATTTACATATTTTATACTCCAATCTCCAACAATCACTATGTTGATGAGGTCATCGATACAATACTTGCTCAGAACCACCAATATCATTATTTCCCCCATTTCATAGCCTGGAACCTATCCGTCTCTTCGATGGATGTAAAGGACTAGAAAAGGGAGTATCTCCTGAAATAATCGAACTCAAGAAGGAGAAAAACCAGTTCTCAAATTCTCCAGTCCCATTTCGACTGCAATCCGTTTTCCCGAGTCCCGATATCTCATCGCCTCCGTCTGTCTGGAATCGCGGATCGATCTCCCAGATAAAATTAAATTCGCCATCACCATTATTCAGCGATCAGAGTACACTAATATCGCGGAGTATCGAAACGTGCCAGAATAGCAGGCCACGTAGCTTTTGAATCCTTCAGGACTATAAATCTATCGGTCGTGAGCTCCGAGTCTAAGCTGAATACACGAGTAGTTTGTTTGCTGCAAAGAGTGCCACCCCAGGGCATGGGCTCCTGGATATTGGCTCATATGAACCTATTTGTTTGGAAATCCCCGTGAAATGGCGGCGGAGACCTTATGAGCTTCGAGGTTTGGAGAAATGCTCTATCGTCAGCTATCGAAATTCATGGGACTCGTCTAAGAGGAATGGCTGGTTGTGTGAGTGAACAGGGTGATTCAAATCCCGCACTAATCTTATGGAAAACCGGTTTCGGTGAAAATTGATGAAATTTCAATATGATGTAGCCCATGCCATCCTGAACAAAAGTTGCTATTACGCCAACTCTCTGAATGCCGGCGTTTGGATCCTAGAGGGGGTCAAAGTGTGATATTTTGACGATTTTTCAAAAAATCCGGAATTTTATTTTCATCATATCGATCTGAATTTCCATAATAGAATAGTCCACAAAATTTGCATCAAAAAATTCAATTAACAAAAGTTTCTAGAATCAAATCTGGCGGGTATACAGAGGGTTAAACTTCGTTTTTGGTAATTTTTATCGAACTTTTTCGAGAAAATATTCGTTTTCCTGCAGATCTATATGCAATTGATGTAACTTACAGTACATGAGAGGGTGATCATTTTTTGCATATGAACCAACCATCCAACTTTAAGTATTTGGAAGATACGGGGCGATCAAAAATATATTTTCCATTTCAAACCCTTTTGACACAGACTGAAGCTGTGTTGAATTCCCGTCCTTTAAGTCCCCTCTCATCCGAACCTGATGATTTGGCACCCCTTACTCCAGCTCACTTCTTGATCGGGAGGTCGATCCAAGGCGTGCCAGATCCATTGCTGTTGGAGGTTCCAGAAAATGGGCTGTCACATTTCCAACATCTTCAAAATTTACAACAACATTTCTGGGAGAGATGGAGCCGCGAGTACATAAGCGAGCTTCAACAACGTTCCAAGTGGAAGCAGAACCAGAGCGAATTGAAAGTTGATCAACTAATTAAGGAAACCAACTTACCCGTGATGAAATGGCGTTTGGGGCGAGTCTTGGAGTTAATTCAAGGAAGAGATGGCGTCTGTCGTGTAGCGTCAGTTAAACCTGCTGATGGAGTTTTATCTAGAGCTCTCACGAGGCAATGCTCGTTACCAGTTGTTGCTTGAGTGATGCATGCTATTTTTATTTTGAAAGTCTTCATTTACCACCAGAGACTTCCAATGCCGGGGGCATATTCCGAAGTGTACCCCTCCGAAAAAGTGCCGCTACTGACTCTTTAGTTCCTGGACGCAGCGCGCGAAAATACACAAGTGTGTGAGAGAGACAGTCGACCACTCAGCCGTCTTTCTGTTATATTTGTCATTCTGTAGCGATACATTATAGAGTCCAGACGTTACTGTCATGTGATGTTACGATTTATTTCAAGTACACTAGTATTTCATTTATAGTTTCATGCATAAATAAAAGTTTAAAGTGATGCAGTCCACATCCATCATTTCACCATATAGCAAGTCATAACAACTATGCTTTATTGTCTAAGAAAAAGTACTTATTGACAAAGCGCTAAACTGTTCTAATACATACTAAAGAGCTACAAGATCAGTAAGTAGAAGTTAAATAATAGAAATATAATTATTGGTTTAAACTAGAATGCAATAAGTATAGAAGGATTTATAAAATCACAATACATACACATAAACACAAACACAAACACATAAAAACTTGGTTACGATACACAGGGTGTCCGGTAAACCTTGTACAATATTGAAACTGGTGATAGACCAGGTCATGACTGTTCAAAATATCGGAATTTCACCTCACTAAAAATATCACCGTTTTCGAGTAAATGGGCATTTTAAGAATTTCTGGAAAATCGCGACCTAACCTTGGATTTTTGAGTGCCATGTTTACAAATTGGGACGAATCCAAATATCTTTGCTGCTGAAGATTACTGATGAGTGATTCTTCTAGACGTACAGAACAGATTCTCAGAAAGTGAAAACATTTTTCAAGAAATAAGGGTAAAATGACAGATTTGAGTTTCATCAATTTTTTTAAAAAAATTTTGACATTATTATCTGAAAGAAACATAACCAATTGGAAGTGGACATTCATTTTAAAAGAATGCTCATTTTTTCCAGACTCTACCATGATATAAAACAAACTATAATTATTTTTGGAAGGTGTGATTTCCATTGAATTAGGCGTGGTTTTAATATAGGCTTCCATCAACTTTTATTCAAGAAAAAAAGGAAACTACCCAAACACCAAAACTACGTCACAATCACACTCGACGCGCGTTTCGCCAACAAAGTTAGCATCTTCAGGAGCAAAAAGTAAGATTATAAGATTGTGACGTAGTTTTGGTGATTGGGTATTTTATTTTTTTCTTGAATTGTATTCACACCAAAGGTTCCAAAATATTCATTTATTTGATCAACTTTTATACTTACGCCCAAAAATTATTTTATTTCGATTTTATCTTGATAAAATGTGGAAATAATCATTAATAATAAAGAATGGACTACTTGGTAGCATTAAATAGTATGTCAATGAAATTAACTTTTCATGTAATTAGGCCTAATAAAATTATCGAAATGAAATGTCGATTATCCGACAAGGCACCGATTAATACGAATTCTTGTGATAAATTTCGCAATTGTCCAAAATCCAAATTACAACGAAGTTTCAGAGACCGACAGATATACAGGGTGTAACCAAATAAGTGCAAACTTTTTTAAGAGATGAATCCTTGTCGAAAATCAAAAACTTTTGTTTGAACAACTTGTGACTTCTGTCGTAGTTTTTTGAAATTATTCCGCTTGTTTCATTCAGTGGTATTTATTTCCTTGTTATGCCGTACATACGTTATACTCCCCTAGAATATGCGCATATGCACTACATTTATGGTGAATGTGGAGGTAGTGCTACTGCTGCAGCAGCGCTTTATGCAGAACTATATCCGATTGCACAATGCCGCTCATAGAATCGCTGATATGGGGGCTATAACCTATAATGCATTCCAAAAGGTTCTTCTTGAAAATATGTCGTCTCTGCGTACGAATGGATGGAAAATAATATTTTTGTAATATTATTCAGTGCGATGTTGAATAATCGTTATTGTGGTTTATAGTGTAAGTTGCTTAAAAAAACGTTAAATTAGTATTTACTTCATTACATCTCATTGAATGCTTTTAAGCAGTTTATTCGTTATTACTCATAACTATTTAATCATTTCATCTTGATGGGATAAAAATAAGAGACATTACTGACAAAGTCTAATGGAGTTGATTTTAGCTCAGAATAACATCACACTCTAATATTATCGAAATTCTACTCATTCCAAAAATAATGATCGTATGTTTTATACCATAGTAGAGCCTGGACGAAATGGGCATTCTTTTGTAAGGAATATCCAGTTCCACTTGGTTATGTTTTTTCAAACAATAATGTCAAACTGTTGTTAAAAAAATTGGTGAAACTCAAATCTGTTATTTTACCCGTCATTTTGCTCTCATTTCTTGAAAAATTGTATTGTTTTCTGAGAAACTGTTTCGTATATCTGAAAGCATCACTCATCAGTTATCTTCAGCAGCCAAGATATTTGAATTTGTCCCAATTTGTATACATGGTATCCAAGGTGAGGTAGTGATTTTCCAGAAATTAAAAAAATGCTCATTATCTCGAAAACAGTGAGATTTTTACTAAGGTAAAATTCCGATATTCTGAACAGTCATGACCTGGTCTATCACCAGTTTAAATATTGTACAAGGTTTACCGGACACCCTGTATTTCACTTGTCACTGTAATATCCTTGTAGGCAATAGTAGGCTTTCGTACACAATATATATTTAGCTGCCTTCCGGAATTTAGAAAAGTTTAAATTATTTGGCAAATGATTGAACATTTTTTTCCTTTCAAACATCAACTAATTTTTTGATATACTGATGTTCAATTAGGGCTATGTTTTGGACCATATTTGGCACAAATTATTCTTTCTGTCGGAAACTGATAGAGATAGGTATAGGACGTTATTAACAAAAAAGTATTATAATGGAAGAGCGATTCCAAAAATGTGTTAATATACTGGATGTTCCATTTGAAAAAATAAAGTTGCTAGATCTTTTTGATAGAAGTGGCAACGTCGCCATGCTGAAAATATTTTAGATCGATAGAACATATAACGAAATGTGAGATATGGAAACGTCTGACCTACCACCGACCGTGAGTCAGGCTGTATAGTATCTACAAATAAGTTTCCAACACCGCGAAATATCTCCGTACCCCTCGAGAATCGAGAAAAGCGGCGCTCATGGCGGTAACGCAAATGTTTGTAAGCAATTGAAGCGTTAAATTACATTTGACAATTGCTCGGTGTTAGCTGGTGTCGCCACCACTAAAGGTCGAATTAGTGTTTCACGAGATACGCCTTTCCATTTCCACTTGGAACGAGATCAAGCCGATACGGCTCTCCGAGGATGATACCGACTAAAGGTCGATTACTACACGACCGCAGAGCGCCGGGGAAAACGAGGAAAGTCTGTTACGTTTTGGAGCCGAAGGTCTGCTAAACTTTGAACGCTTTTCGTCGGAGATTAAGGGTGAGTGAGTACTCTTGGTGACTCTGTCTCGATGCCAACATTGGTTGGTTATAGTTTCTGTCCACTCCTTTTCCAGATGTATCCAACTTTATTGTTCTTATATTTGTCTTAAATGTATTTGATCTGACTATTTCAGTTAATTAAACGTTTTTGATAATTTTTAGTAACTACCTTACATGACAATTTATTATTTCTCTCTTTTTTTATACATATGAACATCAGAACATTACAAATCATAAATCACATAAATGACTAGAAACTGTTTATATTGTCGTGAATTGGGGTTGATTCACGACTAACTAGGTAGATACTGATCATTCATAGATTTAAAACACTTTAGAAAAATATTAAAACATTTATTTTACTATGTACAAATATGAGATTAAGACGATTGAAATTAATGAAGGAAATAATCAATAAAGAATTAATGAATTGAAGAATCTCTCCTAGTTATTGATTGGATAGATTATTTTAAAAAGATCTTTACTTACAATACATATCGGCATTTACATTTAGGGAACATTTTCCTTCTATCTAATATCTGATCTTCCAAACTCCCCCCATAGCCCTCACTAGCTGCGGGCACGGCAGAAGTCTAAACTCGACTCGACTACCAGATCGAACTATCAGTGGCCTTTTTTTGAAAACTCTTGTTTATGTTATGTTGAGGACAAGTTGTGTTTCAAAATAAAATATCTTCGCTCACGTACTGAATTGTAAAAAGGTTTTAATGTACAGGATGTTCCATATATTTTTGACAATATGAAAATATACAGGGTGTTTCTGAAGTACGTGTAGAAAATTTAGGATCGTATTGCTGACATCAAAATAAGAAGAAAAGTTCCCATAAACATATGTCCACAAGTTATTCGTTTCTGAGATACAGAGTGTCAAAGTTGAATTCTTATTTTAATTTTTTGTGAATAATTTCAAAAAAATTTTGATATTTGGGTAAAGTTTGGTATTTGGGAATATTTATAATTTAGTTTGTGTAAAAAATATATTCTTGATAGAGGTCACTGCGAGCAACTGTTTTCGAGTTATTGAGATTTAAAATAATCGATGCAAATGATTTTCAATGACAAGATCTTTTAATTCAAAATAAATTCAATTAGAAATTCTTTTTTTCACAATTAACACAAAATTTGATTTTGTCATTGAAAAATCGTCCCAGATACCAAACTTTACTCGAACGTATTCACACTACCAGGATATTACTAGCCCGAACAGACGAAGAGTTATTGGACATCATTTATAATCTTGCCAACAACATGCATAGGTGTGACTGGGACAAAATCGATGCTATCACATACAAGAAGATGGAACAAGAACTCATCAGAAACACGAATAGACAGAAGGACAAGTTCGAAACACTCAGAAGAGCGGACAAGGAATTGACGAGACACTATCATAATATAGACATGACTTGCACGGTGATAAACTTTTCGTACCGAACTCTATCTACCAATGAAGTTTCCGTTCTTTCCAAGGGAGGAAACTTCGCTATAACACAAACCCGAATACCCCACGATGATATAATGGCCAATATAGAAACTGCTATCAGAACGTTTCCCGATGAGCAGGCAGAAGAAATTTGCACGGAATGCACACAAAGCTAAACCACCCAAGAGCAATTTGCAGAAAACCGAAATCCGAGCAATCAGAGACCTGAACAGGGATGAGAAAATTCTAATCCTACCAGCGGACAAAAGAAATGCAACTGTTGTCTTGAACAGAGACGATTACCTGAACAAGGTACATGATCTCCTGGAACATAGGATATATAAAGAATTGAAACGGGACCCAACACTAACAACCATAAAAACCATGAACCGCTCAATAAAATCATCCTCTCTGGACGACAACACTAAGAAGAGGCTGTGTAACAGTGAGGCTCCTATCCCTAGACTATATGGCCTACCAAAGATTCACAAAACTAACGTGCCGCTCCGCCCAATAGTCAATCCCATCGGCTCACCAACATATGATCTGACGAAACGTCTAGCTAAACTACTGCAACCACATATTGGCAATACAGCATCATACGTAAAAGACTCCTCGCATTTCATCGAAAAAATCAAAGGTTTGGCCATTGACCCAAGTGACATTCTAGTCAGCTTCGATGTGGTGTCCCTATTTACGAAGGTACCATTAGATGAAGCCATGAGGGGAATAGAACTACTGTTCCCAAGCGATATCTCAAAACTTTTTGAAATATGTTTAACATCGTCGTACTTTGTTTTCGACAACAAAATATACGAACAATTAGATGGAGTCTCAATGGGAAGCCCACTGAGCCCACTTTTTGCAAATTTTGTCATGGAAAAGCTAGAGAAACAAGCAATAGAGACGGAAAGTACAAACCCAAGGTATGGTTGCGATATGTAGATGACACGTTCATAATTTGGAGTCATGGACGGGAAAACAAATTCCTTGAGCACATTAACAGGATACACCCGAATATACAATTCACAATGGAAGTTGAAAAAGATAGTGAACTGCCCTTCTTAGACGTACTCATTTTTCGAAAAGAAGGACGTTTGGGGCACAAGGTATATAGAAAACCAACGCATACTGATCGATACCTCCACAGTACCTCAAATCATCATCCGTGTCAAAAACAAGGAATTATCAAAACACTAGTAGACCGAGCCAGAAGAATATGTGAACCCGAATGTTTGGAAGCGGAGCTGAAACACTTGAAAAGCGCACCTCTTTCAAATGGATATAAGGAAAGCGAAATTGAGCGGTGTATAAAACGCAAAAGAAAGAACTCTAGCGACAGTGGATCGAATGGCTGCCAGGAACAAAGTAAAGCAATCCTACCGTATGTTCCTAGGGTCACAGATCGGATTGGCCGTATACTACGAAAGTATGATATCAAAACCATATATAAACCTTCAAAGAAACTGAAGGATCACTTGAGATCGGCGAGGGATAAACGTGATGAACTAAGCTCATCTGGGGTGTACCGCATTCCATGCACCTGTGGCAACGTTTATATCGGAACCACGAAGCGTTCCACAAATAACAGAATAAAGGAACACAAGGCCAATTGCCGGTTAGGACACTCAGAAAAATCCGCTGTCGCAGAACATCCGCTTAACAATAACAATCACAGAGTGAAGTTCGAAGAAACCCAAGTAATTGCCACAACACATACATATTATCCAAGACTCTTCCGAGAAGCAATCGAAATCAAAAAACATCCCAACAATTTCAACAGAATTGATGAAGGGTTACAATTGAATGAAGCATGGCTACCTGTTCTCAAGAAAACGGGAAATTAATGAATCCGAGGGGGTACCCGACGCAGGGACGATGGCACCGGACGCAGGTACGAGTACGTCGACCCATAAATACTGGCTGAGACAACGCATATCAAACAAGTAGTGTTCAGTGATCGAAACTGTAAACATTTCTCTTGAAAATGCCAACCACTCTTGTTGGCGAAACGTCGAGATTTTCTCTAAATAAACGTCGGCCTAAAAACCCGAAAAACAATCATTCATTATAATTAAAATTTGACACTCTGTATCTTAGAAACGAATAACTTGCGGACATGTGTTAATGGGTACTTTTTTCTTATTTCGACGTCAGCAATATGCTCTTGAAGTTTCTACACGTACTTGAGAAACACCCTGTATTCGACACACTTCCTGAATAGTGAGAGTCATCAACAAAATCAAACACTCCCTGGAAAGAAAACCCATTTCATTATCTAACAATGAAATAATATTGTATCTTAATATCTACTGAATATTGCTAAACGTTTCTTCCATCATAATATCTCTAAATGGACCTTTCCACGAGATATGAGAAAACACTATAATAAGAAAGCATATACGCTAATATCACTAGGGATTTTTATTTATTTTTTCTGACCTCTAGTTTCTCTATAATTTGAAGAAAAGTGAGTCGTGACGTCACGTTCATCAAAACTAGACTTGGCACCGTTGTTAAAGTTGTGCAGCAAATACTCATTCAAATATAATGTGACGTATGACAGTTGTCATTTGGTACCAGATGGGTTCGTTCGTCTGTTTCACTGAGCAAACCTATAAGAATCGTTTGTCTCTGTTTAACTCGTTAAGGTGCGTACAGACATATAACAAAACTTCGTAACGTATCACCGACGCGCAACAATTGTTTGATACGCATCGAAGATACGGTGTGTCAGCAATATAGCGTATCAATACATCGTGGCGTATGTCATGAACCGAAAATTCTGCCGTTCCGTCTGTCCTAAAACAAAACCTTTGTGTTTTTCTTGTGTGCAATTTAATAACGGAATGGAGGTTGCTGCAGCAGCTTATATAGACATGCATTACTTCGTAAAACAAAAAAAAGCGCAGGAAGAAAGCAGACCCAGTTGTACACTAGAGTGTGTACAGTGGAAATAATTTCCTGTTGGATTTAAAACTTCAGGCAACTAGTGGCCTTTACCAAAATTCTACCAGGATGTCCCCTACAAGCATTATGCTTCTTTATTTTATTGTAATATTTGGGATGTTTTGTATCTCACAAAATCTCTTTATTACGATAACTATTAATGAAATCAATGGTAGATTCTTCCGTACACTCCATAACTGAATAAATGAAACGAGAAATAAGTCGCAACTGTGTCACGCAGATCTGTCCAGACATGCGAACAATTGGTTCAACATCAGTGCGTATCATTTCTTTGATGCGGCGTCAAAAACCGACAACCGATGTTACTATGTTATGGTGTTATGCTGTTACGCAGTGCCGTCCAGACTTGTTACGCGTCGGCGTTACGATACGAAGTTTTGTTATGTCTGTACGCACCTTTAGCTTACAGTAAAAATGAACACAAGTCAAGCAGTTCTATCAAATAAGTATGTTGCACAGGAACAGGCCCTACGTGATTTCTCATTTGAGTTTTGAAAGTTTCTGTTGTTAGTATTCTAAAATTATTTTGATTCCTGTAGCAGTATCTGCAACAAAGTGAACATGTCAAACAAGTGCTTTGAACCCGGTTGTCTGAACTCCAGTGAAAATTCTAATAAACAATTTTTATGCACCTGAAGATGAAGCGCGTCGTAAATGTGTTTCGAAGCAGTGAATAAACCCTGTATAAAAGCGGGAATATATGTTATTGTGAAGAACATTTCCAAGTGAGTAGTTTACGTTATGTTATTATTATATTCAAAGCAGAGTTCAAAGAAAGGTTTAAAATATTAGTCAGTGCAAGAACGACCCTGAACTATCAACAAATTTTAGGTTCTAGTAAAAAATCAGAAAAATATACTTGAAAAACCAAATTCAGAGAGATGAAAGTCACAATGAAATCATAGACATTGCCATAACTGATTTGATTTCACCCGATGAATAATGAGCACGTTATTACAATTTGCGTTATTGCCAATGCTCATTTCTCATCGAAAGGATGGTCCGTTCAGAAAATTTTAAAACTATAAATACTACAAAAATAGGTAATATGTGGATTTTTTCTCTGAGTTGATCAAGTGACAAAGTTTTAATTATTTCTCAATGGCTAGAAGCTGTATTTTTAAGGAGAACGGTCTTGCCTGTTTCGGAACGTGGATTATGGTGGGAGGTGTTTCCGATGAACGTGACGTCAGCGGCACACTTTACATGTGATATTTCTTCAAAATGAAAGAAATATAGTGAAACTCTTTGTTAAATGGACGTTTCAAACTAGAAACTCTCGATTTAAACGAGTTTTGCAATTTATTTTTCGTAAATGTAAAGGTCCACTGTGAAGAGGCTTTGTAAAAACGTCAGCAAGTTGATCTTCTGACGGACAATGCTTGATGGTGAACCATCCTTGGTTCAGCTCATAATAGATGAAATGAATATGATGGCTGTTAAATGACATTTGTCCAGACTTAATAATTTTAATTGCACTCTCATTATCCACATGGAGCACAGTTCTTATTTTCTCATCCAACAGTTCTTCAATGAGAGTTTTGATATATTTCATCTGTGCACAGCATTGAGCAGCTGCCATATATTCAGCTTCGGTGGATTCGTGCCACAGTTTGTTGTTTCTTTGAACACCAGGCAATCATTGATGCATTCCCATACATCATCACAAAACCTAATGCAGTCTTGCTATCAGTCTTGTCACCTGCATAATCTGCATCACAGAACACATGTAGTTGTTGTAAATCATCCTTGTTCTTGAGGCAATATTTGATTCCGAAATTCGAAGTTCCCTTGAAATATCTGATGGTTCTCTTGACATTTTTCACTATCTACTTTCATATTCGACAGCATGACGCAAGTCTGGTCTTGTCTTGCAGGAAACATGAAGAAGACTACCTACAGCTCCTTTACAGGGAAAATGTTTGTTTCTTAACAGTTCTTGAGTTTTTTCTTCTCTAACAATCGGTGTGTCTTTCACTCGTGAATTTGGTATAGAATATCTTTCAACAATTTGTCTGCTGTGTTTGGCTTGACTATAATTAGATATTCCCCATGCCGCCTCTTTATTTCTATACCAAGATAGAAATAGGGATTCTCATTAGTTTAACTTCAAAATTTTCTTGCATCTTCCTCAACATTTTTTCAGTTTAGACATATCTTCTCCAAGCATCAAACCATCATCAACATGGATAGCCTCATAAAAAATCTTTTTTTCCTTAGTACTTCTGAAAACACACTTGGACCAATTGGACACAATTGGACCAAACCTTCTTGGTTTTTGCTCCTTTCTTGAACCATTGCAAGGGGACTTGTCTTAGACCATATAATGTATTTCGTACACTTTCCCAGGATAATCACTACCTTCAGGAAGTTTTAAGGAAATTTCTTCCTTGAGATCTCTATTTAGGAAAGCTGATTTGACATCGAATGTTAGGAATTCTAAGTTCTTCCCCAAGTAGCAAATCATATCGGCTGAATCTTGGTTTCATATTGGACCAATATAGATATATTGTATTTTTTTCAAATACATAATCAACGATAGCCTTATTGGAGAAACAGTTATAAAATTTGGTGTTCTTCAATGCACAGTCTTGGGTCCTATAGTTCTCAATATTTATCTCATTGATCTAATGAAATCAGACCATTAAGGAGATGTGGTGAGTTTTGCTGATGATACAGCAATTATATAAGTAGGCGGACGAGGATTGGCAAGTAAAAAAAAGCTAAAGAAGATTTGAAAATGAATTATGATTGGTTTAAAAATCAGCTCTTGACAACGAGCATCAGCAAAACACAATTCTTATGCGAAGAACCTACCAGAATATGAAAACTATGAAGTACATAAATCACCAAAATTAAAATAATTAGCGAATATTCTGAAAATCGACGATCTTCCAATATTATATTATTATACATGCAAAATGCATGAAACAGCAACTGTTATAGAATTTTTATTGCATAACAAAAAATAGAATTTCAACTTTTTGAAGGTAAAATAGATTTTTAAATTGTGTCAAGTGATTTGATCCTGACTGACAAAATTAATAGTCTCATGAATAACCTACTTAACCTTTTGTCGCCCCAAACTTTCTCATATACCTACCTGAAATATCCATGCAGGGACACAGTGTCACTCCATTACTGCGGAAATTCCAAACGATATCGAACAGGAGCCTCTTTCCATTACCTGCTCAACCCATTTAGGAAATGTGGTATCGCAACTAAATGAAATAAATTCCAATATCCCGAGATTTTCACTGTGGTGTGGCCGAGGTTGGGCCGTACTCGGCAGAATTGAATTCGATCTGTGAAAATTGCATTAGCGAGGTCTGGATAAATTCACTTTATGAGATAACAGCGATATACAGTTTTGTGGCAGAAATGGCGAAGGAATAGCAGGAATCGGTCGGTTTGTACGCGGTGGATCGTTGGTGAATGGTTGAGTGGTGTTTGATGAAGTTTTGATCGACTTCTGATACTTTCACTTGCATTGAGCATCGTGATGAGTTTATATACAAACAATTTGGTATATCTCAATTATATTTGTCATGTGTAGAAGTGATATTATAAATTCAGGTAATAGACGATTTGAGAAATAATAAAGAATAACAAATTTCTTAAATCTGGATATAAAAAAGACCTCAAATCCAAGATCAAAACGATAACCCTAACTATAAACATGAAAAATACATATTTAACCCGTAACTACTACTATCGGGCCCTAAGGACCCAGCGACATCTAAATTCTTGAAAATAGCCCAGATATATTAGAGTGGGGAAATCGTGCTTCCAGTTATTCTCCAGTCAAGTAGTTCCTTGTCAAATGCTGTTGTGAGTAGTTGTCTATATTGCAATACGATATTTGGTTCCGTGGGACCCGATAGTAGCATAAGTGTTAGTTTGTAAACTTGGATAATATAGATAAGTGGGCATGTAAATTTATGTATATTGCTAACTAGTTTCTTGAGTATGGTTATAATGAAGCAATATTATATTGTAAGATACTCATACTTGCTAATTTTTATAGTTATGAACGCCTCAACCAATGAGCTACTTTCGGATCGCCAGTTGGCGGAATTATTAGACGATGACGCTTTTTGGACAAATATGGACAATGATAACAATGCGCAGAACGTTGAAGACGTATCTATACCGGAAAAAGAAAAAGGCAGGGCTTTTGGTCAAATATTGAGTGGCGGCGACCAAAGAAGCTCCTTCTCGTAAAAAAACTTTACAGCACAATATTATAAAAAATGTTTTACCTGGTCTGAAAGGCCCAGCTCGTGCAAATCGTTTGACAACTCCGTTGGAAGCTTAGAAGTTACTCTTTTCCGACAATATGATTCAAATTATTGTTGAAAACACTAATTTAAAAACCGACGAAATGAAAGCTCATTACAGTAAATTTAAAACATGCAGAAACAGCAGAAAGACATTTTTGCCTACGTTTGTACAAAACACAGACGAATTGGAAATAAGAGCTTTTATAGGGCTTCTATACATGCAAGGACTGTTCAAGTCAGGTCATGAAGATCTGAAATCTATGAAGGCTACTGATGGAACCTGAAGGCCACTATTTCGATCCACTATGTCATTGACACGGTTTTCATTTTTATTGGCCTGTCTTCGTTTTGATGATGCTACAACTTGACCTGAAAGGGTAATAAGCAACAAGAAAATTATGCTTCGGGATCTAATCTCACCATAGACGGCTAGTTCCGTTTAGAGGGAGATGTTCATTTCGCATGTACATCCCCAACAAACCCGCTAAATACGGGATAAAAGTGCAAGTATTAGCTGACAGTAAAACCCACTATATGGTAAATGCCGAAGTTTATCCCACGCAAGTAGTGTTACGTTTGATTGCACCCGTTGCAAATAGTAATCGTAACATCACGGGAGACAGCTGGTATTCTTCTATTGCGTTGATTGCTGAACTAAAAAAAAGTGGTCTAACATATGTGGGCACAATGCGAAAAAATAAGAGACAGATCCCTCCAGAGTTCCAACCAAATTGAAACCGAGATGTATAATCTTCATTATTTGGGTTTTCAGCTCAAACCACTATTGTTTCTCATGTTCCAAAACGAGAAAAAGCAGTTATCCTAGTCTCTAGTATGCATCACGATAATTCCGTAGATGATGTTAGCACAAAACCCGAAATAAATTTATACTACATTGACAGTAAAGCAGGTGTTGACGCACTTAACGATAAATGTGCTAATTATTCGACGTCAAAAAGAACTCGCAGATGGCCAATGTCATTATTCCACGCCATACTAAATATTGCTAGAGTAAATAGCAGGATCATACACCAGTTCGCCCAACAAGGAAAAGAAATTTCCAGGTACAATTTCCTCAAAGAGCTAGGACGTGAATTGTATACTCCGTACATGACGGCTAGAATATACAACATGCATGTACCTCGCAAACTTCGTTAGATGGCCGCTGATATTTTAGGAATTGTCATGGAGGAACCACCTGTACCTTCAGAAAACCCTTGCAGGTCGAGAAGACCCAGATGCCGCGTTTGCCCGCCAGGAAAAGACCGAAAAACAACTAATTACTGCGCTAGGTGTAAAATTCCCATATGTTTAAAATGTGCCCAAAATGCATTTGATTAATAGTTTTTATTATTATGTTATAATAGAAGCATAGCTTGGTTAAATAAATGTAAGAAATAAAGTTTTTGACAAAAAACATTAATGTCATGAATTTTTTAATTATTGGGTCCCTGGGACCCTCTAGTAGTATTTACGTTGCGTATTTTGAGTAGTAGCCGTTACGGGTTAATACTCACGTTTCACACAAGAGAAGTACACTCGAGAAAGAGAAAGAGTTAACCTAATTGTCGAAAGACGTAAAATCTTGTTGAAAAAGTAAGAACCAATTTCATAATGAGCTTAAAGTATCCTTTAGGATTAAAAGTTGATATGAATGTGACTTCCAATTGCTGGAACTCAATTGGAAGTCACATCCATTTGTACTTTCAATTCTAAAGGATGCTTTCAGTTGATTATGAAATTGATACTAAGAGTCTGAAGTCTAATGTAAAATAAAAAACAGAAGAAATAAGAAGAATCTCTAATTGAACTCATAAAAAAAAATAATAAAACTTGTGTAAACTAGCACAGAAGAACACATTACACAATATTGAAAACAATATAAAATCAATTTTTTGTGAACTGATATAAGGAAGTAGTTCATGCCCCAACTGGAGTTTCAGTGCAAAGAAGATAAATGAAACCCAAAATTGCCTTCAAAATATATTTAACTTCAATGGAAAGGGGCAATTTTCTTCGCAGCTTTGACAAAAAACTTGTGAAAAATCACAACACTACTGAATCAAAAACGTTTTCGAGCAGAGTGATGCTCATCGGCACTTGAAATGGACACGAGGTTGAACTGAAGTTAGTAAAATCCACTAATTCCAGTTTTTGAATAATGTGCTAAATTAGCTTGTAGTTGTATTTTTCGTGTTACTTATTCAGATATTTGTGTTTGTGCGTGTTTATAATTATACATATGCAATCATTGTGTTTGGTATTTTGATATGTCTCAAAACTTGTTTAATACCATCCTCTCACAATGATTCCTGAAATTATTATCATCATTATTACAGATTAAGAGCAGCAACGGACCTAAAACACTGCCTTTCGGGACTTCAACATTTATTAACATTTTACTACTATATTCATGATTGTGAAACAGTGTTTGGTCACGACCTGACAGATGAAATCATATAGTGTTAATCGCAATAGCCCTGAATCGTGAGAAAAAGTCTTTTTTCTACAAACGTCAAAAAATGACAAGGTTCGCGCATTGACAACAGTATGCGAAGTGGCACTTTTTTTCATTTTCATTCGTTACCATGACACCGTGCGCGAAGTAATGGGCGAAATATATTTCGCACACTGCATGTAAACTATATGGGATTTTCATATTCTAACCTATGTGGTCCTCAACTCCTCAATCAAGCAAAAAACAAGAAATTGTTTATTTATTAATGTAGAACAATAATTAAGGCTTTCAAAGTGTGAGAAAATTTTACACTACCTAATTTTATTTATTATTTACAATGTTAACATTAATGGTGCAGCCAGTGCACGAACCAATATTTATTCCTAAACCAGATAAAATTGCTGATATGCATTTTCATACTGCCGCCTCGATTTCTCCGGTAAAAGGTTGGAAATTACGGAATTGGCCGCATCTACCAAGTTAGGTGGGGTACTGCTTAGTTCATCGTCGCTCGAAATTTCCATTCTTTTACAATAATAAATATCACGCACGAACTTGACGCGAATAAAAAGTCACTCCAAAATAATTATCAAGAACTGTCACTTTGAAATAATTGTCAACAAATGCCATTTTATTTCCATAGTTACAGTAATTACTTGATTTGAAAAAATTATTTAAGCCAGTTCAATATTATTTTTCATAGTTAATACTTATTTTAGAACAATATTTTTGACGTTTGTAGAAAAAATTTTGTTTGCATCTCATGCGCGAAATACTTTGGTAATCTTGACTATTTTTTTTAACTCGGCTGCGCCTCGTTAAAAAAAATCAGTTCTCGATCACCAAAGTAGCATTTCGCGCACTAGGTACAAAAATAACTATTTTCACTGTCAAAATATTTCACAAAATAAACATGAAATATTACTTTTTGAAGGATTCATTTTCAAAAGAGTTAATTATTAATTTATTATTCATCATAAAACAATTTCATTCATTGGAACAATAATTGATAGAAAAATCTGAACAATTACTTCCAACGTAAATTCCCGAATATGTTCCATGTTGCTGCTGATCAGAAACGTTAAATATTTCTTGAAGAGTTGATTCCACAATTTTATCAGATATTTCAATTTGTTTGGAAGGAGGTAGACAATTCAATATTTTGTTGGGAATCTCAATTTTATTATTCGAACTATCTTCTATACCGGGTGGCTACGGAAGTATTGCCTACGGAATATCTCAGTTATTGTATGAAGTAGGTTTGTGAAATTTGGAGAGTCGATATAATGACATAAGAGCTAGAATTTGAGCATATTGACATGTCGAAGTTAACTTCCGGTCTGACCGGAATTAACATCAACTTTCTTATTTTAAATGAAAACCCTATTTTTTTTCTTTTCGCTTTATTCAGCATTCAATTCCCTTTCTAATGACATATCACAAGTTGGTATCTAACCAGAAACTATATAGATCAGAAAAAAATTATTATTGAAATTCACCGAGTAGGCCGTGGAAGCAAAATGAAAGCCAAAAATTGAAAAGTTGGCTATGGAAACCATACGTCACTTGATAACAGTTGCTACTACTGTGATATTTTATTTTCATTCGTCGGTGTTATAAAAAGCCGCCAAAAAAATATTGGAAAAATTGGGAAAAAACAATACTCTGTAGGTCCATAACTTAAATAGGAACATACAACTTTTTCTTGCCTGTACTATACAGCATAACCATTCCTTTCTAATGATATAGTAGAAAGTAATTTTTTGAAATGAAATACCAAAAAATCCAATTATTATTCTTGAAATAACGAAAAAACAGATTTATCGAAAAAAAAAAATTCAAATTGATAGGATTAAAAATAAAATAAATTCAAAACAAATGTTCGAAATGCATTCCCTCAGCGTCAATACATTTATTGACTCTGGTGATATTTTCATGTAAAACGTTTCTCAACATTTGGGACGTGATATCTTGGAAAGCTCTACGAATTTTTACTTCTAGCTCATGTAGAGTTGTAGGCTGTGTGGAATACACCCTATTTTTAAGATGCCTCCATAGAAAAAAGTCGCACGGAGTAAGATCAGGTGACCTTGGTGGCCACCTGACTGGACCATGGGTTGTTATAAGTCTCTCTTGAAAGCGATTTTGAAGATAATTTCTCGCTATTCTTGAATTATGCGGAGGGGCGCCATCTTGCTGGAAGTACATTCTCTCAGTTATTTCCGCTGGTAGGTTGTTAATGAATTCTGAAATTTCATTCGTTAAAAAATTAAACTATCTCTCTCCGGTTAGTTGGCCTTGAAAAAGAATGGGGCCAACAATATGAGTTCCAACTATTCCTGCCCAAACATTCGCACCAAATCTCTCCTGGAAGCCGCCTTGTCGAAACCTGTGCTCGTTTGCTATCGCCATGTACCTGGAACAAAAGACCGTTCACACTTTTAGCACTTTACACTTCGACTATCGACAATAATCCAAATAAAGTACAGTACCTACCTTGTATTATTCCTGTTAAATAATCCATTGTTGGTAAATCTTGACTCGTCCGTAAACAAGATATAATAGTTAAATAGGTGATTCTCAGCATTTTGTCGAAGAAACCAATTACAATATTCCAGGCGCCTTTCACCGTCATTTTCATACAAATGTTGATGCAACTGATACTTGAAGGATTTCCTTACTTATCGCTAATTCGGCGCCAATCTGCCTTGAGGAAATTGTGCTATCATATTGTACTAAAGCTAATACATTAATTTCAGTTTCCTCATTAATAACAAATGCTTCTTCGTCTTCGTGAACATCAGGCTCAGTTCTTAATTTTTCTTCAAGCCACTGGAAATACCTTCTTGACGGTTACTGCCTCCCTGGATATCGCTCTAAATATAATCGTTCAGCGGCATAAGAATTTTTTAAACATTCACCATAAATGAGAAGCATGTCAATTTGTTCGGTTCGTGAATAACGGGGCATTTTTTGAATATTCCACTAACTGATTTCGATTTTCATACCCTTTTAAAATGACAGAATCAAAAACACTACTTCGAACGTCAAAATAATATGGATAGCAGCGTTCGTGACAGCTCTCATTTCTTTTTTGTTTCATTCCAAAATACATCTTAATCAAGTAAATATTTTGGTTCGAATGATTATTGCAATGGAATGATTATTCTGAATAGCACAAACATCGTCCATAGGTAGATATTAGAATATCTATGGACGATGGCACAGACCAAGTACGTTTATGTTCCTATTCAACCTAGAACCTACAGGATTTAATTTATCATTCCACATTATTTTTTATTTTATTTTTGCGGATGGCGATAATCTGTTTTGTTATTTGAAGAATAATAATTGGATTTTTCGGTATCTCAGTTCAAAAAATTATTTTCCATTATATCATTAGGAAGGAATGGTTATGCTGAATAGTACAGGCAAGAAAAAGTTGTATGTTCCTATTTAAGTTGTGGACCTACAGAGTATTGTTTTTTTCCCAATTTTTCCAATATTTTTTTTGGCGGCTTTCTATAACGCCGACGAATGAAAATAAAATATCACAGTAGTAGCAACTGTTATCAAGTGACGTATGGTTTCCATAGCCAATTTTTCAATTTTTGGCTTTCATTTTGCTTCCACGGCCTACTCGGTGAATTTCAATAATAATTTTTTTCTGATCTAGTTTCTGGTTAGATACAAACTTGTGATATGTCATTAGAAAGGGAATTTGATGCTGAATAAAGCGAAAAGAAAAAAATAGGGTTTCCATTCAAAATAAGAAAGTTGATATTACTTCCGGTCAGACCGGAAGTTAACTTCGACATGTCAATATGCTCAAATTCTAGCTCTTATGTCATTATATCGACGCTCCAAATTTCACAAACCTACTTCATACAATAACTGAGATATTCCGTAGGCAATACTTCCGTAGCCACCCGGTATATGCTTCTGCTACGGAGGCAGATTTCCAGCCACAGTGACGTTTTATGGATGTAATGATGCCCCTCTGCATTGGCCACAAGAGTTACAGAGAATACATGTCATTCATCCCCACATGTTGGTTAATACATTTTCCTTTCGATTGTTTCAAAAATAATATGTTACTTTTTGTATGAGGCGGCATCAGGCTTTATTCTTGCGCGGTATATCTGAATTAAGTCAGAATATTAAATAGTGAACGTTCTTGCGCAATAGGTCTTTGCATTAGATATTTTAATAATCAATATAGATTCAGCATCTTCAATGGCATCAATAGTTGTATGTTGTAATTTTTCACGGCGACAAGCACCGCTGATACCCAAAATCTGGACAACCTACAAATGAGAAATGTTGAAAGTACTACTAATCTTACAAAATTATGATCATATGTATACTTTATAAAGTCAATTTGTTTCGTTATCAGCATCTTGAATAAATTTATTGATATCATATCTCGATAAAACTTTAGATTTCTCTCCTTGGTATTCGACGCTTTTGTTTCTAATGAACAGGACCAATTTTGAAAACTTCCTTATATCAATATTTTCTCTAATATTCATTCAATGTACTTTTCAACATTGAGTAGACTCTCCCTAACGTAGGGGTTTTATAATTTTTGACTTTTCCTCGAAATAGCATATACGAGGATGTATTGATATCTAGTTAGCCTAGACCAGTTCCCTACATAATCAAAATATTGCGTTACCATAGCAACGAACTATAACTTATTAGAAGTGTCAGTGTAAAGTTTCACGTCAAAAAAGTAAACCAGAGTTACATAATAAATTGAAAGAAAAAATATATCCACCGAAATATTGTGAAAATCGAAAAATTGGAGTATCGAGCCATCATCAAGTACCTGTATTTAAAAGGGTTAAGAGGTAAGCAGATTTACGAAGATATGCTTAATACATTTGGTAATCAATGTCCTTCGTATGCGACCGTGAAAAATTGGACTGCAAGCTTCAAAAGAGGTAAATTTTCCATTGAAGATGATGACCGATCGGAAAGGCCATTTTCTGTATCAGTCCCCGAAAATATCGATGCACTTCCTGACCTGTTTTTAACACACCGTCGACTTGGGCTAAAACGGATATCTGAAGCACTGAATATTTCATACGAACGCGTTCGTCATATAGTTCACGTCAATTTGGACATGAGAAAATTTGCTGCAAAATGGATCCCCAAATGTTTGAATGTTGACCAAAAGCGTGCAAGGGTAGTAGCATCGCGTTCGATCTGTGCTCGATTTGAAAACGATGTAGACTTCTTAAACCGAATTGTTACTATGGACGAGACTTGAGTACATTTCTACGATCTAGAAACAAAGCAACAATCGATGGAATGGCGACACTCCGGTTCTCCAAGATCTAAGAAGTTTCGTGTCCAAAACTCTGCTGGAAAAGTTCTTGCTTCAGTTTTTTGGGATTGCCATAGAGTAGTCATGATTGATTTTTTGGATAAGGATAGAACAATACCTGGAGATTATTCTTCGACATTACTGACCACTCTATGGGAAGAAATTGAAGAGAAAAGACGCGGAAAGATATCCAAAGGTGTTTTGTTTTTGCAGGACAATGTTTCTGCACACAAATCTCATGTGGCCATGAAAAAAATTCGTGATTTAGAGTTTGAATTACTAGAACACCCCACTTATTTACCAAATTTGGCTCCGTCCGACTATCATCTCTTTCCTCTACTGAAATAGTTATTTATGTACCAAGGACGAAAAACTGTCTATTATAGTCGAGCCTGCAAATTGATAGCCGAGGCGCAGCCGAGGATAGCAAGCAGGCGAGACAGTAGACAGTTTTTCGCCGAGGTGCATATTACATTTTTTCGTCGACCTCTACATACCTTTATGAAAGTAAGTACTCGCATGTTTGCTGGCCTCAGCTACGTCCAACTCTTCGAACTGCAGACTCGATCAATTCTTGATTATTATGAACACTAATATTCACACCACGGTCTAAATTCACACGTAAAATCTAGCGGATTTCGTAAATAATTAATTTGACAACAGCAAATGACAGTTATTGTCACAGGCGCCTATGTATTAATTAAAACGTGGATTTACGAAAATGACTCAATCGCCGCTCTCGTACCGTGCCGTATCATAGTGACCACAGCGGACGAAAAGAGTTTGCGGACGAAAAGTGTTTGCGGACGAAAAGTACTTGCCTTCAAAAATAGTCGATTTTTCGTCCGGAAATTAGTACGTAAAATGTCATTTTTTGCAGAGGTCGACGAAAAAAAAGTTTAAAAGGTCGTAAATTTTCTTCCAACGAGGAGGTAACAAAAGCTGTGGAGGTCTGGTTTGTCTTCACGGTATTAATTCTTGAGTGGATTCGTTTTGATTTCGAGAGCTCCATAAATCCTTTCTGATGAGTGGGTTACCACGAAACAGCTGTCAAAAGTTATAATTCTCGGAATTAAAACGAAAAATACTCTATTTTCACTTAGATTCTGCTTGCGTTCCTCTTAACGTACGAGAAACTTGATTGAACCTTGGGTTGGTCAGAACAACGAATTGTTGGCTTCCTGTCAATGAGTAGATAAACATCTAACTTTGGATTCCTTGGTTCGTGTCAAATTAAGTTTCAACTAGTGACTGTAGATGTCATAAGTAACTTTCTGTTATACAGTGACCGGCAGAAAGTACGCATCATATGGGAATTTTTTTTATTAATAAATTTTGACAAATATTGATATTTGCAATCGCTTCTGCATCAAAAGAAACCCCAAAAGACGTTGTACAGTGCCGTTCGTCTTTTCGAGGTTGGCGGGAAATTTAAAAAATTTGAAAATTAATTCTCAAAACACGCTTGTTTGTGAAAATATCGAGAAATGTTAATGAGAAAAGTTGTTCAGATTGACATTTTATAGCTATGTACAAGTTTTGAAAAAGATCTGAGATAAAAAAATAAAAATCAATTTTTTGCCACAAAAAAAAAATGTTTTTGGAAACATACATTTCTGACGAAGAAACTCATTAGTAAAGCCAACACTAATATTTCAAATAATGTTTTGTGAAGATTCGCAAGCTATTCCTATTTTATTCGGAGAAAATTTGAAATCTGTGATTTTGCAGTGTGATCAGCTGCTTCATAAGAAGTCACTGAAATATCTACAGGACATATTAAGAATTTCAAATTGAAATTGTGTAGATACTTGGTTCTCAATTAATAATAAAAAGTATCGGAATTATAATGTCCTGTAGATATTTCAGTGACTTCTTATGAAGCAGCTGATCACACTGCAAAATCACAGATTTCAAATTTTCTCCGAATAAAATAGGAATAGCTTGCGAATCTTCACAAAACATTATTTGAAATATTAGTGTTGGCTTTACTAATGAGTTTCTTCGTCAAAAATGTATGTTTCCAAAAAGATTTTTTTTTTGTGGCAAAAAATTGATTTTTATTTTTTTATCTCAGATCTTTTTCAAAACTTGTACATAGCTATAAAATGTCAATCTGAACAACTTTTCTCATTAACATTTCTCGATATTTTCACAAACAAGTGTGTTTTGAGAAATAATTTTCAATTTTTTTAAATTTCCCGCCAACCTCGAAAAGACGAACGGCACTGTACAACGTCTTTTGGGGTTTCTTTTGATGCAGAAGCGATTGCAAGTATCAATATTTGTCAAAATTTATTAATAAAAAAAATTCCCATATGATGCGTACTTTCTGCCGGTCACTGTATCTGTCTTGCCTTCACGGTATTAATTCTTGAGTGGATTCGTTTTAATTTCGAGAGCTCCACAAATCCTTTCTGATAAGTGGGTCACCACAAAACAGCTGTCAAAGGTTAGAGTTCTCGGAATTAAATCGAAAAATTCTCTATTTTCACTTATATATATAAAGAGAAAAGTTATTGAGTATAACCCACAAATTGTTGTGCAACCGTAGACAAGTGTTTTGAGCTTAAGCTTTCATCAGTACGGTAAAATCAAGTGCGAAGATGTTCAACATTTGGATGTAAAAATAGAAACAAAGGAAGTCAGCAGCAGGAAGCCAACCACACATTTGTTGCCTTGTAAGTACAAGGTCTTCTAACCGAAGCCACAAATGTGTGGTTGGCTTCCTGTTATTGACTTCCTTTGTTTCTATTTTGTACATCCAAGTGTTGAACATCTTCGCACTAGATTTTACCGTACCGATGAGAGCTTAAGCTCGAAACACGGTTGCACAACAATTCGAGGGTTAAACCCAATAACTTATCTCTTTATATTTTCATATATAGCCCATCGATAAATCCTTCCTGATTTATATATAATATTTATGTATAAGTGAAATAGATTATTTCAACGTGTGACTATAAATATTGTAATGAAATGTAATATTTTTAATGAAGATTTTTTTTATAATTTATAGAAATTTTCCTTGCCCCAATTGATATAAAAGTTGAAAATATATGAAAAAGTTACGTTTTTATTTGAAATAATCAACTTTGGATGCCGTAGAAAAATATAGTATTTAAATTTGGAAAATCTATTGAAAACTATATGAACAAATCTCAGGGTTTATATAAATTCAAGTAAAATAAAGTGAAATTTTGATACTAATAACTGCTCCAATATTTTCTGTAAAATTACAAACCTTTCATTTCCAGCTCGTCGGATGAAATCTGCATGAACTCTGATCTCAGTGGTGCCGGTTCAGGAAACATAAGCAACTCACCTTTTTATTTTACTACTTTAAATAAAATATGTGTTCGAAAACAAAATTTGTAAATTTATTTTAATCAATTAATCCTTTTGGAAAGAACAAGAAAATTATATTTATGAAAACCTGGGAAATACCCTACTCTGTTTGATAAAGTTTTATGACTAAATACAGGTACAAATTCGTAGAAATGCTGACATGTTCCAAATTGAAATGTGTGCTGCCCTCTATGGTTCAGAAGCACAACCATTACCCAAAACAGTTCGAAAAACACGCACAAAATCGTTCTGATCGACCCAGAAAACTGTATTTCTGAAAAAGATTATATTTTTACTAAAAGTACCCAGAAAGTTCACTCTTCTGATGAAATAAAGTTCTCTTGAGAAACTTCAGTAGAAACTAGTGATAATTCTTCAAAATAAAGCTGCCGTAGAGTTATAAATGAACTGTCATGAAGTGGAAAACGTCAGAAACAAATTTCAAACAGAAATACCTGGTAAATGGAAATGTTCCAAGTGGTCTAAACTCGTTCTGGTAATCAGGCTCCTCCAAAATTCTATTCAGTGTAGGAAATTCTTATTTTTCTCGCTTTGTACTCAAACTTTTCTTGCAATCAACTTTTGATTTCCTTTCTTCCAACCACTTCATGAGTTGTTATCTTTTTTTCTCCTCATATATCCATAGTAACCGATCACGAGATTTTAAATTTGTTCATCACTGTTATATATTACCTTTTCACCACGCATTATTATAAAAAATTATTTAAACAATGTCCTTTAATTACTAACAAAGGTTTTAACATTCATCTTATAATTACATTTGTTGTCCTTTCCAAATAATTCACAGATTTTCTTCTGCACCTTTTCAAAAATGTAAGATTTTTCAAAATATATCAATTTTTTTTATACATGGTTGTTCATCAATATAATGAACATAACCAAACTTATTATGTTCATTTCAGGCATATCGCTGATTTTTGTTTCATGCATATATCAAAAACAAAGCAGATAGTCATGTCAGAAGGCTGACCGATACATTTTTCCCTCCGAAATAGGATACCACTACACCGGAAAGCACTTTTGCTCCTTACAAAAGGATTTAAATTTTACAGGCAAGTTTTTTTTTCATTATTAACTGTATTTTGTTCATATTTTATTTTCAAAACAATTTTCATAACAATATATAGTGTAAATCTTGGTTAAATAATTAAAATATAATAGAATTATCATAAATATAGTTAAAAAAGCTAAATGACACATAAATAGAAATATTGAAACATAAATATCACACTTGGGGAAAATACAGTAACAATAATAATAATTAGGTATAGATGGTTTCAGAATATTCTAATATCTAAACAGTGAATGGATAACCATACGTTCTGGAGAGAGAAGATTATATTTGGTCCTCTTTTTGAAAGAGTATATGTTTGAAACATTTTTTATTTCAGTCGGGAGAAAATTATAAAATCTATTAGCTAGAAAGGTATGACTTCTCTGCCCTATTCTCGTTCTAGATGATACCATTTCAAGAGCGTTATTCGTTTTCAGACGAGTTTGGTAGACATGGCTGATGAGAGGTAGATTAAATCTGCGTTTGAATTGTCTTATCACAATTTTGTAGAAATAATGCTGCCGTAAATCAAGGACTTCCGTTTCTGTAAATATAAGGTTGGATGAGTATCTGATTGGTTTTGATATAGGTATAATGAAAAATGGATTACAAGAGAATCAGGTATAAAAGGACCTTGAAGTGGTTCAAACGATCAACTTCAATAGGTTATTTTTCTAAAATGAAACAGAAAAAAGTTAGCATCAAACAATATTTCCTGCCATTTGTATATTTTCATCAAGTATAGCCCGGGCCTCTTCAATTTCTTAACAGACCCATTTCGCAAGGATACCCGATGACAAGAAGATATCAAAACAAGCGCACCCTGAGCGACAACAAATTGAAAAATCGAATGAATCCGACTTCTGAATATTGCCTCATACAGAGCCATTTGTTGCGGAATTCGGACGAAATCGCACCCAGACCGTACACTTTCACCGAATTACAATATATTTGGCGTCGTAAAGAGCGGATAGGATTGTCTAGGTGCAATCCAACAAATCAAATTACGTCAGTGCCACATCGATTCGATATAAAACGGGGTTATAGGAAAAGCTTTCTGCGAAATAGGACATAAATTCCAGTTGCGGAATTATTCAGCGTCGCGAGACATTGCCGATATTTCAAATTTGTTGACAGTGCTGATCATGTTGATTTTATGTTCTCGTAAATACACTTTTTATCGAAATTATTTGCGTTCCCGCTGGGATGAAATGCGTCCTATTTGGACTAGTCAACGAGTGCATTTTTTTCTCCGTCTTCGAAAAATATGATTTTTGGAAAAATTCAAAAACCATTTGCAAAAATTACGAAAGTTATTAACATTTTATTGAAAAAATAAAATGGGGTTCGGATTTTTGCAAATATCTCGAGAAATATTTCACAGTTTTCAAATTTAAAACAATATACAATAGGAGGAAGAAATTTTCCAAAATGAAATCATGAGTCCCAGACGTGTAGGACTAATATTTATAATTTTCCCTAAGGGTTGAAAATTCTGCCGAAACGGGGACTCTAGATTACGTAAGCCCCTCCCACTTTGGGCCTTTGATGAATAAATATTATTTAAAATTATTGAATATGAAAATTAGAAATTGAAAACATTCAGGCATCTACTGGATAGACAAATGAACAATAATCTACGATTTTTCTATGAATAATGCATTAGGTAATTGACAGTATTTTCTGACTTGAACATAAACAATGCAATTGCGATAATTGCCGAATAACAAATCTGAGATTTTTTTTTCTTTTTTGGTGCTATTCTTCAAAAATCTCGGAAAAAAATGTATTCTTTACTTTGTTATCAATAAGTTTGTTGGGTAAAAGGTTAAAAAGATCGATTAATCATTGAAAAATAAAAATATGTTTTATATTTTTGATCTGTTTTTTTGATGGTCAGAAGCCACATAAAAATAATTCTTAAAATTTTTTGATTCCCATTGTTTACAAAATAGCTATAAAAAAATGCGTTACTTATGAGATAATTTTTTTAGGCCTGAAATTTGATAAAAGAAATATTTTTCTGAAATGCATTTGTTAATGAACACTTGAAAAATATGAATAAATTCTTTTTCTCATTTATATGAAACATTTAATTGTTTCTTACATGAACAATGAAAATTTAAATGAAAAGTATTTTTTATTTTTAGTTACAAGAGAGCAGATGAATTATAATTTGAAAAAAATTGTTCCCTAATAATAATTACAGGTGGTAGAAAAAAATTGTTTATCAACAAATCCGATTTCAAGCGATACAAATTTTTTTCGTAACGACTTTTTCTTTCAAATCATAATTTGCATCAAATGAAATGTTTCCAAAAAAAAATTTCAATCTCATAAACAACGCATTTGTTTATAACAAGTTTGTAAACAATATGAAAAAACTCGCTATTTTTCTATCAATTATGCAATAGTTAATCAACAATATCTCCCTACTTGAACATGAAAATTGCAAGTGCTATAAATGTTAAATGAAAAATCTGAGATTTTTTTCCTTTTTGGGAGCTAGTTTTTAAAGGTCTCAGAAGAGATTTTTGTTGGAAAAATTGAAAAACAAAATTCCTTACTCTGTTATCAACAATTTACTGAGGTTAAAAATTGAAAATCTTGGTTATTCATTAAAAAAATTTTATGCTACTATCGATTCATTTTTCAATGACCAGAAGCCACATGAAAATAATTCTTAAAAATGTTTAATTAATTCCTAATGTTTGCAAATTTGTTATAAACAAATGCGCTGTTTATAAGAGAATTTTATTTTTTTTGGAAACATAGTCTTTAATGCATATTAGGGATAAAAAAATCGTTACCTAAAAAAAAAATTTCATTGTTCGAAAACAGATTTGTTAATTAACAATCAATAAATATAAATAAATTATTTTTCTGAGAAAATAATACATGGTTGTTTTTGTATCATCATGTAGAAGAAGAAGAATCATATACAGGGCTATTCAAATTCGACCCCCACCATTGGGTTCTCCTAAACTACAGGAGATACGTCGAAGCTTAAATTGGGGCAAAGTTGCGTATTCTGGTGTTTAACAAAATACTGTTTTGAAACTTGGAAAAATCCGAGTATTTCCGGAAATATCGGGAAAAAACTGAAAATCGGAATTTTCTTTTTTTATTTTTTTCTATCGTTATTTGACAACATAGCTCAAAACCAAAATAACATTTTCATTGATACTTTTTTTCAGCTAGACGTTTTCATGTTCGGATTTACTATCCGACGTTTCGTCTTCTGGCATTCATCATCAACTTTTTTTTCTGTTAATTTTGATAGGAATAGTAAGTTTGATAGGAATAGTACGAAAACAACACGAATTTATTTTGAATTATATCCGGAAAGACAACAGCCGGGTAGAACATTATTCAGAATTTTGGGCAAACACTCGGCTGAGTACGGTGCGTTTCAAAAAACAAGAATGAAATCATGAGCTCGTCTCAAATTAAGAACAGCCCTAACAATATCCCTTCTTCTGATAGACCTGAATTGCGTGATGATATTGTCTCTAAGTTCATCTACTGTGTCATATTCTTGCTCTCCATAGATTCTGTTCTTTAAAGTGCCCCACAAGAAAGTATCAGGTGACCTTGCCGGCCACCTCACTGGTCCAGAAATTCCTAACCACCTATTTAGGAAATCTTTGGTGTAAATATTCGCAAACTGCTCTTTTATTGTGTGGAGGAGCCCCGTCATGCTGAAACCAACAGCTGTTATAATTAACAAAGGGAAACGTATCCATATATTCTTCGAATTCGTTTCTTAAGAACCGAAGATAGGTTTCCTCGTTCAAAGCATTAGAGAAGAAATGAGGTTCAAGTATTCGGTCGTCATAAAGTCCAGCCCACACATTCAAACGAAACCGAACTTGTGGTATGACTTCTCTGAAGTGTCGTGGATTATTTTCACTCCAAATGTGCATATTATTTCTATTAACAACACCACAGTTCGGAAAAGTAATTTCGTCGTTTGTAGGGTCTACCCTATTCGAGAGCCAGCTACAAAATTCTATCCTTCTCTCAGGATCACCCGGATGTAATTTTTGTGAAATATGTATCTTATAACATTTCAAACCACTTTTTTGAATTCCCTCCAAACGCTCGTCTGTGGCACATCCATTTCTGCCGATGTGTTGATTTGGAAGAATCTGCATTTATCTAAAAAAGTACCGAAATATATTCTACTTCTTCGAATATGGAATGAACAATTATTTTACCTCGGCTAATAAGTTACCTCTAATATTTTGTTCCATTCTGTTTCCATATTTCATTCTTGTTTTTTGAAACGCACCGTACTCAGCCAAGTGTTTGCCCAAAATTCCGAATAATGTTCTATCCGGCTGTTGTCTTTCCGGATATAATTCAAAATAAATTTGTGTTGTTTTCGTACTATTCCTATCAAATTTATAATAAAGTTTCAACATATCTCGTTTTTCTTCATTTGAGAATGAGGACATTTCGACTGAAAGTATTTGTGCTTATGATGTTTAATGTGTTCTGACAACTAGTGTTTATTAAACAAAATTTTTCGATGGAGTCATGACCATCTCAAATGAAGTTGTTTTTGTAATATCTGTGGTTTCAGAAGTACAAATCATAACAAATTATACATCAATGAAATCAGAATGAGAATCACTATTTTTCTGTATAAAAAAACAATATGGCGCCCATAACAGAAAAAAAAGTTGATGATGAATGCCAGAAGACGAAACGTCGGATAGTAAATCTGAACATGAAAACGTATAGCTGAAAAAAGTATCGATGAAAATGTACTTTTGGTTTTGAGCTATGTTGTCAAATAACGATAGAAAAAAATAAACACGAAAATTCCGATTTTTAGTTTTTTCCCGATATTTCCGGAAATACTCGGAATTTTCCAAGTTTCAAAACAGTTTTTTGTTAAGCACCAGAATACGCAACTTTGCCCCAATTTAAGCTTCGACGTATCTCCTGTAGTTTAGGAGATCCCAATGGTGGGGGTCGAATTTGAATTGCCTTGTATACAAAAAATGTCAATTAACAAATCCGTATGTAAGCAATAATTTTTTTAAAGGTACGACTTCAAGGTAGTCTTATTGAGAATGCATTTGTTCATAATAATTTTGTAAACATTAGGAAATCAAAATTTTCAAGAATACTTTTCTTTATGCTCCTGATTGTAAATGGACGGATCAATAGCAACATAAAAAAACAACAAAAATTTCAATGATTTATCAAACTTTTTGATTTCCTAAGTAAATTATTGATTACAAAGCATAAATTTTTTTCCAAATTTTCACATGAATCTCTTCTGAGATTTTTAAAAAATAGGTCCAGGAAATGGAATAAATCTCAGATTTGTTGTTCAACAATTATGGTATTTGCAATGTTCATTTTCAAGTCGGAAAATACTGTTAATTAACTAATGCATGATTGATAGAAAAACTACGAAAAAATTTTTTTTACCGTAGATGATTATTCATTTCTCTACCCAATAGATGTCTGAATTTTTCCAATGCTGTATTTTCATATTTAATAAGTTGAAATAATAATTATTCATTGAAGGTCCAAAGTAGGAGGAGGCTTTCGCAAATATTGGTACCACAGTTCCAAAAGATATAATTTTTTGTGGAAAATTTCCTCCTCTCGTTGAATCTTTTTTCAAATTTGAAATATGTCTAACAGTTTTTGAGTTATTTGCAAAAAAACAATCCCTATTTTGTTTTTTCAGTTAATTATTAATAACCTTTGCAATATCTGCATGCTGCTCTCAAATTTTTTGAAATCATCTACACGCTATTCCGAATCGAATGACACTTAGTTCATATTTTTAGAAGGCAGAGAAAAAAGTGTAACTCAAAAAATTATTCTTCACTGCTATCATCAATTTTCTTGGGTTAAAAATTGAAAAGCTTGATTGATTATGGAAAGTTTTCATTTTCTTTATATTACTACGTATTATTGATTTGTTTATTTACGATCAGAAACCACATATTCATCTCGTTCATATTTTTCGGATGGGGAGAAAAAAGTTTGACCCAAAAAACACTGGTTGACTAGTCTAATTAAATCAACTAATGGATAGAAAATGCTGCCGATTTGCGATTTAGAGCGGGTCGTTAGCCGCGCTGGTTTTCAGAGTTGATTTGATGTTTCATCGAATTATGGCAAAAATCACGTGTCTGTTACATAATTGTCACGTTTTGGGCTTTGGCTCGGATACCAGCATTTTCGAGCGATTCGGTAATTAAGTCCTGGCTTACAGTATCGAATGCTTTCGCTGAGTCAAGGGAGATGCACAGACCTTCGGTCCAGGGCTGAATACATGTCGGTAGTTAATTTCAGTATCGCGTCTTGGCTTGTTCTCTGCAGTGGCGTAGAGAGAACTAATCTAGACTTGGACAAAATCACATCATCGAGGCCCCTTTCTTTCACTACCTATTCAGAACATCAATACTGATATCCTACCATATCTTTGTCGATACGAAAGCAAACCAAGAACACATTCATGACAGTCAAAAACAGTTGTCCCAGCTAAAAATGGTCACCCGAAAGTTGTAGAAAAAATTGAAAATCGCTCAGATCTGGAAAAAATTCTTCCCTCAAATACATCATGAATGTTCTGTCAACCCCTTCATACCCAGCACCCTCTACTTCAAAATTTTCAGTAGGACCACTATCATTGTTTATATAGAATATAGTTAGTCAACCTTATGGGATTATGATTGGATCAAAATGGATGCGACATGTAGATGGCGATAGTGAGCTCGCATCCAAGTCATGTCGTAACTTCAGTGATCTGGCCTCCAAGTCATGTCGTAACTTGATTAAAACAATGGAAAAGCATTAAAATCAGGGTTTTTTGAAGAAACCTGCATTAAAATGACGTCAAATATTCATGTTTGTAACTAATCACGCTAGATTACACTCGCGTTTGTGTCCAATACCTTTTCCATAGGCATTGACTAACGATGTTCTATTTAAACAATGCTACTATACTAATGATACATCATTTTGGAGGGAAAACAATCACAAATACTTCGGTGTAATGTATTTGAGATTCGATCAATTGCATACAAGTATATCACGAACGCTATCGAAAGTAAACTGGAGAACTTCAACTAAAGAAAACTTTTGCGTGAGTACTGAAAGTAGTGGTTCATTGTATAGCTCATAGGATTCTGTATCTTTGCTTTCTTCATGTTGAAGTAATGTACCCAAACCGAATTCATTGCATTGCTTCGGTATTTGTTGAAGATATTAGATCATTTATTTCATAGAATTTCGTAAGAATAGCAAATTATTGTAGTGAAATTGAGTGAGGGCAGTAAATCTCGTGGCAGTGTCATGTATTACAGCATCAATTATTGCAGTAAAACAATCAATTCTGAATCTACTTTTAGCAGAATCGATAGTCTCATATACAGCTTTATTACCAGATATTATCTCTTTTCTGCGAACCTCTCCTCTTCGAAACTCGTTATAATCTCATAATTGCTCTTTTCTATGAACTCATAGGCTTCTGCAGTACAAACATCAAAGCCTGATTCCTGGAATCCTTGGATATAATCACAAAAATTGTGCAAATTATCAATAGCGACCTTAAAATTCAAATTAAAATTATATTATTAACACCATAATATAATCAGACTGAAAAAATAGGTAAAGCTTCTACTGAAACGGTACAGCTATCCCACCTTGTATCAGGCAACGTGTTTGAGCTCATCTCCAATTCATTCATTTTTTTACTAGATTTTGAAAATAGGACATATTGGAATAGCAAAGCAAGGTAGTTCTTGTAGAAAACTTTGCCAATAACCGAAAAGATATAATTCAATGGTTGAATAGGGCTCTGTTGAAGACTTGCCGATGAATATCCCTTCCTATTATATATTAAGGCGGAAGAGTAGATTATGTTATCCAATTTTCGTTTTGAGATTATCGGTCTTCCACCAAGTAAGATTAATATTTTCTAATAATATATGAAGACACTTACATCTCAAGTCTTTAAAAATGAATTGAAATTAGTCATAACAGAAAAGTTGGTAATTTCTTTTATATTTACATATATTATCTGTTTTAGTTTATTTGTCAATGTTACCACATGTATCATCTTAATATTGACTTGCTACTGATCTCGTCTCATGTTTTTTTCAGTCAAACTCTTTTATTCTATAATTTTAATAATTATACACTTACTATAATATTATTTTAATTCTGACCTGTGTCTTTTATTATTGTTTAGTGTCCATGTCTGAAAATGTAATTGAATAATTTGTCTATTATATTTATAGTCTATACCTAGGAAATATGACCTGTCCTGTGTACATAATGTAGCACAAAGGATTAATCAATCTATCTGTCTATCTTTCTTCAACACCCAACAAAAAATTAATTATTGAATTTTTTTTTCTTTTTAGGAAAAACTGTTTTTCTTCATAAAATGTTCTGCAAGTTGTAGAATCTGAATAATAAAATTTTGAAATTTCGTACTAGTATTGTGAAGAAATATCAATATAGGATGAAAGTAAAATAGTTATGAAAAGTAGTTTAGAATTATTGAACATGTTCGAACAAGTGGAAATGTCTATTCTGGTAAAAATAAACAGTTTTTCTATTTTTCACTACAGTAACATTGAGATTACCCATTTCTATTGAAACTTATATCAAAATCTAGCTATAAAGGTCAGCTGCATCGCCAGCCATTATTCTCTGTCCATTTACTGCTAGAGCCATTATTTCAATGGGAAATAAAAAAGTGTAGAGAAAATTTAAAAAGTTTCCTTTATTTTTATTTTCAGCGATTTTCGATATCGTATACAACTAACAGATTTAATTTTATTTTTTTATATTGAAATTGGCCTCTAGAATATGCAGAAATTTTTGTAAAGAAAGGACTTGGTTCTAAAAACCAAATATGAATTACTTTTCCATATGTCGCCAACCTTAGTAGACACACTGTATATAACACAACTATATTTTGCCAGCAAAAAATTTCAGTTTTGTCAATACGAAAGCATTGTTGCCTAGCAATTGCCTAATTTCCTTGTTTATGCCTCCGAGACCAGTGAAAGATATGGAGATTTTGACGAAAATTATGAAAAATTTGAGTGGCTTTCATATGAAAAAATCAATTTTCATAAAACATTATATGTGGTTCGGGACGATTTTATCGCCGTTGCCATTAACACCAACATTATGTTAAGATAGACAATAGCAGCGAAAACATTATAGGCATATGGGTTGCACGTGGCTAAATGGTGAGGTTAAATGCCGGAATTGAATTTTTTATATGAAGGCCAAGCGGCGACCGCTCAAAATTTTCTTCATTTTGGTCAGAATTTTCATATCTTTCACTGGTCTCAAAGGCATAAACAAGAAAATCGTCACCAGAAATCTGTCACCATCTCCCAGTCTATTAGGCAACAACAAAACTTCAGTAAATAATAGAGCCAAAAGACAAAAATTCGAAAATTATTTTATTTTACAACATCAAACAATTACAAAACTTAATCTTGACATTCCACAGAGAGATAATTGTCATTGTAAGAAAACAAACAAATAGTTGTACTGACAACACTAAAATATACCTGACAGTATTTATTTATGAAATTCCTCTGACAAGGACCAAAGGATGCCTTTAATGGTAAGGTAAATCCAAATATAATAGTGCTGGGAACGATGCGTGTTCAAATTCCATTTCTGAAAGAGCATCATTGAATTGTATTTTACACACTTTTTTGAGAGAGCATATAGTTGTTGGAATCTAAATATACGAACAAATACCCACGACAAAAGTCCATTCAATGTACATTTCAAGTAACACTCCTAAGTAAACTCCAAGTTCCAAACTTCAAGCTCTCCTGCTGCATCCATCACAATCCAGCGAATACACCCGTTCTTCAAACACAGCCTCTCCAGTCGATATCTGTTGCTCTTTTTTCTTTCCGCAACAGTAGCAGCCGAGGAATTGTCTCTTGTTTGCCGTGGGAAAAGAACAGAAAAGAATTGAAAATGGCATTCAAATTCATTCCGGAAAACTCCCGAGGCTGGCGCTATACCTGCCGGGTTCGTAGGAATGCTTTACTATTAAAATATGCAATATGGACTAGTCAACGAGTGCTTTTTGAGTTAACTTTTTTCTCAGTCCTCGAAAAATATGAACGAGGTGTCATTTCATTTAGAATTGCATGTAAATATTGTCAGGGCACTGTCTATTTTCACAAAATTCCCAAAACAGCAACTAATGAACCCTGACTTGTTTGTGGAAACCGCGGCTAACATTCAGACAGTGGAGACGGGGTGGGTAGAGAGGTTGAAAGTTATAAGCTGAGTAAGAAATATGATTTATTGATTAAAGATGGACGGAAAAGAGTGTTAGAAAAGTTAAATAGAAGAAAGAAGGCAGGTGACTTCACCCTAATGTAGATGAGGAAGAAGAAGAAGAGTAAATGAGAAGTCCTTGGCTGCTGATTCTGGCTACCGTGGCCAACCGTAAAAATCAACAGGCCATAAACATAGAAGAAGAAGAAGAAATGCATGCATACCACCGGTTTACACTTACCTATGTGATTCTCAATGAAGCAAGTTGACCAAACTCAAAATTACTATTTTATATTATTTGACGCACTTTTCTCGTGGGGTTCGATGACACCGAGATACGGATTTCGTCCTTTATGTATCCAATGCTCCCACAGAAGTAAATAAATAATGTTAAGAAGGTTACCTTGACTTTGGAGTGTTGGTGAACTTCAGCAGGGCTCTCTCGATATACTACCTTGGTCTTCTTTCAGAGCGAAATGTTCGCTTCCACAATTACGGGCGATTTTTCAGATTCTTGGCTTGTACAGGGCGACTTGATAGTTCAGTGCAAAGAATAAAAGCTACGAGAAAGTATGTGCAAAGCTTAGCAGGTGATAGTCATCTACAGGATGGTCTGGAGAATAAGCTTAAGGGTATGCGTTTGCATGCAATAAGATAAGCGTTATGATATCAGTAGAAAGTTATACTACTTGATAGAAGAAGGCCTGAAAGGAAATATCTTTCAGAAAATATTTTATAACGGCAAGTGAGATGAGTTTAAAAGCTAGTAAGAGGGGTTACGAAGCAGAAAAGTAAAGTAAAATAAAACATACCTTTGATGGAGTGTGGCCTTTCAGAAGGTTCGTCCTTCGACAAACAAAAGTTCAAAGACTTAAGTTGTTTCAATATGAATCCAACCAAAGTTGGGTATTGATTATCCGTCCTATGATAAATCAAAAGTTTTGTAATTTGAAACACATAAAATCTCAAAAATCCGTAAAAATACGATGCTCTTCACGTGTCTGGTCTGAACCAAAAAAGAAGGAAGTGCTTTTTTTATGAAGCTCTAGTTTGTTGAAAGAGGGGAAACTTGAAGTTGACATGACAGAATGATAAGTCACTTTTCACTTGTCATGGATATGACAGAAATTACACGAAATTTATGAATACATTCCCGAATTTCTCCAGGAAATGTTTAAGGAATGCAAAATCACAATGAAAAGGAATGCCATCAATAGAAAAGGTATGAAAGTCACTTTTCGGTAGAGAGAGATCATTATTCAATGATAGAAGTGGGGTTGTGTTTGGTTGTTGTTTGTTTACAACCTGTTTACTTTTGTAGGATTATTTCCATCAGAGGATAAATGAAGAGAAGAGATCAGCAGAAATATGTGAAACAGACAATAAATCACTCCGAAAGCATCCAAGTAGCTGTACTAAGGTTCAATATGATCAAGCCGAGTGAAGCCGCAGCTATGCTAAAGGAAAATGCCATGAACCATGATCAGAGCGATTTTCATTAGCAAAAAGGTTTAGTTGATGTGGAAGGTTTTCTGAACTACCGACTTGCAGCCAATATATTAATGAATATACAGGTGGTCATCAAAATCAACCTCGAATAAAATAGAGAGTTTAATCCAGGCGAAATCCGAAGGCAATACTACTTGTGGTAGTCGAACCAGGCAAAGGGTAACATAAGCATTTATGAGACCGTAACAATATCTTTTGAAAAAATTCAAGAGCCGTTTGCAATAACTGCAAATATTATCAACAATTAACGTAAAGAACAAAATAGGGTATTGTTTTTTGCATATATATCAAAATCTATTCGATATCATACAAATTTGAAGAAAGATTCAATAAGAGGAGGACATTTCTCAAAAAAAAATTATTCCTTTTGGAACTGTACTACCAATATTTATAATTTTCCCAGACGATTGAAAATGCGACCAAAAACGTAGACTTCGGTTTGCGAAAGCCCCTTCAAATTTGGACCTTAATGCATAAATATTATTTGAACTTATTGAATTCGAAAATTAGTAATTGAAAAATTTCAAGCATCTGCTGGATAGATGAATGAACAATAATCCGTGGTTAAACAATTTTTATCCCGATTCTTTTATAAATTAACAATTTTTTTCGACTTGAACATGAGCATTACAAGTACGATGATTATTAAATAACAAATCTGAGATTATTTTACTTTTTTGGGGCCATTTTTGAAGGTCTCATACGAGATTCCCGTTGGAAAAAGTGAAAAAAAATTTTTTTTTCTCTGTTATCAACAATTTACTTGTGTTAAAAATTGAAAATATTGGTAGATTATTGAAATTTTTTTATATTACTATTGATCCGTTTTTTTATGATCAGAAGCCAAATGAAAATGATTGGTAAACATTTTTATTTTCTATTATTTGGTGCTTTGGCATTGACTACTATGGTCATTAGCCATTATATTTCCTATTGTTTACAAAATTGTTAAAAATGAATGCGTTGTTTATAAGATCATTAAATTTTTTTTGGAGACATTATCTTTAATACAAATTATGATTTTAAAAAAATGTTCCTTAAAAAACATTCTTCATTCATTGCCTGAAAACGGAATTGTTAATTAACAATTTTTTCTACCTGTAGTTACTATTAGAGAACACTTCTCTTCAAATCATAGTATATCTTGCTCTTTGATAAAAAAAAGTTGTTTCCATTTGAATCCTCATTCTTTATGTAATAAACAAGTTGTTATAAACTTCAAATGTTTGACCTGTGGTAGAAGTCCATTGTATCTCGAAGTGGAGTGGTATTGATTCACAATATAGAGTTTTGATTTGGATAAAGGGCTTAAGGCCCCCAAACCCCCTTATTTTTCCGGGGTTGTTCTCACTTGGACAACCTTTAAACTTATCACCATGTTCCCCATTGTTGGGTAGAATGTAGTGTTTTCATTTCTCTTATTATGATCTCAATTATGTATTTTTCCTCTCCATTATTTTATCCACCCCATTCAATTTTGTTGAAATTTCATAAATCCATATCAAATTTTCTTCTCCATTATTGTCTAATTCACTGATGATGAACCTATATAGGTTCGAAACATGGTCGATGAACTGGTTTTTTGTTTGATGGCTTCGCCATCACACTACACCAGATGAAATTATTAAAAATTGTGGAGATGACTTCGAGTTTTTCTATATTGTGAAGCTTTAAATATTTTCTATATTATGATATTTCCTTTTCTATATAATGAAACAAAAACTACTACGTGTTATTTTTTGAGAAAAATATTTTATTTACATTTTTTTATTGTTAATTAACATATCAGTTTTTGAACAATAAAAAAAATTAAGGAATGTTTCATTTAAATCATAATTTTATGTTTCCAAAAGAAAAATATCTTGTGAACAATGCATTTATTTATAACAATTTTTTAAACAAACGGAAATAAAAAATTCAATAATCCTTTTCATGTGGCTTCTGATCAATAGTAATACAAAAAAAATATTTTACCCAAGTAACCTAAGTAAATTGATTATATCAAAGTGAAAATTTGTTTTTTTTTCTAATTTTCCGAAGGCAATGTCTTCTGAAACCTTTGAAAGATAGCTCCAAAAGAGCAAAACAAATCTCAGAATTGTTATTCAATGATCCTCATACTCGCAATGTTCATGGAAAAATTGTTAATTATTCAATAGACAAAGATATAGACGTTTTTCCCTCACAAAATAAGAGACGCAATAGCCTTTACTGATTTTCATAAGATAATTCGGTTATGAAAACCCCAATTTTCACCCCAGCAATTTTTTATACAAGGAATGATGAAAAAAATTACAACCTTTTTGGTTTTTTGGAAGTATTTCAAAGAATATTCAGAAAATCGTTTCACAGTCAATGAAACATTTGTAGACATTTATAAAACCTATGAAATGGATTTTCACGACCGGATCGGAGCATTTTCCACAGGGAAAATCTAGGAAAACGTCAAAAAAGAGACCATTTTTTCAAAAAAAATCAATTTTAATAAATTTAAAGCAGGACAAACAATATTGCGAAAATTAATCGCGTTATAAACAATTCAAGGGCACATCTTGCAAGATTCGCCAATTTAAGGGAAAAAGTCATATTTATATTCTGTTTTTGGCATCTGGAAGTAGAGATCATTATCTACAATTTGGTTATTTCGAATTTCCACCTGAGATGTAGGAAATGTGCTAACGAACAGTCGTTACCGACCGAAGATGAACCCTTTACTCCCATAAACACCTACTACGTAGGCTTATTATGGCAAGTACCTGTCAGAAAACAACTACTTCCCTGGCTAAGACCACGACGGGTATTGAATTAAATATAACAGCTACTTGTGCAACGTTTTTCAAAGCATCAGAGGACGCAATTCGGTCGGTAACGACTGTTCGTTAGCAAGCGATCTCCCAAAGATTTCTGTCTTCTTCGATTGAATCTCCTAACCCGGAGATTCGGAGTGTTTTTCCTCTGCTCGTTAGGTAGAGCGGCCTAGAAACTGCTTTCATCTCGTGAACCAGAATTGACTAATCAGCGGAGTGTGTATTGGTTTGGACGGGGAACAGATGGCTTCAGTGCTGTCTGTGTTGACCTGCCCTCGCACTGATGAGAGGCAACAACCTCGAAACTAGTCTGCAGGTGGTCACCCTGTCCAAATGAAAACATAATTTTGTTGGTTGGTCATAGAGGGCACTTGCAATTGCGTCCTCTGATGCTTCGAGGAACGTTGCACAAGTAGCTGTTAGATTTAATTCAATACCCGTCGTGGTCTTAGCTAGGGGAGTAGTTGTTTTCTGACAGGTACTTGCCATAATATCTAAGCCTACGTAGTAGGTGTTTATGGGAGTAAATGGTTCATCTTCGGTCGGTAATGACTGTTCGTTAACAAACGATCTCCCAAAGATTTCTGTCTTCTTCGATGCAGGAAATGTATTGAGAATTTCTCTGAAAGTTGATCAAAACGCTTCAAAGTGCGTCCGAAGTCGCACTGAAGTTGACTCGAGTTGAGTTCGGGCGACTTCAGGTGCACGTTGAAGCATTTAGAGTAACTTCCAGTGACATTTTCAATACATTTTCTACCTCTTAGGTGAAAATCCAAAATAAACTAATTGTAGATATCGATCTCTACTTCCAAATGCCGTTTACAGAATTTGGATAAGATGATTTCCCTTCGGCTGATTTAGAAAGATTTGCATTTGAAGTATGTCTCTTTTTCGAGATTTTCCCGGATTTTCTAAGTGAAAACTTCACCAACTTGCTCGTATAAAAAATTATTTTGTAGTTATTATAATTTTCTACAAAAGATTAATCGACTGTTAAACGATTCCTCCAATAGTTTTTGAGATATTCGCAAACAAACAAAAATATTGTATTTTTTTCACTATTTCTTGTTCAAAAGACGGGATTTTCATTCACGAACTATTTTTCAAAGAGAAGTTTGCGTCTTTTATTTTCTGTGAAAAGAGCCTATAATACATTTTTGATAAAAAAAATTGCAATAAAATTTTTTTGACTGCATATTATTTATTTGTTCATTCATCAATCCAGTAGATGCATAAATTTTTCAATTCTTAATTTTCACATTTAATAAATTTGAATAATCTTTTTTTATTAAAGGTCCAAAGTGGGAGTGGCTTACGCATGCCAGAGAGTCCCCGTTTTGGACGTATTTTCAACCCTCTGGCAAAATTATAATTATTGGTCCTACAGTTCAAATGTTAAAAATGTCAAATAGTTTCTGAGATATTTGCAAAAAACCAAATCCTATTTTGTTTTTTCAGTTAATTATTAATAACTTTTGCAATTCTCCTAATCGGCTTTTGAATTCTTTCAAAAATCATCTTCACGCTATTCCGAATCGAGTGACACCTAGTTCACATTTTTCGGAGAAGGGGAGAAAAAGTTTGACCCAGAATGCCCTTGTTGCCTAGACTATTACTATTAAAATATGCATTAGCGTAGACGAAATTCAGCAGGAGAAGGAGTGCGAGTAATCGGATAAGTTACTCGATATGAGTTGCGAGATTCTTCGACTGGATATGATTCCACTTTGAAGTTTTCTTCGTGTTCGGCCACTATTTAAATTTCAGGAACGAAGAGATGAGTCGCTCTGTTCTCGAAAGGAATTTACTTGGAGGCGGAAAACAATTGCTGCGGTAATCGCATTCAGGATTTAATGAATTTGGTGGCTCGTATGCAGAGATTTCTGAAAGCTGACAGCAAAAAATTCAAATAATTCCATAGATAGTGTAATATTCATGATAACTGTAACCTATGGATCAGTTGGTATAATTCAAACCACTAACCGATTGGTTTGCGTTTGATCCTCCTCAAAACTAGTAAGAAGAACGGAGAAAATGAAAGAGAAAAAATCAACAACCAAAATCAAAATCATTAGTATTTATTGAAACTTATTGACATTTGGCTGGTGCCAATACGAATTCTACTCGCTTGAAATAAGAAAAAAAGTGATAGGCTAGGACCAACTGGAGAATGTTCTAGAGGTTGCAACTTTGAGGAAAAAAAAATTAATCACGAAAACACTCAAAATGGTGAAATGGGGATGCTAAGGGTTGAAAGCGGTTTTTTGGGATTTGTAGCGGAACTTTCATATCGCACACTTTTCGACACAACCTCATATTATCCGTCAAAATGGCAAAAAAACGTTTTTTCAGTATTTGATTTCTTTTTCTTGAATAAACGATTTAATTTACTTGAAAATTTGTAGAAATATTTCTTTTTGGTGTCGATTGAGCATGAATTTTTCGCGATTCAGAAGACAATTAGTTTTTGAGTTATGTAAGATTATTGAAAAAATACCCTTATATTCCACGAACAATTGTTTTTTTTGTACTTCAAAGGTCTTTGAGTGATCATTTCAATTTTTGAAATGTCTACTCTCAAACGGTCTATGTAACTCGGTGCTTTATTGATTGTTGAACCGCCTAAAATTGAGAAAAACCGACAAGGATCTCTAAATCATTATTTTCTCAATAATTTCAATGTGTAATTCAAAAGTCAATCCACTATCAGAGGATGTCGAAGAAACAGTTGTCCAACTGGAGAAAATTCAATTTTCACAATTTTTTTCCATAAAGCTCCGGTAACAAGGATTTCGAGTCAATCCGAAAGAATTCAATCTCTACAAAGTAGAAAGTTCTGGAACAAAATAGCAGAAAAGAAATTCTTAAATCAGTTATCAAGAATTTGTTGTGAAGACCAACTGCAATACAGAAATATATAATATAAAAACCTGAAGAAAAAACGAAGACAACTCCTGGAAGCAAGAGAAAAGGAATCGCGGAGTGACGAGAGACCAAGGTAATGTTATTGGAGTATTTTTAAGGGTATAATAAGATTTTCGAATGAAATAGGTAAAAGAAAACAAGCTACGCAGTTCCTTCACCAAATTTTCCTCTGCTATTCAACCAACGGTATAAAAAGGCAAGCAATATTCAAACATCCGATACATATTCTTGTACAAATAACGCCTTTTCTTTGGGAAATGATGGAAAAGTAGCAGTTTACACGAGAGTTTTCATCACCAAGATTGCTCCAAGCTGACTAAATTCGAAAATATGGCGAAGGATCCATCAAATACGAATTTTCATTCTTGAACTGGTGTTTAGGCCAATCAACAGGGCTATCATGCTCCGCCGATAATTTTTTTTCGAATTGTAGAACACAGTGTACTTCTGAGAAGAATTATCACCTCCAGAGGGGGTGGAACCCCCCAAAAAACGCGTTGAAATTAATTTTCGAGGTAATTTCGAAATATCTCAAAAAATTTATTTTATATCAAAAAAATAACTTGATATTCAGGAAAAGCACAAATTTTTACAAAAATACTGCCCCAACCAAAATTTTGAGAAATCGCATGGTATTCTTGAAAAAAATTGTTGAAGTTATATGCTTTCGCAATGCTGCTCCGGCTCTCGCCAACGTGCATTTTTTCAACCAGCGCGTAAAGTAAAGTTCTATAACTCCTCACGTAATTGTTCAATTCGGATAAATCTGACGTCATTTTGAAGATTAAGATCTCAGCTTTGTATTCTGATATTATCTATATTTATACGCGCAGTTGCCAGCTGCAAAATTGCAATTGAAAATCTTATAATATTAAAGTTCCTGACTTCGTCAAATAATGCTAGTGATTACTGAAATAATGTCTTATCACTGAACAGTTGAGGAATACTTCATTGTCAAATTGCATAACGTTTAACCGGTCCAAATAGTGTTGGTTTTAAATAAGAGTGTTTTCAATTCTTCGCATATTTTAGGTTACAAAATCTTGAGGGAGTTTATAAATTCAAATGCTCAGAGATAAAAGCACGTATCAACATGAATGAAAAGCCAGTTTGCAGAATAAACCCTGCTCTTATTGAAAATATTTATAAAAATTTGGTTTCTTGTACAAATATTAAATGCAATCCAGTAAATCTTTTAAGTACTTAAAATACTCGGTATTTGATCGCATTATTGTGCTATGGAAAGAAAAATAAAATCAGTCCTTGATGGAATATGGGGATTAGAGACCGAAAAATACAGTGCACCAAAGGAAACTGTCCCGAAGTGTACCTGCTTTAAACTCATTGAGATTCTAAAACCAGAAAAATATCGGCTTGGGACCTTGTCAATGCGGCAGCTAGCGCGCCGCAGTATAGTATACAGCGGCGCGGTTCAGTCGCTGTGCAGAGGGCAGCAGTCAACGTTGCTCTATGTAAACGTCAGATATTATAAAAGTTCCTGTGCAGAACACACTGGATACTGGGATAACATCGATAGTCGGAGACGAGGAAACATCAGTTATTAATTGAAAATGGTTAGTTTATTTTTGAAATATTCGCTTCATGTTCAACTCAGCTCTGTTTCAAAATATCGCAATGTCAGATATCTGTAGAAACTTGGCAGTGATTGTTCCAGATTGTGAAGATGAAGACGAGGAGACTGAAGATGTATAGATATATTTTCCTATACATTTCTTGATGGTGATTACTTGTGGTTCATTTCTCCTTACCCTTTCTCGATATCATTGAAAAACACTCACATATTTCGTTACCTCTGGTCTGCGTTTGATTTATACAATAAGTTGATCTTCTCTCGAATTTCCTGATAATTTTCATAACAATACTTCTCAACGATTATTTACCCACATTTATATCTAAGAGTAGTAGTTTGAGAGTGTTTTCAATTATTCTTCCTCTTCCCTCTCACCCCAATGTTTTCGCGATGCGAGATATGCCCCGAATGCGGGGCGGGAAAACTGTTTCTAATAATTTATACCTTTTATTTTCACAAATTTTCGCTCACTTTCATTACTCAGGACTGACAATTTTCCATATTCATAGAAAATACCCCAAAAAAAGCATGATTTCGGGAAGGTGTTGATGCCCCGGGAGGGGGTTTAATTGTCAAAAATAATTCGCCCCCATTAATTATACCGATTTTCACTCATATTTATTGCCTAGAGCTGAAATGTCAAGAAAATACCTTCGAGAAAAAAGTTTTCACGATTTTGGGAGAAGTTGCACCCCCCCCCCCCAAGGGGTGAAAACTTTATTGCTAATTATTCAACCCTCCGTGACGACCGAATTGCAAAAAAGAAATCGGCGTAGCAATTTAAGTTAAACTTTCATGAGAAAAATTGCTCTGTTTATTGGCATAATTTGTTAGTAAGAAATATTATGTCCAACGGCACATTGAAAATCAAATCAGGTTCTGTTCAATTTTATTGGTTACACCATTGTACGATGACAAGGAATAGTAAAAATTTTAATCAAGTGTAAATGTTATAAAAACAGAAATGTATACCAGAATTACTTCAAACATACCCGCCGAAAACCCATTAAGGTAGTACCACGTGTGAAAAAATTAATATCGCGAAGATCTCACTCCTATATCACAAAATCATTATACAATAGTGTCCCGAACACTATAAGATCTGAAAGAAATAAGGCAAATTTCAAAAAAAATTCAAAGATTACATCTTAAGTAACGACAGAAAATTAATAATCGATCTGATAGAATCGAAACCATAAACAACATACTTACTGCAATAATATAGTTGATCAGTTATTCATCATTTGACTCGTTTCTTATTTTTACTCTGTTCTAGTTTTTATATTTTATTGTTTCAATTTTAATGTTATATGTCTTATAGTTTTAATATTTTATGTTGTGAGTAATATTTTAATACGCATTTTATATATGTGAGAATGTGCATTTACATGTATATATATACATAATATATATATATATATATATATATATATATATATATATATATATATATATATATATATATATATATATATATATATATATATATATATATATATATATATATATATATATATGCTGAATACTTGTTTCAAGGAGCAGTAAATGTTCCAGTGACTGTAAAACAGTCGAAAACAATCCTTTAGGAACACACTAATATTCCTACTATATGTGAATGATCTTCCCACTAATATAAGTCATGGAAAAAAATATCTCTATGCAGATGACACGTCTATCATCCTATCAAGCCAAACATCTGACGTTATGAAACAATTAGTCAATACAGTTTTAACCGAATTGAATGACTGGTGTGATAAGAACAGACTCATTGTGAACATGAAAAAAACAGTATACATGCAATTTGCAAATTCATCTCGTAGTCTACATGACCTCAATCTTAGTTTCAGAAATGAATCTTTAGAATTGGCCAGATCAACAAAATTCTTGGGAACAATGATCGACTTATTCTTCACATGGCGAGAACATATAGATTTCACATGTAAGAGATTGAATCGATCATATTACCTGATAAAATCTCTCAAGAATAAGCTTGATACACAATCACTGATATCAGTGTATTATGCCAAGTTCCATTCGATTATAAATCAAAAAATTGCTGTCTGGGGACTAGCTACTGGATCAGGCAGGATTTTTATAAAGCAAAAAGCACTGCTGAGAATGATTTTCAATCTAGACTATAGAACTTCCTGTAGAGAGACTTTCCGACAAAATAAAATATTGACTGTTACCAGTTTGTTCATTTTGAAAATATTAACACATATTCATGAAAACAAAGGACTCCTACAAATAAGAGTTGAAATGCATAATTATAACATAGGGAATAAAAATACGTTAACTACACAAAAACATAATCACGCTAAATGTGAAAAATCTCCTAAATTTGCTGCCATTCGCCTTTATAATTTATTGCCAAATGATATAAAAAACTTGTCACCTAACACTTTTAAAAATAAAATGAAACTTTTTTATCAGAAAAATGTTTTTATACAGTGGATGAATTTACACTTGAAGTGAGCAATGCACGACCGTATTTATTCTGAAAATGTTATTTTATTTTAAAATGTTTTTGTCACAGTATTGTTCTATGTTCTTTATTAGACTCATGTATATATTTTTTTATATTTACACTTCTACATACATTTACATTAAGGTCGAGCACATACCTATGATGATTATCTGTCACTATATTTAATTTTATTCTTAAATGTCCTGTTTTCTCATATTTTATTTATACTTCGAGTTTTTTATGTATTTATATATTAAAGTGCTTGTACATCTTAGATTTAATTAACTACATCTGTATCGATATACACAAAACTATGACTTGTCCCATCTACATAACCTGTAGCAAAAAGGATTAATAAAATCTATCTATCTATCTATCTCTCTGTAATGCATTCATTTATTGTATATTTACTTATTTCAATGAATAAAGTTCATGATATTGTATCCCACTGAGTCTACCCACGACAAATATGTGGGTCGAGTATTCGTGTCCAAATAGATTAGTGATTTTCCTTAAAACAACTTTTTGTTTTGTGGGGAGGAATTTGCGGTAGGAAAAATTAAATCCTTATGATAAACAATTCAATCACGATACAATCAAAAAGAACAACTACCTGCAACAAATTGAAATATAATGAAACTGCCGAAAATTAATATTTTGTGCCAATTTATTAATAATAATTAATAAGAAATGATAAATCCTGATTTATACTACCATAAGGGCCAGTTCTTTCAACTGATGCATACCATGATGCTCACTATATCTGAGTCGTTTGCGGCGATTCTCTTTTTGAAAGGAATTTCCTCTGTCCAGATTTTTCTGTGTGTACAACAGATCACCCAGAACTCCATAGAGGAATCATTAGAAAGACTCCCAGAGATAACGCAAGCAAAGTAGATCCAGAACCTGTAATCGGTGACAGGTGCTGCGATTTGAACCCACGTTTTCTAGGTTGAAAAGCGAATGCTTTACCACCACGACTGGAAAAGGGAAGTCAAACATATAGCCAACTTATGGAATAAAAAAATATATAATCTGAAAAACTGAAGAAAAGAAAAAGACACACATAACTCCTGAGTGCAAAAAAAAAGCGAAGTGACTGGTAAAGTTAGGTTATTGTGTTTTTCAGGCTACAATAATTAATTGTCTTTATTTGCATCCAAAAAAAGAAAACGAGCGTTTAATACCTTTGTTCATGGAAATTGTGGAAAAATAATTGTTTGAACGAGATTGTTCCAACACTAAGATTGTTTTGTATTTTGGCGGGAGAGCGAGACCTTATCGAACCCGAAAATACGGCGAAGGATCAAACACGGTATCTTTACTTGCTGGTAGTAAGTAATATAATGTCTAACGGGCCATCAAACATCGAATTGAGTATTGTTCAATAATAACGGCAACAGTACCATATGAAGCACTCAAATATTATTAGAGGTGAAATCAAAAATTTGAAATGTGTTTACATTTTATAAAAACAAGAAGGTATACCAGAACAACATCAAACGTGATTACATGTATGTTGAGTATTGATATTCAATTAGTTTGCTGATTGATCCATAAAAATTCACAAAAATCATTTTTGTTTTACGAATACGACGTATGTAAAAATGAAATCTATTCGAAAAACAATACAACCACAGTACAATGAACGAAACTACTAAAGTACAACACATTAAAATTTAATGAAACTGCTGAAAATGTGTATTTTTATCAAATTTATCTCGAATGTTGTAATATTCAGTTCGACAATGGAATTACAAAGCCAAATTTATACTACCTTGGGATTAATGTGAGATATACTAAAATAGGTGAAAATATAGTATTTTTCGTTTTAATTCCGAGAGTTCTAACCTTTGACAGCTGTTTCGTGGTAACCCACTCATCAGAAAGGATTTATGGAGCTCTTGAAATCAAAACGAATCCACTCAAGAATTAATACTGTAGATGTCATAGGTAACTTTCTTCTATACTAAAATATATCTATAAATAGTATTCAAATAATTCATATCATTATTTTCAAACAAAAACTGTCCCATCTAATTATGGAAAAATAGTTTTAAAAAAAAGTTTGTTACAGAACCGAGATTGTTCATAATTTTGGCGAGAGAGCGAGCTCTGAATGTATTCGAAAATATGGCGAAGGATCCATCCAATACGATGTTTTAATCTCGAACCTGTTCTTCCGGGTCATCGAATCACGTCATGAACAGGCCCATCAAATTTTCGAAATTAATTTGAGGGGTGGTCAAAATTTCCACCAAAAACAACATCGAGAAAACTGCAGCAACACGATCTCTCCAAATGATGAACTATTCCATTATTTTTGGGTACTATGGAAAAAGAAATCAAATTCGTGGACAATTAGTGCAACAGTAGCTCATACTCCAGTATATTGAATATAGAATTCGAAGTATTCCAAGGCTCAGTTCTAGGACCAGTTCTATTCATTGTCTATATTAACGACATCACCGAATTGAATATCACGGCAAAGATAACCCTTTTCGCAGATGACACTACCATACTGTGGCATGACAAAACAGGTCATAAGCTTGAAGAAAAAATTGAAAAATAGATAATAACAATCGAGCAGTAGTGTGACTCACTAGTAATCAATTTGAATAAAACTAACCTAATAACATTCCGCTGTAATCTTCCTGACATACCTTTGACTAATAAGTATATAATCAATAAAACAACATCAAGATTTCTTGGTTTAGATATAGACAATAAATTAAAGTTTGATTCACACATTGAAAATCTTTGCAATAAATTAGCATCAGGTTGTTACGCAATACGGATCATATCAAATGAGCTGGGTTATTCGGCGGCAAGGACTGCGTACTTCGCTCTAATCGAATCACATCTGAGCTATGGAATTGCATTTTGGGGAGTGTGTAGTACATATCTTTTGCATAAAGTATTTATATTACAAAAAAGAGCCTTGCGATATATCTGTAAAATGAGACCAAGAGAGTCTTGTAGAGAGCTATTCAAAGAACACAGAATTACAACTGTTGTCTCTTTACACATTCTGGAATCAGTCAGTCTGATCCCCAAAAATAAAACTACTTTAGATAGAGTCGACTCACAACACAACACGCGCCAGAACAACTCCCTCAAACTATCAATATCTAGCAACACGGCTGTGAAGGATTCTATAATTTACAATGGTATTAAAATGTACAATCACCTGCCAATCAATATAAGGAATATAACATTTATCAGACAGTTCAGGAAAAATCTAAGAAATATATTGATTCAGCAAGCTTTCATTATTTTATAGTATATGTGTAGCTATTATGGTATTTGTATGTATACCGGGTGGCTACGGAAGTATTGCCTACGGAATATCTCAGTTATTGTATGAAGTAGGTTTGAGAAATTTAAAGCATCGATATAATGACATAAGAGCTAGAATTTGAGCATATTGACATGTCGAAGTTAACTTCCGGTCTGACCGGAAGTAACATCAACTTTCTTATTTTAAATGGATACCCTATTTTTTTTCTTTTCGCTTTATTCAGCATTCAATTTCCTTTCTAATAACATATCACAAGTTAGTATCTAACCAGAAACTAGATCAGAAAAATACTATTATTGAAATTCACCGAGTAGGCCGTGGAAGCAAAATGAAAGCCAAAAATTGAAAAGTTGGCTATGGAAACCATACGTCACTTGATAACAGTTGCTACTACTGTGATATTTTATTTTCATTCGTCGGCGTTATAAAAAGCCGCCAAAAAAAATATTGGAAAAATTGGGAAAAAACAATACTCTGTAGGTCCATAACTTAAATAGGAACATACAACTTTTTCTTGCCTGTACTATTCAGCATAACCATTCCTTTCTAATGATATAATAGAATGTAATTTTTTGAAATGAAATACCAAAAAATCCAATTATTATTCTTCAAATAACGAAAAAACAGATTTATCGAAAAAAAATATTCAAATTGATAGGATTAAAGATAAAATAAATTCAAAACAAATGTTCGAAATGCATTCCCTCAGCGTCAATACATTTATTGACTCTGCTGATATTTAAATGTAAAACGTTTCTCAACATTTGGGGCGTGATATCTTGGAAAGCTCTAGCACAAACATCGTCCATAGGTAGATATTAGAATATCTATGGACGATGGCACAGACCAAGTACGTTTATGTTCCTATTTAACCTAGAACCTACAGGATATAATTTATCATTCCACATTATTTTTAATTTTATTTTTGCGTATGGCGATAATCTGTTTTGTTATTTGAAGAATAATAATTGGATTTTTCGGTATCTCAGTTCAAAAAATTATTTTCTATTATATCATTAGAAAGGAATGGTAATGCTGAATAGTTCATGCAAGAAAAAGTTGTATGTTCCTATTTAAGTTATGGACCTACAGAGTATTGTTTTTTTCCCAATTTTTCCAATATTTTTTTTGGCGGCTTTTTATAACGCCGACGAATAAAAATAAAATATCACAGTAGTAACAACTGTTATCAAGTGACGTATGGTTTCCATAGCCAACTTTTCAATTTTTGGCTTTCATTTTGCTTCCACGGCCTACTCGGTGAATTTCAATAATAATTTTTTTCTGATCTAGTTTCTGGTTAGATACCAACTTGTGATATATCATTAGAAAGGGAATTGAATAAAGCGAAAAGAAAAAAAATTGGGTTTCCATTTGAAATAAGAAAGTTGATGTTACTTCCGGTCAGACCGGAAGTTAACTTCGACATGTCAATATGCTCAAATTCTAGCTCTTATGTAACTATATCGTCGCTCCAAATTTCACAAACCTACTTCATACAATAACTGAGATATTCTGTAGGCAATACTTCCGTAGCCACCCGGTATATATGTATATATATTTTAACGCTTATTTTTAATCTAGAATTATGTAGATATTTTCAATTTTTGATCACCATATAAATTCTTTTATGTATGGAATTTCATATTCAAGATGTTTGTACCGCAAGTTATATATTTTTTATTTATTATGCTTTACATACTTATACACTTTTACCCTTGTATCAACTAGGCTTCGTCTATGAGAATGATATTCTTCGACAATAAAATATATCTTGATTGATTGATTGAATCCCCTATACCTAAAATTAAACCCTGGCAAGTTATTTCCAATTATAGGAAATATTTGAAATGTCAACATTCGAATCAATATTAAACTATGAGAGTTTTAAAAACAAATGAAGTTATAAGAAACATGTTTTCAGAATTCAATAATTATTTATGGGGAATGCAATGAAACAATCGACAGAGCATTTCGTGTTTTCGCAGAAAATTTTCCAAATCTACACATATGTACCTAATAGAAATATTCTGTGATTTCGGATCTTTTTCGTCTGTCATCAGCAATGAGGACAACGAAATTGTAGTCTTGGCATTCTATACAGCTGATCCAGAAAATTCGTTTGGGAGACGGAGAAAATTCAAACAGAATATCATATTCGTCTTTAGACTAGATTTCAATCAAGCATAAGTGGCGTCTCTGATACCTCAAGACTAACATGCACGAGTGGAATTCTGCCAATGATTTCTCATTGGTATTCTGAACTGGATAACTGAAAATATCATCAAATTGCAAACAATTTTTTTCAAATTTTTTTTTCGTCATTTTGCACAGTAATGTCACTTCACTGTATAATTAATTTAGAATATTGGCCAATTTCCGATTAGCCGCACGCCACTGATAATGATTGATATGCGCGTATTCAAAATAACTGAATGCACCAACTTTTATGATGAGTGAACATTTTTGAGAAACTCTCAATAAAAGAGATTTCCACATGGCTCCAAGATTCAATTCATAAAGAAATGTTCCTGTTTATGTATCAAAACAACTGAAACTCATTTCCATCCATATGGAAGTAATTGATTCATTATTTAGTCAAACTTTTCCCCGAAGATCAAATTGTTGAAAAACTCCTATAATTATTGAATCTCGATTGTTACTAGGGCCAATGAACAGCCAACAATGCATGAAATACCGAACAGTAGTTTGAAATTGTGTCTGGAAAGTAATTTTACAAGTTGCCTCTCTGCAATATCCAGAAAATGGAAAATAAAGCACAATGGGAGATGAAACACGGAACAAAAAATCCGAGGAGAGACTTAATGGAAAATAAAGTGACCCCGAGGTCGGAGACTCTACGAAAGTATTAGATTGATATTTTCCTGGAGTTCTCTCGTTATTTCATGGCATAACTTCTTCTGACGCTGCGTTCCATTGCTAATGAGAAATGGGCATATTGAAATTTGATTTTGCTGGGTGGAACTCCTAAAACAGAGTATTGGGAGTTTGGGAAACTTATATAGTATCTGTCGCTAATAAAATGAGCATCTTTGACTGACTATAAAATTGAGAATAAATTGATGATGTTACTATTCAGAAGGAAATCATCACAAAAAATGAGAAAAAGATATCCTATGTTTTTATACTACTTCTATTTGTAACCAACGTGACTGAAGTTTCATCCATTATCAAATGAATACTAGAAAGTGAATGTGAATAAAATCGTCCCTTTTCTCCATATATTTCCACATAGTGGAAAATATGAGGCATCCATCTGACAGAAAACATCTACTTCCCTGGCTAATGCCACGACGGATTCTGAACCACATCTGACAGATATTTGTGCAACGTTCTTCCAAGACGACTCATTTGCAAATACAGAGAAACAAAATCAATCATTTGGCAGGGACCAGACAACACAAAGTTGTCGGACCTACCCTTGCACTGATGAGTATATCCCACTTGATTTTACCGTACTGAAGAGAGCTTAAGCTCGAAACACGTGTCTACGGTTGCACAACATTTTGAAGGTTATACATAATATTTTTTTTAACTTATATTTTCATATATTGCCCCTCGCTAAATCCATCCTTATCCTGGGTGGGATTGTCACGCTGGTAGCTATAGCTACCTCCGTGGCGACGTTAGTTGTTGCCTTGTGAGTACAAGGTCTTCTAACCGATGCCACAAATGTGTGGTTGGCTTCCTGTTGTTGACTTCCTTTGTTTCTATTTTTACATCCAAGTGTTGTACATCTTCGCACTTGATTTTACCGTACTGAAGAGAGCTTAAGCTCGAAACACGTGTCTACGGTTGCACAACATATTGAGGGTTATACCCAATATTTTTTTTTACTTATATTTTCATATATTGCCCCGCGCTGAATCCATCCTTATTTGTATTTTCCTTGGTAGGATTGTCACGTTGGTAGCTATAGCTACCTTCGTGGCGACATTAGTTGTTGCCTTGTGAGTACAAGGTCTTCTAACCGATGCCACAAATGTGTGGTTGACTTCCTGTTGTTGACTTCCTTTGTTTCTATTTTTACATCCAAGTGTTGTACATCTTCGCACTTGATTTTACTGTACTGGAGAGAGCTTAAGCTCGAAACATTTTGAGGGTTATACCCAATATTTTTTCTTACTTAATGGGATAATAATTGATTGCGGATAAGTTTCACGTGGCCTGGTAATTACGGTTGGAAGAAGGGGCTTCCAAATGGGGTTCAATTTACGGCTATCATCTTTAATGTTCAGGCAATCAGGCCGTTTTTCGATTTCGATGGCTTCTCTGATAAAACGAGAAGTTCTTGAACGTAACGGGGGCGATGGTTTTATGTTACTATTCAGAAGGAAATCATCACAAAAAATGAGAAAAAGATATCCTATGTTTTTATACTACTTCTATTTGTAACCAACGTGACTGAAGTTTCATCCATTATCAAATGAATACTAGAAAGTGAATGTGAATAAAATCGTCCCTTTTCTCCATATATTTCCACATAGTGGAAAATATGAGGCATCCATCTGACAGAAAACATCTACTTCCCTGGCTAATGCCACGACGGATTCTGAACCACATCTGACAGATATTTGTGCAACGTTCTTCCAAGACGACTCATTTGCAAATACAGAGAAACAAAATCAATCATTTGGCAGGGACCAGACAACACAAAGTTGTCGGACCTACCCTTGCACTGATGAGTATATCCCACTTGATTTTACCGTACTGAAGAGAGCTTAAGCTCGAAACACGTGTCTACGGTTGCACAACATTTTGAAGGTTATACATAATATTTTTTTTAACTTATATTTTCATATATTGCCCCTCGCTAAATCCATCCTTATCCTGGGTGGGATTGTCACGCTGGTAGCTATAGCTACCTCCGTGGCGACGTTAGTTGTTGCCTTGTGAGTACAAGGTCTTCTAACCGATGCCACAAATGTGTGGTTGGCTTCCTGTTGTTGACTTCCTTTGTTTCTATTTTTACATCCAAGTGTTGTACATCTTCGCACTTGATTTTACCGTACTGAAGAGAGCTTAAGCTCGAAACACGTGTCTACGGTTGCACAACATATTGAGGGTTATACCCAATATTTTTTTTTACTTATATTTTCATATATTGCCCCGCGCTGAATCCATCCTTATTTGTATTTTCCTTGGTAGGATTGTCACGTTGGTAGCTATAGCTACCTTCGTGGCGACATTAGTTGTTGCCTTGTGAGTACAAGGTCTTCTAACCGATGCCACAAATGTGTGGTTGACTTCCTGTTGTTGACTTCCTTTGTTTCTATTTTTACATCCAAGTGTTGTACATCTTCGCACTTGATTTTACTGTACTGGAGAGAGCTTAAGCTCGAAACATTTTGAGGGTTATACCCAATATTTTTTCTTACTTAATGGGATAATAATTGATTGCGGATAAGTTTCACGTGGCCTGGTAATTACGGTTGGAAGAAGGGGCTTCCAAATGGGGTTCAATTTACGGCTATCATCTTTAATGTTCAGGCAATCAGGCCGTTTTTCGATTTCGATGGCTTCTCTGATAAAACGAGAAGTTCTTGAACGTAACGGGGGCGATGGTTTTCGTTTTCTCGAAATCTATGGGGTGACCCGTTTGGATGAAATGAAGAGCTAATGCGGAGCTGGTGTCTCGATTTCTAACTGAAAGGGAGTGTTGATAGGATCGAAAATGGATCTGTTTCGAAGTTTCTCACACCTCATCAGACCAACAAAAGACAAAATTCACAACGAAGACCATGGTATTTACGAAATTCCCTGTTCTATCTGCCCCCACTCTTATATAGGAGAAACTTCGAAACAGATCCACTTTCGATCCTATCAACACTCCCTTTCAGTTAGAAATCGAGACACCAGCTCCGCATTAGCTCTTCATTTCATCCAAACGGGTCACCCCATAGATTTCGAGAAAACGAAAACCATCGCCCCAGTACGTTCAAGAACTTCTCGTTTTATCAGAGAAGCCATCGAAATCGAAAAACGGCCTGATTGCCTGAACATTAAAGATGATAGCCGTAAATTGAACCCCATTTGGAAGCCCCTTCTTCCAACCGTAATTACCAGGCCACGTGAAACTTATCCGCAATCAATTATTATCCCATTAACACCAACTACATAGCAGGCACCAGCAGACAAGACAAACGAGAAAACCCGTAAGACCCGCCCACCTCCAGGTAGCCAACCACCTATAAATACTACAGTGCAACCAACATCGGATCGTCTTTTGAGATCAAGGAGTAGGCAGGTTGAGACCTTGATATCTCTCAAGACCACGACTCGAGGAGTAGGCAGATAGAGGCCTCGCAGTCACACTCTTGAAAATGGCTCCAAAGCAGGAGCCGAAACGTCGAGTTATAAACTCTCAACGCGGTTCAACCCATGAACTTAGTAATGTACATATTTCTGACCGCGGAAACCTTTCCGAACATATATATATATATATATATGGAATCCACTCCGGTCACATTGCCCAGAGATCGAGTTAAAGATGACGTAGTTTTCGAGATCACAGCTCTTGATTTTAATGGTGGGAAAGCATATTTACATGTGGTGTATGTAGGGCCATTTATTTTGAATTGGTATCGTCATTGTCAACTGACATGTTTCTGCAGGCTTTCAGAAGATTTGTTGCAAGAAGAGGCCGTCCTGTAGTAGTATATAGTGACCATGGTAGCAATTTTGCAGTTAATGCATTCAAGAAGCTAGAGTGGCAAGCAATTTCTGAGTACAGCACTATTCAACGAATCAATTGAAAATTTAATCCTGTTACTGCCGCCTGGTGGGGTGGATGGTGGGAGCAACTCATAAGACTTGTGAAACATCTACGGAAAGTATTGTGCCGAGCATGTGTGACCTATGAGGAATTAGCGAAGGTCTTGTGTGAGGTTGGGTCAGTTCTCAATTTCAGACTAATTGTCTATATCTCTGAGAACACATCTGAATTGAGACCCATGACGCCAAATATGTTTTTGAGAGATGTGGGACCTACTTCTGTATTAGCGATCTACATGATGTTGATGTTATCGAATCAACTGATTTGAGTAGACATTTGAGATATAGGCAGAAACTGAGAGAAGATCTGCGTAGATTTCGAACAGAATACTTAGGAGAGCTGCTTTTTCATTGTAAAAAACATTATCCGATCAAAGTAGGAAGTATTGTTATGATTGGAAATGATAATTTGAAACGAAATGACTGTCCTTTGGCTATTTTAGAAGAGCTACTGCCTGAAAAAGATGGAAATGTTCGTTTAGATCGTTTGAAGACCAAAGCTGGTCAGTTATAGAGACCAATTCAATGCATTTTCCCTTTAGAAATCAATGCTGAGAAGATTCCTGATGATCTACAAAAACCGAATGATTCTCTCGAAAACGCTGTAGTCGCACCGAATGACAGACAAGATCGGGACCACAGACTGTAGTGACAAGGTACGGAAGGATACAAGATTTAGTAGTTGAGTCACACTGGAATGGTCGAGTGACTCAAGGTGGGAGAATGTTGAAAATGAGTTCGACATAAATTGTTAAACTTTGATCCGACTGCATATTTATAAATAATAGTTGCTTTTGGTAGACAATATAGATATTTTTTGAGTACAATTCTTTTGGTTTATTCTTGCCAATTTCTACGTTATTTTTAATTCCCAATCAGAATCTGATTTATACTTTCACCGGGTAGGTGATCTTATAAAAGAACTTCCAACACTCGGTACATAAATAGCTATATCATCTTTAGCACCGTCGCGTCGTTCCCGTTGGAATTAAATATGTACAAGAGTTCAACGCCTCGATACAGCATCCACGAACGCATTACAAATCATTAGGTTAGCTCGGTACGCGTCGGTTATCACGAAGTGTAAGACAATTATACGGCTAGGAGGAAGGGACTCAATAATTCATCCAGTGTCCCGAGCATTGTGTCTAAGTGTAGGTACTTAATGCCATCAGAATAACGAACTTGCCTTCGGATCGCTCGAAGAACGACCGAAATGTGTTTTGCTTCGCTTTACTCTCTTAATGGCCTTATATTTCAAATGTTTTCAATGCCGAAGTTTCCTCTTCGGCTTTTTGTTTCGCGGACTTTATCGCTTATCAACTCTGGTATAAATTTCTAGGTGTAAAAAGTGCAGTAATGCTGGGAGGAACGTGTTATTTTCCTGGTGTTTCAATTAATGAAGTTCTGCAGGAAGATTTTGTTTTTATCTGAGTAACGTAATTTTATTTCTTTCAGGAAGAGGTCATTAATTCTTTGACTCATCGAAATATTTTGTAATGTGATTGTTCATCAAAGATACACAAACAATGTTCGAGTTCCAGCTACAAGGAAGCTTTTCACTTGTGGGCAGTTCAGTTTAACGGATACAGTATGTCAGAGCGACCGTGCTAAAACACATTTCCATTCAGCTGTCATTAAAAGTGACATTTCAAATTGCTCTCAAGAGTGTTGAAGATGAGGTTTACAAAGTAGCGTGTTGAAAAATATCCTGAACCCAGTGTTAATAATCGATCACTTTCCTCCAGATGTTTCTGACTACGGAGTCTAGTCCCGATTGGGACATTCGTAATGGAAAAATAATAATCAAAAATTCTTTGAACTTCGTTTTAGACAGATTTCCTAGCCTAGATTTTTTTTTATCATCTGGTAGGTTATCATAAAATTTTGCTCTACATAGACAAGTTGAATGTTTCTGAAGTCTATGCCTATTAAGATATGCATGAAATTAACAGTTTCAGTTGTAATTCTATATTTGTGGTTAAAAAAACAGGATGCAATTTTATCGTCTCTATCATAGATTGGGCACGGCACACTTCTCTGGGTTGTACAATTTTTAGTGGAGTTCCTATGGGATATTGGCATTCCCACTACCTTTGTATCATCTGCAAAAAAAACTGAACTATCTGTGCTTACATTAGATGGTATAGCGATGATGAAAAGAGAATAGATGAGGAGACCCAATATAGAACCTTGGTGTTCCCCAACATCAATGTCTTGGGGTAGTGCTGTAGCTGAAAATGGCCAACTTTAACATGTATCTTTCTGAAAGACCGGCATGATCCATGAAAAAACCCACCTTTAAATCCTAGTGAATAAAGTTTTTTGAATAAAACATGGGTTCAACAATGTAGAACGTTTTCGATGAGTCAAATAGAAGTGCATCAATATACTTTGTTCTATCAAGTGAATGAATCATAGACACATCGAAAAAATTGCAAAATGCGTTGATCTAACTGGGAACAAACCATGCTTAGATATGGATATTTTGTCAAAATGACCTAGGAACGCAAGCATCTTTGGATAGTAATAATAACAATGATAATTTTCTTCACAAAAAGATTGGTACAGAGTGGAATTCGACGCATATAACATAGTTGTAAATGAAGAATATATCACGAAGCAGTAGACACTGCTTGTTTGTGGACGTATTCATCAATGGTTTAATTTAAATCTATGCTAGATTAACAGTCACTTGATGATATATACAATATATTTTTCCAAAAAACATAGATATATATATATATAGATATAAGAATTTCAGGATGCAAAGGTCATGTAATGTAAAATAAAATTCAAATACTATACTATACTTATGAGACTTATGTATTGTCTACTTATATTGGTGATGAAAATAACATGTGAATATCTTAAAGAGAGAGATATATCAAAAACGTAACAATATGACATGCCTATCACACGAAAGTGCGCAGAATTGTAAAAAAACGTGAAGATAACAAAATGTAAGATGTGCAAATGTAGAAATGAAAATCAATGTTGAAATGGAGTGTTGAAGCGTTGGAATTTTCGAATGTTTAAAAGTAACAATGATTGCAGATATAGATATGATGTTCATAAAATGAGAGTTTTTATTATAAAATGTAGAATACAAAGATGTGTCTATGATATAAAGTATTTAAATATAAGTATAACTTTACATTTACTTTATTATACATTTTAATGTGAGAAAATATAACTAGGTAGAATGGAAATATACTATTATTTATCTTTCAGTTTCATGTATCAATTATTTCATGAATTATTTTCCTGGGATTGCCTGGGATCTTCAAGGACAATTTTTTTTACTAGCGATTGGAACTTTTTCCTCTGTTTCTCGTTCCTCAGACACTCTGGTGATGCATTGAAAACCTTTAGTCCTAGGTATCCATAAGTCCTCTAGTATATTGATTTGTGAACGAACGGGATTTGGTAGAGGTTACGTCCTCTGGTATTTTGCTGATAATTTTTTACATTCAATTCAAGTTTATTTATGAACTGATTTGTTGCTAGGCTCGAAAAGTATAATTACTTCATGTCCATGTAAGTAGTTATAGAAGTTTTGTGGTGTAACGTGTCGGCTTTTTATACAGGATGATTGAGATTTCGATGTGAATATTCCATGGACGTATTACTGCGATCAAACTAAGATTTTGCTTTCATATAATCATGTGTCCTAAAATGCACCTCCTCAGAGAAACAGCCACTGTAAGACAGGTAAAAAAAGATGCAAAGAACAATAGAAGGTTGTATCGCAGCAAGGGTAGGACAATACCAACATTTGACATGAAATTAATAATTGTTCAGTGAATTAATATTTTGTTATTTTGATATTCTGAAAATATCCCCCTTCCCTTGATTTCGATTTTCTAGCAAACAGTTAGTTGTATGAAAAAAATTCATGATATCGAATTCTTAGATTCTTTTATGGCCCACAAGATTATGCTATTCGAATTCAGAGTTTCTATTTTTATACATAAAATATGGGCCAATAAATGTGTGGACCCCCTCCAAATCCCCCATAACTGGGTTTACATAATTTTTTAAGCAAAAAAAAACAGGTGAATGCTAATTTTCAGAAGATTTGATCAGTTAGTATAGTCATAATTTGAAATAATCTTGTTTCTCCACGACCATCACAGAATTTGCCAATTCTGAAATAAAATTTGATTACAGAATGCTGGAATTCTCTCTCTTGAGATTGAAGAAATACTCTGCAACACCTCTGCCCCCATGCAATTTAAATTTATTTACATTCTCTCTTGTGATAGAATAATATTCTCACACTGGTTAGCAATAATAACATTAGCCTTGACGCAGTTGATTGTCATCGTAGTGGCAAAATTTGAGTAAGTGTCAACAATGCTGTCACGTTTCCAGTCGAAAATATAAAAAGTATCATGAATGTATCCAGTGATTCAGAATCAGAGTATGAAAATACACCACCTGAAATTATAAAGAGTGCAAATAATATACTGGAAAGTTTACTACCAAAAAAATCAAAGAATGAATATGAAAAATATTACAAACTGTTCATGGATTGGAAACAAACAAAGCAAATGGATTCCTTTTCAGAAAATATTTTGATTGCGGCAACAAAAGTAAGTTTTAAATTAAAACTAATGTAAACCATGTTTAATTTTCTTTCACCCGAAATGAGACTCGTAGTTTGCGTGGAAGCCCTTAATATACTGTGTATTAAACATTCATTTAACAAGAGGTCGCATAGCTAAGATTGTATAGCTTTGGATTAGAAGACGAGAGGTTGTGGGTTCAAACCACCGACAAGGCATTTTGTTTTATTTAATAGTTTATTTTTAATGCATATTTGGGATAAACAACTTAGTTTTGTTCGTTTCCATTCAAAAATATATATTTAATATCTTTGATCGTGGAGAAAGTTTAGTCTGCTACTCGGTTAGAATGAAAATTCGTGATGCTCGTGGTTCCTCACGCTCGCCTTCGGCTCGCGCTCGTAACTTTCCACTCGCATCGAATTTTCATTCTAACCTTGTTACAGAATATACTATTCTTCACTTAACTTACAGTGGCTGTAGCTCGGAGGAAATGCATTTTAGCAAACAAGTTCATTCAAAGAAAAAGTATTATTTTGTTCGTAACAATACTTCCTTGTAATATTTACATGGAATTTTGAACCACACTGTATATTATTTGATTATTCTTTTCTAAATGACTCCGATTTTTTTTAGGTGTACACTCATTTCTACTTTCCAATCGATTATTCCAAAACTGGAAGATGAACAGATCTATCTTTTACTCTATTTTACCTTTTTTAAATATTAACAATTATTATTTTAAGATGATCAATGAAATGGTAAAGGATTTGGGATATTCAAGTAGTGCCACCCATATCGATAATTCCATAGTAGATGTGCTGGGTATTACTCCTCGTCCAGGATTTTCCATCAGTTTTGTTCGTGACACAAACCTCACCCTATATCAGTTCGAGTTCCTCTACATCCGCCTCTCGGAAACTCGGTGTGAATAAGTTTGTATAAATGCATTAAGTAGCTGCAATAAACCTACGGTCAAAGTTTACGGCAACATTTCCGATGGCTATCTAAGTAGTTACAACTCAGATTGGCGCATCTCCGAACTTCGAATTTCATGGACGTAGTTTCATGTATAATCCGTCGAAATAAGAGGTTGCTCTCTCCGACGGCGAGTTTTACTACTTACAGGCCGCCAAACACGATTTTATATCCCCTCAAGGAGAACTTGTCTGGGAAATCTTAACGTAGTTCGATGTGGAGAATTTAGACGTTCCTAGCGGTGGTCAGATTCATGATTTGAATGAAGAAACATTCGATCTGAACTGGAAGGAATAACACGCTCTTAACTGAAATAAAAATATGTCGAATGGTGTTCACGATAATAGTAAATGGACCAAGGAGTCTGCGAGAAGAAGAGAGAACCAGACGAGTTAGAAAAATGAACCAAATTTATAAAGAGAATAGTTTGCTTATACTAGCAAAATATGAAGATAATCTCTCATCTTGTAATCAAAATTTCTAGAAAAAGATTATAGCTCTGAAGTTAAAGTGTATCCTTAAAATATTTATTTTTCTTGCATACAAGTTGAAGTGTACTCATATTGAAAATGGAAAACCTTCTCAATTGAAAATTGAACCAATCATTACTCCTCTGGAAATGAAAAAAAACCTACGATAAACGTGGAGTTTCTTTTTTGTAATATCTAACTGAAAACAACCACTTTTCTGGCTAAAGCCACGCCGGATATCAAATACGACTCCAGGTTTGAAAGAACAATAATAGACCAGAGTCGATAATTTTTGAAACCAAAATAAAATAACAGTGCTATGAAACTCATTGGAATAAGAGGGGAATATAATGAAAATTAAAGGAAAAATTAATTACAGGCGATCTGAGAGAGGGTAAAAAATGGTTTATCTCGATTTCCGGCAAAACTACAGATCCTATGAAAAAAAGTTGAACAGAAAAGATGTAGGTAATAAAAAGATATACAACTATTGCATTTAAAATTTTTCCACATAACCTCAAAATTTATATGAAAAATTCAAATAACCAAGTTTTTGGTTTTTCAACAGGATGAAATCCTTGTCGATGAAATCATTGGTATTTTCATCTGGTTCATTTCACATTTTCCTTTCCAGTTTTGGAAAATGATGCTGAGTGGGTTGGCGGCGATTAGGGAATCTCTGAGCATAAATTCGAACTGCATCAGTTGCATTTTTTTTGTTCCTCCGTATATCAACAACTCGTTTCTAGTATAATTTTCCATATCAAATTATGGACTACGCATCAAATACATATTCAAAAGTATCAACAAATTCATTCATTAATTTTTTTAGGTATTTCTAAGCAGCAGCTTCATTTTTTTTGTCACGGATAACTAGAATAAGGACTTAGTGCATAAGTATACCGAATTATTTGTTTTAGGTATGATCGCTTTTTGCAATTATTTATGATAATTGTGTGGTATCAAATTATTCGTATGAAAATGATCTTCCACAAAAAGCCGATGAGCCACTACCTTTCCATTTGAAAAAATTGTGTTAACTGGAACAATTCATATTTGCGATTTTTGAATAATTCTTGAAACGACTGTGAAGTCATAACCCTCTAAGTTGTATTTTTCCATGTCACTTGATCAAGAATGAAGCGATTTACACGATCCATGGAATTCTAGATTGAAAATAAAAATTTGAATAAAAATGACCCTTATTTGTCTAATATTGACAAGTGAGGTGTTGCTGGACTAGAATGCTACTCTCGATCAAAATAAGTGAAAATATATAGAATGTCTCATTTAAAAAACGAAAGTTGTGGACATTTCCGGTCAAACCGGAAGTACGACAAAGCAATAAAATATGTCAAAAAATGTCAATTGAATTATAATACACAACTCCCTAATTTCGTTTTTCTATCTTCGATAATAAAAATGTTATAGGGGTGACCTTGCAGAATCACCCGGTACAGTTTTCCTAGTTTATTGTAGAGTGCCCCAACTTGTATATCAAAATCTAAATAACAGTCCACTATAGTTCCTAGGAACTTGGTAGAATTTATTGTCTCTAATATGGTGTTGTGGATTTCGAATCTTATCGAATTCAGAGTTTTGCTTTTATTTGTGGATTTTACACACATAATTTTTTTTCAAATCGCACGCTTTGTCAGTAAGGTGAAATCTTTGACAGTAGAGTGAATTTTTGATTGATTGATTTGAGAAATTAACAACAGTTTAGTATATTACGTTACTAGTGTGGAAAGTGACCCATTTCACATGAGTGGGAGAATGTTGTCAATCCCGCGAGTGTGGAATGTCACTTTCCACGCAAGTAATGTACACTATTTTTCCGACGCCTACAGATTAATGCATAATTGCAAAAAAAAATATATTTTCACTTTATTTTGAGAATTTGTGAATTTTACGAATAAAAGTAATAATTGAACAAGATTACTGCTTAGAATTGTAGGAATTGAAATAATATCATTATTATTACAATCAGTAAATTGTAATGGACTTTGCAATGAGGAGTTAGACAAATTTCTCTATTATTTGTACAATATGTACAGTATTAGCATTGTTTATATAGTTAGTCAACCTTATGGGATTATAATTGGATCAAAATGGATGCGACATGTAGATGGCGATAGTGAGCTCGCATCCAAGTCATGTCGTAACTTCAGTGATCTGGCCTCCAAGTCATGTCGTAACTTGATTGAAACAATGGGACAGCATTAAAATCAGGGTTTTTTGAAGAAACCTGCATTAAAATGACGTCAATTATTCATGTTTGTAACTAATCACGCCAGATGACACTCGCGTTTGCGTCCAACACCAATTACACAGGCATTGACTAACTATCTTACTTCTATATAAACAATGGTAGTAGACTCGATCTCAGTTTCTCGAAGAGGCAAAGTGACGGCTTTCGAAGTACTGCTGATGGCACCCATAATTTCATTGGCAATATTTAACCTGTTCGTAGCGGAATATATTCCTCTGAGACTTTGGATGATTTCCAACCCTCATAACTTTCCAGAGAAGTTAGATCTCCTCCTGCATCTACTAATATAGTAGCAGAAGAACGGCGAAATGAGTACCCTGTGTATTTTTCAGGATCCTTTAGATTTAAAAATTTAGCCACTACTCTAGGTATATTTCCAATTTCGTTAATGCCCACTACTTGTTTTGTGCATTTTTGGTCACTATAATTAAGGATAAAGCGTGCTTCGGTAGTTGGCGGTCTTAGATTGGCATATTGGCATAAATGACTATCGTTCAATTACCATACCATCGTGTTTTTCGAAGGTATTCGAATTATCATTTTCCACAACACTCATGGATTTTCTCATGAGAAAAAAATTATTGGTGCTCTTAAAATAGATCACTCCTCAATCCTAATAAAACTCAAATTGTGAGATTTCATAACAGACAGAAGTATGCGCAAAGACTGATTATCAGTATTAATGATGGGACTAAACACTTGACTCAGTCAGATTCTGTGAGGTTCTTGGGAGCTGTTTTGGATGACACACTGAACTAGAGAGCTCATTGCAAGTCACTTATACGAAAATTCATTTTGTTTTTTGTTTCGAAATCTCAAACCGTTGTTAACTTGTAATCAGTTAGTTACATTATACTTCACTCAAGTCGATTCCCATTTGAGATATGGCCTTCAATTTTGTGGAAATTCGTCTTTGTCACCTAATGTATTCACAGCACAGAAAAAACTTGATAGAATGATCGCTGGTATCTCTCAACGCAGTTCCTGTAAACATTTATTTCTTAAGTACAAGAGTCTGCCCCTTGTTTGTCTGTTCATTTTGAAAATGCCCGTTTAAGTTTTTAAAAACAGAAAACTGTTTCTGACCAATGACTGTAAACGTGAGAAGTCAACTAGACAGGATATATACTTATATATTCCATTTTGTAAATATAATGTGACTTTCAAAAAACCTAAGTACTTAGGATTGAAATTTTTCAATTTGTTGCCTGAAGAATTAAAATGTAGTCAGTCTGAGGGACTTTTTAAAAGAAAACTTAAAAATCATCTTCATGAAAAGTGCTTTTATGATTTGACAGATTTTATGACTTAGAGATCATTTGTTTGTGTTGTGTAAAAATAACAGTTGTTTAATATTGTATGTGTTGTGTAAAAATTACTGTTGCTTCATATTGAACAATCACTGTATGTCTCGGATGTATATTTGTAATTATGTCTACTTTTTTATCCATTTATACTTCTCTTTTCCATATAGTATTCAAAATACTACATGCCTGCTCTTGTATGACAATTTTCTCTTCGATGCTGTGATGTATTGTCCACGGAAGTAAATTATCTTACCTTATCTTATATTTTTTATATATGCTATAAAGGTATTATCAATTTGAATGATATCCGCAGTCCTCAAATCTTCAATGTTATTTATACATAACTGGGTAAGTTCCTGCTTCCTGCAACATATATACCCATAACCAACACAACCTACAAAAAACCATAATTAAATGAACCTATAGACTTTGTTTAGATACCGATGACTTACCCTTATAAGTAACTGAATCTCATGGAAAGCTTTATTTATAATTCCAAAAATTTCTTGATGCGTAAAATTTTTAGCTTTTTTCGGTTTGTATCCGTCACTTTTTCATTTTAAAAATGACTTAAGTTTACTATATTTGGAGATATCTACATTGTGGTGAATGGACAAAGTGGTACGCAACATAGAATAATTAGTCCATAATGTTGAGCATTGGTTTCTATAAGAAAGTTCACCCATGTATGCAAGCAAAACGTTTCCAGACAAAGAGCTTCTTATATCCTTATTTCTTCGCCATGGAAGAAATTCATCGTAAGCGTATTCGTACCTTCTTTTGGTAAAGGTAAAGTTATCGGGCTCATTCTCCAAAAAAAAAAGTGACACTTACGTAGTTTTGTCTCCTGAACACGAATCTGAAAGAATTTTGTGGGGTCTCAATTACTTTAGAAGTTATAGCCATTTTGAAAATTGTAGATTTTCAGACACGAATTTTGCAGTCAAAATTTGCACAAAATGCCTCCTTCTTTTTGTTGACACTGGCATTAAACACTAATCTATCCATATTTCACGTTTTTAAACACAAAAATTTTTTCACACAAAAAATTGAACTTCTTTTACTAGTGATTCTAACCTATTTGTTAGTTATTTACATGCTCATAAGAAGTTGGTATCACTGAATCTGCGCCGTCAACTATTCGAATTCAAATATGAGCAATAACTTCCCCTTCATTCTTATGTTCAATTGTTTTATCTATGCCATATTGCGCTTTATTTGTAATAAATAGTTGGCGGCGCAAATCTCAGGTAACCAACCTACTGCAATCATGAAAATTACTAAAAACCACAAAAGTTGGGTTAGAATCGCTAGTAAAAGAAGGTCAAGTTTTTGAGTATAATTTTAATTTTTGGTGTTTGTATTTGTTAAATATGGATAGATTAGTGTTTAATGACAGTGTCAACAAAAAGAAGGAGGCATTTTGTGCAAATTTTGACTGCAAAATTCGTATCTGAAAATCTACAATTTTCGACTTTAAAATGGCTATAACTCCTAAAGTAATTGAGACTCCCACAAAATTCTTTCAGATTCGTGTTCAGGAGACAAAACTACGTAAGTTTCACTTTTTTTTGGAGAATGAGCCCGATAACTTTACCTTTACCCTTCTTTTGGACATTTCAGGCAGTAAATTTAGTGACGTTAATTTGGCGGCAATTTCAGGTGAAGTACATTGATCATCACTATTAATCTCTGCATCCATGTTTTATGGAATTTTAGATGCTATTTTCACGGTTTTGTATATGATATGCATATACAAAACTGACAATTCTAAAGTTTATCTGACGTTTTCGCAATATTAATTTCAAAGCACACTTTAATTCCATTATGCAATACTAGAGATGTATCAAGTCAAACTAGTAGAAAGATGGGCGCATGAACTAGATAATAAAGAAAATAGAGACGATCTTGATGCAAAAATAATTCTTGTCCTTCAGGCAGCTCGCGATAAAATTGTTAAGCATTACAGTAGGACTAATTGGATGTATTGTATCGTTTTAATTTTGGATCCTCGTCATAAAATTGAAACGTTTTCTCTAACGACATGGGGACAATACTTGAAAGATGAAGCCATCAAGAAATTTGAAGGAATTTATAAAGAAAATTATTATTCACCTTACACTGACAAAGAGTCACCCCAAACCCAAACTGAATGTACAGTCAGTGTGTTCGAAAAAGAGTCTGATGAAGTTACCGATTTTGATTTAGACTTGTTTGGACTTTTCCAATCATCTCCAAAAATAAATAGAAATGAAAATTCATGGAGATACGAAATCGACAAATACGCAGCTGAATCACGAGCTGACAGTACCGAGGACATATTAAAGTGGTGGAAACGCCACGAAACTGCATTTCCAACTTTATCAAAAATGGCGAGGGACTTTCTTGCCACCCCAGCAACATCAGCCTGCATAGAATGCTATTTTTCGAGAGCTTCTTTGACAGTCACAAAAAAACGAAACCGATAAAATGACCAGTCTATTAGAACATTAATGTGTTTAAATTCCTGGCTTCAACAAGAATCCTTAACAAATATCACACAAGGATCGCAGGAAGAGGTTACTATGTAATATATTGTTGCTTTCACTTAATTTTTAAGAACTTTACTTTCCACGAAGAATTTTGGGGTGACAAGTTCGAGTTGATTAAAAAAAAATGTTTGAAATAATGTATTTTCGTTTTGTTTGAAATAAATGTATTTGTTGTTCCTACTTACTATATTTAACATAAATATTTTACCCATTTAAGGTATATCTACTAAATAAATTATTTTTCAAACTCTTTCAAACTAGTTTGACAAACAGTTTGAATTTTCAAACCTGTAACCATTATCCAGTTTGATTTGACTTGAATTTTTTTTCTGATAGATTGACTTGAGTTTGACTTAAATTCAAGTCAAACTCAAGTCAATCTCAAACATTCAAGTCAAACTTGTGCAACTCTATGCAATACATATAATTATAGAATTGAAAATAGTGTACTTTTCGATTTGATTCCGACACTCCCAACTTTCGACAGCTGTTTCGTAGTAACCCATTCATCAGAAAGCATTTCTGGAAGCTATCGAAATCAAATCGAATTTCGTGTCAAATTAAATTTCAACTAGTGACTGAAGATGTTACAAGTTACTTCCTGTAATATAACTACTATAGATACACATATCACTCTAGAGAGTCATTAAACTTTTCATCTTTAGGGTGAAATTTGTCATTTCCGAAGTAACTAAATGGTGTGCTATTTGTCATTTTAGCATGTCGTCGTCGTCAGAAAAAGTGTGATAATTTCTTTTTCAAATATATGACAAGATAAAATAAAACAGGATGAATCTTTATTTCAACAGGAAGGCGTTTTTGGAATGTTATTGATAAATAACGATAGAGTATTGAAAATAAGAGTAAATATCGCGACAATACATGATGAAAATTTGAGCATTCCGAATAATTTTCACAATCATGCCTTGAATTTGGAGCACAGAGTATCTCGATTTCCATCACCACAAAGCACTCCTGATTGATTCCTGATCCGTCGTTTCCCGAATCGACGCCCATGTCCGCTGAATATCGAACATCTCGTGCAAATAAGGCAACGTGCCATTATTCAATTCGCAGTTCTTGTTTTTGCCGAGGGAGATAAACATGTTATTGCCGGTCGCAACGAGGATGTTTGATTATCATTTTATTTCCATTATCGCCTCTGTTTCGCGAATAAATTAAACAGCAGTTCGTTCCGCCGTTGTGGTTAAACAAACAGTTATTTGCGATAAGGAAATACGAGTTATGTGGTGGGCTCGTTGCTCAGACACGTCGAGGAAATTATATTCCCAATGGAAATGAGTCTCCACTTGTTGCTCAATTTTAGTCTCTTCATCCTGTTTCCAGTGATTGGTTGGTGGTGGTAATATTGAAAACTAATTATTAAAAAACCATGAAGTTTCGCTGGGTTTTTCACAGGGACCGGTTTTGGCATAACTTATTTTCCTAATTTTTGCTAATGATCTTCCCAAAAATATCAGCTGACCATGCATAGAGGTTTCATCACCCACAAAATGAAAGACGCATATGACCTATACTAATATTTATAAGATAGTTCGTTGATGAAAATCCCAGTTTTCGCCCCGGCAAAATCGCTTTGAGAATTTTTTTGGAAAAGAAATAGAGAAAAAAATTACAACTTTTTTGCTCTTTTGGAAATATTGTAACAAAACGTAATCTTGAGATTTATTTTTAATAGTTTTCGAAGAGGACAACCATTGAATCTACATCTGGAAGCCATTAAATTCAGCACTTAGCTGACGATACCAAGAATGGTCAGAAATCTTCGCACATGTGTTGCTGTGAAACTCGTACCAATGCAGACGAGAGTTTTACGAGGGGAAATTAATAATATGCACAAAATATTTTGTATCTAATAATCAGTTTCATTATGAATTCAACGTCATATTTCCGTTAATAGAATTGATTCAAACCATAACCGAGTGTTACAGAAAGATCCATGACATAGAATAAGTAGAAATAAGATCAATTGTTTAGATATAACGAGTTTTTTTCATAATGCGACAAATTTGCATTATGTTTTTTTTCTCGTAACGTCGGAATATCTGAGTTATAAAATATTTAATGCATAAGCCGATTGTAGAAGAAACTGAAAAAGAAAGTCAATTCACAATTTAATTTTCGAACAACCCTTATATTTACTGCCTAAACAATTGGGATTTCGAGACCCAGGCTAACTTGAAGGACAGATATTTTATGCTTCTAACGGCAGTCCTGTCTTAAATCTTGAGAGTGTTAGATGTTTGTTAGCAACGTGACCTTTTCTGGTAAATGATTTGTTTCAAAATATCAGTTTAATACTTTAGTAAGAATAATAACTTTTTGAGTAGTTTAAAAACGTAAATATCATGAAATTTTATTCAATTCACTGGTTTCTAATTGGGTTTGATTTAATAACTTATAAATTTAAAACATCTTAGTTATTCCGGCGTTCTATTTTTTTTTCTTTCGGCATAATAAATGATTTTGGCCGATTTCTTGTTTTATTCAGTTAAAATTGATCATTCTCAACAACAATTTGAGAAGTATTTGAATAGATTGAAATCCAGAAAAGAGTTGAAAATAATAATAAATAAAGTAACTTAAATAATTAAAACTAATGTGTGTGCAAAGCTGGTAGCAGCTTCCTGATGTGGTTGTCGAAGATGAGATTTGATAGGTAAGTAAATGTATAATTTTCCTGATGTGTTTCTATATAAACGCTCCTATAAAATATTGAAAAAAGCACCGCTCGTCCTAACAATTGATAGTATCAGCTGTGATGAAACTCTATCTCAACGGAATAGCGTTTTATTATAATGGTGTCGCAAGTGTGGGGTATTTCCTTGAAAATATATACATATATATATATATATATATATATATATATATATATAGAGGAAGGGTAGTCGTTGCTGACTAGTTAGGAATGGAACTAGTAAATAGTGGGGCTTGCAGCAAAATCAAAGAGTACTCTTTAAAGTTTGTCCAAGCTTTCGGAAATTTAATAACTTATTTCCTTCATCAGTGATACTACAATTTGCATGTGTAAGTAATATAAAAAATATATATGTACGGTTAACTTACATCTTTGTTGAGATAACATCGCGTCGAACAATCTCAACAAAGATGTAAGTTAGCCGTACATATATATTTTTTATATTACTTACACTTGCAAATTGTAGAATCCCTGATGATGGAAATAAGTTATTAAATTTCCGAAAGCTTGTACAAAATTTAAAGAGTACTCTTTGATTTTGCTGCAAAGCCCCACTATTTACTAGTGCCATATTATATATATATATATATATATATATATATATATATATATATATATATATATGTACATTACTAAGTTCATGGGTTGAACCGCGTTGAGAGTTTATAACTCGACGTTTCGGCTCCTGCTTTGGAGCCATTTTCAAGAGTGTGACTGCGAGGCCTCTATCTGCCTACTCCTCGAGTCGTGGTCTTGAGAGATATCAAGGTCTCAACCTGCCTACTCCTTGATCTCAAAAGACGATCCGATGTTGGTTGCACTGTAGTATTTATAGGTGGTTGGCTACCTGGAGGTGGGCGGGTCTTACGGGTTTTCTCGTTTGTCTTGTCTGCTGGTGCCTGCTACAACTACACAGCAGGCACCAGCAGAAACGAGAAAACCCGTAAGACCCGCCCACCTCCAGGTAGCCAACCACCTATAAATACTACATTGCAACCAACATCGGATCGTCTTTCGAGTAATGTATTTATTATATTGATGTCTTAATCCGTATGGTATTTTCTTGCAAGTATACTTTTTTTATATTGGTTTCCCAATGTGTGTGTGGTGTTTTCTTGATATTGTAGATAGATATTTGGTTTAGAAAATCCATTTAAATTCATAAAAAAATATTACAGAATATGTAGAGAAAGAGTGATTACTAATAACTTTGAATTTTTTCTACTCTTAGAGAATTTGTGCCTTGATTGTATATTTATTTTGTATTTTGCAAATGCAGGAGCTAACGTTGAATACAGAAAAATGTAACTCATAGATCAGTCTGATTATTTAAATCTATTAGTGACAACGAAAACAACTGGAGTTTTTATATTCAAATATCAACAAAAATGGACATCCTTATTGAGAAAAATAGATTGTTGAAATTAAACAGACATTCGAATTTCAAAAAAAAAATGAACCTAAACACAGAAGGAGTGAAGTATTTTCTTGAAATTATATGTATTTATTATATTGATGTCTTAATCCGTATGGTATTTTCTTGCAAGTATACTTTTTTTATATTGGTTTCTCAATGTGTTTGTGGTGTTTTCTTGATATTGTAGATAGATATTTGGTTTAGAAAATCCATTTAAATTCATAAAAAAATATTACAGAATATGTAGAGAAAGAGTGATTACTAATAATTTTGAATTTTTTCTACTCTTAGAGAATTTGTGCCTTGATTGTATATTTATTTTGTATTTTGATGAAGCAGATTTTCGATTTCCAATCTTTAATAGAAAAATGTGTTCTTTATTCTGTTATTCGAGAATTTTAGTACAAAACGTTTAAGAATTTTAATTTATTTTGAATTTTGTACTGACTAACTAGAAGAGTTTTGATATTTTATTGTTTACAAATTTCCTGACAATTATTCGTCCAGGACCAAACCTAGAGAGCCTTCTGCTGTTTTGAATTCAACAAGTAACTATATAAAAAAAAGATATAAGCTGCTTGATAAATTTTTTATTAATTTTGCTTTCATTGTGATTTACTCGAGTCAGGAAAAAAAATGCACACAAATATCTCCATATGGTTTTTATGATTCCAAGTTTCAGAATTTTATTTTAGTTGTCACCACAATCTCAGTCATTATATATTTAGAAAAACTCGCGAGCACGGCAAGGAGATAAGGCTATGTTTACAATAATCCATTAGAAACGAAATTTTACTTTACTAATGAACTTACAAAATTAGTTTTCGAGTTTTTTTGTCTGAAGAAAAATACATATCGCATTTTTTCGTTTTCAGAATATGATAAAATTTGATGGTAACTTCTTGTACAAGTGTACAAGTGTATGAAACTGTTGTTATACATTTTTTTGATATCGCGATTCGTTTTCAAGTTTTATGTGTTTTAACATATAAAACGGTAGATTTTTCTGAGTACATATCCAAATTGTTTTTACGTGATATAACAATCTTCCTCTTTCAGTAGAACTGTTCAAGAACTATAAAATTGTTCGTATGCAACTTTTTGATATCTCGTTCGATTTTCAAGATATTGGTAATTCTAGGAAAAAAATACAAATATTACACTTTTTTTATTTTCTTAACTTTTTTCCACTTTTTAATGAGAAAAACGGTTTACCATTTTTTCAAAATATTTCCCGGACTATTGATTTTGAAGAAAAAAGGTATAGGTATTTTTTGTCGTTTTTTGTAAATCTTAAGGCGATAAAAATGATATAATAATAATAAAGTATATTTTCCACAGAGACTAACTAATTATAAATGTATAGTATAATGCATGTTTCGATCAGAAAATAAACAAAGGCTTACCCACAAAACACAAGGTTGTACGTGGGCCTTTTCTTGTATGTTCTTAACGAGCTCAATACATGTAAGGAAATATGTAACAAGATGTAACAATATGTCAGTAATACAATAATAGTGAAAGTAATGTGATTGTGCACAAGTTTATCTACAAAGCATATGGAGTATCTTCTTGTGTATTCTTATTATTAGTTTGACCTTTGGAAAATGTAACAATATAACTTAAACTACATAAAGAAGGATATAAATATAATTTAAATAGATATAATATAAACAATTAGATTAACACGTTGACTGCCTTGTCGGTCTATGAGACCGAGGAAAAATTATTCTGGTGAGCCACCTCGGTCTCATAGACCGAGGTTGAGGTTGATACACCAGGCCAACTCGGTCTATGGGACCGAGTCAATTGAACTGTTCTTGAAGCCATCGGTCTAAATTATTGTCGATAATATCGCGAAAACAGACCGAGACGACTTCAGTAACAAGTTTGCGTTGCAAATTGTTCTCATTCGACGCACAGACCGAGTCGGCGTGGCAGACAAATCAGTAAAAACAACGAATTTTTGGAAGATGAATACTGAACTCAGAGTCTCAATTTCCGAAAAATACAACGATATACTATCTTCTGTAGGCTGTACCTACATAGAGTCCATAATGGTTTCTGGGACAAAATTATCGATTTTGCTTCGGCTCTGATACCAAAAATGAAAAAATGAGCACGGCAGTCAACGTGTTGAAACTATATAAATTTACATACTATCAATGAAAAGACTTTCGTACTGTAATGTGTGAGTATATGGATGGAATATACATTAGAAAGAGATTTTTTTTCCATTTCTCATTCCAAGAGATATGTTGGTAGATTGTGTCAATATCAACAGTTTCTGAGAGAGTATTTCCCAAAATGCAATGTTTTTTTAGTTTTCTCTAATTTTAACGGTTAGTCGAGCTCTAACCGTCACATATTTCGGAATTCAGTTTGAATGAACGGTTCGGCGTATTTGACATTTTTGTATTGACATGTTTTTGAAAAGCACCGTAAAAACCCTGTTAGCATTATACGATCAATTCTAAATATATACACTTCTGTAAAATATATAAAACTATATCTTGAAAAATACGGAATGGATCGAATCGATTTTTGAACATGTATCGATGAAAGTAGATACGCAAAGAGAACCTTTTCTGTACCAAACCGGAGGGGAGATGGAAATCGCAAACATATTTATAAAAAATCATTTCCTTGATTATTACGGCGCGAGTCACCTCTAAATAACTCAGAGCCTATGGAACACATCAATACCAATGCGTACAAATAAAAAAATATCTGTACCAAGCAGTAGAGGTGATGGAAATCGCGATAATATTTATAAATAATCATACTCTCAATAATTACGTCGCGAGTACAGATAACTTTCTCGGTTATTACGGCGCGAGTCACGTCGAAATAACACAGAGGCTATCAAACACATCAATACCAATGCGTATACATAGAAAAATATCTGTGCCAAACAGAAGGGAAGATGGAAATCGCAAAAATATTTATAAAAAATAATTTACTCGATTATTATGGCGCGAGCTACCTCGAAATAACACAGAGGCTATCAAACACATCAATTCCAATGCGTATACATAAAAAAATATCTGTACCAAACCGTAGGAGAGATGGAAACCGCGAACATATTTATAAAAAATCATTTCCTAGATTATTACGACACGAGTCACCTCGAAATAACACAGAGGCTATGAAACACATTAATACCAATGCGTACACATAGAAAAATATCTGTACCAAGCCGTAGGGGAGATGGAAATCGCAAAAATATTTATAAAAAATAATTTCCTCGATTATTAAGGCGCGAGTCACCTCGAAATAACACAGAGGCTATTAAACACATCAAAACCAATGCGTACACATAGAAAAATATCTGTACCAAACCTTAGGGGAGATGGAAATCGCAAACATATATACATAAAAAATAATTTCCTCGATTATCACGTCGCGAGTCTTCTCAAAATAATACAGAAGCTGTTGAACACAACAATACCAATGCGTACACATATAGAAATATCTGTACCAAACCGTAGGGGAGATGGAATTCGCAAAAATATTTATTAAAAATAATTTCCTCGATTATTACGGCGCGAGTCACCTCGAAATAACACAGGTGCTATTAAGCACATCAATACCAATGCGTACACATAGAAAAATATCCGTACCAAACCGTAGGGGAGATGGAAGTCTCAAAACTATTTATAAAAAAATTATTTTCTCGATTATTACGGCGCGATTCACCTCAAAATAACACAGAGGCTATTAAATACATCAATACCAATGCGAGCACATAGAAAAATATATGTACCAAACCGTAGGGGAGTCACTTCGAAATAACACAGAGGCTACCAAAATTTCCAAAATTTCCGATCGCGAAAAAAATACTGACAAATGTGGTCCTCGAGGTATTGGAATGATTCAAATTTCAAAGCGTTATCTTTAATGGTTCGGAAAATCTAAAGGTTTGAAGTTCTAACAGACCGAGCTACAGACAGACCGGCAGACATTTTTTGTCAGTTGGAGCAAACACACTGTACAACTTCCTATGAGGTCGTTGTATAATGAAAAGAATAGTCATGGTGAAATCCCATCACAACATCATTTGTTTTGTAAAATTGTACTTGCTTCTAAATCTTCTTTTGTAAATCGTTCCCATGCAAACACATAATTCCCCTTGTACATCTTTCTTGGAAATTCTCTTAAGGCCCCAAGACGGATACTTACAGATCAAGAAAGCTTCATATACTGTTGCCCCACAAACTCGAGGATTTAATTTCCTTCCTCGCGCTGAAATTTTTCTTCTCCGTAGGAAATCCGAACGGCATACACTGTAACTCCAAATCCCATTATTATTTTCGATTCACGTGACATTGATACGTTCGGAGATTGTATAGTGTTCATTTTTGGATCGGAATTCTTGTTTATTGGACTCGCAATTGGATTAGGATATGACAGGAACGGGTAACGTCGGTAAAACACGATAAGAAATTTTTCCAAGAGCTTTCGATGAATAAGAAGGAATTCGGCTGGAGAAAAATGGGATCTTTCCTATGGGTTGATCGTCTGTTATGTTTTTGGATATTCTGTGTGTGTTTGTGTGATGATTTTTTGGCAGTACAAACAAATAATATCCACCTTCAAATCTAATCAGGATGAAGAATAGTATATTGTGTATCTAGTAGTAAAAGCAATACATTCCTGGACGACAATGTAAATTGTTGGCCGAGGCGTTAAGCCGAGGCCAACAAGCATTGAAGTCTGGGAATGTGCTTTTACTACAAGGTACACATTCTATTTTTTCCTAAATCGCAGTCAGCATTATCAAAAACCAAGGAATTCTACATATTGTTTGAGTGAATTCAATAACTGTCTAAAATGTAAACAAGCTGGCAAAAATATTCCCGTATCGTTTCGATACGGTTCGGGAAAAATTACATTTTTATGAAATCGTTCAAGAATGCCCACTTTCTCGGAGCAACTGCATGCCTCAAAATACGCTAATCCAGTATTTTAGTCCATTGCTAAGCAACGAACTTTCCCGGACTGTTTTCGGACCTAAACGGTACGGGAATAGTAATTTACGTAACAAGTCCCGAAAATACTGTTTTTTGGACGGGTAGACCAAATTCTAGGACGAGCGTTAGCGAGTCCTGGAAGTCTGCGAGTCCTGGAAGTCTGCGAGTCCAAAAAAACTGTTTTCGGATGTGTTGCGTACACTATTTTTTCGGCAACCATGTAGAATAACAAATCAATGAGACGCATTTAGTCTAAGAGACGAAGAGAGGTCGACTTTCACCCATCTGTTAACCGGATGAAACGATTCCGATTTTGAATATTTCGAAAATTTCAGTTCTAATTCTTATTTATATTAATATTTGTATTAAAATTCGAGCACTTCCCGGCCTAGTCCGGGATATACGTACTTCCCGGACTAGGCCTGGAAGTGCTACTTTCCCAAAGAAAAAGTGTCCGGGAAGTGAACACTTCCCGGATGGTTGCCAAAAATAGTTATTTTCCTAACAAGTGCGGAAAGTGATACTTTCCCGCACGCGACTGCCGTTGACCCGAACGACGCGAAGCGGAGTTCGGTCAAACAGTCAAGGGCGGGAAAGACACTTTACGCATGAATTAGGAACATTATTTTTTCTACGACCGCATAAAGATTATATATTTTATTTCAACATACAAAACATTCCATGAAAATCCACTAATTATTATTAATGTTGCATTATGCAAATGCGTCAGAATAGCCGGTCCAGAGTAGTTAGTTGGTGGTAACTGGCTGTTAACAGTAACACTCGTAGATTGCAAAGTGCATGAAGATGACGGAGACGGCATCGGTTGCAAGTTGCCAGTACATGAAAGAATTTTATTCGAGATGATTTTCTTCTGTTCACTCCTTTTTCATTACACCAGTTTAAAAATTGATTGTATTGCTGTTCGTATCTTTCTCGTGATTTACTTGGTAACAGGTCTGAATTTACCTCATCTGCGGCCTTTAATATTGCTTCTGGGAACCCCTCGTCTGACGAATGAATTAAAATATTGCTTTTATTGAAAATAATCTGAAAAATCGGACACTTCGACAACGCTTTGACTTGAAACTTTGACGTCTTGATGACAACTTGGTTGTCATAACAAATCTTTGGTTACCACACTAAACCACTTGACTCAGCTTAGTTTGATTGTTATGTGGATTGATTTTGAGAAATGTGTAGAGTAGATATATAAAAGTGTCGCAATTTCTTCATTCCAATGAATGAATAATAGTCTGGGTTAGATTGAATATTAAAACCTATATTATTATACAGGTAAAATCAATGAAATGTATATTTAATAACGATAAATTGACATATTTTACTTTCCCGCACTAGTGCGGGAAAGTGACACTTTCTAAACTAAAATGAGTGCGGGAAAGTGGGTAAAAACGCACGGTCGTTGAAAAAGTACTTTCCCGTATCGAAAATGATACGGGAATATTTTTGCCGGCTTGTTTACATTTTAGACAGTTATTGAATTCACGCAAACAATATGTAGAATTCCTTAGTTTTTGATAATGCTGATTGCGATTTCAGAAAAAATAGTATGCGTACCTCGTAGTAAAAGCACATTCCCAGACTTCAATGCTTGTTGGCCTCGGCTTAACGCCTCGGCCAACGATTTACATTGTCGTCCGGGAATGTATTGCTTTTACTACTAGATACACAATATACCATTTTTCATGCCAGAATAGGTTGAAGCTAATAATGATAATGATGAATGCTCTTTTTGCAATGACCGAAATGAGATAAAACAAATTTCTAAGGTTAATACATCACATTGCAAAAGGTAGAGTTCGCACTTCTTTAAGTATAGAACAAGGAAACAGCGCTCTTTCACTCAATCTTGGGAGAGAAAGAATACATTGAAACATACATGCGCATATCCATGCTATTCTCAAAAAAAAAACTAGTTTTTGAGGATTCAAAAATAAAATCAAATTCTGGTTGATTGAGAATTCTGAAAAATTGGAAAATTATTTGTATGTAAAATAATTTCGAATTTTGTTTGATGTTTTAATTAGTACCAACTCAGTTTTTTTTTATTGTTTTTATTTATACAAAATATGACTAATGTTATTTGGGCATACATTCAAGTTCATTTTGCTATTTTTTCTTTCTTTATATGTACATATTATGGATATTTATCATGTGTATTTTGATATGGATTATTTCATAATCAACGTTATACGATCATGGATAAGTTTTTCACTTATTTGATCATGTTTTCATGAGAAATTTATATCAATATATTATGTATGGATATTGTATTATCAACAATGAATAAATGAATAAATGAATTTTATATTAAAATAAAATATGTAAATGCCAGGAAATGTTTCACTGTGTCATGTTCATACTCTCTTAGATATTCAGTTCGTTTTTGGTAGAGAGACGATATAGTCAGTCGATTTCACTGATATTTGGGATATATTGGATCATATGGCAGTGTCCTGAAAAATTTGTCAATTTCAATTTCTTTTTAAAATTGAGTATCATTTCATAATTTGGGCAACTTTGATATCAACTTCTTTCGCTCTCATATTCGAAAAATTATATGATCTCATTTTTGAATGATATCTCTTTGAGATGCATGCACCCTCCAAACCAAAACAGTAGGTAAACCTCTGGCCCCTTGGTTAACTCACAACATGGACGAGATTATCTCCTTGGACCTATTACGTTTTTACCTTGCCTGTCAAAAGTTGTGGAACTGATATTGGAAGATCAGATGAATCATTTCGTGAACGAACCTTAGTGCAATCTGGTTTCAGAAATCAACAAAGCACCACAACAGCCCTCTCGTCCATAACTGATGATCTTTTCAAAGCTCTTGAAGAAGGTAGATCGATATGTCTGGACTACATTAAGGCCTTTGACACTCTTGACAGTACATTTTGTGTGATAAGCCCATGTCTTTTGGCTTTTCTACTAATACAGTTTTGCTACTGAAAGATTATCACCACGATTGCACATAAAAAGTTTTCCTGGACGGAGTTGCTTCGGTTGCCTTACCTGTATACAGAGGTGTTCCACAGGGTCCCATACTCGGTCCCTCAATTTTCTGTTCATGTAAATGTGACTTCCACCTGTGCGTAGATGACACCCAGCTTCACTTCTCCTTTCCATATTGATTGATTCAATATTGACTCTGCGGAACTCTAGCCTAATAATGATCTCCAAACTATCTTTGATATTATTTCCGCCACAAGTTGAAAATTGATTTTAAGAAATCTGCTGGGATGCTATTCGGGCCAAAAAAAGATAGAGTAGATGCATCTGCAATGCATATGCAGATGCAATGACACCTTACATTGTGTATCGTTGTGACTCGATCCTTAGTTGAGCTGACTAGGCTGATTCAATCCTCTTACAACCTTCTGAGACAATTCTTCCCGAACCAGAATTTACTCAACACGAAATTCAAACTTAAATTGTAAGAATCACTGATATTTTCCGACATGAGATGATGGTATGTTCACCCAGAGAATTACACGACAGGGTACATTTATTTACTGAATGACGATAAATTTGCAATACACCATTCTTTGGCACTTGTCAACTTAAGAGCTATTTTCAAAGGAATAAAGATTTTTTGAGTCATGTGTTCTAATAATCTGAGATCTTCGACTCAAATGGGATTGGATCCATCTGAAACTCAAACCCCTGACCCCACAAAGGACCATGCTTATGAAGAAATGGGCTTCGGCGAAATTCCATGAACTGTTAGATCATTGTAGTTCACGACTTCCTAAACGATAGTGTCCATGGGCCCAACTCAAACCTATGACTAGTTTCAGAGATACAGGGTGTTGAAGTTGGAAAATAGCCAATTTTTAAAAGCATGTATTTCTTATTTTCTTCAATGCTTCAAGAATTTCTTCTTGTAATAGTGTTCTAATGACACTAAATAGCAGTCCCTCATGAGATAAAGTTTCATTTGCTACAGGGAAACTCAAAAATTGAGAAAACGGAACGTTGACTTGAAATATAATTCAACTTTCAGGAATTCCAATATCTGGCTGGATTTGCTTCTGGTTGGTTTATAATAATAATATATGCAAAAATTTTTTACAGGGCTAGTCAGGAAGTTGATAGTCTCTGTATCATATTTTTGATAGAATTTTATATACTCTGTACTGCATGTTAGTAGGTGACTTTAAGTCAATTTGAAATATATGTACTTTATATATTCAATAGATACGTATAGAAGAAAATCCGAGAAATGATTTTTTTTAAAATCTGTGATACTTCCATATTAACTTTACTTTGAGTTTGTTGGTCGGATGTAGAAGTTTTGTCAACTTACTGTAATCAGTTTTTTTATCATGACAATATGATGAAAAGCCTATCATTATTTTAAAGAGAAACATTCTCAATTGAAAATTGAATCAATACATGACTCCTCTGGAAATAGAAAAAAAAATCCCTACGATAAAATTGAAGTTACTTTTTTGTAATATCTAACAGAAAACAACTACTTCCCCGGCTAAAGCCACGCTGGACATTGAACTACATCTGATAGATATAGAAAAAGACCCTATATAACTAGAAGAAAAAATCTGAAAGTGAAAATTTGCATTTTCATTCAGATAGTTGATTATTTCTAAATTGTCCAGTTTCCATGGGAGATTCTTATTTATAAATGAGATGAAGGAGAATGTTATTCAGAAGTATCACTCACAGAAAATCGCTCATTTCATTGATGCGTGAATTGCATCTCTTTCGCTAGGCCTCCAATACATTTTGGTCGACAACAATCTATTAAACTCTTCTAAGATCGTCAGGGAGGTCGGAAGAATTGGAAAACATACTCTTCAGAAGCAATTTCACACTGTAATGAGGAATTGTTGGACTATTTCTTGTGCGGCGAAACTTTGAAAATATTTTTCTGACATAAAACCTGTCATGGGTATCTTCATAAAGTCAGTTGTGGAATCATTATGTTCTTCATATATGTATATCGGTATTTTGTTTATGTTATACTATGATCGACATATACGTAAAAAAAACCAAGGTAATCTTGATATCGGGAAAAACAGTAAACATAAACATGTCGAAACGAACTGAAGTAACTGAAGGAATTCACAGATCTACAATATTTGGACCATGATCTATGTTTTCTTGTACCATTTTTTCAGCTGCATCAGTTATTTCATTTAGAATATGAATAGATGGATATTTCGCCTTCTGTTCGTATATAAAACACAGGCCACATGAGCACATGTACCTATAGTTCTAGCTCCCGACTTACAAGTACAATAATAGTGAAGTTCCAAAGGTTTATTTTCAATATTATCTTCAACAGTAAAAGCTACCCACAACATATATGAGGATGTATTGATATCTAGTTAGCCTAGACCAGTTCCCTGCATAAACAAAATATTGCGTTACCATAGCAACGAACAATAACTTATTAGAAGTGTCAGTGTAAAATTTTACGTCAAAAAAGTTAACCAAAGTTACTCAATAAATTAAAAGAAAAAATATGTCCACCGAAATTGTGAAAATCAAAAAATTGCAGTATCGAGCCATCATCAAGTACCTGTATTTAAAAGGGTTAAGAGGTAAGCAGATTCACGGAGATATGTTTGATAACCTCGGTGATCAATGTCCTTCGTATGCGACCGTGAAAAATTGGACTGCAAGCTTCAAAAGAGGTAAATTTTCCATTGAAGATGATGATCGATCGGGAAGGCCAGTTTCTGTGTCAGTCCCCGAATATATCGAAGAAGTTCATGACATGATTTCAACAGACCGTCGAATTGGGCTAAAACGGATATCTGAAGCACTGAATATTTCATACGAACGCGTTCATCATATAGTTCACGTCAAATTGGACATGAGAAAAATTGCTGCAAAATGGATCACCGAATGTTTGAATGTTGACCAAAAGCTTGCAAGGGTAGTAGCATCGCGTTCGATCTGTGCTCGATTTGAAAACGATGTAGACTTCATAAACCGAATTGTTACTAAGGATGAGACTTGGGTACATTTCTACGATCCAGAAACGAAGCAACAATCGATCAACTCTGGTTCTCCAAGACCTAAGAAGTTTCGTGTCCAAAAATCTGCTGGAAAAGTTCTTGCTTCAGTTTTTTGGGATTGCCATGGAGTAATCATGATTGATATTTTGGATAAGGGTAGAACAATAACTGGAGATTACTATTCGACATTACTGACCACTCTTCGGGAAAAAATTAAAGAAAAAAGACGCGGAAAGCTATCCAAAGGTGTTTTGTTTTTGCAGGACAATGCCCCTGCACACAAATCTTATGTTGCCATGCAAAAAATTCGTGATTTAGGGTTTGAATTACTAGAACGCCCCCCTTATTCACCAGATTTGGCTCCGTCCGACTATCATCTCTTTCCTCAACTGAAAAAAAGTTTAAAAGGAAGTAAATTTTCTTCCAACGAGGAGGTAATAAAAGCTGTGGAGGTCTGGTTTGCCGAGCAAGAAGAAATATTTTTTTGAAATGTCTAGAGTCGTTGCAGGTTCGCTGTAATGAATGTATCCAATTAAGAGGAGAATATGTTGAGTAATAAAATATTTTGACATTGAAATTTTGTTTGGTTCTATAGTAGGCTATATATATATCCTCGTATTTACATGAATGACGGCACCTGGAGTAAACTCGCTTTCGTAAAATTTTCGGCTCCTCCACCATTTCATCGAATTGACTAAAATTAAAATCAAATGTCTCGAAAACGGTGAGACTTTTATACGGGGGATTTTTTCATAGCATTATGAACCAACCAGAAGCAAATCCAGCCAGATATTGCAACTCCTGAAAGTTGAATTATAGTTCAAGTCAACGTTCCGTTTTCTTGATTTTTTAGTGTCCCTGTAGCAAATGAAATTTAATATCATGAGGGACTGATAGTGTCAACTTCAACACCTTGTATCTCTGAAACTAGTAATAGGATTGAGTTGGGCTCGTCGACACCATTGTTCACAAAGTTGTCAACTATAATATATGGAATTTCACCGTAGCCCATTTCTCCATAAGCCGACTGCATGGTCCTTTCTAGTTTACCTAAGAAATTCATGGTTCACGTTCGAAAGCATAGGTTTGTTCGAAATAATGTATCACATAATCCATTTTTCGTAATCAATATCTTATATTTGACAAATTTTATCATCGTACTAATCAGGGAATACTCCCAGGATATTTTCTTTCGTTTACATAACGGCGACCAAATATCAGTTCCAGTATGTATAACTTTCCCACTGACTTTTCCCGTTCCGAAACAATACAGAAACCGCTGAATACGTTCCGGGATCCATCCAGCGGAACGGCAGAAATAACTCACAACTTCCCGGAAGAAATACGGATAAAGGTGCAGATCTTATAGACAATCTGCCATAGATTTCAAAGCCGCTCCGGTGTTGAGAGAAAATGGCTCGCTGGGGAACAATAACTCGCCACCAACAACTGTTGACTAGGATATATCGCTGATCCGCCACCGACTACAGTCGATTTGCTAATGCACCAAGAAGAGGAATTCACTCCGGTCCACGATTTCGTTGTGGAGGACTCGTGATTTATCCGTCACTTTCTCGAAATCAGTTCGATATGGAATAATGGCCTAACTTTTCCGAAGAAGTGAATGGTGAATTGATCATAGTGTGACAGGAAGAAAAGGAGAAATAATTGAGACAAACACGCGATGAACTCGGTAAGAATGACAAAACAAAAAATGGTATCGAAATAAAACCATATTTTGATATCGATTGTAAGATTTCACCTCCTATGAAAATTTACTTTTCTTTCCTAGTTTAAGGCTTGAAGTGGCACTTTCTCCCCCTAAAGTTAAATGAAGTTTCAGTTGATTGCAGGTATTTTTGCAGTTTACATTTTCGTTATATTTTATGTTTTATTAAGTACATTCACAAAACTAAAAAATTTGGACTCATTGAAAGAATGAAATGTTCAGTTTGTAACATTTCTGAAGTTTACATTGTGGTTCTTCGGGTTGTAAGGCCGACGTACGTTTATAGAAGATCTCGACGTTTCGACAACACGAGTGGTTAGCATTTTCAAGAGATATTCAACCATGTAAGTGACGATGGCCGCGAAAGCCTTTCACAATTTATTTCTGAAGTTATTTGGAAACGAGAATTTAGCGGGTATGTTATTCGTATTGCAGTTAGAAGAAATGGTGGAAAAATAAATTGTCGATGAAGGATTTGCTTTTGTTGTTGTTGCTATTGTAATAAACTCACTTCAGGTTCATTAATAAGAAGTGAAATGAAACGACTTCGTTAAAAAACTCTATCTATTCAGAATAATAACATGATCTGACCGTGCTCGATACATGATGGTCAGACCTAATCTAAACACTATTCCTTCCTAGATCTCATTACATGATTGTTTACAATAATAAATAACATTAGATCGACACACATTGAAGAGAGCTGTCCAGCAGGGCACGTATTCGGTGTTCCAATTAGAATATTGTTTATAACTCACTTTGTTATTGTTCTACATTATTTACAATACCAGTACACCTCCCACGATGACGAAAAAAAAATGTGAACATATATTTTTTTTATTCAATAACCAATTTTGTCCTATTTTTATGTTTTTCCACCAACATATTATCTATTCTAAGTACAACATTTGGATCTTTATCTTCTACTACAAAATAGGGTCCTTTGAACATAGGTTCATATTTATTTGAAGACGTGTTCCTTACTAATATTTTATCACCTATCCTAAAATTAACAGGGTTAATTTTCATATTTAGTTTTTGTTTTCGCAATGAATTTGATACCATTAAAATATTTCTCGCGTCATTCCAAGCTGTCTGCAATCGAAATTTTAACTGAATTGGGTAATCATTGAAATTATATACAAGGTCGATTTGTGTAGCAATGCTCGATGGTAATCATTTATATAAACTATTGCACTGTACACACATTTTCAGGCAGCAAAAATACCAAGGTATATACGGAATCATAATAAACTTGAGTAACTATATAAAATCTAACAATTTTCTAACAATTAACAATTTTTTAAACCTGCCAAAAACTTCGTTAGGGCGACATTTGCTATCTTGAAACAGGGGATGAGTGGTATGTCAATCACCGTTCTGTCATTTCTCACTCTTCTCTGTAAAGAGGTATCGAGTCAAATTGGTATTTATTTGACGAGCCAAAATTTTCGTTATGGTGACATTTGCTATCTTGATACAAGGGATGTCAATCACCATTCTGTTATTTCCTACTTTTTCTCTGTGAAGAGGTTACCATATGCGGCCAATTCCGATTTCGTTTTGATTTACATATTTTCTTTTCCAGACACCTAAAGAACGTTGTCAAGAAAACCACAATATCAAACATATAATCAATATTTCTATTGTTTTTTAATCAAATTGTTGATTTCATCAACTATTTTTCAGGATTTTTTGATATTTAACAAGTGTTATAAACGTCCTTTCAGTACCTAGTATTTCAATCACGAGTGCAGACTGAAACTTAATTGAACACGATAACATTTCAACAAATTATTTTACATTGCGTAATGTTTTCCTGCACTATAGCTTTTTCAAGCGTTTAATACGATAACCACTTGAAAAAGCTGCAGTGGAATCAAACATGTCGCTATGTAATAGTATCCGTGGAGATCTATGGTTTTTATTGAGCACCACTAGCTCAATAAAACAGTGCTTAGTGCTTATAGACCGGGAGCCGGCGACAAAATCACTGTCAAATCTTATTCACCGCCTTATTGATAGATTTAGCTTTTTCATCGAGTAAGAAAAGAACATGAAAGTGCCGAGGTCCAAAAGATGATAATAAACATGTAACTTTTTCTACTGCACTTGTCAAATATTATTCACCTGGAAACTTATTCTGCAGGTAGTTTTTCATGAAAAATTAATGATAAAATGTTTCTTACACCTGGCAAGCGGGACAAAATTGTTCTTACACGTAGTCAATCATGTAATATTCACGAGGGTGGTGACAAATCTTATTCACTCTGAAATTCATATGAGACTCAAGTTTACTCTAGAAATGAAAAGAAAAAAATTCTTACGGCTTGAACGTGGACCAAACCAGTTCTTACATCGACCTTAAACTAAAAATTGAAAGCGAGCGCAATGCACTTTTGCCGCGGTGCGCACAAGGTGATTTTTCTTTGACGTTGCTTTAAAATTCGATTTTGTTACTTTTAACGGAAGAAAAATATGAAATTTAGCAATTGTCTATTGTTTATCAATAAAAAAGTATTGCACATAGTTTTCATATCTGTCAACTTACGGAAAAGGCGAATGTGACCATAATATGTTCGGATACAGATGTGTTAGTTATAATGCTAAGCAATATGGTTCATGTAAAAGAAGAGGTTAAAATCCACATGCACGTCGGAGTAGGAAAAAAGCAGCGATTTGTTGATGTCAACAATTTATTTAAAGAATTAGGAAAAGATTTATGTTTAGCGCTACCTGCTTTCCATGCTCTAACTGGCTGTGATTTTAACCCTTCTTTTTTCCGAAAAGGTAAAAACATACCGTTCAAACAGCTAGAAAAAAAAATTCATTGAAACATTTTGTAACATAGCTGACTTGAATATTGAAACATTAATCGCAGTGTTTGAAGAATTTGTATGTCAAATGTATGGATCTTGTAAGATTCATTGCATAAATGAGGCGAGAGATGCGGCTTTTTGCAAGACTTACAAGTTTAATGAATACAAGAATTTCAAAATCGCATCAAAGAATTTCGACGGATCAGTCCTACCTCGAAGCAAAGCGGAGTTAAAGCAACATATTCTTCGAACGATGTATATTGCGAACATTTGGCGGAATGCTCACAAACAGGATATAACTGATCTGATGATGGAAGATTTCGGATGGAAAATAGAGGATGGCATATGCTCCTTCAAATGGTTTGAAGGAGATCAAATGCCGATGACTAGCGATGACGTCGTTATGGAACGTATTGTCATTGAAAGTTATTCCTCTCCAACTATTGATATTGATCAATTGTGTGATTTCAGATCAACCAGAGGAACTTGATGATGGTGAAATCGGTCATCCTATGGCTGACTTGGAGTTAGATTCAGACACCGACTTCAACTCCTCATCAGAAGATTCTGATAGTGAAGGAGAAGTTGAAACAATTTAATTCAAGAATTACATATTCTTTTCATAAAAATGATCAGCTTTTTACAATATAAAATGATTCTACTGCTTATTGCCTATTATTTCCATCGCGGCAAAAGTGCATTGCGCGCGCTTTCAATTTTTAGTTTCAGGTCGATGTAAGAACTGGTTTGGTCCACGTTCGGTAAGAATTTTTTGTCTTCTTATTTCTAATGTAAACTTGAGTCTAATATAAATTTCGGAGTGAATAAGATTTGTCACCACCCTCGTGAAATATTTCATGATTGACTACCTGTAAGAACAATTTTGTCCCGCTTGCCGGATAAAAGAATGGTTAAAATCACAGCCAGTTAGAGCATGGAAAACAGGTAGCGCTAAACATAAATCTTTTCCTAATTCTTTAAATAAATTGTTGACATCAACTTTTTTCCTACTCCGACGTGCATGTGGATTTTAACCTCTTCTTTTACGTGAACCATATTGCTTAGCATTATAACTAACACATCTGTATCCGAACATATGATCACATTCGCCTTTCCGTAAGTTGACAGATATGAAAACTATGTGCAATACTTTTTTATTGATAAACAATAGACAATTGCTAAATTTCATATTTTTCTTCCGTTTGTATATATAAAAGTAACAAAATCGAATTTTAAAGCAACGTCAAAGAAAAATCACCGCGGCAAAAGTGCATTGCGCGCGCTCTCAATTTTTAGTTTCAGGTCGATGCGATGTAAGAACTGGTTTGGTCCACGTTCGAGCCGTAAGAATTTTTTTCTTCTTATTTCTAATGTAAACTTGAGTCTCGTATAAATTTCTGAGTAAATAAGATTTTTCACCACCCTCGTGAAATATTTCATGATTGACTACGTGTAAAAACAATTTTGTCCCGCTTGCCAGGTGTGAGAAACATTTTATCATTAATCATTCATAAAAAACTACCTGCAAAATAAGTTTCGAGGTGAGTAACATTTGACACACCACCTGCTTTTTAATTTCACTCCCCCGCAGGGGTTGACCCACCCTCCAGGTGTAAGAAATGACTTTTCTTCATCAAAAAGATGTACTCTATCGACTATGTAGGCGGTCCCGGTGAATACGATATGACAGAAATTTGTGTCGCCGGCTCTCGGTCTATTAGTGCTTCCTGACTAGAATTACTTCTTGTAGAGAGTGCTTAGAAATCGCGAGCATTTTATAAATGAAAGTGTTTAGTGTTGGAGATTTCGGAGCACTTTTCAGTGCTCGGCACATCACTGATTTGTACTTTTTTGAGTGAGTTCTGCCCACTTATAAGTGTGCGACGGGATTTAAAGGGTTAGGAGGGGTCTTTGCATTGGTATGAGTTTGGAATTGTCCCAAAGAAATCGTCGCCTAACACCCTAGTGAGCGATTACACAACGGTCTTTTTTTTATTTTTTCACTCAATTTTGTGAGTTTTATTCGTCCCAATACGGTAAATCCCTTCATCATAACACCTTGTACGAATCCATTCAACTCCCACTCGACTTCAAGACCCCCAGAAATACTCCCAGAAAAATCACATCCTGCGGAATCTCACACCCACGAACGATATCAATGAAGCGAACTGGCGTGACACGACTAGCGAAGAAAAAAATAATTGACTGGATTTATGAATATACTTAGTATTCCGAGTATTCTCGCGGATTCGCCTGCTGTTGACACGGGCTCGAGCTAAACGCGAACGCAGACGGGTTTTGCATTAAAATGCCCCACGTAGCGTTCCGCCGGTGGGGTCACGTTATAAGAGACATTTTGAAATTCTAATAGAAAACCGCGATCATATTTCACTTGTGGATGCGGTGAACACTGAAAATTATTTTAATGATGGCAATAAACCGCGGGAATATTTATGGAAATGGCTGTATGTCTTTTCAGCGCGGAAATATAAATCTCTGTGGGTGTTTTCGGTACCAGAGTAAGCTGCGGAGATTCCATAAACTGGAGAAGAGTTCCGATGAGATGTTTGTGACATTGTATAACATTGCAGTGTGTCAAATTTCAAAGTTGCCACAAAAAAAATGGATCAGAATGACTGTCCTACAAATATGTATTATACAGGGTGTCCCGTTGAGACCACGTCAAATTTAAGGAGATTGTATGTTATGAAAAAATACCCAATATAAAAGTCTTACCGCTTTCGAAATATTTGTTTTTTTATGAAAATATATTTGCCTCTCTCAGTAGTTTTTTTTGAGCGAGTATAATTTCACACTTTTCTAATTAATTTTATCAGTGAATTATTGCTTAAGGATCATCCTAACGTCTACAGTAATATTATATTCTTCAACGAGCGTATAAGATATCAGATAAAATAATAGCTATTATACGCGAGTAGAAAACTATACTTTATCTACGACAATACGATAGTCAGAGTTTCAATGAAATCTAAATATTATTTATGAAAATAAGTATATATTATAAAGTATTATAAAGTAGAATAATAATTATACATGAATAATCAGTGTTCATTCATGAATTAATAAATGCCTTAATTGAAAATAATTTAAAAAAAAAGTTCCACGAGTGGGATTCGAACTCATGCCTATACAGGGTGTTTCATAATTAATGCGCAGGACTTCCGGATGTGATAGCTCGTTCAAAAATATTAAAAAAAGTTGTTATTAACTTACCCTCTAAAATTCAACATTTTCGAGATACAGGGTGTTGAAATTTAAAAAAAATATAGTTTTTTGCGAATATCTCTGGAATCGTTTTTCGCACAAAAAAACAGATTTTGAATGCATTTTCTACTCATAATAAGCTATGTTTTGTGCAGATTTCTTATTTTATTAAATTCACAATTGGTGAAGATTTTGAAGGGGTAGTGGGTGTTTCTTTCAAAAAAAAAAGGTACTCTTGGTCATACGCTCTAAAGTATAGCGTTTTCAAGAAAAATCAACTTTCATGTTGAAAAACATGGTAAATTTTTTTAAATAATTTTTTTCCTAATTATACCAAATTTATTTAAACGTTAAATCAAGGAACAAAAGCAAACGTTGACTTCTCAATTGCAAAATAAAATAAGACAATAACAATCATACTCAGTTGAATTGTTGGAAATGTCCGCAGCAATTTTTCGAGGAAAAAACATTATTTAAACAACATGAAAGTTGATTTTTCTTGAAAACGGTCAACTTTAGAGCTTATGACCAAGAATACCTTTTTTGTGTAGAAAACATTGTGGGTTCATATAAGAGGCTCAAAACTGTACTTTTTCCAGTGGCGTTGAAGTTGGAGAAAAAAACACACACTACTCCTTCAAAATTTTCACCAATTATGAATTTGAAAATATAAAAAATCCTGAAGTCCTGCGCATTCATTATGGAACACCCTGTATAACTTCGTTATACATTTACTCCATGTACACGCTTCTACCAACTGAGCTATAACAGGAACTCGAAAATTTGTGAATGAAATACCTGCTAGAGAAACTCTGACCAAGAACTGAGAAAGTGTGGAACGTTCAAGTAAAAATTGTTTGACATACCATTGTTGCCAGAGAGATTTCATCTTCCTCACTATCACTGTTTTCCCAATCCGCTCTATTCATTTTTATATTAGGTACTTGCCACACAAATAAAACTAAAAACTGAGAGAATAGTCAATCTGACATTCGCGGATGCCAAGCTGTGACAAAAGTTCAATCGAGCAAAGCGTTCTTGAGAAATGTGTTTGTTAAACCTCTCAGTTCCCGTGGATTCTGAAAAGTCTGAACCTGTGATTGGAATCATCTTCATTCTTCGATTAAAAATCAATATGTAATGAACGTAGAATACAATAGTCGTAGAGAATAGTAATTTAGTAACAAGTCCAGAAAATACTGTTTTTTTGGACGAGTAGACCAGCGTTAGCGAGTCCTGGAAGTCTGCGAGTCCAAAAAACTGTATTCGGACGTGTTGCGTACACTATTTTTTCGGCAACCATGTAGAAAAACAAATCAATGAGACGCATTTAGTTTAAGAGACGAAGAGAGGTCGACCTTCACCTATCTGTTTACCTACTCATAATGGAGTGACATAAACAGACGAGTACGCATAAAATGGGTTGCCCATCAAAACGTAGTCATGACTATATAAAGTGAGTTTCAAAAATTTGCACCATATGGAAACTTTTTTTATTATCGATTAGTCATAAAATTTTATACTTCATAAAAATTGGTGCATTACGGAATACTTGTATTCGAGTTATCAAAATTCAAAATTTCCAAACGGTGTACAGGAGGAAACGAAAAATAGAATTTTGATCAAGAGTAAACTAACCTGGCTGTGATTCCAAATTTGAATATTTCGAAGATTTTAGTTCTTATTTGTATTATATATTGAAATTCGAACAGAAGATAGAACAGAAACATTTTAATTCTTATTTATATCAATATTTATATTAAAATTCGAGTACTTCCCGGCCTAGTCCGGGAAGTACGTACTTCCCGGACTAGGCCGAGAAGTGCTACTTTTCCAAAGAAAAAGTGTCAGGGAAGTGAACACTTCCCGGATGGTTGCCGAAAATAGTAATTTTCCTAACAAGTGCGGAAAGTGATGCTTTCCCGCACGCGACTGCCGTTAATCCGAACGACGCGGAGCGGAGTTCGGGTAAGCAGTCGAGTGCGGGAAAGACACTTTCCGCATGAGTTAGGAACAATACTTTTTCTACAAGCGTAGGAAACAAATTCATTTTTTCAATTATTTATTCATGCAAATGGAAACAACTAACAAGAGTAACATTTTCTATCCACTAATTATTCGTAATATTTATTGTAAATGTACAATTTGATGCATTATGTAAATTTATAGCGGAAGCCAGCATATTTTTTGAAGATGGCTGATTTCCTGAAGAAGAAGGTAACTCGGGCAATACATTATCGAAAGAAATCGAATGTGCAGGCACAGGCATCAAATCGTCGCCGATCGATATAGACGTGGATGGTTCTAAAATGAACCCGGAAGACGATGTAGTGTTCAAATTGAGAATTTTGTTGGACATTTCTTTTTTTCGATTGGTGGAGTCTTCTAAATACCCCTCTGCAACTGAAGTCGATTTCCATCCTCCTAGGCGTTTGATATTAGTTATACCCACACCACAGTCAGCAAGTAAAGTGGCTGAGGAAAGCCTGAAGCTGTGAGCAGTGTAAAGCTCTGGAATTTGAAGGCGCAGATATACTGCTATTTCGGAGGGTATCTTTCCAATGGTATTGATTCCTACACATTGCGCAGTACATTTTCCACTTTTGTAATACAAGAATAAACGACGGTGAGGAGTCTCTTTTGGACGTAAATGTACATAATTTCTGTATACGTTCAGAAAATTACTATCATTTGCTTCTTCAGATATCACGAAGGATCTAGAGGAATGATTTTTGGAATCCTTGATATTAACAATTATCAGGTTTTCTTTGTCGTCTATGTCATCAATGGTGAGTTTTGTCAGCTCTTCCCGTCTGCAAGCACCAGCTGATCCAAAAATTGCTACTAACTTAATCATGAGGTATATGTCATCGGGTGCTTCAGTCATAAATTTTGAAACGTCTTCTGGAGTGAAGATTTTGGCCTTTTTCGGTCGAAAACCGACATTCTGTCTTTTAATGAATGCAATTATTTTGTAAAATTTGCTAATATCCAAATTTTGCTTTTACTTTGAATAAACATTGAATATCTTGCCCATAAAGTGTTCGGCTTCCATGTTTTAGACATTTCTAGAAAATAAGCCAAGAATGCATCTTCTTTATTTGGTGTTTTCACTTTCTTATTGTTGCACCATTCAATAAAACTCGTGTATTGATTCTCATACCTTTGTTTAGATTTCGTTGGCAATAACTCTAATTTCGCATCTGTAGCTGCTTGCACGATTTCTTGTGGAAGTTCTTCATCAGATGAATAATCCATTGTGGCAATTTCACTGAATTGAAAATTTTATATAAGTAACGCTTTGTCTGTCACTCTGACAATTACAAACAAATTTGTGTATTGATCGGCATGACAACATCAATTGTTACCTACTCGTTATCAGATCAATCAAAGCCTATATATAGGGTGATTTTCATAACAATACATTTTTATTTATCAATATTTGTTAATTTTTTCAATAAATAGTGCAAAATTATGGATGATTTTGAACAAACCCACTTAGTATTGCAACAAAAAAGCTTGAACTTTCATATTTTGTCACCCACCACTTATATTTTACGAGGATATCATATAAATGTTTTTCCCGCACTAGTGTGGGAAAAAATTTCCCGCACTAGTGTGGGAAAACTTTTCCCGCACAACTGTGGGAAAATGACACTTTCCAAACTGAATTACGTGCGGGTAGAGGGTGAATCACGCACGCTTGTAGGAAAAAACATTTTCATAACATTTCAGAGGGGGGTGGCTGTGAGAAATGTTTTTATGGAAAGTTTTGGAAGTGGATTTTTTGAGGTTTATCCCATCGTTGGGAAACCAACATGTACCTGGCTACTGCTGCACATTACATCAATAAATTGCCTATTCTGTGATGACTTCAAAATGGTATAACACAAGTCAGTGCTCTCTTATGGAAAAAAAATGAGATATGGCTATTTTTATCCAAAAGAGTACGTTTCTGGGAGCGCCGAGTCTTCCTGTACCAAAGAGTGGTACATCAATATCCTCAATTTGTATAGCTGCCAAATCATAAATCCACTCGAGAACAGAGAAGACAGATCAAAATATCGATTCAATTCACCAAGCAATAGAGCATAAGATGAGCGAGTTTTTAACAAAAATACTAGTAAGAATCTGACTCTGCCATCACATAGGAGATAATCCGAAGTTATATTCTCATATGTTTTCGACTCGCAACTGTCATTTATTGATTTGTTATAAACATTTAAATAACAAAAAACGTGTTTTTTATTGTTTTGCTTATAAAATGAAAAATAATGAAGCAATCAGGTTGCTCCAATGAAAAGAATTGTAGATAATTGAAATACAAACAGAATAAGATGTTTCACGACCCGGTCAGATCATTATTAATGGAAAAAAAGTGAAAGAACCGGAAAATTTTGAGATTTTTTGAGAAATTCATAACTCCGCCATTTTTTAAGAAGTAGGACTGGCTTTTCTCTGAAAGTATTGAGTTATTTGTACTTTATGTGTGCACGAAACAGGCGCTGTCGGATCATTAGTTTTGGCAAAATTGCAAAAAAAAATTTTTGCTCAATCTTGCAGCGTGCCTGGATGCTCTAGTGTTAGCCCGATATCAATTTCACAAACAAGTAGAAGTATAGTACTACAAAACGTATATTCTCATTTTGCGCTACGATGGTGCGAAATGGGTGAAAATTGCATGCAAACATGACTGCCAAGCCGAGCCCTCGTTAGCTGCCGAGTGGAAGGAGAGTCCGGGTGATGAGGGGAATTCTAATAATGAACGAGTTACGTGATAAAACGGTTCTCCTCATCTCCCGATCTCTCCTACCACTCGACCGCATCCACCACCTCGGCCGTTTTCAGTCATGTTTGCAAGCATTTTTCACCCATTTCGCAGCATTTCAGCGCAAAATGAGAATATAAGTTTTGTGGTACTGTACTTCTACTTTAAAACTCTGTTATAGAAATCGAAATCAGAGCCTTTATTCAAGTTGAGGAACAGTCTGTTACAGTTACAATATTGAGAGAATCGATAAAGGTCAGATTGGACGTTTGAACAGTCTGCGTTTGACTTTATTTTTGAAAATATCTTCAGGTCGTCAGCGTACAATAATATTTTGGAAAATTTGAAGCATCTTTTCACGTTATTTATGAAGATTAAAAATAATAGAGGTCCCAGGTGGAAACCTTGTGGTACTCCCTACGGACATAGGTGTTGATTTGAAACAATTTATTGTCACAATCTGCGATCTATTGAAGACGTAGGAGGAGAACCAGAGCAGAAGATCACCATGTACACCAATTTCAGCAAGTTTGGAGATGAGTATATAATGATCAATTTTGACAAAAGTCTTGCTGAAATCCGAGTAAATAGAGTATACTCGGGTTCGCCCATCCATTGAATCCGCAATGTACTGACAATATATCAATAGATTCGTTTCGATTGCTCTTTTGGCAAAAAAAACCGTTCTGCTGATAATCAAACCATTTACCCGATTGAACATTTGATCATAAATCAGGCTTTATAGAAGTTTACTAAATATACATAATTCACTAATGCACCTATAGTTGGTGACTGAGTTTTTCGCTCCTGAATTTTTATATATAGGAACCAAATACGCGGTTTTCCATATTTTAGGAAATTCACCCTCGGCTATAGATAGTTTACATAATAAAGTGAGAGGGATGTACAAGCTATTTGCAGATTTTTTCACAAAATAAGCCGGAATTTTATCGGAACCACCCTCTTTATTCTCGTCTTAAGAAGTATAAAGAAGGAGTGAAGAGTGCAAAAAAAATCAAATTGCAATTGTGCCAAAACTAATGATCCGTCAGAGCCTGTTTTGTGTACACATAAAGTGCCCATGATTCAGAACTTTCATGACAAAGGTCAGCCCTATTTCTTGTAAAGTTGCGGAGATATGGATTTTTTTTTTAAATCGTAAAATTTTCCGGTTTTTCTAGTTTTCCTCCATTACTAATGATCCGATCTGGTCCTAAATATTCTATTTTATTCGTATTGTAACCAAACGGATTTTATGACCGGAAATAATAATTTAAATCAGACCCAAACCCGATTTCAAATATCTGAAATGTTTTCTCAAACCCTCGAAAACTCATGTTATTCTAGTAAATATTCTCAGAAATACATGGTTACCAAGGGTCCTCTTAAAAGACGATGTTATTGATTATTTTTAATTGTTTCCGTGTGTGTATTTATCTCAGAATAATAGAGAAACAAACAGTCAAATAGTTCGCATATGTTTATGTTCTTGTGAGAGGCCAGTTTCATATATTTTCATAGACCCAAAGTACTCAAGGAGGGCGAACCAGGCCAACTTTGAAATTAGGGTCGAAAAATAAGTTAGTCTTTCGTTTCATTCGTTCAAGTCAACATGTGGTTGAGCAGTTTTATTAGTTTACTCAAGTTATTGTAATTTTCATATTTCAACTCGGTTCAACACAATATTCAATCTGGGTACTATCGTTAATTTTCATCCTTTGAATATATATGAAGTCGATCTTTTCCACTTGTCTCTAAAAAGTTGATTCTTCTAATCAACTCTTAGTATTTGTTGCATTTGAATTATTTCGAGTCTTTTACGTTTTATCTTGTTATATTATTGTAAATTGTCTGGCCTCATTCATTTTTATCCGGTTTACATTATATTATCAGTTAAAATCAGAAGTTGCATCATCAAATAATTTGAGAAATGTCCCAAACATCTTTTGTTGTTATTCCTTATTGTTTTGTTTAATAGATATAAGTGTTTTGAATTATGGTTTTTATTCTCAAAAGTTATCCAGTTTACAAAAATCCTTCTGATTTGAGAGAAAATTATTTTACTTAGAGTTGAACAGAGTAAGTAAATTTGAGTGCTAAAGTGAGTTTCGCAACGAGTTTTCAATCCAGCATCGAGTATAGAAAGTCGAGATCATCTGATGAAAAAGTAAGGTGAGTTAGAAATCTTAAATGCTGTGAGGTATGATTCCTAGTTGCTAGAAAATTAGAGCCCAACGTTCCAAATTATTATTATGTTTTTAACGACTCCGCTCGGTCGAATCAGTTGTGATAATGCTCTATTTAATTATAAAGACAGCATTTGTTACAGTATTTCAATTATCTACAATTATTTTCATCAGAACAACCAGATTGCTATACGAGTCTTCATTTTATAAGCAAAACTATTTGAAAAAACAAGTTTTTTGTTATTTAATTGTTTGTAGCAAATTAACAAATGACAGTTGCGAGTCGAAAACATATCTGAATATAACTACGGACTGTCTTTTATAAAAAGTTTGAGCTCGTCTATAAATAGACCAACAAGCTATGCCCGTGGTTTGTTAACCATAATCTGGTGTTCCAGGCATGAGTAGTCAAAATCAAGCTTGAAAGTTACTGAATTTGTTTTATTTGAGTTCAAACATACAAAAATCAAGTCACACCCTTGCTTTATTTCAAGTTAATCCGTTGCCATTGTTTCTTTCAAGTGATGAACGTCTCCATTATGACATAGGATAGTGATGTCGTCAACAGAAAAAGGACATTTTCCTCATATTAAAAATAAGATAGAGCCAAAAACTGACCCCTGTGGTACTCCCATTGAGACTTTTCCACTGGTTGATTTTGTATTCTGTATTCAAACAACCTGACTCCTTTCTGATAAGTATAATCGGGAACTGAGGCTGGTTGAGTTTTATCAACTGCAGATTTTAGACGACCCTATAAGAAAAAACACTACTTTAAGGAATATTTTGTTCCATAATGAAAAGCAACTTTATAACAAATTCATTTATTTCAATCTTACATTGAGTAACAAATAATTTCCACAAACATTGAGTTTCCATGTCCATTTGATTTTCAAACTATTTATACAGTCATTATTGGATAAAACTACATCTTAGTTATTAGCTACTACTGCAATCGATGAAGTCAAGTTCCTGTACTAAACTAGGGATTTCTCATCACAGCTTTCAGTTCTGAAAATCGTCCTATAAAGCTTATGCACTTATTCAATCTGATGGAATCATCTGTATGGAATCAATTTTTAGTTTTTGTCTTAATCAATTGCAGAAAAATAGTTACATCAAATGTATTTTACAGACAGCAGACATTAATAAATGTTTTGCATGGGGTATTTGATGATTGTACGGAATATCATACAGAATGATACTTGAATGTCCGGCTATATCACACAAAGGAACAACTTTATACAAATTCACAATTAATTGGAATATCCTCCAATGATTTAGATTCGAGTACTTAGAGAACAAAAAACATTTCCACAGTATCACTCTCTGATAGGTGATTAGTAAGTGATGAAGTCAGTCTCTCAATGAATGAAAATTTGGCACATTCGAGAAAGAATCGAGTTTCAACAAAATCGAATATTTACAACATATTCCATCAAATTACTGTAATTTGATGTGCAACCATTGAAAGACTTCTGTGATTTTTCGGAAGTAATTTTCATCTTCCATGTGCTGATTTATATTTCAGATCAGGTGCTTTCAGTCTTAAAAGTACTGCCAAAAGAAAGTAACTCTTCTGAATATTCATCAGGTATGAATATTCTCCCATATTACCATGAATAATATATGACGAAAGCAAACAGAATATTTCTCTCGCAACAACAAATTATGGCATTTGAGGTGAACTTCAAAGATATCTCTTCAGATCTTTGTTTATATTTGCGAATACGTATTTTCCCATTCATGTTTATATTTATACCTTATATAAGAAAGATATCGAATAGAACTGATATCGGGAAAATGCTAAAACAGAGATTTTTCTCGGAGAAACTAGAATAATTTAAAATCCACCTGAATATACATTACCCATATAAAGACGCTTGCTTCAAAAAATGTACTAACTTTCAAGTGAATTTCGTTCGATTGAGAGATTCTTGTTTGCCTCATACATTCATGATGGTTAGCTGGAGTATTCAACGAAGCGATATTGTTTTGTTGAAAGTTCTTGGGTCTTTATTCATCTCAAGTTGAATTCCCAACGGTACGTAGTTTTCAAATTCTAAAAACGAAAATGAAATGTTTGATATTTACGAAGATGTTTAGTCGAGTTGCGATATATACAGGGCGAGTAACAAAAACTCCAAATCGTCGTTGATACTGCAATACGTGCTATGTTAAAAAACAATTATGTTACAGGAGACTGTGAAATGATAGTATATACAGTGACCGGCAGAAAGTACGCATCATATGGGAATTTTTTTTATTAATAAATTTTGACAAATATTGATACTTGCAATCGCTTCTGCATCAAAAGAAACCCCAAAAGACGTTGTACAGTGCCGTTCGTCTTTTCGAGGTTGGCGGGAAATTTAAAAAATTTGAAAATTATTTCTCAAAACACACTTGTTTGTGAAAATATCGAGAAATGTTAATAAGAAAAGTTGTTCAGGTTGACATTTTATAGCTATGTACAAGTTTTGAAAAAGATCTGAGATAAAAAAATAAAAATCAATTTTTTGCCACAAAAAAAAATCTTTTTGGAAACATACATTTTTGACGAAGAAACTCATTAGTAAAGCCAACACTAATATTTCAAATAATGTTTTGTGAAGATTCGCAAGCTATTCCTATTTTATTCGGAGAAAATTTGAAATCTGTGATTTTGCAGTGTGATCAGCTGCTTCATAAGAAGTCACTGAAATATCTACAGGACATTATAATTCCGATACTTTTTATTATTAATTAAGAACCAAGTATCTACACAATTTCAATTTGAAATTCTTAATATGTCCTGTAGATATTTCAGTGACTTCTTATGAAGCAGCTGATCACACTGCAAAATCACAGATTTCAAATTTTCTCCGAATAAAATAGGAATAGCTTGCGAATCTTCACAAAACATTATTTGAAACATTAGTGTTGGCTTTACTAATGAGTTTCTTCGTCAGAAATGTATGTTTCCAAAAAGATTTTTTTTTGTGGCAAAAAATTTATTTTTATTTTTTTATCTCAGATCTTTTTCAAAACTTGTACATAGCTATAAAATGTCAATCTGAACAACTTTTCTCATTAACATTTCTCGATATTTTCACAAACAAGCGTGTTTTGAGAAATAATTTTCAAATTTTTTAAATTTCCCGCCAACCTCGAAAAGACGAACGGCACTGTACAACGTCTTTTGGGGTTTCTTTTGATGCAGAAGCGATTGCAAATATCAATATTTGTCAAAATTTATTAATAAAAAAAATTCCCATATGATGCGTACTTTCTGCCGGTCACTGTACTACATAAACATTTCTACAGGCTATTACGAATTCCAAAATAATGCGTTACTTATTATCATAGTATGGTCTCCTGTAAAATAAATGTTTTTTGACATAGCTCGTATTGAAGTATCAACGACGAAATACAGATTCATGACTCACTTTGAGGTGAAAAGTTCATATCATGAATTGTCCTAAATGACATCTCACCTGAGATACAGGGTGTTGAAAGTAGGAAAATAAAAATAGGATTTATTTTTTCTCCAAAAGTCATGGAGGATTTTTTTTTATCTTGGTACACTTCACGGTTTACTGAAGTGATAATTTGAAGTTACCGTTTTTCCTTTTCGTTAAACAGAGGCGTAGTTTCGATAGTATGTGGTCATATTTTTCTTCATATTTTTTTATGGACAGGTAAATGTACAAATTAGTATTTGTCATCAGTCATCGATACTCGTCCTGAAAATCATCACATTTCATATAACTAAAAGAAGTGGTTTCTGAGATATTTGCTAAAACCTGAAGATATGTGCAATGATCGCATAATACTAATTTCTTACAACATATCGAATTATTTTTCAAATTCCTGAAAATTTTCATATTATTTGATCGAATCAATGTGAATTCACTGACGAACAAACCCAACCCCATATTCATGAAGGTGCATTCAGTCAACATCATTTTAAAATTGTGCTTAAATATATGTTAAAAACGAAAGTTGGATCTGTTATATCAAATGGCACCATTTATACAACAATATTAAGTTTAGAACACACACCTTGAAAATCCCAACTTTATACGAATCTCACTTTCACGATAAAAATATTGTCCATTATTCACGTGTACCTAAAGTTTCATGCCATAAAATGTACCAGTCATTCTTAAATTTATGCCTGAATCCAAAACTTGTATAATATTAGGTCTCATACAAAATTATTTTTAAAGTTATGTTTATGTCAGTGCTTGTGCTAAAATTATTTTTATGTTAACTAAATGCACCCTAATACTCCACTCAGATAAGAGTTGAGGTTTGAAAATTTTTTTTTGAAAAACTGAGAATAAGTACCTACCCTTAATTTGTTGAGTTTCATGTTATAGTATCATTTTTAACCTCCTGTGATCCATTAATATTCCTTGATTGATTATGGCCATCGTACATTTTTTCGTCAATAGTTTTTGAGGATGTATGAAGGAGCGAACGATTTTCTTAGATAAGTTATATTCATAGATGAGGCATGTTTCACTATGAATGGATATTTCAATAGTAGGAACAGCCATTTAGGGGATGAACAAAATCCTCATGGAATGCGTCGAAAAGGCTATCAACAAAAGTTTGCAGTTAACATTTGGATAGGAATAGTCATAAATCGAATCTTTGGACCATATCAACTTTCTTCCCGACTGAATAGTCAGAACCACCCAGTGTTTCTGTTTCACCTGGGTTACTTGGAAAACTACCTCTATTGGTTTATCAAAGAATATGGTATGGATTTGACTGAATACCGGCCCATTTCCAACGAATCGTTCGTCAAGTTCTTGATCAAACAGTCCATGATCGGTGGATAGACAGTGGTGGTCACATACATTGCAAGTTTTTCAGATTCAACTTCACCAGGCTTGTTTTGCAAGGATAAACCTAGATGGTGTACCAGTTTTAGATTTTTTCCTAAAGGGGTTTTGCAGAAAAATAAATCTTGATATTTTTCGTACATTCCATACCCTGTATCTCAGAGAAAATGCAGTTAAGGACAAACTTTGATAGAAACTTTTCACCTCGAAATGAGGTGAAGAATGTGTATGCGGAGTTTGTCGGTCTTATTCTGACTGACCCTGTATATATTTCAATAGCATTTCTGGTTGGTTATTATGGTATGGTCAGGTATGGTTTGGCGGCATGGAAAAATTTTGGATATTGAATTAAATATGATAAAGTATTGAAATTTTACATTTCTCTCCTCACCCCTTCGACAAAAGCTGTGAATATCGAGAGTGTTTTTAATATTACTGCTCTACAACGAAAATGCAGTCACAAACTTATAATTTTCGGAAAACGTCAACTTTGCGTAGAGATTTGAAAGCTACTTTGGTAGGCGGTATAGTGATGTATGTTTGAAAATCTCTTTGCACCGTCTTTTCAGTAGTAATACCATAAGTGATTGAATTTTTGCGATAAGTTTTTCGATTAATTTCTGAACGAGACTGAATTGCACGAGTCCGCAGGACGAGTGGTGTTTTCTCGAAATACAATTCAGTTGAGTTCAGAAATAAAAGACAGACTTATGAGATAAATTCAATCACGGGTGAAATTTTATTAGACTATTTTACGAGGCATTAAAAGTATGTATTAAGAACATGAACAATCAATTCATCATAACCATAATCAATTAAGTATAATCATAAAAAATGTATTATACGTATCGATAATTTATTATACAGGGTGGGTCACGGTCGATGGTACCTTAGACGTGTACGAAGAACGGGAAATAGAATCATTATGAAAATTTGGTTTCTCAAGTAGTTGCTCTTGTTCTATCGATCTAAAATATTTTCAGCAATGCAGCATTGCCGGTTATACCAGAAAGTAGCAGCATCTTTGTTATTTCAAATAGGTCACCCTGTATATATCCTATGTCCCGTTCTCCGTAAACGTCTAAGGTACCATCGACCGTGACCCACCCTGTATGGTTACGATGCGACTCATTTTGATGTTATCGCCTACAACTATGATCTGTAAAAATGTCAAACTTTGCTTTGTCATCTATGGTTACATCGTTGAAAACACCAATGCTGACAGACCAATCAGAATTGAGAGACAGCTGGTGTTTTCGCGATAATACGAGTTGTCTTCAATTTGTGATTGGTCAGGTTACGTGAAGAAGAGTGGAAAAGTCACTGACATGAAAAAGATGCAGTGTGTTTTTATTAGAAAAAATATCGATGGGCTCTGGCAAGTGAAAAATAATCTCCCTAATTGTTGAAAGGAGTGCTTGTTTTCCAGCCCCAATTGAACTACTCAACTATTACCACAAGTCTTCAAATATTGAATTTCAACGAAGAATAATCGATTCGTGCATGATTGGAAAAGTCCGTTTTCCCGTATTCAAATCAATGACATTATCGAAGTTCCAGTAAATTGTTTCGAAATTATTCGAGTTTCAACTTGGGATATTACCATTCATACATCCACTGGCGAAGAAGGTTTGACAGTATAACTCTGAAACGATTACCGTTGACGTCAATGAATGGAATGCGTTTACCAGTGTCTACGTTATTCGACATTTTCCAACAATTTGATTAAGGAAATTTCCATGATTTCTGGGTTTGCGGCATCGATTTTCTGTCAAATGTCTTCCGATTTCGTTGCACCGTATTTCTGATTCACTCCATCAATGATTGCAATCACACCGAATACATTTATTCGTGTTAATTCTCCTCTTGTTATTTTAGAAATTTATAAGTACTTATAATTGAACTTAAATAGGAGTGAAATATTTTCGTCGGACCTTTTATCTTTACGTAGAAACATCCATTTTGTTATACGACGTGACTGAAACCTTCGAAATATCAATCATCAACAAAAATACACTCATTACATTCTTCACCCCAAATAAAATCATAATATGTGTCGTAGTGATAAGTCAATCTACATAATTTGGAAACTGGTCGCCAGTATAAACCTGTAGCAGTTTTAACGTCGACTACTCTGACCCTTCCATCTTTTCCAGGGTGAACTGAAACTATATGTCCTTTCGGTCAATGATTTCGGAAATTATTGGAATCAACGATAACAGCCAATTCATTGACCTTGAAAAATGTGTCAGTAACATGATGCTTTTGATTTTCACTCATTCCAAACTGAAAAAAAAAACATGTAGGATTTGCCAATTTTTTGAAAATACATTGGTCTTCAACGACATGAGGATTTCCCATCCAACAGTATATAGTTTTCCATATACAGGGTGATGATTTAAATGCTAACAACTGCTGTACAACATAAACAAAATGATGTATTTATTAGAAGTTGCCCAAAACTGTTTCTAATATATGAAAGGAAAACTGAAATGAATAGGTCTTTCAAATTTGAGATGGGTAGTTTTATCATTTCACTACTATAAACGACAACACTAGACCTTATGTAGATAGAATAGGATAACCAAACGCGTAAAATGAATTTTTGAAGTTTACTACATTTTTACTAAAATTTTTTTAATGGGTTGCAAAATTTTGTCAAACTATTTTTGTCGGTTTTCACAACAAGTTTATGAATCGTTTTGGGAAAAACTGATTCAAAGATATTGAAAACAACACACCAAAAAATACGTGAGCATGTCGTCGTGCCCACATTCAAATAAACCTAAATTGCGTTGTGCCCAAATTTCGTAAAGCCCACATTTCATTATGCCTACATTTGGTTGTGCTCACAGCCTCCAGATGAAGCGCTGTTGTCAATTGCTGACCTGCGTTCCCGAATTCTCTGAAACAGTGAGTCTGAGCCTATCTACACATTGCCTTACACCCACATTCCCCGAAAATTCAGTTTTTTTCCCTTGGATCGTTTTATTTCCATTCAAACCCGAAAAGAAGTAGCGGTGAACCGAAGGAGGTTAAATGTGTCGAAAAGTTTTTTGATTAGATAGATGCATGGTACATTCAATCTGATTTTTTTTCGAAATCTACAATTTCAAACATTTTGCTATGATTCAGTTGGTTAAATGTATCGAAAAGTTTTTTGATTAGATAGATGCATGGTACATTCAATCTGATTTTTTTTTCGAAATCTACAATTTCAGACATTTTGCTATGATTCAGTTGGTCAGTTTCGTTGACATTTTAGAAATGCTATCAAACTTGAGGCTAGATGATTTTTCCCAAAAAGTGATTTTTCCGCATCAAGCAACTCGAATATTTACAATGATTTTCAGAATTTTGACTGTAGGTTTTTGTTTGTCCCATTTTTTTTCCAAAATGTTCTTTTGGTTACGCGCCACTCTCTCGGGGTCAGAAATTTTTCTTGTCTGTATCCCAGGAATCTAACTACCTTCCAAAAATCAAAAATTCTCCTCGGTAAGATATGCTGACATATCTGAAAATGCACCCAAATTAGATGCTTTGTACAAAATATGTGAACATTTCTGGGTACATGGTAATAAACTATATCATATTAGCTACGAGGATGTATTGATATCTAGTTAGCCTAGATCAGTTCCCTGCATAAACAAAATATTGCGTTACCATAGCAACGAACAATAACTTATTAGAAGTGTCAGTATAAAGTTTGACATCAAAAAAGTAAACCAGAGTTACGCAATAAATTAAATGGAAAAATATGCCACCGAAATTGTGAATATCGAAAAATTGGAGTATCGGGCCATCATCAAGTACCTGTATTTAAATGGGTTGAGAAGTAAGCAGATTTACGAAGATATACTTAATACCCTTGGTGATCAATGTCCTTCGTATGCGACCACACCACACCACACATTGAAAAATTGGACTGCAAGCTTCAAAAGAGATACATTTTCCTTTGAAGATGATGATCGATCGGGAAGGCCAGTTTCTGTGTCCGTCCCCGAAAATATCGATGCAGTTCATGACATGATTTTAACAGACCGTCGAATTGGGCTGAAACGGATATCTGAAGCACTGAATATTTCATACGAACGCGTTCATCATATAGTTCACGTCAATTTGGACATGAGAAAAATTGCTGCAGAATGGATCCTCAAATGTTTGAATGTTGATCAAAAGCATGCAAGAGTAGTAGCATCGCGTTCGATCTGTGCTCGATTTGAAAACGATGTAGACTTCTCAACCCGAATTGTTACTATGGATGAGACTTGGGTACATTTCTACGATCCAGAAACAAAGCAACAATTGATGGAATGGCGACACTCCGGTTCTCCAAGACCTAAGAAGTTTCGTGTCCAAAAATCTGCTGGAAAAGTTCTTGCTTCAGTTTTTTGGGATTGCCATAGAGTAATCATGATTGATTTTTTGGATAAGGGTAGAACAATAACTGGAGATTACTATTCGATATTACTGACCACTCTACGGGAAAAAATTAAAGAGAAAAGACGCGGAAAGCTATCCAAAGGTGTTTTGTTTTTGCAGGACAACGACCCTGCACACAAATCTCATGTTGCCATGCAAAAAATTCGTGATTTAGGGTTTGAATAACTAGAACACCTCCCCGTATTCACTAGATTTGGCTCTGTCCGACTATCATCTCTTTCCTCAACTGGAAAAAAGTTTAAAAGGTCGTTAATTTTCTTCCAACGAGGAGGTAATAAAAGCTGTGGAAGTTTGGTTTCCAAAGCAAGAAGAAACTTTTTTTTTGAAAGGTCTCTAGAGACGTTGCAGGTTCGCTGTAATAAATGTATCCAATTAAGAGGAGAATATGTTGAGTAATAAAATATTTTGACTTTGAAATTTTGTTTGGTTCTATAGTAGGCTAAGAAATTTTCAATATATCCTCGTATTTTGCTGTTAAGTGAGTGTTGTCAGTAATTATATCTCGACAAAATGCAGAATTTTTGGAAAATACTTTCACCTGGCTGTCACGAAAACTGTGTTGCTTAGAAATACCACAAGATCTTGTCAAGTGGTGTTTTGTACAGCAGCACAGTCTGAGTGTCAGGCAAGGTGTAAGTATTTAGAAAATTCTGCATTTTGAAGGGTTATTCGATCAGACAATTTCAAGAATGGATAGACGAGGTTAAACTTCATCCGTTTTGCCAAACCGATTCCTTTCGCGTATTTGGCGTCTTTCAGACGTCATACTGACGTTTATATATTTACGGGGATTGTTGTAGCTATGGAAATGTAGAACACAATAATCGTTAAAACACTGATTTTGAAATACCAATGACATATTACGGATAGATTTCTCTATTCACAATTCGAATTGAGGTCACATTCTAAGCCTTTTTCGAGGAAAAGAGTTGCCAGTCAACACAAAAGTCGGCAAAGATAAGTTTTTGCTGAATTATCTGCTCATATACAATGTGTATGAGCAGATAATATCCGCGAAATAAGCAGCAGTAGAAATTGTGCTTAGAATGTAACTCTATGTTGACCGCAGCTAGAAATGTAAAAAACTGAGTCTAACGGTAATATGTCATTGAAAAATACCACAAGCAGTATTTTCATAAATTCGTGTTACTGGTTTAGATTGAGAAATTGATGACATTTGATTGGTTTATATGATATGAGGGAAATTATCTGCTGAATTTTGTTTCAGTCTTTCTGAAATGTTGACTCGACTCTTTCATTTCCTAGTCCCTATGATACATGAAATCGTTTCTAAATAAAAAAATAAGCACCAAAGAAAACATGATCACATTCTCTCACACTTTTTCGGGATATTTACATGCGGTTTGAATATGTACATCATTTTGATTTCATTCCAAGCTAATAATCCTCTTCCACATTTTCAGCTAAGCGTTACCGTAGGATGGAGTTCAATATACACCCAAGGACTAGGACTATGGCTGCAGTCGTCGGAGTCAAAGAGGAACCTGAAACAAATGAGAAATACTTCAATAATTAAATTAGTGTCCACAACACCAGAAAATGACACAGATTACAATATAGTTAATTGTGATGAAAGTTCGTAGACTAGGACTTTTTTGTATGAGCAATTACTTTGTTGAATGAGGAACAGCAAGACAAGCGAGTACATAAAAGATCTTTGCGACAACGAATCATGCAATTTTGTTTTTGCAACTGTCAAAAAAACTTGACACTTTTGCATGTCTAGTGATGCGTGAATGTTATCTTTTTTAACTGTGAAAAAAAGTATTATTTTCAATGTGAATTAAAGTATTTCATTCATTGCCACAATTCACAAAAAAAAACATAGAACACTACTTTTAAAAAAAAAATTCTACAGTCATATCATTATTAGTTATAAAACAATTGTATATTTCATAAGAATAATAGTAGAAAATAGAGTTTGAATAATTACTTCCAACACAAATTTCAGAAGATTTCAAACATTTTGAACAGTCGTATCAAAAAAACATGGCAAAATGTAAAGGAAGTATCTATTTATAACATATTTTGGATGATATAAATTCACATTTACTATTGTACAAAAAATGTTGTTGTATTTAGGTTATAATATATATTTCATGGCACATTCGAGAGACATTTTAACCGTCTCTTGTGCCATCCACTGAAGCTGATGAAACACCTCACTGTTTGAAGAATACCCTCAGCTTTGACATGTATGATCTTAAGAGGCCATGAGCGCGATCATATTACGGACGGTTTTTTTGGTAAAAGAGCCGATAAGTCAAAAACGGTTCACCGTATCGATTTCAAACAAAGACAGGCTTCTAGAGGACGTTCGATTCTATGTACCTACGTCTGCGGCAGCACCTCACGATGCTTTTTACAGGTAATCAAGGAAGCTGCAATGGTATTTCTCTTCCATTAAAACTTGAAGCAATCTTCATCCAATCGAAACAAATTTGGTATCAGAGGAAAGTTAAAACGTTGATCTATGTACGTGCTGTAATGTTTTTTTGAAATTATTTGTTCATCTACCCAAAAACTTGCTTCAAAGTAACTGCATTTTTGGGACATTTTTGAGATTTTTTTTGTGAAAAAGTGGATTGAAATTTCAATTTCCATTACAGCACGTACCTAGAATTGAATGTCCTCTAGAATCCTGTCCTTGTTGGGAATCGATACGACGAACCGTTTTCGAGTTATCAATTGACTCTTTTACCCTTAAAAGCGCCACAAATATAATTGCGCTCATGGCCTCTTAACAGCAAAATAATCAAAGAAAACTAACTAATTGAACCTCTCACTGATTTACTCAATGCATGTATTGTGGACGGTATTTTTCCTGATGTGCTGAAACTCACCATAGTTATACGTATTTTCAAAAAGGGCGATAGAGAAAACCCTGAGAACTATAGGCCAATATCTATTGCATCCAACTTTGGTAAGATTTTTTAAATCATACTGAAACAAAGGTTGAACAAATATTTTGAGAAACTATTAAGCAATAATCAGTTTGGATTCCGTCAACATCGATCTAACATTCATGCAATATCAATGGTTGTGAGAGAGATAGTCGAGGGCTTTGAACAGGGTAAACTAACAAGTGTAACCTTATGTGACTTGAGCAAGGCTTTCGACTGTGTCTCTCACAATATCCTGGCGAACAAACTCTCACAATATGGAGTACGAGGAGTATCATTAAAACTCATTGAGTGATATCTCCAGAATAGGAGTCAATGTGTTACTATCAATGAAACAACCTCCCAGCTCAAACTGGTTAGAACAGGTGTACCCCAACGCTCGGTTCTGGGGCCACTTTTATTCATAATTTATACCAAAGATTTTTTCTGCCACATATTGCCTCATTCAGGTATTGCTCTTGCTTTTGCTCTCTTATAAGCTCTGAAAATAGTTACGAGTCGCTATTAACTTCGATGAAATCAGCTGAAAATCTTGCAAAGGGATGGTTTAACCCTTTCGTGGGCGCGAACTAGGGGAAACTATTTTTTAACAATTTTGATGAGAAAAAATTTAATTTTTATCAAATATATGAGAAAAAAGCAAAAATAATTTTTACTTTACAAGGGTGAAAATTTGGGGGTTGTGGGATCATATATTCCCAGCGCCCACTTATTGTCGATAAAGAAAATGAAAAAATCAGTATTATTATATAAAAATATATTACATATAGGTTATAATTCAAACGATTTGCGGATATAGCATATGGTATGTACCAATTCCATATATAATGTGATTATTTTCCATGAAATTTTTTAAAACAAGGATCAAGACACAAGGGTACAGTGCATTTAGAGCAGACAATTCGAGTTCTTTTCTCAATGTGCCCTGCAGAACATAATCTTCATCTTCGATAGGTCTTCATTTTATCAGGCAAGTGATCTCCGATTCCAGCAAGTCTCACTTCATCAGGTACTCTTCCTTTATCTGCCAGAAAAGATACCGATTTATTTCTTTTTTTTCGGGATGAGAAGTTTCCAATCAGTTGTCTGGCTAAATTTATTCTGAATGTCAGCTGTTCAGCTTTTGGAGTTTGTTTGTCAACCTTCATCAGAATATGAGCATTGATGATTGCCATATCGAGAAAATAATAAAATAGCCTATGCCACCATTTAGTACTACGTCTTCCAATTTCGTAGCATTCCCGTAATTGATCGAAGCGATCAACACCACCCATTATTTCATTATATTTCGAAACAACATCGGGACATGATACTTTCAATTTAGACCCATCGTTTGATTTGCGCAGTACCGAACACGTGTTTTTGGGTGAGCAATAATTGCTCAGGAAACATACCGGGTTGTTGTCCATCTATTTGACAGCAGCAATTGATTTCTTCACGCCGAACATGAACTCACCCCTTTCGAGTGATGGTTTCTTTTTTTGCATCAGATCTGGTAAACCTTTTCTGTTAGATCTTACTGTCCCTATTGCATAGGTTTCTTTCTCCAATAACCTTTTCATCAGTGGGTATGTCGTGAAAAAATTGTCGAAAGCAACTAGACAACTCTGATTGCTGATAACTGAGCCCAAGTTCATCACCACTTTCTCCCCAGTCATTCCTTCCTCTTCTGCGGTGTCCGATTTCCCACTGTAAATCTCAAAGTTGTAAATGTAACCCGTAGATGCATCTGCCAAACACCACACTTTGTATCCCCATTTTATGGGCTTCTTTGGCATGTACTGTTTGAGTCCCGAGCGTCCTTTGAAGGCTACCATAGATTCATCTATTGAGAAAATCTGGGATGGTTCATAGACATTGATTCCGTTTTGACGCATTTTTTCCAACAATGGTCGTAATTTATGAAGTTTGTCATACCCCGGTTGTCCTTTTGGAATTGCAGTTTCGTTGTCATTTATGTGCAGATTCTCAATCAACTTTTTATATCTTTTTGACGACATTATTTGAGAAATTTGAGCTACCCCAAGAAGTGGATCACTTGACCAGTAATTGCTCAGGCGTGGTAACCGATGAATGCCCATAAGACATAGTATACCTATTAGGGCTTTGATTTCGTCTACGGTGGTTTCAGTCCAATTTTTTGATGGTCCAGGCTCGCAATTTTTATTACTTCTCCTTTCCAAATTTTGGGCTGCATATCTATTCGTTTCATTTACCAATATTTCGATCACATCTCCAAAGAACTTCATAAAATAATCAATTTCTCTTAGGCGTGTTCCGAGATTGATTTGAGAGCGTGCAGGTTTGGTGAAATCTTTATGGAGATTATCAAGAACTGTCGTATCAAGGGTCCATTTCAAATGTTCGTCGTATTTTATGGCGTCTGCGGCAGCTTTCGTAGCTTCCTTGGTTTGAACCGCGGGCTTTTTCTGTTTTTTTTTTTATTATAAGTTTCTGGTTCAATAGGTGGCACCGGCTCAGAATGTTCCTCATCTTCTGCTTCTCCAAATATAATTGTTCCATCATTTGGGCTTGATGTTGATGCTTCATTTCGATATGAGTTATCCAATTCATTGAGCTCCAATAATTCCTGCATTTCCTCTATTGCATCACTATCTTCCTCCTGTTCAGAAAGAGTTTCATCATCTGGAAGACTGAAATAGTAATCCAGGGCGGCTTCTGCTTGTAACGGATCATCAAGATTCCAGTTTTCAGCCATGACAGATATGCTGTAAGAAAATCATCGGTGAAATAATATTCCGAATAATTGGGGTATCAACAGGTATTAATTTGTATAGAATAATTAAAAAAATACGAAAAATACTCTCCAAAATATGAAGCATAGTCACCATGCACAGCGGGCAATGGGAAGAATGCTTCCCGGTTGAACAAATCTCGTTTACATAACACCCTGTGATGTTTACAAGCTATCAAATATTCAGAGAGGAGAAATCCATCACTAATTCATCATATCATAAAAAAATGGGCTTAGCTCTTACCTTTTTCAGAAGTTATAAAATAAAAGTCTGTAAAACACGTACTTTTGGCGTTAAATTCACTGAGTTTGCAACATGAACTAGTTTGATAGACTTCCTCGACAAATTGCAGTTCACTAACAGGCGCGCGAATTTTTTTCCAAAGTTCGACTACCCAACACGAGATGGCGAAAGATAAATTTGCGGGAAAAGTTGTTACCGTCGCCCGTGAACGAATTATAAATGAGTGGGAAAAATACTTCCCAGCGCCTGTGAAAGGGTTAACAGCAAATTGTTGAAATTGTATAATGATAAGACAAAACATATAATTTTCTCAACAGATAATAAAATAACACTAGGTGACCATGCCAAACGTATAGGTTTAACTATTGACCATAGTTTATGCTGGGAACCACACATCGAAAATATCTGTTCCGAGTTGAGTAAACACAATTTTCTTCTGAGAAAACTGAAATCGTTTGTTGATACAAATACCCTTCTTTCAGTCTACTTTGCTCTCATTGAGTCATATATCAGCTATGGATTGACCCTTTGGGAAAATTCCTCTCACTCTGAAAAAGTGTTTGAAATTCAAAAACAATCCATCAGAATAATCTGTAGAGCGGGTTATAGGGATTCTTGTCGGCCATTATTCTGCCAACTCAGAATCATGCCTTTACCAACTTTGTTCATTTATCAGTCTCTGCCCGAAATTCATGCAAATAAAAATAACCACCTGACTAACTCAAATTACCATGACTATAAGACACGCAACGCAAATCTGATCAGGTCTGAATGATTCAAATACAATAAGTCTTCCAAAAACTCTGTGAATGTTGAACTTACTTCCTAACAAATTAAAACCAATACACGTTTAAAACTCTATCAAAGTGATACAGATTTGATCCAACTATCTTCATCAGATATTCTACATTTTCCAATACATTCCAATCTTCAAATATTTTTCACTAAGAATTTGTGCATTATCATACTACGAGGATATATTGAAGAATGATTAGCCTACTATAGAACCAAACAAAATTTCAATGTCAAAATATTTTATTACTTAACATATTCTCCTCTTAATTGGATACATTTATTACAGCGAACCTGCAACGTCTCTAGAACTTTCAAAAAAAATGTTTCTTGTTGCTCTGCAAACCAAACCTCCACAGCTTTTATTACCTCCTCGTTGGAAGAAAATTTACGACCTTCCAAACTTTTTTTCAGTTGAGGAAAGAGATGATAGTCGGACGGAGCCAAATCTGGTAAATAAGGGGGGTGTTCTAGTAATTCAAACCCTAAATCACGAACTTTTTGCATGGCAACATGAGCTTTGTGTGCAGGAGCGTTGTCCTGCAAAAACAAATCACCTTTGGATAGCTTTCCGCGTCTTTTCTCTTTAATTTTTTCCCGTAGAGCGGTCAGTAATGTCGAATAGTAATCTCCAGTTATTGTTCTACCCGTATCCAAAAAATCAATCATGATTACTCCATGGCAATCCCAAAAAACTGAAGCAAGAACTTTTCTAGCAGATTTTTGGATACGAAACTTCTTAGGTCTTGGAGAACCGGAGTGTCGCCATTCCATCGATTGTTGCTTTGTTTCTGGATCATAGAAATGTACCCAAGTCTCATCCATAGTAAAAATTCGGTTTAAGAAATCTACATCGTTTTCAAATACTACTACCCTTGCACGCTTTTGGTCAACATTCAAACATTTGAGAATCCATTTTGCAGCAATGTCCAAATTGAGGTGAACTATATGATGAACGCGTTCGTATGAAATATTCAGTGCTTCAGATATCCGTTTTAGCCCAATTCGACGGTCTGTTAAAATCATGTCATGAACTGCATCGATATATTCGGGGACTGACATAGAAACTGGCCTTCCTGATCGGTCATCATCTTCAATGGAAAATTTACCTCTTTTGAAGCTTGCAGTCCAATTTTTTACAATCGCATACGAAGGACATTGATCACCAAGGGTATTAAGCATATCTTCGTAAATCTGCTTACCTCTTAGCCCTTTTGAATACAGGTACTTGATGATGGCTCGATACTCCAATTCTTAGATTTTCACAATTTCGGTGGACATATTTTTTCTTTTAATTTATTGCGTAACGCTGGTTTACTTTTTTGACGTCAAACTTTACACTGACACTTCCAATAAGTTATTGTTCGTTGCTATGGTAACGCAATATTTTGCTTATGTAGGGAAGTGGTCTGGGCTAACTAGATTTCAATACATCCTCGTATATTCATCTATACTAGCTTCAATTATCAATACATAAGCATTCGAAAAACTACTAAATTAACATTGTGTGTGTGTACGTTTTTTTTATTTTTTTTTCAATTTTTGTCACTATACAGGCCGTTTCTTTTATCATGTGGTAACATTGCTATATTCTAAAGCGTAACAGATACGAAGACGATTAAATGGGAGAAGAGGTAACTATTGTGGAGAACAGTACAATGGTCAAAGAAAATTTACAAGGAGTCTTGCCCTTCCCGAGTTATACAGGGAAAACTAAAAATGCTGTTATTTGTTTTTTACGAATAGAATTGTTATTTCTGAAAATATAAAAAAATGGAAAAGGAAAGTTTTAATGTACTCTAAATGTACTATAAAAATGTAACAATGAATCTTTGATTAAACGTTTCGTGTCAACACGGCCACCATCAACATTTCTTTTCAAATACGGACCTGTCTGTTTTAGTACAAATATTGATAAAGCGATAAAATCACAATTCAGTGGTACATCACACTTGATATTTTTATAACGTTTCATTTAAAATAACTAACATCATCAGTGACAACAATTTTTAATTACGGTCCTGTCGTTAGGTCGTTTATGGATTCCACAAAACCTAACTCTCCGATATAAAAATTATCAGTGACGCTTTGAATGAATGTATCTATTAAAATTATGTTTACACTATAATAAAAGATATCTGTAGTTTCAGAGACGAACGATAACAATTTACCTCGGAAATAAACTAACTTAAGAGTAGAAGAAATCAAACAAACAGAAAACAATTTATTTCATATTGAATTTTTGAGTGAAAATAAAACCAATACAGAAAATGAATTCTTCATGATAACCTACATTAAATGCTCGAATTGCCGACCTCATTGTTGAATGCACATAAGTTGTCTGTCCATACAATTTCTGTGGCAATTTTCTAGCATGATGGGTGTAATGCTATTACATGCATCTCTTATTTTTTGTTTGAGATGGTCGATATCTGTACTAGTTGTCGAAAAAACTTTATCCTTTATGTATCCCCAGACAAAAAATCTAAAGGAGTCAGGTCTGGGAATCGAGCTGGCCAGGCAATTGGTCCATTGTTTCCAATCCATTTTCTTGGGAATATTGCATCTAAATGTTCCCTTACTATTGCTGCATTATGGGGAGGGGCACCGTCTTATTGAAAATATTGTATTTCACGACGGATGTTCAGTTGCAATTCATCTAAGTAGCCATCAAACTCATTGGATGAAAAATGTAAATACATTCCACCATTCAAATGCTCGTCGTAAAAGAAAGAACCTAGTATGTTTGTTTCCAAAATTCCCAACCAAACATTCATTCCGAACCTTTCCTGGAAATTGGTTTCTCTATGTAAATGTTCATTTGTATTATTCCACCTATAATGGATGTTTCTGTTAAACCAACCATTGTTGGTGAATTTTGATTCGTCCGTCAATATTATTTTATTACAAATATTTTCAACTTCCCTATTTCTACGTCTCAACCACATCGCAAATCGTACTCTCCTTCCGTAATCCCTTTCATTGAGGTGATGAACTTTGCGTATCCTGTAGCATTTGTATTTGTTCTTTTTCAAAATATTTCTGGTAGATTTTACAGAAATCCCTAGTTCGTGGGCAATTTCTCGTAAAGAACAATCTTTTAAAAATATTTTTGTAACTGACCAATCCTAAATTGAAAAAAAAATATTTTTGTCACTTTGTTAATCTTTATGAAGTAATATTTGCTTACCTAAAACATTTACTTGGTTCCGCATACTTCCAGTAACAACACATTTTCTAGTTTTATTTCTATCAAATGCACCACAGTCTCTCAAATTTCTTTCTAATGGTCTAAACATTTGAATGTTTGGAATACGACGATTTGGGTATAGCTCACCATACATATTTTTTGCCAAAAGAGGATTTCTATTTGATTTTGCATAAGCAAATAGCATATCAGTCCTTTCGTCATTTGAATACTTGAATACATCTTTGATATGACTGAGTGTATAAACGACTGACAGTTCTTAACACGTTTCAACAACTCATTTATTTGTCCTGCCATAGAAACCAAGCAATGCCTACTTGTTTAAAAATGGTAAATGAAGTGAGATGCTATTTAATTGTACCATATCACACAATAGTCGTATTTTGACCAAAAACTAATATTTTCGTTACTTCCAGGATTGAGAATTATAGAAATATTCAGTATGATAATTGATTCAGAAGAAATCAGCCTTGAAACAAGGATTTCTGTAATACAAAAATGCCCAAGAAGGAAAAATACGAATGTTCGTTGTGTTGGGGTATCTTCTTATCGAAATTATTGGGTGAAGTCTGAAGTATGCCAATAGTTGAATAGGTTTTGAAGAAATCAAAATAATTTACAAAAGAACTAACGACAGGACCGTAATTAAAAATTGTTGTCACTGAGGATGCTAGTTATTTTAAATGAAACGTTATAAAAATTTCAAGTGTGATGTACCACTGAATTGTGATTTTATCGCTTTATCAATATTTGCACTAAAACAGACAGGTCCGTATTTGAAAAGAAATGTTGATGGTGGCCGTGTTGACACGAAACGTTTAATCAAAGATTCATTGTTACATTTTCATAGTACATTTTAAATACATTAAAACTTTCTTTATATATTTTTTTATATTTTCAGAAATAACAGTTCTATTCGTAAAAAACAAATAACGGCATTTTTGGTTTTCCCTGTATAACACGGGAAGGGCGAGACTCCCTATAAATTTTCTTTGACCATTGTACTGTTCTCCACAATAGTTACCTTTTCTCCCATTTAATCGTCTTCGTATCTGTTACGGTTTAGAATATAGCAATGTTACCAGATGATAAAAGAAACGGCCTGTATGTGTATGGAACAATTGGTACATCGTAATGTCTACTTATGTGTAATGTTTACACACAATATTTGACTCTCACAATTATTTATTTTCAAAATTTAGTTTCGTTCATCGATTTAGTCACATTTGGACATTGAAAAATTCTCATTTTCTCGGAAAATAGCCCGGAAAAGCCTGTTATCATTTTCCGATCTTTCTCAAAAACTATACAGCACTTTAGGACATATTGGAGTATATTGTCAAGGAAAGTTGAGAAAAACGGAAAAACGCCATAAAAGTTTTCCAGAATTTCCGATCGCAAAAAAAACGGAGCATATCACCCTCGAGTTATTGATGATGTCTGAATTTCAAAGCGGTATGTACAAGGGTTCCGAAATAACAGCGTTTTGAAATGCCACAGACGTACAGAAACACAGATTTGGGCTGCCTCTAAGGGCCGGTTGTTCAGTCAGGGATAATCTGCAGTTTTATACGTTCTATTATACGTTACTGTATAGTAGTGTGAGGTGGGATTTTCAAATCATCTTTGCATAAATTAGAAATAATTCAGAATTCATTATTGAAGATAATGTTTAAGAAGTCGAGGTGTTCTAGCACTCGGGCCATATTTAAAGAAAGTGGGCTGCTTAGCATAAGACAACTGTATATACTTCAATGTTTATTTTGGACAGCTAATGCACCTATTACATTTGTGCAACATGCATATAGCACACGTATCTGCGCAAATCAGATTATTGATGTTCCACGATGTAGACTCACTCTTAATAAAAAATTCATCTCCTATCTTGGACCAAAACTCTTCAATGTCCTACCTCTACAATTGAAATGCATCAAAAATAAAAATAAACTGAAGAAAGAATTGAAAAAATTTGTTAACAGCAACTACCAACTCCTTGAAATCATGTTGGATAATTGAATAAGACATTCACCAAAAATTATACTCAACACTATGACAATCGCTGCACTCTCTTCATAATCCTCAGATCTTTGTTTTTTTCCTTGAAACTCTTCTAGCTTTTCAGTATTTCTGTAAGGTATTCAGCAATTGTATAGAGAGATAGACTACTATCGGACTGAGTCTACAATACAAGCATGGCTTAGGTAACCGCAGTCCTTATAGCCTAAAATACTCTTTAATGAACATAACAAAATTTGTATCAAAAACTGTATGTAAATAATTGTGAATCTGAATTGAATAAATTGACTTGAATGTAAATCTTGGTTTATCGAGTTGTTCAGTGCATAGTTAGAACTTTAATCCTGGTTTGATTCCAGGTTTCGCTAAACCATCAAAGTCGATGGATTAAGCACTCAATTTGACATAACTGACTGACAAAATTAGAACTGCAATATGATAGTACGAAAAATAATCGGAAATCACTTTCACAAAACGCTCATGATATAACATAACTGATTATTAAGATATTATTGAATTGGTGAATATCCTAGTTCCTATTAGGGCACCTTGTACTTATAGAATACGTGAAAATCATTTCGAGAAACGGTCATATGAAGAATTTGTATCAAGGTCTAGATTATCAAAATATAATATGAGGATTATTGTGAACTGGTTTCTCATGAAATCGCTAATAAAACTAATTAGCGAGTGCATTATGTAATTTGATACCATTAGGTATTTTAGTGATGATTTCATTATTGAAAATAATTTTTCTGGTAGACATTACATACACCAAAGAATACAATGGTACATCCCATCACAGGATTTTCCTTTACGAGGGAACCAGCTAGGACATATTTACATATCTATCTTGAACGAATCACATCTACCTTAAAATATCCATCACGTTTACTCAAGAATTTCAATCTATTTCATTGTTTGATTCCAATTTCTACCAAGCTTTCCAAATACCACAGGAAAGTAAGAAACTACGAGTGGAAAGTGTTTGGTTATATTTGACATGAATTAGTAAAATATTTTTTTCATTGATGTGATGATGAGCGTAAGTGTTGAATTTCCGTTCTCATTGAGGTACATGCGCTCGTTCTCGTATCAGTGACTCATCGTCTCCTCAGGTGTTACTTTAGGGTTTTCCGTTTTTTTTTCTGCAATTGGAATAGAAAATACGCCACCTTCTATTTTTTAAGTCGCCCCGGAGCGCATCTGGTTGTGGCTCTCCTTCGTCTACATTTATGTTCAGATCGGGTAGCCTATCACCATTATAGTCTTTAATACATAACTATTTCAATTTTCATTTTTCTCCATACTTGAAAAGCTTTGTCGATAAATTGAAAAACTTCTGACATTAAAGTATATTTTGACTTCGACTTTTCATGAAATAGTTCAGATGAACTGCCAAATCTTGGTTTTCATTATCCATGGACGAATTTCTACTGAACAACACATCTGACGGTAATCTGGGATTCGACTCCAAACCAAGTTTAATAAATCTTTGGATCTTACTATGGACTGAACAACCGGCCCTAAGTATGTATACTCTCATTATGAAGTCGTATATAATAACTAATAATAATAATAATAATAATTTATTTACCATGAAATTACAAAATTTTCGATTGTGCGTTACATTAATTATATAGCACATGGTGAATAAATGGGAGAAAGCCCACAAAAGTAAAACTTGTGCGTGGGCTGATTTTTCCATCTATATGTTTGTGCGCTAGTTGGAGCTTGGTTCAAGTTTTCATAATTATAATTCATTCAAGTAAATGATGTGAATAAAACTGTATAATATAGCTATAGACTAGTAAAATTTGTAGAGTATTATTTTATGTGCATGTTGATATACAAGGACTCGCGCATATACATATACATGTAGACATTAATTTGTATTAGTAAAAATAGTAAAAAAATAGTAAAAATTGTAAACATTATAAAAATAGTAAAAATAGTATTAGTTATAAAATAGTAAAAATTGTGGAATGTTATTTTATGTACAACATGTAAACACATAAGGACTTACGCATATACATGTACATACGGTTACAGGGACTTAAATACATGTACATCAGAATAAGAATAAAAGATTAAACACTGTTACAAATGGAAACTTGTTTTATTACTAATGTAAGTTGAGTGATGTATTTTATGACCTATTTTTGTATAAAATATTAGATATGTAATTGTAGGGGAGAGTCAGTAGCCAATTTGTAATCAGCTTTTTAAAAAAGTTATATGAATGTATTTTTTTTTATATCTGGTGGTAGTTTATTGAATAGTGTAGGGCCAAGGTAGGTAAAACATTTTTGAACAATTGTCTTTTCTGCTCGGGGTATAGTAACGGCATTTATTCTGTATCTAGTATTATAGGGATGGTTGATTGAAATCAATTCTTCTTTATGTTTGTATTGTTTTGGCGAATAACTGACTCATACTCAATACTTCTAATTCAGAAAATAAGGCTTCAGAAGAATATCTTCTTGGTTTTTTATAAATATTTTTCAATACGCTTTTTTGTATTTTTTCCACTCTGCTGAAGTTGGTTGCCGACGTAGAACCCCAGGCAATAAGTCCGTATGTCAGGTGAGATTCCACCAAAGCATGGTATAATATTTTCAGATATTTCAAGTCGATAAAATTTGCCAGATTTTTGAATTTATAGACCATAAACCGGAGTTTTTTTATTACGAAATGTGCCTGTTCGTCCCATTTCATGTGGCAGTCTATGATTATTCCTAGATATTTAATTTTCAGTGCTGACTTTATACTTGTTTGTGTATTGGTGGTATCATTGATTTTTATGTCCTGATATGAAGGTAGGTTATTACTGTATGAGGTGAAGGGGATGAAGAATGTTTTTTTGAAGTTTATTGTGAGTAATTTATAGTTGAAAAAATTTGTGATGGTCGAGAAATCCATTTCTATGGTATTTTTAAGTGAAACCCAGTTCGAATCTTCATAAAAAATTGCCGTATCATCAGCAAAGCTGATGATTTCTCCTTTAGTTTCTTGTTCAAAAAGGTCGTTGAGGAACACGTTAAAGAGAAGTGGGCCTAGTACGGTTCCCTGTGGTACGCCAATTCCAATATTTCTTGGGTCGCTTAGAGTTCCATTTATATTAACACGTTGCGTTCTGTTATATAAGTAACTTTTCATTAGGTTATACGAGATTCCCCGAAGACCAACATTCTCGAGGGCCAGAAGAAGCTGTTCATGGTTTACTGTGTCGAATGCTTTTGCGAGATCGACAAAAATACATATAGAAGTTTGTTTCTTATCTATGGCATTGTTTATCATTTTTGTAAAGCTCGCAATCGCATCCGCTGTAGAGCGGTTTTGTCGGAATCCATACTGTTTTTCTGAGATGACTTCGTATTTGTTGAAGAAAGAGTTTATTCTTTTCTGGATAATTTTTTCGAATATTTTGCATATGCTGGAAATGAGCGATATTGGGCGATAGTTCGATATGTCTAACTGATCTCCGTTTTTTTTAAAATAGGTGTTATGACTGCATTCTTCAGTATGTCAGGGAACTTTCCGTCATTGATGGATTTATTTATAAGGAAGGTTAATATGGTAACTGAGATAATAGAATGTACTCGAGAGAGCGGGATACACTGTATATTTTCATCTGTTTCCAAAAATATGTATGATTGGAATTCAGTTTCAACATTAATTTCATCTTTCGTTCAATCTGTTTCGTTCCATTTAAACACTTGCATAATTCCGGCGACTAGATTTTCGAATATTCCATTAATACCACAGCAAACTCGACTAAAACAGAACTAATAAAAACTCGCAAAGACGCGAGAGAATTCTTCAATTTCCTTCGAGCCCGCCGCCTGAAATTATTCAAATACCACCCAAGTACGCTTTCCTCTAATCCGAATTAATGATAATGATCCAAACCGGGAAATAAAAGACGCGAAAACTCCTTCTCCTGCAATTGAAATAAATTTGTTCCTCTAATCCGTATACTATCAGGTGCTGAATCATCTAATGAACATTAATTCGCAATCACGAGAGAATATCCTTCGATGAATCCCTTTTTCTTTTTTCCGTCCTTTTTCGCCCCGTCCGCAAGGAAAGTGAAACATAATGCTTTCGGAGTTTTGGACGTTCTCGGGAATGGAGTGCGCCAATTTATAATCATTATCCCGTGAAGCGCTTGGACCGGGCAATTTTACTTATTCAGAGGATGGTAGGGACCGCCTTTATCACTGTCTTCAAGGTTGGGAACCTACCCCGTGGTGGCGGGATGATGCTCTAATAGAGGGATAACTGTGATGATACTTTAGCGGGATTTTTTGTGCTCATGCTGATGGGGTTCTGGAAAAAACACCTGATGACTGGAATGAAGGAATGAGTTTTTGTCGAGTCTGGTTCGATGGAATCAACAAAAAACCAGTCGCTTACTCGTCCACGTGAATGAATATGGCAAAAGCGTAGACAAAATTAAATGTTTGACATCAGTATAAAAGTCTAGGCCAGTTGTAATAGCTAGATCAAAAATGCAATCCATGAAATGACCCTATCAAAATAGCTATTGGACAAGTCAATAAATAAACCAATTATGGTAGTTTTGTATAATATGGAGAATGGATAAAAAGTACGACTTTCTGAAAACTTTTCTAAACAAGTTGTCAACATTAATTTTTCTTAACAACTTCAAAGTAAAATAAAAATTGAATTCGACTTGAAATACAGCATGTCTGGAAACGACAGCAACTCCGCTACGACACCGCTGATATCCAACATTCTCCCACCTTTTGCAATATGGAATTGCAAAACAATAAAATTCCTCATCGATCAGCAACCTTGATCAATCTTCCACACCTCGTGGATACTGGAATCCTCTTTTCTATCCCCTCTTCTTTCTGTCGTCCAGACCTCGTAGGTACTGGAATCCTCTTCTATTTCATCTCCTCTTTTTGTGACGATTGTGCTTTTCTGTTTTCCTCATTCTGCTTGTGTTCCTTCGGGATGTCTTGTCTAAGAGTTTCGGTATCGTTTGAAATGTATCTGTCGCCTGTGAGTTTGCCTTGTAAAATATCTTCTTCATCATTTGACCTCAAAATTTCAAGTGGATATATTCTTTGAAACGGTCGCACTATTACATCTGTAGCTAGTTTGATCTGTCTACTCTCGCAACTTTATCTTTTGCGGGGTAAATCTGAAGTAAATTTCCCATAGGCCAACTTATTTTTTTGTGTTATCTGATACAACTAGAGCTAAATCACCTATACCTAGTGATCGCTTCTTCTTTGTCCCAAATGAACCAAATTTTGCCAAGTATTCATTTTTAAATATTTTTCTAAGATTTCTTCTCATTTCTTGAAGGTATCTAAATCTTTTCTTGATATTTGTTCTGCCTATTTCGTCCAAATCTGACACTTCTGAGCTTTGGATGCTCTGTAAAAATGATGATGGTGTTACTAGAACTGATTCTCCCGAATCATCTGACACACATGAAGGGTACAGGAAAAAAAGATGAAGGTCTCAAAATAGAATTTTTGAGCAAATCGATTTTTTGTGTTTTCAGAGACTCCTAAAGTATTTTTTCTACTCCCGTATGTGAATTACTAACGTCACAAATCGATAAAAATGTGTAAAGCTTCATTTCACGAATCGGTGTGTGAAGTGCCATGCTTTTCTTATGGGATTTATTTCACGCACCGGTGCCATAAGAGTCAATACAAATTCACACACCGGTCGCTGGTCTAGGTAGCGGTGGCGAGAGAAATTGACAAAAAATATGACAGTTCCCGCAGAGTGAAGTTCAGAGTAACATCAGTTAATAGACCATAAATAGTAATTAATTACCCTCTGAATTAATAAATAGTACCACGAAATTTTGATTTAAACCGATTAGCCGTGTATTTCACGCAAATTTCTGATGGACAGCATTGAAGTAATCCCATCAACTCCTCCAAATATAACGTTAGCAGCCAGTGAAGCAAGTTCATCGCTAGTGCCACAAAAATCGTTGGGAATTTACGAAAACACTTTGGAAAAGTTTATGCAATGGCGCAATACAAACAACGTCCAATCATTCTCCGAAAGGGTAATATTAGCCTACCTATCTGAATTATCAACAAAGGTTAAATCTTCTTCCTTATGGAGTCACTACTCAATGTTGAAAAGCACCCTTAGTGTTAAGTACAACGTACAAATTGGTGATTACCCGAAAGTTCGCGCTTTCTTGAAACGAAAAAACGAGGGATACATTCCTAAAAAATCATGCGTTTTGGAAAAGGAACACGTATTAAAATTTCTCAAAGAGGCACCGATGAAAATTTCCTTTAATTCAATCTCTAAGTAAAAGGTCGTAGAAAAAGTATAGTGTGCACCACGTGCGTGAAGACTTTTTTACGCTCGTGCGGATTGTGAAACTCGCCTGCGGCTCGTTCCACAAACTTCCACACTCGCGTAAAATAGTATACTTCACGCACTAGATACACAATATATTATTTATTATGCAAATATTAAATAAACAGTTGCAAAGTATTTCGCGCATGAGATGCAAACAAAATTTTTTCTACAAACGTCAAAAATATTGTTCTAAAATAAGTAATAACTATGAAAAATAGTATTGAACTGGCTTAAATAATTTTTCCAAATCAAGTAATTACTGTAACTATGGAAATAAAATGGCATTTGTTGACAATTATTTCAAAGTGACAGTTCTTGATAATTATTTTGGAGTGACTTTTTATTCGCGTCAATTTCGTGCGTGATATTTATTATTGTAAAAGAATGGAAATTTCGAGCGACGATGAACTAAGCAGTGCCCCACCTAACTTGATAGATGCGGCCAATTCCGTAATTTCCAACCTTTTACCGGAGAAATCGAGGCGGCAGTATGAAAATGCATATCAGCAATTTAAAGAGTGGTGTGAAGCAAATAAAGCCAGAAAAATATCTCTCACAATTTGAAAGCCTTAATTATTGTTCTACATTAATAAATAAACGATTTCTTGTTTTTTGCTTGATTGAGGAGTTGAGGACCATATAGGTTAGAATATGAAAATCCCATATAGTTTACATGCAGTGTGCGAAATATATTTCGCACATTACTTCGCGCACGGTGTCATGGTAACGAATGAAAATGAAAAAAAGTGCCACTTCGCATACTGTTGTCAATGCGCGAACCTTGTCATTCCTTGACGTTTGTAGAAAAAGGATATTTTAATGGATTGAACCCATGTCTTCACAAATTATTCTGAACAATCGAGTTTGCAAGGCTTTACCTTCGATAGAGTTCACAATTTTGATGACATTTTTAAGCACGTTATTCAAATCAGAAGGTAAAACTTGGCTGCCAGAGTTTGTCGATGCAGAAAGCAGTGTGTCCATGAGGCATTAGGCATTATTGATTTCAATTTCGCCACTAGTCCGCTTTTATGTCCAGTCATAGCTTTAGCGCCATCACTACAAATCGTCCAATCAATCTCGTATTTGCGAGTGCTTTCTAAAAACATGTCGTAAATACACTGACCTGTAGTGTTTGCAGGAAGTGCTTTGCAAAATAAAATGTCTCCGATGATACTTTCATCTGCTTCAAAGCGCACAAATACCACAAACTGTGAACAATCTGACACGTCAGTAGATTCGTCAAACTGCAAGGCTTTTCTTCTATTTCTTGACTACTTGTTCTCGAATGTCACTGGCCATGTCGTTTATTCTACGTTCAATCGTATCATATCTAGTAGTACAGGCTAAATAGGATTAGACCCAAAAAAAAATTGGGCACTTTTGATTTTCTAGATTCTGGGAAGTTTTGGGGTACCGAATAAGTCTAACAACTCTTCATAAAAGTACGGGCACGGATTTTCGAAATTTTGGGACTTGAAACTAAAAATATTTTGAATCGTGAATAACTCGAAAACCATGAGGAATTCGAAAAAACTGTTGTGACAAAAATGTAAAACACAAAATTTTCTACAAAAAAGGTCTTCAGTAATTTTTTCGTTGGATCCACTATTTCTGAGTAATTCTCTCTCAAAGCCGAAAGCCGGAGCACCCGCTAGCGAATTCCCGCCAGTGCGAATTCAAGCAAATTTACATCCCAAGCGCAAATTAAAATTGCTCTAACTCGTTGAAAACTACTCCGTTTTCAAAGAATCAAAATCCATAATGATGGGTAAGTTCTCTATTTTGTACTCCGGTAAGGTAGCATAATTTTCGAAAATTTTGCGAGATGAAGAGGTATATTGGCCACACAAGCACTTGAAGTTTCAATGAATATATTCCATCACTCGCAATATAAACAAGCAAATCCAACGAGAGATTTGTCGTTCGTATTATTATCAATATTTTCATGTATATAACATACATGAGTTACTTCTTGGTTTCAAATGAACTAACTTTCAAAAAACGCGATCATGAACACGATCTTCGTTCTCGATTGATTATTATTTCGATATTCACAGACTTTTTAATAGTTTCTCTTATCCAAAGATGAGGGTATTCATTTTGAAGCGTAGAATCTCAGCTTCAAGTTCATATAAAAACATTCTTAGTATAATGTATCCTCATTATGAAGACTTTGAAAATGCATAGAAAGGACAAAATGTCCCATTTTTCCGTAAATATTTCCTTAATTATCCAAGAGTAAGTTTCTTCGAAAAATTCATGTTGTATTTGTGAAAACACGTTACAAAGAATCGATTGCGGGTCGTTACATTGTATTAAATTACTTGGTTTAAGAATACGAAATCTTTCTGTTCGTCTATTTCCCGCGAAGAATTCGGCAACCACAGCCATTATCACCGATAACCACGCACGTGTGCAGACCACAGAACTCATAATTATATCATAAGATATAATTATGAGTTCTGTGGTGCAGACGACGTGTTTTGTGTAGTAAACATTTGTCAAGTGCGTACTGCTTTCTGTAGTCTTCACGGTGTTTTTCAGATAACAAAATTGGATTGTTCACTAGGGCCAGTGCAAAAATTGTGGATCATAAATCTAATTGAATCAAAATATTTTCCTAGGTTAGGACAAAAGAGAAACCTTTCTTGTACTGAATTTTGAGCTCTAAATTTTTTGTGCCGGCATTTTGTGTTGAAATCCTCATAGTTTTCGAGTTATCCGCAATTCAAAGTGTTTTTGAGTACATGAACCCATTGTACGATGAAAATTTTGAGGTTAGGAAAAATTTTTAGGGACCAATTTGTAGAGAATTTTGTGCTCTACATTTTGTGCTTTGGGTCTTTTTTTCGAATTCCTCGTGGTTTTCGAGTTATTCGCGATTCAAACTATTATTGAGTATTTAAACCCGTTTTAAGGTGAAAATTTTGAGGTTAGGAAAAAATAACTAGGACACTTTTTTGTAGAGAATTTTGTGTTCCACATTTTTTGTTACGGCCATTTTTTCCAAATTCCTCATAGTTTTCGAGTTAATCGCGATTCAAAATATTTTTGAGTTTCAAGTCCCAAAATTTCGAAAATCCGTGCCCGTACTTTTATGAAGAGTTGCTAGACTTATTCGGTACCCCAAAACCTCCTAGAATCTAAAAAATCAAAGGGGCCCAATTTAATTTAAGGTTTTAGCTCAACATCTCCTAATATACCTATACTATAGAGCTGCTGACAAAATAAGATTTTCGGCAACTGTATGCGGCATCCCTGCTTCAGCGACTCGGTATGCAACTCTGTTTTCACTATTTTGTTTCATTTAGATGTTTCAAATTATGTTTAGAATTTATTGATGTTTGTATATGTCTTCGACTGGATGAAGGATTCATATATCAATGAGTACTACACACACTCATCATCAAGATCACGATATGGAACGAAATTATCATCATCCACCCTAGTTAACGTCATAGGTCCTTGGACATCTCCAAGGAGACAATCGTTCGAGCACACGCGTAGACTGCCAGTAGTTTCGATTATAAATGCAAATGTGTATAATACGCTCGGGAAATTCCATTATAAACTTGTTTGACGACTCAATGAGAATGCAAATGATTGGAAGGAAAACAACAGAAAATGTACAGCTCTCCATGACTACGGCATAATTTATTTGACCGACAATGTTCCGACGAGATATTATTCAGTGTTGCAAACTTTTCGCGACAAATATTATGTTTGCATTTGTCGTTATTTGCTCGGATAACCGCGATGGGGTGGAAAGAGAAGCAGCGTTTTGTGGAAAGGGGGATGGAAATTTCGCTGGCGCTGTTTTAGGAGAGTTCTTTGGTGTTCTCGTTTCAATAAAAGTAAGAGAACTATGTATTCAAAAGTGGGAACAGAAACAATATTCAGAATTACCGGGGTATTTCAAAAATTTCTTGTATTCCCAAACTATTTGAATCTTTGATTACAGATGAAATATTTAATAATTTCAAACATGTCATAATAGATGAGCACCATGGGTTTTACAAAAAAAGTTCCACCCCCAAGTAACAATTTCAGTTTTGTGATAGCCCTCAGAAGGTTCTGAAGTCCATAACAATCACAGCATCGATAAAACTGTTTTGCTGTAACGACATCTATAATACCTCCTTAAAGTTGCTATAAATCTACGAGGGCCCACTCCTATGGAGGTTCTCAGGGCTATTTTGAAATGCAAGCATAAAACCTGCTTGCCTTTTTCGCAGGATTCTTAATAACCTCCTGAGGATCATTATAAAACCAAATCATGGGGCTGTTATAAACCTGTATGTCATTAAAAAAATCTATTTGGCATTAAAATATCTTTTTCTCCAAAAAAGCGGCCTTTTAATGACACTTGGCAGGCTTAGAAGTTGTACTTTTACTGCCTAGGCAGAAAAAGTTCGTTGCTAGGCAACCTTCCAAGTGATAATTTAAATCAAACTAGTTATTAAAATTGACAATGACATTAAGAAAACTCAAAATGATGCTGATGATAATAAACTGGTTTTATTGCATTAAAACTACAAACTACAACACGAAATTTTCATTTATTAGATATATTTATGGTGAATTGTGAACAATTATTTAATACAATTGAAATCTGTCCACTTCCCTCCTTTCCAGTAAAATTAACAACTTTAGTATTCACACTTGATACTCCGGAAACGCCAGAAAATATTTTATTGCCGATGTTCGACTTAATGGCTAGCGAGTCCTTAATATAGCCCTCCGCGACAGAGGAAGACTTCCATCCTCCATGATACTTCAACATTGTTATGTCCCCACCAGAATGCACCAGCAACGTGGCCGAAGTTCTGCGAAAGCAGTTCCCGGTATACTCTTTCGCATGGGGCAGTCCCAGAAAAGTAGCAACTTCTTCTGGCATTTTACCGAATTTGTGAATGCCAATGAATTGATGATGTGCTTTACCGTTCGCATACTTATAGAAGACACGCCGACTATTTAAATTCGAGGGTCCGGAGGCTGCATATTTTCTGTAAACGCTTAAATATTCCGTTACTACAAAAGATCTTGATCTTTTGGTCTTAGCATTTGGTAGCATAATTAGCAATTTGTCGCCCATATCATTTATATCATCTGTTTTCATTTGCAAAAGCTCATCACATCTACAAGCCCCAGCGACTTCAACAATAAGTACAACCTAAAATATAAATTGAAAATTAGTTCTTTAATCCATAATAGATCATTTTCAATATATTGCTACCTTCGTACACAATCGCATCTGATAAAATTTTCTCGATTTCTTCTCTTTGAAAAACTCGGGATTTTTTTGCATGGAAACCGTCTGACTGGCGTTTCAAAAAAGCCCGTAACTTCTGGTGTTTTGCCAAATCAATGTCATTTTTTATGTTCAGGGTAGCTTTCAACATCGAATAGGTAAACCATAACGTTGAGTGCTTCAATTTCTTTGAAAGATCGGAAAAATAGACAATCAGCACATTTTCAGAGGAAGATCCTATATTTTTCTTCTGTCTATATTCCATGAATCTGCTGTATGTGAGTTCATATACAGTTCTTGATTTTTCCGGTAAAAGGTTAAATTCCACATTTCGCGCCTGGTCTCTTATCTCAGGTGGTGTAAATTGCATCAATTCATCCTCACTTTGCAGTCAGTTACCTTTGATAAAATAATTTAGTTATTTGGAGATTGATAATGAAACGCAATTTAAATTTGAAAAAGTCGATTTTGCGTGGAATTGGAACAAATTTGAAGAAAAAATTATATGTTTCACACGGCAGAAAAGCTACGCTCGGCTATGAAACACCAGCAGCGGCATTAATCTTGTGCTTTTATGCCTAGTAAAACAAATAACTATTTTTTGAATGAAATTGGGTTAGAAAATATTCTATAAATAACTTACAGCCAAAACGGACTTAATTCAATTCATCAGTTGCGAAAAATAGGGCGACTATTTTACTAGCAAAAATATAATGATGGCGTCCTGGCAGTGATATATGAAGAATATATAGGTATTCAACAACGTAAAATGTCGAATATCATCTGCGAATGAAATTTTTTTGACAAAATGACATCAGTTAGGTGTTAAATCTGCAACGCGCACCAATAACAACGCTAAATTAAGAAAATAAACAAAATACCACATAAAATTAAAAAATTATTTTGACCCATATATTTCCCGGAATGTTTTGTACTATATCTAAATATAAATGAATACCAATAATTGTGTATTTCCTTTCCGTCATACACACCAAATTGCAAGAAACATGAATTGAAATTAGGCTCTCTCTAGTTGTTCCCTCTGGTTGTAATAAAATATGGCTACCCTATCTTTATTCTATTTAGCTGCACATATTGCCATCATAAAGTCGTTTCTCCTCAAAATGAACCATTTTAAAATAATTTTATCCTAAAAAAGTACGTTTGGTATTATTTAATCCAATTTCCAAAATATTTCAACTGTCAATTGTCAATCACGCCTGACATTCGTCTTTTCGTGATCGACGTGGTCAGTATACTCAGTGTCTATACTCCCGTGATAAGAATTTGGTGTCTAAGTCTTGTGAAACGTTTAATTACTATTTATTTTTTCCATTTATCTTTACCCAATGTGATTTATTTATTACCGGTTAGGGGGAGCTACTAGAATTTAAGTAGAAATAGTTTTATGCTTTGATTTTATAGCGGTTCTCGAGAGTACATCTCAAAACCTTAATAAAACCTCATGGTTAGTTTTATTACAGAACCATTGCATGGACTTGGGGAGTGCTATAAAACCATCACAAAACTAAGTTTCTTTGTGGATTATTTAAATACCAAAAAGATTTATCGTGTATGTGTATAAGCCATTGTAAAACCATCATAAAAACAAATACACTTAAATGCTGAATGATTTAATCTTATAGCCTTCATGAGTGTTTTGAAACAGATTCATAAATATGTTTGCTCTGGTAGCGTATTTCATAAAACTAGGATAAATCCAAATAACATTTAAATTGTTACTTGGGCCGCCACCAATTTGGCTGTTTACTAAAACTTCCTCACAAATACACTTGAACAAGGGTTCCAAGTTGATGTTATCTACACGGACCTTGCTAAAGCCTTCGATTCAGTTTGCCATAAACTATTAATTTTGAAACTTAAGAATCTCGGAATAATAAACAAATACTTGAAATTTATTGAATCCTACCTTTTTAACAGAATGCAGAATGTAAAGGTAGCTGGCAGTTTGTCAGAAACAATTCAGGGGTTCCGCAAGGTTCGCACGTTGGACCTATTTTATTTTTACTTTTTATTAATGATGTTAAATCTATGTTTCAATATTGTGATATCTCTCTGTATGCAGATGATCTTAATTTTTTAAAACAGTGCAACGTACCGATGATATTGAACGCATTCAAAGTGACCTGGATAACTGTTGTACCTACTGTGATACTAATTTATTAAAAGTTAACGTGAAAAAATGCAATGTATTGAGATTTTATAGAATGCGGCAGCCTGTTATTTGTAATTACTCAATTAACGATGCAAATCTTCAATCTGTCAATAGTTTAGGCGATTTAGGGATTATCTTCGATAAAGATCTCAACTTTAATGATCATGTCAATAATATTTGTAACAAAGCATTCAGAATGCTCTGGTTCATTAAAAGAAATACTCGCCATATAACAGACTGCGATGCGATAAAGACGTTATACTTTTCACTGATTCGGAGTGTTTTGGAGTATAATAGTGTCATTTGGTGTCCTCTTTATGCTTGCCATAAAGAGAGACTGGAAAAAGTTCAGAATCGTTTCACCAAATACCTAATTTGGAAACTTGGCCTACCATATTTTGGATTCAACCCGAAAATAAGGCTTTCTGTTTTTGATTTAACGTCACTTGACGATAGACGTAAACTTGCAATGGTTATATTTCTCCACAAAATAATACATTCTTTCTTTAATTGTTCTGTTCTTCTAGGAGAGCTCTGCCTTTCTGTTAACTCCAGAAGCTTGAGAAGTAATCGTATTTTTTCATTTGGCATACGGTTCCACAGAACAAACTATGGTTCGATGGCAATTAGTTGTAGACTTGAAAAAATTTCAATATGCATTTTTTAGAACTTGATTTTTTTCATCTTAAACATTATAAAGGACCCCGCACTTTTTATAGGTAAAATGGGTCTCGGTGAAATTGTCTGAATTTTTAGTATATTGTGTGTAGTATCCAATATACTGATTGAACGTGCAGAATTGCAAAGTTCGTTGATGGATAGATTTTGAAATACGTTCAAGTTAAAAATCAGTAATTTTTGTTTAATAATTTTTTTCGGGATTTCAAAGTGACAACTGCATTTTTTTTCGTTCTTATCATCAACGTATCTTCATATTACTGAATATCATTCAGATGGTGCACATTATATCATTATGTACAGAGTGAAGAATAAAAACATTTTAGTAATGTCTGAAAATTCGATGTAATAAGGAAATATTGTTTAAATTATTTTGGCATGCAATTCCATCATTAATTACAAGGAAAAAAGTGAAAGGAAAAAAGGTCGCGTTTTACGGAAATTCAAAAAGGCGTATCACAAGGAAGTGTGCTGGGTCCTCTTTTTTTCATTATATTATATTATACAGGGTGAGGAACCGAAAACGAAACAGATCGAATATCTTCAAAACGCATGTGTTGTGAAAAAATGCAAAAAAATGTCGATTTTTAATTCAAAGGGACCTCTTCCTATCATAACTTCAACTGTCTTACATCTCCCCCCACCCCTTGGTCACTATTACCCAAACAATTTGAATAGGGAAAGTAGTAAGTGTGACACATCCTCGAAGAGGTAATTTCTAAAGGAATTCAGCCATGTCAATTTCCGTTACCTAACTTTTTATTTTGGCGACCTCTTTCGGGAAAAACAACTGTTCCGTATTCCAAATTATGATACTTCATTTGCAAGGTAATTTGTCATGAATTCGGTGACAATTGATTATGGAATTTTTCTAAAGTAAAAAATAAAATGGCGAACCCAAAGATTTGCAATTATGGTCCGATTCGATTCAAAATTGATATGGGGTGGTTTTCATGGTCATAAATTATGATTTGTTTGTCAATGCAAAAAAACAAGATGGAATGGAATTACCTTTTCGATGCAGTGTCACACTGTGTACTTTCCCTATTCAAATTGTAAGAGTGACCAAAGGGTGGAGAGAGTGGTATGACAGTTGAGGTTATGATAAGAAGATTTCCCACTTGGATTTGAAATCGACGTGTTTTTGGATTTTTTCACAACACATGTGTTTTGAAGAATTCGTTTTCGGTGCCTGGTCGAATCGAACCATAATTACAAATTTCGCCCACCATTTTGTTTTTGCATCGACAAAAAAATCATGATTTGGTGACATTTTTGTATTGAATACACGGGAACTCTATCAGGGCTAGCAGGAGTATCATAGTTTTTCGATTGTATTTGCAATGTTCAGGCCAATGTTATCAGAAAGTTTATTGAAATAATTAACTTAACTTAGTTCATCTGCAACTTTGTTCCCCTTTTCATCGATCATATCGTATCGGGTGCTGTTATTATAGTGAGTTTTTTTTGTTCGAAATTTCATTAATTTGCTGTAAGATTTTATTTCTGTGCCTTTTTCATTTTATTCATATTGTATTCATTTTTGTTTTTTTAAGTGAGCTGAGATAATTTCTGCAGATTTTGTAGTCCAATTTTCCAATGAAATGAAGAATTTCAAAGGTGAAACTATTCAAGAAAAAATAGGGAAATAGATAATGGATCGTGATAGATACTTTTTGAAGATTTGTATCATAAAATATTCCTTCCTAACTTATATTCAAATGGACATGAGACATTGATAATTAAACACTTAATAAATGTAATTATTTGAAGCTGCTATAGAATCACGGTGTAGTTTAGGTTTAGTTGAAATAAAACACTTCTTTAGTTTTGATAAAAGCTAAATGTCACTAACAAACCATTAACTTCAAGCTGCTTCTGTGATTGCATTCGTTCACTGTAAAATAAACATTATTATCACTATTGAGTACTGTATGCCGAGTCAACATTATCAAAAACTGTCATGAATCAAGCGAAGAAACGTTATTGAGTGATATTTCGAATAAATATAATTTCGAATTTCAAATCTGACAAATATATAAATGGAATCCCTATATACTTCTTAAACTACTATAAGTATCTACTTACGTTCCATGTGATTCGGTAATCATATTCAACTCATCCTAGCAATAGATAGTCTCTATTAAGTACCATAAAAAATATATATGGTAATTTTAACTCTTGTTTGAAGAGCCACGATGAGAAAAATGTTACCAAACGCTAAGTATACAATTTCTATGCATTACCTTCATCCCCACATCATTTTCAATATGGAACGCATTTCTACCCACATGTTTTATTTCTCCACTTAAAACGTATACCAGGAATTACTTTCAACTTTTTATATCTTTTTTGATCTCGTTGAGTTCGTGAGGCTTCGGAATTCCGCTAAAACCGCATTTTTATTCGATATCAGTGAGTGGCTTTCGCTGAAAGGCCCTATGAGAGCTGAAACACTCCAGTGAGTTGAAAGTTCTGCAGTTAATATTGTAAAAAGGAATAATGATACTTTTCCCTACAAATTTTAAAATTATAGGATATTATACAAAGATCATGCGGTGCTACTACCAGGGTGTATTGATATCTAGTTAGCTTAGACCAGTTCCCTGCATGAACAAAATATTGCGTTACCATAGCAACGAACAATAACTTATTAGAAGTGTAAAGTTTGACGTTGAAGAAGTAAACCAGAGTTACGCAATACGAAAGAAAAAATATGTCCACCGAAATTGTGAAAGTCGAAAAATTGGAGTATCGAGCCATCATCAAGTACTGTATTTAAAAGGGTTAAGACGTAAGCAGATTTACGAAGATATGCCTAATACCCTTGGTGATCAATGTCCTTCGTATGCGACCGTGAAAAATTGGACTGCAAGCTTCAAAAGAGGTAAATTTTCCATTGAAGATGATGACCGATCGGAAAGGCCAGTTTCTGTGTCAATATCGATGCAGTTCATGACATGATTTTAAGAGACCGTCGAATTGGGCTAAAACGAAGCACTGAATATTTCATACGAACGCGTTCATCATATTGTTCACGTCAATTTGGACATGAGAAAAATTGCTGCAAAATGGATCCCCAAATGTTTGAATGTTGACCAAAAGCATGCAAGGGTAGTAGCATCGCGTTCGATCTGTGCTTGATTTGAAAACGATGTAGACTTCTTAACCCGAGAACGCTCGCACCCTGGTCGATTTGCCGCCAAGGTTGTGTTTTTCCCCCTCCCACATTTATTTGGGCCGCCATTTTCCGACGCGCTTTGGAGTCTTCCTAAGTCGAACCGGCGGGCCAGTCTACTTTTGGTTTTTGTTAGAGAGTGTTGCTAGAAGCTGAAAATTGACAATTGGTCGTTTTAACCGACGCGCGAGCATTTTAAGGTTTGTACCAAATTATTAATTGTTTACAGAGAAATTGGGGGTTATAATCAAATAAATGTGGCAAAATCAAATAAATGTGGCAAAATCAAATAGATAATAGCAGATAACATATTATAGAAATGTATTTATTTTGTAGAATGGATCATGAAAAAGAAATCGAACATTTACAAAGATTGTATGAGGAAGTAGAAACAGACGAAGAGATAGTTGGAGGTGATTCGGACCCTGAAGAAGATATTCTAGAAGAAAGCGACCATGATACGAACTCGGAGCAGTCAGATCCTGATCAGAATGATAGTGATGATGAGTCATACGACGATGTGCCTTTGTCTAAACGCCTTGAGAATTATGTGGGAAAATCTGGGATGTTGTGGTGTAAATATCCTCTGATAAGCCGTGTCGCAAAAGTAAAACCAGCGAATATTGTAAGATTTCGGGAAGGTCCCACAAACAAACCGAAATTTGCTGTAACACTAATAACCTCTTGGAAGTTATTTTTCCCTGATGAAGTTATAGAAGAAATAGTGGTATGTACAAATATAAAAATTCAGTTCGTTCGTGCTAACTATACACGGGAAAGAGATGCCAGAGATACAGACGCTATTGAAGTAAGAGCATTTATGGGATTGTTGTATTTGGCCGGCGTTTCACGTGCTTCACACCTAAATCTTTCGGATTTATGGGCCACTGACGGCACCGGAATAGAATACTTCCGATGTGTTATGACTTTGTCTAGGTTTCAGTTTATAATGCGCTGAATCCGGTTCGACAATATACATGACCGAGAAGCTCGAAAAACAACAGATAAGTTAGCTCCCATTAGGCATTCGTTTGAGGGATTTGTAAAAAGATGTCAAGAAAATTACACTATTGGAGCAGATACTACAATAGACGAAATGCTGGAAGGTTTTCGAGGACGTTGCGGTTTCCGGCAATACATAAAAAGTAAACCTGCCCGATATGGCATTAAAATTTTTTCTCTAGCGGACTCATGTTCCTATTATACTTACAATATGGAAATTTATGTTGGGAAACTGGCAGAGGGTCCTTTCTTGCTAAATAATAGTCCTGCCAACGTTGTCAAGCGGCTTGTTGGCCCTATTCTGGGATCAGGGCGCAATATAACCATGGACAATTGGTTTACTTCAATTGACCTGGCTCAAGACTTACTAAAGGAAAAATTAACAATTGTCGCGACTATCAGAAGAAATAAAAGGGAGCTTCCAAAAGAATTCATCAATTCTAAACAAAGGGAAGTGAAAAGCACAATTTTTGGATTTACAAAAAACATAACTCTGCTTTCCTATGTACCTAAAAGAGGTAAGATGGTTGCTTTGATATCGACGATGCATTATCAGGGTGAGGTTGAGGAATCTGTGAACAGAAAACCAAATATTATATTGTATTATAATAAAACCAAGGGTGGTGTAGATAAAGTCAATGAGATGAAAGGCAGTTATTCAGTTTCGCGAAAAACTGCTAGGTGGCCACTAACAATTTTCTTCTGTGAAATGAATATTGGCGGAATCAACAGCCAGGTCATTTATGAGTTCAACACCAAAGCAAAGAAAATCAAGAACCGACGTGAATTTTTGAGGAGCCTTGCCACGGAGTTATGTTCTGAGCATATACACAGACGGTTGACAATGGATATACCTTTGAATATTCGAACCAGTATTCACAACGTACTTAGAATTCCTGTGCAGCCAACCACAAGAGCTGATAGTGTTGTAGGAAGATGTGGATATTGTAGCTCAAAGAAAATTAGGAAAACCACCACAACCTGTCAAACTTGTTCAAGATACATTTGCAAGGAACACAGGGTAGATATTTGTGTAAGGTGCGTAGGAAGCGAAGAAAATTAGCACCATTTTTTTGTTAAGAATATCACTTTGTTTTTATTGCATTAAGAGTTTGTCATTTTCATTTTTGCTCAAAAACATACCTACTTTATGTTTATAGCCAATAAAGTTTCTATAAAAAGTATATCAATAGCTGAATACTTTTAATAAACAACACAAATACTGACATATTTAAGGATTTCCTATAGTCGGTCAAAACGACCAGCCGCGAGCATCAACGTAACTTTTCAGGCGCGAGCGTTCTCGGGTTAAACCGAATTGTTACTATGGATGAGACTTGGGTACATTTCTTCGATCCAGAAACAAAGCAACAATCGATGGAATGGCGACACTCCGGTTCTCCAAGACCTAAGAAGTGTCGTGTCCAAAAATCTGCTGGAAAAGTTCTTGCTTCAGTTTTTTGGGATTGCCATGGAGTAATCATAATTGATTTTTTGGATAAGGGTAGAACAATAACTGGAGATTACTATTCGACATTACTGACCACTCGACGGGAAAAAATTGAAGAGAAAAGACTAATGTGATATTCAAGTTTTCAATTGAGATGATCCCATATGGACAAAATCTGAGGAGGTCAAATCTGGAAATCATGGATCACTATTGTTGTAACGAAGCTGATCTTTGTTTCTGCATTCTGAATCGATTAGATTTTCCATTTGGTTCACAGTTACAGGCCATATCGTAGTTTTCAACATACTGAGACACATTTCTTCATTTATACTGCCGTCGAAAAATAAGGTCCTACAACTTTACCTTTATAAACAGTTAACAGTTCTGCATATTGAATTTTCCATGTAGAAAGTAAGATATCAGTCAATCAAACCAAAGTTATTTATGGTTCCAGGCTCGATATCATTCGAATTGGTCTTCTTTTCTCAAAATAGGTATTATTCTCCCATCATGGTCTTCATCACATAGTTCCTGCAAAATTTTCGTTTTAAACGGAAAAAAATGATGATGATTCTATTCCCCAGTCTGATTCATTTCACTTGAGCTGTATTCTGAATGGTTAGTTTTTTGTACGAAAAACTATTGTTTGAAAGGTGTTTTTATCGATTATTTCACTTATGCTAAAATAGCGTGTTATGATTGGTTGAAATTTTTGTGTTGATAAATGAAAACATCATGTTTTCGATTTTGTAGTTCGGCTTGTAACAGAACTTATAGGTTTCAGTGTCCTAGCTTATAGATTTCATTACAAGGTGCCACCACTGGTATCATATCTCACTTTAAAATTCAAACACTTTTTGTAAAATCTTTTTCGAGTCGCCAGGACAGATAAAGAAATTTGTCGGTTTACGTTTGGTTGCTTCGTGTTCGCAAATACTACCAATTGTGTTAATTTGAGAGCCAAGTGGGGAATCTCCACATTTTCGTTATACGAAAATCCAAAGTGTCCCTGGTTTTAGGTAGGTACCTCTAAGATTTATATTTTCCGAATATTTTCAATGTTTCTCTTGAAATTAGTCATTTAAAATCAATACCTTTGTTTTAGATTTTCAACATTTAGTTGTTAAAAGCAATTTTTCTACTCGTCGAATCCCAATAAACGTTTCTGCTTGAAGTCCTTCACATTTCATTTGCCCAGAACCTACAAATCCTGTACAGGCTCTTGATTGGCTACTGGATATGTATATGATGTGTTTTCGATTTTGTAGTTCCATTCCTGATTGGTTATTATCAAAACACAAACTCACCACTAGCAAGCTGCTATAATGACACCAAACTTTGACCAAAACTAAATAAGCACTCACTATTAATTCATATCAACTTCACAATTTTCGACAAATTTTGCGTACTCGTTGATTAATCAAATCACTAAATCAAAATGTTATCAAAACATAACCTCGAGCGAGAAGCAGTAGACTAGACCTGCAATGACGAAATTACGAATGACGCGCTCTGTCATTGGTAACTGAAATAGAGGGATGTTTTAAATATCAAGTAAATGTTTTGTTAGTTGCATAATTTCAGAACTAAATGCGGGATTAATGTTCCTAGTTAAATTGAATAGTAAATAAATAAAAATGGTTTCGATTTTATTCATGAAATAATCTTAACAAATACAACTCGTGTTATCGGCGATTATCGTTAATTCCTTCTCGGTTTCGAATCAAATTATGTTGCTTGGCAACCACACGAGCGCTTGCGCGAGTGTGGTTGCCTAAAGCATTCAAAGGAATTGCTATTTCGATAATCACCGATACTCTTGTGGTAATACCTACGATAATCAAACTCACTGAAAATATCCACACCAACCTCTACTACCTACCTAATCACTGCGCCTTGCACTCGATGATGAACTTCAAGAAGCCCAAGGGTCAGATTATCAGATGTTAGAGAGACTCTGCGTTATTGGTCGTTGTGGTGGAAAACACAGCAATGTAGATTCTTTTAAGATGTCCTTGTTTAGAGCAGCACCGGCAGTATTATCAAAAAATCGAGAATGAAAAAACCTGCAGTACCTAAAAATACAGATAGCTCTGGGGCACAATTCAAGACCCGTCAGGGTATTACCACGGATAGCACCGCTTTTCTGACAAAAAGTTGCCATGAAGGCCTTTATTGTTTTGGAATGAGGGAAAGAAAGGGTGTAACTTTGAACTATCGTTATCAATAATGAACATCTTTCATTTGTGAATAATTTAGTAGGTTATTGAACCTGTGATAGATTTGGTTGGAATGGAAATATAAGTGAATGAAATCCATTCACAAATGCGATGAGGTACATCCACCTGTTCAGACGAACAAACATATTTTCGAAAATGTTCCAGGTTAATCCGATATGTGAATCACTCTCTGAAGACAAAAATGTCATGATTTCCCCGGAGGGCTGAAACCAATACTATTCGGTGGTAGATCTCCACTGTTGCGGCTTCCTGAACGTGAGGGGTGTTTACAATATATTACGTCTAGGTGAATACTGTGCACGTCCTCTTTTCAACTGTATTAGCCCGTTTGTAGGGCAGTTATTTTGGTGTTTGTATACAGTGGATGATGTCGATGGGATAGCGGAGGTGTGTGTGTCATACGTACGAGACTCATATTTTTACTCATAATTATTACACATTACATTCAGAGGTCAGAGTCTCAGATGGATCCAATCCTATTTGACTATTCGATTTCAGATCGTAAGATCAGACAAATTTTCTGATAGTTGTCACATAAAATGTGTTGTTCCTCAGGGTTCAGTTGTTGGACCGGTAATGTTTTTGATTTATATTAATGATTTTACTGCTTTCAAAATTGATTCACCATTCTTGCAGACGATACAATTACTGTGGCACGATAATGTGTCAAAAAATATTTTTTCGAAAATAGCTTGATATGACAAAGGTTGGAGAATGGTCTGATGCAAATTCACTATGATTTGAAGCAAATAAAACAAATGCTGTGACAAGTAAATTTTCTCTTCCCGGTATCCCTCTGTATAGAAAAAAATACCTTGCCGTCACGTCCTTATTTATACTAGAGGTCTACCTTGTGAAGCAAATAAAACAAATGCTGTGACAAGTAAATTTTCTCTTACCGGTATCCCTCTGTATAGAAAAAATGCCTTGCCGTCACGTCCTTATTTATACTAGAGGTCTACCTTGTGCTTGAGAATGAATCTATGTACATTAGCATGGTAATGCCTTGCGAAAGTAACAATTTGTTACTCCTAATACAATCAAACAACTTGATTTACAGTGCAGCAAAAATTTGTAACGATTTACCAAAGTAACCCAGGAATGAATGATGGTTTTTCGGGTTTTTAGGCCGACGTTTATTTAGAGAATATCTCGACGTTTCGCCAACACGAGTGGTTGGCATTTTCAAGAGAAATGTTTACAGTTTCGATCACTGAACACTACATGTTTCAAAACTGTGAAAATTTCTCTTGAAAATGCCAACCACTCGTGTTGGCGAAACATCGAGATTTTCTCTAAATAAACGTCGGCCTAAAAACCCGAAAAACCATCATTCATTCAACGATGGCCGCGAAAGCCTTTCACAATTTGTAACCCAGAAATGTTCGATCAAAAAACCAGTTCATGAGATCTATAAAGGAGCATCTATTGAATTTAATTATTTCATAGATATTTACGTTTTGACCACAAAAATCATATTCTTTGAACAATAAAGTAGGTATATATTGATTTAATTTGATTTGATACACCGGTGTTTTGTTGAATTAACACTTCAATGGATATTCCATTGGATGGCAATTTGATGAATGAAACTGTCTCTGAAAATTGAGTCCGTAGGGCGAGTGATTTTTCTGTCAATTCATTTAGTTGAATTTTTTTAATGCAATATACCTGTAATTATGACTGTTGAGTTTACTCCGATAAATAAAAAGCATCAATTCTGTAACAAAATATTGAATGCATATATATTTCACATAATAGATTATTTTGGAAGTCACTGAATTATCAAACAAGGTGGAAATTATTTTATTCATCACAACGAAAAGTACAGTTGTTGAAGACTCAATTTTTATATATCTTGTTTTTACTGGAGTAATATGGTAAAGTAGCAGTAGCTTCGATTACCACAAGTGATGTTTCTAGTTTCAATCTCGATTTCTGAGCAATTACTGGAAATCTTCTTCTCAAGACCGTACTGCCTTTTTACTGGATTTCGGTTTCATATTACAGCTTCGTTACACAGTTCTTCAAATTCAGTAGATAGGCCAATAAACAGAGCAATTTTTCTCATAAAAGTTCAACTTAAATTGCCCCGCCGATTTCTTTTTTGCAATTCTGTCGTCACGGACGGTTGAATAATTAGCAATGAAGTCATCACCCCCTGGGGGGTGCAACCTCCACATAATGTATAGGAAAATATATTTATTCACTCATACTCATCTACTTCATCTTCAGTCTCCTCGTCTTCATCCTCACAATCCGGAACAACCACTGTCAAGTTTCTACAGATATCTGTGGTACATTTATCACAAACATTGGTATATTTTAGACAACTCTTTTTGCACGTGCAGGAATCTCTGATGCCAGTCGTGCAGTTATAGAAAACCATTTTTAAAATTGAATCCATTGCGGCTTTTCTTGTCATTTCGATTTAATTCAAAATGGTACTCTTTTCCCAGCCCCAATTTTCAGGATGTATCTCATATAACAACCATGTCATATTCAACATTTATTTTCTGCAGGTGAATTTTTGAATGAGCGTATACAATCCTAAGCATTTATGCATTTTAAACAAGTTCCATTCAATAAAATGTTAATAACAATGAATAAAAATGAATTCCTAGGTGGACCTTTGGAATTTTGGAAATGTAAGTCATATCTGACATTACGATATTTTGAAACAGCTGAGTTGAACATGAAACAAATATTTCAAAAATAAACTGACCATTTTCAATTAATAACAGTGACAAAGCACTAAGAGATGTTTCCTCGTCTCCGACTATCAATGTTATCCCAGTATCCAGTGTTTTCTGCACAGGAACTTTTGTATTATCTGACGTTAACATAGAGTAACGTTGACTGCTGACCACTGCGCACCGACAGAACCGCGCCGCTGTATACTATACAGCGGCGCGCTAGCTGCCGTATTGACAAGGTCCCAAGCCGATATTTTTCAGGTTTTTGAATCTCAATGAGTTTAAAGCAGGTACACTTCGGGACAGTTTCCTTTGGTGCACTGTCTTCCTCGGTCTCTAATCCCCATATAACATCAAGGACTGATTTTATTTTTCTTTCCATAGAGCAATAATGCGATCAAATGCCGAGTAACCTCTATATTTATTAAGTACTCAAAAGACTGACTGGATTGCATTCAAAATTTGTACAAGTAACCAAAGTATGAATATTTTCAATAAAAGCACGGTTTTTTCTGCAAACTGGCTTTTCATTCATGTTGATACGTGCTTTGATCTCTGAGTTATTAGGATTTGAATTTATAAACTCCCTCAAGATTTTGTAACCCCAAATATGCGAAGAATTGAAAACACTCGTATTTGAAACCAACATTATTTGGACCGGTTAAACGTTATGTAATTTGACATTGAAGTATTCCTCAACTGTTCATTTTACTTGCTACAAGTGATAAGACATTATTTCAGTAATCACAAGCATTATTCCACGAAGTCAGGAATTTTAATATTATAAGATTTTCAATTGCAATTTTGCAGCTGGCAACTGCGCGTATGAATATAAATTATATCAGAATACAAAGCTGCGATATTTATCTTCAAAATGACGTAAGATTTATCCGAATTTAACATTTATGTGAGTAGTTATAGAACTTTACATCACGCGCTAGATGAAAAAATGCACGTAACGGGAGCCGGCGCAACACCTGCCCCATTGCGAAAGCATATAACTTCAACAATTTTTTTCAAGAATACCGTGCGATTTCTCAAAATTTTGGTGGGGAAAGTTTTTTTGTAAAAATTTGTGCTATTACTGAATATCATGTTATTTTTTTTGATTCAAAACACGTTGAGCGCCAAGAGAATGAAGATATTTGTGCCCTCGGGCCAAACATTTTTCGATATAAACACTTTTTCAACATGTTCTAACCAAAATTGATCGGTACAATTTTGTTGGCAAAAAAACGGTAACTATCATGCCAAGCCGAGTCCAAGAGGCCTAGCGGTCCATTCTATATGGACAAATCCTTAATATGAGAGGTCCCGTGGCCCAGCCATGAAAACGTGAATTTTTATGAGGCGGTCCCTATGGACCGCCGCGGCCAGACGGGATAGACGAGTAGCGGCCCCCTGGGACCGCCGCGGCGTTTAACATGTTAAAGTATATTTCTTGAGTTATTTCGAAATTACATCAAAAATTAATTTCAACGAGTTTTTTGGGGGGGTTCCACCCCCCTGGAGGTGATAATTTTTCTCAGAAGTAATGTGCACACTGTGTTCTACAATTTGAGTTGAGGTTAATGTAACAAAACGTAATCTTGAAATATATCAAAAGTTCTCGAAGAGGACAACCATTGAATCTACATCCGGAAGCCATTAAATTCAGCATTTAGTTTACGATACCGAGAAGGGCACCAAAACCTTCGCCCATATGGTTGCTATAAAAATCGTTCCAACACAGTTTCGAGAGTTTTACGAGGGATATTTATAAATTCGAACCAAATATTTTGTTTCCAATAATCAGTTTTCATTATGAATTCAACGTCATATTTCCGTTAATAGAATTGATTCAAACCATAACCGAGTGTTACAGAAAGATCCATGACATAGAATAAGTAGAAATAAGATCAATTGTTTAGATATAAAGAGTTTTTTCATAATGCGACAAATTTGCATTATGTTTTTTTTCTCGTAACGTCGGAATATCTGAGTTATAAAATATTTAATGCATAAGCCGATTGTAGAAGAAACTGATAAAGAAATTCAATTTACTATTTAATTTTCGAACAACCCTTATATTTACTGCCTAAACGATTTCGAAACCCAAGCTAACTTGAAGGACATATATTTTATGCTTCTAAACGGCAGTCCTGTTTTAAATCTTGAGAGTGTTAGATGTTTGTTAGCAACGTGACCTTTTCTGGTGAATGATCTGTTTCAAAATATCAGTTCAATACTTTAGTAAGAATTATATCTTTTTGAGTAGTTTAAAAACGTAAATGTCATAAAATTTTATTCAATTCACTGGTTTTTAATTGGGTTTGATTTAATAACTTATAAATTTAAAACTTCTTAGTTATTCCGGCGTTCTATTTTTTTTTCTTTCGGCATAATAAATGTTTTTGGCCGATTTCTTTGTTTTATTCAGTTAAATTTAATCTTCCACCTGGGCCTTCGGCCCAGATAATATTAATTAACAATTTGAGAAGTAATTGAATAGATTGAAATCCAGAAAAGTGTTGAAAATAATAATAAATAAAGTAACTTAAATAATTAAAACTAGTGTGTGTGTGCAAAGCTGGTAGCAGCTTCCTGAAGGTTGCCGGAGATGAGATTTGATAGGTAAGTAAATGTATACTTTTCCTGGTGTGTTCCTATATAAACGCTCCTATAAAATATTGAAAAAGGCACCGCTCGGCCTAACAATTGATAGTATCAGCTGTGATGAAACTCTATTTCAACGGAATAGCGTTTTATTATAATGGTGTCGCAAGTGTGGGGTATTTTCTTGAAAATATACATTTATTATAATGGCGTCGAGAGTGTGGGGTATTTTCTTGAAAATATATATTTATTATAATGGTATCATAATGTGTGAGGTATTTTCTTGAAAATATATATTTATTATATTGGTTTCGAATGCGTGGAGTATTTTCTTGAAATTATATGTATTTATTATGTTGATGTCTTAATCCATATGGTATTTTCTTGCAACTATATTTTTTTTATATTGGTTTCTCAATGTGTGTATGGTGTTATCTTGAAATTGTAGGTAGATAAGTAGTTGGTTTAGAAAATCCATTTTAATTCATAAAAAAAAAACAGAATATGTAGAGTAAAAGTAATATACTAATAATTTTGAATTTCTGCTACTCTTAGAGGATTTATGCCTTGCTTGTATATTAATTTCGTATTTTGATGAAACAAAATTTTCGATTTCCAATCTGAAATAGAAAAATGTGTGTTGTATTCTGTTATTCGAGAATTTTAGTACGAAACGTTTAAAAATTTTCATTTATTTTGAATTTTGTACTGACTAACTAGAAGAGTTTTGATATTTTATTGTTTACAAATTTCCTGACAATTATTTGTCCTGGACCAAACCTAAAGAGCCTTCTGCTGTTTTGAATTCAACAAGTAACTATATAAAAAAGAAGCTATAAGCTGCTTGATAAATTTTTTATTAATTTTTGATTTCATTGGGATTTACTCGAGTCACGAAAAATAAAATGCAGATAAATATCTCCATGATTTTGTATGATTTCACTTTACAGAATATTATTTTTAATTCTCACTATAATCACAGTCATTATATATTTAGAAAAAACTCACAAGCACGGCAAGGATATAAGGCTATGTTTGCAATAATCCATAAAAAAAAATTGTGCTTTACTAATGAACAAAATTAGACGATCAAAAAAAAAATTGACAAATTTTGAATTTTTCCTTTGAAATTGTGTATATAGCCTTTGAGCCTATTTAATTAGATAAATGAAGAGTGAACTCTCCAAATACAGGAGATAACGTTGAATACAGAAAAATGTAAGTTCTAGATTAGTCTGATTATTTAAATCTATTAGTCACAACGAAAACAATTGGTATTTTCATATTAAAATATCAGCAAAAACAGCAATCTTAAAAAAAACAGTAAAATTAAACAGATATTCGAATTTCAAGAAAAAATGAACCTGAACACAAGGAAAATTTCACTTCGGCATCTGTAAACTGACAAAGTAGACAATTGAAATTAAATTAAACAGATGTTAAGACAGGACTCCGGCATAGTCGTAAAAAGGGATAGTTGATAAACCTCAAGTAGAAAAAGAATTTTATGAAAATAGAAAACAGAACTAAGAATGAGTGTAATTGTGAAAAGAAAGAAGTTAATGAGTTTAATCAATTTATCCCAGTCGCCTCAGTGGATATGTTGATTTAGGATTTCTCTGCTCTCTTTACCTACTGGAGTTTTAGCATAAGCGGAAGAATTTTACGAAACAGTCAAACATATGGTCTTGAATGGTTGGGTGATACAATATAATCTCTATGGGTGGTCGAGAGGTTGAAATAATGAAAACTTGGTCCTATCAGCAGCAATAAATATACTGTACCTTAAGTTGGTATATATAAGAAGGTTAGAAATATTATATGACCTTACTTCCCAATTCGAACCTATTGTCCAGCGATATTCTGAGATTATTCATATGTTTCCCGAAATAAAATAAATGCCATTGTTTGATTTGATTGCTTGACACATGTGTTTGTACCTCTCAATTTATTTTTTTAGTAAAGTGTTATAATTTAATCAATATGACCATAAATAAACTAGCGGCTAGAAATTTAATTTGTTTTAATAATTTTTATTTTTGTACTGTTGATTCAGCATTTGTTGAATATTCGAAATAAAATTAATTGAACTTGAATAAATTACTTCCATAGGCCTCAATTCAGATTTACTGTCAGAGAAGTTTTGAAATTATCGAATATTCTGAGATAGTTTGTTCTTAATCACGTCTACATAATGAAGTTAGACAATGATTCACAAAATAAAGTAAGAAAATGATTCTCATGTATTTCATGTAGAAAAACTAAAGTTATAATATAGTATTGGATGATCTCAGAGGAGTGTTGACAATAAAGTTCACATCTCAACTCCCATTTTTGTATTAATTTGAAAGCAAGTATATTGCATTTTGGTATTAAGTTGAAAGTAAGCATTTTAAAGAATTGAATCAAAATTGTGTGTAATTGAATTTGATAAGTAGCAATTTCTGTTGAATATAAATTGTTAATTATATATGAAATTCTCTTAAAAGGTTATTTTTTTTATTTGAAAAAAGAAGTTGCATCGACCAAAGTGGGTCATTTAAAGGTTACTGTTAAATAATATGAATGTCAACTAGAGTTTTCACAGCAAATTAAAATAGAAATTGAATAGGATATCTGATATTGTAACACCTCAATTCAACTCTGAAATCAGGGTATGGTAATAAATACAGGTAGTTACGGGAATAGTTCAAAATCCTGAAATTCTGAGAAAGGGACTGATATGAAATTATTTTATGAACTCCATATCCACTGCAGGTGTGAATGTAATTAGATGTATCGATTAGTTGAAAGTAATGATGTAGATAGACAGTAGGTACTAAAAAAAAAATGAATGAAAAATACAAATACTAAATTGAAAGTAACATAGGTGATCGAGTTGATGATTATTATTTTTGAGTTATTCGTTTATTATTCTAAAAGAGATATTTCATGGCTTGACTATAATGGGAAACATAGAAAAGGACATACGAACAATGAAAAAGGGTTAATAACATGAAAGGACCTAAAAAAAAAAAACTTTATTTAAATTCAGAATTTAATATTGAAAATAAAATATGCTGCTAGTTTTAATAGAAGGAAAATTAAACACATTTAAGTCGTTCATATTTAATTAGAATTTTTTTTTAGTAAAACAGTAATTTTTGCGATAAATGAGTCAACCTCTTTAAACGGGTAGTAAAATTGTACTGAGTATAGGCCGAGGGCGGACCACTTTCGTTTACAGAATCTTTTTATAGAATTTGGTGTGAATTTTTATTTTATTACAAAACAGTATCTAGGAACTTCTTGAATAGATTAACGCACAAGTCGATAAAACATAAATAAATCCGTTTTGTGTCATACAAGGTATCTTTGTGCACGAGAACCGTTTTGCGAAGTTTTTCTCGCTGTAAAATTTAGTCCCATAAAATGTCTCTTGAATAATGGGGTTTCTAAAAATGTATACTTATTTTGCAATAATCTAAGATTGTTTTTAACATGTGTATTGGTTAGATAAATTAATTGATTGAAAAGTTTGAAAGTCGAATATGAGAAAAATTGTTGATAAAATAAAGCAGATTGACAAATGGTAGCGAGGGATTTTATAAAAATTGAGATATCGAGAGAAAGAAACAACAGATACAATAGAGTGATATACCAACCCCGTGAAAATAAGAAAATGAAGAGATATCGAGAAAATGGAATTATGTGAAATACAGGGGTAACGAAAATATCAAATTGTAAATAGAGAAAAATGAAAGTAATATGAAAAAAGTGACACACGCGAAAAATGAGAAAGAAAAAGAGAAACCTGACAATGAAAATAGTAAAATAAGACGTCACATGAATGGTGAAGGAATTCCCAGAGACGCACGTGTAAGAAATAGTGAAAAATGAATGTAGCGAGCCTTTATGATCTAGAGAAATAGAAGTATAGAATATGAAACTCGGATAAAGCGAGTATAGAAATTTGCGAAAAGTTATCTATCTTGATGAGTTGATATAACGAACGTGAGTGTGACAGATGTAGGAGGGTCGTGTTAGCCGAATGGAGGCGTGATTAACTACGTGATGTTGAATGGAAATGTCACGCCTTGGGAACGTATTCGGAACTTGTCGAATGGAGACATTGAATTCTAGGTTGTCCGAATAGGTGAATAAATGAGCCCATGGACGAATGGAGTCCATCTGGTGAAACACCCCGCGGAAGCATATTGTGTATCCCCAAGTCATACTACGTTAAAGTGAAAGAAAATGGTGAAAAAGCTCGCAAGAACCTACAGAGAAAGAGTTGAAGAAATTGAGTAGACTCGTAGGGACCTGGTATGGTAGTGATGTCGACATTGCTTTTTATACACTGTCAGAGCATGCCACTAGCGTTTTACTAATATCAATTGGGAACTATAACATCTTCCACGATTTGTGATATACTGAGCGATTTTTTTTTCTGAGTATAATAATATTTATTTTTTTAAGATTAAATTTTTTTTTCATAATGACATAAGTATATGAGCATTTCTAGTGTCGTGGAAGTACACGTATTCAACTATTTGGTGAATGAATTTGGTATGAGTATATTGAAGGAAAGGATAACTTGAGAGAAATGAATTATGCCTAAAAATATGAGAAAATGTTGAATGAAAATAGGTGACAGAACTAACAAATGTGCGAGATGATAGTTAAATACGTCAATCGGGTTTTATTGTCGAGCTTCAAGAATTAATTGGCCATTAATCACTTGGAGATCACATATGACTTAGTTTTCAGTAATTATTTTAGTCGTTTCAAGTATATCACATAGAAAAAGATAGACTGGTAACTTTTAATATTGTCAGAGGTGCGTGTTGAAGAAAAATAAATGGAAATGAATCACCTATGTATCTATATGCTGTGGAAATATGCGAAAAATTAATGAATGTTGAATTCAAAAAGTTGAAAAAGAAATAAACAAACAGTAATCCGATTCGTTGAACCAAATATTTGTCAATTTGTAAGTCCAACGCTAACCAATATTCATGAAAATTTCAGGAAAGAAGTATAGCACTTGCATCCTCAAAGCAAGAAGCTGGGTGATTGTAAAATGTTTTGATATAATTTGATATAGGTAACAAGTCTGTTTCAGAGTTATATAGTTAGGTCTCAGCTAGCCATTCGCCATCAGTGAACGAGGCGACATTGCCACCATAGGCGTAGTTCTTTTCATAATCTAGGGGCAACTATCATCTCCTGAATTGCATTCGTTGAAAATGCATTTGGTGCAGCAGCAGTCCCATGAAACCATTTCTTTGGGTTGACCATCACCGCAGGAACCACATTCGCGCGTAATCGATATACGGTATACCAACAGGAAAGTGCGGGTAAGTGCGCGGGTTGGTAGTTCGCGGAATATCTATGCGTCGCGGAATTTCATCAGTGCGCGGTACAGTATTATACAGGGTGCACCATTAAGACTTGACGAAATCGTAACTTGTTAGAATTAGATATTTGAATGGATCTGAAGTAACAATTTATTTATGGAAAAAAAAATTGTAACTTTTTTAGGGGGGGCAATTGTAACAAAACGTAATCTTGAAATATATCAAAAGTTCTCGAAGAGGACAACCATTGAATCTACATCCGGAAGCCATTAAATTCAGCATTTAGTTTACGATACCGAGAAGGGCACCAAAACCTTCGCCCATATGGTTGCTATAAAAATCGTTCCAACACAGTTTCGAGAGTTTTACGAGGGATATTTATAAATTCGAACCAAATATTTTGTTTCCAATAATCAGTTTTCATTATGAATTCAACGTCATATTTCCGTTAATAGAATTGATTCAAACCATAACCGAGTGTTACAGAAAGATCCATGACATAGAATAAGTAGAAATAAGATCAATTGTTTAGATATAAAGAGTTTTTTCATAATGCGACAAATTTGCATTATGTTTTTTTTCTCGTAACGTCGGAATATCTGAGTTATAAAATATTTAATGCATAAGCCGATTGTAGAAGAAACTGATAAAGAAATTCAATTTACTATTTAATTTTCGAACAACCCTTATATTTACTGCCTAAACGATTTCGAAACCCAAGCTAACTTGAAGGACATATATTTTATGCTTCTAAACGGCAGTCCTGTTTTAAATCTTGAGAGTGTTAGATGTTTGTTAGCAACGTGACCTTTTCTGGTGAATGATCTGTTTCAAAATATCAGTTCAATACTTTAGTAAGAATTATATCTTTTTGAGTAGTTTAAAAACGTAAATGTCATAAAATTTTATTCAATTCACTGGTTTTTAATTGGGTTTGATTTAATAACTTATAAATTTAAAACTTCTTAGTTATTCCGGCGTTCTATTTTTTTTTCTTTCGGCATAATAAATGTTTTTGGCCGATTTCTTTGTTTTATTCAGTTAAATTTAATCTTCCACCTGGGCCTTCGGCCCAGATAATATTAATTAACAATTTGAGAAGTAATTGAATAGATTGAAATCCAGAAAAGTGTTGAAAATAATAATAAATAAAGTAACTTAAATAATTAAAACTAGTGTGTGTGTGCAAAGCTGGTAGCAGCTTCCTGAAGGTTGCCGGAGATGAGATTTGATAGGTAAGTAAATGTATACTTTTCCTGATGTGTTCCTATATAAACGCTCCTATAAAATATTGAAAAAGGCACCGCTCGGCCTAACAATTGATAGTATCAGCTGTGATGAAACTCTATTTCAACGGAATAGCGTTTTATTATATTAATAGCCCTGTTGATGGTCCTAATAGTTGTATTTAATAGTGGTCATTAGATGGATTGTATTAGTATATTCACTATCATTTACAAGTAGAGCATTTCCAATTTGGAAAATTCTAGATTCAAAAATCTCCTTTTCAATTACAGATCCTCGCCAACGTGCAACAATATCTAATATTTTTAAATCAACTGAAGACACTGTCTGAACATTCTTTGAAAAATATCCCATCTATTTCTGAATATATCAGCAATGGGTCCTCCTGAAATTCACGTACCTATAATAAATAATACTGTGAAAACATTTGAAGCACTCTCCTGGTGAAAGTATGCACACATTCGTGCAGTCAATACAACCAACGAATCTTGGCACGCGTGCTCTTTTGGAAAAAACTCTAATGAGCAACATGAATTTCATTTTCGTTGCTAGGCATTTTTACGAATCTAGTCATTCTTGATGACTATTCTATTGCTTCTGAAACTCATTTAATTCAATAATTTGGCTAGCTGTACTTTTGCTTACGTTTAACAAATTCACCTGTCACATAAAAACGCAAAGTTAACAGGGGCTGGTCCATTGGCTTGACAGAGTTATATCTGCAAAACTGAGATATTCTAATATTTATGTCGGTACGAGTTTCCAACTGATATTATATCAAACTATGCCCAAAAAGTATGGTTTCCTTTCCAAGTCTGAATCTGTAAAATGAATCCAAATCGTAATATTTTTTTTATGATCCCATCTTAATCGTTTTAAAACTCCTTTAACATTGAACTTTTTAAATATTGTTGATACATATGGACCTTGTTCTTTCCATGAGAGTCATCACAATGCATTTTTTGTCCTGTATGGGATTTCTTTACTTTGACCAATATTTGGATGGAGCTTCTATTATTTCGACTTCGACGTTGTCTTCCTGTTCCTTCATGAATTCAATGGTTTTTCTGATTTCATTTTTATCTTTCATAAAGTTTTCGAGGTGATGGTCTCCATATGTTCCCATAATATGAATGTATCATCAACTTAGTAAGCTTTCCTGCACTGATGACAGTTAAAAACTATGAAGTCGGTATCTAGGTGTTCGCCTATTTTGAATCGGAGCAAAGATTTTGTTTTGAAATTGTTCGTTTTTACTGGAGGCTCTGCCAGGAATCTGACGGAAATATTTAAACGGTCGTGAGGGGCAGTTATTGTTTTTTGCTGAAATCCTTCATCTGCTCCTCTTCTATGATATTCACATAAAAATGTCTTTACAGAAAAACACATGAAGAAGTCATTGACGTCATTTCGTCTCGACTTCCACGCAGAAGGAATTTTCCGATAGACAACATCATTCCGCGTTAATCTATGCAGACGCCCTAGCACCGATTTAATCGTTATCCATTTCTGTCAGAAGCAAAACAGATAGTTCTCAAAATCGGTTCGCTCCGCTGGAACACCTTATATCCGATCGATCATCATAAAGAATAAAGAGCAGAAGAAGCGAAACTGTTGTCAGTTTTGTCTCCATTCAGTCCAGTGGCGGTTCGTCTTGAAGGTATCTACATATGGAAACTCAGATCGGAAAATGTATGATAGTGCGATCGATTTATAAACGAAATCAAAGTTCATGTGTACACATGCACGATATACAAGGTGATATAACAAAAATAGTGTCCTCCCAGATATGAATTATTCTTATTTTCAAGGCCTACAATTCCGAGAAGGACCATTAGGCATTTGTTCCTCAAACAATTAGACAGCCTATTCGATTTGGACATATTTTTACCAAACTTCATCCCAATATGGGCCGTGGTGGTCGGGTGGTAAAAGCGTACCCCTCGCAAGCGTGGGGTCGTGGATTCGATCCACCGATTCACCGGTCTCGTGCATGGCATCACACTTTAAAAGGTAAGGGCTGCGTCTTCCCTAGCTCACACAAGTCTCTCGAAGACTTCTGAGGGTTGCGCGTAGGGGTGCAATCGGTTTATAGAAATAACAACAACTACAACAATAATAACAACAACAATATCTCATTCAGGGTGTTGATTATATGATGACAAATTTCCAAACTAGGAGATTATTATCTCATGATCTACCAACGTGAGGAATGCCGTACAAGAATATTTTGTCGGAAGAGCACATCTTCAGATGAAAAATTAATATTATTATTATTTGCCCCACCAAGAATTTACGGCATAGTGCCTAAAGTTATTTTTTCATATAGCAGCATCGTTCTGAATATGTTTCATTCTGGGTCAAATTACCCCCCCAAATTGTTATAGGGGCTTGTAGTCTATAACATCTTTATTTGAAATAGGAAACCTAATATACATAACTATGAGTGTAAATAATATCACTAGCACAATGAATTTTAGAATAATACAAATAAAGAATAATACAAATGCAAGGTCACACGTTAAAGAATTTGAAATTTGAACTAGCATGTTGATAGACAATGAACATTACATATAAAAATTTCATCATGCGTTAAGAACTTGGCACATTTATAAATTAAATTATTATTACAACAGTAATATTTGGTTTCATTACAGATACACATACATTAGTGAACAATCAAAAACAATAAAAAATGGAAATCAATATCCTAACTAATTCCACAATTTGAGTTCTATTACTTTTTTTAAAAATTCTTTAAGTGCTGTTTTAAAATCTTCCAAAATGAATAAATTTTTTATTTCTTTAGGTTCGCAAAAGTATATTGAAATTTTTTTTCTGTTATTACGGCGCGAGTCACCAATGCGTACACATAGAAAAATATCTGTACCAAACCGTAGGGGAGATTGAAATCGCAAAAGTATGTTGAAAAAGTATTTTTTTTTCGGTTATTACGGCGCGAGTCACCTCGAAATAACACAGAGGCTATCAAACACACCAATACCAATGCGTACACATAGAAAAATATCTGTACCAAACCGTAGGGGAGATTGAAATCGCAAAATAATGTTGAAACAAAATTTTTTTTCGGTAAATACGGCGCGAGTCACCTCGAAATAACACAGAGGCTATCAAACACACCAATACCAATGCGTACACATAGACAAATATCTGTACCAAACCGTAGGGGAGATGGAAATCGTAAAAGTATGTTGAAAATATTTTTTTTCGGTTATTACAGCCCGAGTCACCTCGAAATAACACAAAGGCTATCAAACACACCAATACCAATGCGTACACATAGAAAAATATCTTTATCAAACCGTAGGGGAGATGGAAATCACAAAAGTATATTGAAAAAAAAATGTTTTTCGATTATTACGGCGCGAGTCACCTCGAAATAACACAGAGGCTATTAAACACACCAATATCAATGTGTACACATAGAAAAATATCTTTACCAAACCGTAGGGGAGATTTAAATCGCAAAAGAATGTTGAAAAATATTTTTTTTCGGTTATTACAGCGCGAGTCACCTCGAAATAACACAGAGGCTATCAACCACACCAATATCAATGTGTACACATAGAAAAATATCTTTACCAAACCGTAGGGGAGATTTAAATCGCAAAAGAATGTTGAAAAATATTTTTTTTCGGTTATTACGGTGCTAGTCACCTCGAAATAACACAGAGGCTATTAAACACACCAATACCAATGCGTACACATAGAAAAATATCTGTACCAAACCGTAGGGGAGATTGAAATCGCAAAAGAATGTTGAAACAAAATTTTTTTTCGGTTATTACAGCGCGAGTCACCTCGAAATAACACAGAGGCTATCAACCACACCAATATCAATGTGTACACATAGAAAAATATCTTTACCAAACCGTAGGGGAGATTTAAATCGCAAAAGAATGTTGAAAAATATTTTTTTTCGGTTATTACGGTGCTAGTCACCTCGAAATAACACAGAGGCTATTAAACACACCAATACCAATGCGTACACATAGAAAAATATCTGTACCAAACCGTAGGGGAGATTGAAATCGCAAAAGAATGTTGAAACAAAATTTTTTTTCGGTTATTACAGCGCGAGTCACCTCGAAATAACACAGAGGCTATCAACCACACCAATATCAATGTGTACACGTAGAAAAATATCTTTACCAAACCGTAGGGGAGATTTAAATCGCAAAAGAATGTTGAAAAATATTTTTTTTCGGTTATTACGGTGCTAGTCACCTCGAAATAACACAGAGGCTATTAAACACACCAATACCAATGCGTACACATAGAAAAATATCTGTACCAAACCGTAGGGGAGATTGAAATCGCAAAAGAATGTTGAAACAAAATTTTTTTTCGGTTAATACAGCGCGAGTCACCTCGAAATAATACAGAGGCTATTAAACACATCAATACCAATGCGTACACATAGAAAAATATCTGTACCAAACCGTAGGGGAGATTGAAATCGCAAAAGTATGTAGAAAAAATTTTTTTTTCGTTTATTACGGCACGAGTCACTTCGAAATAGCACAGAGGCTATCAAACACACCAAAACCAATGCGTACACATAGAAAAATATCTGTACCAAACCGTAGGGGAGATGGAAGTCGCAAAAGTATGTTGAAAAAAAATTTTTTTTTCGGTCATTACAGCGCGAGTCACCTCGAAATAACACAGAGGCTATCAAACACACCAATATCAATGCGTATACATCTAAAAATATTTGTACCAAACCGTAGGGGAGACGCAAAAAGTACATTGAAAAAAAAAATCGGTTATTACGGCGCGAGTCGCCTCGAAATAACACTGAGGCTATCAAACACACCATTACCAATGCGTACTCATAGAAAAATGTCTGTACCAAATCGTAGGGGAGATGGAAATCGCAAAGGTGTGTTGAAAAAAAATTTTTTTCGGTTATTATGGCGCGAGTCACCTCGAAATAACACAGAGGCTATTAAACACATCAATACCAATGCGAACACATAGAAAAATATCTGTACCAAACCGTACTCATTGGATTTGCGAAAACCTTTAAAAAATAACGAGTTTTTGGTACTTCCGAATGCCGTTCTGTTTATATGAATATTATTGGAATTTCTAGTATGAGAATGAAAGTTTTTATTGGATTTGATGTTCTCTTCAAAATATTCTGGTGCCATTCCGTTTACAATTTCCATTCTACTTTCGACTGATAACCAATTTAAACAATCTACCAAACTCTTCATGGGAGTACAATGATTTGTTTTCAAGATCTCAACCATCGATTTTGTAGTTTTTGAAGCATATTTAATTCATTGAGGTTGAATAAAAATAATACTGACGCACAGTAATCAAAGTGTAGTTGAATAATGGTATTGTAAACTGTTACTTTGGACTGCATTGACAAATTTTGTGCTATTCTACTGAAATTTTTTTTTCAAATTTTCCCATGCATATATTCAAAATGATTGTCAAGATTAAAAAAATTGTCCACGTGAAAACCTAGTTATTTGACTGTTGACACAACTTCAATGTTTTCCTTATTCAGGTTCATACCGTTGATATCTAGGAAACTGTATTAATATTTTGTAGTGTATATCATGCTTTTGTTACGTTTAACTTTGGTTTGTTAGTGCATAAATACTCATTTACCGTTCCTAAAATCCTGTCCATTTTATGAATTCATATCGCTACAGTAACGTATCATCATCAAAAATGTTTATGAACTCAGATTCAATAAAAAGTCCAATATAGTTCAGATATAAAACAAAAAGGAGAGGGCTCGGAACGATACCCTGGGGAACACCTTTATCAATGTCTTTTTCATTCGATAGCGCATCTTTAAAACGGACTTTCTGTTTTCTATTTTTTGAATAATCACTCAACTATTCTAACACTTTTCCATCAATCCCATACTGAGCCAACTTAAACAACATAATTTCTCTATCAATTCTCTCAAATGCTCTTTTTAGTCCAAAAATACAGCAACAACATATTTCTGGATATCTAAGTTAGTTTAATATTACAAACCGTGAGCTGTTATGCTATTATTTATATTTTTGTTCACAAGAACTACTACTACTTGTCAAAAAGGGTACATGAGGGATTACTTTCCTGACTACGGCAGCAGCCTCCTCAAGAACTACCACTATAATTTTGATCTCGTGAAAAACATAATTTCATGAGGAATGTACTCGTTTTATAATTCCAATTTTTTGTTTTCATTTGGATAATTTTGTTGTCCAGCTCAAGACCCACCGAGCCACAGATAAATGAAATATGCCAGACCAACCGATGGATATTTCGAAGAATTTTACCTTCTATTTTCCCTTCTCGAGCCACCCCTGTAGTATTCCCTGGAAGACGATAAATTTAGGAACGCGCAGCGCCAGAACTTCAATAAAACTTATAAATTCATGAAAGCATTTTTATGAGGATCCCGGCTCGTTTTGTGTCTCATATTTTCATTGTTGGGAGATGTTTTGATTTTTATTTTCTTGTCAGACGAGCAGATATGCGGTGAATTTTGAACGGTGAAATATTAGACTTGTTTTTGTTAGTTTAATTTCTCGTTGAAATTACTGAAATTTGTTATCTTAATGGCTGGGCTGGGAGTGGATCGGTAACATGGTGGTGTAATAGGATAGATGAAAGCATGACTATACCGGTTATTTCGAAAGACAAATGGTCTAATTCCAGACCCAACAAAGCAACAATTTATATAATCGAGGAGATAACGCAGCGAAGTCCGAAACAATATACTTCTATAAATTGTGAAAGGCTTTCGTGGCCATCGTCACTTCTTCGGATTGTAAGGCCGACGTATGTTTAGAGAATATCTCGACGTTTCGCCAACACGAGTGGTTAGCAATTTCAAGAGATATTTTCAAAGGTAATGCAACCGTTGTCTTAAAGAGGACTATTTGAATAAGATAGATGTTTTACTGGAACCTTTGATATACAAAGAATTGAAACACAAGCAACAGTCCAAATTGTAAATCGCTCTATCAAATCTTCTTCATTGGATGACAACACCAAAAAACGACTGTGTAGAAGTGAGGCTCTCATTCCTAGTATGTATGGTCTACCAAAAATTCACAAAACCAACGTGCCGCTCCGACCAATAGTCAACACCATTGGATCACCAACCAATGAACTTGCGAAATATTTGTCCACGCTACTACAGCCACACATTGGTAATACATCTTCCTATGTAAGAGATTCCACACATTTCATCGAAAAGATCAAAGAGATTACCATTGATCCAAATGACGTTCTAGTCAGCTTTGATGTAGTATCCCTGTTCACAAAGGTCCTGTTAGATGAAGCCATGAGGGAAATTGAACTACTTTTCCCTTGTGATATATCCAATCTCTTCAAAATATGCTTAACATCATCATATTTCATTTTCAATAACAAAATATATGAGCAATTAGATGGTGTTTCAATGGAAAGACCACTTAGCCCAGTTATTGCTAATTTTGCATGGAAAAACTAGAAGAAAAGGCAATTGAAACTGCTAATTTTAAACTCAAGATATGGTTAAGATATGTTATAATTTGGAGCCATGGACCAGAAAAACTTAATGAATTCCTCAACCATATCAATGACATACACCCGAATATTAAATTCACCATGGAAATTGAAAATGGGAAGAAACTGGCATTCTTAGATGTTCTCATTTCTCGAAAAGAAAGGCGTCTGGGGCATACGGTATATAGGAAACCAACACACACTGATCGATATCTCCACAATACCTCAAACCATCATCCGTGCCAAAAACAAGGTGTAATCAAGACATTAGTTGAGCTAGAAAATTTGCGAACCTGAATACCTGGAAGCTGAACTGAAACATCTAAAAAACTCTCTTCTTTCTAATGGGTACGAAGAAAGAGATATTGAGAGGTGTATGAAACATAGAAGAGAATTCAGAGACGGAAGAATCAATAGTAGACCAAATGACTGTCCATCCAGTAAACCAAGTGGAAGTCAAACCAACACCTAAAAAAGAAAAGCATTCTTACTCCATGTTCCCAGAGTTACAGATCGTATGGCCGTATTCTATGAAAATATGAGATTGAAAACGTTTATAAACCTTCAAAAAAACTGAAAAACCACTTTAGATCAGCGAAGGACAAACGATACGTACTATGCTCTTCTTGGGTTTATCGCATTCCATGTTCCTGTGGTAGCGTTTATATCGGAACCACGAAACGCTCCGTTAAAACAAGAATCAAAGAGCACAAGGCTTGCTGTCGGTTAGGGCACACACAGAAATCCGCTGTCGCAGAACATTCTCTCAACAACGATAACCATAGAGTGAAATTTGAAGAAACCCAAGTCATCTCTTCAGCATCTGCCAATTACCCAAGACTCTTCCGGGAAGCAATTGAAATTCATAAACACCACAACAACTTCAACATTACCGAAGAAGGACTACAATTGAACAAGGTTTGGCTTCCAGTTCTCAAAAATTCCCAATTAGCTCCCTACCCACAAAATAACGGTACGAACGATTCCATGATGTCAGCTAACGCAATGGACCAATCAGATGTAAGAACGTCAAATCACAGGTATTTATTGAGACAACGTATAACAAATGTCAAGCATTTGACAGCGACTTAAGAAACCAGAAACTTTGAAAATATCTCTTTGAAATGCTAACCACTCGTGTTGGCGAAACGTCGAGATCTTCTCTAAACATACGTCGGCCTCACAACCCGAAGGACTATCATGTAATATACTCCTATATAAAATGGAACATCATGATACTTATGTCATTTTGATCATTATTTGAAATTCTAGCACTCTCTTTCTTGAGACTTCTTGGAATAACGTTGCCCAAATATCTGTCAGATGTAGTTCAATATCCGTCGTGGCATTAGCCAGGAAAGTAGTTGTTTTTGTTAGATCTTTGCCTCATATTTTCCACTTTGTAGAAATATTTGGAGAGGAGGGTACTTCGACTTTGGCAATTTTATTCACACTCTCTTGTTAACCCTTTTTATATTGATCCGTTGATTTACTTGCATGACAATTACCACTTCTCAGCTATCAGAATTAAGATATGTATATTAATGAAACCACAAAATGTATACCTATGATAAAATATTATATAGGGTGGCCACTTTTTTAATGGGATTGTATGGGTAACTTCCAAACCATACTAGTAAGAAGGTCGCTTAACAAAAGAAAAAGTTGAACATCTTGAAAATATTATAGCCGGTTCTTGAGATATGACGAAAAAAGTGAATTCGATCATTTTCTGTTGTTTTTCATTTTCAGAAATATCAAATAAGTTTTTTATTCCTGGATATTTTATGACACTGTTCGAATAACCCTTTCATTCTGAATGCCAGTTGAAGACAGGTTTCGGGTAATATAAACCGTAATTAAAATTTTATTAAATTGAAGTTAGTTTCCGTCATCTTCATTTGAATCAACATTCAAGTAATAAGATCCTTATCCAAGTTTCATTGGTTTGGATATGTAGTGAATTTATATTCAGTGTTCATTTCTATAAAGTGTGCAGTACTTCTAGCTTAATGTGAATAATTAGGAAAAAATAAATGAGATTCAATAATTATTCAGTTATTCGAATATTTCAATCAAAGAATGAAATATTTGTATCATTGATTTGTTATTCTACATGGTTGCCGAAAAAATAGTGTACGCAACTCGTCCGAAAACAGTTTTTTTGGACTCGCAGACTTCCAGGACTCGCTGAGGCTCGTCCCAGAATTTGGTCTACTCGTCCAAAAAAACAATATTTTCTGGACTTGTTACGTTAATTACTATTTCTCCGATTGAATTGAATATACTGACTCGACCATTCTGAATCGATTGGCGTCCACAGAATTGCTCTATCTCTAACCGTTCTCGAATTGAAACGTTCAAATCTAGTTGAAAGGGTTTTTCCTTTGCTAAAAACAAATTTTTTCAGACACGCTCTCGAGAAAGTCAACAATTTTTGTATATGCATACCAAATTTCAATTTTTGTCCAATTCAATTGGGGATTTCGTAGGCTTCTTACGAAACTTCTGCAATTTCATGTTTTCGACTATTTATTCCCTTTTCTGACTAAATGTGTTATACGGACATATACAAATCGTATATTTCCGGAATCAGCGTAAAATTTTACATATATTGTGCGAATTTTTTCAAGTGGATCTGACGATTTTGCATTTTTGGTGATTTTTAAGGGTCGATCCCTTAAAATTATTTTGGGGTGGAAAATTTATTCTTCTCCTATTGACTTGAATATACTGACTTGGACATTCTGAATCGATTGGCGTCCGCAGAATTACTCTATCTCTAACCGTTCTCGAATTGAAATGTTAAAATCCAGTTAAAAGGTTTTTCCTCTGCTAAAAACTAATATTTTCAGACCAGCTTTCGTGAAAGTCAATAATTTTTGTAAATGCATACCAAATTTCAGTTTGTTTCCGATTCAGTCGAGGATTTCGTATGCTTTTTACCCAACCTCTGCAATTTCATGTTCTCGACTTTTCATTCCATTTTCTGACTAAATGTATGTATGAACATATACAAATCGTACATTTTCAGAATTATCGTAAAATTTTACATATACAGGCCGTTTCTTTTATCATGTGGTAACATTGCTATATTCTAAACCGTAACAGATACAAAGACGATTAAATGGGAGAAACGGTAACTATTGTGGAGAACAGTACAATGGTAAAAGAAAATTTACAGGGAGTCTCGCCCTTCCCGAGTTATACAGGGAAAACCAAAAATGCTGTTATTTGTTTTTTACGAATAGAACTGTTATTTCTGAAAATATAAAAAAAATGTATAAGAAAAGTTTTAATGTATTTAAAATGTACTATGAAAATGTAACAATGAATCTTTGATTAAACGTTTCGTGTCAATACGGCCACCATCAACATTTTTTTTCTTCAAATACGAACCTGTCTATTTTAGTACAAATATTGATAAAGCGATAAAATCACAATTCAGTGGTATATCACACTTGATATTTTTATAACGTTTCATTTAAAATAACTAGCATCCTCAGTGACAACAATTTTTAATTACGGTCCTGTCGTTAGTTCTTTTGTAAATTATTTTGATTTCTTCAAAACCTATTCAACTATTGGCATACTTCAGACCTCACCCAATAATTTCGATAAGAAGATACCCCATCACAACGAACATTCGTATTTTTCCTTTTTGGGCATTTTTGTATTACAGAAATCCTTGTTTCAAGGCTGATTTCTTCTGAATCAATTATCATACTGAATATTTCTATAATTCTCAATCCTGGAAGTAACCAAAATATTATTTTTTGGTCAAAATACGACTATTGTGTGATATGGTACAATTAAATAGCGTCTCACTTCATTTACCATTTTTAAACAAGTAGGCTTTTCTTGGTTTCTATGGCAGGACAAATAAATGAGTTGTTGATACGTGTAAAGAACTGTCAGTCGTTTATACACTCAGTCATATCAAAGATGTATTCAAATGACGAAAGGACTGATATGCTATTTGCTTATGCAAAATCAAATAGAAATCCTCTTTTGGCAAAAAATATGTATGGTGAGCTATACCCAAATCGTCGTATTCCAAACATTCAAATGTTTAGACGATTAGAAAGAAATTTGAGAGACTGTGGTGCATTTGATAGAAATAAAACTAGAAAATGTGTTGTTACTGGAAGTATGCGGAATCAAATAAATGTTTTAGGTAAGCAAATATTACTTCAGAAAGATTAACAAAGTGACGAAAATATTTTTTTTCTATTTTGGATTGGTCAGTTACAAAAACATTTCTAATCAAGATTGTTCTTTACGAGAAATTGCCCTCGAACTAGGGATTTCTGTAAAATCTACCAGAAATATTTTGAAAAAGAACAAATACAAATGCTACAGGATACGCAAAGTTCATCACCTCAATGAAAGGGATTACGGAAGGAGAGTACGATTTGCGATGTGGTTGAGACGTAGAAATAGGGAAGTTGGAAATATTTGTAATAAAATAATATGGACGGACGAATCAAAATTCACCAACAATGGTTGGTTTAACAGAAACATCCATTATAGGTGGAATAATACAAATGAACATTTACATAGAGAAACCAATTTCCAGGAAAGGTTCGGAATAAATGTTTGGTTGGGAATTTTGGGAACAAACATACTAGGTCCTTTCTTTTACGACGAGCATTTGAATGGTGGAATGTATTTATATTTTTTATCCAATGAGTTTGATGGCTACTTAGATGAATTGCCGTGAAATACAATATTTTCATCAAGACGGTGCCCCTCCCCATAATGCAGCAATAGTAAGGGAACATTTAGATGCAATATTCCCAAGAAAATGGATTGGAAACAATGGACCAATTGCCTGGCCAGCTCGATCCCCAGACCTCACTCCTTTAGATTTATTTGTATGGGGATACATAAAGGATAAAGTTTTTTCGACAACTAGTACAGATATCGACCATCTCAAACAAAAAATAAGAGATGCATGTAATAGCATTACACCCATCATGCTAGAAAATTGCCACAGAAATTGTATGGACAGACAACTTATGTGCATTCAACAAAGAGGTCGGCAATTCGAGCATTTAATGTAGGTTATCATGAAGAATTCATTTTCTGTATTGGTTTTATTTTCACTCAAAAATTCAGTATGAAATAAATTGTTTTCTGTTTGTTTGATTTCTTCTACTCTTAAGTAAGTTTATTTCCGAGGTAAATTGCTATCGTTCGTCTCTGAAACTAGAGATATCTTTTATTATAGTGTAAACATAATTTTAATACATACATTTATTCAAAGCGTCACTGATAATTTTTATATCGGAGAGTTAGGTTTTGTGGAATCCATAAACGACCTAACGACAGGACCGTAATTAAAAATTGTTGTCACTGATGATGTTACTTATTTTAAATGAAATATTATAAAAATATCAAGTGTGATGTACCACTGAATTGTGATTTTATCGCTTTATCAATATTTGTACTAAAACAGACAGGTCCGTATTTGAAAAAAAAATGTTGATGGTGGCCGTGTTGACACGAAACGTTTAATCAAAGATGCATTGTTACATTTTTATAGTACATTTAGAATACATTAAAACTTTCCTTATACATTTTTTTATATTTTCAGAAATAACAGTTCTATTCGTAAAAAACAAATAACAGCATTTTTGGTTTTTCCTGTATAACTCGGGAAGGGCGAGAATCCCTGTAAATTTTCTTTGACCATTGTACTGTTCTCCACAATAGTTACCTTTTCTCCCATTTAATCGTCTTCGTATCTGTTACGGTTTAGAATATAGCAATGTTACCACATGATAAAAGAAACGGCCTCTATAGTGCAAATTTGGCATTTTGATGATTTTTGGAGTCTACCAACTGTTTTGGGGTGAAAGATTTCTTTCGCTCCAATCGACTTGAACATACTGTTTCAACCATTCTGAATCGATTGGCAATACCCAAGCATACCTTTTCTCTTAAAGAGCTGATCTCATTATGGCCAACGTGATTATGTCAAGAGTATCCATACCAATGGAGTCCTCCATTTCGATTCTTGGCGTTACCATCAACAGTACCCTTTCATGGGAGATCCATGTGAAGTCCATTGCAAAAATTGCTTCTCAAAAGCTATGTTTTCTGTTTCGTGCCAAGGGCTATTTCATTTCCTTCAATTCACTATGATTTATAGGACACAGATCCGACCTGTTCAGGAATACTCTTCTTATATATGAAGTGCAGCACTGAGCACTCTGAAACTTTTAAATTATGTCTAAAAAAAATCGTCACTTTTCTGGAACACCTCAGAAAGGTTGGCGATATGTCTCTGTTTCACAGTTATTTTCATGGGCTCTGCTCTATTGAAATATCATAAATCGTTCCACCGTCAGTAGTGCCATCAAGACTGACCCATCGAGGACAGTCTTCACATTCCTTTGTCGTCACTTTGGAAACATGCCAATCATCTCTTTCTCAGGGCTCGTTCTTTCAACAAACATCAAAGTTTTGGAATTCACTGCAAAAATTCAGGGATTCACGAATTCAGAAATTCCTACCTACTTTCCCTACCCCATTACAGTACTTTTCTCTTCATGCGAACCTACGTCAATATAAAAATCGTCAACGGCGATATACTTTTCTTCAACCTTAGCCCAACCAGCAAATCCTGGATTCGCCAGTACACTCGACTAATTTGTAGTTTTTTTTTCCTTCGGATGCTGGTCCTTTCACCAGCTGCACCTCAGCCTCTGAGCTTTTTGTGCTTTCCAATTGGTTTCACAGCACCCACTCCGTAACTCTAGTCCCCTGTACCAGTCTGTACAGGTTCTTCACCGGTTGACTGTTGTATTCTTCGGGAGTTAGCCTGGGTTTCCCGAATATTGCCTGTCTCTTGCGGTCTAATGCCTCGCATTCTGACAGTACGTGTTTGGCTGTTTCTGTCCCTTTACCACATTGTGTGTAGGAAAGTTCTCCATTGTACAGCTCCATTTTGTGCAGGTGTTTCCTCAGAGGGCTGTGACCAGTGAGAAGGCCCGTTATCGTTCCAACTTCATTCCTGCTTAGCTTGGGTAGTTCTTCAGTTTTGTGTTTTGACAGTTCTTCAATGTATTTTTTCTTGTGGTGCATGAGAGGGGTTTCGTTCCACCTCTCCCTTTGTTTTCGTTTGATACAGTCCTGAATGCATCCTCGAATGTCGGATTTGGTAATCCCGAGTGCGGGTTCTGGGCCAATATATGGATTGATGAACCGTTTCTGGCTGGTCATCTGCTTTTTCATTGCCTTCGATGCCACAGTGCCCTGGAACCCACATCAAAGTTGTCTTGTTGTGTTCTGAGAGAACACTGAGTTCTTCTCGGCATTCCCATACCAGTCTTGATGTTACCTTCGGGTTTATAAGAACCTTCGGTAACGCCTGGCTGTCTGAGCATATTTTGATCCTTGCATTACGTATTTCCCCCATGTTAATTTCTTTTGCGCATTGCAAGATAGCGTACATCTCTGCCTAGAATACGGAGGTGTTTGTTCCCAGTGAGACGCTTATTTGGGAGTTTCTCCCCTCACTGTATATTCCAGCACCAGTTCCTTCCCTGGTTTTGGATCCATCCGTATACCAGAACCTCTCTCCAGGTTTGCTCCTGATGTTGTCATCGGACTATTCCCTTCGATCTTGTATGATAACCTCGAAGTTAATGTTGAAGAAGTATCTAGGAGTTATGTGGTCCGTTGGTTCCATTTCGATAATGTTGCCTCCCACTATATATCCTTTATCTTGTTGTGATCCGATCTATTGCTCGATTTTTGTTGCCTGAGAAGTTTATAGTTACTAGTACATGATTTTTTTGCTAGGTGGAATTTCAAAGTATATTCTTCTTCGCTATTAATTAATTATTGCTTGGTTGGGCTTCCGGCGCTGAGATGGCGCTCGCAGTTTGGAGTTAATCCACTGTGCGGGCGCGATCTCAGTTTCGGTCTTTAAATGGGTTTGGTTGTCGATTCATTCGTAGCAGTCATTAGTTATTGACTGCTAGACCTACCCTATACTGATGAGGAGCAACACTCCGAAATCGATGGTGGTCCGAATGTTTCTATGAACATTCCCATGCAACCAAGCAATTGCAGAGATAACCTTGTAGGAACTCTGCACGGAAGTTTCATCAGATGTAATTCAATGTTCGTAGTGGCTTAAGACAGAAAAGTAGTTGTTTTCTGATGGATTTTCGACCCAACTTTTCCTATTGTATAGGATATTAGCAATTAGCAGTCCTCCGGACATCTTATGCCTCTTGTCATAAGCTCATTGTGACCTACAGTTTTCTTTTCCGTTTTATATACGGTCCTGACATTGTTTATTTAGAAGTTAGTCAATGCCTGTGTAATTGGTGTTGGACGCAAACGCGAGTGACATCTAGCGTGATTAGTTACAAACATGAAGATTTGACGTCATTTTAATGCAGGTTCCTTCAAGAAACCCTGATTTTAATGGTGTCCCATTGTTTCAATCAAGTTACGACATGACTTGGAGGCCAGATCACTGAAGTTACGACATGACTTGGATGCGAGCTCACTATCGTCATCTACATGTCGCATCCATTTTGATCCAATTATAATCCCATAAGGTTGACTAACTATCTTCTATATAAACAATGGTCTTGATGATCGTGGTCATGGGTATTGTTTGGTTGGGCTTCCGGCGCTGAGATGGCGCTCGCAGTTTAGAGTTGATCCACTGTGCGGGCGCGATCTCAGTTTCGGTCTTTGAATGGGTTTGGTTGTCGATTCATTCGTTGCAGTCATAAGTTATTGACTGCTAGACCTACCCTATACTGATGAGGAGCAACACTCCGAAATCGATATATAGGTGGTCCGAATGTTTCTATGAACATTCCCATGTAACCAAGCAATTGCAGAGATAACCTTGTAGGAACTCTGCACGGAAATTTCATCAGATGTAATTCAATGTTCGTCGTGGCATTAGCCAGGAAAGTAGTTGTTTTCTGATGGATTTTCGACCCAACTTTTCCTATTGTATAGGATATTAGCAATGAGCAGTCCTCCGGACATCTTATGCCTCTTGTCATTAATTGTTCTGTTTATTTTCCGAACCGGTGCTGACTTCTATTGAATGAAGCCCTAACTCCGGATCAAAATAGTCCAAATCCGCATCGACCAGTTGTCCCTCGATATCAAAGGATCACCACCCGAAATGCTTCCGCTCTCACACCCTGTAGATCCTCGGCAAGTGCACTCTCGCGTACTCGAGCAGCAGCGCCAATTCAACCGTTTCCTTTGATTCACGTCGTTCATCCAATACATTACAGTTGATGCCACTTACTGCACGGCTCTCATGTTGATGGTACTCGGAGATATATATCACGGTTACAAAGTGAGCCGGCCCCAAGCTGGACACCGAGTGTATTTTGCAATTTAATACATTGCAGTGGAGATCGTGTTTCACGTGGAAACTCGCCGACTGCCTGAATTTGATAGTTGTGCGGATTTGATTCCGTACGCAGAGTTCATGATATACATTCGAAATATTGTCAACAGTACGAATGTCGACGGTACAGAATTGTTATCATTAGTTGTTATGGAAACGTCTTCAAACACTTGCAGAACTTTCAAGAACTCCACAGAAGCTTCCAGAAACACTAGTTTTTGTTCTTCATCTAGAATATTATTTTTTTAGTCTAGAAAGGTTGTTACTTCACTATACCAGGCCAGGTAGCCGGGTGGTTAAAGCGACATTATTTCAATCACTTTTGGCTGCCAGTCAAAGGTTCAAACCCTATAGACTGCAGAACTTTTTCTGATGGCCCGAGAAAGTGCTAGGAATCGCACGTAAAAAGGTAAGAACTCGTTAATCTTCAGCCCGCACAAGTTTCGACTTCTGACGGCTTCCGTTCGTAAGGGGACGACAGCTGGTTAGCGGAAAAAATAATTTTAACATTTTTTTTTAACAATACTTTCATCCCAACTATTCATATCTCCGAAATAGTTACACAAGTTTCAGAGTATCGACATAAAAAAAATCATCATTATGCAATCATCATCAATCTGCAAGGTAATACGTGAACCTTTCATTCATATAATGCTTCATTATTATTATTGCTCAGTGGAGCTGGCTATCTACCGAAGTGCATGTAGTTCTTGGTAGAACATTTCTGCTCCCTGCCTCTCAGGTCAATTTCGCGATACTTCAGTTGATAATATTTCAATATGAGAAATAGTAAGAATAATTTCGGAAAAAAATTATTTGAATTTCGTGAAAAGTGATAGATCCTCATAAATTCCGAAATACAAATGACACTTTTCGAAATACATATGATATTCTCCGACATGAAATTGGCCGTTCTTAAATTCAAATGATGGTTAATGGAACCGAATTGATTATTCTGAAATACAATTGACGCTTTTACAAGTCGAATTGACTTTTCTTGAAATCAACTCACTATTCTGATAAGTAGTTGACGCTCTCTGAAACTCAACTGACTATTCTAATACAATTGATACGTTCCGAAAAATTTTTCTGAAATCAATTTGATGCTTTCGGAAATACAACTGGAAAAGGTGTAGTTTTCCATTTAAATATCAACTCAGCTCATTACCATGAGATACAGACTCATGGTACACGCCCTTTTCTAATTTGTTTCTGTAGCTATATTCCTGAAATTACATTATTGCGTAGTACCCACCTGCATTATTCCATCCTTCTTATAATATCGTCTTCAAACAAATGTTGATGTATTTGATATTTATACTATCGATACTTATGTTTTTTCAAAATTCTTCTGACACTTTCACGACTGGTATCCAACTCGGAAGGGATCTCCCTAAGAGATACTGTTTTGTCGATTTCCACTCTCATGAGAACATTTATCTCCATGTCTTCAGAAACAATATTATTCTCAGTACCAACATCAGGCTCTCTTCTGAACTGCTCTTCGAGACGCTTGAAATAATTTCGAGCCGGACATTGTCGTTCGGGGTATCTTTCCGAGTACAGCTGTTGAGCAACAACTGGATTTTGCCGACATTCCCCATACACTAATAGCATATCCACTTTTTCATTTCTGTTATAAACTGGTGGCATTCCTAACTTATTTCTATCATTAATTCGATCAATTCAATAATGTATTCAGTTACTGACAATTACGGATTATCGAAACTTCAAATTGTTATTTGTGTTCCATAGCCACCTTGACAAATTATTGTTTTTCAACCGAGAAGATACTTAAACTTGTCTAAACTCCATTATCGTGTTCGTATTGATTAAACAGAAAAAAGTCAATATGGATGGATACCCCATCGATGGTACTTTCGAATGATGCCAGAGTACCATAATGGTCCCATTTGAAAGAAACGGAGTTTCGAGTAAAAAACAGTTTTGGTTTACTTTTTTGGCACGTGTTCCGAACCACGATACTTTTTAAATCAAAATTACGATAGTGTAGCATTATTTTGATTATTTGGAATAAATTTAGGGAGTTCATGGCTCTCTAGATCTAAAAATAAAATGGGTGTTCTGACGGATGAAATATCAACTATGAGGTATCATTGGATTCAAAAAATTACACAGATTCCAAAAATGTAATAATATACAGGGTGTTCTATTCGAAAATCGAAAGTTGATGTCATTTCCGGAAAAAACAGAAGTTGGATTTCTTTTTCAAATATGTCAAAAAGTGCCCTATAGTGAGCATACTCAATGTTCCAAATTTCAGAAATATAGATAAAGAAACAAAGGACAAAACGGCATGTACCATGAGTCTGTGTCACACGGTATAAGAACTTGTAAATTTACATTTAAATTTTTAGTTTTCAGAAAACTTCTTCTTTAACCTGTTCACCATTCCACCTAGATACTATGAAAACCCGTAAAGCACTCCTCTTTTCACGGCTATCAAACTCCAACTAACACACAGTCTGCTATAAATTATGCAAACAAGCAACAATGAAGAAGTAGTTTCCCCACTCTGAAACGAACGTAAATTCATAATAAACTTCACGGCCACTTCCCGTAGCAGATTTTGGTTTCGTTTTCGGCAGCTCCATTTACAGCCAGTGATTATAACTTAAGCTGTAATTAACAGAATGTGTAATATATTATATTGTTTTGATAATAATTCTGAAACTAGTTCAGGTACGGCAACATTTTCCCGCAACTTTTGTTCAAGTCATGAACAATATAATTGGGAAAGTTGTAATGCAAATACATGTGTTCGAATATGGTTTCGTATTTCTATACAATGCCTATCCGGCCATTTTGATTTTATAATATAACAATAAAATTGATTGGAATTATTTGGACGGTGTAATTGATAAGACTGGTGAATTATTTTGTTGTAAATTTGAAAACAGACTGAAAGAAATATGTTACAATGGATTATTGGTCTCGGGTTTCTATCAAATTATTGTACATTCAACAACTTTCCTTGCAAAATCACGATCAGAATATTTTCATAAATTAATATAAATTTAAATAAATTTCATAAATTATCTTCGCCCATCAATTAATTTTACAATAGAATTAGAAAACCATAATGCTATGAATTTTCCAGATTTGACTATAAATAAATGTAATAATAAACACGAATTTTCAATTTTTCATAAACCTTCACAAACAGATATTGATAATGATATAATAATGATAAGTTTATTCGTCATCATATCTTCACAGTCTGAGTTGGACGTTTATAAACACTTTAAACATATTAATACAAAATATGAATAAACACAGAAAAAGGAAATTTTCGTGGCACACGATCTTTGTTCAAAAATTAAACATAAACATCATTGAAATACACATATTCTTCAATTATGTTAAAATATGAAAATATATAAGTACTTGAATCTGAAAATTATCAAGACTAAAGAATTGAAAATAAAACCAAAAGAGTGGACAGTTTGAAATAAAACCAAAGGTCTTGTTATAATAATTATAAGAGTTTTGGACAACATACAAACTTGAAATATTGAATTATACAGGGTGTTTCATAAAAAATGCGCAGGACTCCAGGATGTGATAGCTCGTCCATAAATATGAAAAAAAATTGGTTTATATTAACTTACCCTCTAAAATGCACCATTTTCGAGATACAGGGTGTTGAAATTTTAAAAAAATAATCATTTTTTGCGAATATCTCTGGAACCGTTTATCGCACAGAAAACAGATTTCGTAAGCATTTTCCACTCATAATAATCTATGTTTTGTGCTAATTTTTTATTTTTTCAAATTCATAATTGGTGAAAATTTTGAAGGGGTAGTGGGTGTTTTTTTCTCCAACTTCTACGCCACTGGAAAAATTATAATTGAGCCTCCTATATGAACCGCCAATGTTTTCTACAGAAAAAAGGTATTCCTGGTCATGAGCTGTAAAGTTGACCGTTTTCAAGAAAAATCAACTTTCATGTTGTTTAAATAATGTTTTTTCCTCGAAAAATTGCTGCGTGCATTGAAGCTAACGGCGGACATTTCCAACAATTCAACTGAGTATGATTGTTATTGGTTTTTAATTTTTTATTTTGCAATTAAGAAGTCAACGTTTGGTTTTGTTACTTGTTCTAACGTTTAAATAAATTTTGTATGATTAGGAAAAAAATTATTAAAAAAAAATTACCATGTTTTTCAACATGAAAGTTGTTTTTTCTTGAAAACGGTCAATTTTAGAGCTTATAACCGAGAGTACCCTTTTTGTGTAGAAAAAATTGGCGGTTTATGTAGGTGGCTCAAAATTGTACTTTTTCTAGTGGTGTAGAAGTTGGAGCAAAAAACACCCACTACCCCTTCAAAATCTTCACCAATTATGAATTTTAAAAAATAAAAAATCTGCACAAAACATAGCTTATTATGTGTAGAAAATGCCTACGAAATCTGTTTTCTGTGCGATAAACGGTTCCAGAGATATTCGCAAAAAACGATTATTTTTTTTTAAATTTCAACACCCTGTATCTCGAAAATGGTGCATTTTAGAGGGTAAGTTAATAGAGACTTTATTTCATATTTTTGGACGAGCTATCACATCCTGAAGTCCTGCGCATTTATTATGAAACACATTAAAATAATTTCACTCACAGACTATATCATCAGTACCTCAGGTAAGTCTATAATATGCTCTGCTTGTATCTATAAAGCTTTCTAGTTTTTCCAACGGAATGGTGAATAGCCACTTTCTAATCTTTTTCTTGAACATTTCATATCAGTTGATCATTTTGAGCTCGGATGGAAGCTCATTGAAAAGTTTTCGTGCCAAAAAAGTGTAACATTTGTTCTATCTCAAGAGTATCGCAAACACAAATATCTGACTTACATTCATTATCGACGTTTGTATATACAGGCTACAGAATGGATATTTCCTTGTTTTTTTTAAATCATTTTAAGAATGCACTTCTGATTTTTTGTAGGTTATTGATAAGTGTTATTGTGGCCCCTCCCCATGCAATGACTCCATAGGACAAATGACGATATTAGAGTATCTCGTGAGGTCGGAAGGTCGGATTGTCCTATCTCAGTTTTTTTGTTTTTTTTTTTATTTTCGTGGTGACATCAAAATTTGGGATCGGTATCAAAAATCCATATGTTTGAATCTGGAAATTGGAGTTGAGAGTGATTTCCAGACGATAAAAAGGATTAGCGTTGGGTTCAACCCTCTTCTAGAGAGTGAGGAATATATCGATTGTTGTAACTTATCTATATGCAACCTCTGATTCGAAAACCATTAGTCATATTGAATTTTTCTATTTTACTATATCGAAACATTCCCCGAACAGAGCACCAAGCGGATATTATTGAGAAGTTGGCTCCAGTATAGTTTTAAGTTGGGTTAAAAGCTAATCTGGTTCAGGGGTTTATAAGAAGACAAACATTATTGCTTTAGTTGAATAACGTAAGTTTCCCATTAGGAATTTTTAGAGAAACTGTTTTCTTTTTATTGCTTTAGTAAGTAGTCAGATTATCGATTTAGTAATTGTTTTCCCTTGATTTGAAAAAAATTCTTCATCTACTTAGATATTTTGTTTCATAACCTCTTCGTTGTTGTTTCATTCCAAATTTTATTACTTTGTATTTAATAATTATCAATATTTATCCTACGTCTGTGTTTGATTTGGGCATTCCACTAACACCATACATTTCATTAGTTTAGTGAATTTTACTCAAGTCTATCCCTTCGCGCGGGTAGCACGAACTTAGCATCCCTTTCGGACAAGCTGTATCTGAGTGAAGCCACGAAAGGGGTTTTGTTGGTATCTCCTGGCTGGTAGATATTGATCACCTGTCCCCCTAACCACAGGAGTGGTGACAGCACCCTTTTTGGGTTTTATTTATGGGTCTAGTACGACCAAGTACCGGTTTCTCGGACTTCACCCCTTGAAACAGTAGAGTCAGTGAGTGTATCCCCTAGACGAGGAAGCAGCAAGAAATTAAGCAGGCAAAACTGAGTTTCACCTACACTCAAGGTCACTCACTGAGAGTAAAAAGGGTATTTTTTAAACTTTGAAAAATAGAATGTTTTTTTCTGTGCTGAAATACCAAGTCATATTCTATTGAATCTGTGACAGCTATTAAGGGGTGACTGCGGTGTACCTTGAAGTATAAAAAATTCAATGACTCAGAATAAACGTTTGCTGACAATCGCAAATATTAATTTCTTCCAATTATCCTTAGAAAAAGTCTCTAAACACCAAAAAAGGGTATCCAATTGAGCAAAATAGTTTATTTTGGCCTCTCATATCGAATGAAGTGAACTGAATGTAGCCTGCTGACAGTACTTTAAATAATCATATATTTGTTCATAATTTAATATAAACACCGTTTGTCAAATTCAGCGGTCCGTTTGCAAATGAAAACTGGTAAACACAGCATGATAGGGGAGTGATAATTTACTGAAATTTCCCGAATCAATCAACCGAATAAAATTGTTTTTACGCTGCTGCATTTCGGGTAATTTGTTAGAATGTTTCACAATAATTAAAATGCGAGAGGAGATCTCAATTTGTGGAACACATTCATCCTATCGTAATCCTTCACGAGGAGGCCTATGACCTATTGACATTTGTGTTTTTTCCGAGTTAGGTAATTAAGGTTAGATAAGATTGAATTAATATGTTTTTCGCGATGGTATTTAATATTGATGTTATTATAATACATGTGCTTCACGAAATAGTGCTTCAGTTGAATATTCATAGTCTTTGGACATTATCAGTTTGAGGAACCTTTTTGCAGTATTTCTAGAGGATGAATATGTGTTATCAATGCCCCTCCCCATCCTACTATACAATATTGCAAGTGACTCTCAACTAATGCAAGGTACAACACTTTGAGCTGATGGAAAGGTAATATGTCCATCAGATACTTGAACTTGTAAAGAAATCATGCGTAACTTATTACAAACATAAATAATATGAGAATCCCATTTGAGATTCGTGTCTATTATTACTCCCAGATATCTAACATTTTGTTCAGGCAGGATTTTATATTGTTGTCCCATTGTGGTGATCGTAAGGCTATCGAATGTTGGTGAGTTGGACCGATTACAGCTGAAAGGTAGGTAGTAGGTTTTTTGTAGGTTGACAGTAAGTAATTTATTTTCTAACCATTTTTTAATTAAAGGAAAGTCTGCCTCCACTGTGTTCTTCAGTTCTTGCTAGGTGCTTGACTTATAGAATACTGCAGTGCCGTCAGAAAACCCTAGTATTTCTCCTCTGCTCCTGACAGAAAACATGCCATTGATGTAAATATTGAAGATGATTGGGCCTAAAACGGTCCCTTGGGGAACTCCATACTCAATTTGCATTGGATCGCTTTGCACGTCATCCACTCTGACATACTGAAATCTATTGGCGAGATAGCTTTTGAACAGTTTTAAACAATTATTCCTGATGCCAATATCTTCCAGTGTCTGTAAGAGGAGACAGATCAATAAATACACATAGGCTTGGCATGCTCCTATCTAGAGCAGAAGAAATTGTTGTAGTTAGTGCCAGCAGCGCATTTTGTGTGGAGACATTTTCTCTAAAACCATACTGCATACCCTATATTAGACCATATCTGGATACATAAGAAGCTAGCCGTTTTTTAAGATTTTTTCGAGAAAGATGCGTTGTGAGAGATATCGCTGTCTCATCTTCTGAGTGTTTGTATACTGGTACTACTATTGATTCCTTAAACGCTCTGGGCCAGATGCCTTGTTCCATGCACAAGTTTATAATGTATGTGAGAGGTTCTAGAATACATGTAGAGATGGTTTTGATAGTTTCTGCTTTGATATCATCTTTTCAGTTCACTGATGATATTCTCAACTTCTTTATTATTAAAAAAATTACAATAAATTGATCGAAAAAACGAAATCAGAATACTTTCGGGAAAACCTAAACAGAAAACAATCAGATAGTAAGTCATTGTGGAAAACAGTTAATGAATATGTCGGTAAAAAATCTAGCAAAACAGAAATCAAAGAAATCAAAGTTGGGAGTAATCTGATATCTGACAATAAAGAAATTGCCAATAAATTCAATAACTATTTCTCCAGTGTAGGTAGAACACTTGCGAGTGAAATTAAAAAAACAGAAAATACTGTAAAAACTAGAAACATCTTAGAAAACACAAAATTTTTTTCTCCCACGTCAGAGGAAGAAGTAGAAAATGCAAGAAGGGAATTGAAACAAGACAAAGCACCTGGTATAGACCGAATAACTACCAGACATTTAGTATTATCATCGAGTCACATTAAGAAAGCCACAATAGGCCATTGGCCGCAGTGGAGGGCTTGATACGGGCCCACTCACGTTCAAACCACATTAAGAAACCTCTAGCTCACTTAATAAATGAGTGCTTCTCACAAGGACACTTTCCTGCAATTTTGAAGATAGGTGTAACGAAACCACTATTGGAAAAAGCGGATAAAACTTTGATGTCCAACTACCGACCAATTACTCTGATATCAGGTATTGCGAAATTGGTAGAGAAAATAATGAAAAAAGGATGGTTAGTTTTTTAAATAAATATAAACTCATTTCTGAGCGCCAGTTTGGCTTCAAACAAGGAGTTTCTACCGAAGATGCTATTATTTTCCTAACAAATAATATTTATGAATGCTTGGATGAAAGTTTGCCTACCTTGTGTGTTTTTATAGATCTAGCCAAGGCCTTCGATACCGTCAATCATGGAATAATGATTGATATACTAGAGCACATTGGCTTCAGAGGAGTAGCATTGCAATTATTGAGATCTTACCTGAAAGATAGGTTACAATATGTCCAAATCAGTAATATTTTGAGTAGCCCAGAAATAATGGACTTTGGTGTACCACAAGGCACTGTACTGCACAGATAAAAAGGATTCCTTGATTTGATATGGGCGAAATGCATGGATATTTCGAACCAAAATTTGAATTTCTTTGAGGCAAACGCATCACTTTCTTTAGCACAAAGTTATATAAATGTCAGGCAAGAAACCTTAGTTTTGTCATAATATAAAATGAATTTGTATCAAAATCATTATTTTTCCAAATTGTGAAAAGCTTTGAGGGAAATGCCATCTTTTTTCTAGCTCAAAGTCATGTGAACTTAAAGCAAAAGAGCCTAAGTTTCGATCAAATTCATTAGGAGATTGTTTGAAAATTACGTGCTTTAAAATAATAGACATGATGTCATTGTCTTGGAATAAAAGGCTTTTGATATAAAACCAACAAATGCTTCATTTAAAATCTTAGGTTTATGTTGAATTCTTGTTTTGAAACCTTGCATCCTCAAGTGAAAATTTTTCTCTTTTTTAAAAAGATCCAAAACGGCCTTGTGATAAAATGTGTATGGTCTAGGCCAAATTTCCTGAGGATATTTTTAAAAGATAATAATAGTTCATGTGAAAATTTGGAAAGTTTTAAAGCAACAAACTTGCATTGGTTAAAATCAAATTCAAAATTGAAATTTAAATATTCATAAAAACTTATAGGGATATTAAGAAAAACAAATATTAATAAAAACGTATTTATTTAAATAATAACACATAACACGTTACTTTGGTTACTGAACACAAATCAGGGAAAAATTGGTATTGCTGGTGAATAAGGAACAAAACAAAACTAACTCTAGGTGGTACCAACAAAATCATAAAACTCGTAAAGGAAGTAAAACAAATAAATTTCTACCTACATTGACAAATTTTCATATTATAGCTTAACATTGTAATATTATACAGTGTGAATAGTCCCCCCTGTTAACTTTTGAACGGTCCGACGTACACACATGGGACGAAAACAGTTTTGAATAGTATCACCGATACCACTTTTTTATAAACCGGTTTCACTTATCATACCTATTCACAACACAAATCTTGTCGGCAACCACCATTTACCAACATCAACTCATCGACATTCGACATAAGAAAATTCAATTGCAGAATGGCGCTAACTAGTGACCAGTGAACTGATACGCTGACACCTGCACCATGCACCTGCGCCGGTCGTTGCGACTTGCTCAAATTCAAATGGGTATCGGCAAACTTCGGGTAGACCGGTAGACCCGAGCTCATGCATGGCGAATATAGCTGAGGTAGATTATGTCAAACAAACACATTTGGACCTCGTATCAAGTGGTTATGGTTTTGAGACAAGAGTCAACCAAGCAGGACTGGAGACAAAGTTAATAATGTTCTCTCAAAAGCATTTGAAGCCAAAAGAAAAGAAAATTTATTACAAAAGCAACAATGATTTTCATTCAAGAGCAAAATATTTGGGAAGAAGACAATTTCTTTGTTAGAAGAGAAAATAATCCAAAAGCATGATTCTTTTGTCTCGAATCGGGTATTTTTATCAGTGTGGGTCCAATACTATTCTCGATTTATATAAACGGACTATTGAATCTGAATAGTACTGGCATAATTTCTTCATTCGCCGATGATACAGTAGTATTATATTCAGGAACATCATGGGAAATGTTGAAAGAATCCGCAGAGAAAGACTTGCTGATAATAAAAACATGGTTCGACGAAATGTCCTTGACAATTAATTTTGAAAAAACGAATTACATTCCATTCAGCTGCAATAAAAGCACCGTTCCCAACTATAGTATTACCACAGTTACACAAAACACAAAAAAGTATGAAATAAATAAAGTAGATCACACAAAATACCTTGGTATAGAAATATACAGATTCTTAAAATGGGATATACATATCTCATTAGTAAAAAAACTACGATCTTTATATTTCTTCTTTATATTTTTCTCTGGTCTACTCGATTTTGCAATATGGTATTGCCGGATGGGGTGGAGCATACCGAAATAATTTATCGAAAGTAGAAGTTGTCCAAAAGATATTTATAAAAATTATGTTGAATAAAAAAACGTACTTACCCTTCAGATCTATTATTCAATGAAAGCAACCTCATGGATGTTAGTCAAATATATTGTTTGAAAATCCTCACCATACAGCATAAAAAAATACGAATAGATGAAATACACCATGAACATAACACACGATACAAGAAAAGTAGAAAAACTAGAACTATCAAAACAAATAAAAAAATTGATCAAAGGTCTTTCAAATTTTTGGCCCAATACATATACAGTGACCGCCAAAAAGTATGTACCATATGGGAAAAATTTTTATTATTGGAGTATTGGAAAAAATATTCTGGGGAAAAGTTTGTGCATGTCCGATAACCTAAAAATCGATTTTGACACAGGTCACGTGATCGCTAGAATGGCGGTAAAATGAAAAAAATTGTAATGCAAAGGCAAAAAAAGGGGAAGATGGCAAGATATCAAAAAAATTATTTGAAAAAGTCACTTAGAATTCAATTTTATACACACAAACAAAGTTTCAAGAGATAATTAAAACAAATTGAAAATAGCAATTTTTTTTTAATATTTTCCCATCTATTTAAAAATATAATTTTTTGTTCTTATGAATAGCTTGACTATACTGAAACATTTGCATTTTAATGATAATGACAAAACTTTCTCATTCTCTCCACACCAGAGGGCACTAAATTGAAAAAATGGGAATTTGTCAGAACCCTTGCTGTTACATCGGTTCGTATCTAACAGTTATATCCGAATTCCACGACCATTGTGATGACATGACACTCCAAAAACATGGTAATTTCCAGATTATAATCAAGTTCCGATGATAATCGTGCATGAGCGTTACACTTCGCACATAAACTTGAAAATAGTGCGTCAAATTAAAGATTCTTAAAGTTTATGTGCAAAGTAAAACGCTCATACAACATTATTATTGAAACTTGATTAAAATCATGAAACATGGTGTTTCTAGATTGCCATATCAACACAATAGTCTAGGAATTCTGATATAACTGTTAGATAAGAACCAATGTAACAGCGAGGGTTCTGGCAAAAACCAATTTTTTTTAATTTAGTGCCCTCTGGTGTGGAGAAAATAAGTTTTGTCATTATCATTAAAATACAAATGTTTCAGTATAGTCAAGCTATTCATAAGAAAAAAAAATAATATTTTTAAATAGATGGAAAAATATTTTTAAAAAATTGCTATTTTCAATTTTTTTTGAATTATCTCTTGAAACTTCGTTTATGTGTATAAAATTGAATTCTAACTGACTTTTTCAAATAACTTTTTTTGATATCTTGCCATCTTACCCCTTTTTTTGCCTTTGCATTACATTTTTTTTTCATTTTGCCGCCATTCTAGCGATCACGTGACATGTGTCAAAATCGATTTTTAGATTATCGGACATGCACAAACTTTTCCACAAAATATTTTTTCCAATACTCCAATAATAAAAATTTTTCCCATATGGTACACACTTTTTGCATTCAAACGAAACTAAAAAGATGGATCATAAGTACACCTAGAAAAACCTTACATACTATGATGAATATATGAAATTGCTCAACTGAATCAAATATTGAATTGATTGAATTGCGGGGGGGGTGCCTGATCAGGGTTCTTAAATACATAATGAAAAGTAAAAGGAATTATTTATTCTGAATTTTACAGAAAATTCTATTATTTTATTACATTATTAATTCAGGGAATTTTAATTAAATTTTTTTTGTATTTTATTTATTTTCATAAATTTATTTTTATTTTTATTTTTTTTTTATTTGAAGTCTCACAGTATTGATTGATGTTGGAAAATTATTGAAAGTACCCACGTACAAGTCCTAAAGGACTTCTGTGGCTCTCTCCTGCATTTATTTCCTATATCATGTAATTCTTTCATTGTTATTATCTTTTATGGAAATAAATTATTATTATTATTATTATATTATTATCGATTAGTAGTAGAACAAACGAGTTTATAGAAACTGTTCTATGCGGTTTAAAACTAGGGTCAATTTTTACGTTATTTGCCATTTTCTTACCTATCTTGGTAAAAAAGGTATTGAACTCATTTGTTATCTGCTTTTCATCAACTTTCAGTCCCCCCGATTCATCTTTAATTGCTTTTATACTGCGTTTACTCTTTTTGGTTTTACTTATTTCTTTAACTATTTTCCATAAATTTGATGCATCGGTTGAATTTGGGTTTATTTGGTTTTGATAATAGAATATTCATTCAAAAGCTTCAGTAAGATCAACGAGTATGCCTTATGCATTCTTGTTTTTATCCCAACGTAAGTAAAACGTAAGTAGAGTATTGCTTTTCTCAGTCCATATTGATTTTCTGAAATTGCTTTCTGTTTATTGAAACAAAGTTGAGAAACATTTAAAAAATTTTGTGAAATCAAATTTGATCAAATATTAACTTTCATTTTATTGCATATGAGTGATCTATAGATGGAAGAAATATTTGAAAGGTGATTCGAGCGAAAATTCGATTATAAGATACAAGCCCATTCAGAACCATCAAGAAACCACTGCTGAAAAAGACTCATCGCCCCGAATCACCGAAGACGAAGTTTCCGAAACACCGTCACCCGTTCTCGCACTCAAAGACACCTCAAGCACCTAGTTTCGAGTTTAATTCCGCAATAACGCCGGAATTAGCACACACTGTACACCCGGGTTACGATAAAGAATGCGAAACTTGGAATCCAGACTATGGAAATTGCATATTAAACCAAAACCGCGTTCTTGAGATATTAAATACTTCGGTACAACAGAGATGCTGCGGACTTCAGCGTCTGGCTGCATATTTTGAATTGAAATATGCTGTCGCAAATCTCATCCGCTGCATCAAATTAGAGAAGAATGCTGGTTGTTTGGTAATGACAAAGGTCTTTAATACGCGTATTCTGAATACTTTCGGTACAATTAAATGGAGAAAACTACTGGAATCTTCAGTTGTTTCCACTTCAAAAAGCAGAAGGAGGAGGGCAAATGGTAGGGGTGTAACAATAATTTGAAACATTTTACTCATCGGACTTTGTTGGGTTTCAACATCAACTATTTTATTATTATTATTGCTCGGCATAGCTGTCTATAGGCCGAAATCCAGGTAGTTCTGTGTAGAACCTTTCTGCTCCTCAATGTCAGGTCATATCCATCCTCATACGAGCCAGGACTTCCCATTCAAATACTATGTAGGAGGATGTTTCTTCTTCCTCATCACAGAACCTGAATAGTATGAAGTCTTGGTGTACCCCAAAATGTGCAGGTGTTTCTTCAGGTGGCAGTGCCCTGTGAAGAGTCCTACCACCTACCAACTACCGTCACAAATCATACAAATATATCACAACAAAAATGTAAAAATAAAATATACAAATTAAACAATGGTAGAAACATTGTAATTCATTCACATTAAAACATATAAACTAAGTATGTAGGCAAGAGTAATAGCATTGTTTATATAGAAGTAAGATAGTTAGCCAACCTTATGCGATTAATATTGGATTCAAATGGATGCGACATGTAGATGGCGACAGTGATCTCGAATCCAAGTCATGTCGTTACTTCAGTGATCTTGCCTCCAAGTCAAGTCGTAACTTTATTGAAACAATGGGACTGCATCAAAATCAGAGTTTTTTGCAGAAACCTGCATTAAAATGACCTCAAATATTCATGTCTGTAACAAATCACGCTAAATGACACTCGCGTTTGGGTCCAATACATTTTCTACAGGCATTGACTAACTATCTTACTTCTATCATTGTTTGAATAAAAGATAGTCAATGCCTGTGGAAAAGGTATTGGACCCAAACGCGAGTGTCATCTAGCGTGATTAGTTACAAACATGAATAATTGACGTCATTTTAATGCAGGTTTCTTCAAAAACCCCTGATTTTAATCAAGTTATGACATGACTTGGATGACAGATCTCTGAAGTTACGACATGACTTGGATGCGAGATCACTGTCGCTTCTACATGTCGCATCCATTTGAATCCAATATAAATCCCATAAGGTTGGCTAACTATCTTACTTCTATATAAACAATGCTTCTATTTAAACAATGGTAATAGTGACAATCATGTATGACAATCACACTCGCTTAATAGACAAATATTCAGTTCTTTTTTGGAAGTTGTAATCGTGCAGAAGGTTTTCAGAAAATCTTCGAACTCATTGTAACGCACTATGCCTTTATGGAAAATAGATTTTTCTGAGATTTTTTGTTTTTTGTTGCGACTCGTATATCTGCCCTTCTTCGTGTGTTGTAGTTGTGCAAACTGTTGTTGAATATTACTGTAGAAAACAGATACGATGGGGTTGACATTTTCATTTTATGGATTAAAGTCATAGTAACGTACTCCAAGTAATGTTGTATCGAGAGCCAATTCAATATGCGCAACATGGACTTGATGAACGTGTCTCTTGGAACATTCTATATAATTAATTCTCATAGCTTTATTCCGTCTCATCTCATTTTTATTTGCCAGGTGCAGTATATACGAATCAAAAGTGAAATGGGACAATATTACCGTTTTACTGGTTAGGTAAAAAACTTACAGTCGAACTCCACCAAATAAAATATTTATTACGCATGTGGGTGTAGTCAGAGGACACACATCAGCACATTACGAGATGTAGTTGGAAGACTTACATCAGCAGCAGGATACGTTTCGAAGGATTCGTCCTTCATCATCAGCGAAAAAAGTTACAAAGTTTAAATCTTCCGAAAAGAGAAATATTACATTATTGAGAATAACAGTAATAAAATTTGAACATACCATGTGTGGTGGAAAAAGCAACTATGAAAAATGTGGAAAAATTATTAAAACAGTTGTTGTCAACATGACGTTATCCGCAACATGAGCGGGTCCCTAACTGTTAGGGGTTATGATTTGACCTGGCCAAATAAATAATTTTAAAAAATCAATGATAAAAATCATCATTGACAAGTCTAGAAACTCTGAACTTGATGTTTACAACACAAAAAGTTCTTTTGCCAATCACATTTTAAACTCTAACCACCATTTTGACATTAATCAGGACCTTGAAATTTTACATACCTGTCAAAAAGGTACTTTGTTAAATCTACTTGAAATTTTTTAAATAAATCGTTCTTTGAAAGACGGTAAGGTCAACTCTTTGAATGAACAGGTAAATTTTGACTACATAAAATTCTTCAATTCCTTGAACTTTTAATATTCGCATTTGGTCTGTCTTCACTGCGCTGAACGTTCGGTTTATCTTGGTTGCCCACACACCAACTCACCATAGAACATGTTCTGATCTATTAAGTTGACTTGACAGCTAACAAGTACGCTTTCATCTGTCACTTTAACCTCAGTTTTGTTTCCCAAAAATTCCTAACACATTGTAGTTTCAAAATAATAATGAATCCTTTTATAATTTGGTGTTGGAAGGGCAAATTGCCCTAACGCTCATTCCAGACATGAGTCGGCGGACCATGTAGTAAATATTTTCACATAATTTTATATATTTTTGTCAAATTTATTATCATGCCGTTTGGTAAGTTGTTACACAGATCATAATCACAATTACTATCTTTCTCTCTCAATTCTAGGGCATTGGACATAGTACCCCCATTTAACTTTTTGTTTGTTATAATTATATTAAAAGGAATTTTTCCTCTCCATGTAAGTAACTCTTGTTCTGTAGTAACTACATATAGGTAGCCCTTTCATATTTGTTGTAGAACTTGTAAAAGGCTGAAGATGGATTCTTGCTGAATCCGAAACATGTACCACCCCATTAGTTTGATGTTGTCAAATTAAAGTTGTGGAGATGATTTTGTGATATTTCTTCCAGCTTCCTTTAACGATAAATTGTTAAACTGTGACCATGCACGTGTTCTTAACGCAAAACGAAAGGGTTATGAAAGAATGAAAGAAAAATTTGAAGTTTGAGGTTGACATCTGTCATCCGTCGAGTGAGACGTCACGACTCAAAGTGACAGAGTGACTGTCCTGTGGACTTATGGACCCATGGTAAAGAGCAATCATCAATCATAGCTACAACATCAACTATCAGTAAAATTGGAAATTTATATTAAACTAGAAAAATGGAAAAATTGTACCGTGGAACGTTAGTTGTTGAACTAGTGTGACTTGTAAAAGTGTGAAGAAAATTGATAAAGAAAGGAAAATCATTCACAAATCGATTGATCAAAATAGTAAGGAATTGTACAGTTTCAAGCTGTCAAAATTAGTTTGTTCGTTTATGCATTTCCTCCTTATCGGAATTGGATTCTATTGATCTCATGTGTTTTGCTAATCGAGTTTTAATTTTGCGACCAGTTTGGCCAATGTAACAAACTTTCCAATCTGGATTAGAGCAATTTAATTTATGAACATCTGACTTGTCCAGCATTGGAATTTTGTCTTTTGAATTTACCAAAGAATGTTTTAAATTATTTGAAGTTTTGATTGACTGAGTCTATGATTTGAATTTTTTTTACATATCTGTAATATAATCCGTTAATTAAATGTACTGGAAAACCATTTTTGTGAGCAATTTAATTATATTGAGTTCCTTTGAAAAATTATAATCATTCAGTGGGATAGTAAACAGACGGTGAAACAGAGAATGAATAGATGCAAGTTTATGATTGTATGGATGGTTAGAGTGAAACGGTATGACATTATCAGTATTAGTGGGTTTTCTGTAAATGGAAAATTCCAGGATATCTGATTTGTGAATCATTAAATCAAGAAAGGGTAATTTATTGTCTGATTCCATTTCTATGGTGAACTGGATTCTTGGATTGAAGGAGTTATGTAAAATTAGAAATTTGTCAAGGTCGTCCAACGTACCTTTGAAAAGTGCTAGTATATCATCGACATAGCGGTGCCAGAATGAAAATTTTTAGAAACTAAAGTGATGTGAAATGGTGGATTCTAAATTTGACATGAAAACTTCAGCTAGAAAAGGACTAAGAGCCCATGGCTAGACCTGATTTTCGACCATAAAAGGAGTTATTAAATCGACAAAAAAAATCTGAGAACCAAATCCACAAGAGAACATAAGTTCAATATGTGGTAAGTAGGTAAGTTTGAATTGGAAAGAAGAAGTTGTCTAACCAACATCAGACAATCTTCTTAAAATACTAACAAAAATTGATCTGATAACAATTATGATACTTCAAGTAATCGGATTATTCTGAAGCACAGTTGTGAAACGTGTAGTACTGTCTCCTGTTCAACTTTGCCAAAAGGTACCAACACTTCATTATTATTATTATTATTTCTTGGTGGGGCTGGCTATCATCTGAAGAGCAAGTAGTTCTATGAAGAACCTTTCTTCTTCCCGCGGTCAGGCTAATCTCGTGAGAACTTCTGATCGAATGAACTCCTGGAGACTTTTATGTGGAACGATATCTTCTGCACTGCAATGTTTCTCGCTAGAGCATCGGGAAAATTTTAGTCTTTCAGAAGTCTTCCAGAATTCAGCTTCATCAAGATCAGTTTTCATATTTCCATCCAGCTAAGAATGTCGTGGAAAATCCATTAACATCGATATCATGGGATATCAATGACTCCAAAACACCCAAAACCTTCTGGAAGAAAATGTGGATACTCCAGGATATCTGTTGATTAGATTCTCACCTCCAAAAAAATGGGACAATCACCGTTTCTAATGTAACCTTGCATATTATTGAAGAAACGTACATGAGGAACTCATTAATAACTTCCACTCCATACCACTCCTCCATTCTTTATGTTTTCAAGAGACGCCTGTTCATGAAAAATGTATGGAGAAGCTATTATAATCGGAAAATGCTTCCTTACAATTCTGAATAATTCTTTTCAGTTCGTATCATTCATAGTTGGCTATCAATTACTGAGAGTTCTCAGAAACTGATGTATCAGTTGCATAATGCAACTATGTGCTAGTTAGGTACGTTCAAGAACAATATTTCAAAACTTCCAGACCATTTTAATGGTTACTTAAGGAAAACGTGCTTCAGATTGGAAAATAACAAGCGATATCAGCGAATTATCGGGAATCCATGCAGAAAACTTTGAATGCTTTTCAGTGATATCTATGTAGGCATCTTGCATGTGAATTTTGATTCATTTGGTCTCTTACAGGAACCGCTCTTTAGTCCAATAATATAAGGTTTCCAAAGGCCGTTTTCAGGAAAAAACTGCGGAACTTCCTTTCTCAACGGATCTTTATTTTTTTTGTGGTGCTGAATCCGAATCTGAAATTAGCTACCACGGCATTCATCGGCTTCATACTCAAAATTGCGAAAAACCGCCCAAAATAGCGGTAATTGTCAGTTTTTCGGCTATAACACAACATCGAAGCGTTTTTTGCAGAAAGTCTTCTCGAAAAAAATTGTAGCTAATACATACCTAAAAAGTGAAAAAAACAAATCCGAAATCGGACCATTTTTCGCAAAGTTATGGTCTTTTGAATAATGGCGATGAGTAGCGAAGTTGGCTAAAAACGCGAAAATTACCAAGAAAATGTCTGCTGGTGCTCTATTATCCTTCTTTCACCCCTATAATCAATAATTATATGTATTTTCACGTATATACATAATATAATATACGTCATGTTTAATAATATGTATAATACACTCACCCAATGGTATTTTACAAGTACTCCATTTCTTAAATCTCAAAGAGAAATTGAACCCAGGTTGCATAACTTGTGGAAGAAATTACGACACAATCGACCACTCCCTTCCAGTCTTTGATAACCTGCTCCTTACTCCTCACTTACTTACATCCCTTCCATCCCTTCCTTATTTATTCCCTTATTCAGGCATATTTCAACATTCGACGAAACATTTAAAATCACTCGAGAGATGTTTTGCGGGTTGTAATAGGAGTTGAGGGGACGAAGGAGGGTAAAAAATTTTTTATCAAACAGCAGAATATTGTGCAACATTAGCAACAATGAAATTAGTGAAAATTTTGTTACCGGATTCAAAAATGAACAGTCTAATCTGCGCCAGGAGGGATTTCTACGTCCCCTAGCAGCAAAACTGTTAATTTCAAAAATTCAAAAAAATCCTCCGGGACCCAAATTCCAAGAGAAAATTTCACAAATGTCAATTGCTACTTTCAGTCGCAGATGATTCCACATCTGATTTCATGGAAATCCTATTCATATTTTCAATAAAATCAGGTCTTCAAGTGCTATAGCTTCAGGTACGAAGTATCTAAATCAAATTGTGTAAATGACAATGTTCCACTCATTTCAGTTCAATAAAATTACTGAATATTATTCGAAACTAGTCTATTTCAAAGTTTGAGTTATGTTTAGTGAAAGAGGTCAAGAGGTGGAATGATATTTTGATATAAGAAACAAAATATGAAAAATCCTGATGCAGGTTATACTATTGTCATTTGCTAGTACAGTGGAATGCTCTTGACATTTGCAGAGTGTAGAAGAAGTTAGGTTCTGTGCGTTAAAGTTATATGCAAGTCGTTACTTGAACGTTTCATTTCATGTCGGATATATTTCTAAGAAATGGAAAGGAAATTACATGCTGATCCTGTTGAAAATAACGATAACGTAATGATGAAAACCTATAAGTTGATGTTCTTGGATTTGTGAAAGCTCTTTCAATGAAATAGACAAGTCTTTCGATACTTTTCAATGAAGCATTATCCTGTCAGATGGCCCGCAAGATCACCCTATTTGACACCACTAGATTTTTTCTCCCACGGTAGACAGAAAAAACAAATTCGGAATTTTAGAAAACTAAACATTAAGTTTTATAAAATCGGGACTATAATATGAGAATTCCAAACCCACCTGCTGATGCGTCTCTGTTCCCCAAAACCGACGAGGGCCTCGGCCTGGGCCTATCCTCTTCCAGGACGAACTCCTTCTCCTTGCTGTACAAATCGAAAACGCTGGCGACGCACAAAAATCTCGCCTTTCCGCCGAGGAAAGTCCTCTCGTCCATTTCCACCTCCAGGCCAGAGAGGGTGACGAGGGGGACCCTCCGGCCGCCAGAGGGCGCCATCCTCCCGTCCGGTTCGGTCGGCTGTAAGTGCTTCAGGTAGCTCTCATTAATCTGTAACAAAGTTTAGAGTTCACTATTGGTTTTGAAAGTTCGGTTTTATTTATTGAGGTTTTTTTACGTGGGTTTCGGCGAAATTAATTGGTACGCAATGTTGAAAGTTTTTTCTTGGTCCGTGGGGAACAGCGGAGGATGTTTGGGTTAGAGTTATAGGAAAAAAAGTAATGGAATGGGGCTATTCATAGGACGGTAGGGTAGTGTTTGAAATAGTAATCAGACTGGATTATCAGATTCAGTGTCACAATTATCACTCGAGTTTTGAAGGCTATCGTTTTTTGGAATTTCATTAATAGGGATCATTCATTAATGAACGATTTGTTATTAATGCACGATTCCGAGAAATCGTCCATGAATGAACGATTTGTCATTAATTGTCGATTTCTTCATCACTGCATTATTGTTGCATGCGCAACCAAACATAAACGAATTCGGATGTTATTGTTGTTGTTAAAATTGTTGAAAAATTGTTGTTGAAATTATTATTTTCGTCAACCGATTGCACCCCTACGCGAAACCCTCGGAAGTCCTCGAGATACTTGTGTGAGCTAGAGAAGACGCAGCCCTTACCTTTTAACGTGTGATGCCATGCACGAGGCGCTAAAATGGATATTGAAGATAAATTTATATACCGAAAACGGCTTAAGTAGCATCTTTAACTTTATGCCAGAAAAAAATTATAACTCCTTTAATTCAACAAGAGTGAGGTAGACGGGAAAACATTGTAATCAACTCTTTTATAAAAATGCGACTAATCGCCTTCACTATAACTATTTTGACGCAAGTTTTGCATCTTCTCGAAAGAATACAAATCAGTATTAAAATGAACCAAACGATACCATTGTGTTTTGTAATTTCCTGACTCTTTGCGGATCACGGATAATGACAACATCTGAAGGACCCTCAAAATCAAGAGCATTTTCAAAGAAGAACACCGTTTCTCCAGCTATCACCAGGAATTTTTGGAAAGGTTGTTCTACTTCCAAATTAGCATTAATCTTTTATTATGTTCAATGTTAAAATTTTATTTGAATCTACATTTCTGATAACGTCCATTTGGCCATCTAATTGTGAGCTATCGATTCTCGAATTGTATACATAACTTCACAAGTGAATGGAACCCACCCAGAACCAGGAAAACATAATAAACCAGACAGCAAAGTCTGGATGAATCCACAAAACATGAGTAGGGGCCTCTCGAAAGAATCGCTCTGAAAATCTCGCGTCGAGAATAAGGCAGCGACAAATTTCACTAGACCACGCCCTCCGTGACCGCAAGAGGCGCGATCGCATCTAGAAACATGCAAATCTGATGTATAAATACACGATGGTCAGATAAACAAAAATGTATTTGGATGTTGGAGTATATCCAGAAGCGGAGCTTGAATACACTCCGCCCACCAGCTGCTTTGCTTCGGCATTTGCCGGAGCAAATGTACGCTTTATGTATTTAAGAAGCCCGTGTCAACCTCGGCCAGAAATACTGAATTAAAAATTTTACTTGGAGAGTATATCTCGGAACGGAGTTCCGATAGGCTCCGCCCACCAGTGACTTTGCTTTGGCATTGGCCGAAGTAAATGTGCACACAATTTATTCAAGAGCTCCTTTTCGGCTGTTTCAGTCAGTCGTCCGAGAGCCACAGACATTTGCGTAGTTGTCCTACCGAGTGGTAGCCCGGATGGCTCTGGTGTTATTAATATTTCTGGCCAGGTCATGGCTTCCTCTAGAAATCTACGGCCTGGCTTAGATAGATGAAACGTCGTTGGTTAACACCAACGACATTAAGAAAGAATTCGTACTGTTCCTGACTGATCCTGAAAGAAGAGTTCCGGAGTTGCTGGATAATTGCGACGATGCTGCACTTGGAGTCGCTTGAGCTAACCGGATGAGGCAAGCTGTCCTTCAATTTCCGATCCAAGTGCACGCATTTGTTGTCATGGCGCCCAACGTGGGGCTCAGCAAACGTTTAGCGTTTTGCGTTCCACTTCAGTGGAAGGCAGGGCCCAGAAAATTCCAGTAACCCGGACAAGGGGGAACTTATCGGAAAGTTTTCCTGGATGCACTTTCGAGATGATTCTGAAGCGAGTTATGCCAGTGGAACCGAGTGCCCATGTCCTTCGTGGGTTCAAGTGGTAATGTACCATTCCCGCAACAAGCCAGTTGTTCCCATGCCAGGAGGCTGGGGTATTTCGACACAGTGGAAGCTGCCTCGCCAACGGTTGGTTGTCCTCAGCCAGTGGGCAAGGGCGAAGTGATTATGTGGTATTTCCGTAGAAGCTGGATAATGAGCGTATGTGGAAATATGTAACATTCCGTTACATAAAAGTCTCGTAAAGGAGTATCCTGGAATCCCTACGATAAGTTGGAAACTCAACCGTCTTCGAGACTGGACAGCCAGGAGCAGTACCAAACGACGTTTCATCATACTTATCATTTCTCTTCTTTTTAGGCTCTTTTACAGCATGTACATATTGTGAATATAGGAAATAAGAAGGCTAGGAGCCTAAAAAGAAAAGAAAGGTCCTTTTCAGGACAAACCAACGACGTTTCATCCCTACGCCAAGCGATTTCTTGAAGGGGGGAGTGTCAACCTCGGCCAGAAATACTGAAATGAAAATTTTACTTGGAGAGTATATCTCGGAGCAGAGTTCCGATAGGCTCCGCCCACCAGTGACTTTGCATCGGCATTGGCCAAAGTAAATGTGCACACAATCTATTTAAGAGCTCCTTTTCGGCTGTTTTAGGCAGTTGTCCGGGAGCCACAGACATTTGCGTAGTTGTCTTACCGAGTGGTAGCCTGGATGGCTCTGGTGTTATTAGTATTTCTGGCCAGGTCATAGCTTCCTCTAGAAATCTGCGGCCTGGCTTAGATAGGTGAAACGTCGTTGGTTAACACAAACGATATTAAGAAAGAATTCGTACTGTTCCTGACTGATCCTGAAAGAAGAGTTCCGGAGTTGCTGGATAATTGCGACGATGCTGCACTTGGAGACGCTTGAGCTAGCCGGATGAGGCAAAACATCCTCCAATTTCCGATCCAAGTGCACGCATTTGTTGTTAGCCTCTCAAAAGACTCGCTCTGAAAATCTCGCGTCGAGAATAAGGCAGCGACAAATTTCACTAGACCACGCCCTCCGCGACCGCAAGAGGCGCGATCGCATCTAGAAACATGCAAATCTGATGTATAAATACACGATGGCCACATATACAAAAATGTATTTGGATGTTGGAGTATATCCAGAAGCGGAGTTTGAATACACTCCGCCCACCAGCTGCTTTGCTTCGGCATTTGCCGGAGCAAATGTACGCTTTGTGTATTTAAGAAGCCCGTTAAGAGACCAACATGAACCCGCTACTCACGGAGCTCCTCGAGAACAGACGTGAGCAAGACAAATACAGACGACCAGTGGACCAGAAAGACAACGACACCTTCGATACCTTCGGCTACGCCAACCTCTACTTCAGCAGGCTTAAATCTCGATAATCATGCTTTTATGTTTCAGATTCCAAGAAGAACCGACCAAGAAGTAAACTCAGTAAATTCACTACACAGTACTTGGCCCTCAGCCAAGTGTTTTTTCAGGCCTCCAGCCAGATTCAGGGGGGCACCATGCACATAATCCAAAGAAGAATTCCGAAGTTGCTGAACATTTGCGACGATGCTGAATTTGCTTTAACATCCTCCGAATTACGATACCCAAGTACACGCATTTGTTGACAGTGTTTTACAGACACAGGGAGAGTCTAACTTTGTAGTCCGACTTGAAACAGTCTAGCTTGGTATTTCGACATGAAACATAGTCCGAATGAGTTTTATTCTTCAAGACAGTCTAACTTGGCTTCCGACATGAAATATAGTCCGAATGAGTTTCATTCTTCGAGACAGTCTAACTTTGTTTTCCAACTTGAAACAGTCTGAATGAGTTTTATTCGAAGTGCTTCGAGAATTTTGAATATTGGTATTTTTTTAATACTACTGCTGTGTTCCTTTCAATTATAAGTTGAAACCCCACATGTAGTATCTTCTGTAAAGAGCCTATCTGTTTGACTGTCGATCCTATATTCTTCTTTAGAATATTTCGTTTGGAAAAGCTGCTGGTCTTTGGTGAGGAAAAATTCATTGGGGAAAATCTTCAGCAAGCATTTGCCAACCCAAACTTGTTACAGTTATGGGATTATTTTACCCTTAAATCAACTGTATCAGTTCCTGACCTACCTCTCCACACCCCACTGTCTGAAGAAGAGTCAACAATGGTGAGAAACTGGTAGTATTCCTGTACCGAGAACAGATATTCAAGTGGCAGAGTTTTATTTTACGAAAAGACAACATCTTCGTTTAGTTTCGCAAGCACGAAAGGTGTTGGGAACAAACGAAATATCTATTTTGCTATACCATTTTGGCAGCTTCAATAGGTCAGTTTGCAATTTGAAGAAGAAAGTTCTCACTAGAACAGAAGAAAGAATTCGTAAAAGTTGAGTAAACTGAACGACATCAAGTGTGATATTATTTCTTGCTATATTGATATTTTATTGAAACTGACTCCTTTTCCACTTGGCTGGTACTATGAGTATCAGCCGCCCATGTAGCAGTAAAATGCTGTCGCTATTGATCCAGTCTCTTCTATACCTGGCACTCATGGGGTTCCCAGAAGCCGGAAAACCACTAGAGACATAAAACCTCTTTCTAGCCTCGACGACAGTGTCCTCTAGTGGAGGGAATCCACTCTTGTAGTTAAAATTCATTTTACGACCCAGAAAGAGCATGTATCACTGCAAGCGACTCAGTTCTAATTGCAATTAGTTTTTTCCTTTCAGTTTACGCCCCCGTCACCTCTTTGTACTCCATCCTGTAATTTCCGTACACGGACGATATGAGACACAATGAAGTTCCTCCGGGACCCATTTGTGGAACGAACGGTAAAAATTAAACTAAACTAGAAACTAGAAAAGGAATAAACTCCAAAAGCGCCGCTTTCAGTGAAAATAATGAAAATGGAAAATATTCGCTCGACAGATAAAACCTCAAAGCGTTTCCCGTACTCCGGAACGGGTGATATTGGTTGTACCGTCGAACGGGAGTTTGAAGTGGAGTTTTCTCTGATAGTGGTTGATGTGTACGTTCATCACAGTAGTGGCGAGATAGTGATGGAATGGGCAGTTTGAAATGAACGTGGAATATTTGGATATACCAAATATTTGTGGAATGTCCCAACGTTTGTTTGCGCTTTTGTCGTGAATGACATAAATCTTCATTGATGGCAATATTGCAGAAGGATATGATGAAATAGGTGATGGGGGGTTATCAGGAATAAAAATTTGGATTCAGTGTTAGGTTAGGTTTGAACGTGAGTGGGCCCGTATCAGGCCCTCCACTGCGGCCAATGGCCTATTGTGGCTGGATTCAGTGTACATGCCAGACTAAGATGTGTCGATGGCGCGGATATTATGAGAACCCTATGCATAATAAATAGTAATAGTAATAATATTCATTTACATAAAACATTTACATTATATGATATAAGAAAATGCACAAGGTGTGAGTGAAAATAATACTTTCATGTTTTAAAGAGAAACATTCTCAATTGAAAATTGAATCAATACAATTGAGAATTTTTCTCTTTAAAACATGAATCCCTTCCAAGAGAGGTTATCTTGTACGATGGAAAGCAGCGACTAAATTCCAACTTTCAGTCGCAGATGATTCCACAACTGACTTTATGAACATCCTGTTCATATTTTCAATGAAATCAAAATACTTTCATAATAGAACAGTTTTCAGACAACAAGTGAAAACGATGTAATCATTAGCAAATGAGAGATCTGGTCAAAGTAGGCAAAATACCAAAGGGCAGACCTTGTGAAAAGTGAAAATTATCTACGTAGATCAGAAGTATCGAAGTTGAGTAGATATAGTAGTAGTAAAATATTGAGAATATATTATATATGAAATATAAAAATCAGGGTAGAAATCTCGGTTAGAGTCACTGAAATAATATTGTATATGTACATGAGATAAGAATAATCTTTTGTCAACAGTTTTTTTATTGATTTCCATCAATAATATTTTCTTTATAGTAATACAGTGATATAAGTTCTTAAAGAGCGATTGGTAGCTTATCCAAATTCAGCTTTCTGTTCTAAAATAGCTAATCTTTGTTTACAAATACAGTACCCGTCATAAAGAACGTAACATAAGAGAAAAAAGTTGATTATTGGAGCACTGAACAAAAAAAATTTAGTGATCGATTGTGCAGATTTGATAACCTGAAAATCAATTTTGACAATTGCCGTGTCACCACTAGAAAGGCAGCAAATTGAAAAAAAAACTACTACTAAGATGCCAAAAGTTGGGTATGATGGCATGATATCGAAAAAAATTATTCAAGAATTTAATTTTGTAACTATAGAATTTGTTCATAGTTTCGAGCATTGAATCGAAAAATTTGGAAATGTATTTTTTTTTTGTAATGTGTCGATCTCTTTACAAAATATCGAAGTTTTCCATTCTGAATTTCTTGATATACTGGAACGTCTCGATTTTGATGATAATGACAGAACTTTCATATTTTCTCCACTCCAGAGTGCATCGAAGTGAAAAAATTGGTTCTTGCGTTCACCCGTGCTGTTACATTGGTTCGTATCTACAATTTTTGTACTTAACATTTTTTCACATAACCTCAAATTTCCCAGGAAAATCGGGAAAACCGTTTTATCAGATTTTAATTTCTTTCGGGCATCAATTGATTTTTTTTCACAAAATTCCATGAAAATCTTATTATGTTTCAAGTAAGTTGTAATTTTTTTTGTATAGAAATACAGATTTTTTCTTTTTCTTTTCGACAAATTCCAAAAATACGACCTCATTTTCAACTGAAATTTTCACCGGTAACATATAGATTATGTAATAAAATAGTAGCACTGCTATGGAATTTTTTTCCAGAAAACGCAAAAAAATTAAACAGATTTTCAAAAATAATTTTTTTTATTTATGTTATAAACTCATATTTATTTAATAAAACTATTGAAATTAACAATTGAAACATTCCGAGAATATTGATTTCATGTAACTTTAATAGGTACAAAGAATGAACAAGGACATAAATAAGGATTTCATTCTGATAGAAGGGCGAAAGTAGGTGAACTTTTGGTGGTAGAAATGGTTTCTCTCGATTTTCAGCAGAAAATAACCTCCTACAAAAAAAAATTAAGAAAAAAGTTTTTGGCAATAAAAAGATAGGTACAACTTTTATTTCCAACATTTTCCGGGAAAATCTGGAAAACCGTTTTAATTTAGTTTTAATTTTTTTCTTGTGTAAAAATTGTGTGTTTGTCTCAAAATTCAGTGTAAATATACCTTTTTCTGTGCTGGTTCGACTTTGTTATCTTAGTTCATCTGCTTATCTCACCTCATCATGAACTGGCATGACAAACTTTCAACGCTAACCTCGTATTGTCTACGAGAAAGCAAAAATGCCATCCCCATCTCAATGCCATCGTGATGGAAAGTTGTCGGGGTGCATAATTTCGTCGGGTATCGTGCTAGGAATGATGAATTGTTCGGGTGATGTTGTCACCTCGACGATAGCAGAGGGTTTATCGTCCTTTCATAGCTGTGGAGTAGACTGTTGACAATGCTTGATAATAAAACATGCTCCCATCGGACGTAATTTTGCAGGACTGTGGGGGTTTAAAACGTACAAGGAGCATGTGTGCATGATCGCATGAGATTGTCGACCCAATTTCGACGAAAATAGTTTTTGGATGAGCATTTGGTTTGTTCGAAAGAACAATGGGACAAGGATATTCTTCCGGTTTTCATGGTTGACCGTATTTATAGTGTGTGGATTGTGCTCCAAAAGAAGCACATATTTTGTTAATAATAATATTAATAATAATGATATTTATTCAAATATGGTTCAACTCAAAATACGAATACATGAAATTTTAGTAAAAAAAATGTATATGTAATCCACCAAATCAAATGAGCAACTGCTTTTACTAGATTAGGTAAATTTTATGAAAATGATAAAACATGGAATGATATATAAATATAGAAATAAGTAAATGGAGAGATAGTCTTGACTGACTAGTTAGAGAAAAATAGGAAAATTCTTGAGGATGCAGTCAAATCACTGGGCTTAGTCAAAGAAATCTCTTTGTTATATTGTCAAGCTTTCGGAAAAAATTGTATTCCTTCATCGGGACAGATAAACTTGAGGTTAAAAGTAAAAGTCAACGTGCACAACATGAAACATTAAAGTCATTCTTTACTTAAGCATGAACACATCCAATAAAAATCAATTATTCATTCATGAAAACATTTTAAAATGTTTTCATTCTTGCCCTGTTTACTACATTTTCCCCAGAATTCTGCTTCTTGCTAGCTTTCGTCACCAGGTTTTTCCCTTTGCAGCACCAGCTGCTTCCTTATTTTCTTCTTCAACAAGACTATCTTTGACGAGTGTAAATGTCAGAATCTTTGCCTGTTGCCTCATGTCCTTTCCTTATGAGCTTTTCAGGAATTATTTTGATTGGTAATGGAAGCAGATCTTTGATATTAGAATTCAAAATTCCAGCAGTTGACGTTGGCAGCATTGTTTCAGATGATATCGATGGCATTGCTGCAGATAGTGTTGATAGCAGATGATATAGATGGCATATGTTATATTGCTGCAGATGATGTTGATGGCATTGTATCTATTGCTGTAAATGAAATCGACGGTATTGGATGTATTGCTGCAGATGATGTAGATGGTATTGGATCTGCTGGACCAGAAGCAGATAGAATAACATTCGAGGAATCTGGAATTATCACATCTGAATGGGTCACGACTTCAGCGGCGATATAATCTTCTTCGGAATCCTTGTTCGCCTTTGTTAATAGATGCTTTAGTAGAATGAGCTCTATTGAATATAGCCACCACGTCATATGGAGTTATCTTTTTAGCTAGAGGCTATATTAAAAAATTCTAAGCCTACTACAGAACCAAACAAAATTGTCAAAATATTTCATTACTCAACATATTCTCCTCTTAATTGGATACATTTATTACAGCGAACTTGCAACGTCTCTAGACTTTCAAAAAAATGTTTCTCTTGCTCTGCAAACCAGACCTCCACAGTTTTTATCACCTCCTCGTTGGAAGAAAATGTACGACCTTTTGAACTTTTTTCAGTTGAGAAAAGAGATGATAGTCTGGTGAATAAGGGGGGGTGTTCTAGTAATTCAAACACTAAATCACGAATTTTTTGCATGGCAACATGAGATTTGTGTGCAGGGGCGTTGTCCTGCAAAAACAAAACACCTTTGGATAGCTTTCCGCGTCTTTTCTCTTTAATTTTTTCCCGTAGAGTGGTCAGTAATGTCGAATAGTAATCTCCAGTTATTGTTCCACCCTTATCCAAAAAATCAATCATGATTACTCCATGGCAAGCCCAAAAACTGAAGCAAGAACTTTTCCAGCAGATTTTTGGACACGAAACTTTTTAGGTCTTGGAGAACAGGAGTGTCGCCATTCCATCGATTGTTGCTTTGTTTCTGGATCGTAGAAATGTACCCAAGTCTCATCCATAGTAACAACTCGGTTTCAGAATTCTGCATCGTTTTCAAATCGAGCACAGATCTAACGCGATGCTACTACCCTTGCACGCTTTTGGTCAACATTCAAACATTTGGGGATCCATTTTGCAGCAATTTTTCTCATGTCCAAATTGACGAGAACTATATGATGGACGCGTTTGTATGAAATATTCAGTGTTTCAGATATCCGTTTTAGCCCAATTCGACGGTCTGTTAAAATCATGTCATGAACTGCAACGATATTTTCGGGGACTGACACAGAAACTGGCCTTCCCGATCGGTCATCATCTTCAATGGAAAATTTACCTCATTTAAAGCTTGCAGTCCAATTTTTCACGGTCGCATACGAAGGACATTGATCACCAAGGGTATTAAGCATATCTTCGTAAATCTGCTTACCTCTTAACCCTTTTAAATACAGGTACTTGATGATCGCTCGATACTCCAATTTTTCGATTTTCACAATTTCGGTGGACATATTTTTTCTTTTAATTTATTGCGTAACTCTGGTTTACTTTTTTGACGTCAAACTTCACACTGACACTTCTAATAAGTTATTGTTCATTGCTATGGTAACGCAATATTATGTTTATGCAGGGAACTGGTCTAGGCTAACTAGATATCAATACATCCTCGTAATACCGGGTGACACAGTAGACATGTAGCAGCGTGTAGTTTTTTTATTTGAAGAGATAAAAATTTGAAATTTGCAGAAGTTACGTAATCAGTGATAGCGCTTCATTTGAATCTAAAGACAACGTTTTTCAACTACCTGTTTGATTGGCAGTAACTCCAACTTCTTTTTTTTGAATGACACCCTGTATATTTATCTAGCCTATCTTATTTGTCTTGAAATTCACTATTCAACCGTGTATCACAAAGTGGCATTCGTTTCTTAATTCGCAGATGAATTGCATTTTATTGAAAAACATCAAGTTGGCTGTTACCCAAATTCGATAATCTTTCGATGCTTGGTAGGCTTGGAAATCCAAAGAGTATCAGTTAAACGATATAATTTCAGTTTTTTCCATACCTGATCACTTTCTACAGATTGTCAATAATTTCTTTAATAAAAATAAAAAACATCTGAAAATAACTCACGATATTGCGAAAACTGAGATAAGAACATATTTTTTCAATTTGGCTACTTGTGAAGAAACTATCTGTCTTTCTCTTTGGCCATGTAGCCATATCATGATCTTTCCATTTGGAAACATAAAATTAAAATTGTTCCCCTGATCCACCAATTCACAAGTCTGTTAGTCTAGATATTTGCGATAATATTTTGCCTAGTAGGCGGTGTACACAGAATGTTTTGTGTTTGACAGGTAAACATCATTTGATTGTACTGATTATCTCCGTCAGTTTTATGTTGATTAAAATTGCATCGTTTAATTAGATACTAAATATGTATTCAAAGAATAAAAAGGTCGATATGTTGTTGATATTCGGAGAGTGCAAGAGAAATTGTAGACAGGCTGAACAATTGTAAGTCGAAAGATTTCCGGAAAGACGCCATCCGCCTAATAATTATTTCGCTAGAGTAGAAGAGCAGTTCAGAAGAGAACCGGAAAATGAAAACAATCTCCAATACATTGGCGACTAGGAAATGGAAGTAAACGTTTTGGCCATAGTACATGCAGATCCGACGATATCACAGACAAATTGAGGACGAAATCGGCGTGAATCGAGAGACCGCTAGAAGACTTTTGAAAAGAACTGCTTTGAACTGATTATCAGGTGGATTTCCGGAAATCTTTCGACATACAATTTTTCAGCCTGTCTACAATTTCTCTTGCACTCTCCGAATATCAACAACATATCGACCTTTTCGTTCTTTGAATACATATTTAGTATCTAATTAAACGATGCAATTTTAATCAGCATAAAACTGACGGAGATAATCAGTACAATCAAATGATGTTTACCTGTCAAACACAAAACATTCTGTGTACACCGCCTACTAGGCAAAATATTATTGCAAATATCTAGACTAATAGACTTGTGAATTGGTGGATCAAGGGAACAATTTTAATTTTATGTTTCCAAATGGAAAGATCATGATATGGCTACATGGCCAAAGAGAAAGACAGATAGTTCCTTCACAAGTAGCCATATTGAAAAAAACATGTTCCTATCTCAGTTTTCGCAATATTGTGAGTTATTTTCAGATGTTTTTTCTTTTTATTGAAGAAATTATTGACAATCTGTAGGAAGTGATCAGGTATGGAAAAAACTGAAATTATATCGTTTAACTGATACTCTTTGGATTTCCAAGCCTACCAAGCATCGAAAGATTATCGAATTCGGGTAGCAGCCAACTTGATGTTTTTCAATAAAACGCAATCCATCTGCGAATCGAAAAACGAATGCCACTTTGTGATGCACGGTTGAATAGAGAATTTCAAGACAAATAAGATAGGCTGGATAAATATACAGGGTGTCATCAAAAAAAAGAAGTTGGCGTTACTGCCGATCTAACAGATAGTTGAAAAAAGTTGTCTTTTGATTCAAATGAAGCACTATCATTGATTAAGTAACTTCTGTAAATTTCAAATCTTCATCTCTTCAAATAAAATAACTACAGGCTGCTACATGTCTGCTGTGTCACCCGGTATAATATGATCTAAATTTTGCCACCAAAGTAACGTATGGCCCATCCAATTATTTTTAACTTTCAGTATTTGTATTTAGACAAGTTTTTTATACACATGTGTTTTTCTCGGAACAAGTGTTATTACACTTACCGAGTATATTTTATTCACATGTGATTTTGATGTTTTTAATATGTTATCACTCATGTATGTCCAGAAAACTAATTTTATTTTATTTTATTTATACAATGTGAGTGTCTTTTTCTAATGTGTCTTCATCTATACCATTTATATCATATTGGTATGTGAATTACTGAAAAAAAAATATGAAATCGTCGCCGCTGTAGGTATCTAGAAGTGGGGACAAACCATTGCAGAGTGGTCTAGTTGAATACTTGAATCTCCATCGCGTAGGAATATTTCTTATATTTTGTACTGGTCGACTGGCTATAAGAACTATCTACTTAAAGTATTGGGAAGGCTATATGCCGATATCATTTTTCCATATCTGTATAAATTTTTTTCCTGAAAATTATTTGAGGTGCATAGATGTTCGGTATGCGTATTCGTACTACTCTCATTTGGATTGCAACGAACTTCATGATTATCAATTCCATATTTGCTGGTATTGATAAATCATAATTAGCAAGTTTAATTGAAATTAGTAAGGTGTTGTGGGAGAGTAGGGTCCAATTTTATCGACACTAATTCGCAATAATTCACTTTGAATAGATGTTCCACTAGCGTTCCGGGATTTTCTCCAAATTATCGAGTACCCGATCCTCAGGATTATTTTCAGTACCCCATCGCTATGTAAATTCGGCATTACAAAATATGTATGGTAGCTGGAACTGAAAATTGGATTTGGAATTAATTCCAATTTATATGCCAGCGATCCAGCGAATTCCGAAAACCTGTTCCTAGATATTCGTAATAGACTCTCGCAGTAATTATATTTATGATCAATCTAATTATTAGTTTTAGTAGGTCGTTCCCGATTCCATGTTTATTTGCAGTAGTTCAATTAAATCGCGTAGTTTACTTTATTACTTCGGTTGGATTACATTCGTAGATTCGAAAATACGAGTATGAGAGATGGGGTGGATTTCGCTTTATTATTCCCAGCTTCACTACGCTAGAGGGTGTCTGAATTGATCCGATGGAAGTAGTTCGCTCGAGCATCAATTTGACCTACTGGTTGATGCCGATGCTTGTTTTCGTTTTGTCTGGTTTGAAAGAGCTTTAGCCAATTATATTCCAGCAACAGTTTTCTGAAAATAATGACATTCGAGCATATCAACATACAACAGTTTATATGCTTGAATAATATTATTTCATTTCATTCATTGATTGTTTTATCAAATGAATTCTGTTATTTTGGGAAACTATTTTCGTTGGTTTTGTGTTGAAACATGAATGGTTGTGGGAAAAAAATACTAAATTAAAATTGAAAATACCAACAGTAATAGTCCACAATCACATCCTCAGAAGCCAACATACTGCAAAATATCTTGGAATTAACTTGGAAAAAAATCTGAACTTCAAAAAATTGAAAAATAATTTAAAACACTGAAATCATTGAAAGCCAGTGCAAAACAAGAGGTAAATACTTCAGGGCAATAACTTACAAAAACAATGGAATCGATGTTGAACCAGCAGTAACAATGTACAAGATGATCCTCCTCCCCACTTTGAAATATGCCTATGTCATATATCTGAACAGCCAAAAACCAGCCATGAGGAACATACAAATAGCTGGAACATTCACCCTTAGAAGCATCACAAAAATTCGCCACCCAGATAATCTTCATAATCTACCCACCGAACTTCTGTATGAATGAAAAACCAACTGGAAACAGACTTTTGGATTTAGCACGCAAATTCACAAAAAAAATAAAACAACCAATACAAGACTCCACTGGAAATGAAAAAAACAACGATAAAATGAAGTTACTTTTTTGTAATATCTAACAACTACTTCCCCGGCTACAGCCACGCTGGACATTGAACTACATCTAATAGATATTGTGAAAGACCCTATATAACTTGAAAGAAAAAATCTGAAAGTGAAAATTTGCATTTTCATTCAGACAGTTGATAATTTCTAAGAAGGAAACTGGACATCTGGACAACTGGAAGTCGTGACATTCATAAAAAATCACTTGCTTTCACAGCTCGTGATTTTTTCAACAATGTCACTAGAGAAATTGCTACACAATAGTTACGCGATAAGACACGTAAGGAAAAATTTTCTGACAAAATTTTACAACTTCCGATATAATATACGACAATAATTTATTCCAAGTTATTTAAGGTAGAGATTTTTTTCATTGAAAAATATATTCTCAGTGGAATATTAGAGATCGAATGGAAGGAGCAAAACGTTTAGCCCGGGTAGCTTCCTACTATCGTTCTGTGGGATGTCGCGTTCAATTTCCCTCAAATGTGTGCAGCATACATGAGAAGCACGTGGGACAAGCATATGCTGTACGTGATGTGAAAGTTATCCGACTCCATACTCTAAAGCCCGTGGCTCATGGTTAAATAGTTTGATCAAACTGCCTTGAAGTGGCACTTTTTCTAATGGTTTGTATCAAATTCTGACGGTTGATTTGAGATTATGCTAAAAATTGCTGATTTTTTTAATTATTACAACTTTTCCATTGAACATTTTTCGGTAAGAGGTTACGTTCCGCCGCAAATCTCAAAATCCGTATTCAATCCCCATTTCATGATTTTGAATGTTTTCGTGTTCAAACATTTTTATCCTTAAACTTGGGACCTCATCAACATTTTCCACCTAGTCCTTGCCTGTTATTTTTGTTTCTCTTTCACAAAAATGATGGTTCTTTCTCTTACGTTGGTGTGTGAATCTGCAATAGACTGCCCATCGGCAAAAATTCTACTAATAGATACTCTTTCCAAACCTTGTGTATGGTTCCAATGGACATAGTCTGACACCGTTTTATTGTGTGCGTTTTTTCTCAAAATTTTCCAAAATATGTCGTCTTGACGACGTATACAAAATTTATAGATACTGTTTTTTTCTTCAAATTTTAAACCTGAAAAACTTGTACTGAAACCCAATAATAAAATCGCCTGATGTAAAACATTGGTCATTTGAGGTGTCCGCCCCCCGAACATGTCGAAACAACGACTAAAGGAAAAATTTTCAGCAAACAGTTGATTTTCTTAAAATTCATTCATTAAAACCTGATCAACTTTTCATATTGTCTGACAAATATTATTTTCCGATTTTCCAGTCAGACGCATCGAAGTGGTCGATTTCATGACAATGAAAAAATTATTAGGAAACGTCAAACATGGAAAAATTATTGATTTTCCTGGCGGGTGGTGCTGCGACTGACTTTACTGTAAGTCGCCACTCCACCCGTAGGGAATTATTAGATGAACAACGTATTATAATTCATTTAGCAGGGACAAGACAACTCAAAGTTGTCGGAACTACCCTTGCACTGATGAGAGGCAACAACCTCGAAACATGTCTGCAGGTGGTCATCCCCAGCCAAATTAAGGATAGTCTTTTGTTTGTCTACAATAAGCACTTGCAATTGAGTCTTCTTGGAAGAACGTTGCACAAATATCTGTCAGATGTAGTTCACTTTGTGGAAATAATTGGAGAGAAGGGTACTTCGACTTTGTTGATTTCATTCACATGGAAAAATTAGATGTAGGAAAGCAGTTTTCAAAATATGGTATATCTGAGAAGTATTGGGGCGTAACTAAAGTCTGACGAAAAATTATCATTTTTCAGTTAGTAATATCAATACGTTTTTTAATGATATTGATAATAAAATTTGCAGTATCTAGGTAATTGATAAAATAATAATATATGTGTTATCAAATAATACAAACAATTTAAAAAGAAAATTAAAGATAATATAAAAAAATTATCAGAAACTAAAATTTATTAAATTAAAATAGATTCATCAACACACTTATTTGGTAAAATTAAATGGTGTGCATATTGTTGAAGCACATCCGTTATTTTCTTCTGTATATCGTTTTCGTATCGTTTCATTCCACTATTATTGAGGTATCTATGAAAATCTCAATTAGAAAAAAAATTATTTTGGAAAACTGTCGTTAGTATTTTAATCCGAGGTTTTTCAAAGATAATTAAATACACTTGCAGCACATTTGGTAGGTCATAAACATATCTACAAAGAAGAGATGAACTCTTCTTGACCGTGGTAACACTTTACTGTTTAGAAGGTCTTGTTTATCATACGAAATATTTTATCAGATTCGATGCTCCTGATTGTTGTAAAAAATAGTTGCTATTTATATTGATTTTTTTTATGCCAAGAGCTATTTCACTTACTGTCATCTGCTCATGGATCTAGAGCCTGTCCTGGAATACGACTCACATCCCAAACAACCCTGTGATGCAAAAAAAGGAATTAATCTTGTCCTTGATGCTTTGTTCACAAACTCGCTTACTTCTCTGAATCACCGCAAAGTTGGCGAAATGTATCTTTCATAGATATGTTGGGTGTGATGTTTTCTAGACACACGTTGAATGCCACAGTGGACAAAAAAAAATTGGTCCGTTAGGCCAAATTATTTTTTCGCTTTTCTTCAAAGGAAAATAACCATAAATAACTTATTTTGCTACTAGAAGCAAAAAGAAAAAAATTTGGAAATTTAAATAGAAAAAACAAAAATGGTGACACGTTGGTCTCATGCGGCCACTGAGTTGCAATTTTTGCCCTCGGGCCATATGAGACCAATGTGTCACCATGCCGATTCCATGTATTCACAGGTCTCGACATGTAAGTAGAGGCGGCTGTGGTCGCTCGCACTTTGTTTACAATATCAATTCAGTAGTTGTTGCACTTTCGGCGGTAAACATGTCTCGTTATGAGGAAAAACAGCAAAAATTACAAAAGTTATTGCAGGAATGTTTTTCCGATGAACCCGATTGAACCCGACGGAACGTCAGATGAATTTCGAATCAGATATAAATCAATAAATTAGTACTAAAAAAACTATTAAAAATTGTTTCTAGTTTAAAACAAAAAAAATAAATCAGATTGCTGTAGGTGCCACATCGGTATCGCATATCCAGGCCAAATATAGCAATTGGACCGTCAGGCCATGCTTTTTAAGATCCCATTGATTTAAATGCATGCAATGATACCAATGCTGCTTCATGCATTTGAGTCCACATTGGTCTCACGAAGCAATTAATGCCCAGATATGCATGAGACCACGTTGGTCTCATCTGGCACTCAACGTGTTAAAGGAATTTACTCGCCGTGGAAAACAGAAGATAATGGTGGTTCTACTGGAACCTTCGCCATAATTTTAAAAATAATCCAGACTGCACTGTACACGAGTGTAATTTCTCCATAGCGGCGCCGCCAGAAAACTAAGTAGGGAGGGAAATAGTTGATTAGGTTAAACTGGATGGATTACATTAGTGACTAATCCCGCGGCAGGCCTGAGCACGAGTAGCCATAATTGACGATTTAATGAATCATTCCGCCTACGACGAAGTTATGACTTATTTCAAACCAAATTCAGCCATTGTATTTCCCAATATAACATTTATTCTCCTGACAAAATTGCAGAAATTCAGTACTTATAGGTATTGCATTTTTTTCTAAATCATGCTGAACTTGACTTATCATAAAATTTTAAATTCAATACGTCATGAAAGGACTAATTTTATTTGATTTATGTAATTTGCAAAACTCGCTCATTATATTAGCTTGTTTTGGCAGATATTGCGTTTGTCCAAAGATGAAATTACTAGTAAACATGGCTATACGCATTAGCCAGTATACCTCTCCGAAGTTTAGTTTATGTTACAAATATAAACAGAAGTCTCGATGAGGAACGAGTCGATTTTCCATACTCTTGATTTTAACTCTGAACATGAAGATTGAAGATTGTAAGGAATAAAAGTATAACAGTTTTTGTCCATCATTTTGTAATATATTTCAACTCTAATTCACTTAAAAATAATTTATTTACGAAATACAATGATTCAATAACACAATACTCTAATTTACATAACAATCACGGAACTAGGTATTTATATTCGACATTCACTTCACTCTGACTGTCCGTCTATCTGCTGCGTAGTTCTTTTTATATCGAACGCTCAATTCTCCGAATGCTCATGAAATTTCTCGAACAGCCATAGGAACGTTCTCCGATAAGACCAGATTCTTCGCGAAGCGACGCGCTTTGGGAGTAATTGACGGTCGGGCGTTGGCTACGTGAGAGTTCAGGTCCGGCATCGCCCGCAGCTTCGCCACAATTTTATTTTTAACGAAGAAACCGATTGGATATGGAATCTTTTAGTTTCTCCAGTTTGTTTTATTGCTTGTAAAAATACGCGTTACGAGTAAAGTAACCAAAAAAATATATCCAGTAGGGCAAGTTCGCGAAAGAGACACATTTCGTCAAATAGTGATAGGAGGCATAAGATGTCCGGAGGACTGCTCATTGCTAATATCCTATACAATAGGAAAAGTTCTCAGTTTTGGTCTTTAAATGGGTGTGGTTGTCGATTCATTCGTTGCAGTCATTAGTTATTGACTGCTAGACCTACCCTATACTGATGAGGAGCAACACTCCGAAATCGATATATAGATGGTCCGAATGTTTCGATGAACATTCCCATGCAACCAAGCAATTGCAGAGATAACCTTGTAGGAACTCTGCACGGAAATTTCATCAGATGTAATTCAATGTTCGTCGTGGCATTAGCCAGGAAAGTAGTTGTTTTCTGATGGATTTTCGACCCAACTTTTCCTATTGTATAGGATATTAGCAATGAGCAGTCCTCCGGACATCTTATGCCTCTTGTTATAAGCTCATTGTAACCTACAGAATTCTTTTCCGTTTTATATACGGTCTTGACGATCGTGGTCATGGGTGTTGCTTGGTTGGGCTTCCGGCGCTGGGATGGCGCTCGCAGTTTGGAGTTAATCCACTGTGCGGGCGCGATCTCAGTTTCGGTCTTTAAATGGGTGTGGTTGTCGATTCATTCGTTGCAGTTAAGATGTATAAAAACCATGGTGTGTCGAGTGATTCGATTTTGTTTTGATTTTTCAGAAGACAAATAAACAAATGAAATAGTGGTCTGCTTCTTTGGTCGGTTCCAGAGATGGCGCCCTTATATAGAATTTTAGTCTTGTCAATATTCCACGGATATGGTGATCGATGACTGTTGTCAATTTTATGGAATTTCAACAAACTTTAATCCAAAAGTGACTGATGGTGACAAAATCTAAATTTGATAGTGCAATTTCCTTGTATTGATTACTATTATTGCTGTATATTTTCTTAGACATTCATCCAATAATAATTTAATTATTCTGATTGACTCGTCATTTACTTGATGAAGATCCATAGTAATTGTACAAACTACACTAAAAACGATTCGATCCTCCACAAACTTTATTTAATCAGACAGTGAAGAAACTAGTGTGCAGGCAAAACATGTGTGATAAAATAAAATTTGTGAATATCTAATCGTTTCCTGTGTAGTTTGTATGGTTTGTACAATAATAATTTGATCATGTTCCTTCCTTCCGTTTTTGTATCATTTGTGGGCAATCCAGAGAGACGAACAAAATAATTCATTTATATCCAGTACCGAAAGTGAGTATAGTAAGTACCACCATATTATGAAGATTATCACATAGTATCTTGTATTATTAGAAAACATTTTAATGAAACTCATGACACGAATATATCACACACGGAATCCCGCCATTCCCGGTTATTAGCACAAGGTTGACAGGTTCTAATGGTGACTTTTCATGAAGCTTAACTTCAATATTTCTAAATGAAATGCGTGGTTATTATTGTAGTGAATTTCATTTCAGTGAAAAATTGAATAAATAAGTCGAAAATGTAACAAATTAAACTGATTGATGAAGTTTTTCAGTAAATTCCAATAATTACGTTTCTTTATTCATTTCATTCGTCGGCAATACTTGAAAACTTCTGTTCTTGTAAATTTACCCTAACAAGAAAACCGACCGTGGCGGTACACGCAAATGCGGAATATTTGGGAAACAGACCAGGAATTCATTTGTTTTCTCTTAATCAAGCTGGCGAATTGTCCCCCGTTTTGTCCCACAGTTTTCCAGGTATGAGTCGACACACCAGGATTTTTAGACATCTTAGTTGCAGTCATTAGTTATTGACTGCTAGACCTACCCTATACTGACGAGGAGCAACACTCCGAAATCGATATATAGGTGGTCCGAATGTTTCGATGAACATTCCCATGCAACCAAGCAATTGCAGAGATAACCTTGTAGGAACTCTGCACGGAAATTTCATCAGATGTAATTCAATGTTCGTCGTGGCATTAGCAAGGATAGTAGTTGTTTTCTGATGGATTTTCGACCCAACTTTTCCTATTGTATAGGATATTAGCAATGAGCAGTCCTCCGGACATCTCATGCCTCTTGTCATAAGCTCATTGTAACCTACAGATTTCTTTTCCGAAATAGTGAAAGTTCAAGTAGCAGTAACATAATACGGTTCAGGACAAAGTGAGGCAATAATTAGATGAACCTTCCAAATATGACGGAAGTTGGAGAAAAGTAAAACATTTCATGAGCCATTTCGTGAGTCCGTTTCTGCTTCCTTAGGCGTGAGAACCCTCTCTTGATTCAGTATTATTACTGTATGTCAATGAATCTACTATCCATAACAATTTTATCTTGAAGGTCTATCAGACATTATTTCACGTCCTGTCTACACGTCATTTATTTTTTGAATTTATCTGGCATATGTTTGAGAAGGACGCCACCCTTAACTTATCTCATCTCTCAAAGTCGGAAGACTTCTATAGCATATTTTTGAGAAGGACTTGCCACCCTTAACTTATCGTTGTCTCACTCCTTTCACAGAGTATTTTTGAAAGATTCATCTACCTTTATGGTTCACTCAGTACCCTTAGGGTATTTCTAACAATTTATCGAAGAACATTTTCATTCAATACATTACTGTTGATAATTCTTTGGATGAGTTTTCAATGTGGGTTTTTTTCAACAGTTAATTATTGATTCACAGTAGCATCATAACTATCATTTAATTGTTTCTCTAGCTATGTACAAACAAGTTCCCCCAGGTATACCATATGAGTCTTTATAAAGTGCACATATTGAAATGAGAAACACTATGCTAAATATTATAGACGGAAAAGGTATTGAAAAAATCTAAAAAAAAAAATAATTTTTTATGGACTTCTTTAAAATTTTGTTCGCTGCCGTGACTCTTTCGAATTTTTTCACAACGTTTCAATTGCTTGAATCCGCAATCGTCTTCTGGTGAATAGTGACAGAATCAGATGCTACGCGACCTTTTATAGTGTAACTACGCGCGGTCTTGTGGCGCGCGTGGTTTCGCGCTTTTTCTCCCTCCAAAACGGTACATGAGCGGTTTCCATACGTTTTTAATTTCCACGCTTGGTTGACTGAAGGCACCATTGGCTTCTATGTAGGTGGTTTCCATAAATTTCCGTTTGAACCAATGTTCCTCTCTATGAAGAACACTAGCCTCATCCCAGAGAATTCGGTGGTGTTTTGTCCAGGCATGGTCAGCAATTCCCGATTTTGATGTTTCCTCTCGTTGAGTCCACTTTTTGTGTTCTGCTATTCTTACTGATAATGGCATCTTGGTCTCTCCGATATAGGAATCTTCACATTCACATGGGACTTTGTAAATACAGTTTTATACTGGATTCTTTTGTGTTCTCTGGTTTCGTCTTGGTGAGGAAGCTTCGTAAGGTACTGCCGGATTGAAAGCAACTCTTGATGTTGTATTTATTTCCGATCCTTCTGATCTTCTCGGAGATACCCCTGATACAACCCTTACAGAGTACTAGCAGTTCGTTCGTCAAGATTTCTAAACACTTCGTGGACATTATCAAGGATGTTGAACTAGGACCTGAAGATCGTTTCATCAGCTTTGACGTGGAGAGCCTTCACACCAATGTCCCCATAGAAGAATCCCCTAACATCATCAAGAGAAAACTGGAAGAAGACATCCAGCTTCATGAAAGGACTGACCTCCCCGTACAAGCGATATTGGAACTACTGCAGTGCTGCCTACACAACTCATACTTTCAAGAAAAGAGCTGTTTCTTCTCCCAAGTTGATGGACTGCCGATGGGATCTTCTCTCTCTCCAGTAATCGCCAACATATACATGGAGTGGTTCGAGGAATTGGCTATCAGAGAGGCAAAATACAAACCAAAACTATGGCTAAGATAAGTAGACGACACCTTTATCATTTGGAACCATGGAGATGAACACCTTTGGGAATTCTTCGCCAGAATGAATAACATGAGGGATTCAATCAAATCCACAATGGAAAAGGAAACTGACAGTACCCTATCGTTTCTCGATGTGAAAGCTGAAAGAACAGACACTGGAATCCTCACCTCTGTTTACAGGAAGAAGACACACACAGGACAGTACCTCAACTGCGGCTCTAATCACCCAAACTCCACAAAGAGGGGAATCGTAAGAACGTTGGTGGAGAGAGCAATGTCTATTTGCAACAACCAGGAGTCATTGGAGGCGGAAATTAACCACATCAAAAAGGACCTACGCCGAAACGGATCCTCCGAGAAGCTCATAGGAGAAGTTCGTAAACAACTCGAAAAGACCAAGACAACCGAAGAAAGACCACAAAACCCCGTTCACATTCTTCCCTATATCAGGGGTATCTCCGAGAAGATCAGAAGGATCGGAAATAAATACAACATCAAGAGTTGCTTTCAATCCGGCAGTACCTTACGAAGCTTCCTCACCAAGACAAAACCAGGGAACACAACAGAATCCAGTAAGAACTGTATTTACAAAGTCCCATGTGAATGTGGAGATTTCTATATCGGAGAGACCAAGAGGCCATTATCAGTAAGAATAGCCGAATACAAAAAGTGGACTCAACGAGGGGAAACATCAAAATCGGGAATTGCTGACCACGCCTGGACAAAACACCACCGAATTCTCTGGGACGAAGCCAGTGTTCTTCATAGAGAGGAACATTGGTTCAAACGGAAATTTATGGAAACCACCTACATAGAAGCCAATGGTGCCTTCAGTCAACCAAGCGTGGAAATTAAAAACGTATGGAAACCGCGAAAAAGCGCGAAACCACGCGCGCCACAAGACCGCGCGTAATTACACTTTAATTATAGACCTATAAAAGGTCGCGTAGCATCTGATTCTGTCACTATTCACCAGAAGACGATTGCGGATTCAAGCAATTGAAACGTTGTGAAAAAATTTGAAACCATTTCAACCATTAAGATGACGGACGTCCGAAATATAAGTAATCAAAATACTCCATAATGATTGAATGTAATAGGGCGTCCTCATAAAATTAAAATTGTGGAAAAAATACTATTGAAAGTAAACATGTTTCTTTAGTATGTTTGTTTTTATAAAATATGTTTATTTTCATAAATTTTCAGAATGACCTTAAAGTTTTTCAATAAAATACCCACATTACCTACCTTTTTCAATACTTGATGATGGAAATTACATGTTTATGACTCAATCGTTACATCAACTGTTAAAACAGGGCACTCTTAGGCATGCTTTATTTGGGGAGATGATTGATTTATTCAACAATTAGATAGGAAATGTTGTGATTGACTCATTAACATAAATTTCTACCAGTCGGTAGCTAATAAGGTAAAAAATAACCCATAGTAATGAAAAATTTAGGTAATGTGTACGTTTTGATGAAAATTTCTACGATTATTGCAAAAATTGATGAAACTCAAACAGATTTTTGCTAAGAAACATGTTAATTTTCAATTGGGGGTAGTTTTTTTAGCAATTTACACATTATGAGGACGCCCAATGGAATCCGATCATTATTTTGTTTCATCGAGATAAATCATTTAGTTCAAAAGTAACAAAACGGTGTGACTCACACAGGTTCACCTCACCCACACCCTATTCGAATCAATCTAAGCAGCCTATCAGCAAAAAGTGATAACTTTCGTAATATTGATTCAGATTTATCAAAGAATTTCCAAAATTGTGGAGGGTTTCAAATAAATATCGACAACGATTATTTCGAATATGGTTCCCAATTAGCATAATTCACACGCTCATCGACATACGTCAATCATGAATAGAAGTAAAACGCTCGATCCGAGCATATTCCTTGACATCGCTTCATCTCCGATGACTGCAAATGCGAATAATTTTCCGATCCAGCTGCCGCAGAAAATCTATTTATCCAATGCGGATTATCAACAACAGAAATCTGATTACGTCAATACTAGAGCGTCAACAAGTAATGTTCATTAGCGACATAGCGTGTATGTAAACTGAATGGATTAACTGCTGCGACATATACTGTTCCAGTTGAATCAATGATACTCTGCATTTTAATGTCGAGATTTGAATGGATTCGAAGCTCCGCGTTGAATTGCTCCCATTAACCGACACATCTGCAGTTTGGTATTCTTCTGGTGACTAACAGAGTGAACTGCTCCACTAGCTGGAAAAAATCAACTTCGAGAAGGTTCTGTCATATATCGCTTTCTTCTCATAGCAATAATGAAATGAAATATGAACAGAAATACCTTCATTGTTAATCAACTTGGTTCTTGATCTAATATGTCTAATATTTCAAAATATCAGCTACTTGATCTGCGTGCAAAAATGTAGATGACCGCAGGAAACAATGTCCAGTATAACCTACAGGATTTAGTAAAACAAATTGTTGCTTGTATTATTTTTATCAAAAATCGATCGATCTCTATGAGTGTGGTTGCAGGTTGATGTATTTTTTGAGGCTATCAACTATACAGGGTGTTTCACAACGTCTCCAAAATTTTTCAACCATGTGTGCTCTTTTAAATAATAAGTCAATTTCTTCAAAAAAAGTGTGATAAAATTCCAACAGAAAATGAGATTGAAATAGTGATAGGTGTGACAAACCTCTAAAATTATTAGTTTTCATCTCGGTTTTTGTTGGTCTTTTATTTATTACTTTTCTACAGCAACCGACTATTTATTTAGCTGTGCATATTATGTGGTAAAAAAAATCGGATAACTTGTGAAATACCCTGTATTGTATTCAATTGCAGAAATACTGCTATATATGTTATCACATTTGTTTTTATATATGAAATGGTACTTTCAAAAAAGTTTCAGTTCTTCGCGCCAAAAATGGTACCAATATGGTATTTTTCCTACAAACGTCAAAAAATGACAAGGTTCGCGCATTGACAACAGTTTGCGAAGTGGCACTTTTTTCATTTTCATTCGTTACCATGACACCGTGCGCGCAGTAATGTGCGAAATATATTTCGCACACTGCATGTAAACTATATGGGATTTTCATATTCTAACCTATATGGTCCTCAACTCCTCAATCAAGCAAAAAACAAGAAATCGTTTATTTATCAATGTAGAACAATAATTAAGGCTTTCAAATTGTGAGAGATATTTTTCTGGCTTTATTTGCTTCACACCACTCTTTAAATTGCTGATATGCATTTTCATACTGCCGCCTCGATTTCTCCGGTAAAAGGTTGGAAATTACGGAATTGGCCGCATCTATCAAGATAGGTGGGGTACTGCTTATTTCATCGTCGCTCGAAATTTCCATTCTTTTACAATAATAAATATCACGCACGAAATTGACGCGAATAAAAAGTCACTCCAAAATAATTATCAAGAACTGTCACTTTGAAATAATTGTCAACAAATGACATTTTATTTCCATAGTTACAGTAATTACTTGATTTGGAAAAATTATTTAAGCCAGTTCAATACTATTTTTCATAGTTATTACTTATTTTAGAACAATATTTTTGAAGTTTGTAGAAAAAATTTTGTTTGCATCTCATGCGCGAAATACTTTGGTAATCTCGACTATTTTTTTTAAATCGGCTGCGCCTCGTTAAAAAAAATCAGTTCTCGATCACCAAAGTAGCATTTCGCGCACTAGATACAAAAATAACTATTTTTAAACGACAATATTCCTTTGGACAGTCAGTGCTGCCTTCAACATTGAGTAGGTACTCGATATTGTAGATGCTTTATAGTTTTTTATTATTTACGAGTATACTAACAGAACCCTTTCCCACACATTTTTTACTCCATTTTCTTGACTCACCCGATATGGAATTTATTTCTTATATTATCCGTTTCTCTCATATAAGCGATGAAAATGAATCTATCACGGCTCCAAGCGTTGTTACATTTGGAACAACACATCTTTTTTATATCAATGTTAGGTAAGAAGAAGATTTGTACTCAACACGTCATAAAAAAGACTGATTTTATCTGATTCGTGTAACTTGCGAAACTATATAATAAAATGCTATTAAGGTGAAATAGAGTTTCATCACAGCTGATACCATTAATTTTTAGGCCGAACGGTGCCTTTGTCAGTATTTTCAGAAGTTTCAATTCATAAGTTTTTAACCCAAACCCAATTAAAATCGGTGAATTGAAATAAAGGACCCCGCACTTTTCTTATGTAAAGTGGCGACCGGTCAAATTTTCTGAAAGTTTGGTATGTTGTTGTATCCAACTCAGTAACCAAAAGTGTCAATGGGCCCAACCCAATCCGATGGCTAGTTTTCTAAATACGGGGTGTTAAAGTTGAAAATTGCCCAAATTTTCGGATTTATTTTTTATTTATTAAAAGTTATATCGAAATTCTGTTGCATACAGATGTTTACTACATGTTCTACTGATGAAATTAGTGGATACGTTTGATTAAACATATTTATATTTACAAGGTGATTCACGAATGTATGACGGTAGTTTTTTTGACAAAATTCACTTTTTCTACTGTGACGTCAGGGAGGCATATTTTTGGAACGTTCTCTTCGATAAAGTATTTTGACGAGAAAATATTGCACAGTACATATTTTTTATACAGGGTGTTTCACAGAGAGAACCACTAGACAAAATTATTTTCTTTTAGGATTAATTCGAAATCCTATATTTATGGATTGATTTTTGGGAAAAGTACAAAAAACATTAAAAAATTTCCCCGGTCAAATGTAACTATTTTCTCACTATATATTGATTTTCATACCATCTTCAGAGGTATGAATTCTGAATCCGATACTATGACCAGTTTTCGAGAAAGTGGAAAATTACCGATTTTATCAGTTTTTTCTTCAAATTGAAAAGCCTTATTGATTTTTTGTTGCGCCTATGAGTTTAATATGAGTTTCGGTCAGATGTTCATGGAAAGGTTCAGCTAAAAATATTCACTGTTACAGGGTTATTCAGGAATAAATCACAATAGGTTTTTGCAAATACTCAAAATTCTACAGTTTCGTCACAGATAAATTATTCCATGAAGTTAATACCTAGTCGATTACAATTTTGAGTCTGAAATGATTACTTTTCATACAGGGTGAGCCATACAGCCAACCACACCAAAAATAATTATGCTTTGAAATAATTGAAATGAGAACTTTTTTAGTGAATTTTGAGTAACTTTATGAGCGCGCTTACCCACTGCGCTATCACCTACAAAGAGATGATAATTATCCATCTTCTTGTGTAGGTATAATTCGAACCTATTAGTATAGGTCGGTACTTCACAATATACGTGTAGAGCGAGTTATATACTGTTCCGTTACCAGCACAGCTGAACAGGAACAAAATGCTTCATAGATATTGTACCTATATCATAAAAGAATCATAAATGTTAAATTATATTTGTTTATAAAGTGTTGAATAAATGAAAAAAATTCTTATTATCATTTTTGCTGCCACGTGTATAAAAAGATGGTCGATTACTTATATCGGACATAGATGTATATTTTTGGTAGGTGATTATAACTAAATCACCTTGTATATTTAAAATTCTTACGGTTATGCATACTTGATGTAATGTTATACAGTTACTCAAAATTCACTAAAAAAGTTCTTATTTCAATTATTTCAAAGCATAATTATTTTTGGTGTGGTTGGCTGTATGGCTCACCCTGCATGAAAAGTAATCATTTCAGACTCAAAATTGTAAACGACTAGGTATTAACTTCATGGAATAATTTATCTGTGACGAAACTGTAAAATTTTGAGTATTTGCAAAAACCTATTGTGATTTATTCGTGAATAACCCTGTAACAGTGAATATTTTTAGCTGAACCTTTCCATGTTCATCTGACCGAAACTCATATTAAACTAATAGGCGCAACAAAAAATCAACACGGCTTTTCAATTTGAAGAAAAAACTGATAAAATCAGTAATTTTCCACTTTAACGCCCTGTATCTCGAAAACTGGTAATAGTATCGGATTCAGAATTCATACCTCTGAAGATGGTATGAAAATCAATATATAGTGAGAAAATAGTTACATTTGACCGGGGAAATTTTTGAATACAGGTTGTTCATGTTTATTGTACCTTTCCCAAAATAGAATACTTTCCTATGAATAAACCACCTTGAATATTTTAGAGATTAGAGACACACATATATTTGTGGTATTAGTTTTCCCAAAAATCAATCCATAAATACAAGGTTTCGAATTAATCCTAAAAGAAAATAATTTTGTCTAGTGGTTCTCTCTGTGAAACACCCTGTATAAAAAATATGTACTGTGCAATATTTTCTCGTCAAAATACTTCATCGAAGAGAACGTTCATATATGCCTTCCTGACGTCACAGCTGAAAAAGTGAATTTTGCCAAAAAACTACCGTCATACATTCGTGAATCACCTTGTAAATATAAATATTTTTAATCAAACGTATCCACTAATTTCATTAGTAGAACATGTAGTAAACAGCTGTATGCAACAGAAATCCGATCTAACTTTTAATAAATAAAAAATAAATCCGAAAATTTGGTCAATTTTCAACTTTAACTTTAACACCCCGTATTTAGAAAACTAGCCATCGTACTGGGTTGGGCCTATTGACACTTTTGGTTTCTGAGTCGGGTACAACAACATACCAAACTTTCAGAAAATTTGACCGGTCGCCACTTTACATAAGAAAAGTGCGGGGTCCTTTCATGAAATATGCGATATTAAACTATTCAAAAAGGTATCATTCTTACTGAAACATTAAACTGATATTTCTAAACAGAGCATTCATCAGAAAAGGTCACGTTACTAGCAAACCTCTAACTCTCTCAAGATTCAAGACAAGACTGCCCTTCGGAAGCGTAAAATATCTGTCCTCAAGTTAGCCTGGGTCTCGTAATCCCACTTTCTATTCAGGCCTGGCAATTAATATAAGGGTTGTCCAAAAATCAAATAGTGAATTGAATCTCTTTTTGTTTTCTTCTACAATCCGCTCATGCATTGAATATTCCGTATCTCAGATATTCTGAAGTTACGAGAAAAAAATACATTATGCAAATTTTTCTCATAATAAAAAAAACAATCATTCTTATGTCCACTTATTCTATGTCATGGATCGTTCTGTAACAATCAGTTATGGTTCAAATCAATTCTCTAAATGGAAGTATGACATTGAATTCATATTGAAACTGATTATTGGATACAAACTATTTTGTTCGAATTAATAAATTCCCCTCGTATAACCCTCAAGTCTTTATAGGAACGATATTCATAGCTAACAGATGTGCGAAGGTTTTGGATCCTTCCCGGTATCATCAACTGAATGCTGAATTCCATGGCTTCCCGATGTAGATTCAATGGTTGTACCTTTCGAGCACTATTTAAGATACATTTCAAAATTACGTTTTCTTACAATACTAGCTCAATTAATAATTAACCAGGTACTATAGAGGAAATGTCAAGGGGGAGTCCACCCAAGTGGCGGTTTTCCACTCAACCCTTGTTCGTATTAGCATATATTTTGAATTGTGTTGACACTAAACCAAAACTTAACCTTACTTTTCTGAAGCCTAAGCATATTAGACATATCTGACGAAATAGAAAAAGTGATGGAGAGAAAAAAACGAGAGAAAGTGGGGGTCACTCAAAGCAATGCTGAATGGGTTTTATAATCATTGATATCTGTGTATATGAGGTGGTTTTATTTCAATTTCAATTTTATTGTAAGTCATTGATATTCGATGTTTTCAATTTTCTCCATATTCTATTTCCATCAATAGAAAAACTATTGAATTTTTTTCTTGGTCAATAAAGTGATTCCAATTATTTTTCAGTCTCCTCTAGCATTCCTTTATTGATATCCACAATTCTCATCTTGTTGAACCAACATAACAGTAGGAAATATTGAATCAAATTCCCAATCATTTTAGTTAGATTGCCTTGAACAATTATTAATTGTTAATATCAATTTTTTTTACGTTCCTACCAGGACGCTATGGACATATCATAATTTTTACTTACTATCATGTTTCACATATATGTGTATTTATTTATTTATACAGGCCGTTCCTTTTATCATGTGGTAACATTGCTATATTCTAAACCGTAACAGATACGAAGAGGATTAAATGGGAGAAAAGGTAACTATTGTGGAGAACAGTACAATGGTCAAAGAAAATTTACAGGGAGTCTTGCCCTTCCCGAGTTATACAGGGAAAACCAAAAATGATGTTATTTGTTTTTTACGAATAGAACTGTTATTTCTGAAAATATAAAAAAATTTATAAGGAAAGTTTTAATGTATTTAAAATGTACTATAAAAATGTAACAATGAATCTTTGATTAAACGTTTCGTGTCAACACGGCCACCATCAACATTTTTTTTTTCAAATACGGACCTGTCTATTTTAGTACAAATATTGATAAAGCGATAAAATCACAATTCAGTGGTACATCACACTTGAAATTTTTATAACGTTTCATTTAAAATAACTAGCATCCTCAGTGACAACAATTTTTAATTACGGTCCTGTCGTTAGTTCTTTTGTAAATTATTTTGATTTCTTCAAAACCTATTCAACTATTGGCATACTTCAGACTTCACCCAATAATTTCGATAAGAAGATACCCCAACACAACGAACATTCGTATTTTTCCTTCTTGGGCATTTTTGTATTACAGAAATCCTTGTTTCAAGGCTGATTTCTTCTGAATCAATTATCATACTGAATATTTCTATAATTCTCAATCCTGGAACTAACGAAAATATTAGTTTTTGGTCAAAATACGACTATTGTGTGATATGGTACAATTAAATAGCATCTCACTTCATTTACCATTTTTAAACAAGTAGGCTTTGCTTGGTTTCTATGGCAGGACAAATAAATGAGTTGTTGATACGTGTTAAGAACTGTCAGTCGTTTATACACTCAGTCATATCAAAGATGTTTTCAAATGACGAAAGGACTGATATGCTATTTGATTATGCAAAATCAAATAGAAATCTTCTTTTGGCAAAAAATATGTATGGTGAGCTATACCCAAATCGTCGTATTCCAAACATTCAAATGTTTAGACGATTAGAAAGAAATTTGAGAGACTGTGGTGCATTTGATAGAAATAAAACTAGAAAATGTGTTGTTACTGGAAGTATGCGGAACCAAATAAATGTTTTAGGTAGGCAAATATTACTTCATAAAGATTAACAAAGTGACGAAAATATTTTTTTTCAATTTAGAATTGGTCAGTTACAAAAATATTTCTAATTAAGATTATTCTTTACGAGAAATTGCCCACGAACTAGGGATTTCTGTAAAATCTACCAGAAATATTTTGAAAAAGAACAAAAATACAAATGCTACAGGATACGCAAAGTTCATCACCTCAATGAAAGGGATTACGGAAGGAGAATACGATTTGCGATGTGGTTGAGACGTAGAAATGGGGAAGTTGGAAATATTTGTAATAAAATAATATGGACGGACGAATCAAAATTCACCAACAATGGTTGGTTTAACAGAAACATCCATTATAGGTGCAATAATACAAATGAACATTTACATAGAGAAACCAATTTCCAGGAAAGGTTCGGAATAAATGTTTGGTTGGGAATTTTGGGAACAAACATACTAGGTCCTTTCTTTTACGACGAGCATTTGAATGGTGGAATGTATTTACATATTTTATCCAATGAGTTTGATGGCTACTTAGATGAATTGCCACTGAACATCCGCCGTGAAATACAATATTTTCAACAAGACGGTGCCCCTCCCCATAATGCAGCAATAGTAAGGGAACATTTAGATGCAATATTCCCAAGAAAATGGATTGGAAACAATGGACCAAATGCCTGGCCAGCTCGATTCCCAGACCTGACTCCTTTAGATTTTTTTGGCTGGAGATACATAAAGCATAAAGTTTTTTCGAAAACTAGTACAGATATCGACCATCTCAAACAAAAAATAAGACATGCATGTAATAGCATTACACCCATCATGCTAGAAAATTGCCACAGAAATTGTATGGACAGACAACTTATGTGCATTCAACAAAGAGGTCGGCAATTCGAGCATTTAATGTAGGTTATCATGAAGAATTCATTTTCTGTATTGGTTTTATTTTCACTCAAAAATTCAATATGAAATAAATTGTTTTTTGTTTGTTTGATTTCTTCTACTCTTAAGTAAGTTTATTTCCGAGGTAAATTGCTATCGTTCGTCTCTGAAACTACAGATATCTTTTATTATAGTGTAAACATGATTTTAATAGATACATTTATTCAAAGCGTCACTGATAATTTTTATATCGGAGAGTTAGGTTTTGTGGAATCCAAAAACGACCTAACGACAGGACCGTAATTAAAAATTGTTATCACTGATGATGTTAGTTATTTTAAATGAAACGTTATAAAAATATCAAGTGTGATTTACCACTGAATTGTGATTTTATCGCTTTATCAATATTTGTACTAAAACAGACAGGTCCGTATTTGAAAAGAAATGTTGATGTTGATGTTCGTGTTGACACGAAACGTTTAATTACATTTTTATAGTACATTCAGAATACATTAAAACTTTCCTTTTCCATTTTTTTATATTTTCAGAAATAACAATTCTATTCGTAAAAAACAACTAACAGCATTTTTGGTTTTCCCTGTATAACTCGGGAAGGGCGAGACTCCCTGTAAATTTGTTTTGACCATTGTACTGTTCTCCACAATAGTTACCTTTTCTCCCATTTAATCGTCTTCGTATCTGTTACGGTTTAGAATATAGCAATGTTACCACATGATAAAAGAAACGGCCTGTATATGTATCCAATGTTAATTTTTTATTTTTTTTTTTCAAGGTTTTCCTTATGCGGGTTACTTTAATTTATTTGTGTTAGATAAATATATGTCACATTAATGTATTACCATTACTTGAGCCAATAAATTATTATTATTATTATATTATTATTATTATTATTCCCAATTTTCAGAAGAACGTCTTTCATTGAGCAACCAAGGCAATTTTTGTTACGCGATTTTAACAGTTCTAATGGAAATATATGTACCAAGTATGGTGTGAAGAAATGTGTTGAATATTTCAAGTTTTTCATCGATATCGATATTTATGCATTCATATTCGGAGGTTTACAGGCTCGTACGTGAATATTTGATCATTCTACTACTCAATTCCATGGTCGTTATTGGAGTATCGAAATGTTGATAGGAAAGGTCGGGGACGATGAATAAAATCACTCACCTTCTTTCCATTGAGGTACCAAGTTATATTGGCGACTGGATATGATGGAGGGGAAGAACAGTTTCCTCTCACGGTTTGCCCAATTTCCAGAAGGTCTTTTTCCATCATGATCACTGGGTCTCCCACAGGTACATCTGTAAACAACGATATGATACAATGAGGAAGACAAACCAGCAATGATTCTAAAGCTATTTCATTTTCTTTGTCTGGTGGTATATAGTGAAGTTTGAAATAAGTAAAAAACATCCATGAGGTCGCTTCTATCGAATAATAGATCTGCATATGGTCTACACTCAGACTCTATAATTCTGCCAAGAGTTCTGTACTCCAAAACGTATTCGAACAGATTTGTAAATGTAAATGTAAATGACAGGTAAACTTGAATCGAGTGAGATTTACATAGAATCGAAATAGTTATTTATGTATCAAGGGCGTAAAGTAGGCGTTTATGGCCTGCGGCGTGGATGATGGCCCGATGGCGTTAGCCGAGGGCCATCACACGCCGAAGGCCTTAAACGCATTTTACGCACGTGATACATACAAAATTTCATGCACTAGCGGTTTTATAGCGCGAATCACAAATACTGATTTGAATTGCAATGGTCTACACGTTTCATACGTTATGCATACAATAATTAAGGGTAACATAATATGAGGAATGTGAAACTATAGTAGCTGAGTGCTATATTGGAGAATCTATTTCAAATAAATAGATCATCACCGACAAAATTGCCAACGATTATGAACAAGTGTTAGAAAGAGTATTGCTCTATTGAACTGAAATGATTCTAATTCGTGTTAGGAATTGCATGAAATGATGTGTGAGTATAGACAATTTGAGAATTTTGTCTACTTTACGGCCCGCCGGGCCATAATGCGCCCACGGGCGGTAAAGTGCCACTTTACGCCCGGCGAACTGGGCGGTAAAGTGTACTTTACCGCCCGCTAGTGCATAAAGTAGTTTTTGTACTTCTCCAAGAATCTAACATATATGATTCAATGGTCGTTTGCGGCAGTAATAATTTTTTTATAGACTTTTTGACAAAAATGCGTCTGTTGAAGAAATAATCACTGGAAACCATATCCGAAGAGGACTTTAAAAACGTCTAAGTGTATACAAAATTGTTATAAATGCGATGTTTATAAGATAATTTAAAATTTGTTTTCGGAAACATAATCTTTGAAGCCAATTTTGATTTAAAAAAAAACGTTTCCAAAAAAAATGCAATGCCTTATAACGGATTTGTTAATTAACAATTTTTTTCGATGAAAAATACAAATAAATAATTTTTCTCAAAATATGACACATGACTGTTTTGGTTTGTTTGTAGAAAAAGTAGAATATATAGAAAACATTTCGTTGTTTATAACAAATTGTTTGTTACATAACCAATGGAAATTTTAATGAACCATTTTTTTAGTTATCAGAGAACAAGATAAACTATGATTTAAAAAAATTGTTCCTTTATAATTATTACAGGTGGTAGAAAAAAAATAATCAACGAATTCATTTTTGAGCAAAAAATTTTTATTCAAAGAACGGTTTCTTTTCAAATCATAATTTACATCAAAGATTGTACACAATAGGAAATAAAAAATGTTACGAATCATTTTCATCATAAAAAGCGGATCAATGATTTTTTTTATTTTAATCCTAAGTAAATTGTTGATGACAAGGTGAACATTTTTTTTCTTTTATTCAAAGGAAATCTCTTCGGAGACATTTAAAAAATAGCTCAAAAAAATATCAGATTTGTTATTCAACAATTATCGTACAGTTGGAAAAAATGTTAATTACCTAATGCATAATTAATAGAAAAATTGCGATGACAATTTTTCCACCGCGGCTTATTGTTCATTCATCTATCCAGTAGATACTTGAATTTTTTCAATTCCTAATTTTCATATTTAAGTTTAAGTAATATTCATTCATCAAAGGTCCATCGTGGGAGGGGCTTACGAAGAATGTAAAATAGTTTTTGAGATATTGTAGTGCGCTACCCCTTTTGTTTGAAATGTTTTGCGTTACCTATTTAGCGTTACGTACTTCTCGATGCGTTGACTAATGTAATCTAAGATGAAGTATTTCGTGAGTGCATCAAGTGAGCCGGGCGCGACGAACACGGAAGATAGACTATGCGGCGATTGGGAAGTGGACAGTTGAATAGGAGGGCAAGCGTCAAGAGACGTCAGAAAATGGTGCTGTCACAGATGTCATATTGATTTTGAAACCAATAATTCTTGGCATTATTGTGGCTACATGGGTTTGCTACACATATACATTCAACGCCATCAACAGCACAACACTCGAAATGTGCGCCCAATCGGGATTAGACAAAGAAAATAATCTCACTAGAGATACATCTCCATACCCTGCCACCCGTCCGAAAGTTTTCCCTTCCTCCTGTCCGATGGAAAATATGGTCCGTGTTTCCCATGTAACTCCAGCAGGTCGTTTGGAGCGTAAAAAGCCCGGAGAATGAATAACATGTTGAGGAAATTAACTCATTCGATTTTCTCCGTCCACAAAGAGGTCCAATGGAAATTTCCATCGCTCTACGGTCGCCAGTGAAAATGGAATTTGTTATCCGAGCAAGTGGGGATATCTCGGAGAGCTAATGAAATTGTTTCGTAGGCAATATATTAATTCTAGCAAGAAAGGGAAAGGAATTCGACTCGAATGTTTCGACAGAAATTGGAACGTTTTCAAGAATTTATAGGTGTACTAAGCATGGAAGTACGTCAAAGTTGAATTTTTGTTGTGTTGAAATTCTCCAAGGTTTTATAAAAAAATACACTCTGTTGACTAACTCATCAGCTTCTGATAAAGAAGTCACCCAAGTTGTTTGGTGTAACACTACAAATTGCTGATCATGTCAAATATTCAGTGCTGTTCTTGGACAAAAACTAACCTGGAACATGCATCTTCAACATATAGTCAACAAAAGCAAAGCATCGTTCATGATGTGCAGAAGAGTTTTTGGAAAAACATGGAGACTAAAACCTAAAGTCTGCACTGGATTTACACCGCGATAAGACCCATAATCACATATGGCTCAGTTTTGTGGTGGCCTGAAATGAAACAGAGAGAGTCGAAAACCAACCTTGGTGAAATACAGAGGCTCGCCAGTCTGTGTATCACGAGTGCTATGAATAGCACTCCAACCGTTGATATTATCCTAAATCTCCATCCTTTAGACGTCACTGTAATGAGGGAGACGAGTATGAGTGCATACAGACCTAAACAAACCTTGCCATCTTACCCCTTCATGGTATTTTTTTCAATTTGCCGCCATAGTAGAGTTCACACGACATGTGTCAAAATCAATTTTCAGGTTATCAGACATGCACAAACTTTTCCCAAATGTTTTTCCAATACTCGAACAATAAACTTTTTTTCCATATGGTATACACTTTTTGGCAGTCACTGTATATTACAGCTGATGGTAAAGTGATAATTCCAAGATTAATGAACCAAAGCTTACCGAGTTATTCCTACTAAAGCTCTGATTGCCCGTTTTTGGAGTATGAATATATTTTTCAATTTACAGGAGTGTCTCCAGTTGAGTTATCCATATCATAACATTATGAACCATATGTACCAATATTTCCTGTCTATCTTGCGAGGTCACTAATAGTGGTCTGCCTGATCATGAAGCTGTCATTTGTAAAATACATACCAATTACAGAAAGCCAAAATCTTATGAAAATTTCCGACGCATATTTAGTAGAAAGAATTTTGAAACATTTGAACAAATGAGTTTAGCTATATGCTGGGAAGAATCTCTAAAGAATAAAGACCCTCTGACCGATTTTCACACTCAACTCTGTAACATATTCAATACTGCATTCCCCTTGGAACTAAAGTCAGAAAACAGTGGATAACAAAGGGTATAAGAGTTTTATGTAAAAACTTGCGTTCCCTTCATTACATAAGAAAATATTCGCTAAAAAATGAAACCTTTATATTGTACTTCAATAATTATAGGAAAATGTATAGAAATGTTATAAAAGCCGCAAAACAACAATATTTTGGGAAAAGAATAAGTCCAACAATATGTGTAAAGAAAGTTGGACAATTAGTAGTGATCTTAGAGGAAAAAATAGTAAACCACCCTTAAATACCATTCTATCGGCTGATGAAATCAATAATTATCACTGCACTATTGCCGAAACGCTATCTAGGGATATTAAAACACAAGAAAATCCAGTCGCCTATTTGAAGGGTATATCTGTGAAAGATTCCTTTTTTCTATCACCCACTAGCCCAGAGGAAGTGAAAGAAATGATAAAGGATATAAAAAATAAACATTCTTCTGGATGGGATGAGATTTCTGCTAATGTTTTACTACACCTAACACATAATGCAATGTTTACTTTAGCTGAGGCAATTAATAGATCATTTTTGAATGGAACATTCCCGAAATGTCTTAAGATAGCGGTAGTAAATCCTTTGCCCAAAGGAGGGGACTGTGATATAATATCTAATCTAAGGCCTATTTCACTATTGCCAACTTTGGCCAAGTTAGTTGAAAAATTAGTTAAAAAAAGGATGTCTTCATTTCTGCACTATAATCATTCACTAAGCTCTCACCAATTTGGTTTTCAAACAGGGAAAAGCACAAATGATGACATGTTTGCTTTACTGGAGAATTTATATCTCAAAATCAATGAGGGTGATGCAGTTGCAACAATCTTTTGCGACCTTACAAAAGCTTTTGACTGTGTTGATCACAAGATACTCCTTCAAAAATTAGAAATTTCTGGTTTTAGAGATGTAGCATTTAGATGGTTTCAATCATACCTAACGGAACGCACACAAATGGTCTCGCTTAACGGAGAAAGTTCGAAATCTCAACTAGTGAGTTGTGGGGTACCACAAGGATCAGTGCTTGGACCCCTTTTGTTCTTGGTGTATATCAATGATCTGGCAAGCATCAATATCAGAGGTAAATTCACTATATTCGCAGATGATACTACACTACTGTGGCACGGCACCAACAGTGATGAACTGAATGAACACATAGCTACAGACATATCCTTGGTGAAAAACTGGTGTGATGCCAATAAGTTATCATTCAATGTCTCAAAAACATGCATTGTAACCTTCAGATGCACTCTGAACGAGATAGTCTTAGGAAACTCGATAATAAGTACTGAACCATCAGCCAAGTTATGGGACTACATGAGGATAACAGTCTGTCTTTCAATGCTCATATCAATACTTTATGTAAAAAATTGTCATCAGGGTGCTTTGCAGTAAGGGTCATCTCATCAGAATTAAATACAATAATATCCAATCTTTTCCAACTCACAAGACGAGAAGTGATAACTTCACGGTGTCCCTACCAATTCCCAGAAGCTCCTTGATAAAGGGGTCAATAATATATAATGCTAAAAAAATGTTCAACCACCTGCCTTCACATATTAGATCCTTGGTGGCACATAATAGATTTAGGAACGCTGTCAAGGAGTTACTGCTAGATAGAGCATATTATAATTTGAAAGAATTCTATGATGATGTATTTTAGGTAATTGTGTTTTGATATCGATTTGTATTGTTAATTTCGCTTTAGATGTGTATCTGTTTATATGTGACGTTGTATATGTTATATACAAATTTTTATTATGTGATTAGGACAATTTAATTGATCTTGACATAATTGTGACTTTTCATATATATATATATATATATATATATATATATATATATATATATATATATATATATAAGTCTGTTTGTGTGTTTATATATGTGTATATGTGTGTATGTATGTATGTGTGGGTGTATATGTATGTGTATATGTGTATATATGCATATATATATATATATATATATATATATATACATGTTTGTTTATTTATGTTTATACAGCTATATTTTTATGTATTTTCCCGCTTTATCAATGAGAATTCAGTTCTTTCGATAATAAAGCATATTTGATTTGATTGATTTAATGAATGGTATGTTAGCAGTGCAGCTTTTCTAACTATATTCAGTCTCACAGGTCTTATTGTATAGATTGTACTCAATTACTTACTCGCCAATCTTTCTGTGTTCTCCAAGAGAAATTATTATCTAAGTGTATGCCTAGGAATTTGATATATTGTGACTCACATTTCTGAGCTGTGAGTATCATCGACGCCATTTTATTTTTGTTGAGACTCAATTTATTAGCACGGAACCAAGCTGAAGCCATTTCAATAATTTTCTCAACAGTTTCATCAGTTTTGTTTCTATCTGTTCTATCTATTCTCATCGGGAAAGTGGTGTCATCCGCAGAGAGAATGGTAATAATATTGATGGATGATGGTATACAGATTGAGAACATAATTCTATGAACCATGGGCATTACTGGTTTTTTCAACGTTGAATGTGCGTAGGAGTGCATGGACATTGAAAATGCTCATAATCAAAGTAACGAACAGTTCCAGGTTCTTGTTAATACCATCGAATTCTTGAATACCTGCGAACGTTTGAAGTTCAACCACATTTATTTCCTGTATACATCTTGTTGACAGAGTTTCATTCATATCGTGTTTTAATAGTCCATATAAGTTCAATATTATCATGCTATGATCAGAGGGAATATTTAGGTTGTCCAAAACTTAATATTCACTGACATCAACAGACTCTGAATAAAAAAAAATCTAAGTGATGCCGTCTTAATATAGTTATTTATCTATAACTTTATTGAATAGTTATAGGATATCACATATTTGAATTATTTTGTTATTGCTATAATATAACGTATTTTTTCGAGTTCATATTTCTATTTTTCCTCGAATAATTATGCTGCCATTCTCTCTAGCTGCAAATAACCCAAAAACCTGAATCTGAACATATCTGTGAAAATAATTGATGTGGCAACACCGCAGACAAACTCATTATAAATGGTATAGTGTCATGATCTGCCAGAAATACTACAGTTTTTGAAGTTTTGGAAAAATACTCGGAGAGTATATCTGGAGGCGAGAGCTCTAATAGGCTCCGCCTACCAGCACTTTTGCGATACCAATGGCAGACTTAAATGTTCGGCAATGGTATAAATATAGTGTGACCCTCGGCCAGAAATACAAAATAAAAATATTTGCATTGCGAGTATATCTGGGCGCGGAGGCCCAATAGGCTCCGCCCACCAGCACTCACCAGCGGCTTTGCTCTGGCATTGGCCGGAGCAAATGCCAGCCTTTTCTATTTAAAGACGACAGATGATTCAAATCTTCAGTCGTCCGGGTGCCACGAGAGAGTCCGGACAGTGTTCTGCTGGGTAGTGGTACTCGGATGGCTCACCCGAGCTTTTCGGCTTTTTAGCTAATGTCAATTCGCGACTTCGATGATGGTTTCCAAATGTATTTCTGGCCAGGGTGTAGCATTTTGAGAAATCTACAGCCTGGCATAGGCGTATGAGACGCCGTTGGTAACACCAACACTATTCAAAAAGAATTCGTACTGTTCCTGCCTGATCCAGTAAGAAGAGTTCCGGAGTTGCTGGATTGCGACGATGCTGTGTGCGGAGAGTAGCCCACCGGATGAGGTACTCACCTCCGATTTCCGTACCTCCGTGCACACGCATTTAGTTGTCAGCTCAAATGGCTGTTTTAAGCAGTCATCCAGGAGCCGCCCGAGGGCTCGGACAATTCCCAGGAGAGAAGCCCTCACTTCTGGATGGCTCAGTAGTGTTTTAAGTGTAAATAGTATTTCTGGTAGTAAGTGATCTTCGGCCTGGCATGCGAATTAATGGGACCTCGTTGGTTGGCACCACCAACAATATCGAGAAAGAATTCGTCAGACGCGTTCCTGCTAGTTTTCCAAATGAATGAAGAGCTCCGGAGTTGCTGAGATTTTGCGACGATGCTGTACTTCGGAGAGGCGGTCTGAGCTAGCCAGAAGAGGCAATGCGTCCTAACTTCTAACTATCCGAGTACACGCATTTGTTGACAATATATTAAAGAAACAGGAGACAGAACATGATCAACTGTGCAGCCTGCCGATTTCGTCTGATATCCCCACTCCTGGGGAAAGCCATTCAAATCATTCATCCCCTCTAACCTGCTTCGAATTATGTAATAACCTGTCAAAGTTTGACTTTCTGGGGTTATATTTAGTTTGAAATGAAATTTTGTTCATCAATAAGTTATATTTTGAGTTTATCATGAACTGTTTCATTAAAAAATCGATATATTTGGAATCAATGCAAATACTCCTGTAGTGCAGTTTACAAGATGGATATGAAATATGTTCATCTATTCCTGCAAGTTGGTTATGGATTTAGAAGTAGTCCGGGTTCTAGGGGAGTGGTCAAGGTACCAGTGCCGTATTTTTCTCACTGTCGAAGTTGTCAATTCATATTACTTAACCCTGAGTACCCTAATAAATGAGACCCAACTGGATATACCGCGGTGATATTTTCGTTTCGAACTTTAGAGGAAATTGTATTCCATTAAAGACTATTGCAATTATGACACCTAGTGAAATAATGTAATCATGTGCAGTGAAAGGATAACGGAGGAAAATGGTGACGTAGAAATAACAGATATTTTCCATGACAATGTATTCGGTACCCATTTGACAGAGTATATAAAAGAAGGAGTCGTATACCGGGTGTCCGTAAACGAGTAATTCCAACACAAAGGTACAAATTCCATTCAAAATTATGCACCCGACTTGCTTTGTATTCTCCAGAGCAAAGGCTATCGATGACAAACGAAATTTTATGCTGCGGTTATTACAATAACCAGATATTTCATTTTTCAGACAGTAATTCCAGCTCTCGATATTCACTTCTGTATCATTCGTCATCAACTCTGGCGTTGTTCAGTGACCAATTATTTCGACGTACACTTGATGAAAATTGTTTGCAGAGTTATATCATATCCGGAATTTTAATCCAATTTAATTGTGTCAGAATTAATTTTTGTTCGCTGAATTCAATAACTGGCAGAGATTTCCAGTTATTTCGATAACGATTTTTATTTTTATCATATATTTCTGTTTGTTGACTGTTGGGGTATTTAATGAAAAATTATCCGTTTTCAGCTCATTGGGAAATGAAATTCAAATACACGAATGAATGAGTTATAATCGCGGTTACATAGCCTAGCCTGTTTATTGAGTTATTATCAGTGGAAAATAATCCTACAAATGGTGGAATTTTTGTGTGTTCTATGTCGTTGGTGTGATTTCAGACATTGATTACCCAAAATACAAAGGACCACGCACGTTTCTTATGGAAAATGACTTTCTGTGAATTTGTCCGAATTTTTGGTATGGTGTAGATCTGGATGCACTGATCAAAAGTGTCCATTGCCAAAAACTCCAAAAATGGACAGTTTTCGAGATATGGCTCTATCAATGTAATTTTTTTTGCATTTTTTGGATTTTGACGCATAATCAGTTCACTCTCATACTTAGGAAAAACCGAGTTTCAATGATTTCACTGCAGGAATCGATTGAAAAATAATTCTTTCTTCGTTTCAGATACTGCCATTTGAAGAAATTATTTTACACTGCTCGTCACTGACGATGTAACTGGACTATTATTTTGTTTATACCGAGTGTTAAATATTATTAGAAACAAGAGAATACATACTCAATAATCATTTCTAATCGCTAATCGAACCGTTATGGCAAACGGATCCGTGAAAATGTCTGAATATTTGATATGATGTGGATTTCGATGCACTGATCAAGTGTCTATTGCTACAGACTACAAAAATGGACAGTTTTCAAGATATGGCCGTATCAATATCTGATTTTTTTCCGTTTTCAAGATTGTGGCCCATAATAACTTAGCTCTTATACCCAACAAAAACGAAATTCTATCAATTTCTGCGCAAGAAATGACTGAATATAGCTGTATTTTATTTCAGATACATTCATTTGGAGAAATTAGCATACACTGCTCGTCACTGGCGAGGTAGCTGGGCTATTATTTTCAACTTTTGTATTTCCGTGTTCGTTGAAACAAAAACTCTTGAATTGTTCTAGTTCTAACAAACATACTTATATCCAACACAATTCAATCGTGGCATTTGAAAAAATAATATGCGATACACACTCTAAATATGATTTGAATTTTTTTTGAAATATTCTCCTGGCCATCAGGAAAATAGTGGAAAATGCAAAATGAGAAACTAGAAAATCGTATTTATAATGTACGCTGACGAGATGAATACCCGTATCGAATGCAGATTTTTTATACCGAGTGTTAAATATATATACTGAAAAATCATTTCTAATTGTTAATTGAACCGATAACTGATGAGAGAATGTAGGCTTTCATGGCCGGAGTCAATATATTCAATGTTGTCTGGGCCTAGCGGCCAGATTTTTCTCAGCCGAAAGCCTATATGCACCGGAGTGCTGTGGTCTCAGATATTTAACGTTCACGGCCATCAACTCTAGACAACATTGAATTTTGAAATAAATGAGTTTTCATGTGAAGAATATATAACTAATAATGGGAAAATTGTAAAACAGTAACAATATTTATTTCATGAAAAATATCAATTCTCCACCAAAGTGATGAAGATAGTAGTAAGAATAATAGTACGCAAAAGAAAGTTGGTCCAAACGTTCATCAAATCATCTATGCGTAACATTTAACGAGGGTCAATTGTTCAACAAACCAAATATTATTGTATTCAATCGAACTATTGCAAAATTATACATGGGGCAAATAAGATAACGTTATTCAATCTCAGTTCTATGTCTGTCTTCGCAGTAGCTGAAACACCAAAAAAAAGAAAAAGAATTTTGAAGAGTACAGACAGAGTCAAGGCACAAAAATCTGACAGTGGTCATCTTTACAGAAGTGAAATGTAGGTGCATTCACTAAATGAAGAACTATTGAACGAAAAATGTATATTTTGAACAAAATCGGGTAGGGTACTATACAATGATGTGGTTGCTGTTGTGATCTTATTCTATTTGTTAGAGGTAAGTTGAAGTAATGAATATTTTTTTGCTGTTCACTAGAGATTCGAGTTTAAAAAATCTGCATTCGATACGAGTATTAATTCATCTCGTCAACGTACATGATAAATACGATTTTCTAGTTTCTTATTTTGCATTTTCCTGATGGCCAGGAGAATATTTCAAAAAAAATTCACATCATATTTAGAGTGTGTATCGCATATTATTTTTTCAAATGCCACAATTGAGTTGTGTAGGATATAAGTATGTTTGTTAGAACTAGAACAATTCAAGAGTTTTTGTTTCTACGAACACGGAAATACAAAAGTTGAAAATAATATCCCAGCTACATCGCCGGTGACGAGCAGTGTATGCTAATTTCTCCAAATGAATGTATCTGAAATGAAATACAACTGTTTTTCAGTCAATTCCTGCGCAAAAATCGATAGAATTCCGTTTTTGTTGGGTATAAGAGCTAAGCGATTATGGGCCACAATCTTGAGAACGAAAAAAATCAGATATTGATATGGCCATATCTTAAAAACTGTCCATTTTTGTAGTCTGTAGCAATAGACACTTGATCAGTGCATCGAAATACACTTCATATCAAATATTCAGACATTTTCACGGACCGGATTGCCTTAACGGTTCGATTAGCGATTAGAAATGATTATTGGGTACGTATTCCCTTGTTTCTATAGATATTTAACACTCGGTATAAACAAACTGCATTCGATACGAGTATTTATGTCGTCAGCCTACATTATGAATGATTTTCTATATGCTCATTTTGCATTTACCACTATTTCTTTGACGACTAGGAAAGTATTTAAAAAAAAAGTATCTCAGATTCAGTTTCTATAGTGTGTACCGAATATTATTTTTCTAGTGCGCCTATCGAAAGGTGTTGAATATATGTGACTCTGTGATACCTTGAGCAATTCAGAAATTTTTGTTTCTACAAAAACTGGAGAATAGAAATTGAAAATAATAGTCCAGTTACATCATCAGTGACGAGCAGTGTATAACAATTTCTTCAAATGGCAGTATCTGAAATAAAGAAAGAATTATTTTTCAATCGATTTCTGCAGTGAAATCATTGAAACTCGGTTTTTCCTAAGTATGAGAGTGAACTGATTATGCGTCAAAATCCAAAAAATGCAAAAAAAAAAATTCATTGATAGAGCCATATCTCGAAAACTGTCCATTTTTGAAGTTTTTGGCAATGGACACTTTTGATCAGTGCATCCAGATCTACACCATACCAAAAATTCGGACAAATTCACGGAAAGCCATTTTCCATAAGAAACGTGCGTGGTCCTTTCTCCGATGATCTACTTCAATTATTTCCCACTATAAACTAGCATAGACAATTACTTTGTCTAGATATTTTAGAAGCTTGATGTTGAGGCTTTTTCAATGACTTTCGAGAAAACAGATAGCAATGTCTTGTGATGAAAGTACGTTTACACTTTTTTGGGGGACTGGTTATGATTTGCAATTTTCTAGTTAAAGGAAAGTACCTCCAAATCATAAGAGAGGCTAAATAATCTGTAAAGAACTGGTGTCATTTCGGGGGCACAATTTTTGCGAACGATAGAAGGAATTCCACCAGCGAAATGCGTGTGATAGTCGTTGGCGAAAGGTATTCTCAGACACATGACAGTCAATGGGAGTGGTCTTCTGGGGTTGTTGTCCCAATTGTTCTAAGGTTTCATATATTTCAACTATTTTCATATTTTTTATATTCAATTTTACCAATGCTGAAACAAGTATTCTAGCACTTATCGGATTCTGTTGCTTTGTTCATGTTAACAATCTAAAATTGAAACATTTTTGTGATTTCTGTGATATTTGTGAATGAAGATTATCATTACTATTTTTAAATCGTCAGATGAACTTGTAACACTATATACGTTAAATTTTACTCTGAATCCATAAATTTATGATTTTTTTCATGTTCAGACATAAGATGGGCCAGAAATTTCTTCAGAAAATTTGAAAATACAGAGGTTCCATAAAAACCCTACGAAATTTTCAATTGAGTAGGAAAGGATTTGAAATTCGGTATGCATATACCAAAATGATTGAGTTTGACAGAACTGATTTCAAAAAATTTCAATTGGGTCGTAAACGATTCGAAATTCGGTACGCATATAACAAAATGATTGAATTTAAAAAAAAAACCTATTCCAAATATTTAAAAAAATAAATTTTTGGCGTGAAAGAAACCCTATAACTCGATTTGCACCTTTCAATTCGAGAACGGTCAAAGGTAGAGCAATTTGGCAGACGCCATTCGATTCAGAATAATCGAATTAGTATGTTAAAGTCAATCTGAGAAAAAAATTTATTCCCACCCCAAAATAGTTATAGGAGACCCCTAAAAATAAACAAAATGCAAAATCGTCAGATTGAAATTTCACGCTGAATCCAAAAGTTCATGAGTTGTTTATGTTCAGAAATAAGATTTAGCCGGAAAAGAAGAAAAAATGTCGAAAGTTTGAAAATGCAGAAGTTCCATAAAAACCCTAAGAAATGTTCACAAAATTGCCACACAAGCACAGGTTTTTATTAATCCTCAGTACATCTCTCATCATTTGAACATATTCCAACGGCTCCAGGGGATTTTGACTCCTGATTGGGAACACATCATTTTCGAATTCTTGATTGTGATATCATTACTAAAAATAAATTATTTCAACTGTTTTCTCTACTCTTAATATTTTCTAAGGGGTGATGCGCTGAACACAATGTTTTTATAAATACTTCCTTCTGTAAACATAGTGGAAGCAATTTTTGTACAAATATCATTAAAATAAACGTTTGTAGTTCATAGGTTTATGACGTTTTTACATAATGTGCCAAAATCATTGATACCACTAGTTCCTGAGGAGTACATCCTATGGGAAAACTTTCAAAAATAATTTATTTTGAAATTCGACTCGATCGTTAAGTATTGTTTTAGAAAATGGCCTACTCCGACGTCTTATGTGATTTTTCTTACCTGTCACAAAAGTTTTTTTTTTTAAATACTACGTGTTTCAACGTAGTAACAGCACCTATAATCCAGTCGGCTGGTTGGGGAATAGTAGTGTCACGACGAAAAATTCCCAAGGTAATGAAATTTTAGTATGTTGTTTACACATGTGTAGTGATGTCAAATCCAAGTTTTCGACCTAGAGGAAGTTGTGGAATATTTTTGGTGGCCGAAAAACCGCGAAATTTTTTGACTTGTTTTAGTTTTTCACTTTTAACTCGAATACGGTCAATCTAAAGTGAAAAGTCATTTTGAATTAAGAAAAGAAGAAAACACAGAAAAAAACAAAATTTCCCGTCGATCAAAAAAAAAATTAATCTGAAAGTTTTTACGGACGATCAAAAAAGGATTTTTTTCCAATTCCGGTAAAAACTGCTAGAACCCATTTTCGAAGTGCTGTAGCGCTACACCATCAATCCCAATCGACTACTTTTTTCCTGAAAGTTGCAAATCATCAATTGTAGAGTTCCCCAAAAATTTGGAATTGCACCACTTTTTTTAATTTTTAAAACTGTTTTTCCAAAATAAGTGTTCCTCGAAAATGGTTCTATGCTCTTTCCTGGGGCTTACTGATCTCTCTGACCCATTCCCGAGGAGCCCGAGGACATTCTCTTTCTTCATGCGATAAGCGGGTGCGATACTACCTCCGCACCCTTTGAGTTGGGAAAGAAAAAGGTGTACAGTACGTACGCAAAAAATCCCTCCCTCAATGCAAACATGGCCATTTTCATGAACCCAGATGACACTGCATCAGAAATTTGTGAAGCAGGCGAGAAATTTCTAGCGGAAATATATGGAGGAGACACCGAGCTAGATAGCCCGGCTTCCACCGACTAGTGATGCTGCAAGGTATCACTCCTTCCGTACATACCAGCAAGTACAAACTTGGTTAGGGAACAAGAAAATCCCTACAGTTTGGGGGTGGTCACTGAGGAAGCAAGGAGTGGTACCTACCACCACCACGAAGAACGCAGCAGATTCTCTCCTCAAAATTGCTGCAAAAATGCTGCCTGCAGTTACAAGAGCATGAACTAGAGGACGACGACACTGGACCTCCGGAGAGCTTTCGTGACTGAAGAAGGAATAAATCCATTCCGAAAGCTCTTACAAAAGTAGAAAAAGTTTTCTTCATTGTCAATTGCTGCATCCTCACAAATATTTCTACTTTTATTTGACTATATGTGTTATTCCATAATTTTGTTCGTGTTCGTTGTAAATACACTGTTTTGAATAATGACGGTTTTTTACTACTCATTAGGTATGACCTTATTCTCCGTACATACATATACAAGTAAACCCTTAGAGGTGATTATGGGCCAGAAAGACCAGTAAGCCCCAGGAAAGAGCATAGAACCTTTTTCGAGGAACACTTATTTTGGAAAAACTGTTTTGAAAATTCAAAAAAATGTTGCAATTTAAAATTTTTGTGGCTTATTGAACTCTACAGTTGATGATTTATAACTTTCAGGGAAAAAGTAGGCGATTGGGATTAATAGTGTAGCGCTACAGGGTATTAGGACATTTGGGCGCGGCCAACTAGGCACTAGTCAACTGGACGCGGCCAACTGGGCGCAGGAACAACTGGGCGCAGGGACAACTGGGCGTAAGGGCAACTGGGCGCAGGGACAACTGGGCGCAAGGACTACCGGGTGCAGGGACGACTGGGCGCCAAAAACACAAAATTAATAATAATTCTTTTATAACTCTCATCTACTAATCATAGGACAGGAATTTTGATTCAACTTCCAAGCTCGCAACTTGCGAGCTAGGTTAGTTCGGTCAAGATTGATCAGACTAATAAAATACTACACTCACAATGAATTTATGATAATAATTATGATTAGTAGATATTTTATTAAATTAAATTATTTGCAAATTTTCCTATTTATATACTCGACCCTTAATAATGAGGTCCTGAAATTAAGAATTAGGAACAGGTATGATTCCTTATTGTTGTTCTTCTGACAGTGTCTTATAGGAATACTCGACATTTATGAACTCCGCAGGGGTACTTTGGTCGAGTCATCCTATCCTATGATTAGTAGATGAGAGTAATGAAAGAATTATTATTAATTTTGTGTTTCATTTTTTTGGCGCCCAGTCGTCCCTGCGCCCGGTAGTCCTTGCGCCCAGTTGTCCTTGCGCCCAGTTGTCCTTGCGCCCAGTTGTCCCTGTGCCCAGTTGGCCGCGCCCAAATGTCCTAGACCCGCGCTACAGCACTTTAAAAATGGGTTATAGCAGTTTTGATCGGAATTGTAAAAAAATTCATTTTTTGATCGTCCGTAAAAACTTTCCTAGTTGACCGAAATCGAATTAATAATTTTTCAATCGACGGGAAATTTTGATTTCTTCAATTCCACTTAAGATCGACCGTATTCGAGTTATAGGTGAAAAACTAAAACAAGTCCATAATTTTCGCGTTTTTTTGGCCACCAATTTGACATCACTAAACATGTGTAAACAACATATTAAAATTCCATTAACTCGGGAATTTTTCGTTGCTAGAAGTACTTGCCTACTAGACTACTACGTGAATTGCGACGACCGCCAATAAATGGAGCAACGAAGTGAACATATTTAAGTTTTTCTTCCATTAGTGGAATCGATCCTGCGTCCTCTCGAAAACAAAGCTACACACAATTTGTCGTCAGACGTCGCGAACAGAACTTCGCGCAATTATCTGAAACCTTCCCTCCGCCCCACGTCCCGCCTCGGACAGAAACAATGTCGTACAGCCACATGAGTAATCGTCCCCGAGTTCGGTGTCGCTGAGATATGGGTAACCTGTCCAAAGTATCAGTCGGATGGATGTTCTTCCATTTATTATCGGTTGCCAACGACTAAAGTGGCTTTCTTTCAATATCCGCGGAAAAGCTGCGCTGTTGGGAAAAGTCCAAAAGCGGACGGGAACATTTGGAACGCTGCTCGCGAACTTTTCGGCAAATTAGATTAAGTTATAATATCTTCTGTGCGATCACGCGCAAAGGAGAATCTCAAGAACTTGTTGTTGAAACTGTTTTTTGTGTATGTTATTTCCCTCTGTATATCTTTTTATTTTGCTATAGAGGTATCTATGAAAACTTCAATAAGGAGAAATTTTTATTTCAGGAAAACTGTCTCAAATATTTCAATCCGAGGTTTTTCAAAGATGACTCAGTACAGTCACAACATTTGGCGACCGTGACAGGACACAAACCTGTAATTTTTCCAAAAATTTCAGACTAGGAACGCGTTCCAAATAGGAATATTTTGCAGAACTAGTCAACTGTGATCAAAGACAGCCTCGTGAACTGGTGGTTGATGAAATTGTACTAATCGATGAACATACTTAGACCAGGATCCCACGCCTATTTTCAAAAATGATCAATAACAGGCTGAATCTTCCTGAGTAGCTTCATTTTGCCGAGACGCCCAATTTTTTCCCTCTATGAAAATTCTTGACAGTGGTAGCTGATAAAATGCGCAGGCGTCAATAATGTCTATTTGGTGAGTGCAAAAAAAAGTCATTAATAACAGTTACGAGGATGTATTGATATCTAGTTAGCCTAGAACAGTTCCCTGCACAAACAAAATATTGCGTTACCATAGCAACGAACAATAACTTATTAGAAGTGTCAGTGTAAAGTTTGACGTTAAAAAAGTAAACGAAAGTTACGCAATAAATTAAAAGAAAAAATATATCCACCGAAATTGTGAAAATCGAAAAATTGGAGTATCGAGCCATCATCAAGTACCTGCATTTAAAAGGGTTAAGAGGTAAGCAGATTTACGAAGATATGCTTAATACCCTTGGTGATCAATGTCCTTCGTATGCGACCGTGAAAAATTGGACTGCAAGCTTCAAAAGAGGTAAATTTTCCATTGAACATGATGACCGATCGAAGAGGCCAGTTTCTGTGTCAGTCCCCGAAAATATCGATGCAGTTCATGACATAATTTTAACAGACCGTCGAATTGGGCTAAAACGGATATCTGAAGCTCTAAATATTTCATACGAACGCGTTCATCATATAGTTCACGTCAATTTGGACTTGAGAAAAATTGCTGCAAAATGGATCCCAAAATGTTTGAATATTGACCAAAAGCATGCAAGGGTAGTAGCATCGCGTTCGATCCGTGCTCGATTTGAAAACGATGTAGACTTCTTAAACCGAATTGTTACTATGGATGAGACTTGGGTACATTTCTACGATCCAGAAACAAATCAATCAGAGGGTTTTCAAAGATAACTAAGTACAGTACAGTGTAAATTCATTAAAACTGTTTTTTGAAATTAAATTGGAAAAAGACAAACACCAATAGGTAATACAAAGACATCCAAATCGTGCAGTTTGACAATCTTGGGGCACTTATATTTTGGATCATTTCTCTTCATTTTGAAAAATGGAAGTGTGCAGCTGGAGCCCAAAACATGTTTATTTTTCCATGCGGATTCTGGGTAACTTTCGAATCATTGAACATCATTATTATGATATCTTGCTTTGATTTCGAAAATAACGACATGATTCTTGAATCCCAAACTCAGCATCACTATAACTTTGGACTTAAAAAATAGACTGTTACCCATTACCTATGAAACACAAGTTTGAAACAAAAAAGTTAATATTTGAATGCCTGCAGATGTTGCAGATATTTCAATCATCTACCAGATGAAATACAGAACCTATCATCAACACACTCCTTCAAGAAACACGTTAAGTATATTCTTTTTTAAAGTTGTTAATTTATTATTGATTTTTTTTTACGTGATTCAAATATTTTTCCATGAATTCTGTTTGTAATATTATCGTTGTATGTGGTTTCATCACCTAGTTTATGGTAGGTGATTTTAAAACTTACTCAATGATATTTAAAATTTTCCTTGAGACAATATCCCAATATGTTTATTACTTGTAATTGTATGTTTCATGTTACTCAATTATGTTTGTATTTTCTGATTCTCAGTGGATAGTTTTATTTTTATTCCTGAATGCAGTCTGCATTTGAATACTATTATCTTCGAGCAATAAAATATATAAAGGTGCCATTTCTATATGCACAACACACGTTGTTATGAAAGCTGCATATCACTATCCTTTGTGATATAGTTTGTTGATGAGGGGTAACCTCCGAGTTCGGAGGGAGAGATTTGTTATTGTTATGACAGGCTTAGAAAGAGTGACGGCGTGCTGATAAATTTTTTTCATGTAATATTTTTATCTATAGACGACCACATGCCTGGTTGGAAAGCAAGTGTGTTGTCAAGTTGTTAATCAAAAATACTTTATTGTGCGAAAAATTAGATTCTTGCTGACAAAGCATAGGATAAGGTCATACATCCTGAGAAAATAAATGAAACTGCCGAAGTTAACAACGGCTCTATTTTGATGTAGTCTTGATTTGGTCACAGGATGGGGCGGTGACTCGCTTATTGTAAAACTTTTGTCCAGCTTGAAACAAATTTAAGTTTTGTATTGCATTCTTCTATTCCTTTGCTGAAGTAGTCTAATTTTTTGTATCTGACTGATTATAGTTGTCCTTGCTACTTTTGAACACTTTCTTCTGGTATCATCTGTGTATCATCGGTTTCACAATCACGAATTCCTCTAAAATAGCATACATTTTCAAACTCACACACACATAACTGCCAAGTTATTATATTGTTATAGTTGCAGAACAGTGAAGTAAATTCCATGACAAACAAATTCAAACTAACAAAATATCACTGAACTTTGTATTAAGTACTCGAAACACATTCCAACAAGACTTCACAATCTTTATGAATAACTAGGCACAATGTTATGAATAGAATAGCTCTGAAAACAAATCTATTGCTTGCACTTCTCTTTGAGGCTATAAATCCCATAGGAAAGACTATACCTAAATGGAATTCCTTAGAAAATGTTATTCTTCAAAATAAAATCCTGCATCTTCCCAAACTCTGTACTGTGCTCATTTCCATTTGTTTAAGAGAGACATGTACAATACAATACACAAAAAACTCTTTGGAGAATGTATTTGAAAGAAAGTTTAATATAGAGAATCATAGCCTTCTATGATAAACTAAGTTACAATTTTGGAGTCCATCACTTTTCATTTACGGATTAAAGGAATTCAATAAGGAATCTCCTGGAATTGGGAGTATGGGCTCTCTCAAAAGATTAAAAATTATACTCAACCCATTGATAACTTACGATGATTTACAGTTTTCCATTTACAATAAAGAAGTTTGTGTCCACGTCCGGTTTAACCACTGCCACTGAAGAAATTCCAGATCGATTATTCATGTAGATAAGGTAAAAGCACCAGTAGTTGACACATTAAGGGAAAAAAATTACATTAACATGTTTACAAGTTTAATTTTTTTTCCTGTCATTATTACAAAGTTCCAACAGTGATCTCTGTCTTTTTCTAATCAAGAGAACATTTGTCAAAAATTATTTAAATGGTTTTTATGCATACTAATTAAATTAAGAAAAATACCAAAATTAGTGCTAGTAGTTGACAGTGGACATTTTGAAATTTCTAGTAGTTGACATACCTATGGACCAGTTGTTGACATGTATTTGACATAGAATAAAACACCAAAATTTAGTATGATTGAGAGGTTTAATGGTTTAGATAAAATACAGTAAGAAATGTTTAACCATCTACAGTTAGAGAGGAAGTAAATTCAAACCGAACTCTGTCTTCTGATGAAATAATGTTTGGTGGTTCTAGTTTTTCAATGATTTGTGACGTATTTATAATACTAACATCTCTTTCATTGATCCTGAATACAGTTTTTGACTCATTGGAGTAATTCAGAGCTATAACTTCGTATTCGAAATTATTAAGATTTTTTTGGATTATACAAACATAGCGGTATGACTTTTTTTTTCCTGGGAAAGAAACTAGGACAAAGTCCCCCTCTTTGAATTCAAAATCTTTGTCATTGGATTGATTGCAAAGATTTTCCATATCTGATTCATTTTGCTCCTCGTCCATGCTGATATCATCCATACTACTTCCAGATTCTATCCATTCCTCATCTTCAGTACTATCACTAGATCCATATTTTCTGATTTTCTTGTTTTTTGCATTATTCTTTGGTTTATTTTTGGTTCCTTTTAACTCCATCCTGTTCTTTAGTTTCAGTTCCATCTCAGCCTTTTTCAAATCTTGCTTTTTTTGTCTCTCTTCAACACTCTTTAACTTTTGAAACTCTGTATCTCTCTTTTCTTGTTCTTTCTTTTCATAGTAATTTTGCCATGATTTTGACGTTACAATACTTGGATTTTTCTCTTTTTTCTTTCTTTCAGTATTTTCAGTTATTTGGTATGGCCAGAATAGAGTCCTCTTAAATGGAGAGGGTACTATAGTTGTAGGTTCATTTTTTTTATTTCTTGTTTCTCTTGGTACAGGCTCATAGTACGGACCATTGATATCCTCAAGTGAAATACCTGATAGAATTGGATCAGGAGTGCTTGCACTCATGGCTTGAATGACCCTCAAAGGGCTTGTGAATCACCTGAGGCAATTGGATCAAGAGTTTGTTCATTGATTTCTTGAACAACCTTCAAGGAGCTCTGGTCTAGAATTTGTTCAAGTTCAGTATTCTCTTGGGCATCCATTGTCACGTCTGGGGTTACAGACTGTTCAAGAGATTGGTTGGTTGTTATATCCATTTCAGTTGAGAGAGTTGTCGATTGAGTGGTTTCGTTATTTTGGTGCTTCTCCAATTCAGACTGAACGTTTTTATATAGTTTGAATAACGATGCATCTTCAACATCTCCTTCCCAATTATGCGAATATTTGAATTTTTTCAACTTTCCAGGCTCAATATATTTATCCAGAAACTCCAGGCCTTTATTTCCCTTTGGATTTAGAAAGAATGCAGTTTCGTCTGCGTTGAAGACCCTTGACGGATTATTTAAGATATCATTGTGGTTGTTTGATTTCAAATAATTAGACACCTCCTCAAACCAATTTGACAATTGTTGTTGCGTTACGTTTGCTCTGCTGGCTGTCAAATTTTGAGCTACTCTAATGCTAATTTCGGGATGTCTCTTCAAAAAACTGTTGTACCAGCTTTTGCCCGGACGATTGTTCTTAAAAGGAGTCCTGCGTTTCAACTGCTCAACTAAGTTTTTCACACTATTCAGTAGCTGTTCCTTCGTTACAGGAAATCCAACTTGTCCTATGGATATAATCCAATTAACTAGCATAGACTCCTCATCTTTAGTTAAATATGATTGCGGTTCCATTTTTCGATAATTTGGTGTCTTGCCTTTACTTTTGTATAGTAAGGTAATCCTTGGTACATTGTTGTGTTTTGCTGCTGTTGCCACAGGAACACCTCGTACAACTTCTGCTTCTTGCTTTTGTTGTTCACTATATTTCAGCATGTCCTTAACAGGAGGCATGACTAAAGTTGATTATTTCACTCAATCCTGTAAATAAAACCAAGAATAGGTTGATCTAGTAGTTGACACACTTTGAACTAGTACTTGACATGGGTGTCATCTATTGGGCAGAAAGGTTGAAAATCTCCAAGAAAAATAATGTATTGATAATTTTACAACCCGAATCTAATATCGAACTCAATACTCTCAAATAAATGCAGTTGCTCTGGAGCTAGTAGTTGACATCAGTGTCAACTACTAATTTCCGTACACAATCTCGAACCAATACTTGACACCCCTATTTCTAAAGACAAATGTAACCTTCAATTGAAGACACAGTCATCTTTCAACGATATGAATACTTTAGTTTGTCATTGAATACGAAAATTGCAATATAAGGCAAAATAAAAAATGAACTCAACTCACCTGTTCTTATCAATTCCGGTTAGAAAAGTGCAAGAAGCATCAATCGCAAATAGATCATGTCACTTCAATACGTCGCCATATTGTCCCCTCGACTAATTTTGCCACGGAACTCACTATAGCAGGCGCGGGAAATTAGAATCTTTCTGGCACATGACTCAAACTATATTCACAGGACGTTTAAAGCTTAATAATTGGGAATTGTGTCGTAGATGTCAACTACTAGTACCATGTCAACTACTGGTGACTTTACCTTATGTGATATTCCATTGTTACAAAATTTTATTCTATTGAGAACATCGGAAACTTCTGATGAACCCATTACTTACGTGATTATCCCTGTGATAATCCAGTACCAACAGATTCAGTCTATAATAGCTAGTGGCTTATGATTCGATTTTGGTTATAAATAGTTGAGTTTGCTCACTTACATACTTTTTAATGTGCCTATACTGCAACAAGTTTTTCCTAATTATTTATTTCAAAGTTGAATTACATAGTAACAATGTTTTTTTTTACAGCTATTTCAATAAATAGTGTATTTTTGCCTCAAAATCGGGATAAAAATCAGCAGATTCATTAAAACACTAAAGAGGTCGATACGGAATGCCAATTAAATATGGGTTATGTCATGGTTACCTTGCTGCGACGCCCATGGTTTGATTCGACAAAGCGATAAATAAGTCAAAAACGGACGTAAACAAACATGATCGACAAGTTAAGGGTGAATATTATACGGATTTCCAGCCTGATCAACGAGTACAAACGGAAATATCCGACAATGTCCTTTCTTAACACGACTCGGGCATTGATGTTTGTAAACAACGTCGGGTATATTGCTTTCAAGATAGAGATAGAGAAGCCCTCTCTATGTCTTTTATTGCTCGGAGACTATTACAGAAGTGTACTTTTAGAACGGATCCAATCGCTGTTTTTACAGTTGACAATTGTACAGTTCTGAAATAATTCGATTCTATTCGTTTACGTTTCTATGTTTGTCCATTATTACGAATTAATTTTCTCATATTTTGCTTTTCTGCTACCATATATGGACTCCTCTAGCAATATCCCTACCTGTCCAATTAGCGTTCTTGCTGGTAGTAGACTTTCATAACCAATTCCATCCGACAAATCACCGAAACCCACCCAACCCCAAACGTAACGCCCCGTTTCCATCCGGGTAGGTGATGGGTCATCCATCAAGACAGCCTTCGGTTGATTAGTCTCTCTGGCCGGATGGAAAAGAAGATCCCGGATTTAATAGGGATGCTGCCCTTAGTTGAACCGCGATGGCACGTAGATTGGCTCAAAAAGGATTGAACGACCTAGATTATGGTGGGAAACTGTAGCGGAAATCCCTGTCAGGGATCGGAAGTGAAATTAGGGGTTGGGTTTTGATGCAGTAACAGTGAAGACGGCAAGGGAAATCAGTCAGTCGATAAATCAATTGAATACTGCCAATCTATTCATTAATTCATTGTTTGCTTCTATGTAGCAACTTATTCTGATTATGCTCCTCTTTTCTCATTTGGTATCTGCTTGTTTCTATAAATTCAATTCAACTATTTTCATAATTCAATATGTTCAATTTCTAGGTTATAGAAAATTCATATTTCAAAATTATCTGCATGTGTGACACTTTGGAAAGACTGTGTTTTACTTTTTTCACTTATAGCACGTCAGTCCGCTACCAAAATGTGTAATGATTTTATAACGTATGCTCTTTAGGGTTTTGGTAGTTATAAATAAAATGATCAAGCAAAATTAGCGCTTGCCCGTGGAACATAACAATATTAATAATTTTTGAATTACTTTATTTTGTCAAAGTCATGCATATACACGTATAGATTCAACAATGCCCTATTTCTCAACACATTTGAGGGCATTTGGTGACTCTTCGAACCCACAATCACTTCGATCATTATTTTAAAAACCTTCTTAATCCACGAAAACTGTGAAAAGTATACTGAAGTGCCACCAAATCATATCACTCGTTCTTAGCAAAAATTAAGATCACTATTACCTTTCCCAAAAAGCAATCTTGCTTGGAAATCTATAATTTATAATGGTCTAAAAATTTATAATTGCTTACCATCTCATCTAAGCGAAATTGAAGCATTTGGGTTATTTAAGAAAATGTTAAAGAATTGCTATACAGTGCATTCCATTTAAAACGAGCTACCCTGAATAACTGTTGGTACAATGATTTTCAGGAAAAATTAAAAAACACGTCAACAATAGCATTCAGGGGGGCACATTTTCACATACTCACATTTGATCCAACTTTTCCTATCGCACCCCAAGAGCATGTCAACAGTTTTTTTTCGATGGATCACCCTATATTATTTCGCATTATCAGATGCTTCATGATGAGCATATTTCAACAAAGTATAAAACATGGTCTGAAGCTACAAATTATTTGAGTTGAAAACGAGCCACCCTGAAAAACTTTTGAAACAATCATTTGCAGTAAAAATTAAAAAACAGGTCAACAATTATACAGGAGGCCACATTTTGAAATATTCGTCCTAGAGATAAATATGGAAACAATAAATCAGAAAAAGAGATTTTTTATTAAATTCTTGAATCAAAATCTGATGACTTGACAATGGGAAGAAAAAAATTTTCTACAGTAAATGTTCAAAAATGTTTCCGCCAACTTCCATACAATGTTAAAAACGAGTTTCTATTGCCGCGCTCACATGGTTGAGAATCTCGGGAGTTATTACTTTGCAATACCTCATGATATTCTCTCTCAAATCTTCTACTGTTGTTGATTCTATCTATCTCATCACTTAAGACTTCAAATGACCCCATAGAAAAAATCTAAAGGAGTGAGATCTGGAGACCTTGGTGGCCATTCTGTAGGACCTCTTCTGCCAATCTAGCTACCAGAAAAATGATCATCCAAACATTGTCGCACTGGAGCTGCATAATGAGGAGGTGCACCATCGTGCTGAAAAACTATTTCGTGTATGAACTTGGCGGCATAAATGAGGATTCGTATCACTCCAATATCGACAATTTTGCCGATTCACCTCTTCATTCACGTACTTTCAACGAAAAACAAATTTTATACAAGAAATTCTGATGTGAGTTGATTCGTTCAGTGAGTCTTTCACAAAACTCGATACGTCTATCGAAATCATCTTCGTTCAATTCATGAACTAGTCTAATCTTATATGGATGACATTTGTACTTATGTAGGATCCTGAAAACATTTGTATCACTGATTCCTGATTCTCGTAGGTAATACCACAAGTGTATCGGTGATTATCGAAATAGCAATTCCTTTGAATTTGAGAATCAAATTATGTTGCTTGGCAACACGAGCGCTTGCGCGAGTGTGGTTGCCTGAAGCAACATAATTTGATTCGAAACCGAGAAAGAATTAACGATAATCGCCGATAACACGAGTTGTATTTGTTAAGATTATTTCATGAATAAAATCGAAAACATTTTTATTTATTTACTATTCAATTTAACTAGGAACATTAATCCCACATTTAGTTCTGAAATTATGCAACTAACAAAACATTTACTTGATATTTCAAACATCCCTCTATTTCAGTTACCAATGACAGAGCGCGTCATTCGTAGTTTCGTCATTGCATGTCTAGTCTACTGCTTCTCGCTCGAGGTTATGTTTTGATAACATTTTGATTTAGTTATTTGATTAATCAACGAGTATGCAAAATTTGTCGAAAATTGTGAAGCTGATATGAATTAATAGTGAGTGCTTATTTAGTTTTGGTCAAAGTTTGGTGTTGTGTCATTATAGCAGCTTGCTAGTGGTAAGTTTGTGTTTTGATAATAACTAATCAGGAATCGAACTACAAAATCGAAAACACATCATATACATATCCAGTAGCCAATCAATAGCCGAACTACAAAATCGAAAACATGATGTTTTCATTTATCAACACAAAAATTTCAACCAATCATAACACGCTATTTTAGCATAAGTGAAATAATCGAGATAACTTATTAAGAGATTGCGAATTTTCCATTAGTCCAACTTGCCCTAAAACTACATAGAAATAGCTTCATCGTTGACAACTCCTGAACGGCTATGCTTTTTATTGTTAACAGATCCAGTTTCCATAAATTTATTCAATAATTCCGAAACGTATTTGAGTCGTACATTTCTTCCTGGATGATTATCATCGGGCAGCAGCTCTAGCACTATTTCCATTCTGGTAGAACAAACTCACTATTTCAATCCGTTCTCGAAGCGTATAAACCATTGCTTCTCAAGAATTTACAAAAACAGAAACACCAATTGTAACTTCGCCTGGTAGGTAATCGTTATTGTAGAATGAGACAGATACAAAATGGAAAAAAAATCGAATTCAAAGTTAACTAGGCAAAATAAGACTTTTTTGAAGTATACTTCAAAAAACACCTATGGAACCTAGGTAACAGATTGTACAGAAGTTCATTCAGGGTGGCTCGTTTTCAACTCAAATAATTTTCAGCTTCGAAACTATGAGCTTCAGACCAAAATGTGTTCTACTTTATTGAAATCTGTTCATCATGGAACATCTGATAATGCAGAACAATATAGGGTGATCCATTGAAAAAAATGGTGACATGCTCAGGGGATGCGATAGGGGAAGTAACATCAAATGTGAAAATGTCAAAATGTGTCCCCCTGTATGCTATTGTTGACGTGTTTCTTTTATTTTTCCTGAAAATCATTGCACCAAATTTGCTCAGGGTGGCTCGTTTTATTAGTCCTTTCCACATTATAGGAATATTTTTTTATAGTGAAACTTTGTGGCGATATCAAAATATGTCTACCCTTTCATTTTATTTATACAAATTTTATTCAGCTTGTACATTTAAATGTTCTGGTATTTGTATGTTTTGATTCTTTGAAATTTGTAGTACCACATGACTTTGTCAATAAGATTTAATGCTTCTGACTATGAAGCGTAGGATTGATTGACTGATTGATAGTCTTCCTCCAGAAAATGGCACTACAAGTGTCGATATTTTGAAAATAGTGGGTTGGTGTTTTCACATACAAGCCTTGAATAGAATTGAGAAGTACATCGATGTTGAGTAAAATGGAGGGAAATTTACGAGTGGCTCCTGGGGAAAACATATGGAAAATTCGATTTACCATGGAAAATTCGATTTTCCATATTTTAACGCGAGCCGTGTTCATCTAATCATTAATTAGTAGAACCTGGCTTCGGAAGATCAAAGGCTTGAGTGTTGAAGGTGGCTAAAGGTTTAAAATAAGGCTGTAATCTTGTAAAAAAAAATCTAGATTTTAACAGATTTTCCCAGGCAAGCCCATCGAAATTATGAAAACCTACATAGTCACTAGACCGAAAAACATAATGGCTTGAGTGGCGCGAATGGAAAAGTAGATTTTGTCGTTGGAGAATTTAATGGAAATTCTTTTTGATTTTTCCATATGTTTTCCCCACGAGCCACTCGTAAATTTCCCTTCATTTAACTCAACATCGACTTACTTTTCAACCCTATTCGAGGCTTGTATGTGAAAATGGGGCACCTAAATCTGTCACTATCTGACGGTCTAATAGGATATGTTATGAGTTTTGCCAACAAGCTTTTATCTTGATCATTCTCGTGGATTCGAGCAAGGTACTTTCAATTGTAAATCATTCACCTTTCAAGAAATTCGTAAATCATCCGTATACACTAGAAGATTCGTGAATTTGAAGCAAGGTAATACATTGTTACCATACATGTTGAACAAAAGTGGCCCAAGGACAGGACCTTGTGGCACTTCAAAAAATCGATGAGTGGATGAACTAGAAACCAGTCCACCAGACTATTATCAACATCGACTTCAACACAATGTTCATCAGGATTTCACACGATTGTGCGTATTAATTTGTCGTGTCTTGAGAGATGACGTGTTCGGAGCGACCGCGATATTTTGGAAAACCTGATCGCAATATCGCGCCCCCTTTTTCTCGGGTGTTTCTGTCTCTCTCGGCATTAATCTCGCACCCCGGGCCTAAAAACTTGCCACCGTATTTATTCAAGACAGATACATCATTAGCGCCAACTTTAATTAAAACATTAATTAAAAGCGAGTTTTCTGGTCGTATTTCGCAAACCTTATACAAATTATGCTGCGTGATATGAATGTATAGCTAGGTATATACGTATCTATTCCGTAACTTCGGTTCGGAAAATGAGCTTTTATTGTGTTTGTTTCAAAAGCATTCATTCTCTTTGGTTTTTCAGTTCGTTCCTCGAACAAAGGTCAGTTTCCATTAAAATTCCTGAGCAGGTAGTGAGGATGCATTAAACCTGCTGTTTGCTTATAATTATTGTGAATACATGGATTCATGGAATAATTGCAACTATTCCAGGGTGTTGAAGAGTTTATATTTGTTTTCAGCTCCATTGTCTGATGTTATTCATTTTGACAATGGTCACACTAAGGTAGAAATATTTCAAATTACCTATTCTGAAAGCATGGAAAACTATCGACCAATAACAATACCTCCTGCTATTTCAAATACTTTATTAGTCCTTTATGATCACAGTTTCTATGATATAGGATAAGTCGTAGGGAGGAAGTGCGTAGCTGTAATGTATAGTTACAGCAAGTCACTAATCTGTCACATGTGATAAAATTACCTACGTACATTTTTTGTTCAAAAATTCTGATATGTCATAGTAACATTCATTACCTAAAAATATTTTTAGTTTTCGTTCAAATACGTTAAAGTTATTTTCCAATCTCAGACAGGAAGGCAAATGATTCAGAAATTTGATTCCTTTATACATTGGGCTTTTTTCGTACAGTGCAGTTATATGTTTGGGTGGCCTAATGAGTTTAGAGGAACGAGTTGGATAATCATGGTAATCAGAATTGGTAGAAAAATTATGATAATTGCTTTTAGCATAGAGAATGCATTTGTAGATGTATTGTAGAGTAAAATGTGAGAATTCTATGTTCTTTGAAATGATTGCGACATGTTTCTCGATGGTCTAGATTGAACATTAATCTTACAATTCTCTTTTGAGAAATAAAAACTCTGGATGCGCCTCCTGCACCACCCCATAGAATAATATTGTACGAAATGTGGGAATAAACGATAGCATAGTAGACGCTGATCAACTGACTAGACACAAAAATATTTTTTAGTTGTATTATAGCAAAGTAACTACTATTCAATTTCTTGCAAATGTGATTAATATTAGAATTCCAACCCATATCATTGTCTACAAATACTCCTAAAAATTTGGTAGATTTTGAGAAAGGGACTTCGATATCGTTTACTGAGACTCCACTAGTATTAGATATATCATTTCAGGTGAAGAACTGCATACAGATGGTTTTAGTAGAATTGACTGTCAGAGAATTCCTCCCACACCACGTGGTGAATTCTTTTGATAGTATATTCATTTTCGCAATGAGTTCTTCCGGCGTTTCTGCGTCAGTTGCCAAGGTGGTATCATCGGCATATAAAATCAAGTGTTTTGTGCTGATGTACTTGGGGAGATCATTTATATACAGTAAGAAAATCAGCGGACTGAGAATTGATCCTTGAGGAACCCCAGTATCCACGTCATGTGGTAGGGATCTCTGGTCGTCAATTCTTACTATTATTTTCCTGACTTCAAGGTACGAAGCCAGCCATGATAGAAATTTACCGCGAAAGCCCAATTCACTTAGTTTATTAATTGTAATATTAGTATTGATATAATCGAAAGCTTTCGAAAGATCAAAGAACGGTGCACCTACATACCTTTTCAAGTCCAACGAAGTATGAATATACTTGAAAAGCGCTATAGATGCACTTTCCGTTGATCTCCCCGGAAGAAAGCCATTTTGATGCTCGGTTATAACATTGTATTTTGAAATAAAGGAAATCATTTGCTTGTAGATACATTTTTCGATTAGTCTACACATCACACACTGCACCGTTATCGGGCGAAAATTGTCGAGGCATAATTGATTGCCTTACTTGAAAATTGGACTCACAATTCCTATCTTGAGGTCAGCTGGAAATGAACCCTTTTCAAATGAAAAATTGATTATATCAGCTATAATACCCGATATATGGGGACCTACACTTTTAATCACCTTTGTAGAGAGACAGTTAGCTAAGTTGAATTGAGATATATTTCTATAGCTGATATTTTTTTAATTCTTCTTATAATTGCAAGACTGACATACTGAATCAGACTGATATTTTAATTTTATATCAAGACCCAATTGATCTCCCAATTGTAGTTCCACTACGGATTCAGAATATTCCCATGGCATGTTAGTTAGGAAATAGTCAACTTTGGTTTTCGACGTTTTCATGTTTTTGTCTGTACATATACGCGTAGGTTCGCAGTTTTGTAAATTCAAATTGAAACTTTCCAATTCTATTGAAGCAGAGTTTTCTGTGACCTCAGTCGGGCCTTCGACTGTGTCAATCATACACAATTGTTGAACAAAATATATCAGGTAGGTATTACAGGAATACTACATCAAGCGTTCCAGTCATATCTGGCAGATCGAAACCAAAAAGTAAAAATCAATTACGTCGATAAAAATACCAAATCTTCATATTTTTCAAATACTCTGCAAAACAATATCGGGGTTCCTCAAGGATCAATTCTGGGTCCAATATTGTTTCTATTGTATATCAACGAATTACCATATATTACTTCAGATGCATTTATATGTATGTACGCTGACGGCGACACATTATTATTCACTGGTGAAAATGAATCAGAAATGCAAGACAAAATAAACCGTACAACGTCCACCTTATGTACTTTGTTAAGTGATAATTCTTTGTTTTTGAATCCCACAAAAACTAACAATTTGATTTTTTGGACCTCTCAAAATCATAACCTACCGAATCTAACTGTTACTATCAATGATACCAAAGTAGAAACTCACAAAAGTACTACGTTTTTAGGTATAAATATAAACAACAATATCTCTTTCAGTACTCACTGCAGTAAACTAAGGAAATCATTGAACTCAAATTGTTACCAAATCAGGGTTCTCAAAAATGTTCTGGACAATCGAGGTCTGAAACAATATTACTTTGGTCAGATCCAGTCGAGAATATCATATGGAATACTGCTATGGGGGAACTCACTGAAACGCAGGAGTAAAAGACGTATTCATTTGCCATAATTTGGAGGTGTTCATACTGATGTATATTTTGCTCTAGAAGGGTCAGTTTAGCAAGAATCCGAATTAGCGCTAAATACTTCACTTCGGGTAAGTAGGCTATCATATTATCTAATAGAAAAAGAAAGGAAAATGTGTTTCTCAAGCTTTTTGAACTTGCCTACCAATGCACTATATGAATCCAAACAACTCTCCTATCTCACTACTTGAATGCCAACATTATAGAACATACAACGATATCCTTAGAATTATCAGATGAAGGCATCTACTCAATTCAAATTCAAAATATACTCTATTGTCTTAAGTGCGATAATCCTTGTTGACAACGCTTGTTAAACCTAAAATGACTAACATTTATCATTATATAAAATAACAGTATAAACATAAACAATCAAATAAAAACATTTGTACGACTTCACTAGAAAAAATTAAAATATAAAAGTAAAATTTCAACAGGCAGGTATAGAAAATTTACAATTTTAATATTAAAATTCAGATTACTCTCATTAAAACCTATTTAAAAAATGTTCTTCCAAGTTATAAAATGGCGTTTCTCTAAGTATTGCCTTAACATTTACTCGAAATTTTTTATTGCATGATGTTATTTCAGTTTTGTTTGGCAGGTGGTTGTATATTTTAATTCCGGTAAATATAATTGAGTCCTTAACTATAGTAGTTCGGGGTCTTATCAACTCAATTTGGCCAGTCTGTCTTGTGTTATATTGTGACGATACAAGTCGCATGGCATGTATATTTTTGTGAATTGAACAAGCTGTTTCCAAAATATATAAACAAACTACAGTTAGAATGCCACATTTCTAGAATAAATCCTTACAAGAGTATCTTGGCTTTGCTTTACACATAGGATGTATGGCTCTCTTTTGTAGAACAAAACCCCTCTGGAATAAAAGATTACTGCATGCTCCCCAAAAAGCTATTCCATATCGTAGATGGGATTCGAGCACTGCAAAATATGCTGTTCTGGCGGATGCATACCCTAATTCGCAGGAAATGCTTCTGACAGCTTAACATCCATATGCCAATTTTTTAAACATATTTGTAACATGATCGCTTAACATTAATTTGTTATCGATGTGTAAGCCTAGAAATCTTGTTGTCTTTTTATTTTAGATAACTTCATTACCAATGTCTGAATTGGGGATATTGCATTGGAAAGACTAGATATTTGTTTTCTCACTGTTAAGGAAATGTAGGTTTGATTCACACCAATCTTTGATCACTTGGATATCTTTCATTAGGTTCGCATGTAACCTGTTATGATTTTCTTCTTGCCAAAGTATGGTGGCGTCATCAGCAAATAATGTGATTGAAACTTTTATATCAAGGGAAGCCATATCATTCACATAAAGAAGGAACAATAGAGGTCCAAGGACTGATCCTTGTGGCACTCCGTGTCTTATATGTGCTGTCTTTGATACAATTCTAATTTTTACCGCTTGCTCACGATTGGCAAGATATGTCTCAAACCATCGGAGTTTGTTGTCTTTGAAGCCTAGGTGGTGCAGCTTCTGCAGCAATATTCCATCATTGACACAGTCAAATGCTTTGGAGAAATCGCAAAACACTGGTGCAGCAACCGTTCCCCTATTTATGCACCTTGTCCATGAAGGAGAAGAGAGCATCATTTGTGCTATTTTTTTCCTGAAATCCAAATGCTAGTTTCCTCAGTTTCGAAACATTCTGGAAATCACCACTTTTTATTAAAATACATGACAATTATTAGAGAATTTCACTAACACACATACTATTTTCTGTACACGCTACTGCGTCATCTGGACAAGTGAACATCAGGCACAAACTTCTTCAAGAGCTGAAATCCTCGACTCAATTTGAATAATCATAGTTTCAAGATTTCCCAGCAGAGCGCAAAAACCGCTGAAAACTCAAGTTCCGCTTGTCGTGCACACAAACACAGTTTATACGAATTACAACTCAATTTAAGAAAGAGCACATCCCGTCTGAGTACCAACCACAAAAAGACGGAAACAACATACCCCGTTCCAAATAAAACTTTCCAGCTCTTAAGCTCACAGATTATTATGCTCTTGTGTACGAGTGACTTCGGTATAATTTATTTTTCAATTTTATTTTCATAAAGTTGAATTGCATTTTGCGCATGGACGAACCGGGAGGAAATTGAAATAATGGAGAGGAGAATGTGTGGGACTCTGATGGAAATTGGATGTTTTATGTCGAGTTTGATGCGGAGCAACCCCGAGAAAGCAATTTGGGGAATATTCTTCGAGATATCGTTTATAGCAGATCATCCTCGATGGGGAATTTGCAGTTTCTCAGGATGGAAACTCGCATAAAGTGAAAACTTAGGAGATACGGGGATACTTCCTAGAGTTATGTCGGACAGTCAATAAACTAAATGGAAATGCATAACACGTCACTTGTTCCAATTCAAGTTTTTTATTTGTTATTTTTGATTCAAACGTATATGTGACATGTTAGTTAACTAAGGGCAGTGAAATAAAACTCAAACTAAAAGATAGGAATACATCTGCTGTCGAGAGGCTTAGTGAAAACTTGTCAGAGGATAATCCTTGAGTATTTTACTAAATGCATGTTATCTTTTTGTTCCCCAATGTTCTGCGGAGAATTTTTTTTCATCATTAATAGTGACAAATACAATATCAATATATCATAAATGGAAATCGATTTCTCATGAAAACATTATCAAATAAGTTAAAAGCTTGTTCTTGATCCACGAAATAATCTTAGATATATCAAAATACACATAAATGATGAATATTCTTGATAAAAATAGCGAAATGAATTTGAATGTATGCCTGAATAACATTGGTCACATTTTTTATGATTGAAAACAATAACAAAAACACTAGTAGATACCTATCAAAACATCAAAATTCAAAATTATTTCACATACAAATAATTCTCCAAATTTTTCAGAATTCTTAATTAACCAGTATTTGATTTAATTTTTATAATCCGAAAAACTATTAATTTTTTAAGAAACTGGAAGTTTATTATAAATCTTTTTACTATAGCATGTTCTTTCATCAAAGTTGTAGAGAAATTTTCAGTTGAAATCCAACCACCCATTCTATTCTTTGTTTCATATTTATGTTGTATATGATTATCAACTTGTATATTTTTTCTTATGTAAGCTGCAGATGCTTTATAAAATAATTGTTTAAAACATAAAATTCTATATTGTTTAAAAATAATTTTAGAAAAATAATAAGGTTTTTTGAAAATAATTTTTGAGGCATACTCCTTGACTGATGTAAGTGGATTCAAAACTTGGGAGAAGAAATATTGTATTTCATATAGAAATATATTTATTAGAATTATAGCAGAGTACTTTCGACTAAAATAGTCATCATCAGTGCTACTCGTCAGGTGTAGAAGAGCCAAAAAACCATAAAGACATTGGACGTTGGAAAGTATTTAACAATTAGGACATTAAAAACATTTTCAGATTAAAAACTTGTACCAGGATAATCCTGGGCGAAACAATTTTACCAGAACATGTCCATTCGAATAAAGTCCTATGAAATGATTCAAAACTGGTTTATATATGCCTCCCCTGACAATGTTTCTCAACAATCTGAATTTATAAAATGTTTTCCTTAGTTTTTTTTTATCAATTCATTAATTTGTTTATGCCACTTGAGGTTGCAATATAAGTGACCTCCTATATACTTTATAGCATCAACTTTGGAAATATGTTCGGTACAGTTATACTGTCTTTCATTTTATAGGCATGAAATAGTATGGATCTTCAATATTTAATTTCTCATGCAAAGTGAATGTCACAAAATGAGACTTCTTCAAATTCTAGAGAGCTCTGTTCTTTGTGAAATGGGGGAGAATTTCTTTATTTTGTGTGAATGTTTGAGAGTTTGAATGAACATAAACTTCGATGTATGAGAATCAAAGATGAACTAGGTTCACCGTCACACCCAAATCAGTTAGGTTTCAGTAGCCCAGGTGAATGTGAAGCTGTTGGTGAATTGTATTATCCAACTTTGCACAACTCATAAAATTGAGCCCGAGTATCCACATTGTTTGTTGGTATTGGCGTTTTCAATTACTTTGAGCGATTTTCCCCAAAGTGATTCATGTTTCAACACAAAAACTTGTGAAAACCGACAAAAATTGTTTTACAAATCGAATAGCCGGTTGCTGTCAAAACGTTTTAGAGTCCAACAAAATGTTTTCACTCATCAAAATCCGCGTGGTTATTAAAATGCGGATTTCTATTGGACCATATTTTGTCGATTGTTGAGAGTATTGTAGTGTGGATTTTACAGGCTAATTCGACGTCAGAAGCACTTCAACCCATCAGATCTTTTGTGCATTGAATGGCTGATTAAAAACATACCAGAAGCAAGAGATGCCACTATCAAGAAGACGGAAGTGAAAGAGGATCAATAATTTCTTCTAGAATACATCTCAGACCTTATAAAGCTCAACAAAGAGGTGCGAAAGAGGTGGCACATAAAGCAGGGCCCTATACATAGGAATAGGGATAAATAAGCATATCAACTCTCATAAAAATGAAGTCTGGAAGAGGAAGCTCAAAAACCTCAAAGTGGTCGACAGTTTCTCATGTCGGATGTCCAAACGTCTCCAAAGGAGGCACAAGGTCATCCCAGTGGTGGAAAATGGTATTCGTTATGGCTGACTCAGAGGAATGGCAGAAATGTTAGTATTACCAGGGCGAATTACAAACGAGTGCCGACTCCACAGGAGAGGGGGACAGGTTTTGGGGAAGAAAGGGAGTTGAGAATAGCCCAAAGGGCAAGTATCAGCAACAAGACCTTCTCGAAGCTGATTCCAACTTCGAGGAGGACAAAAAACACTTAAGTAGCTCTCCAAGAACATGGCACCAGAAATTGATAAGGAAGACGCAGCCCTACTTCGAAATCTTCCAAGGAAGTATCTTGTGCAGCTGGTTCACATCATAAACGCGATTATAAAATGGCAACAATACCCAGAAACCACAAACCAGGCAAGCCGAAAGCAAGGGTTGAAAGCTATCGCCCCATCTTATTGCATACAAAGGCCAATCTTCATTTTCAGTGATCTGAGATATTGATTGCGCAAGATTTAAAAGCAATCTGACCATAATTTTAAGTGTGTGAATGATTATTTTCAAGTAACAAAAATCGAAAAAACACTTCAAAATTATATATATTTTTTTGAATGTATGTTATAAATTGAAGAAAAAAAAGATATTTTATGATTTAATTGGAGATTACTCACTTTTTTAGCTTTTTTATGAAGTGGGGTGAAAGAATAACTGAAAGAAACAAAAAATTGTCTCTATTCAATAGGAAAACTCAAATTTATTTGAACCAAATATAATATTTAGTAGAAAATTCTTATATTATCATAAACCTATACAGGGTGTCCGGTAAACCTTGTACAATATTGAAACTGGTGATAGACCAGAACATGACTGTTCAGAATATCGTAATTTTACCTTAGTAAAAATCTCACTGTTTTCGAGATAAAGAGCATTTTTTTATTTCTGGAAAATCACTACCTCACCTTGGATTTTTTAATGCCATGTATGCAAATTTGGACGAATTTAAATATTTTTGCTGCTGAAGATTACTGATGAGTGATGCTTTCAGACGTACGAAACAGTTTTTCAGAAAACAATACAATTTTTCAAGAAATGAGGGTAAAATGGCAGATTTGAGTTACACCAATTTTTTTAACAACAGTTTGACATTATTGTTTAAAAAAACATAACCAAGTGGAACTGGATATTCATTACGAAAGAATGCCCATTTTGTCTAGGCTTTACTATGGTATAAAACATACGATCATTATTTTTGGAAGGAGTAGAATTTTGATAATATTAGAGTGTGATGTTATTCTGAGCTAAAATCAACTCCATTAAACTTTGACAGTAATGTCTTTTATTTTTATCCTATCAAGATGAAATGATTAAATAATTATGAGTAATAACGAATCAACTGCTTAGAAGCATTCAATGAGATGTAATGAAGTAAATACTAATTCAACGTTTTTTTTTAATCAACATACACTATAAACCACAATAACGATTATTCAACATCGCACTGAATAATATTACAAAAATGTTATTTTCCATCCACTCGTACGCAGAAACGACATATTTTCAAGAAGAACATTTTAGAATGCGTTATAGGTTATAGCCACCAAATCAGCGATTTTATGAGCGGCATTGTGCAATCGGATATAGTTCTGCATAAAGCGCTGCTGCAGCAGTAGCACTACCTCCACATTCACCATAAATGTTGTGCATATGCGCATATTCTCGGGGAGTATAACGTATGTACGGCATGACAAAGAAATAAATACCACTAAATGAAAGAAGCGGAATAATTTAAAAAAACTACGATAGAGGTCACAAGTTGTTTAAACAAAAGTTTTTAATTTTCGACAAGGATTCATCTCTTAAAAAAGTTTGCACTTATTTGGTTACACCCTGTATATCTGTCAGTCTCTGAAACTTGGTTGGAATCTGGAAGTTGGACAATTGCGACATTTATCACAAGAATTCGTATTAATCGGTGCCATGTCAGATAATCGACATTTCATTTCGATAATTTTATTAGGCCTAATTACATGAAAAGTTAATTTTATTGACATACTATTTAATGCTACCAAGCAGTCTATTCTTTATTATTAACAATTATTTCCTCATTTTATCTTGATAAAATGTAACTAAAATAATTTTTGGACGTAAGTATAAAAGTTGATCAAATAAATGAATATTTTGGAACCTTTGGTGTAAATACAATTCAAGAAAAAAATAAAATATCCAAACACCAAAACTACGTCACAATCTTAAAATCTTAAAAGCTTACTTTTAGCTCCTGAAGATGCTAACTTTGTTGGCGAAACGCGCGTTGAGTGTGATTGTGGCGCAGTTTTGGTGTTGGGTAGTTTCCTTTTTTTCTTGAATAAAAGTTGATAGAAGCCTAGATGAAAACCCTAATTCAATGGAAACCACTTCTTTCAAAAATAATTATAGTTTGTTTTATACTATGGTAGAGTCTGGACAAAATGAGCATTCTTTTGAAATGAATGTCCACTTCCAATTGGTTATGTTTCTTTCAGATAATAATGTCAAACTTTTTTTTAAAAAATTGATGAAACTCAAATCTGTCATTTCTTGAAAAATGTTTTCACTTTCTGAAAAACCGTTCTGTATGTCTAGAAGCATCACTCATCAGTAATCTTCAGCAGCAAAGATATTTGGATTCGTCCCAATGTGTATACATGGCACTCAAAAATCCAAGGTTAGGTAGCGATTTTCCAGAAATTCTTAAAATGCCCATTATCTCGAAACCGGTGATATTTTTACTGAGGTGAAATTCCGATATTCTGAACAGTCATAACGTGGTCTATCACCAGTTTCAATATTGTACAAGGTTTATCGGACACCCTGTATATTATTAAAAAAAAACATTTCAGATATTTTTACAATTAACAAAATTTTAAATTGCATCTTCTGGAGCAGTGCAATCTTCAGGAGTCATAGTAGACAAACGTTGAAGGTTTTTCAAAAAATGGCTTGTTGTAATCACTGACATATAAGTCAAAAGTTCTGGTGCATTTTTAAGTTTCAAATCAGCTATCGGTAATAGTTGATCGAGCAGTGGTTTTTACTCAAAATGACTGTGGTTTTGTGTTCTACTTGAGTCAACTTTTTGAAATTCCTGAAGTCTATTTTATAAAAAAACTGAAGTTCTTGATCTTTCTGAAATTTCATTCACTTAATTTTAAGCCATGGAATTGCGTTTCTTCCATATTTTTTTCTATGGACTAACGAAGATGTAAGAAAAGTCCCATACATTATGAACTCATTCAATCATGTGGAACTTCTATATCCATTATGTTCCTTTCTTGGCTCTTTCAATAGCGGCATGAATAGTATCAGCCGTATCAGCCTCCATGTAAGTGTGGCTTGGTTCCATAATAGTTATTTATGTATCAAGGGCGTAAAGTATGCGTTTATGGCCTGCGGCGTGGATGATGGCCCGATGGCGTTAGCCGAGGGCCATCACACGCCGAAGGCCTTAAACGCATTTTACGCACGTGATACATACAAAATTTTATGCACCTACGTTCACCGTTGAAGTAGCGCTCTGGAGTAAGTCTTTCCACTCATCGCAACGACTGATCATAAAATGTAAACGAACCACAAACCACCTAATCTTTTGTAAGCGAATCGACTCTAGTAAAACTAGCTTGTACTTTTCATTTCCAAAATTGTATTTTATGTACGCAAACATGTTTCTCCTGCGATAAAAAAAATGTAACTTTGTGAATATAGTGTTTTCTGAAATTCTGGCTTTTTACTGTTGAGAAGCACAAAGATTATCTTTTGACAAATCCGTGTTTTTGGTATTTTCATTTAATAAAAAAAGAACCTGGTGCCCATGCTTACCTAGTATCTTTTATATCTGTCTCCGTAAATATTTGCCAAAGGATCTATCAGCAGATAACGATACCCACGACCTTCCGTACCAATCTGAGCAGCTCACAGGCATTGCTGCATTAAATGAGCAAGTACATAAAAATAAAGCTCTTATTTTTAGTTACACAAATTGGCGCCCAACGTAGGGCCATCTTGTTTTCGTGAAGCGTGAAGAATGTGAAGATCAAAAATACATTTTGGAAGTTTAGAAAGCCAAAAGAATGCCGATATGTATATCGATTCGATAGGTGAATCGATCAGAAATTGATTACGTTCATAATGTAAACATATATACGACCTTTCATCTCCTCGTTGTGGAAAATTTATCTTTCACGAAGAGAAATTCAAAAAGCAACCGACTCTTCGAGTGCTCAATTCAGAAAGGCACGAAGAAGGAAGTCGATCTCCCTCTCACTCTGTCTATGTTCAGTGTTACCAATCACTGAACAATTGAAGAAATGAACATCTCAATAACATGTGATACCAACATGAAATAAACAAAATAAAAACTAACCAAATTTCGTTACATAGCTTTTGCATTAAATGAGAGTATGCTCTTGGTGGAAATTCCAATGAATTGAATAGGATTGAATGTTTATTTATTCAGGATCAAATTTTCAATAGGTAACTTTTACATGCCGATATTGTACCGGAATGTGGTGTGGTCCGGATTGTTTAAATAAAAAAACGTGCGTTCGAGCAGTGTAGAAAATTTAATACACAATGTGGCGTGAAAGCAGTTCTGCAAACTAATACCAAATAATTACAAATTTATCACTACAAGAGGTGTTTTTGCAAACCTACCTAATACCAGGGTTTCCAGTTTACATTATTACAAATAATATTCTTTTGCAATTTACCCGAAAGGCTATTAGACAAAACGACCACTTCAACCACAAAATGGTTCAAATCGAAAAGACAACGAATGATATTTTTCTAAGAAAAACAATCGACAAAAAACGGATTTCGTACTTGGCGCGCCCTCTGTCCACTAATAGCTGAATCTCGCACTGATACTGGTGTTAGTGAACTTTGATAGAGGTTTTGGGACAATATTAGGAACCAAGATTTTTATTTTCTGGGTTTTTCACCATTCAACATTTCTTTCAGATTTTTTCGAAAGTTTATTTGAGTAGGTATTTGAATTTTTTCGGAAATATACTCCTTCAGATTTTCAGTGGACAGCGAATTCCTCTTATCTCTTCCTCTCATTCCAGATCAGAGTTTTAGCTGTCACTCGTCCACCGTACCCCCAAAACATTATTTTTCAGTTCCCTTTCTGGAACATCTATCTCTCCACCATCTCTGCGCACCATTCCAACGGCAATTCAGGGCACATTCCTAGCCGGGAAATTAATTTCAGATTTCAATACCTGCGAACGTAGCAAATAATACGCTACAACACAAAGTGTTAATGTTTGGCCAAGCATGCAGAGCTGATAATGCGGCCCACAAACGGGGCAGCGGGCCCACCACGGCCCTCTGCGACTCTCAAAGCGAATTCCGGACGAACCCGGGTCAGAGCTTAGGCGCCAGCGTCTGAGGAAATAATCAGAATTCGGGGTGTAATTTGGGAACGGATAAAGGGACCACGGATGGGGTTTGATCCTTTCAGTTATATCATATTGTTGACGATAACGACATGCTGAGGATTGAACGGACCTTTTCATTGCTAGGAGACTTGATTTATTTGTTTGGGAGCGCAGGAGAACCGTGACTGCTTTGCGGAATTAGAATCAAATTCAATTAACAATATTCCATAGGATTTTGGTGATCGTTTTTCTGCTGTCAGGTTGGTATTAAATTTTGTTTTCCTATGTTTCAAACACTGAATTGAGACACTGACATGTGTCAACACTGTCAAGTGTCAAGTTCAATTTTTTAAATTTGAATTTATTGATGAATATTTAGTGCCATATTTAGAGGAGGCCTACAAGTATATTCAACCATACATGAATATAATCCATACTAGTGAAACCTTACCTTGCTTTGAATTTGATTAAAAAATACAAACTCGACAACTGACAACAATTAATTTATCATTAAAAAAAAACAACAAACACGAATTTTTATTAGCAACAGAAAATTACAAACGGAGTCACACATTTATATACACTGATGCCTCCAAAGGCAATAACCGAACGGGGCTTGGGGTACATATCCCAGAAATACAACTCAATTACACTACCAGGCTTCCTGACATTTTAGATATTTTTAGCTCAGAATTAACAGCAATAAATAAAGGGTGTTCGATATGTACTGACAGAAGTTTGACCAACAACATAATTTTTACAGATTCGCAAAGTGCATTGAGTAAACTATGCCGAACGAAAATTGATGCAAAATATGATTGTACTTGCCTAATGACAAAAAGATTGATACTTGAACTAAATGATAACAACACAACTATATCTCTTGCTTGGATACCAAGCCATTCGAAAATCTCAGGAAATGAACAAGCAGATGTATTGGCCAATGTTGGTAGAAACCTAGACATCCATATGAGGCTCAAAGTTGACAAACATAATTTATTACCAATTCTGAAAACTAAAATTAAAGGTGAGCACAATGCAAAATGGACAAACTAGGTGAACAGAAAGGACAATGGTATGTTGATATACAAAACCAATTCCCAATCAAACCTTGGTATTCCAAATTTCCATTCATAGACCGAAGGCATATAACTACTATAATCCGAATGAGAACCGGACACTGTTTAACAGCAGAACATTTACACAAAATAAGAGTGAAAGACGATAAATACTGTGAATGTGGACAAACCGTAAATCTTGATCATGTTTTTTTCCAATGTCCCATAAATCGAATTGCACAGATGGACCTTTGTGAAGAAATTAGAAAAAACGGCTTATGTACCCCATTTAACATGAAAATAGTACTTGCAAACCTTAATTTTAACTTTTTTAAATTACTCATAAAATTTACCAACCACAATAAAATCAATTTATAATATTTAATATTCTTCCTTACAGATCCTATCTTTCATGACCCTGGGTCCTTTACCGAGGCAACATTTCGGTTGTGTTAAGCTCCTCCGTTGCCCGGGAGCGAGAAGAGTCTAAATGTGTCCTTTGTTGTGATCTTTGTCTATTAATACCTACCCCCCACAATATTTACAGCAACAAAAATACACTTACAGAGGGTGTGAGTAAATCTCAGACACACCTTACGGTGGCCATCAAAAATAAAAACATAACAAAACAAAAACCAGGAGACGACCTGACTAATTTCTCTAGGAGAAAAGGCCAAAAACAGAAGAAGAAGAAGAAGAATTTATTGATGAAATATTTGCAAAAAAAGTCGAGCTTGTTGCAAATGTGTTCCATTTTGTTGGAATGTGTACGAATATACAAAAAAAATAGTTTCACAGATTCCCAAAAACTAAAGAACTTGCGCGAAAATGGTTGTTCCATTTGAATCTTCCCATCGACGAACTAGGATTGTTTTACGGTAAAACAATTTTAGGAGATCATTTCAAGGAGAGCGAAAGATTAGGAAGACACCATAGAGGAACTAAATTTTTATTTGTCTATGGAAGACACCGTTTATGTCAAAACTCTTATGTTGTTGAGTTCCATTCTCGATGTTCAAATTTGAGATAACACTTTCCGTTCTATCTGATAATGTTCCCAATACTTCAACCAAAGAAAGTGAAAGAATAACTGATAATTCTGTTTCTTGTAACTCTGAAGGTGGTAAGATTTACTTTTGTAACTCTGATGTTGGTAAGTTAACTAAATTTGAGACATTTTCTGTTAGGAACTGTTAATGAAGCAAATACTACTATTGGTTGTGTAGAGGAAGATAGCCTTTATCACACCGAACCCATGGAGGAAACTGTTTACTGTTTTCTTTCTGAACATGGTTATAATTGTGCAGAGTGAAGCACACAACATAGAAAATAAAGCAAATCCCCAATGTGCTTCTCAAATTTGGAAAGAAAACGAATGACTAGAATTACATCTTCCAAACTTGGACCAATGGTCAAACAGAAGGCCTAAATGATAAATAACAGCAGCAATGAAAGCTGGGTTGGATAATGAGGATGATGTTGCAGTTAAATATGAAACCGAAAATGCAGATTTCACATGTGGACTTGTTATTACCCTGGAATCCCTTTCTTGTCAGCGTCCTCTGACAGAGTTGTTTTTGATACCAGTACCAATATCTAACATTTGTTGGAAATAAAAACATTTGTAACTAGAGGATTGAAAAAAAAATACACTGTAAAACAATATGTGGAACAGGGGTACCTATTTCTTGACAACAGTAAGGGAGTGTTAGCTTTAAGAAAAACATCAATTATTTTCAAATTTTAGAGCAATTAGCTTTGACAGGATTACATTGTTGTGGACTGGGCTCTGGATCCTTTACCAGTATTAACAAGATTCTATTTTGGATATTTCAAATCCAATCATGAGCTTTATACAGTCAGCGTCAACTATGGTATTGGATTCGATTCTTGCCACTACATACTTTGGCAAAGGACAGAACAGACTGGTACAAATTTGATGACAGTTGCTTAAATAGAGTTTTCTTTCGAATTGGAGCCTCTAGAGGCTCCTTTTTACTGAAAAGCAGCCATAATAATTGTAAAAGCGAATACGTCACCGAATCAATTTAAGCAGCCCCAGAGCTCCGATACATTTTTTAAAAATTATTTCTTTGTTATTTCTTTATTCAATATTTCAATAAAAGTTCTTTTTTTAACTTTAGTACCAAATACTGATTTTCTTCAACTCATGTAGTTAAATAGGAACACAATTTGTTTCCAGTTTTAAATATTTTTCTACTTCATAGGTCATGTATCTATGAGTAGAAAAATGTGTGAACTCAGGGCAATGTATCGATGTTTCGAGGATATCTGATTCGATAAAATTTTTATTTTATTTTCTTTCAGTTTCAGACATCAAAATAGTAAACAATTTGTTGAAGTGGATAGATGACAATTATATAATTTCCTTGAATCAGTGTTTCCAACATTTAAAAATGATCACCAAAATCCTGACAATATTCCACAGGATTTTGGTGATCGTTTTTTTGCTGTCAAGTTGGTAATACATTTTGTTTTTGAATGTTTGAAACACTGAATTGAGACACTGACATGTGTGAACACTGTCAAATGTCACGTTCAATGTTTCCAAACTTGAATTTATTGAAAAAATATTTGCAAAAAAATCGATCTTGTCGCAAATGTTGTGTTCCATTCTGCTGCAATGTGTACGAATAAACAAAAAAAATACGTTTTACAGATTCCCGGATCTTTCAATCAATCAATCAATCAATTTATTATTCATAAAAATATGCATATAAATTCAATCACAAGGACCAAAGACAGATGCATGTTTATGACAAGTCACAAATAAATATCAAAGTGAATAAAATAAAATAAAATACATAATATAAAATTGAGAAATTCATCTTCACAGGAGCATACATTTTTTAATCGTAAGCATAAAAAGGTAAAAGGCGTGAAAACATGAGACAACAAAAAGAGACAGTCATATATATATATATATATATATATATATATATATATATATATATATATATATATATATATATATATATATATATATATATATATATATATATATATATATATATAAATGTGCTATTTTGAATACAAACAAAATCAATTGCATATATCGCGATCATAATACAAACTATGCAAAGTATTCATCTATAGTGTAGCAGGGTTTCTGAACTAGCTGTTGTTTCAGTCTTGTTTTGACAATATTTATATTGAGGGAGCTCTTAATATGCTCATCAAGAGAGTTATATAATTTACAGCCCGTAAAAAAAAACCTTTTTTGGTACAGCGTAGTCCGGTGATTGTCAGGTTGTAGTTGGCTTTTCCATCGACGAACTAGAATTCTTTTATCCTAAAAGAATTTTTGGAGATCATTTCAAGGAGAGTGGAAGATTGGAAAGACACCGTTTATGTCAAAACTCTGATGTTGTTGAGTTTCACTCTCGATGTTCAAATTCGAAATTTGAGAAAACAATTTCCTTTCTAGACCCAATTATCTGAAAATGTTCCCAATACTTCAACCAAAGAAGGTGAAAGAATAACTGATGATTCTGTTTCTTCTAACTCTGAAGTTGGTAAGATTTACTTTCGTTACTCTGATGTTGGCGAGTTAACTAAATTTGATGCATTTTCTGTTAGTATCTTTGAACGACACCGAACCCATAGATGATACTGTTGACTGTTGTCTTTCTGAACATGGTTATAATTGTGCAGAGTTACTGAATAGTTGATCTCTGACGCTGAGTGAAGCACACAACATAGAAAATATAACAAATCTCCAATGTGCTTCTCAAATTTGGAAAGAAAACGAATGACTAGGATTATATCCAAACTTGAACCCATAATCAAACAGAAGGTCTAAATGATGAATAACAGCAGCCATGAAACCTGGGTTGGAGAATGAGGGTGGGTGATGTTGCAGCTAAATATGAAACGGAAAATCCCTTTCTTGTCAACGTCCCCTTACAGAGTTATTTGTGATACCAGTACCAATATCTACCATTTATTGGAAATGAAAACATTTGTATCTAGAGGATTGAAAAAAAGACATACACTGTAAAACAATGTGTGAACATGAGTATTTCTTGAGAACAGTAAGGAAGTGTTAGCTTTATAAAAACATCAATTATTTTCATTCATTTTACATTGTTGTGGACTGGGCTTTGAATATCTTAAATCCAATCATGAGCTTTATACAGTCTGCGTTCCCTGTCGTTTTGGAGTCGAATGTTGTCACCACTACATACTTTGGCCAATGATAACAGACGGGTACAAATCTGATGACTGTTGCTTGAATAGACTGTTTTCTATCGAATTGTAGCCTCTAGAGACCATACTTCCTTTTTACTGAATAGCAGCTATTCATAATTCAACAGACCTCCTTAGGAAAAATTCCAACTCTTCAAATGATGTGTTGTTACAGGTTTTTCCAGGATTTCTACAGCTGTGAAAGCGAATGCACCACCGAATCAATTTAAGCAACCCTGGAGCTCTGACAGATTTTTGTTTCTCGGTAAAGTAAAAGTTCTTTTGTTACTTTAGTCCCAAATACTGATTTTTTTTCAACTCCTGTAGTTGAATAGGAATACAATTTTATTCCAGTTCTCAATATTTTTCTACTTCATAGATCATGTGATCTTCGGATTTTTGAAATGTTCACTATCGTAGGTGGAAAGAGTATATAATTTTCCATATTCCTGCTAGATTCAATAGTGACACCAATCTTTGTTTCGAGATAAACGCTTTGAAAATGATAAAAACAGCATAAAAACTGGATTTCACTAATTTTTTTAATTTCTTTCCGGAGTTTTCGAATGTTCACTTTTGTAGATAGAAGGAGTATATAATTTTCCATGATTTTTCTGAATTCTATGGTGGCACCATTCCTTGTTCTCGAGATAAACTCCCTGAAATGATCAAAAACAGCATTCTGATTTTTTCAATTTTCACTATTGTAGATAGAAAGAATAGAAAGAGTATATAATTTTCCATATTTCTGCTGGATTCCATGGTGGCACCATTCCTTATTATCGAGATAAACGCCTTGAAATTGTCAAAAACAGCATACAAACTGGCTTTTAATCACTTTTCTACTTTCTTCCTGAATTTTTGAAATTTTCACCATCGTAGATGGGAAGATAATTTAATTTTTCATATTTCTGAATTCCATGGTGGCACCGTTCCCTGTTCTCGAGATAAACGCCTTGAAAAGGTCTAAAACACTTTTCGACTTTCCCCCAGATTTTTAAAATTTTCACTATCGAAGATGATAAGAGAGATGGTAATTTTTCGTATTCCTGCTATATTCCAGGGTGGCACCAATATTTCTTCTCGAGATAAACTCATTGAAAATGATAAAAACAGCATTTAAACTGGATTTCACTCACTTTTCGAATTTCTTTCCAGCGTTTTTGAATTTTCACTTTCGTAGAAAGAGTATATAATTTTCCATATTTCTGCTGAATTTCATGGTGAAATTGTCAGAAACAGCATTAAAACTGGTTTTCAATCATGTTTCGACTTTTTAAAATTTTCACTCGTCACTTTTGTCTCGTTTCTAACAATTATGTTGCTCCCAAGTTTTTCAATTTCAAATACCTACGTGCAGAATCAATATACACCTGCCTCATTATTATGCTACGCAGAAAGGCCTTTCTTATCTAACCTCCGACATCAAGGATACTTTTCATTTTCGTTATGTAAATTGAGTTTCATAACTTTCCCAGGATTTTTTCAGCTTGCGAGTTAATGAAATCTCCTGAAACGCACGTTTTCATTTTCTGTCTTCATTTGAGTGAGCTTTATTATTTATATTACCAAATTTTATGTAATTTGTTTCGTCAGAAATGTTGATGACGGATCATCACACCCTGGAAAATGAATCTGGGATGGCAGAATTTCATTGCCTGGAAACTGTCAGTCACATTTCCATAAACATAGACGTATGGATGGATATATTCAGAACCGTCAGTCCTACATGTTAACGTTTCATTGTGAGAGAAAATTATTTTTCTACTACCGCTCACCAAAGTAGCGTTTGATGCTTTCAGATCTCAAAGAAAAGTTGATGTTTTCCGAAGAATGTCATTTTGTGACAGCTTTTACGCTCTAGAGCGAGAATATTGAAAAAACGCTCGATCTCCATAGCTATTGTTGAAAACGAACCTCTTCTTGCATGAAAGTGAACACAAGAAATTCAAAGCACTCTAAGGAACTACGGGGGTGTCAGGGTTACAGATGCTTTCTTCTAAACTGAGTTTTCTATCTAGGCGTGAGTTCGATCTCGGGCTTCGGTAGTTTTTTAAAAGGCAAGTTTTTTCACTTTTTTTCTTTCTATTAGAGATAATTATTGGATATTTGGTTAACTTATATATTTGAGATTACTATTGAATGTAAATCTTATCATACGTAATATCTTGTGCCTATGTTGAATGAAGTGTCTATCGTTTTTATGTCTAAGAGCTGCGTTTGTAGAAAAAATCATGTGTGTATTTCGAGCACAGAGTGTCATTGCCGCTCACCAAAGATTACTGCGCTTCGCTTCGCGTCGCGCGGTAACTCTCTTTGTCGAGCTGCAATCAATCACTTTTCGCTATAAATACACAAATAGCTATTTCCGTTCGATGTTTGAAGTAAAAACTCAACAACAAAATATTTTTCAAAACATTTTTAATTGTTACGTGACACTGACAATTGTCACTTTTAACTGACCAATGTTACTTTGAACTGAAAATTGTCACCTTGAAGTGACAATTGTCAATTTGAAGTGACAAATGTCACTTTGAACAGTAAATTGTTACTCAAAAAGATCTTTTTTTTTATTGGGGCCCCTTTTTACCCAGTTAAAGCACGCCTCAGCGTATTTAAATTGAACTTTCAAAAACGCGCGTTTTTCAAAGTTAATAATAATAATAATAATAATAATAATGTTTATTCAGGAAATCCATAATAGTATAAATGTATAAGTGGAAAACAGTTATGAAGTATAAAATTACACGTTAAAATTATTTCTTTAAATAAACAAGAAAAACCCACAAAAGGAAACCTTGTGCGTGGGTATATCCATGAAATAAGAATAAAATAAAACTTACGTCACAGTTACATCAGAATCAACATAATAATATATACATAATAAAAACATAATAACAATTAATAATAATAATTAAAAAATGTTCAGTCACTAATACTTATAATAGAGCTGAATAAAGTAAAGCAAACCGTGCTTGTTTCGTGATTTCATATAATTAATAAACGAATATAATAAAGTACTAACATTTGCTAAGCAAAAACATGTTAATAGATCATTTCATTGTATGGCAAAAAATAAATAATTTTTGGTAAAATTTACTGTGTATTGGAATAAATAATATATATATATATATATATATATATATATATATATATATCTGACTGCATCCCCAACGATATTCTTTCACTTATATAATATATATATATATGAAAATATAAGTAAAAAAGTTATTGGGTATAACCCTCAAAAAGTTGTGCAACCGTAGACACGTGTTTTGAGCTTAAGCTCTCTTCAGTACGGTAAAAAGTGCGAAGATGTAAAACACTTGGATGTAAAAATAGAAACAAAGGTCAACAACAGGAAGCCAACCACACATTTGTGGCATCGGTTATACCCAATAACTTTTTTACTTATATTTTCATATATTGCCCCTCGCTAAATCCATCCTTATTTATATATATATATATATATATATATATATATATATATATATATATATACAGGGTGAGTCAGAATAAGACCGACAAACTCCGACTAGAGATTCCTTGCCTCATTTTGAGATGAAAAGTTTCTATCAAGGTATATCCTAAAATGCATCCCCTCTGAGATACAGGGTATCAAAAGTGCGAAAAAAATTTAGATTAATTTTTTTTTCTCTAAAACTCCTGTAAAAAAAGATTTCAAACTTGGTGCACTAATCAAGGTTTATCAATGTGATAATTTGAAGTTATAATTTTCAATTTTCGTAAACCAGTGGCGTAGTTACGAAGGTATGTGGTCATATTTTCCTTCATATTTTCTTTGGACAATTGACAAATGAGCGTTTGACATCAGTTAGGCTCATCCATACTCAACCTAAAAGCCATAACATTCCATTTGCCTAAAAGTGAAGGTTTCTGAGATATTTGCAAAAAACTGAAGATATGTCCTGAGAAGAGACATAACATCCTGTGTGCTATAATCGCATGATGCAACTTTATTATAACTTATAGGAATAATTGTCAACCTATTGAACTTTTTTAATGTTGGGAGTATTCATAACATAGTACAGGTAAGTCAGAATGAGACCGACAAACTCCGTTTTTTTATTCGTCATAATATTTGAACGAATCGATTACGTAAATTCACCGATATGTGACCATACATTGTTGCATAATGATTATTCTGAAAGATCCACTGACAAACCCGGCCTCAAATTATAATACTCCTGTTAGAGGAGAGTTAAAGCCTAAAATAATATTTGCGAAAAACTGTAAATACCTACTTTTGAACTTGTTAAATTTTAAGTTGGAGTATCATTATCAAAGTCATTTCATACTGAATTATCTAGGAAAATATTTTCCAATCATGTTTTTGGTGAAGAAAAACAATTATTTATATCTACTCAAATGATAGAAACGGTTTATAGGGTTCACAACATAAAAACAAAAAATGCTCAATGTAAATGTTCAAATGGACCACCATTTTGCTCGATACACAATTGGCATCTCCGTATCATTGACTGTCACACGCTTTGGAATATTCCTGGTGTATCCTGTATTAACGTTCATGCTGCTAAAATTCATGCCGTTAAATCTTCAACAGATTCTACAGGTGTCGAATACACCAGGGATTCAAGGTGACGTTAAATCCGGAGAACGTGCAGGCCAGTGTATGGGACCACGTACACCTATCCACTGATCATGGAATGTTTCATCAAGAAATTAAGAAATTGACAAACGATTCGTTGAAAATGGGCCGGTGCTCCGTCCATAATCCATTTTGAAACGATCTTCACTGACTGAAATGATGACAGATGACTTGACAACAATACAAACTTGTTTGGGTTACTATCAATAGTGTCAATCATATCTACTATGCTGCGTTCGAGTTGACGCCCTAAAAGATCCGGGAGCGCTCCCAATAACTTTATCGCATTTCTTTTGAAAGTCGGGGCAAATTCTGTTCCATTGTTTTTAATGGCATTAAAAGCCCCGCCAATGCACTGAATGCCCTGCTCGCTCGATCGGGCTTCAACTCAAACGTAGCTCTAATGTAAGTATCGAAATATCAGTTTGTTTCTACCGGAAACAATGACTGTCTAATTCAGACTCATCCGAACCATCTTTTCAATTCTTGCAATATTGGCTTCAGCTTTTAGCTTCTGAGGATGCTTACTATGACAATTGACTGTACTGTTCCTAAATTATTTTCTTTCGAATCGTGATAACTAATTGCAAAGTCGAACCTTCCAGACTAGTTTGTATACCATTGATCAATGCATAAAAAATACACAATTTTTTTTTTCTTTTTCTTTTTCAAAACCATATGCTGAATGGATTAATTTTCCTCGATACACCAATTAGAAAAGGCTCTAAAAATTATACTCCATCATAAAATTCAACAAATCAAGAGTACTTATCATCGGTTTTTCGCAAAAATTGGTTCAGATCTAAACTCTTATTTGAGTGGTGTATTATTAATTTGAAGTTGGGTTTTTTTTTTGATTACGCATAGCAAATTACGTTGATACTCAGGACATATCTTCAGTTTTTCTCAATTATCTCAGAAACCTTCACTTTCAGACACATTGAAAAATGTTCAGGAGGTTGAAAATTATTCCTATAAGTTATAATAAAGTTGCATCATGCGATTATAGCACACAAGATGGTGTGTCTCTTCTCAGGACATTTCTTCAGTTTTTCGTAAATATCTCAGAAACTTTCACTTTTAGGTAAATGGAATGTTATGACTTTTAGGTTGAGTATGGACGAGCCTAACTGATGTCAAACGCTCATTTGTCAATTCAGTTGTCCAAAGAAAATATGAAGGAAAATATGACCACATACCATCGTAACTACGCCACTGGTTTACGAAAATTGAAAATTATAACTTCAAATTATCACGTTGATAAACCTTGATTAGTGCACCAAGTTTGAAAATTCTTTCTCCAGGACTTTTAGAGAAAAAAAAATTAATATGATTTTTTTTCGCACTTTTGACACCCTGTATCTCAGAGGGGATGCATTTTAGCACATACCATGATGGAAACTTTTCATCTCAAAATGAGGCAAGGAATCTGTAGTCGGAGTTTGTCGGTCTTATTCTGACTCACCCTATATATATATATATATATATATATATATATATATATATATATATATATATATATATATATATTTAATTCGTTTTGTCTATTAATTTAGTGAGGTATTCTCGTCCCAATTCAAAAGTATGAGATTTTAGTAATTTTTTGAATGTATAAGGATTATTTGTGTCTTTGATGTTGGAGCTAGGAATGAGTAAGCGCGTTGTCCAATTGCTTTCTTTGCTTTCGAGTGTTATAAATATGTTTGGGATATGAGAATTTTTTTGCTTTGTGATATCTCTCAACAGCTTTGAAATAATATAGTTGACGTATATCCAACACCTTGCTTTGCCGAAACAGTTCATTTGATGAAAATGATCTTTTTTTCTTATATATAATTTTATGGTGATATTTCTGTATTATTTGAAGGGATATAAGTGACTTTTCAGGGCACTTCCCCAAACGACCAATCCGTATCTTATGTGGCTTTCGATTAGAGCACAGTTCAGGGTTTTCAATTGTGGAGTTGTTAGTATTTTACTCAAGTATTTGAATTTTGATAACATTGACCTAAGTTTTTTACATACATAGTTAATTTGTATATTCCACTTCATGTGCATATCAAGATATATTCCTAAGTATTTAATTTTTGTTTCCATTCTGATGTCGTATGTCTGACTGCCGTCACGGATAGATAGTTGATCGAAGGATGGAATTCTGGTAGTATTGCAACAGAAAGGTAGGTAGCATGTTTTTTCGATGTTGAGGGTAAGTAATTGGTATTTCAACCATTTGTGTATTTCTGTAAAATCCTATTCAGCGTTTTGTTTAAGTTCTGGCCACGTGTCAGCAGTATAGAGGACTACCGTATCATCAGCAAATCCCACAATGGTACCAATCGACGCTATAGAAAACAAATTATTGACATAAATATTAAATAGGATTGGACCAAGGACACTATCTTGAGGGACGCCATATTCAATAGGGAGGTTGCCGCTGTTTGTGGTTTCCATTCTTACAATTTGATTTCTATTTTGTAGGTAACTTTCGAATAGGTTGCGCCCTATTCCACGAAGTGCAATATCTTCAGACTCTTTAGTAATAATGAGTGACTCACTGTGTCGAACGCCTTTGATAATTCAATAAAAATACTCCCAGGCTGGGTTTTCCCGCATCCATTGCATTATATATTTTATCCGTCAAGAGTAAGATTGCATCCTCAATTGAAGAGTTTATTTTGAATCCGAACTGATTATCTGAGATTATTTTATATTTTTGAAGGTAAGAATTCAAGCGGTTTGCTATGATCCGTTCAAGGAACTTGGACAGGGTGCTAATTAAGGATATAGGTCGGTAATTCGTAAACAGTTTCATCGCCTTTTGTGAATATAGGCGTCAAAACACTTTTTTTGAAGACATTATCATAGTAACATCAACAACTCTAGAAACGTGAAGTCAGAATGACAACTTTTGATTATTGATCTGATTGCAGTAACTTGTAAATAAACAACTCGTTCATTTATGTCTGTTACCTTTTGCTTTTCCATCCATTTGATGAACTCTTCATTTTGTTTTTTCATTTCTTTTTTCATTAGATTTTTGTTTATTAACCGCGATTCTGCTATACCATTCAAAGAATCGATATAAGAATTCATTTTCAGGCACTACAGTGACAACAGTTAATCTTTGATGTCAAATTGCAAAGGACCCCTCACTATCCTTATGGAAATTGCTTTCGGTTAAATTCCCTGAATTTTCGGTATGTTGTAGATTTTGACTTCCTCGGCAAAAGTGTTCATGGGCACAAAAAAATTGGCCCTCGTTTTTTAGTTTGGATATGGGAGAGCATGTCATAATAATAATAATAATAATAATATATGTTTATTTACTAAATTAATATTACAATTTTTGACATAATAGAACACTGTAAAATTGTAAATAAACCGTTCAATTCCACAGAAGCTGATATTTTGGTATCAGCTTGTACGTGGCGTTATATATATATTGATATGATATGATGAACTGATATTTATAATTTTTTATTGTTTATTATATTTGAACTCGATTATTCGTTCATGTTCTTGTAAAAAAAAATAGAATGAATCTTTTATTCTTATATTGAAACTCTATTTTATCGAATTTGCCCTATCTCACACCTTCAATCACCCGTTTTACCTTTTTCCTTTCTTTCTTTCAGCTCAGTTGGTGAAACAAGAAAAACTCCTTCTCTCAGTTGGATTCTGGAATGTGGACCGCCCTGTATATGATTTAGAAAATATGAAAAAAAAATCTTATACCAATCAAAAATTACATTTGTTTTTATAAATTTAATACTTAAAAACTCTGTATAGAAACTATTGGAAATACACCTTTCTACAAAACTGAAACTCTTATTTTTGTTGGTTATTGAAATATCTTGAAAAACTACCTAACAACAGACCTTTTATCAACTATAGAAATTATTTCTTGTTTAGAAATTCTGACACCGTCCGATAGATGACACCTTTATCAAAACTAAGGTTATGATAAAACTAAATATTGTTCATTTCATTGAAAATATGAACAGGATGTTCATAAAGTCAGTTGTGGAATCATCTGCGACTGAAAGTTGGAATTTAGTCGCTATTTTCCATCGTTCAAGATAACCTCTCTTGGAAAGGATTCATGTTTTGAACATAAATATTGTTCGTTTTGATATTAATTTTATTATAATAGTTCACGGATATTATAAAAATGGAGTCAATGATTAATTAAGAAACAGTTCCACACAGTTAAAATAGCTTCATATGATGTCTCTCTGCTGCAAAACTCGTACAAACTGGAGCCAAAGTATTGTGATATTGTATAAATACCTTGAAACTAGTTTTCCTTTAGCTGTAGCTTTAGCTTTAAGATACAATTTTCGCGTTCAGGTATGTACTTTTACCAGTCTAATCAGCCTATCCATGGATGTTCATTTTTGTTGCTTCTTCTATAACTGTTTTTTTTTGGATTTCTATCTAAATTTGTGGTCGATCTACTAGTTTTTCAATAAGTTTTCCATTTATTTCTTCCCATAATTTTTATATCTATTTCTATCTTGAATTTTTTTCTTACTCTCCTCTTGATTCCTCTTCTCCGCAACCTCTCTTCAAATTTTCCTTTCTTCTTGAGCAATCACAAGTTTTTATTTCATATCGCAGGATGTCTGAATGTTTTGCTATTACTGAATAGAACTTTTTGTCAATAAACAATATTTTTACCTAAATGTCTATTTTACACTGAGACTGAAGCTCTCCGTATTCAGGATGAACCATATGCATTAAAATTCAACATAACCAAAGAAATAAAACAGACAAACTATTCGGTGTTTCCCTGTTTTATAATTTTTTCTTTACGTTTCATTTAATTCATTCTATCTTCTCATAACAATATATATTAAACAATCTCCAATGTTGAGAGCGTATCATGATGTTATTATACTAACTGAAACTTTCATATTGCACGACAGTGATGCTTTTGTTATAAATGGTTATGATAATATATACAGCGAAAGTAAACTGAACAAAAATGATGGTATACTCATTTTCATTCAATCACATTTAAAATATCACCATAGCATAACTAAAATTGCTGAAAGCACAATCATTGAACTGAACCTAGAACAACGTGAGTCAAAATTATCCATTTCCGCTATTTATAGGTCACCTAGCACAAGTCTGGATTCATTCAACAACGAACTGTATAGTTATTTAGACAAATATTTAAAAACAAGTACACATATTTTTGTTGGTGACATGAACGTAAACTTGCTGGGAGATACAAACGAAGTTGAGGAATACAAAAATATCCTGAGATCTTTCAATTACATTCCATACGTAAATAGAGTCACGCGACCGTCCAGTAAAACATGCTTAGATCATATTTTTTTGAAAGATAATCAATCAAAGAGTGAATTTAATTAAATCCTTTGTATTCAACTACGACATCACTGATCATCTTCCAGTTGCAATATACTGTAAAAAAATCGAGAATGCAAATACTGTACCAAAAACAAGCATTTATAAAAAATATGTGGAATATGAAAAACTAAAAACAAATTTGAGAAAAGAAAATTGGAGAGATATTTATGGATCGAACGATACAAATGAAATGATGAAGATATTCATACAGAAATTAAGAGATCATATTGAAGAAAATACCAAAACAGTGAAAATACGAAAGAATAAAAATAAAATTAGAAAAAAAATGGATTACTCCGGGACTACAACAATCTATCGATGAAAAAAACGAAATCTTTCAGAAATTACAATTAGATCCTGATAATGAAACACTTAAAGAAAAATACAGAACCTACAAAAATCAAATTAGAAAACTGATAATTATCTCAAAAAAGAAACTATATGAACAGGATCATAAAAGACAGTCCAAATGATTCCAGTGCCATATGGAGTAGTGTCAACACAATATGTTCGAAAGAAAAAGCCAAAACCAACATAGACTCAATAGAATGCGATAATTAATTTTCATGAAATTTTGATATAATGTACGGTTTGAGGAGTCCTAGATATTGTTATCAACATAAGCATAGGTCCCTGGACTCGTTTGTCGATTATCTACTCTTGAATGTAGGAAATTTTTATTTTATTTTACTCCATTGGAGATCGAAATGGACTACTTTCGAGCAATTCTTCTTCTTGAAGAATATTCGGAGTAGATGGGCGCGGTACCTATTCCAATCATGCAATACCTTATATACATGGTGTATGAAATGTTTCTCATTTGAAAGCCCTGTTTCCGGAGAAACTTGAGAAAATAATTCAGAAGTTTTTTATCAATAGATATAATAAAACTTAGAAAATAAACAGCCTCTTTTCTTTTGAAGAGAATTTCGGCAACAAAAAAGAATAATTTCTGGAGGTGCATATTCTTTTTCTGGTAACAGGCCAATGTGGGTATTTTCTGGGCAAGGTATAAAATTGAATTTTCGTATTCATCAAAATTGTGAAATTGGAATCATGTTTCATTCGAATCGGTAGAGAGAAAGGTTCAAAAAATTAAAAAAAAATTGGTATCGTGTCAAAATTTGAAGCAGTTATAAAATTGGAAACTTTTTTCGAAAGGACCCCGAACTTTTTACAGGTAAAATGGTTCTCGGTGAAATTGTCTGAATTTTTAGTATATTGTAGTATTCGATATATTGATTGAACGTGCAGAATCGCAAAGTTCGTTGATGGATAGATTTTGAAATGCAAGTCAAAAATCAGTAATTTTCATTTAATTATTTTCTCGGGATTTGAAATTGCCAACTGCATTTTTGTTCGTTCTTATTATCAACGTACCTTCATATTACTAAATATCATTCAGATTGTGCAGATTACATCATCATTTTGGTAATGTCTGAAAATTCGATGTAATAATGAAATATTGATGAAATATTTTGGCATGCAATATACTATTCCTGTTCCATCATTAACAACAATTCATACATTTCGTACAGGGTGATTTGAAAAATTGGTGAAAAATATGACCGGTTCTTTCGTACATATTCTGTATATTCTAGTGAATTATCACCCTCCGAAGATAGCTGATACCGTATAAACATGATTTTGTTGGGATATATAGCATGATCATGGAAATTTTTTATGATAAAAATTACAAAATATTAACGTTTCAGAAATCACCCTGTAATTCACGATTAACTTGGTGAAATTCCTTTATTATGATTTAATATATTCATCATTCTGTCCTCAAAACAATCCCAAAAATTTAGTTTCCTACTATTACTAGTTTCATAGTTATCAATTGAGAAACTTATTACCATTTGCATCGTTTGTTTGAATGTTTTAGACGATGTAGTAACTTGATTACTTATATTTGCATTTGCATGACGAGTTGAAGAAACTTGTTCACGCGTACATTCTACTAATGGCCAGGATTTTTCACAAATAGTAAGAATGTGGAGAACAAAATAAATGTTAAAGAGTGTGAATATTAGAGATAACAATCACATCAAATATATGAATTTGATAATGTCAGGTACAGATAGTTAAGTGAATTCTGTTGGTTAAGGCTTTGTCGGAATTAAAAACGAACTATCTGGGAAAAGTAAAAATGATTTTCTTCCAATGCGTGTTCCACTCGGATAGAGGTTTCCATGATACTTATATTTGCTGGCTATCAGTAGAAACATATACAGCTATTTGCACCGGTTGTCCTTAATAACAAACTCAGCTAAGTGGAGGATCAGCTTAAGGTACACCTCAAGGTAAAGATGGTTTGCACCGTTGACTCCTGGCCTGAACCTTACCTGAGTATTGGAAATGTTTGACAATAGCGCAAAAATGATCACGTAACCAACGACACGAAGTTAAACAAGGCAAAGTTTTAAAAAATATGCATATTGCGCTGTCAGTTTTGTCTCATTTGAAAGGCTTGCGGGACGGCGGGAGTGATTTGGAAAACTTGTCTCTACCGGGAAAACTAGCCACAATATCGCCAAGAGAGCTGCACGCACATTAGTTAAAATGCGTAGTATATTAGCTGCCCTAACCTGACCTGACTTACCCTAGGTGAACAGAAAAGTATCCATCCAAAATGTTTACGGCATAAAGATGTGGTTGACAATTTTGGATGTAGTACAAAGCAACAGAATATTTTTGAGTTCGTTACTAATATAAATTTAAATATTAATAGACATTTTGTATCAAGAAATAGGTACAGTGTTGAATCTGAAAGTAATTTTCCTACTTTCACATCATAGGGATATATCAGCCTCAATCAGGTTTAGTATATAGAGAGCTGTAGGTTTGGTCACCCTAAATAGACGGAAAAATACAATCACATCAGCAAAATCCAGAAAAATTGCTCGAAATACTTTGAACATGAAGAAAATAAAAAAATGTTTCGTGTAGGTAGAGTGGGGTTAAGTAGTTAAGTGGGACCTAAGCCTGGAGAATCTGAGGCTTATCTTGACTGAGGCTTATGTTGTCCTCAAATAGCGGTTCAAACCAAAATCGTAATATAAAGTCCACTTAAGTCGTAAGGTAACCTTAAGTTGAACTGATGCAAAGAGCTGATAGACATCTATTATATTTCATCAACGACAGAATCAAAATGTAGCAGATAGCCGATAGGGTTTTCTTGTTGTATGAGTACCGTAGCGCTGCTACGGGGAAGGTGGAATCGGTTAGGGCTGTTCCTTGTCACCTTCAGTGATAAATGATGTCCCGTACCGGAGCCTCATACACGATTGGGCGAGTCAAACTATCCAAGCATTAGGAATTTTATGGTAAATGGAATTGGATGGACCGTCATTGGTCATCACCCTGCATATCTATAATGCTACATTTATTTTGATCTCCACATTCTCACGTTTCACTATTTGTGAAAAATCTTGGCCACTAGTAGAATGTACGCGTGAACAACTTCCTTCAACTCGTCATGCAAATGGTAATAAGTTTCTCAATTAATAACTATGAAACTAGTCATAGTAGGAAACCGAATTTTTGGGACAGTGTTGAGGACAGAATGAATAATATATATTGAATAATAATAAAGGAATTTCACCGAGTTAATCGTGAATTACAGGGTGATTTCTGAAACGATGATATTTTGGAATTTTTATCATAAAATATTTCCATGATCACCCTATATATCCCAACAAAATCATGTTTATACGGTATCAGCTATTTTCGGAGGATGATAATTCACTTGAATATACAGGATATGTACGAAAGAACCGGCAATATTTTTCACCAATTTTTCAAATCACCCTGTACGAAATGTATGAATTGTGATTAATGATAGAACAAGAATAGTATATTGCATGCCAAAATAATTTCATCAATATTTCATTATTACATCGAATTTTCAGACATTACTAAAATGTTTTTATTTTTCACTCTGTACATAATGATGTATTCTGCACAGTCTGAATGATATTTAGTAATATGATGGTACGTTGATAATAAGAACGAAAAAAAATGCAGTTGGCACTTTCAAATCCCGAGAAAATAATTAAATAAAAATTACTGATTTTTAACTTGAAAATCTATTCATCAACGAACTTTGCGATTCTGCACGTTCAATCAGTACATCGAATACTACAATATATCAAAAACTCAGACAATTTCACCGAGAATCATTTTACCTATAAAAAGTGCGGGGTCCTTTCCAAAAAAAACTGATTTTTTTGGGAACTTTCCAAAAGAATGATAAATTTGACAGGTTCATAGTAGCATATGATAAAAGGAGAGAGGATATTTTCAATAATTTTTCAAGCACAAACTAACTGCGAAGTCAAATTTTCATTACATACAGTAATAAAAAAAAAACTTCCAATTGTTGCGAATTAAGTATACAGTGCGGCTTTTTTTAGTCTCTCCCCCCCCCCTGTTAACTTTTGAACGGTTCGACGTAGAAACATGAATGAAAAACCGTTTGGAGGATTTCACCGATACTACTTTTTGAGACAAAAAATATGGTGATTGCTAGAAAGGGGGCGCGGGGGGGCACATCAACTCAAACATTTTAAATGGCATGGGGTGTCAAGAGTCACATCTTTGAAAAGAGAATTCAATTCTCTTCACAACCATCTGAATATTTTTTAATTTTGTTGAGAAATTTTTTCTCAATATCGATTTATATGCCTTTCGAAATTTTCAAGTTGGTCTGTCCCTAGCGCCATCTGTCGAGTAATTTCAATGTTTCTTCTCTCAAAAAGTAGTACGGTAATGCACTTCAAAATATTTTTGGTTTCATTATTCCACAACAAACCGTTCAAATTCATCGAGATATGAGTAGTTTTCAGATCCGCATTTATTTTTGATATTTCGAATTTGGATTGTGATTAAAATTTCAACTAAATTTAAAAAAAATTAGATGGTTGTTAAGAGAATTGAATTTTCTTTTCAACGATGTGACACTTGACCCCCCATGCCATTTAAAATTTTTGTGTTGATGTGCCCCCCGCGTCCCCTGTCAAGAAATCACCATATTTTTTATTTCAAATAGTAGTATCGGTGAAATACTCCGAACAGTTTTTTATTCATATTTCTACGTCGAACCGTTCAAAAGTTAACATGGGGGGGACTAAAAAAAGCCGCACTGTATAATCGTTACGTTACTATCAAAAACATTTATCAATACTTCATGCATCTTCCCAATCCCCAGTAGAGTATATTCCATAAAATGTATAGAAGAACAACGTTAGACTTCCATATCAAACCGACCGAATGTAATTCAGTAAACTTCAAATAGGAGACAGCCAACTATCGAGCATTACAATAAGCCCTTCTACAATTTCCACAATTACCCCGGAGCCCAAATCCTGAATATGAAACGAAATTTTCATTCTGAACGGGAATATTACGGAATTGCTGACTGGAGTAAATCCGATGCATCCAATCGAAAATAAAAAAGGCACTCTTGCCGAGCCAACTTTGAAGCGTGTATAAATATTCCTGACTTCGTATTTTTATTTGATGTTTTGAATTTGATTTAGTAGAAAGGCTGTGGTCACATATGTTCCAATTGCCCCCGTAACTTCCGCTTCGTTGAATGCGAGATAAATCAGAGAAGTTCCAGCGTGCAGAATTGAAATTTCACCTCGAGTCATGAATATTATCAGAATGTATTTGCGTTGGTTTATCAAAGCGGTTCGCTTTTGGAAATCCCTTTTCGATTGGAATTTGAAAAACCTTCCGTGATCGGCGAGTACATTTGCAGATACTGAGACAGCATATTTTTTACATATACTTCATTCAGATGGATGTCAATTTGAAAACTTCCCACCCTTAATATCTTCCTTCCAGTAAACAATATGAGTAATCGAAAAAACAGGTCAATTTTATTGTCAAGGGGGACACTTTCACGGACTATTTGTAGCCCTCGTGGTTCAATCCCCTAGGAGGGGTAGATGTTACCCTTAGAATTTTAAATGGGAAGGGGGGTCAAGTGGCACATCATTTTGATGGGCGTTCAATTCTTGTTCCAATGGTACCCTGACTTATTATTTTGTGATGAGCATTTTCCGAAAAATTGCGTTCTAAACTAACAGAAGTAATTATTAGAACGCCTATACTGAGATGCCTTATTGTATTGACTCCGTTTAATAAAAATGGTTAGAAGAGTAGGTGACACCGCTCCAACCCTTGATTGACAGGAATAAATTTATTACGCATGGGATTTTTTATTTGGTGGTTATTTTCCTTCTACACAATAAAATTTAATTTGCGAGAAAGACATTTCCAACATAAAATCTACTTACGCTTATCTTATTAGCTGTTCGAAATGTTGTCCATTTTGCTCTAAACAGTAATACAGTGTGTTTTCGAACACCCCTCTAACATTACGGAAAACTTCACTAGGAATTGACCGGCATGCTGCTGTAATTCGTCTTTTAAGTTCGTCAATATCAGAAGGTTGTGTTTTATAAACAACGGATTTAAGATGCCCCCAAAGAAAGAAATCTAAGGGTGTTAAATCCGGTGATCTCGGAGGCCATTCAACTGCTCCCCTTCTGCCAATCCATCTACCCGGAAATCTCTCGTTTAACCACTGTCGGACGGGAAGAAAATAATGAGGTGGAGCACCGTCCTGCTGGTAATGTAACAGATCCTCCTGCAAAAGTTCATTACCTTCTGCATCAATTTGAGTTTCTAGCTCGTGAGTTATAAGAGGATCGATAGTCTCTTCAAGCATATCAAGGTACAGATTGCCAGTCAAGTTTTCTTCCAGAAATAATGGACCAAGAATGGCATTTCCAAGAATACCAGCCCAAACATTAACTTTTTGTGGGTGTTGTGTATGCCCTTCCTGAAAAATATGTGGGTTTTCGTCACTCCAATAGCGACAATTTTGTCTATTAACATTGCCATTCAGAAAAAATGAACACTCATCGCTGAAACAGATGTTTAACAGAAGATTAGGGATGGTATTGACTCGATGAGACATGATTTCACAAAACTCTATTCTTCTATCATAATCATCCTCGTGGAGCTCTTGAAGAATCTGCATTTTATATGGATGAAATTTATGCATTTTCAATGCTTTTCTTATAGTCTCGCGTGACATTCCCGTCTGTTCTGATACTGATCGTAAGGAGCTCGTGGGCTCTGCAGCAAATGTTCCCAAAACTTCAATTTGAGCAGCTTCATTTAGTACTCTGGGGTTATTTCTATTTTTATTTGTCACTGAACCAGTTTCGTAAAACTTATTCACCAAATCAAGCACATACCGGTGACTTACATTACAATTTGGATGTCTTTCGTTAAAAAGACATGCCGCCCTTCGTGCGCACTTTCCAACTTCTCCATAAATTACAATCATTTCAATTCTGTCTTGAAGAATGTAAACCATTTTTACACTTTTATACACTTATTAAAGTAATTCCTAAACAGCCCAACAGGTACAACGGTATTCACAATACTACCTCATAGTTCAAATTTGCTAACCAATTTTTTGCCGGAAAACAGAACTTTTTACAGCAGAAGTAGCAAAAAAGGAAGGCTATCTGTACAATTTCTGCGATGACACTTAAAAATTCAGCATTTAATAAACACAACTTTACTACCATCTACGTTTTACTATTAGACTACTTTTTTATGTAAAGTGTTTGGAGCTAATGGCTAATGTTACCCCTAATAAAGGGTTGGAACGGTACCACCTAATATTCTAACCAGTTCTGGCCAAACCATGCATCTCAGTATAGGCGTTCTAATAATTAGTTCTGTTAGTTTAGAACGCAATTTTTCGGAAAATGCTCATCAAAAAATAATAAGTCAGGGTACCATTGGAACAAGAATTGAACGCCCATCAAAATGATGTGCCACTTGACCCCCCTTCCCATTTAAAATTCGAAGGGTAACATCTACCCCTCCTAGGGGGTTGAACCACGAGGGCTACAAATAGTCCTTGAAAGTGTCCCCCTTGACAATAAAATTGACCTGTTTTTCCGATTACTCATATTGTTTACTGGAAGGAAGATATTAAGGGTGGGAAGTTTTCAAATTGACACCCTGTATTAATTTAAATAGCTTTACATTATATTCAGTCTTATGAAACAACAATACTCGTACGAAAAAACATTCAAAACGCAGCTCAATTGGAACGAATGGGACTCGGCAGTAGAATCACTATCATCTGGAAACATTATCTGGTGTACAGATGGTTCAAAAACAGATGAAGGAACAGGAGCAAGAATATACGGTGTGAGGCCAAAAAGGAACGTTATAGTCCCATTTGGCAACAACACCACAGTTTTCCAAGCAGACACAGGTCATGCAAACAGATGAATCTAGATGAAAGAAAACACATCTACATTCTATTTGACAGCCAGAGAGCTATCAAAGTTCTGAAATCAATACATATAAATCCAAAGCAAGTCTGGGAATGTCTTCAGAGCCTCAATGAACTATCAAAACGAAACAAGGTTACGCTTGTGTGGGTGCCGTAACATAGGGGAATTAAAGGCAATGATAAAGCAGACCAAGTTGCAAATAAAGCATCACAGGCCCAACACTAGCGTTTGGAATTGGCAAAACCATATGCGGAAACCTAATCAATGACTGGAAGAAATCAAAACACCAAACATTTTGGGACCAAATCGAAAGGCATCGATACAGCACAGCCATGGTGAGGCACCTGAGCCAAGCACTGACGGCTGACATCCTCAATCTCAACAGATCTAAAATACGCACGATCACCGGCTTACTAGCCGGACACTGTGGCCACAGAAAACATCTACACACCATGGGAATAAAGAGATAAGTGGACTGTAGCCTATGTGGTGACGAGGAGTAAACAGCCTCTCACATCATCTTCAGATGCGACGAGCTGCGCTTAATAAGAACAACAAAACATTCGGACAGTTCAACCTAGAAACAGGCATGAATCCGAAACACCTAGTAAATAGACTACTAAACCTGGTAAAAAACACAGACCTATTTAACTAGGAACCACTGACGACAAAACAATACAATAGACTCCAGCTGGTCTCGGTGTTGAGGAAAACCTCAAAGATAAACGCGGCATCTCGCTCGTCAGCCTTCAACCAACCAACCATGTATAAATATTTCTGACTTTGTATTTTTATTCGATGTTTGAATTTGATTTAGTAGAAAGGCTGTGGTCACATATGTTCCAATTGGCCCCGTAACTTCCGCTTGGTTGGGTGCGAGATAAATCAGAGAAGTTCCAGCGTGCAGAATTGAAATTTCACCTCGAGTCTTATGAATATTATCAGAATGTATTTGCGTTGGTTTATCAAAGCGGTTCGCTTTTGGAAATCCCTTTCGATTGGAATTTGAAAAACCTTTCGTGTCGGGCGATTATATTTGCAGATACTGAGACGACGTTTTTACATACATTTTATTCAGATGCTTCAATGTATAAATATAAATAGCTTTACATTATATTCCGTCTTATGAAACAAATATATTAATAATGAGAATAATGTCGGGGCGTGGCGTAGTGGTCAGAGCGTCCGACTCTGGATCGAAAAGTCCGGAGATCGAGCCTCAGTTGCGGCAGGGATTTTTAAATTCAATTTGACCGATTAAATTATTCAAATCTCGAGGCTGGACTGGGGTGAGTCCTGTACGATTCACTGTTGCGTTCCAATTAACAGTGCTGCTCCAGATCCACTAAGGTATCTTACCGGAACGTGCATTGCAGAGACATTTGTACTATACGAGACAAACCTAAAGGAACTGACAAACACAATAAAACAAGTAAAAAACAAAAGCTCTAGTGGTATTGACAATATATCTATAAAAATTTTTGAAAATCTACCAATTTTCATTCTTGAACTACTAGTCGACTTAATCAACGACACATTTGCTAGGGGATTCTTCCCAAACTTTCTAAAAACCAGTGTAGTGATTCCTCTCTACAAGGGTGGTGAACCCTCTGATCCGTCCAACTTTCGTCCCATTTCACTCATACCCACCCTCGGGAAACTAATAGAAAAATTGGTAAAGAATAGATTAATGAACTTCATAGCTCGGCACAACATTTTAAACCCGCTACAGTTTGGTTTTCAATCCAACAAAAATACAGGGGATGCTGTTTTTCACTTCTTGAAAAATCTTTATTCCAACTTGAACCAGAAAGAAGCGAACGCTGCAGTATTTTGTGACTTGTCAAAAGCCTTTGACTGCGTTAATCATGAAATACTGTTGCGCAAACTCCAACACTACGGTTTCAGAGGACAAAGCTTCAATTGGTTTGAGTCATATCTGAGTGGACGATCTCAAGTTGTGAGGACGAACAGCTTCTCTGATATTGGTTTTGTTAGGCATGGTGTACCACAGGGCTCCGTCCTCGGACCTTTACTGTTCTTGTTGTATTTCAAAGACTTGGCAACTATTAAAATCGAAGGTAAATTTACAGTTTTTGCGGATGACACAACTATCCTGTGGCACGACATCAATTTAAATAACCGTCACAATAAAATGGTTCGCGATATTTCTATTGTGCGAGAGTGGTGCAACTCCAATCTGCTTTCTTTTAATATAAACAAAACGAACCTACTCTCCTTCCAATGCAATATACCAGATATCCCATTAGGAAATGACATTATTGCGTGGAAATCTACCAACAAATTTCTAGGAATTCATCTAGACTGTGATCTCAGTTTTGAAAACCACGTAGATAAGCTGAGTAAGAAGCTTTCCTCAGGGTGCTATGCTTTGCGTGTGATTTCAAACGAATTAGGGGTGGCATTCCTTTTTGGGGAACCTGCAATAAACAGCGCCTCAATATGATCTTCATGCTCCAGAAACGTGCTATTCGCTATGTTTGTAAAGTTGGACCTAGAGTTTCCTGCAAGGAATTATTCAAAGAACAGAAAATCCTCACCATTCCGTCTCTTTTTATACTTGAAACTGTATGTTTACTTCATAAAAACAAAACTACATATAACATTATTCAAGGAACCACCCGCCAAAATAATAACCTAAGGCTACCCATTCCAACCTCAAATTTAATTAAGAATTCAATTATCTATAATGCTGCTAAACTATATAACCATCTCCCGACCAGTATCAAAGCCATTGATTCCAATCATTTATTTAGGAGGTCTGTAAAACATATACTTATAGACGAGGTGTTTTATGATGTTCAAGATTTCCTCAATAAAAATACGAGATGATAATTTTTAAAATTTTTAAAATTCTGTTTTTATACATATCTGTTATCCTTGCGTATGTGAATGTTTATGTATAGGTATTTATAAACTTATGTGACATGTATTTGATATAGACATAATTATTTTTTTTTTACTAGGCTTTGTCAATAGGATCCTCATCTTCCGACAATAAAGCATATTTTGATTGATAGATTGATAAGGTGGCGCATGGAGTTAGTAACAAGGCCTATCCAGAACACGTGACGTTACCATAGCAGTCGGTGCCAGAACACCAAAGTAAAAAAAATAATGAGAATAAAAAATCAGTTCAATACTATATCCTCAGATTGATAGGTAGCCATCCAAGCACTGGAGTGAATCCGACGCTTCCAATGGAAAATTAAAAAACAATTAAAAAATATTCAATGAAAGGAGGAAATTTCCCAAAAAAAATACCTTTCGGAACTGTAGAACCAATATTTTCAGTCTTCCCAGAGGGTTGAAAATACGGCCGAAAACGGCCACTACCATTTAGGACCTTTGATGAATGAATATTATTTTTGTACCACTGTCAAAAAAACTTTCTGCATCTCTGTAGATGCGTAAATGTTAACTTTTTTTCACCGTGAAAAAAAGACTTTTTTTCACTGCCAAAATAATTGAAAACGATGAGGTTCTAATATTTTCCGAACTCGACATTTTAGCGGCATCTGTTAGCTTGCAGCATAAAGTATCAACATGCCAAACCTTACAGGGGACAATCAATGAGATTCCATAAAAAACTGCGGTCGAAAGTACAGTGGAAAAACGATGAGTCTCCCACATTAGATTTCGATTTTCTCAACTTTTTAGAAAGTGGAACCTCGTCGTTTTTCCACTGGATCCTTCAATTCACAAAATAAACATGAAATATGACTTTCTGAAACAGAGTCGATTATTAATTGATTATTCATCATAAAACAATTTCATTTATTGGAATAATAATAATTGATACTAAAATTTGAACAATTACTCCCAACATAAATTTGCGAAGATGTTCCATATTGCTGCTGATCAAACTATCTTCTATAGATGCCTCTGCTACTGAAGCATCAGATTTCCAGCCAACGTGACCTTTTATGGATGTAATTATGCCCCCTGCATTTTCCAGAAGTGTTACAGAGGTTCTCCTGAAACACTGACCTATGTACCTCTTATACATTTCTTTTCCAAGCCATTTTGCAATCAAGCTGGCAATATACTTCAGTCGAAATGTCCTCATTCTCAAGTGAAGAAAAACGAGATATGTTGAAACTTTATTATTTTGATAGGAATAGTACGAAAAAAACACAAATTTATTTTGAATTATATCCGGAAAGACAACAGCCGGATAGAACATTATTCGGAATTTTGGACAACACTTGGCTGAGTACGGTGCGTTTCAAAAACCAAGAATGAAATATGGAAGCAGAATGGAACAAAATATTAGACGTAACTTATTAGCCGAGGTAAAATAATTGTTCATTCCATATTCGTAGAAGTATAATTATTTTTGGCACTTTTTTGGATAAACGCAGATCCTTCCAAGTCAACACATTAAGTCTAGGCAGAAATGGATGTGCCACAGACGAGCGTTTGGAGGGAATTCAAAAAAAGTGATTTGAAATGTTATAAGATACATAATTCACAAAAATTACATCCAGGTGATCCTGAGAGAAGGATGGAATTTTGTAGCTGGCGCTCGAATAGGGTAGACCCTACAAACTTCTTGAAAAACATTATTTGAACCGACGAAAGTACTTTTTCGAACTGTGGTGTTTTTAATAGAAATAATGAGCACACTTGGAGTGAAAATAATCCACGACACTTCAGAGAAGTCAGACCACAAGTTCGGTTTCGTTTGAATGTGTGGTCTGGAATTTATGACGACCGAATGCTTGGACCTCGTTTCTTCTCTAATACTTTGAACGGGGAAACCTATCTTGGGTTCTTAAGAAACAAATTCGAAGAATATATGGATACGTTTCCCCTTGTTAATTATATCAGCTGCTGGTTTCAGCATGACGGGGCTCCTCCACACAATAAAAGAGCAGTTTGGGAATATTTACACCAAAGATTTCCTAATAGGTGGTTGGGAAATTCTGGTCCAGTGAGGTGGCCGGCAAGGTCACCTGACCTTACAGTTTTGGATACTTCGTTGTGGGGCACTTTGAAGAACAGAATGTATGGAGAGCAAGAATATGACACAGTAGATGAACTTAGAGACAATAGCATCACGCAATTCAGGTCTATCAGAAGAAGGGATATTGTTAGGGCTGTTCTTAATTTGAAACGACGAGCTCGGTTATGTATTCAAGAGGAAGGCCATCATTTCGAACACTTGTTGTAATACTTTTTGCGCATTATTTACAAGCTCATGATTTCATTCTTGTTTTTTGAAACGCACCGTACTCAGCCAAGTGTTTGTCCAAAATTCCGAATAATGTTCTATCCGGCTGTTGTCTTTCCGGATATAATTCGAAATAAATCCTCAAAAGATGAAAATTAATCTTATTAAGTCTGTAAAACACAGAATTCAAAAAATCACTCATCCAAGCTTACTCAAACAAAGTTTGGATAATTTACGGAATATTCTTGTCGAAAACTCTTATCCAAAATCTTTAGTTAATAATTTACTCTATCGTGAAAGAATCGTCACTGCAACTTTACCCACACCATCTCAAAATTCAGACCAACAAGAAAATACTCTACCAATCTACAGATCTCTGCCATATATACAAGAATTGATTGACTCCAAAATTGATAAACGTTTTTAAAGTTGACAATATTAAAATCTCCAAGAAAAATATTACTACAATATCAAAATTACATAGTAAAGTGAAAACACCCATTTCAAAATTACAAAAATCAAATGTTATTTATAAAATTCCTTGCATGGACTGTCCTAAGTCATATTTTGGTCAGACGTCTAGAACACTGAATGGTCGCATTATTTCACATAAAAGCGACTGTAGACGAAATGTTGATTCATGTGCTTTGGCAGGACACGTTATCTCTAGAGACCACAGGATGGATTATAATAATACCGAAATTTTGAATAGTGAAACTAATCTGTCTAAAAGAATTTTCATGGAAATGGTTCAAATTAATAATGAAGAACAGTCGATGAACAAAAGAACTGACCTGAGTAATCTCAGCAAAATTTATACGTATCTACTTAATTTTGAGAAACATAGGATAAAATCACCCTCTAATCAGAATCTTCCAACTTGATTACTGAAATAAATTAAGTCACTGTCATTCCTACATCAGTCATTACATTTCACTTCATGTATATTCTATTTTCGTTTTTTGCCAATTTCATCATTCATTCTCACGTTAGTAAGTACTCCATTTATTCTTTCCTACATTTATCAATGCGTATTTTCAGTTGTCCTGAGGAAGGTATCGAATTATACCGAAAGCTTGACAGTATCAAAGAGTTTTCTTTGAAATAGCCCGCAACCCTGACTGCAACCCCACAAATACTACAAACTATATATATATATATATATATATATATATATATATATATATATATATATATATATACCTTTGAAGTGTTTTTGTGACTTGGTTGATTTATTAGAGGGTATCCTGAGTAAGAATCAGGTTACCCCTGGGTCTTGCTGACCTACGTCCCAAGCGAAGGGCCTATAGCTTCCCTATAGAGCCCTATTCGCGACAATATGACAAATGTCATCTTATGGTCGAAAAAAACCCTGAATATAACTATATGGTCACACTATGACCCCAACGTAATTTCAAAATTAGAGTTGCACAATACCATCAGATAGATAAGTAAAGGTATTAAGAATGTCACTGATAACGTGGAAGTGGTGGGGGAAAGCCTAGAACCCTCTCAATCACACTACTTCAATGTTTTTCCGACTCAAATGATAGTTAGAATCAACTTAAAAATACCCAAAAAGGTCATATTCATGAAAATTTCAAATAATCACCTTGGACTCTGGGGACTCTATGAAAAATTTCTGGGACAATTTGGCGTATCAGGAAATCGGTTTCCTAATCATGTAGGTAACTATTTCTTTCAAAATTTTCCACGAAAATTCATTAAGACCATGCATTTCAAATTAATATCGAGTTTATCATTCCAACTATTATCTTTGTAATGTACATCTTAAAGCGTCAATGTTTAAATCACTTACGCTGCCGGTCGCTGGTTCAAACCACAGCGACTGCAGAATTTTTCTGATGGTCCAAGAAAGTGGTATGGTAAGATACAATGGGCATCTGCCTACGTGTCATCGGGTCAGCCTTGGGTGGCTGGACGAGCCTACCACGTACGAGGTGGAGTGTTTAGTGGGTATACCTAAGGGGGATTCAATTCGGACTCAGGGGACTCCCACACTACCTTATGGGATGTGTGAAACAGGCCGGATAAGGTGCCCATAAAGGGTTTCAACCACCTCGTTTCAAATAAAAAAGAAAAAAAAAATGTACATCTTGTTACTATTCACATTCTCGAAAATGTTAACCATTTCAATAAGGTTGCACTGGACATATGAGATTGAAATGAGGGTCATGGAAAAATTTCAAATTGGATCATTTATACTGGATTACTAAATGAATTGATCTACTTACCGATAACGTACATGTATCCCGACTGCATAAAGGTGTAGAAATTGGGGGAATCAGATGACACCTCGCACTTATATCGACCTGTTGCTTCAGCTTGTACGTTTTTCAGTACCAACTTTTGTGGAGTACTCTTAGTCAGCTGAAAAAAATTATGATTATTTTCCTATGAGAAATAATACGAGATAGCACAAATTTTATCATTTAAAGAGTAACCTTTTCAGTACCGAAATAAATTGGACAATCGGATTTTGTTTCTGACGAATAATCTGAATAAGTTATAAAGGGATATTTCAATTTTTGTCAAGAGTAAAAACGCAAGAGCTTTTTTCATGAGCTAAATTTCTTTTTTCATCGAAATAGTTGAATTGAAACGATTCTTTGAAGGAGCAATCATCAAAAATAAAAATTTCATAATGTTTTTTGTGATTTGTTCAAATGAAAATTCCCAATAAAAAGTTTTATTTTTACAGGAGTGGATTCATTAGTGATAAATAAAAAAAATCAATATATGGCGAAGAATTAAAAGTATATCTCAATTAAACAAATTTTAATATAATAACTATGAAGAAGCCAAAAGTTTTGTTAGATGGCAAGATATCGAGAATTGAATTCCATTCCTATTTACAGAGTTTGGAGCATTGAATCGAGAAATTTGGAAATATCAATTTTATTGGAATATTTTCCGAACTCATTACAAATATCAAAGTTTTAATTACAAATTAGTTGATTTCAATCTCATTCACGAGTTGAGAATTTTGAATAAACTCATGAGCATCAATATACAGGGCATAATAACACCTAGTGACAAGACAAAATCAGGTGTCAATGTCCAGCGTGGCTTTAGCCGGGGAAGTAGTTGTTTTCTGTTAGATTTTACAAAAAAGTAACTTCAATTTTCTCGTAGGGTTTTTCCATTTCCAGAGGAGTCATGTATTGATTCAATTTTCAATTGAGAATGTTTCTCTTTAAAACAAAATCATGTTTTAAAATGTCCATATTTGATTGGTTTTGACCTAAACTCAGTGATTCAAGATATTGCAGCTTTGTCCAAATGAAACAAGAATGAATCATAAATTCTATTAAGAGCGAAGGAATTAAATTGTTTTTTTTTTTCAAATCAGCTGCAAAATAGTTGATATATTGGTCACGTGGAATTCGAAATACATCTTCTCAATATATCTTTTCGATGTCTTTTCAATTTGTCGCATTTTTCGGCACGATAGTCTTCGACCTACGATATTGTCTAACAAACATAGATTCACGTTCTCATTTCTCAAAGATATTCATGAGAAATATGCACATCAAATGGTGAATTTGGAGTTCAACGCGGCTAGGCGAAAATTTTGGACTATACTCGTACATAGGAGAGCAACCATTAAATCAAACCAGACGCCAACGATATCGTTTGGAAAAATCGAAACCTCTAGTACCCTATTTGGGACAACTACCGAAATCCAGATTAACACCGAATGTGAGACCTTTCATGTTTACTGGTATAGACTATTTCAGCACATTTCGTTGGGGTGTTATTTTTACAAGTATGACAATAAGAGCGATACACCTAGAAGTAGCCCATAGCCTCACGGTGGACTCGGCCGTAATGGCTGACAACAGGCAGATACCATGCAGTCGGAAGACTTACGTCAATAGATAGGACATGTTTCGAAGGATTAATCCTTCATCTTCAGCAAAATAGTGGTTGACTACAAGTCGTTCTAAAGAAAAGTAAAAAGGGTTACAATAGAGTTGAGAATTACATTAAATTATGTGACCTACCATATGGTGGAAAAATAACATTTAAAACGGAAGAACTTTAAAAAACTTTTGGTCCTAATTACGACCTTATGGTCCGCATCTAGGTGGGCCCCGCATTAGATACGGACCATAAGGTCGTAATTAGGACCATAAGTTTTTTTAAAAGTTTTTTAAAGGTTTTTCCGTTTTAAATGTTATTTTTCCACCATATGGTAGGTCACATAATTTAATGTGATTCTCAACTCTATTGTAACCCTTTTTACTTTTCTTTAGATCGACTTGTAATCAACACCTATTTTGCTGAAGATGAAGGATTAATCCTTCGAAACATGTCCTATCTATTGATGTAAGTCTTCCGACTGCATGGTATCTGCCTGTTGTTAGTCTTTAATAAAGATTATTTTTGGTGGAGTTAGACTGAAAGTTTGTTCACCCTCCCAGATTCTGAAGAGTTGAGAAAAGCTGTGAGAGACATGATATGATCAAAATAGGTATATAATGGAAATTAATTCCACCGGGAAGTCAACTCATGGCGGAACCTGGGAAGGGCTCATAAGAAATGTGAAAACAGCCTTTCATGCCACTCCAAGGAATCAACAGGTCAGAGACCCGTTCAAATTCAAGTCCTTTGACTGAAGTTTCAACTGATATCAATGACTTACAGGTCTATTCACTATCTTACAACGATATCATTAGCAGTCGTTATCAAGCGATAAGTCGTTAAATAACGATAAAATCACAGAATCGTATTCACTGGCTGTTTCTTCATCTTTATATAACATATCGATGCCAAAACATCGCTGAGCAGACGACACCTTTCTGGCTGTCGTAACTGTCAACGACAATAGCTGTGTTCAGCATAAAAATATCTCATCAGTCCTTTGCAAAATTTAAATAGTAATCAAAGGAAAATGGATGAGTTCCAGCAAGACGTTTGGTTGTAATCGTGGAAAAACTGCGAAGAAGGGATCCTGATGATTTTTGAAGGTTTTGAAGGAACAAGAAGAGGACGATGGATGGGTGACAACGAAGCGATAAAAGATAATGATATTGTCGTGATAATGAATGATAACCCGCACAAGAATGTTCAGTATCTGGGGGGGGGGGGGGAGAATGTTACGTCGCCGCATTCTGTATATGCAGACGGACCATGTCACTCCGGATAGTCGAAGACTGGGACAGTTCTGTCAAGCGATATCAAAGAATGAAAAGTGAAAAAGTCATTATAATTTCATAAAACGACGGTGAATGTAGATTGACGACTTTTTACAAGAAGATTATTATTGGGAATGGGATGTTTTTAAATTGACACAATGTACACTTCAAATAAACTATCTCCCTACAAAAAACACGGCCAGCGGCTTTATAATATAAATCCCGACCGAAGTGTTTACAAAGCTTCCACCTGACTCTTTCATGCAACTTACATCGACATTGATCCCAGGCAGGGGAAACACTTGCGTATTGGGCAACTCCTTCGGAATGAATCTGTAGAACTCCTTCGTGCCCTTGTACCACTTGAAGGTGTAGAGGGGCTCCCCCTCCAGGTCGTAATCGCACTGAAGCGTCACCGTATCCATAATTCTCGCTGCGGGCGGGATGACGACCGAAACGTTCTTCAAGGCGACGATACCTGCAGAAAAATACATATTTCAGCCGGATTACGGAATGACGGAATATTATACGGGAGTTGCGAGATTTTATCTCGGGGATTTTGGGATTTCGGCGACGGAAGTGGGGATGAGGTGCGTGTGGAGGTGGTGGATTTATAACTTGAGTTGGGAAAGATTTTATTACGAAAAAATGGATATACTTATAGTTGTCAGGCATTACGAGTTCCATAATGTGAGTCACGCTTTTCGTCTTTCATGGTAGTTTATGCAGAAGTTTTAAGTCATAAGAATGTTTGTCAATGATTGGTTGGAATAAACAGTTCAACTAATCGTTGACAAATATTCTTCCTTGTGACTAAAAACTTATGACTTAAAACTGCTGCATGAATACACCATCATTTCCATTACTGTTAGATACGTCTATTAAGAATTCGGTGAATATTTCCATATTCAAGAGGAAACTAAAAGCATATCTTATAGAAAAAAATTGCTACACCGTTGAGGAGCTTTAATAACAATTTTTATAAAATGTAACTTATCTTCATATGTTTTAGTCAATTTTTTTCATATCAATTTATTGTTTATATATATATATATATATATATATACTGATGAGAGCTTAAGCTCGAAACACGTGTCTACGGTTGCAGAACATTTTGAGGGTTATACCCAATAACTTTTCCACTTATATTTTCATATATTGCCCCTCGCTATATCCATCCTTATTTGTATTTTCCTGGGTAGGATTGTCACGCTGGTAGCTATAGCTGCCTCCGTGGCGACGTTAGTTGATGCCTTGTAAGCACAAGGTCTTCTAACCGAAGCCACAAATGTGTGGTTGGCTTCCTGTTATTGACTTCCTTTGTTTCTATTTTTACATCCAAGTGTTGTACATCTTCGCACTCAATTTTACCGTACTGATGAGAGCTTAAGCTCGAAACACGTGTCTACGGTTGCAGAACATTTTGAGGGTTATACCCAATAACTTTTCCACTTATATTTTCATATATATATATATATATATATATATATATATATATATATATATATATATATATATAGGAAGTTATTCATGACATCTACAGTCACTAGTTGAAACTTAATTTGACACGAACCAAGGAATCCAAAAGTAGAGGTTTGTCCACAAATTGACAGGCATGAATAACTTCCTGTTATATTCTGTCTTGCCTCACGGTATTAATTCTTGAGTGGATTCGTTTTGATTTCGAGAGCTCCATAAATCCTTTCTGATGAGTGCGTTAGCACGAAACAGCTGTCAAAGGTTAGAACTCTCGGAATTAAAACGAAATATACTCTATTTTCATATATATATATATATATATATATATATATATATATATATATATATATATATATAAATAAGGATGGATTTAGCGAGGGGCAATATATGAAAATATAAGTAGAAAAGTTATTGGGTATAACCCTCAAAATGTTCTGCAACCGTAGACACGTGTTTCGAGCGTAAGCTCTCATCAGTACGGTAAAATCAAGTGCGAAGATGTACAACACTTGGATGTAAAAATTGAAACAAAGGAAGTCAACAATAGGAAGCCAACCACACATTTGTGGCTTCGGTTAGAAGACCTTACAAGGCAACAACTAACGTCGGATTGTCACGCTGGTAGCTATAGCTGCCTCCGTGGCAAGATTGGCATTTTCTGGTACACGTTTCTTCTTTGAAAAATACTCTCAAATGCCTCCTTATTTTCACCAGCACAATATAAACTCCCTAATTCACCAGTTTTACACTTTTTTTTCATTGAAAACAGTTTTTTATCAACAAATTGTAGCTTTTTCTAGAAAATACAAAAACAAAAATTCATGCTGTTTTGTTTAGTGAATATCTGTCATTTCAGGTCAGGTTGGTAACAATGGGATTGACGGAAGGGCGAAACTAATTTTGCGACATTGCCAATGTGTTTCCAGAAATATTCAATTCATTATCACATGGAATATTTTAGTGAATGAGTATGAAAAATAAGTTAATATAACCACAACATTTTCCCATCAACATTCTGACTACACATTTGAAACAATGTTTCATATTGTTCATATTGTTTCTAAATGACTAGCAAAATTCCAAAGAACGAGACAGATCACGGAAATGTGAACAAACAAATATGAATATACATGCGCACAAAAAATTAAAGAACATTTTTCACATAAAATAACCTACTTTAATGACTATAAATCAACCCGACAGACCCGATCTTATGCAAACCCAACCGAGATTACCCGACTATACTATACGGATTGGTTGCGTCTTTTCTATCGGTTTGCGCATGCGCATATACCAAAAGTTAATGTTTGTGATCCGACACGTTTATTTAGGTAATTATTTGTTTGCCAAAAATTCCTGCTACATGCTCTGTCTGTTTAAAAATATCTTTTGTGCATATTAATACCAAGATTTTTTCTTCCAATCCAGTTATCTTACAACGAAATGGCTTATTTCATAACAAAGAAGCCAGTATCAATGTCTTTTACTCTGACTCAACAACAACAATGAGTCATAATAACTTTATAAGAGTACAATGCGACGTTGTCAGATTCCCTAAAATTCCTGCATACTGAATACTCATGAATATGAAATGTTTTTAGTGAATAGTTTTCGGAAGTATTTGCGCCCTAGAAACTGGCAATTTTTTCATCAATAATAATAATAATAATAGTTCCTAATGAAAACTCGAAGAGTGAACCATTCTTAGTGAAGATATTCAGCAAGAAATACTCAAGCAAAGCGAGCACGCGCATTCCTATTACTACTTTTGTAACTTATGTAACTTATCTCTTACTCCTTGGTGAATGCACAAAAGATATTTTTAAATAGACAGAGCATGTAGCAGGCATTTTTTGTGAACAAATAATTACCTAAATAAACGTAACGGATCACAGACATTCATTTTTGGTATATGGGGATGCGCAAACAGATAGAAAAGACGCAACCTATCCGTATAGTATAGCCGGGTTAGCTTGGTTAGGATTGCATAAGATCGGGTCTGTCAGGTTGATTTATAGTCATTAAAGTAGGTTATTTTATGTGAAAAGTGTTCTTTATTTTTTTGTGCGCATGTATATTCATATTTGTTTGCGCACATTTCCGTGATCTGCTCGTTCTTTTGAAATTTGCTAGTCATTTAGAAACAGTATGAGTACCATTGTATCAAATCTGCAGTCAGAGTGTTGATGGGAAAATGTTCTGGTTATATCAACTCATTTTTCATACTCATTCACTAAAATATTCCATGTGATACGTGAATTGTGTATTTCTGGAATCACATTGGCAATGTCGCAAAATTAGTTTCGCCCTTCCGTCAATTCCATTGTTACCAACCTGACAACTGAAATGACAGATATTCACTAAACAAAACAGCATGAATTTGTTGATTATGTATTTGCTAGAAAAAGCTAGAATTTGTTGATAAAAAACTGTTTTCAATGAAAAAAAAAGTGTAAAACTGGTGAATAAGGGTGTTTATATTGTGCTGGTGAGTGTGTTTTTCAAAGAAGAAACGTGCACCAGAAAATGCCAATTTTCATTCAAAAAAAGGCCCGTATATCTGAAACTACTTGAGACCGCCAAAAATTTCATTTGGATTTTTTGTTCAAGAGGTCAAACTACGTAAGATCAAAAAAAAATTTTTTGTCGCTTGTAGCGCCCGGTTAACGGAATTTTACCCAACAGGGTTTTAATACCTTAGTTAAGCGTTGTTGCCTCCTGCAGTATTTTTAAGCTTTGTTCAAACAGTATTTTTGTATCCTGCAGTGTTTATAAGCCTTGTTTGTCGCTATCGACTTCTAAATTGAATCGTGTGAACCCAAATCAGCTGTTTAGGGGGGTTTCTTGAATTACCTTATATTGGAAATAAATATTCACTTGTAGTAGATGAAGGCGAAACTCGTACCGCCAATACTTGTCACCACCCCTAGTGAGAGACTCGCATAGGTTTCGCTCCTGTATAAATATTTGAAGCTCCTTATTATAATTTTTGCTTTTACTGTAGTGCTTTCTCTTTGTTCCTATCCCTGTTGATTAAATTCAGCTCGTTAAAGTTAGGGAATGTAATATCAATCACAACGAAAAATGAATATGATAAACATCTTTTATTGAACCCACGACCCGCCCCGAACAAAAGTAAGTTGATCGATGGAATTGAATAATTTTTTCTATTTCCAATAGGAAAGGCCATAGCATACAGACTATAACGCTGGAGCTCCAAGTTCCAATCTCGTAGCCGACAATTTTTTTTTTTTTTTGAGATATTTTGGTATCTTCCGAAATGGTTTCATTCCTAAATAATTTTTGGGAGAATTTTAAACTTTTGTTTTTCCTTGCTCTGAGTATCAGGGGGTACAAAAATCCCATGTACAAAAATCCCATTCGAGTCTTTGCTTTGCACTAATGAAATCTTAACAAAGTCTTTTATTTACTGAAATTTTGTTTTCAAGTCAAATTTCTTTTTAAACAAAAATCCCCCTAAAGTTGGTGCCGTTTCCAACCGAGATGGCTGACCTCTAATGTTACGCGTCTGGCTGTTTTTTTTTTAATTGTCTGAGACGAGATTTGAACTCGGAGCCCCTGATGCCAGTGACAATGTCAACAAACCTACCAGGCGTTACATAATGATTATATCTGTAGATTGGGAATTCAAATAAAGTAAGTAATGTTTTTATTAAGATGAGTAGCTATATTTGACACTACTTCATAGATAGCTAATTCTGTAGACATGACTTTAAAGAAGCCAAATTTTTCACTTGCAAGAATTTTGTTTTTTTCGCAAAAGGCAACAAGTCTTGTCTAAAGTATTTCATTATTATTTATGGATGGTGCAGGTAATGATGACACAGGCCTGTAATTTTTTACATCGGCTTTAAAACCCTTTTCATGAATTGGGACCAATATAGGTTGAACATATTAGTGGTCTAATATTTGTTCCTAGAATGTTAAAAACAGTTATTCAAAACACTATGGGATATTTATTACAGGTAAAACTAGGATTAACAGTTCAGAACACATTCTGCAAAAGCTCTGAAGTGTTTACATTTTTCTTGCCAATTTTTGATTTTGTTTTGTTCCATTTCCTTCGCGCCTGTCAATGAAAATGTATCTTCCATTTTTTACTAAATATAATATACTGTACTTTGGTTGAACAATACTTCAACAATCACCGAATATTTCCGCTCCATTATAGAATGGATCCTCTCACTGTGGATATCACAATCCACCCCTTTCAGCAATAAATTTCCGACGACAACTCAATTAATGTCGAATAATAACCGCCCCTCCCCTCCCCCAAGCGCAGCCTCACTCGACGCTCATTGTCTCGAAAAATCCAATTGATAAATGATTTCTGCGCTGTCATCGACTCTTCTCTGGAAAAAATCGCGCGATATTATGCAAAAGGAAAGGCGCGAATGGAATCTAATTTATTAGACTAGCAAATGAAACTCAAAAAATGGCAAAACCTCGGCAATTTTTTCGTCCTGCATCGATTTGCAAAAAAATTTGGGATCGAGCTCATCTAACTTTGAATTCTATATTACCTATGCCGATGGGCGCTGTTTATTTTTTGGGGTGGAAACTACCCCTAATTTTCAAAGCTTATAAAATAAAATTTTAGAGCTTGAGATGGTAAAAAACTGAAGTAAATGATATAGCTAATGAAATGAATAATTATTTTTCTGAAATGGGTCCGAAACTTGCATCTAAAATCAACAGAACTTTTTCAAAAGAGCACCACGCAGTATTCCCGAACTCCATATAATATCTTCGACCCACGTCTGTTACCGAAATAAAAAATGAAATTTCAGCATCAAAAAATAATAAATCACAGGACCCAAATGGGGTTAAAAATGAGTCTGTCAAATTGATGGCAGAAAATATATCTGCACCATTATGTCACATCTTCAACTTGTGCATTTCCACCGTAGTAACAAAGGCCTTCAAAACTGCCATTATAATACCAATTTTTAAAGGTGGTGACAAATCAAGTGTGTCAAATTACCGACCGATTTCAGTCACATCGGTCTTTTCAAAATGATTTGAGAAATTTATCAAAAAACGACTTATGGAATACCTTAACCTCCACAATTTAATTTCGAACAGACAATACGGGTTCAGAGAAAATCGAAGCACCCAGGCTGCCATTGCATACCTCCCTTTACCAATAAACGCTGCTGTGGATAATAAACAGCCTTGTTTGGGTGTTTTCGAAGACTTGGCAAAGGCTTTTGACACGGTCAGTCATGAACTTTTGTTGAACAAGCTTGAAAATCTAGGCATAAGAGGAAGTCCATTGGAACTTCTCAGAAACTTCCTTCCAGGACTACATGGTGGTTTTTGTTTATTTACTTGTTATTTATACATATTCTGTTTTGTAAATATTTTTTGTTTGTTACCACTTGGTTTATTCACTAGAATAAACATATATTTTATCGTATTATAATATTCTATTCTAATGATTTTTTCATACACAATTTCAAAATATTTCAACCCTTAAAAATCAACCCTTGTTAGAGCTTAATGTAAAAAAAGTTATTCACCTCAAAAAAATTATTGATTCATTGCATTGATTTAATCTTAGAATTTTGTTGCTTAAAGTATGTACTAATTTAATTTTGCAAGTATTTTAGATAAATTTTGAAAAAAAATTATTATTTATCCCAGAGTTTTAATTTAAGTTGCTTAAAATATGTACTGATTCCATTTATTAATTTTCAACCCTAATAAATAAATTCCTATTGTAGCTTGAAAAAGAAAAGAAAAGAGTTTTTTATTTAAAAATGTTGCTGCCTAAATTATTTCCAATTTCATGATTTTGCAAGTTTTTAACCCTTAAAAACCACCCTTACAACATTACAATGCTCATAAACTATTCCAATAGATATAAACAAATTTTGTTTACCAAAATATAGATGCAATATAAAATAATGTAACCTTATGGACCTTATGACATGTAAAGTACTTCTTTGATTGACGACTTGTTTATTTTGTGGAAATTCATGTTCTCTGAGGATATAGAATAAAACACTTTTCTACTAGCGTGCGGAAAAGTCCACTTTTCCGCACTCATTTTAGTGTTGAAAGAGTCACTTTTCCGCACTAGTGTGGAAATAGTATATTGTGCAACAAGTGCAGAAAAGTGCTGCAATTCAAACGAGTGAGAAATTGCATTTCTGCTGGTGTTACACACTATACTTTTTCTACAACACCCTTTTTGCTAAAAATAATACTATACTATAAGACGGAATGAAATGTCAGTGACTCATTCTTATATTTTCCTCTTGAAGTTGAAAGTAGTAAATTCAATGACAATGAATTAACTTGTTCTCTTAGTTCTGGCGGAGTATTTTCAATTTCAGAACTGTCGCTATCCATTTTAGTTCAATCTCATTTAAAAATGACGGGACAAGAATATTTTACGAATATTTTATGCTTGACTTTTGTTGACATTCAAATGATTCGATAGATGTTGCTCCGTTGCCTAGCAATGGATAGTGTGTATGTGGATATTTGAGACAGCAGTAGTGATGTCTATGATTTTTGTTCAGAATATTATGAATTTGTACGACAATTTCCATCATATTATATAAACCAATAGACTTTGTCTATTCATTCTTGAAGTTGCCTGATCGAATATCCCTTCGAAATGCAGAATTTTCAAAATATACTTTCACCTTGCTGTCACGAAAACTGTATTGCTTAGAAATTAGGTACTGAAAAATTTTGGCACAGAAATGTCACTTTGTGGCACAGAAATGTCACCTTGCGGCACACTAATGTCAAATTTCAATTATTGTGAGAAATAATCATGTTTGCGAACGTAAAACTATGCAGAAAAGCATGTTTTGGAGTGTGGTTGTAGAAAAAAAACTTTTTCCGCACTGCGAAAAGTGAATTTGTTAAGTTTTTGGAGACTATACTGATATTTGAATATTTAAAATATATATATTTGTATAGTTGTAGTTTACAAAATGACTGAAATATGAAGTTTATTAGAATTCTGATATAATTTTTAATAAAAAGAAAAGTATGTTTCAATAATTTTGTAGTGGCCCTGGTATAAGCCTCATCAAATGAACGTAAAATAGTAATAAACATCTGACATTTTTTATTTGTCACTTTGAATCACCGTAGCAACAAAGAAAAGTTAATCCTGTCAGCCATAACACTACCTTGTCAAAACCAATTTTACCGTCGCAGCTTTTTCTAGTGAGATAATTTTTCATGGATTCTTCTGACGAAGATTTGCCAGAGTCAGTTTTAGAAGCGGCTAGAACTGCAAACTTGGATCAACTACCATCAAAATCCCGTCATAGATATTTTGTTTGAAAACTGGTGCCAGAATAAGGGAATTAAAACTTTCAAATAAGGCGTTTTTGGCTTATTTCGCTCAAATTTCCAAAACATGCAGCCAAACACTCTTTGGTCCAGGTACTCAATGATGAAAAGTGTAATTAAACTCAAAAAAAGTCGATTTAAGCAAGTTTTTCAAGGTCACGGCATATATAAAAAACCAAAAAATTGGATTCAGACCAAAAAGGGCTAAAATTTTCTTAAAAGAAGAAATCTTTAAGTTTATAAATGAAGCACCTGACGAAATGTACCTTGATGTAAAAGTCGCTACGATTTTTGGTTTGGCGGGCGCATGTAGGCGTGAAGAATTAACAAAGATGCCTTCAGATCATATTGATGACAAAGGAAATATTTTATTGATAAATATGCCAGACACAGAAGCTTTGCGTTTTCTTGGGAAGCTGAAAATGGAAAATTGCTCAATTTGGTCAGAAAGTATGTGAGTTTAAGAAAGCCTGAAACCCCACAAAAGCGATTTTTCAGTGAACAGGTGAAGTGTTGAAACGAAGAGGTATGAAATGTATGAATGTAAAATGTAAGATTGTATAAATAATATAAAGTGTAAAAGTGTTAGTGTAAATTAGGTAAAACATGTAAAACAAGAACGAGAAAAATTTTAAAAATACCAAAACGTAAAACTTAGAATTAGTTACTCTATCGATTCCTGTTTCAAAGGCGATAAAAATTTCCACCCCCGAGATGTGGTGGCAACCACCCCCAGGATGAAAGCGCCCCTTGGCAAGATAAAGATTTTGAAAAATTGCCAGCCAAAGTGCTTTATTTCCTGAACTATATGCAAAAGGAAAGGCGTGAATGAAATCTAATTTATATCGATCCATCAATTACTGTTGACCCGGGAAAGATTGATTGCTAAAGTGGAAAAACAAGTAAATCAATTTCAAACTTTCCCATGGCGGCAAGATTTAAATTGCTTTTCTTGTCAGGCCTACACGGAGATGCAAAAAATGGATTGTAATTGATTCTAGACATTTTGCCGAGGACGCGTCGACGTTGTTTTGCATGAAAATACGCTCGGAAAAGTCGCCGGGAAATGCATTCAGGGGCAGATACCCGTGAGCGCTTCGTTAGAGACATGGAGATCTGGTGCAAGCGTTGTCGATTTTAAATATATCTAAGGGAAGACCGTCAGGCGTGAGTGATCACCAGAAAACGGTCGATTTTGGTATTTCACCTGGGAAATTGTTAGGAGTTGAAGACATAATCTCATAATCTCTATTTTACAAGTACATTTATATCAGTGATGGCTATAAGTAAATTCAGTAAATTATGTACATTAAGTAAGTTAATTAAATTGAGTAAATTCAGTATGTCAGTTTTCTAGATTTGTGGAATATGTATAGATATATTAAAACACAAGATATATGACTAATGATCCTAACGTCAAAATGAATTATTATTCTCAGATATGTGATTATTATCTATTGCGTTTTTAAAAGCGTTTAGTGACGTCAATCGCACAATGTTGTCAGGTAAACTGTTCCATGTTGCAAATGAACGATTGAATAATGTATATTCTCGCACTCACTCCTGGAACCGTTCACGTTTCAATTCAAAAATATGACACCTCAAGAGTGGATCTCCATTTAGTTCGTACACCGATGATAAATAAGTCCACATTTCGCGCACTATACCGGGTGTCAACAAATCTATTAGACAAGTCATAACTTCTAGACCATTAGGTGTAACAAAATGAGATTTGCTATAGGTAAATGGTATGTGAAGAGGAGAGTTTTCACATATTTTTCACTTTCCGGTCACTTCCGGTTTCACCGGAAATCGCTCCGGTTCTAAATTTTTGAATGGAACACCCTGTATATAGTAACATTAAGTATTTTCCTCAGTAATTTTAATTCATATAGGAGGCTCAAAACTGTACTTTTTCCAGTGGAGTAGAAGTTGAAGAAAAAAACACCCACTACCCCTTCAAAATTTGAATTTAAAAAAATAAAAAATCCACACAAAACATAGCTTATTATGAGTAGAAAATGCCTACTAAATTTGTTTTTGTGCGATAAACGGTTCCAGAGATATTCGCAAAAAATGATTATTTTTTTTTAATTTCAACACACTGTATCTCGAAAATGGTGCATTTTAGAGGGTAAGTTGATGGTAATCTTTTTTCATATTTTTGGACGAGCTATCACATCCTGAAGTCCTGCGCATATATTATGAAACACCCTGTATACAATAACATGGATATAATCAAAATTATTACAAAAATTTGTTGATCGTGAAAATCAAGTACAAAAGTACAACAAAAGGATAAAAACGGGTGAAAATGGGTGAGGACGACTCAAGAGAAATTTGTTTGTTTATTGTAGTAGTTCTGACCATGTTGCAATATATTTAGAGTTTCAGAAAAGTTGAAATGGTGTCACACAAAATCTTTGTTTTTGCGTGTAAGATTCGTGAAAGATTATAGAGTAATCTTAACCCTCTCGCTCACGAATTATGAATTTTGAAGATAAAAATCTGAATATTTTTCTACAGTATCTATGATTTTTTTGCAATTTTTTGATATACATATATTTTTTATAAATGTTGTTTTGTGCCCTAGGGCATGTCCCCAAATGAGGACAGTATGAGCCAACGGCGTAAAAATTCTATGAACCCTATTATATGAAATAAGAGTTTATCACATTATTACAATTATATTTTATTAACAATTGTTCACATTCACATGATAATTGATGAAACAGTTTTTTTCGACAAACATAAACAAACATTGCGCTTGCTACAAAGTATTCTGGTTTTTTCCGTACATCATCATCGTCATCACTCATACCATTAGCCACGATTTATTGACCATCATCAGAGTTTATATCTACTAGTAGAAAAAGTAGAGTATCATAAAAACGTAATTTCAGGGTTTCCAGTAGAAGTCAAATGGTTCTTAAATTCCCTAAATCTCTGAGAAAACTTTGAAATTTACATGTTTCATTATTGACAAAGATAGTCATTAAGAATAATTTGTTTGAATTAACAACTTCCAGCCCAAACAGACAATGGAAGAAGGCGCCAGCAGTATTATATCTTATTGGAAGATTATTTAGGCGGGAATATTTCAAGTGGAATAATGAAGTTATCATATATGTGAATTCCTTAAATAAGTTTGACTCAGTAAACTTTTTCAGGATGTAAAAATTATTATGAAGAAGTGATTCCAAAACCTTCCACTTGCTAAGCAGCTTATTTGAGTGAACGAACTAGCTAATAAACTAGAATTTACCAAAAAAATTGCATATTTGAAAATTGGGAACAAGTAGGAATTGAAAAATATTGTTTTGATAGGTCTCTGGTCAATTTTTCCCTGTTCATCATACATAAATCGATTAGACACAATGTTTCTATATCATCCCACTGATGTCTTTGAACTTTCGCCACTTTCTAAAAGGAATATTGAACAGAAATACTAAATGAATTTCAAATCAGTATGAACCCACCTTTGTCATCTTCTTTTCTGGTTTCCTTTTTTTATAGGATATAATTTTAAAAGGTAGCTTCAACAGAGGTTCTCAATGAATTGAGAATCAATTTTTTATAAAATACAACCAAACTGGAATGAAGAGATATGGTCCATAGTTTAATGCAATGTCAATAGTGTCAATTTCTGTTATGATTTAGGGAGTTTGATTTTTCAACCAATTATCTACTTTTGCTACCTTCAAATTCGATCGTAGTAAAAGTAGAGGAAATAGAGCTGAGTCAAATTCTACTTCTACGAGTAGAGTATTTCTGCCTACAATAAAACGCTCCTTAAGATAGTTAGTCGATGCCTGTGTAATTGGTGTTGGACGCAAACGCGAGTGTCATCTATCGTGATTAGTTAAAAACATGAATATTTGACGTCATTTTAATGCAGGTTCCTTCAAAAAACCCTGATTTTAATGCTGTCCCATTGTTTCAATCAAATTACGACATGAGTTGGAGGCCAGATCACTGAAGTTACGACATGACTTGGATGCGATCTCACTATCGCCATCTATATGTCGCATCCATTTTGATCCAATTATAATCCCATAAGGTTGATTATCTTCTATATAAACAATGCTCATACATTCAATATCTGATAAACTTCGTTCAATTATTTGCAATAGCTCCTCGTCAGTGAGAGGTCTCCTGGCCATTTTTTATGCACTGAAATTATCATAGTGATATATAAAAAGGTTACGTTGATTTTACCGTTGACTCACGATGTCCACAAAAAAGTAAACCACACTATAAAAATTTTAGAGTTCAAAATATACTAAAAACGAATGATACACTAATTATTAACCGAAATTCAACAAGTTTTCTCCACGATAGACTTTATTTGACAGTTGCCACTATTCGAATGTCACCAAGAAGAATTACAGAACAAAGCTCTACACGGTCATATACGCAGACTTCCAGAAACGCTTATTTCATTTGAATTTCACCTTCTTACTATATTCTACATGTGTGTACATGTGTTCTTTTGAAATAATATACTATACTTATCAGAGTGTGATAGGAGATTTCAGTGAAAACAGAGTTCAACATAAATAATGTTTGAATAGGTTGTCCTTATTTGGGGACGCGGTGAGCGAAAGGGTTAAATTGCCACATGCCCTTCTAATGCACGTTGTTACATGTTCTGTGAACCTTAAATCTGAGTCTATAGTGAGTCCCAAGTTTCTATCACATTCAACCATTTCCATTGGTTCAGACTGAATTGAGAGGTTTAAATAATCTTTGGATTGATTTCTTTTATTTTTATTACCGAATAATATCATTTTGGATTTGGAAGGATTTATAGTTAAGCAATGGTCATCAGATGCTGGTGCTAGTGAGTCATTAATGATATTGCATGCTTCGAGATTATTTACTTCGTGAGGGAGTGATATATTTGAGTATCATCCGCATAGTAGTGAGCTGTACAGCTGGATAAGAATGAAGATAAATTGGATGTATAAATAGTAAATAGTAATGTACCCAATATTGAGCCTTGAGATACTCCTTCAGCAATATTTAGAGGGGCCGAGAGTTTTTCATCATATTTAACAACTTGAATCCGATCATTCAGATAATTTTCAAGCATAGCACATGCACTGATAGTGAAACCATTAAAATGGAGTATAGCCAATAGCAATTGATGGTTAATACGATCAAATGCTTTGGAAAGACCAGTACTGCTAGATCACCCCAATCAAGTGCAGTTAATAAGTCATCTGTTACATGCAATAGAGCAGAAGCACAACTATGTTGTGGTCTAAAGCCAGATTGATTTTCTGGAAGATTATATTTGTTTAGATATGCTCTGATTTGAATATTGATTATTGTTTCAAGCAACTTCGAAGTAATAGGTAAAATACTTATAGGTCTCAAGCCCTTCCAGTCTTTAGGTTTTTTATATTAAGTAGTGGGAGAATCAAGTCCGATTACATTAGATATCATTAAAACAATTACACAAACAAACCTGAATAATACTCATGTCTACATGTCTACATGTCTACAATAAGACCTGAAGCAACTGCAGTTCCTCGTTTAGTTCCTTGCTTTGTACATGTGCAACGAAATTTCCTCTATAAATAAGGCGATACACCACCGAATCCCATTGCTTCCTTCCTCTTTCCGTATTTGCTGCACAGGGAATTATTATTCTGTTTTCAAATTCCCCATAATGTCCCTGCATAAACATAACACTGAAAGCGGATTGTTGTGTATTTCGGGAGATAAAATTGAATGGCATGTCGGGATTTTATTACTGATACGATTTCCCGCCAGTAAATGATCGAATAAGGAACGCTGTTAGCGACAGAGAAAACATGTTTTGAATGGGCGTGATGACGTTTTATCCATCTCATCGGTTTGAACGTCATTGAAAAGGTCGTTTTGAAAATGGGGCATAAGACGATGTAGGTTGAAAGTTAATAGAAAATACCAAAAGAGGATTCAACGATAGTAGATAAAAAGTTTATATTAACCGTGATATGATAAAAATTATGGATCTGTTTCAAGCGACTGACTCATTTCAAGTCACGTTTTTATTTGCGAGGAGACGGTATCAATTTAAAATTATTGAATTAAGGTCAGATAATGACAGATTTTGTTGACTGATTTTATCTTTTCGAACAAAGATAACTTTGTTATTTCAAATGGAACCCCCTGTATTTTTTGCTCTGAGGGATAGAAAATTTGATTATCTTTCCTTTTACTTTTGTGGTTCCCCATACCTAACCTAAATAGTTTTTCAGATATTGGCTTTTTCAAACAGTAGTTCTTATGCATTTTTTGAATCACGATAGCTTTGGAACGACATTTATTCAACTTGTTGGGAGAATTTTTATTGACAGTTGTTGTGTATTTTTTTATTCAAAACATTCACTGAATTATTACCGTCGAAAATAAAAACTTATCCCATTCAAGAGCGGATAGATATGATTTTAGCGATTTGTGAGTGTGAAGAGAATTGCCTTTTGGCGTCGAGGGTGTATGCCTGAAAACATCTAGACCGGAATCATCCAAAGAAGTTGGTTTTCAAACGATTGCTACCTACATGAATTTCCTAGGACTGGAAGTGTAGCTTATGAAAAGGCAAATAGACCATAATCTAACATTGGAAATGAGGAAAATGAATTTCTTATTATGGTATATATCATAGAAAACCCTCATACGAGTCAACGTAAAATCCAGAAAGATACAGAGATAAGCAGACGGAACATTTCTAGGGTAATGAAAAAATGCAAATTTCACCCAAACCGTATTCAGATGCACCTGGAATTATATGAAATAGACTTCCATCGACAAATCGAGTTTTGTCTATAGGTTCTGGACAAGTTTAGTGAGGATGCACATTTTTTGGATTTCATTTAATTTTCTGATTAATCCACTTTTCATAACAACGGCTTAGTGAACAGACACAACTTCCGTTATTGTAGTGGTGTGAATCCTCATTTTTTCCGCATTCTGGATCACCAGAATAGATGGTCTATTAACGTGTGGGGAGGAATTATAGGTACACAAGTTATAGGACCACATTTTTTTGATGGAGACTTGAATGGTCAAATTTTTTTACCATTTTTACGAGATGATCTGCCTGAGCTTCTGGAGAATGTGCCGCTAAATATCAGACAACGGATGTGGTTACAATTGGATGAAGCTCCGGCACATTTTAAATTCAGTGTCAGACAGTTTTTGAATATGTGCTTCCCGAATAAAATAAATGTATTGGTAGGGGAAGACCACAAAATTGGCCAGCGAGATCACCAGTTTTGACTTGCCTCGATTTTTTCCTATGGGGATACTTGAAGAATGATGTTCACGACACTCCTCTACCCACATTGGAAAATATGAAGGAGATAATAAGGGCTGCTTCTCGAAGAGTGACGCCTCAAATGTTATTAAATGTTAAGCAGTCTTTCAAAGAGAGAGTGGCTCTTTGTATTCAACAGGATGGTCGTCATTTCGAGCACCTACTTTCAATCAAATACATTTGTGTTTCATATTTTGTTATTGACTCAATTTTAGTGAACAGTAACTATTTTCGATGAAGTGAAGTATAACAACTGTCAATAAGAATTCTGTGAGCAAATCAAATAAATGTCGTTTCAAAGCTATCTTGTTACAAAAAATGCATTGAAATAAGAACTACTATTTGAAAAAGCCCATATCTGAAAAACTATTATAGGTATTATAGCCAAACCTTGTTCAATTGAAGGACTACAATTGAACAAGGCTTGTCTTCCAGTTCTCAAAAATTCTCAATTAGCTCCCTACCCACAAAATAACGGTACGAACGATTATACGATGTCAGCTAACGCTATGGACCAATCTGATGTAAGAACGTCAAATCACAGGTATTTATTGTGACAACGTATAAGAAATGTCAAGCATTTGACAGCGAATTAAGAAATTAGAAACTTGAAAATATCTCTTGAAAATGCTAACCACTCGTGTTGGAGAAACGTCGAGATCTTCTATAAACATACGTCGGCCTTACAACCCGAAGAACCACCATAAAAATAATTTTTATCTAGTAAACCGTCACATACAGGTATAGGGAATTATCTAGGAAAGTTGTGAGGAATTTTCTACGGATTCCAAAAATTATGTAATATTCTATTACATTACGTAATGTTCTATTTAAAACAACAAAGTATCTACTACTTTCTGATACAAGTGGCAACACTGTATTGACGAAAATATTTCAGGCGGGTAGAGCACGTTTAATTATCCATGCCCGCAAATTTTTGAAATGATTAATTTTCCGTTCTCCAGAAACGTCTAATAGGCCATCGAATGTGGAATACCCCGTATATTGTGTTAAAATGCCATAAAGGAGAAATTAAAAGCAAACTGTTTTTTCCTGCAAATGGAAAATAAATCTTCCATATGCCTAGCACTAAATTTTCATTTTTTGAGCTCAACATCGACATAATTTACAGTGGATAAAATCCCAGAAAAGAGAAAGTCAGTCAGCAAAATGTGTCATTATCTGACGGTCTACCACGTCAACATTATGAATTGATGAGATCAAAAAACCTTGTTACGGCGGCTGTAAAACGAGACAGCATCTTTCAGTATCGCATCGCTCCTTCATCTTCGTATTAAATATAATCCGCAGTGAATCGATTGAGGAGCATCTGTTTTCTGGCCATTAATTTCAATTTGCTGCCAGATCTGCCGGGACTCCATCACAACTCAAATTAATGGATTCGTTCTGATGGAAAGTAATTATTCCATTTCGAATTAGGCGCTAATAAAATTTCTCGTGGACGTTCTGCAAGAAGTGCTTGCCGGCGCAGACTTGAATCCAATTTCCGGAATTGGAACAACTCGACGTCTCAAACCAAATTCCCCAAATTGGCAATAAAGAGTCGGGGGAGCTCCGTACACAACCATGTGGCATGCAGTGACACTTCCTAGGCTTAATGATAATGTTGGGTATCTTCATGAATTGGTTTTACCGCCTAACGTTTCGCTAGCTTGAGTGGCTAGCATTCTTAAAGGTATTTCCGTCTCGAATGTGCTGTCATTGCTGCAGCAACGGCCATATAGACCAGGATACCACGCCTATTTTAAAAAATTAATAATAGCAGGCTGAATCTTCCTGACTAGCTTCATTCATAATAAACTGCGCAGGCGTCAATCATGTCGATTTGGCGAGTGCAAAAAAGTCATCAATAACAGTTAGTTTTTCAGTTGAACCTCTAGATGATTCGATAAAGTACTCGAAAAAAAATGTTTATCCAACAAAATGGATGGTAGGTTCCCCACTTCCAACATGTACCAATGACGTGGTCATAAGAAGTCATTAGTAACCACCGGATTTTTTTACCGTTGCTTGGATAACATTTGTATAATTGAATGCTCAAATTGTCATACAAATTGAATGGTAGGTGTTCCCAGTCCTTCGTTCCGAAATTGTCAATTCCATGGTAAAGAACATGTATTAGTAACTGTAGGACAATAATAACACATGAAAGGTTAGTGCATTCTTCACCTAAATAATACAGTGTCCTACGAAAAAACGGGTATGTATCGCTAATCCTACAGAAATTATTCAAAATAACGAATTATTTTTAAATTGTGGTTTAGCTAATTTAATACACTTTCATTATTAAATTTATAATTGTTTGTTCAATTCAAACACATCATAATTTACGTGAAAAGTTTATGAAGAATGAGAGAAAATTTTGTTTAGCGTTCATAATTCTTATAAACATATTGAAACAACAATAACAAAGTTAAAACATTGAAATAATCAATCTGACCTCCGGGACGGCTTAAATGATGACACATTCGCTTTCACAGATGCAGGGAAACCCGGAAAAACCTGCAACACCACATCATCTGAAAAGCTGAAATTTATAATTGAAAACTTTCAAAGGGGTTAGACGAATTGTGAAAATCTGCTATACAGTGAAATGTATGGTGTCTCCAGAGGCCTCAAAAAGGCCAGTTCGAAAAAAGATATTATATTTCACAGGGATCAAGTGGCCAAAAAGTACCGATCTTTTATTCACTCTGGTTGCCGGTCGTGAGTTCGAGGGCCAGCGACTGCAGAAATTTCTCTGATGACCCAAAAATGTGGAATAGCACGTAAAAAGTAAGAATTCGTTAATACTTGGCTCGCACAAGTTTCGTCTTTTGAGGGCTGTTGTTCGTAAGGGAACGACATCTGGTTAACGGAAAAATTTTTGTGCAACTATCATCAAAGGACCCCCCACACATTTAATGAAAATATGTCTTTCTGTGAAAATGGCTGAATTTTTTGTATGTTGAAGCTGGAGGTATTCCGAGTAAAAGTCTCCTCCTACTTGATCGTATGACCAGATCCGGAACTAAAGGGCGTTTCATCAAAACGAAGCTACTCACGAAGATTTAGCCTATTACTAATATTTTTTACCATATAATTGACAATTTCGGAGCGTAGGACTGGGAACACCTACCATTCAATTTGTAGGACAATATGCAAATATTAACCAAGCAACGGTAAAAAAATCCGCTGGTTTCGTATGATTTCTTATGACCACGTCATTGGTACATGTTGGTAGTGGGAGATTCTTCAGTCCTACCACCCATTTTGTAGGACAAAAGTTTTTTCGAGTATTTTATCGAATTATCTCGAAGTTCAACTGAAAAACTGACTGTTATCAATGACTTTTTTGCATTTACCAAATCGACATGATTGACGCCAGCGCAGTTTATTAGCTACCACTATCGAGAATTGGGCGTCTCGGCAAAATGAAGCTACTCAGGAAGATTGAGAATTAGGATATAAGAATTCAGATTTAGGAATCGTCCGTCCATGAGTATCTTGACCTTGACTCTTGAGCCTTCTCACTGTCACTAAATTTCTCATCTATCTCTTTCATCAAGGGCTTTTCCGTAACTCTATTGACGTCTTCATGTAGACCCTCTAACAGGAATAGTAAGAATTTTTGAGCATCTTCCTGGGCAAAACCGATGATATGAGGAGCAATTCTTTGGATTCGACTTTTCAAGGAGACTGTATTAACAACTCTACCAGATGAATAATCTGACTAAAGTCCCTTGATCACCTGGGCAAATGCTTTGATGAAAGCTTCCTTCCTAGATTTGTTTGTGTCTATTTCCCTTGTGTGGGCGTCTCTTTTCAAATGTTCCAATAACCATCTTGTGATCGATAAACACCAGATAATACTGTTCTCAACCCATTAAGACCTAGAGTTTTGACTAGATCGGTGTGATAAGGTATCAGAGTTAAGACTGATATTGAGTTGGATGGGGATATGATAGATTCTGTGAGGTTTGGAGATATCAATACATCATTAAAGCGGCATTACCTGTTTGTTGTATTGATGAAAAATTCATCAAGTTGATGACCGGTAGGAATGGTTCCCAATACTGATGCTGCGTTTTCCCTCTGAATGGCGATACTTATTCGTTGAATGAGAAAGCTGGTGGATCTTTTATCATTCGTCACTTCTTGGTAAATCTTCTACCAATTTCTCCTATGAAAAACATTGCACTGTTCTTTGACTTTTCCCCAATTTCTGCTGATACTCCCTGATGTTCATAAGTATTTTTGCATCAATATCACTACAAAATTTTAATATCACTGTTTTCCTCACACAAAAGCAGATTCCTTCGTCTTAAGTATTTGTCCATTCACCTTTTGTTGTTTAAATGAACTTGTATTTCAAGCGGAAAGTGAATAACTCGTTATTATTATTGTCATAAACAATATGTGCAACTTAAATCACGGAACTGAAAAAATTCCAGGTAAGAAAAATCATATCAAAAGAGAGAAATAACAAAATCAACATAGTGAAAGAAAAAATATCCCACTCAATGTCATTTGTTCAAAAAAACATAAAAATTACTTGAATTCCATCCGATTCGATCGTATCGATAGAAAAATACGTATTGTTTATTATCTTGGGAAGATATAGAGCCATGGCATATTCATATTATCATTGGGGGAAGGACGCCATCTAGTAGTGAAACAACAGACGTGAAAAATTCCATATTTGAGAAAGTTGAAAACTTGGTAACGTGTTGCTCTTGAATGAAAAAGTACCAAAAACTGAAGAGGAATGAGTTTCCATGATAAAAAAAAACACAAACCTAAAATTGATGCAAAAAAAATTAAAAATTTTGAGATTACTTGCGTAAAATTAAACGAATAAATTTTTTCAGGCAATGGCAAAATATAAATAAATGAAGAAATACACTATAGGTTCACCTTGTTCCCTTCACTTTCAGAAAAAAACACACAAGAAAACAATATTGATAGCAAACAAATTATCAGAAAAACCGGATCACCTACACCAGGGCTAGTCACTTGGCTAATAATTGAATCATCGAATTGAAATCAATTCAAGAAGAAGAAACTATACTCAAACGCCAAAACTACGTCACAATCACACTCGACGCACGTTTCGCCAACGAAAGCTTTCTGCTTTTAGCTCCTGAAGATGATAAATTTGTTGGCGAAACGTGCGTCGAGTGTGATTGAGACGTAGTTTTGGTGTTTGAGTAGTTTCTTTTTCTTGAATTGCATTCACACCAAAGGTTCCGAAATATTCATTTAATCGAATTGAAATATTAGCAAATATAATTATCTAATATTTAAAAAAAATCAAACTAAAGTACTATAATTTTCTGTTGCAAGGCCATTATGAACAATGGAACCTCTAAAAACGAGGACCGCATGTCACGAACGGTTTGTGGAACGATAAAGGCAAAGCATGTTCCATGCAATATTTTGGATGCATCAATCAGTTAAAAAGATTCACAGCATTTTCCCAATTGCAAAGGGATGAAAAGAGAATGTGTTTTCTTATTTGTATGTCCCTAGAGTACTGTGGTTGAATGATATTTATGTTAGGAAAGAAGGAGGATTAAACTTCGAGAACAGTTGAATTACTGGGATCTGTTAAACTTTCAAAAAGATATTGATACTGCTGGAAAAATGAACGATCTCAACCTATCATCAAACGCTACTATTCCGTAGCGAAATCACTGAGCTACAAATACTGCATTAGATTCTTCATATATCACCCATAAAATAAACATTCTACGACCTGGCCTTGGTACTAAATGGAAATTTAGCACCATGAAAAGCTACTATTTTGATTGTTCGTGTTAACAGCTCGTTCTGGATGACCTCACTCGATGAATGACCATGTAATAAAGTTGAATAGCAGTTAACTGCACTTCTATCTTTTAATGTAGCTTTCATGGCCAATGACTCCAAATTATAGTATAATAGCATCGAATGGAGACCATAAGAGTTTTTGTGATTGGAATCACTAATGCATTCGTTATGTGGATGCAAATTTCAGAGCCAATACGTGCAATCACTCCTGCAAAAAGCTGCCACTCGATTGTTTCATCATATTACTTCCGTAACAGTGCATTTTTTCTCAAGATAAAAATAATCGCAGTCACTTAGTTTTTTCGAATGGTTGAATTTATTAAGAGGTACCGCAGGGACCTGTCATTTGCCCCATATTGTTCCCATTGTATAAAGATTATGAAGAATCAATATCGTTGCTTTGAATGATTAGAATCTTATCTGTCTAATCACAGACAGGTATATTTTTCAGAAGGTTCAATTGATTATGGAGTACCACAAGGCTGTCATTTGCCCCATATTAATCCCATTGTATGTGAATTATGAAAAATTAATATTATTGCATTAAATGGTCAGAGTCTTATCTTTCTAATCGCATTCAGGCAGTTTTTCGAACGGATGAATTGATTATGGGCTACCACAAGGCTCTCTCATTTATAATAATAATAATAATGAATTTATTCAATAAGCATATTACATTTTATTATGTCACCATGTTATCTATATTCATACTTATTGAATGAGACCATATTCAGTGTCATAATCCAACCGACGATTGGATTATGACCCAGTTCTTCCATATAATAATCCCACATGTGTGTAAATTATAAAAATAGTGAATATTTTTGCATTAAATGGTTACAGTCATATCTTTCTAATCGCAGTCAGGTAATTTTTCGAATGATTGAATTAATCAAGGGGTACCAGAGGGCTCTGTTATTTGCCCCATATTATTCCCATTGCTAAAACACGAAGTGCAGGAAATGGTAAAATTTCTAGTACACTAATAGATATTTCATAGACCCCTACAGATTTTTTATTTTTGATATTTTTCAAATATCTGTCTCGACTCTCGTACGTTTATATCTTCTAAATTGAATTGTTCTGTAATGAGTATGTGTTGAAGGTTAGTTACAGGATTTGAGTGTGGGACCAAGCGAGATGTTAATATTCCAGCCATGTAACAGTAGAATTCATCGAGAATGCTTGGACACATATTCGTTTGGACTGACAAGGTGTTGGTTGTTCCTTATAGGCTATTTACAATAGACCAGTTTTCTTTTGATTCATTGTTGACGTTATCTATTATATTTTGGGATTATTGCGCCCACAAAAATTGGGGAGGTGGAAATGTGAGTGATATAGTAATAAAAAATTTGGGAAAATTGGAGGAGAAATTTGGGATTCCACTTACTCCCTAAAACTCCTATTTTTGAGGCATGTTAGGGGCGAAATTTAGGAAAGGAGAGCAGTGAATGTGCAATGATGTGTCACGCCTCTAACATACCCAGTAGCTCAGTAGGCGTGGGTTCGACAATAAAAATTGATTTCGATAAGATTGAAATATGGGGTTAAATTTTCCGGAGCGCCACGGATTTATCGCTAGTGAAAAATCCGAAACCACCCTGATAGAATGGGACAACCCACTGCACTAATATCACTGAAATATTAAACAATAGATACCTGTAAATTGTATAATAATAATATATGAATATGTAGAGGTTTTGTCTTCCCTTACGCTTAGATAACTTGGACCAGAATAAAAGAAATAGTCATGACCCTTACTAATAAAATATATTGATGTATGTTACACAAATATGGTACCACCAAGATGGATTCAATAGATTGAGAGTGGTGTACTGGTTAACTAAATAAAATATTGAACCTCCAGTGAGGGTTATGCCTGTGACGTCACGATAGCTTACAATTATGATTACTGATGCCTTAGGGGCAATCTCTTATGCTAAACTTATCTGATCATAAGTAGGTTTCCTTCGTAAGACAGTAGGTACGTCTCAATCAATCTAAGTACCAGTACATCTGGGACGAACACCCTCAACGAAAAATACCAACAATGGGGACGAACAACAGATATACAGCAGGACAACTACAGTTGAGCAGGAACAATCACAGTAGTGGAATAGTGGAAAGACAATCACATTAGTGGAACTCCAATAAACGGTAGCAGAGCAGTAGCAATAAACCGTAGAGGAGCACTACCAGCGGCGAAGCAGCAACAGTAGCAAAGTAGTAGCCACAACGGAGCAGTAGCAGAGTGGTAGCAGAGGGGTAGCAAAGTGGTAGCCGCAGCGGAGCACCCTAAAATATACAATACCAGTCTGACTTCCGATTACACTTGGCCATAAGTAGAGCCCAAATGCAAATACTAACCTCTATTAAGTGGGAGGGTTCTGATGGTCTGTCATAGCGAGTTTCTCGTTCCAGTGGTTTTACACAATGATGAAATGACTTCTAACCTCAAAAATCCTCAAAGCGAACGGAGATTTCTCAAAAATATATAGCGTCAAAAATCGCAAACAATATGAGAAACTCTCTCGATATGAATTTTTCCAAGATCCATCAACGATGATCAAACTTTAATTGGAAATCTTCAAAATAGGTCAGTCACTCATCAAGATCAAATAAGGAAGAGTCTCAGACGTCAAAGTCAAAACTGTCAATATCTGGCGCTTTCTTGGTCGTTAGTGTTCGGTGGGATCAGTCCAGGAACTACCTCGAGCTACTTGGAGCTATGAAAAGAACACCTTAAAGTTCACTGGTGCCAACTGATCCAAGTCGAAAACGCCAGCCTCTCAATCTCAGGACTAAACACAAACAAGGTCAAGTATTCGAATGTGAAGTAAGTACCTCAATGACACAAGACAGAGATAGAGTAAGAATGTTACGGTTTTGTGTTCTAAGCACAAAACAATAGACTAACCAAAAGTATGTTTACAAAACAACGCTGTCATACCGCAAAATAGAACAACTGATAACTGTCATTAGCTTAAGGCCGGTTCATGTCCGCTCGAACTAGTACGGCAAAGGTAAGTACTAACATTCGGAACAAGCTATACATGACAACGACCAAGTTGTCGTTTTGATACAGTGGCGTACAGAGTGGAAAGTTTATAAGAATGACAGAGAATTTCTGATGTTATTGTATTAAAACAGAAAGGGTTTTCTAGTGCAAAATAAACCCGTAACAGGCATAACCTGGGAGATATGATTTTTTTATTATTATTCACATCCATAAGTTCATTACCAAATCTAACGTCACCGAACTTAACTTTACCTAAAAACGCCAAAATTCTACAAAAAAAATCCCCAAAAAATTTATATTTTTTAAGAACCGAACAAATTTCAAAAAAACTTTTCGTATACATGTTCGAGGACGATAAGACTGTTCATTTACATTCTTTTGAAATCTCCTGCAGTTCCCGAGATTTTGTTTTTAAGAAGAAAATGGTCAAATTTTTCTAGTGCATAATTTTTCGTTCCTATGAAATATTTCCAATACCATCAATAATACAGAAACAATTCATTCTCTTAATCTGTTCTTTTTCAGAAGGCGATCAAAGAAGATTTTTTCATGAAATTTGAAAATTTGTCGCTATCTTTGAATGTTTGGAGGTTTCATAAAAAAATTCAATATCCCTTTAATTTTTCAAGATATGAAAAATTTTCGTGGGATCTTTTCGTAGATTCGTTTGGGGACAATAACAATTACAGAATGCATTTTTTTGATATCTCGTTTTGTTTTCGAGTTTCAGGTGTTTAAATTTTCCCCAGTCCACTTTTTTTTCAAAATAAAAGAATTTTCATTAAATTTGAACTTTTTGTAGACCTGTTCAAGGAATACAAAAATGTTCATATAAGATTTTTCGATATCTGGTTTCGTTCTCGAATATTTGGAGATTTTAGAGAAAAAGTATTTATTTTATATTTTTTTCTCAGTTTTAATTCCACATTTTCACCCTTTTTATTCGAGTTAGAGAAAAACGATTTAGAAACATTGGTGTGGCTTGAAACGACGTATACGAACCATAGAAATATATTATATACTTACTCTAGAATGCTAATCCCGCCAATTTTCACGGCGAAAAGCATGCCGCGTATGCAACCCGTTTACGATGTGCGCATGCGCGTCAGAAATACTCGTAGAAATAGCATGTATCTCTTCAAATGATTTAAATTAAATGCAGTTACGTATTTTGACATGAATCGTTCTAGAAAAAAAACTCGAGCTTCCAAGCATCCAATTTTATAAATCCAATTTGAGTTGAAATTATTCATGATATTAGCTAAAATAAATTTTCATAGTTTTTTGTACTTTCAATTTATTTTCCAATCCAGTGCTTCCTTGAAATTCGCACCGACGACTTGGGGTGGTTCCGTAGGTTTTTGTTGGTTAACTACAGCTGAAAAGTGAATGTGATACCAAGAATCAGTCGCTTCAGAGCAGTAAATAATAATAATAACTGTACTCTACTTTCTGATGGCCTTTGCTGAATATTCGGGATCATAAATATGTGAAAATATGTATTCAAATCGGCTAAATACAAATAACAGGTATAAGCACAATGAGGTTTCCAACCTTATTCTCCGAGATTCAGAATTAACGTTTGTTAATCTTTACAAGTACCATAATATTTTACTAAAACCGAGCCTGTTACAAAAATCACTAATGACGCGCTTGCGCATTGCGGACTGGCCTGAACTTTTTACAACACTTTTGACATGGGAATTAGCATTCTAGAGTAAGTATATAATATATATTTCTATGATACGAACCCATGGTAACATTTTTGTTTATTCCATTAGTACGGTCAATGTCTCTATTTTCCATTTGTTCGATGCTATTGATTTTACGGGAAAATTCTCAAAAAAATTCAGCTGACGTAGCCACTGTCGACAAATATCATACCAAATTTTCATTGTATTTGTAAGAAAACTGCTTTAGCGTTCCAAATACCTTAAATATAATTCCAAGGAAAGCATTCATTGGTTCAGAATTATTCAACACACTGAGCCAGTCAATATTATTACAGAGTTTTTGAAAGTTGAAGTAATTTTGTCTTCTATAAATTCTACCACACCGTTTCTCATTTGTTGTATTTTTTCATTTCAGTGGAATATTTGACACTATTGTGTCATGTTCAGAAAGACTGAATCGCCTTCCTCCAATCAATTTTAGGAATCCAACTCCAGGATATCTCTGATCCAACTGGCATATCATTGATCCTCGCACAACTAAGTGAATTCTAAAACCTCATGGGCCTGGCCTAGAAAACCCAAACACCAAACAAAGCCATAACTTCTGAAATCCTCTTACATCCAGCACTCCGAGCAAGCCGAAACTTCCGGGCCTCTTCGGCCATTAAAAGTCAGCACGTCCGTCCTGCTGAAACCGAGTCAAGAAGACTGTTATGCTATGATTCGTCACGATCTCCTCATCCATCAAGCGAGCTCCTACGAGAAATTTTTCCCTGCTAGTGAATATTTTATGAAAAGTGAGAGCTTTTCAGTGTATAACGCCCGAAGGGCTCTTTGCAGGCTCGTTAAGGGCGTCGCAATTAATTTTTATTATTTAATAAGGAATTTTCGGCTTCGCACAAGTGCACAAAATAATATCGTCAATTTGTCTAACTGAGCTCTTTCATTTTTTATGTGGGTTCTCCCCGGAGAGAGAGATAAAGTGAAATACGAGCGGATATTGGACAAGGTCGAAGGTCGGGGATGTTTTTTCCAAAAACGATAATTAAATTAGTGGAAGGATTATTGGATCAGTGAATATATGGTGGGTGTTCACACAGAAAAATTCATTTGGGAAATTGATTTCTACGGACTGAGACCATTTTTCATCTGTTTGGACAGTTATAACATAAGTTTTATTGGGGTATTTCAAAAAGGACGTTCATAAAACGGTATAATACTATACCGGTTGATCACTATGTAAGTTACGCCCTCTAATTTTTCTATAGTTTTGAAGATATAGGTTTCAAATTGGGTCCATTGCTATATCAATCGATCAATCAAGATTTACGTCATTGTCAGAAGAACAAGTGGACAAGCTTATATAATAGTGACAATATTAAAAGAATAAAATATATAAATAGGAATAAAAATGTGCTACGAACATACAATATCGACTGAAAAATTTGATAGTCAGAATAGGCAGTAGAAAACCATAAATAGAGGGTTTTTTTAATTGCACAGCATCATAAATAATTATATAAACATGATATTATGGACTCAACAATATATAGGTGTCCCAGGTCTTTTCAAACATTTCTATTATGCTGCTTAATTTTTTTTTTTAATATTCTCATGTCAAACCAATATGACTTTTAAGCTGTTGCGCCAAAGTCAACTTCTGTCAAGCTAACCCTGAGAAATCACACCCAACCTCAATCATTCAAGTGGCACCCGATAATTTATTTTCTTGTGAAGTGAAATCAATTCTAACTTCAACTATATATCTCACTTCATATTTTGACAAACGTCAAAATCGCAAAATAAGAAACTTCAAAGTTTACTTGTAACAAAAACTTCATATTTTGACAGATGTCCAACTGATAGAATAAGAGAGTTTGAACAATAATGTGTAAAATTCCATAACTAAGAATTTAATGGAAACAAAAATCATAAAAGCTACTCAAAATGTCTCTACCATCATTATTGATACAGGCTTCAAATCACCTTATTAGTTCTCTCGTACAAGAATTCCTAATCATTTCCTCCGTTACTGTAGTGCAGCCGTGTATAATATTATCTTGTAAGTCGTTCTAGTCAATTGGTTTAGTTTCATACACGATCTTCTTCTAATGCCCCTACAGAAAAAATATCACAGGGTGAGATCTGGCGAACGTACAGGCCACCTAGTAGGACCTTTGTTTCCTATTCATCAATCTGGATAATATTCATCGAGGTATTCGGTTGCAATTTGGTGATTGTGTGGTGGAGCACCATCATATTACTGGAAGCATTCGCTCCACGCCAACGGCAGCAATGGAAGTCCTCCTTGGATTACTTCCTCTCCACATAGTTCTGGAGAGAGAGGCAAGATGGGCAACATACAGACTTTATCAAGCGGCCATTAGTCTACCGCAGGCATGTGTCATGAGAGGCAGCGGAATGCTGGAGGGCATAATAGCTCACAACATTCTAGGAATGCCCTCAGACATCATGCCTAAAACCATCAACCTTCACACGTCCTACACTGTGGTCTTTCCCGAAAGAGAAGACTGGGTCCGGAATGAAACCAACCTATGTAGGGCAAATGAACGTTGGTTCACCGATGGTTCCAAAACTCAGGAAGGCGTCGGAGCCGGAATATATGGGATGAACCCAGTAGTGAAACGCTCGTTCAGTATGGGCAAACTAGCTACGATATTTCAGGCAGAGGTATATGCCATTGAAATGTGTGCCAGGGAGCTGGAAAATCGGCTCCACACACGAAAAACAATAAAAATATTTTCAGATAGTCAAGCAGCACTTAAAGCGCTTGAATCCAACTGCTTTAAATCTAGGGCAGTATGGAACTGCAGAGACACCTTAAACCGACTGGCGCAACGCAACAACGTTACCCTAGTCTGGATACCAGGTCACACAGGCCTAGAAGGAAACGAAATAGCGGACGCCCTAGCAAAAGGGGGGGCCGAAACAACGTTCACTGGACCAGAACCGGTAATCGGTTTAGCATATAGCACTGCCAAGAATGTCATAACAGCTTGGGCAGACAATAAAAGACTCGAGTACTGGCGTAGTCTACCGGGCTTGTACAAGGAAAAAACAGGACTCTGACAAACTGCTAGAACTCAGCAGAGCGCATCTCAGAGTTATAGTAGGTTTGCTTACTGGCCACTGCAAACTCAAATACCACATGCATAAAATCGGACTTGCACAAGATGCAGAGTGCCGGCTATGCATGGAGGATGATGAAACGGCTGAACACATTCTGTGTACATGCCCTGCAGCGGCCAGAACCAGATTCTCAATATTTGGCGATACGACAGTAAGGCCAGAAAACCTGGTAAATTGTTCTCCCAATGCATTCCTCAATTTCGTCAAGAGATTGGATATACTGGGAGAAATATAACCATAGGGTGAGCCACAATAGACCATTGGCCGCAGTGGAGGGCCTGATACGGGCCCACTCACGTTCAAAACCTAAACCTAAACCTAACCATCATATTGCCACACATGCGTTGTTTCTCTTGTTGAGGAATATCATGTAGCAATACCTGAAGTTCATTCCAGCCCAGTCAGAATGTGTTGATAAAAGTAAGGGCATATCAAACGTCCACTGAACAACGCCCACTATACTTTCACACCACAGGTGGTTTGGAAATTTGTTTGTCGCACACAATGAGGATTTTTCAAACAATTTTTTTCGCTTCAATTTTTTGGATTGAGCTGAAAAATAATTTGGATAACTTTGGAGCAATGATACTTTTTTCTGACTTTCACGAAGAAAATATTCATATGTTATGAGAAAAGTATGTTTGGAATGATTCTCTCATTCCTTTCTAATTTGTAAGCTTTTCGTATTTTTTCGACTCGTATGTCAAATTTAACCCCAAAAAAGTTTCCGACCCAGCTTCTCTTATTTCAATAAAACATTGGAATTTTTGTAAATGTTTAATGCTTGCAAAAATGTGTGCAATATCTTTCCGCAAAAAATAAAGAGTTCGAGAAAAAAATTGTAAAAAATGTTGATAGTACAAATTGAGAATAGTGTACATAATTGACACTGTACCTACAGATTTGAAAAGAAATCTTCAAATTAATGAGTTTAAGGCCAATTGGCTCAAGAATAATTGAACTAATTAGCTATTAATGTCCACCCATAATTTCAGTGATGAAAATAAATGATTACAAAATATGACTTCTATTTCGATACTCATTTTAAATTTGTTTTTAGACTGGTAACTCAAACTTGTTTTAATTGATTTATAAGACATTTTAATACTATATCAGTGACCTTTTTTTTCATTTTATCTTTTTTTGTATGTATTCTACTTTAGTTTAAGGTTAGTTTTTAGGCCCTGACTTTGTCAACAAGATCTTGTATCTTTGGACAATACAGCATATTCTCTCTCTCTCTCAATGGTAACATCAACTGTCAGATAAATGTCAGACAACAGGGATGTGATTTTCAGATATTAAACAAAGAAAAATAATAACCTTTGAATGTTATGGTGTTATTTGTTGCCGTGGATGGTGCAGTTATTATAAACTTTAATAAATTGATGGATGTAGCCGTTACTACGTAGTAGGAAATCATCACGAAAAATGAGAAATAAAACTTTCTATGATTTTATACCACTTCTATTTGTAACCAACGTTACTGCAGTTTAGTCCTATATGGACATTATCAAACAATACAATAATCTGAAAAATAAATAACACTCGTTAAATACCCTTAATTCTACCCGAGCCTGTCTTAATGACTTTTACCTGGACCTTGTTTATTTGCGACAATGTGACTGCGCTGTCTTAAAAACCGGTGAATAGACCAAATCCAGTTGATCATTCAGTAGGTTACATCCACAATATTTGTGTTTATGAATTTCTAGGGATTCTAAATAATTCAGTTTCCAACCCCTGCTTGCATAGTGCAACATTTCCGTATCGTTCAGACTCGAAAACTTGTGGTTGCATTCCAAGGAATGGTTTGAAAACGTCGAATATTTTTTTCCTAGTCTGAAGTACCTTTCATGTTAAGCGTATCTTTTTGAAAAATTACGTCCACATTGTCCCACATAAACACAGTTACACTCTGGATACTTAAGCTTATAAACTCCAGATTTTTCCATTTTTGCTATTCTATCTTTGGCATTGAAAAAAAAATTAGACAACCTGGCATGCGGCCTGTATAGAATATAGAAGTAGCATACAGTTCGCATGCCAGGTTGTTTAATTTTCTTTTCAATGCCAAAGATAGAATAGCAAAAATGGAAAAATCTGGAGTTTATAAGCTTAAGTGTCCAGAGTGTAACGGTGTTTATGTGGGACAATGTGGACGTAATTTTTCAAAAAGATACGCTGAACATGAAAGGTCCTTCAGACTAGGAAAAAATGATTCGACGTTATCAAACCATTCCTTGGAATGCAACCACAAGTTTCCGAGTCTGAACGATACGGAAATATTGCACTATGTAAGCAAGGGTTGGAAACTGAATTATTTAGAATCCCTAGAAATTCATAAACATAAATATTGTGGATGTAACCTACTGAATGATCAACTGGATTTGGTCTATTCACTGGTTTTTATGGCAGCGCAGTCACATTGTCGTAAATAAACAAGGTCCAGGTAAAAGTCATTAATGACCGTTAGTCATTAAGACAGGCCTCGGGTAGAATTAAGGGTATTTAACGAGTGTTATTTATTATTTCAGATTATTGTATTGTTTGATAATGTCCATATAGGACGAAACTGCAGTAACGTTGGTTACAAATAGAAGTGGTATAAAACCATAGAAAGTTTTATTTCTCATTTTTCGTGAAAAACTTTAATTGTTACATGACTGATTTCTGGGGCGTTTATAATTGAATTAGCTGGTGTGGTTTGGACTGGGTTAACAAAATTATGCTCAGTGGTCTGATTATTTGAAAATTTATTTTGACTGCAGTGGGAGTGTGGTGAGACATCGGGTAATGAAATTGTGAAATTCCTTTTCGTAAACTGAACGAGATTTTCGGGGCAACAAATCATTCACAGCCGTTTGAGCAATTACTCTCAATTCAGGAGAGGTGCAACTTGAGTTTTCTTCATCAGTCATTTTAAAAAAGGTAATTTACTGATATTTACATTAAAAATTTAAATAATATATGTAAACAGAAGGATTACCTGACAGCTTTTTTCAAATTTCAAATATTTTATCAATATTGCCAACCCGATATTTCTGATATTATTTATTAATATTAAATTCAATTTTTTCCAATAAAGAACTACAAAAAATGCCAAATTATAAAAATTGTATTTGAAACACTCCTCGCTTTGCTCGTCGTACTCTAAACAACTCGTGCGACAAAATGGTGTCTTATAAAACTGTTATCATAATATGCTATTATCACACAGTCAAAAAATAAAATTCAATTCATTTTTATTCTGCTATGTTGAAAATATCATATGGCAAATTCTTTTATTCACAATTTCCATGTGAAAGGCAACGTTTCAACGTAAAACAAATTTTTTGTTATAATTTATTTTCAATTTAGAAACCAAAAATCTTTCAAAAAAATTGTTTAACTGACCACTTTGACCGTTAGACTGGAAAATAGGAAAATAATTTTTGTCATACAATATGAAAAGGTGATTTTGTAGGTTTTGAAGAATGGATCTTGATAAAATCAGCTGGATATTAATAAATTTTTATCAAAAAATGTATTCAAGTTTTTACACTATTCAATTAAAAAAAAAAACACAGTTTTTATAAATTTTGTATATGTCGTACGATGTATTTCGGAAAATTTACAAGGAAAATGCCCTCGAAACAAAAAAGGTCACAGAGAAAAGCTATGTCAGACTAGGTCCAATGAAGATATACAGAAGGTTGGAAAAGAGTATGTATCAGTAAAAATCTTGCCGATGGTCACACTAACTATAATAAAATGATAGTCGAACTATAGCCAAATGTGCACCAGTGGAATAAAAGTGAAAAACCTAGAGTTTCCAAAATTATTTCTGTAGCAATCAAGTGAAAGTTCCAGAACACTTTGAAACGTGTCCAATATCGTATACATTGTATGCCTAATGTGATGAGCATGGTCCGTCTTCCAGTTGTCAGCGATTGCCTGATCAGGACCGACACATCTCCAAAAAGAGATTCTCCGACAAAAACCCGAAAGCGACTGTCGAAACAGATCTGGGCGGATAACTATCGGAATACTCAAAACTTTTTTAAATCCGGAAAGGAGATCAGTCAAGTAGGAAATCACATCTCCCGAACATTACTGCAAACAATGGAACTTGAAATTGGATCACTGGAAACAAAAGACATTGATTAATGAAAGCGGTTGGTTTTGCCCTGTAAACTGCAGCACGTCTAGTAGGCGAGGAATTTCTCCACAAAAGACAAAAGACGTGCTCGAGTCAAAAATTGGCAGGTTGGTTTCGTTTTTTCATTAAAAAAAATGAAAGAAACAACAAGTAGAGATTGGGTATCTGTCAATAATGAATGTTAACATAGACTGGTGTTTTTGTAGTTTCAATAAAATTAGCACTGGTTTTTCCTTTGCATAAAAAAGGTAATAGAATGGATATTGGAAGTAATCGTAAAGTATCTCTGATATTTACTACATCTATATCTGCTATTTGTTGATCACACTGGAACTGCTTTCGAAGAAACTCACTTTACTGCGTATGCATATTACTATTCTTTGATTGTGTCTGATCCTGATCAAGTTACCATGGTCGAAACGTGTAGCAATTCAATTGCACTTGCATCCGATTATTTCTGTAACAATGATCTTTTCTTCAGTATTGATGAAAGTCAAATTCTTCAATTTCATCAACGCCAGAACAAAATTCTGCGACTACAGTTCGATTTTAATGATCAAATTTAACAGAGCAGGCTCGACCAGATACAACTTTTGGGCATTCATTTCGACGAGTTTTTGGACTGGAAAGCTCACTTTTTGTGAACTTACGTTTTGTGTTGGAAATAAATCAGTTGCTAAATTTGTATCATGCTCAGGAGGACTCAAAACTGAGGTATGGTATATGTCTCTGAGGCAACTCTATGATGAGCTAAAACGTATTCATTGCACATAAACTTATTGTTCGATGTATAGCAAGGATATCCAAGAAGTTTTCAAGCAGAGAATTTTTTGTCAAATGTGAACTTTTCCATTGCCGTGTGTCTTTATATTTGAAACACGTGTAAATGTATTCCAGTACAATTTTTTTTATTTCAGAATAGTAATATCAATAACGTCAATACAAGAAACAGAGATTTGTTCCATATCCCTTACGCCAGATTCAAATTCATCTCCAAACTTTCTTGTACTGAAAATACTCAATTATATACAAAATTATATCAAAAAAGTAATAATATTTCTTTGTTCAAAATTAGGCCATAACATTTTTTTTACATGAGAAATGTTTTTATAGTGTAGGAGAGTTCTTCTCTTAACTTTTTCACCAATATGACTATAAATATAATTTTTTAGTAAATTATTTGATGAAAAATAAACAATTATCATTATTATATTATCGGAGATATCTAAAATACTCTAGAAATCAGATTCTAATACCTTGACTGCATAATTTGAAATTCGAATTGAATGACACAAAGATTTCCGCAAAGAAAAATCTATTAAAACGGCAACTTACCAACTTTTTAAGTAACTATGTGTACAAGTTAATTATGTGATTTCTCTAATGTTCAATCTGTCAAAGGCTTTCGATAGATTGAAACTTAAGATCATCGTTGACACATTATTTATTCTTGAAAGAAGTGGTTCTCCTTTGGTATAGACAAAATCATCTTTCTGAGCGACATATAATTATCAATATTGTAACTCAGCTATTGATACCTTACCAGTATCTACTGGAGTGCCCCAGGGTTCTGTTTTGCGTACACTTTCATTTTTATTTTATATCAATGACCTACCGTAGTTTATTACAAATATTAAAATAACCATGTTTGCTGACGATACTACGGATGAATTTTTTAGGAAAAACTAGGAAAACCCAAAAAAAATTGTTATGACTAAAGATCAAATGGATAAGATGAGAGAAATTATTTGGTCATTGACAGAGATAAAACGGTGTGCATGGATTTCCATCTGAAAAAGTCTCATCCTGATTATCTCAAGTTGAATTTGCACTTGAGCTCAAGATTACAGTCGAAACTTATTAGGAACTTGACTGGATTCGGATATAACATTTGATTCCCATATTTATCTGGTCTGTGGGAACATAAACAGAGTTGATTCTGCAATCTTTCCCAAATGAAGTCCTATTTGGGTGATGTAAGGTAGATGGACCTTCATTCTGTATTTCTCAATCGCTTCTTGTTATCTTTTATGATAGCTAGATCAGCTACTGTAATGAACAGCGTTTTCATATCACAGAACTGAGAATCAGGAAAATATTTGACCTCGACTTTCACCAAAGTTGTCGAGCTGTCTTCCGAGACAAAAATATTCTGACTATACCATCCCTTCACATACTGAAGTGTGTTACTTTCACTCAAAAACATTCATTAGAGTTTGCAATTCAGGAGAGTTACCATGGCTATGAAGCGAGAATCAACCCTAGGAAATTCATAAATACAAAATTTCCACTTCCAGCAATCTGCCTTTTACAACTGTGTTACTTTCTACAATACACTACCAATAACAAGCCCAATTAAAATGTTTCCGAAATGTGTGCAAGAGATTTTTTCATATAAAAATACTTTCACAGTATAGAAAAACTCTGTTTCAATGAAAAAATGATTGCCTTCACTCTTCGTACCAATTGTATCCATAATAATCATCAACATCTCATCTTCAACAAGTAGTGTATTTCTAAGCAATCCAAAAATTGAACCTTTCAAAGTTTTTCCAAAAAAGTAATTAGATATAACAACAATTATGCTCTCAATGCAATATTTTCAAATTTTAATTAAATCTTTGAAAAAAATTATTCAATAAATCGATTACGCTTCTAGAGAATAATAATAGTGGAACAAATCAGTTCATTTCTCATTTTTTGTGACATATACAAAGTTGCAAAATATATATGTCAAAATACTGTTGTGCTTTGAATACAAAACATTTCCACTGAGGCTACAATGCATATATACCATCAGATTTGGTATCATGCTTTGGGGAATGTATGTACATATTCAAAAATGATTTACTTTGTGAAAACGGTGCATGAGGAAAATGTATCCTCTCAAAAATCAGAATAACAGATTATTTTTTCGTTGAATACAGTTTCCGTCAAAGCTTGTTTTTCAAAAGGTACAAGTAATTTTCAGTAAGCTCTTCCATTTCGTTACTGACTTGGAAGTTATGGAAGTGAACGATGAAACTGATCCAGTACTCGAAATATGGCGGATTCGCCAATATTTGTGGATCCACAAAATATTTGTTCATTATACTATATTATACTGCATCATACATATCCTTTTCGAATGAACGAAATAGCGCGAGCAAAATCTCAATATTAAGACAAACCATGATTGAATAAAAATAATTAAAATAAAAATTTTATTTCCTTAGCTTTACTTCATATCATTATTAAAAAACATATATATATATATATATATATATAGCTAATGAGCCCTGGTTCAAATGACAGTACTTATATATACTTATATATATATATATATATATATATATATATAATTCACTCGAAATCATATTGAAATCCACAAAAAATCAGGAATACTGACAATTCCAGGATTCCTAGGTTTTCTGTGTGTCAAAATAGTTCTTTAGAGAATCGTTTTATTGTTCTGCCACATCATATCAAACTGCTGAATATAGAAATAGTTCAAACAACTAATGAAATCGTGTTCTAAAATAATAGTTTTTACTGAATACCAGTAAATACCACTTTACAACCGTGTTGTGTTTGGGAACATACCCACTGATATTTTATTAAATTTTCATTTATTTGTTTAAGTTGTCACTATACTTCATTGCTTTTTGTTTTTCCTGCTACCTGCTATAAATATGCGATTGTATATGGAAGAGTGAATTAAACTATCCATATACAGGGTGTTTCTTAAGTACGTGTAGAAACTTTAGGAGCATGTTGCTGACGTCGAAAGAAGAAAAAAAGTTCCCATGAACACATGTCCGCAAGTTATTCGTTTCTAAGATACAGAGTATCAAAGTTTAATTCTTATATTTGTTTTTTGTGAATAATTTCCAAAATATTTTTGATATTCGGGTAAAGTTTGGTATCTGGGATGATTTTTCAATGCCATAATCAAATTTTATGTTAATTTTGAAAAACTAATTTCTAATTGAATTTATTTTTAATATAAAAATCTTGTCAATCAAAATCACTTGCATCGATTATTTCAAATCTCAATAACTCGAAAACGGTTGCTCGCAGTGACCTCAACCAAGAATATATTTTTTACACAAACTAAATAATAAATATTCCCAGATACCAACCTTGACCCAAATATCAAAATTATTTTGAAATTATTCACAAAAAATTAAAATAAGAATTCAACTTTGTATCTCAGAATCGAATAACTTGCGGACATATAATAATAATAATAATAATAATAATAATCTTTATTCATGAAAAGTATAAAATTCAAATGCAAAACAAAACAATATGAACAAAGCTGAAGTGCGATAAGTGCTGTTGCACTTGTTTCGCAGAAAAGAAAAAACAGAGGTAAATGATTAATCCAATTAAATAAATAAAATTATCTGTGACCCTATACACAAATACAATAATATTAATGTAATTAAGCTAAACTCAATTAAATGTTAGTAGACGAATAGAAACAAAATTGATGAAATGCAATGAAACGTATACAATAAAAAATTGAATGAGTAGGATCAAATTAAATAATCTTACATATATTGCATATAACGTATATAATATAAATGAAATGAAATATTGTCATACGCATCATAAGGTGCATCAAATTTACAATAGTGTGTAAAATGTATAAAAATATAGATATAAATGTATGCAAATATTGATAAAAATTTATATTAAAATGTAGCAAAAAAATATATACATATAGAAATATTAATGAAAAATGTATGGACATGTATATAAAAAAAAAAAAAAAAATCAAGATATGTTAATAAAAAATGTATAAATGTATAAAGTATTGACACAAATGTATAATAATATAGATAAAGAAATTATTAAAATATAGAGAGAAAATGTGTAAACATATAGATATATCAAAATACAACGTTTATAGACAATATATAAAAAAATACAATAAAATTAGTTTTAGTTCACCAGTGGATTCATTCAAGTAAATTTATCACGAATTGTCTTTCCTTTTCAAAGAGGAATAGTTTCAATTTATTCTTGAACATTGGTCTCGAAGTTATGTTTTTTATGTTGTCTGGTAATGTATTATAAAACTTAACTGCGGAGAAGGAGTATGATCTTTGAGATATAGACTTTTTCAATATAGTTGGAAATGTAAGTTGCGTTTGGTGACGTGTGTTGTATTGATGGTTCCTGTATTTTGCTTTATTTTCACTGAAATGGTATTTCACGTTAGTACAAAAATAATATAGTTGTCTAAGGTCCATTATTCGACTTTCTTTGTATAAACTATCTGATGAAAACCGTGAACTTTTAGACAAAATTAATTTAAGAAATCTTCTTTGTATTACTTCTAGAGGGTTCAGATGTGTTCGTAAAGCTGCACCCCATGCAGTGATGCCATATCTCAGATGGCTTTCAACGAGGGCGGAATATAATAGTTTGAGTTCTCTGAGTGGTAAGCACTTTTTCAGACAACGGAATCTGTAGAGGACCATTTGGAGTTTTTTTATAGTGTAACGAATGTGGGAGTCCCATTTCATATTACTATCTAAATATATACCCAGGTATTTTATTTCTTTCACAGAATGGACAGTCAATGTATATCCTTGCATACCGATATCAAGTTTTAAGAACGGGCAGACACCGGATATATTACAGCTAAATGGCAGAAAGTGTGTTTTTGATAAGTTAACTGTTAAGAGCCTGTAGTCGAACCACTGCTTGACTAGTTGGAAATCTGTCTCTACTTTGTTTTTGAGAGCGGTCCAAGTTTCCGCTTCATAAAATATTGCAGTATCGTCTGCAAATCCAATTATGTTACCAGTACTGTTCAGTTTAAATAGATCATTAATATACATATTGAATAATATCGGACCTAATACTGTGCCTTGAGGCACACCACACTCAATTTGCCTTTGATCACTTTTGACATCAGCCACCCTTACCACTTGCTGTCTGTTCTGTAGATAGCTTTCAAAAATTTTCAAGCAACTTCCTCTGATGCCATTTTTTTCTAGGGTTTTCAAGAGTAGCTGATGATCAACAGTATCAAAAGCCTTCGTCAGATCTATAAACAGGCATAATGAAGGTCTATTTTATAGAACTTTTCTTCTTATTTTGATGTCAGCAATACGCTCCTAAATTTTCTACACGTACTTAAGAATCACCCTGTATAAACAACACAACAATTAATTGTTATGATTTTATATGAGAAAATATAATTTACTAAAAATACAAATTTTTTGTTGCCCGGGTTTTTTTACCTATTTGTTTCAACCTTTTTTACCTTCTCTATTTTTACTCCTTCACTAGCTCAGTCGGTACGCCACTGCATGAGAATGTCTTAACCTGCAGGAGGGTTGCAACTGGGGGTCTTCAAATTTTCTTGAAGTCAGATAAAATTTGTATAGTGGAAAAGTAGCTTCCATATAAAAATAAATAAAGATGCGGAAAGAACCTTTAGATACTTTTATTTTGTTGTATCAAAATTCAAAAAAAATTTAAAATGTTTGGAATTGATATTACTTTTTGTTTTTATTTAGTTTTGTCGAAAATAAACTATATCTTCCTACTTTAGGAGATAGTTAACTTAATCTAAGAACACTTAAAACTAAAATAGAATTTTTGTACATTCGCAAAAAAAGTTACTAGTCTTTGAAATGTCTGGGAATTGATAATTAGTTGCAAAGAAGCCGAATACGATCACTAACCAAAATAGAAACTGTTCTGATTGTCTTGAATAGAGATCACTAATATTTTTCGTTCACAATGGAAATATGTTCTTTGTGAAGGATGATTCACTCACGTATGTTTCCTGTTAAACTCCTTTCACCATGTATATGACTTCATCCTGATTTCTCGTCGTCTGGAACTCTCCTTTTTTGCAGCAGTGGACTGGTATCCTTAATCTTTGCCAAGGTATGGTATTTTTGTCATAACTTTATTCTTTCTTCCTTCTTGTTATATTCTCCAGTTTTCTTTTAATTTTTATGAGAAAATGTTATACCTCCTATCAATTTTTTTTCGCCTTCTTTTTTCCATTCAACAAAACGTATCTTAGAAACGAATTTTTGCTTCCTCTCTCATAAATTTATCCAATAACAACTGTTAATTTCACTGGATATGAATGTTGAACTGTTACAACATTGTTTTTAAGTTATTCTGTATACTTTATTTCAAATACCCTTTCCAAACATATTGTAATTTATCAGAAACTTCTCAATAACTCCATGTTTAGCCTTTTCTGTTTTCAAAAACTCATCTGCCTTTTTAAAAATGTTAATGACGTCTGTCCTCGACGTCACCGTATGACATCTCCGTTTCCACTTTCCAAATTCTAAGACAGTGTTTATGTATGATGATATGATCGAAACCTACCAAATCAGAACAACTCTCATTTGCTACCCTTCTGAACTATGTACCTACCTTGACTGAAATGGCAAAGTTATGAAAGTGTAAACATGCAGGCAAAATATAACTTCATAGCAGTTTTTTTTAAGTATAGCTGTTTCAAAACATTGATGTTTTTAACCCAAGTTAATTATCATTACAATATATTTGTTTTTACTGCACGTTTCTAAAATATGGCCCAGTATTTGTAGGACACCCTATATATGTTACTATAGAAACCACTCAAGAGGGAAGACGACTCGATGTTTTTCTTGAGACAACGTGTTGAATTCCAGGATTATATAAAGTTCCCTGCAAAGAACGATCATAAGTTCCTCGCCTAAAGAGAGTGATTGATTGTTAAACAAGGGAACGACAAAAAAGTTACGGATTTGTGAAGTTGCGGTCAAATTGTTTGAAATGAATCGACGTGAGCCATTAATACAGAGGTATTATTATTTTTGTGATTTATGGATTGCCATCAGTTACAATTGAAGTGCCATTCGGTTCCATCGAGTAGAGCTTTTGGGGTGGTCTTTCTTTTGTCTTTTATGTGAAGTGGAGGGGAATCTCTCAGTGGAGACGAAACCCGTTTTTAAAGGAGGATGTGCTTTTGGTGGGAAAATTTGGGCTGTTCTAAAAAAAATATTTCAAATCCTTCGAAATGGGTGATGTAATGTTACGGGTTTATTTTACACTAGGAAACCCCTGTTTGTCTTAATATAATAACGTCAGAAATTCTGTGTCATTGAGATAATTTTCCACTCTGTACGCCACTGTTTCAAATGATAACTTAATACAGCTTTTTTCGAATTTTAGTACTTATAATAATAATAAAAAAATTTATTAAATCCTTTACGAACATAAAAATTGATATAGGATACGTCAGATAACAAATATACATACGGACAATCTACTTTTATACATAAAAATATAACATTTCCACAAAATATTACAGTTCCACAATATAAATATAAACAATAGTATAACCACATCATTGATTAAAATACTCAGTAGTACTGTAAAAACAACCATTAATCAAAAATTCTTTGATCTTTGTTTTAAAAAGATTATCCCTGTCTAGATTATTCGAATCATCAGGTGAGTGATATAAAATTTTGCTCCCTGATAAGATGAGGAATTTTTGAACAAACATGTTGAATGTTTCTGCAGCAGTATCAATTTACAGTGCCTAGTAGAATATTCATGAAAGTCAGAATTTCGATTGTAATTCTGTATTTGTTTTTTGAACAACAGAATGCATTAATAAATATAAATACTAGGTACGGACATGACTTTATTCCTTATAAAATATTGCCTACAAGGCTTTCTATAGTCTATTTTATATATCAGGAGCACCATCTTTTTCTGGGAGACAAATATTTTGTTGAGTTTTGTGAAACTGCAATATTATAAGAAATATGGGAATATAGAACAGAAAAATAAACGTTTGAAAGCTGGGCTTTATTGAATAGTATCTATCATTTGGAACCATGGAGATGAACACCTTGAGGAATTCTTCGCCAGAATGAATAACATGAGGGATTCAATCAAATTCACAATGGAAAAGGAAACTAACAGTACCCTATCGTTTCTCGATGTGAAAGCTGAAAGAACAGTCACTGGAATCCTCACCTCTGTTTACACAACTCATACTTTCAAGAAAAGAGCCGTTTCTTCTCCCAAGTTGATGGACTGCCGATGGGATCTTCTCTCTCTCCAGTAATCGCCAACATATACATGGAGTGGTTCGAGGAATTGGCTATCAGAGAGGCAAAATACAAACCAAAACTATGGCTAAGATACGTAGACGACACCTTTATCATTTGGAACCATGGAGATGAACACCTTGGGGAATTCTTCGCCAGAATGAATAACATGAGGGATTCAATCAAATTCACAATGGAAAAGGAAACTGACAGTACCCTATCGTTTCTCGATGTGAAAGCTGAAAGCACAGACACTGGAATCCTTACGTCTGTTTACAGGAAGAAGACACACACAGGACAGTACCTCAGCTACGGCTTTAATCACCCAAACTCCACGAAGAGGGGAATCGTAAGAACGTTGGTGGAGAGAGCAATGTCTATTTGCAACAACCAGGAGTCATTGGAGGCGGAAATTAACCACATCAAAAAGGACCTACGCCGAAACGGATACTCCGAGAAGCTTATAGGAGAAGTTCGGAAACAACTCGAAAAGACCAAGACAACCGAAGAAAGACCACAAAACCCCGTTCTCATTCTTCCCTATATCAGGGGTATCTCCGAGAAGATCAGAAGGATCGGAAATAAATACAATATCAAGAGTTGCTTTCAATCCGGCAGTACCTTACGAAGCTCCCTCACCAAGACGAAACCAGAGAACACAACAGAATCCAGCAAAAACTGTATTTACAAAGTCCCATGTGAATGTGGAGATTCCTATATCGGAGAGACCAAGAGGCCATTATCAGTAAGAATAGCCGAACACAAAAAGTGGGCTCAACGAGGGGAAACATCAAAATCGGGAATTGCTGACCACGCCTGGACAAAACACCACCGAAATCTCTGGGACGAAGCTAGTGTTCTTCATAGAGAGGAACATTGGTTCAAACGGAAATTTATGGAAACCACCTACATGGAAGCCACTGGTGCCTTCAGTCAACCAAGCGTGGAAATTAAAAACTTATGGAAACCGCTCATGGACCGTTTTGGAGGAAGAAAAAGCGCGAAACCACGCGCGCCACAAGACCGCGCGTAATTACACTTTAATTATAGACCTATAAAAGGTCGCGTAGCATCTGATTTTGTCACTATTCACCAGAAGGCGATTGCGGATTCAAGCAATTGAAACATTGTGAAAAAAAAATTTGAAAGAGATAGAAATCTTTCAACCATTAAGATGATGGACGTCCGAAATATAAGTAATCAAGTTACTACATCGTCTAAAACATTCAAACAAAGGATCTAAATTGTCTGATTGCACTGTTAACATTCTTACGTACATGGTTTATACCTGACTAGCAGGTCATGTTACCATCGATATAAGTACCAAGAAATTAGGTGTTATCTGATGATTCAATTATTTCGTCACCCACCACCCATACAGTTTCAGCATACAGGGAGGCTCAGAAGTGAGTTTCTTACGGAGACTCATGAAAATGATTGAAACTCAGTTTTTTCAAATAGAACACCCAGTATACTATCTAATTGTTCAATACAACTAACCAGTTTGAATAAGTTTCATCGACTATGTCCTATACCTATCTTCTACCATTTATGAGATATTCATGATTTATGATTTTTAAGGTATGTGCAAGTATACAACTTCAAGTATAAATTGTGGAAAATCTATCGAACATTAAATGAGACCTTCATCTTTTTTGAAAATGGTGTAATTGAATACATGAAATTTTCTTCATACTGGGTGTACTGGTTATGTTGACAGTTTGAAGAATGAAATTGAATAAATTCATTCGACACAAGAGATCATATTACAAAATTCACTTAGCAATAATTATAACAACCAAAAACTCATGCAGTAGCTCAGGTGCTTGAAATGCTGACCATTCACTTGCAAACATTGATGGATCGACGTTATTACATGATCAGTCGTGGCTCTGCGGATTTCCGATGGGTCGATTTCTCCGAAAGCACATCCTACCCTGTTTTCCAGTTCCTGTTTTTTTATTCACGGGTTTCAATAAACATTTTATTTTATTTTTCACCAGAGATGAAAATCTAGGGGAGTAGGATCTGTTGACCGCGGCGGCCAAATCCAAGGACCCAAACGTCGTATCCACCAATTTTCGAACAAATTAGTGAGTTTCTGTTCACTTCACGTGTACGGTGTCAAGGAGCCTCATCCAACTGATGCCAACAATTATAATATGAGTTCAAAGGTAAAGGTCCCCGCAAACTCCTTATGGAATTTTGGTTCCGGTGGATTTTTTTGAATGTTTGGTATGATGTAGTCCATGTAATTCTCAACCAATGTTACCATTCGCCAACCCAAAAAAATGAACAGTTTTGCTGCTAGGGGGCGTTGAAATCACCACTTGCGCAGATTAGACTATTTATTTTTGAACCCGGTAACAATATTTTCACTTTTTTCATTGTTGCTAATGTTGCACAATATTGTACTGTTTTATAAAAAAAAATCTTACCCCCTCCCCTTTTCCCCCCAACTCCTATTACGGAACGCAAAAAAAATATTTCTCGAGTGCCTTCAAATGTATCGTCGAATGTTCAAATATGCCTAAATAAGGGAAATAGCAGTTTTTTATGATTACCCCCCCACCCCCCAAATTACACAAAACGAAAAAATGTCCGTGGATTTTTCTGAATTTTTGATATGATGCAGTTCAAGTTATTTTGAATAGAAATAAATTGGGTGACAAACTTCAAAAATGAATAGTTTTGATGCTAGGGGTCGTTGAAATCATACCTTGCTCAGAATGGACTATTCATTATTATAGGCGGAAATAATAGCTCTACGTATTTTAGTTTAGATTATGCTGATCAATTCTGTAATTTTTCGTGAAACAAAAATCTAAAACCTCTCCCTTACCCCCTACCCTTAATTTAAAACACGAAAAAATGTATTCCCGACTACTTGTAAATGTTCTATCGTTGTGGCATTTAATATGTGTAAATTCATCATAATGATAAATAAAGAGGAAATAAAATCTTCCAATTTACACAAAAAATATATACTTGTAACGTGCTTACAATTGTTTCGACACACGGTGTCATCATCTGAGCGAGTTATCAACTAAAGAAACGTCAAAATCACCTTCTTAAATATTAAAATAACATGCATGAAATTTCACTAATGACAATTGCAGGTATGAAATTTCCTAATGACATAAAGCTTGGATTAGGGAGCATTTGAGTAGTTACTAGTGAGATAATTAATTATAGGTGAATTGTACAGGTCAATTTGGTCATTGAGAACTAAATTGCTATCGTTACGTAAATGTTTCTTGATTTCTATGGATTCTAATATGTTTAATTTTTGACCTTTAGGTTGAATATGCAAAATTTCAGGGTTTTGTGTGAAGTTATGGTTATTGTCAATAAGGTGGTTGGCATAGTTTGAGTCCTGTTTATTTAATCTGTAACTTCTCAAATGCTCACCGAATCTTTGATTAAAACTACGGCCTGTCTGGCCTATATATAATGCATTGCAATCCTCACACTCAAGTTTGTAAACCCCCGACTTCTTGAATTTATCCCGTACAGACTTTGCGTTGTTAATAAAGGAATATAAGTTATTGTTGGTTTTGAATGCAACATTTATATTCCGTTTCTGAAGGAAACGGGATATTTTGTTCGTATGCTGACCAAGATATGTTAGACATGCAAAACGTTGATCGGTTTTTACTTTGATATGCGGGTATATTAAATTTAGAGTTTTCTTGTTTTGTTTTTGTTTAAGCAGTCTATCTATAATATATCAAAGTAAAAACCGATCAACGTTTTGCATGTCTAACATATCTTGGTCAGCATACGAACAAAATATCCCGTTTCCTTCAGAAACGGAATATAAATGTTGCATTCAAAACCAACAATAACTTATATTCTTTTATTAACAACGCAAAGTCTGTACGGGATAAATTCAAGAAGTCGGGGGTTTACAAACTTGAGTGTGAGGATTGCAATGCATTATATATAGGCCAGACAGGCCGTAGTTTTAATCAAAGATTCGGTGAGCATTTGAGAAGTTACAGATCAAATAAACAGGACTCTCAAACTATGCCAACCACCTTATTGACAATAACCATAACTTCACACAAAACCCTGAAATTTTGCATATTAATTCAACCTAAAGGTCAAAAATTAAACATATTAGAATCCATAGAAATCAAGAAACATTTACGTAACAATAGCAATTTAGTTCTCAATGACCAAATTGACCTGTACAATTCACCTATAATTAATTATCTCACTAGTAACTACTCAAATGCTCCCTAATCCAAGCTATATGTCATTAGGAAATTTCATACCTGCAATTGTCATTAGTGAAATTTCATGCATGTTATTTTAATATTTAAGAAGGTGATTTTGACGTTTCTTTAGTTGATAACTCGCTCAGATGATGACACCGTGTGTCGAAACAATTGTAAGCACGTTACAAGTATATATTTTTTGTGTAAATTGGAAGATTTTATTTCCTCTTTATTTATCATACTTGTAAATGCTTTATCAAAATAAATGTTTTAATCAGCTCAAATTGAGGAAATCGTACAGTTGTTCAATATCACCTTTCCCTCCCTTCAGAAAAATATTGATGGAGTTTGCTGACTTCTTAGTAGGGCGTAGTTCATGATTTTTGAATATCAATCAATTGGGCGAATATCTTGAAAATAAATAAAAATTAGACATCCACAATTTGAATTTGAGGTGGTGCCTGAATTATTTTTTTTTCGTGTTTTGAAATAGGGGTTGGGGGTAAGGGGGAGGTTTTAGATTTTCAATTTATGAAAATTTACACAATTGTTCGGCATAAAATAAAACAAAAATACGTAGAGATATTGTTTCCGCCTATAATAGTGAATGGTCTATTCTGAGCAAGGTATGATTTCAACGCCCCCTAGCATCAAAACTATTCATTTTTGGGGTTTGTCACCCGATTTATTTCTATTCAAAATAACTTGAACTGCATCATATCAAAAATTCAGAAAAATCCACCGAATTTTTTTCGTTTTGTGTCATTTGGGGGGTGGGGGGATAATCATAAAAAATTGCTCTTTTCTTTATTTAGGCATATTTAAACATTCGACGATACATTTGAAGACACTCGAGAAATATTTTTTTTGTGTTTCGTAATAGGAGTTGGGGGAAAAAGGGGAGGGGGTAAGAATTTTTTTATAAAGCAGCACAATATTGTGCAACATTAGCAATAATGAAACTAGTGACAATATTGTTACCGGGTTCAAAAATAAATAGTCTAATCTGCGCAAGAGGTGATTTCAACGCCACCTAGCAGCAAAACTGTCCATTATTTTAGGTTGGCTGGTAACATTGGTTAAGAATTACATCATACCAAAAATTCAAAAAAATCCTTCGGGACCCAAATTCCATAAGGAGTTTGCGGGGTCCTTTTCCAAGAATTCACCAAGAGTTGTTCTCAGAATATCCAAATATTTTCCGAAATTAAACTTTTCTCCATAAATGCAAATTGAAAATTTGTCATCCATAAGCATTCAATTTATGTTGTCCAGAAATGATTATTTCGACGATTGAACACTCCCACACCACTCCATATATTACTTTTTCGTATGTCTATTTTGATAGCATTTCGCTAAATTCTACACGTTTCAGTTGATCATGTCTATGCAAAGTTTGCAACCTGATGAATGTGTTCTATTTAAAATAACGAAGTATCTATACTTTCTGATACAAGTGGCAACACTGTATTGACGAAAAAATTTAAGACGGGTAGGGCATGTTTAATTCTGCCCAAAAAAGGCAAAAGGCAGCAAGTAGCAATTTTTGAAATATTTCTTTTTTTCTGAATACGAAAGAACAGTATGTGACGCACCTTGTTAACTAATCTCTCGAAAACTCTACGTGGAGCCGAGCTTTTCAGGATGACAAGCAGCAGCAAGTGAAGCCATTCAGTAAAAAAAATATCGATTTATCTTCTTTAAATGTCTCATCACTTACTGCCTTTTGCCTTTTTTGGGCAGAATTATCCATGCCCACAAATTTTTGATATCATCCATCGTTCCGTTCTCCAGAAACGTCTAATAGGCCATCGAATGTGGAATACTCTGTATATTGGAGGTACAGTTTCGGGATTTTTTTAGCAACATTGCTGATCTTTTCAGATCTTTTTGACCATTTCGAAAATCTTTAATATTTTTTGATATATTAAAAAAAAACAAAGCCCCACTTTTTTTCACTCAATTATTTATAACTTGAAGTTTTTTTCGGCCCCTTTTGGGACCTTTTCTAAAACTTTCTACATGACATAAATCGAATGACACTATGATCATGATTTTCGGTGACTATCCAATTTTTCTTTCAATGGTATATGTTGACTACACTATAATTTCCACCACATATTCTATGAAAACTCCCACACAACTCCTTCTTCAGTTCCACGTATCAGGCTCACGTCGGCCGCCTTTCAGCAAATTTCCAGCAACTTTAATCACACGAAAGTATTCGCAAAAGCTGCCACAAAGTTCAAACGGTCGAAAAAAGGCAGCCATCAGAAGCACGTAAACGCTGAAAGAAAAAAGTAAATCACGGATGAAATGAGTAGTTTAGGAAAAGAATGTATAAACAGGGAAGATGATTGCCAGCATCAGGCTCGGGGCGAGTACACAAGTTCAGAAATACATTTCCGTGAATATTTATTTTCCTTTGAAAAATTATTCCTGTGTTTGAGCTTCACAAACAGACAAATTAAATATTTTTCTTCACGATTTATTAAAGTAGTTGAAGGCGGTGTCTGAAAGTACTGAGGAGTCCGTAATTTTGCGCGCCGAAGGGGGATTTTTGCGAAACATCTGCACGACGATGGATGATTCGAATATCTAGTCTGAAAATAATTTATCGTCAATGTAAAGTTTGAGCACAATTTAAATAACAGGTGTATAAATTGACATGTCTTCAAGCCAAAGACATTTCACCTATTTAGCCCCAAGACTATACAATAATCTCCCAACAGAATTGAAAGATATCAAATCTCATAGTTCATTCAAATCAAGATTGAAACGTTGGATCCTCGAAATACCCCCTCAATTTTTTTAACACCTTCAGTACCGATAATCCGTATTTTTTCATTTAAAGTGTAGGTTTTCCTCAACACCAGTTTGACTATTTCATATGTCTTCATATTTATGTTTGTATGTATAGATGTATGTGTATCTGTATGTGGGTTTATTTGTTCGTCCTGTATGATATTATGTATAGTTTATTATCCATTCGTTTTAATCGCTGATTTTGAATCAATTTCTTTTTTATATCAACCAAACTTATCGAGATTTATGCAGGGTGTCCGGTAAACCTTGTACAATTTCAAAATTGGTGATAGATCAGGTCATGATTGTTCAGAATATCGGAATTTCACCTCAGTAAAAATATCACCGTTTTCGAGATAAGGGGCATTTTAAGAAAATCTGTGAAATCGCTACCTAACCTTTTTTTGAGTGCCATGTATACAAATTGAGACGAATTCAAATATATTTGCTGCTGAAGATTACTGATGAGTGATGCTTTTAGATGTACAAAACAGTTTTTCAGGAAATTAAATTATTTTTTCAAGAAATTAGAGGTAAAATGAAAGATTTCAGTTTCATCATTTTTTTTAAAGCTTGACATTATTGTCTGAAAGAAACAACCAATTGGAAGTGGACATTCATTTCAAAAGAATTCTTATTATGTCCAGACTCTACCATGCTATAAAACAAACTGTTTTAGGAGGAAGTGATTTCCATTTAATTAGGCGTGGTTTTATTCTAGGCTTCCATCAACTTTCATACTTAGGCCCAAATATTATTTTATTTCGATTTTATCAAAATAAAATGTGGACATGATTATTTGTTTCGTCTATTAAATATCAGTCATCAACCAATCATACGTTGGTTTCCTGTTTGACAGGACCAATCAACACGCTCTATTAGCGACTATTTACATGATGCACAATAGTCACCGACTATTCAGCATGATACTCATATCAAGGAGCCTGAGCATCTGACAGTACTCTAAATAAATACATATTAAACGTCAAATAAAATCAATCGTGTTGAAGCTGTATAAGAGAATGAATGTGGACCTTCTACGGTTAATACTGCAAGTTCTTCAAAAGCTGAACGAATGTCACAAATTACGCATGGTGGAAATGTCACATACAATAATTGTGTTTTTAATTTCAATTGATAAATTATAAAGGCTGTTTTTGTTTAGATTTTGTGCTTTGTTCTTAATATTTTGAATAAATTATTCCAAATTGTTTAATTTTCATTCATTCATATGACTGACATAAAGAAGTAGATTCAAGAAATAATCTTCACAAATATAACACGACCTTGAATAATTGTCGACTATTTTATTGCTGCTAAATTTCTCTTGTATATATTAATTTTACTCGACATTATTTTGGCATTAATAATCAGAGATGAAAGATCAGATCATTAATGCCAAAATAATGTCTAGTTAAATTATTATAAAATACAGTCGAAATTTAGATGCAATAAAAATAGTCGACTATTTATCAAGGTCTTGTTATATTACCCTTGATTATTTATAATAAAGAATAGACTGCTTGGTAGTATTGAATATTATGTCAATAGAATTAACTTTTCATGTATTTAAGCCTAATAAAATTATCGAAATGAAATGTCGATTATCGGTCATGGCACCGATTAATACGAATTCTTGTGATAGATTTCGCAATTGTCCAACATCCAGATTCCAACGAAGTTTCAGAGACCGACAGATATACCAAATAAGTGCAAAATTTTTTAGGAGGTGAATCCTAGTCGAAAATTAAAAACTTTACTAACTCCTATGTTGTTTCCGTGGAAGCAATAGTTTCCTAGTGAAAAATGAAATAGAAATAGAGCATGAACGGATCTTCTGTAAATAGAATTGAAAAGATCTAGTTGTTGGCTGTCACATTTTGTTTAAACAACTTGTGACTTCTGTTGCAGTTTTTCGAAATTATTCCGCTTGTTTCATTCAGTGGTATTTATTTCTTTGTCATGCTGTACACACGTTATACTCCCAGAGAAAATACGCATATGCACCACATTTATGGTGAATGTGTAGGTAGTGCTACTGCTGCAGCAGCGCTTTATGCAGAACGGTATCCGATATTGCACAGTGCCGCTCAGAGAATTGCTGCAAAGATATTTGAATTGGTCTCAATTTGTAGACATGACACTCAAAGATCCAAGGTGAGGTAGTGAATTTCCAAAAATTCAAAAAAGCTCTTTATCTCGAAAACGATGATATTTTTACTGAGGTGAAATTTCGATATTCTGAACAGTTGATCACCTGTTTCAATATTGTACAAGGTTTACCGGACACCCTGTATAAACCCTAGTATAATTTAAAAATTGTTTTTTCCGTTAACCAGCTGTCGTCCCCTTACGAACGGCAGCCCTCAAAAGTCGAAACTTGTGCGAGCCAAGGATTAACGAGGTCTTACCTTTTAACGTGCGATTCCTAGCACGATCCGAGGAGAATATCGAAAGGAGGTCCGTTGTCACCCATCCAAACCCTGGCCTCGCTTACCGTTGCTTGGCTTCGGATATCGGTGAACCGGCGCTCTACGTTCGAGTTACACCCGCGGATAATGGAACTATAGTTCAAATGATTTTCACATAAAGAGGGTTTACAAAACCACGACAATTGTTTCGCTTTACAAATGCTTCTTCAAGTGGTGAAAATATACTAAATTACATATTTGCTATGTTACTTTAAATACTTATCCAAAATCAATTAGGGTTCGGTTGTATACCTAACTCCCAGTTAATTCCCGATAGGTACTTTTACATTTCTATTATTTAAATCTAACCTTTCCAGGAAAACAAATTGATTAGTGGTGACGAATTTAATTCGAGTTGGTCATTGAGCAAGTACTGAGAATTTTTCCATTTATTAATCTCCATACTAAAAGATTTAGCTTCTTACCTTTTTTTTCGACATGAAGGATTTCAAAATCATGGTCGAAAGTATGGTTTTCAATTAATAAATGGTTAGCATACGTGGAATTTGTTTTCCTGTTTACAAAACTACTTCTTTGCTCGGCTAGGCGTTGTTTGAAGGTTCTACCAGTTTGGCCAAGATGAAACTTGGGGCAACTACCACAGTTTAATTTATATACTCCACATTTTTCTTGTTTATTCGCCCAGTCTTTGTTATTTTTAATATGTCTGCCCAAACTATTGTCTTTCTTAAATGCAATATTTAAACCTTGCATTTTCAAGAAATTACCTATTTTATTGCTTGGTTCACCGATATATGTAATTGTTTTGAACCTTTGGTGGTCTTTTGTAGTAGGATAAACTTCTTGAATAGCTTTTTTGTATTTCTTCTTGGCAGGCGCGTGCCTGAGGGGGGGGTGATGGGGTAATTACCCCCCCCATGACCACGATGATGATGAAAAAATTTGAACATTCCTTATTTTCAAACTTAAAAAATGATGATGATGAAGACACAACGATGGGCTTTCACACCTGTCTTCTAGTCTTCAGGCTTCTAGTCACAACATTAAATTATAAATTTCGCAATCAGGGTGGCGCATTATGGAGTTGAGTGTTGAGTGAACTGGGTTTTTATTTGTTATTGTTCGCCGACACAACGACGGCCGAATTCACGAAGCAGGTGCTTATGTAAATACATTATATACTTGAAATGAAATAGTCGGGAATACGCCGAAATAAGTTCGTCGTTCATTGTGTTTTGTTGGCTATGCTAGGGTGCATCATTTCATTTTTATCTATTCTTATATGGAATAAAATTTATGAGTGTTATCGTTGTTTAGAACAAGAAGGTGAGATTTTTAACTTTGTAGCATTGGGCGCGACATACCGGAACCGAATAATGATTTTAGTAGTGAGTACTGAGTAGGTATAATTACTTACTGTTTTAACTATTTTCAGGATTTCGACACTTTGGTGTACCTGTTGTTATTGTCGATATTCGAAAATGAAGAGGTCCCAAAACACGTTAGATAACTTCATAGTTGTAAAAAAGCAAAAGGAGGAAGAAAAAGAAATTAAAAACGAAAAGGAATCAGAGGGCGTGGATTATATCAATATCAATGATATTATTAATAATCAGCCATCTACAAGTTCAACAGTTTCAAAAACTGGAGATTGTGGTAATCAGTTACGAAACTCCAGCTCCAGAGAAATGGAAATTGAAGAAGGCGAAGTGTGTATGTCTGAAAATGATATGGATGCTGGAAAAGTTCTAGATCAGGATATGATTACAGACTTGCAGAAAATGAACATTTTGAAATATGCTATGGTACCAGGCAAAGAATTCATATATCCTTTTTCATTACACACAAAGAAAAACAAGGACGTGAAATGCTATCTGTCCCAGAAACATTTCCAGCTGTTCGAATGGTTAACATTTTCAGTTTCGAAAAAAGGTATATTCTGCAAATACTGCCTGTTATTCGCAAAGTACGGTGGTCAACACAAACAGACCCCTTTAAACAAACTAATTAAAACTCCATTATGCAAATATTCCAAATTACTGGGAAAAGACGGGGATTTGGTCAGTCATCAAGAAAGTAGCTTTCATAAAGAATCAGTAATAAATGCAAGGAATTTCACCAAGAACTACTGTGACGAAAAAAACAAGGTAATTAATATGTTGGACACTGAAAGACGAGAACAAATTATCGAAAATAGGAAGCGTCTCACTTCTATTATTGAGAGCATTATCTTTTTGGGTCGGCAGAATATTCCATTAAGAGGACATAGAGATAGTGGAGCTATTGGGATAAAAAGTTCTGAAACTGAAGATATAGATTTAGATGTAGAATCTTCACCCACTGCAAATGAAGGGAATTTTAGAGAACTTTTACGTTTTCGCGTCGAAAGTGGAGATACCGTACTGAAAGAACATTTGAAAAACTCATCTTCAAAAGCAACGTACATCAGCGCAAAAACTCAAAATGAACTGATCGAATATTGTAAAGAGGAAATTATAACTACTATATTGAAGAGGATTACAGAGTGTAAGTACTACTGTATTATATTTGATGAAACTACAGACGTTAGTCATATCTCACAAATGTCTGTCACACTCAGGTATGTTTCAAAAAATCAAATTTTCGAAGATTTTGTCGGTTTTATAAATTGTCACGCATCTAATTACAATGAACCTTCGATAGAACCAGTTATGACAGGCAAAATTTTAGCACAAACTGTCGTGAAACTAATGAAATATTTGAATTTGAATATGGATCATTGTGTGGGAATTGGTACCGATGGGTGCAATTTAATGTTGGGTGAACAGAAAGGCGCCGTTAAAGAATTGCAACAAGAATTGAAAAATGCTCTGAAGTGCCCATGCAGTAATCACGCCTTGAATTTATCTATTTCGAAGAGTTCAAATGTTCAGTCAATAAGGAATGCTACTGGTATCATGAAAGAAGTCATCACCTTTTTCAATTCATCTTCCAAGAGACACAGTGTTCTATTGCACGTTAATGGAAAGAATTTAAAAAAGTTATGTGATACAAGGTGGGTTGAAAGACATGAATCAATTCAGCGATTTCGAGAAAGTTTTTCAAGTATCATTGAATCCCTTGATTTCATATCAAATTGGAGGGAGAGAGATTCCGCATCTAAAGCTGCTTGTCTGAAATTATCCTTGATTTCCACCAACTTCATTGTAAGTTTATGCTGTTTATCAGATGTATTAGGACTCACAATAAACTTGAGTAAAATTTTGCAGACTAAAACTATAGATAATTTGTATGCTGAGAAGATCATTACGAATGTTTTACAAACATTGCAATATAAAAGAGAGAAAGGTGACGATAATTTCAATAAAATTTACAAAGACATAACGAAGATTCACGAAATGTTAGAGATCGACATTACTATGCCACGGGTGGTAGGTAAACAAACCATGAGAACAAACGTGCAATGTAATAATCCTGAGGATTATTATAGAATCGCTGTCTATTTTCCTGTCCTTGATAGTGTTATAGAGGATTTAAAATTCAGATTCAACAATAAAGCTGTGTTCTATTTTTCAAATGTTGTACCTTCCATCTGCTTGGAACATTCACATGTACAGCTGGAAAACTGTAAAAACAATTTGGTAGCATTTTTGTCCCAAATAACTACAAGTGAATCTGAAACGTCTTTATACCGTAGATTATCATCAGAACTGGAACTATGGATAAATGAATGGAAGAATTGTCATGAAAAACCTCATGCTGGAATCGATTCATTATTGAAGTGTGATAAAAATATTTACCCTTTAATTTACACTATTTTACAAATTCAAGTGACATTACCGGTATCTGTCGCTTCGGCAGAACGCACTTTCTCGACTTTAAGAAGACTGAAAACCTATATTAGATCAACCATGTCGGACACTCGTTTAACAGGACTTGCCTTGCTGAATATACATCGGGATATGAAAATTAATATAAATAATATCATTGACAGATTTAGTGCTAAAAAACAAACAAATATGGAATTTACAATTTGATACCATTCATTTATCATTTATAGGTAACCTGTTTTTATTATTTTGTCTGTTTTGTTATGTTTATATATTTTTAGTTGTACATTCTCTCATTTTTGAGTTATTGTTTTCGTTTTGAAGAATATTCTGCTAATTTATTTTCAGTTACACATTTACTTATTTTTCAGTTATTATTTTTGTGTTGAATGATATTCTCTTTATTTATTTTTACATTCTTTTATATTCGAGTTATTGCTTTCGTTTCGAAGAATATTTATTCTGTTATTTATTTTTAGTTATACATTTTTTATTTTTGAGTTATTGTTTTCATTTTGAAATATATTCTGTTTATTTATTTTTACACTCTCTCATATTCGAGCTATTGTTTTAAAGAACATTTTGTTAATTTTTTTTAAGAATTAAATATGAATGCCTTAGTGTTACTGAAGTTTAACTTTTTAAAACGTAGGAAATATTGGTCCTGAAATGGGTGATTACCCCCCCCATGAAATTACCCTAGGCACGCGCCTGCTTCTTGGTCAGAAGGTTGTCTATCAAAGAAGATTTATAGCCATTGTTAAGTGCAATTTGTTTAATAATATTAAGTTCTTTATTAAAATTCGAAGTACTAAGAGGAATGCTAAGTAATCTATGTATCATACTGTTGTAAGCTGCTACTTTGTGTTGATATGGGTGTGATGAGCTATTGTGAATTGTGATATCTGTATGCGATGGTTTGTGGAAAATAGAAAATTCATGTTTATTATTTACTTTAGTTATTGTTAGGTCCAAAAAATTAAATGAATTGTCCTTTTCAGACTCTATTTATAGTTGATAGAAGGGTGGAGAGCATTAATAAATTCCAAGAATTGATCTAATTGCCTCATTGTTCCAGTGAAACCTACCAAAATATCATCAACATACCTATACCAATATATGAAGTTTTTGAACATATTATTTCCTTTTATTTTTGTTTCTAAATTATCCATAAAAATTTCAGCCAATAAAGGGCTTGATGGGTTACCCATAATCAACCCTTCATTTGATGAATAAAATTTATGGTTGAACTGAAAATAATTTTGGCTTAAACAAACACTGGTGAATCCAATATCTCTTGTTTAATGACAGGGTTTACATGATTAATATCTAATAATCTTTCTACTAACACTATTGTTTCCTTGGGACGGCCGTCAATAAGCGTAATGAAATGTATAGAGGTTGGGAAGAACAAAAAAGGTTAACTAAAGGAGTTCTGAGAACTAAATCTTTTATTTCTGAACCTGCAGTCCTGCAAAACATTCGCACCCCTTTTCAGGATACGAGAAATAAAAAAATGACATCAACAATCGTCACTTGATAAGCTGATACATGAACTACAATTAATTTTTAACTGGCTTCAAGACCAAATGTCAGGTTCTAGAAAACTGTAGAAACTCCCCAAGCCACCTGTACATGAATATTCATACGCACGCATTACAGGGAAAATGAAGTGGAGATTATTTAATTTCAAACACGGGAAAAGTCGGGAGACCGTACGGAAATGTGACTACTTTATTCCATTATATCCAAACAGAATTAATTTCGGAGGTTAACTTCGCCAACAAAGTTTCAGAGTCATGCAAGAACCCCATTTCATTATGAAAATCAAGTTATAATGTCACGACAGAGCGTCACACTCTGAAAAAATAAAAATAGAAGCCGGCTAAATTTAAAAAGACCTAGCGTCATTAATAATAACGCCGTCGTAAATATGAGGAATTATCATTCAACGTGGGACATAATGACTGTATTTTATTAATTGGGGTCGGGCGTGTCATACAGTGTGTAATTGGATGGGTTCGAGTTATCTTACTCCCATCTTCTCACTGAATTTTATTCGAATTGTAAAAACGACTCTACTTGACGGAAGGCTATTAAAGAAATGACGTACAGATGGATATGACCATATTCGTCTTGTGTTGGCTGTTTTTATAGCTCGTTGAGTTTGAAATGAAGGAACAAAAAATTATATCACGAAACAATTTTTTTTGGAAAATGATCTCGCCTAATTTTTGTGAAAAGAAAAAGTGTAACCTGGTGGACAATGTTGTTGAGGTTTTTACTTTAGGGAAAAAATGTTTAAACACGAATAATACACTCAAAATGGTGGAATAGGGATGCAGTTTAGGGGTTGAAAACGGTGTTTTGTGATTTGAGGCGAAACGTGTTCAATGAAAGAGTTGTAGATAAAAAAAAAAATCATAAACTTTTTTATTCAACACCTTTCGACATAACCTCAAATTAACTGTCAAAATGGCGAAAAATCGATTTTTCAGTATTAAATTATTTTCTCGCGTATACATTATTTAATTTACATGAAAATTCCACACCTGTAATTTTGAACCAATTGAAATACGTTATTTTGACAGATCACTATGGCAATGGAGGTATTTTAGTAGATTTTTTTTCTCATAAGATACCCAACAGTGAATTATACTAAAAAAATTTGACGTTTACAATAACAGACAATTTTTATCAGACTGGTTTTTATTTGTTCACATAATATTTAGTTTTGATACATTTTAATTACAAAGCTAAGATGTTCTTCGGACACCTCCTCTCGTCTTAATGGCGAAAGTGCAAGACTTTGACAGCCGTATGCATAGTCAATCGCCAGCGACTCGCCAGAGTTTCTCCGTTCGCTACACAAGGATTATAATGCACAGTCGAGCTCCAAAAAAGTCACAACTACGCGATAAGTCACATTTTGGCGAAACGCTGGCGATGTACCACTTTTTTGGAGCTCGACTGTGCATTATAGTTCTTGTCTAGCGAGCGGCGAAACTCCGGCGAGTCGCTGGAATTGACTATGCTATATAAGTAAGAAAAGTTATTGGGTATAACCCTCAAAATATTCTGCAACCGTAGACACGTGTTTCGAGCTTAAGCTCTCATCAGTACGGTTAAATCAAGTGCGAAGATGTACAACACTTGGATGTGAAAATAAAAACAAAGGAAGTCATCAACAGGAAGCCAACCACACAATTGTGGCTTCGGTTTGTTTTTATTTTCACATCCAAGTGTTGTACATCTTCGCACTTGATTTTACCGTACTGATGAGAGCTTAAGCTCGAAACACGTGTCTACGGTTGCAGAATATTTTGAGGGTTATACCCAATAACTTTTCTACTTATATTTTCATATATTGCCCCTCGCTAAATTCATCCTTATATATATATATATATATATATATATATATATATATATATATATATATAATATTTAGACATTAATTTATTTAACTTTTTCCCATTCAGTACTTTCAATTTTGCGTAGTTCATATGAAAATAATCGTGGACAATTCGGAACAAATTTTCTTTCTTCAAGTTGGAGCCACAATCCTCTATTGATGCGAATAAATGAGTCATGGTACGATGATTGATAATTATATCAGACAATTTCACGCATATTTTGCATATAGTATGATTTTCAAATCGATTCATTTTTTTTAACAAATAATTTTATTGATTATACTGGCTGTGTAATATTCATTATTGCAAAACGCGAGTTTTTTTTGATGTTTTGAAGTGTCAAAATAAAATGATCACAGCCACACAGCCTCCTATGATTGATGCTTGCTGACGCTGGTTATTAATTCCATTCCATTGTTGTTCAAAACATTAGGAATAATAGGCAACGACACGAAAAATATTATCGGGGTAAATACATAAGAGATTATATTTTTTTCTATAAATACATTTTTAATTGCATGAACATTTTATTGTTATGACCAAAAATCGAGAATCAAGGGAGCGAGAAAATAAATAAATTTCATTCAAAAATAACAACTGGTAGATACATAATAATACTTTAAATATATTGAAAATATATTAAATATTAAAACATTTCAAAAATATTATGAAGAATTCGACTGAACCTCACTAACATACATATTCTGAACATTGAATTTGCAATGGTTATATGTTATATTACAACCAGATTTTTTTTGCATGTTATTTACGTGTCCTGTAGTAAAATTTTCTTGTACAAGTATGTATCGATATCCAGTTAGCCTAGACCAGTTCCCTGCATAAACAAAATATTGCGTTACCATAGCAACGAACAATAACTTAGAAGTGTCAGTGTAAAGTTATATATATATATATATATATATATATATATATATATATAATATTTAGACATTAATTTATTTAACTTTTTCCCATTCAGTACTTTCAATTTTGCGTAGTTCATATGAAAATAATCGTGGACAATTCGGAACAAATTTTCTTTCTTCAAGTTGGAGCCACAATCCTCTATTGATGCGAATAAATGAGTCATGGTACGATGATTGATAATTATATCAGACAATTTCACGCATATTTTGCATATAGTATGATTTTCAAATCGATTCATTTTTTTTAACAAAGAATTTTATTGATTATACTGGCTGTGTAATATTCATTATTGCAAAACGCGAGTTTTTTTTGATGTTTTGAAGTGTCAAAATAAAATGATCACAGCCACACAGCCTCCTATGATTGATGCTTGCTGACGCTGGTTATTAATTCCATTCCATTAATGTGAGCATAACGCACGTTAAAACGCAAAAAAACAATTTTCTACCACTTGTAGTTACTCAAAACTTATGTAAAATTGAAGAATATACTATTTTCTATCTTGAAATGGTATTCCCATGCACTACAATGAGTAGAAATTACCAATTTGAAGGCCTAAATAATTGCTGACAAAGCTATGACGCGCTATGAATCTGTTCTTACAGCTTCCAGAAAAACCTCTAAAATAGTTTTCTACCACTTCTGGTAGCCCAAAGTAAATGAAAAAAATCAAAGAATGTAATATATTTCATTATAAAACAATATCCTAAAGGGCAGGCTGAGAAGCCATCACATGGCTATTACCGAAACTGCAAAGCACATTAAATTTGATAAAATTATAATTTTCTACCACTTGTAGTAATCCAAAATTCATATAAAATAGAAGAATATATTATGTTACGCTTTAGGTTGCCATTTTCATGCAACTACAATGAGTGAAAATTTCAGAATTATCGCATGCTTGTAACCCATACCTAGAGGATGGTATCAAAACTTCGACGCAATGTAAATGTGTTATATTTGCCTAGCTAGGGTTTCCAGCAGTTAAAAAATAACATAAAAAAAGATGAGTTTTTAGTTTTTTATTTTATATGAATGGTTACAAGTGATAATAAATCTAATTATTTATATTATTTTGACTATTGTCTTTATTGTTTATATGAAAAACGCAATTATCATAAACTATGGCTGGTTGATTAGAAGTAGATGCTTGTTCTTGATTCAGAGATTCTCGAATCGTCTTTGCCGAAGTTGAAGCAGACCTCATTGCGTCAATTATTTCCTGATGATGGCTCGAGTCTATTTGCAGACATGGTTTTATTGAGTGGCTGCTACCATGACCGGTTATTTTATTCAATTGATGTTCTTCAATTCCCGTTTTGGCTAAAGTTGAAACAGCAGGGTGCAGAATGATTTGTTATTTTGATCTTTTTGGCATCAATTCCAATCAATGATGCAGCGGATTTGAACCAGGAAGATATTGTATTCTGTCCAACTGGACTGTTCTTGTACCAGCCTTTGGAACTGGAATTATTCCAGTTTGGATTTGGCGTCAAAAATAAACGCTTCGTTTTGATGGGGCTTCGTTTGTTTGTTAGGTTTTTGAACAGTCTCACTGAGCATATTTCTTCGTTGATTGTATTCCATACTAGCCACTTACTGTCAGCCATTTGTAGCTTCCGGCGCTTAGCATTTTTTGCAGCTCTTGCGTTCAAAAATTGTATGTCAGAGAATGGATTAAATTTGAGATTATACTTTTCAAAAATATATTCCTGCAACTGCTTGGCTGTGGAATTTCACGAAACTTTGATAACAGTCTCCTTGTGGTCTTCGGAGTTATTTTTTCGCATGTTGAACCCATAGTCTTCAAGAATAAGCGCCAGTTCTTCCACATGTATATCCGCTCTATCGAAATTATACGATTTTTCCGCGCAAAAGTTTGTAAACTGCCTTCATACGCTTGTCTTCGATTTCCTGGTATTCGCGGGTGTCAACTTTACTTTCTTGACCGAAGCGAAACATTTTTTTACGTCGTTCCACTTGACAACTTCAAAAGTGAAATAATAAATCAGGTTATGGTCTCACTTAGTTACCATGGCAACTCAACAATCAAGTCAACCACACATTTTATGTTTCGCTGGTGACTTGATGAAGAAAATAATTTGCATTGTTGAGAATCGAATAATGAATTTTAAAAAATTTGATTTTCCACCACAGTTCGGTGTGGAATTTTCTCGTCTGCGATCGGGAAATTTTCAAAATATTCATGAGCTCGAAAAAATTTCCGGAAATAATTTGACATCTAGTGCTATTACTAGTGAAAATTTGTAGTAATTTGGCTTTTTTGGTGTCAAATGAACATGATTTTTTCGCAATTCAGAAGACGACTAGTTTTCGAGTTTATCGAAATAAATTCCTTTTCTTCTACGAGCAATTGTCTTGGTATTTTTTTCGTATTTCGAATGTCTACAAGTGATTATTTCAATTATTGATTTGTCTACTTCCATGTGGTGGTTTATTGATCGTAAAACCGCTTTTAAATGAGAAAAACCGACAACAGGTCTCTCTGAATCATGATTTTCTCAATATTTTCAATGATTTTCAATAGTTGTAGAAAATTATGAAATAGTTATTTATGCAACAAGTGCAAAAAGTGAATGTTTATTGCACTCGACGTGAAATTGTCCGACGAGGCCGTTAGGCCGAGTTGGACAACACGTCGAGTGCAATAAACAATTTTTGCACGAGTTGCATACAACATTTTTCTACGTTCATGCAAAAAGCAAAAAGTGATTTATTGAGGTGAGGCACTAGGTGTAGGAAAATGAAAAGCGCAACTTGAATACTTTATTATTAATATCGATTTGCATTGAAACAGGAACTAATACGAAGAAGACAGAAATCTTTGGGAGATCGTTTGCTAACGAACAGTCGTTGCCGACCGATGATGAACCCTTTACTCCCATAAACACCTAACTATGTAGGCTTATTATGGCAAGAACCTGTCAGAAAACAACTACTCCCCTGGCTAAGACCACGACGGGTATTGAATTAAATCTAACAGCTACTTGTGCAACGTTCCTCAAAACATCAGAGGACGCAATTGCAAGTGCCCTCTATGACCAACCAGCAGAATTATGTTTTGATTTGGACGGGGTGACCACCTGCAGACTAGTTTCGAGGTTGTTGCCTCTCATCAGTGCAAGGGCAGGTCAACACAGACAGCACTGAAGCCATCTGTTCCCCGTCCAAACCAATACACACTCCTGTCATCTCTTCGGAACGCTTGGACTTTATTTGAAAGTGGGAATTCATTCGACATCCGGCTAGCTCAACGGAGTGTGTCCTAAACGCTCCTAAAGACGCAAAATTTATATTTCCAGTAACACTTGGATTTCTTCTTTCTTCTAGAACCCCTTGGTTCTGATGCGTAGACAGCAATAAGCGTTATTTCCGAATTCTTTTTATATCTGTTGGTGTTACCCAACGAAGTTCCATTTGTTTATTAAACAAAGCCAAGGCCGTAGATTTATGATACAAAAACTTATTCGGCGGAGACCGTTACTAAACTTCTAATTACTACTTAAAATTACTATTTACAATTTAACCTAAACTACTATATACAATGAGCCGGAGCAGACAACTAACGTCTGCTCACTCCAAGGCTCGGAGGCGAACTGCCTCAATCGCTCGATTTGCTACGAAACTGGCCTATATTTATAGGAAAGTGCGAACCAATCACACTCCAGAACGTAAAAAATAGCGAGGGGGCGGAGCCTAATGGAGCTCACTCCTGACATATACCCTCGCTTAAAATAGAAATTCATTTTATTTACTTTACAATTCTTCTGCCTATCATATTGTACGCATCCACTGCTTGGGGGCAGTGCGCGAACAGTTATAGGCAGAGGATACAGGACTTCTTCAACGTCTGCCTGAGGACGGCAACAGACGCACCACAATATATGCCCAACAGGTTCATATATCGAGACTTAGACATCCACCCGGACTATATCGACAGACTGATCAGACAACATGTGGGGACTACTCTAGACAGAGTAGAGACCCACACGAACCCGCTGCTCACGGAGCTCCACGAGAACAGACGTGAGCAAGACGACAGAGACAGAGACAAATACAGACGTCCAGTAAACCAAGGAGACAACGACACCCCTGAAGAAGTACGGCGGAGGCGAGACCTTCGGCGACGCCAACGCCTACTTCAACAGGCACCAAATCACGATTAATCATGCTTTTATGTTTCAGATCCACGAAGAACCGACCAAGTAGTAATTTCAATTTCAGTTAACTCAGCACACAGCACTCGGCCCTCAGCCGAGAGTTTTTTCAGGCCTTCAGCCAGTTTCAGGGGGGCACCATGCACAGTAAAGTAAAGTAAAGTCATTGTTTAAAAGTCAACTCATGTCAGATATAAGGGAGCTTCAAGCCGAGAATTGGCTGGGCACTCCATATCAAACGGTCAGATTTTATTCTGCTGATCGCCAGTCATCAGGATGAGGAACCGCTTTAACGAGCGGGGGTGGTGGATAGGGGGGGTGAGCTTTCGAGTACGCACGAGTGCTGGGGAGTTCATCCTTCCGGGCCTCAACCTTAGGGGGTGCATGGTGGTGGTGGATTTCGACTTGAGGAGCCGCCGAATATGACACTCCGCTGATTAGTCAATTCTGGTTCACGAGATGAAAGCAGTTTCTAGGCCGCTCCACCTAGCGAGCAGAGGAAGACTTTCCGAATCTCCGGGTTGAGAGATTTAATCGAAGAAGACAGAAATCTTTGGGAGATCGTTTGCTAACGAACAGTCGTTGCCGACCGATGATAGGAACTAATACGTTACGAACAATTTAACTCAAACTTTATTTTTACCCTCAATGTTGAAAGTGAATGAACAATTGGTGCAATTTTCAATATGAATATTTCGTAGTGAAGTACCTATTGCCAATCTCACAGAATCTCTGCTAAATATGTAGTAGGTTTAAACGTTTATGTTTGTCATGATGACAGCACGTTGAAGTAGAATGACAGATGAGTGCAATAAAAACTTTATTGCACTGGTGCAATAAAGAACTTCTTTTTCCACTGAATATAGTTCAATAAAGTTTTGCTTTTTGCATGAATGTAAAAAAATGATATTATTGAAATAATTTTGTAGTGAAATAATGTATTCTAATATTATGAGTAATTCAATATAAACTACTTCTATCGAGAAATTCATGATTAAGAAAGAATTTTTTCTCAATTTTAAGCGGTTTGATGAACCACATAGTTACATAGACCATTTCGAAGTAGACATTTCAAAATTTAAAATGGTCACTTATAGACCTTCGAAATACAAAAAAATATCAAGAGAATTGTTCGTGGAAGATAATGGATATTTTTTTTAGAAGAAGGGAATGTATGTACAATAGGGCACAATAGGGCACAAATCGTTTGCAATTCGAACCAGGATCTGGAAGAAGAAATAAGTCTAATAAAGTCTGTTCTCAAGGAAAACGTTTATCCAGATCAATTCGTAGAAAAAACTATACATGAAATTGAAAACAATAATACACCCAACAACTAAAGAACACAACCACCAGAAATACTCCAACCCAATACACATCAAACAAACAACATAATACCATATGTCCCCGGATTGTCTGAAAAGATAAAACGGATTGGCCATAGGTATGATGTAAAAACAACTTTCAAGACAACCAATGCATTGAGATCAATACTTACACACACAAAACCAAATAACACTGATGAGTGTTCCAAAAATTGTGTTTACAATATATCTTGTTCGTGTGGAAAAAGTTATATAGGTGAAAGATCAAGACCTTTGACTGTGCGTAAGGAAGAACACAAAAGTTATATAAGGAATCCGAAAATAACTGGTTCGGAAATATCCGTCCATATTCTGACATCGCAAAGCGATCATATGATGAAATGGAATGACACCAAAATTTTAATGAGTGAATAAAATCAAGAAAAGAGAAAGTTGAAGGAAATTGCCTGTATTTTATTATCGACGAACTGTTTTTCGACCAACTCAGTAGAAATGGATAGCACATGGTTACCTCTCCTCAGAGAAGATTTGAGTGATAACAGATTGATTGATTGATATCAGACACCCCATATGTATCCAGACAGCGAACGTCATCATAAAAAATATTTGGCAGATTTCATTTGACTTTGTCAAAACAAATTCTTTCATATCCAAGCTGATAAAAATAGAAATTTAGCAAGTCTTTATCCTTCGAGTTTTGATAACGGAGACAGATTTAGTCTCCGAAACGTCAACGTTTTCGAAAAAGAGAAGTATTTTTAGTCAATTTAAAAATTTTTCTCGTCATATAGCAAATTTAGTATTCGATACGTTACTGACGAAATAATAAACTGTTTTCAAGACGCAGAAACTGATCGGAGCAAATTGATTATTGCCCCTCTACACTTGTACAGATTTCTTTGAATTAACACTTTTTCATTTTCAGACTGTGGAAGGTTAAAATTCCCAAAAAGGTATGTCAAGAAAAAAAATTATACTTCAACACAGAAATGCTTTTCAACATTTTACCTGTAGAAATTCCTTTATGGTCGACTTCTTCTTTAAAGTAACTTATTAGACAGAAAGTCACTTCGCCACTTCTCCACGCTTATTCAACGGCTATTATATGGTAGAATTTTTTTTGCAATCCCTCGGGAGTATTCTCATCCCATAACTCAACTATTTTCAGATGGTCTTCATCACTCAAACGATTGAGAAATTACTGTTTTTTTATAAACTTTTGCCAAGAATTGTAAGAATCTCCCAAAAACGACGAAACGACGAAAACCAATATGGAGTACGAAAATTTAATCGCGATTAAACAGCTCTTGTGAAATAATCACTTATTTAAACAAAAGATATTCGAAAAATGGAGGTGTCTGATTGGTCTATTTCATCATGAATGATATAATCTGCCATAATTTTTTGATCTGATATTTCTTCACTCTCCACTTCAAGTTGTGTTAGCTGATTTAGTTTTTTCCGAGATTATATTTGAACATCTTCATGGTTTGGTACCTAGGATACATTTTTAATTCAATTTGATCATTTATTTAAGAAACCCAGGAACGTAACGTAACGAGTATATCAATAAAACACACAATTTAACCTCACTGACTTATACCCAAATTTAAAGTGGAAGTAACATTTTGCGACAGGGTCGGTCCTCAAAAGACGCTACGTTATTATCATTCCGACACCAGTATTCAGATTTAATTCTGCGAGACATTCATGTCTGCTTGATGTGACCCTGCTCAATCCACTGCACGCCTCAACCTAAACTTTTGCAATCGCGAATTTTCCCTTGACGACGGGTTTAATGAGAATTCTTGTCCTTCGGAATTTGAAGTATAATATTCTTCTGTGAACTCACTTTCTGTCGGGTGATCAAATTTGTGAGATTCTGGTTTCTGACGTAAGTAGAAAGAAGAGGAGCTTTGCGCGAGAAACTTGTTCAAAACATTAGGAATAATAGGCGACGACACGAAAAATATTATCGGGGGTAAATACATAAGAGATTATATTTTTTCTATAAATACATTTTTCCCAATGCCGACACTGTAAATAGTCCATACATGCTTAGCAACAAAACAGGTAAATGGACTATATCATTCGTTTACTAATTCATCTTGACAACGGAACTTAATAGTGTCATTTACATGCCTAGGGTAATAATGACTTTGACTTTGACAAGCTTCATTCATATCAATTTTTAGGTTATGAGACCTTTTGAATATTATTGTTGTCTGCTTATTCGGTAACTTAGTTACACGCACAAGCAACTTAGAATGAAATAGCAAACGAATAATCATGAAGGAAGGGTAAGAAAACAAACTTCCATTCAGGCAAATTTTGAGAAATGTCAACAAGCAGCGGGAAAAACGTAATAAGTAACACGGAATGTATCGACTGTTATCATCCTCGGCAAGCGACAAGCCTCGGCTTTGCCTCGGCTCGTACTCGCTCACCTCGAATGTTAACACGTCTTTACATTCCTTGTTACTTAAATAACTATTTAATTGCATGAACATTTTATTGTTATGAGAATCAAGGCAGCGAAAAAATCGCGAGAGCTTGCTCGAGCGATTTTTTTTACTTCCCTTGAATCGACATAAATTTCATTCAAAAATAACAACTGGTAGATACATAATAATACTTTAAATATATTGAAAAGATATTAAATATTAAAACATTTCAAAAATATTATGAAGAATTCGACTGAACCTCACTAACATACATATTCTGAACATTGAATATGCAATGGTTATATGTTATATTACAACCAGATTTTTTTTGCATGTTATTCACGTGTCCTGTAGTAAAATTTTCTTGTACAAGGATGTATCGATATCTAGTTAGCCTAGACCAGTTCCCTGCATAAACAAAATATTGCGTTACCATAGCAACGAACAATAACTTAGAAGTGTCAGTGTAAAGTTTGACGTCAAAAAAGTAAACCAGAGTTACACAATAAATGAAAAGTACCTGTATTTAAAAGGGTTAGGAGGTAAGCAGATTTACGAAGATATGCTAAATACCCTTGGTGATCAATGTCCTTCGTATGCGACCGTGCAAAGTTGGACTGCAAGCTTCAAAAGAGGTAAATTTTCCATTGAAGATGTTGACCGATCGGGAAGGCCAGTTTCTGTGTCAGTCCCCGAAAATATCGATGCAGTTCATGACATGATTTTAACAGACCGTCGAATTGGGCTAAAACGGATATCTGAAGCACTGAATATTTCATACGAACGCGTTCATCATATAGTTCACGTCAAAATGGATCCCCAAATGTTTGAATGTTGACCACAAGCGTGCAAGGGTAGTAGCATTGCGTTCGATCTGTGCTCGATTTGAAAACGATGTAGACTTCTTAAACCGAATTATTACTATGGATGAGACTTGGGTACATTTCTACGATCCAGAAACAATCGATGGAATGGCGACACTCCGGTTCTCCAAGACCTAAGAAGTTTCGTGTCCAAAAATCTGCTGGAAAAGTTCTTGCTTCAGTTTTTGGGATTGCCATGGAGTAATCATGATTGATTTTTTGGATAAGGGTAGAGCAATAACTGGAGATCACTATTCGACATTACTGACCACTCTACGGGAAAAAATTATAGAGAAAAGATGCGGAAAGCTATCCAAAGGTGTTTTGTTTTTGCAGGACAACGCCCCTGCACACAAATCTCATGTTGCCATGCAAAAAAATTCGTGATTTAGGTTTTGAATCACTAGAACACCCCCTTTATTGACCAGATTTGGCTCAGTCCGACTATCATTTCTTTCCTCAATTGAAGAAAAGTTTAAAAGGTCGTAAATTTTCTTCCAACGAGGAGGTAATAAAAGCTGTGGAGGTCTGTTTTGCAGAGCAAGAAGAAACATTTTTTTTGAAAGGTCTAGAGACGTTGCAGGTTCGCTGTAATAAATGTATCCAATTAAGAGGAGAATATGTTGAGTAATAAAATATTTTGACATTGAAATTTTGTTTGGTTCTATAGTAGGCTAAAAATTTTTCAATATATCCTCGTATAATGTTCACATCGCCTAATGTTGCTATTCCAGAAGGTCTCAAGTTGTTGATTAAACTAGCATGATGTTCCTCCTCTAACTGTAAATAAGGTCCTAATGACTTAGCATTTGCATGTCCAGTAATTTTGAGAGCTGTTCTTCCGGGACACCCGATTTGGCAAAATTTGATACAGCACTTGATCGATTTGAATGATTCGTGATCTTGTTTGTCAGAGTATCACCCTATTTTTTCATCTGATTGTTTCATCCATTTCCCTATCTCATTTATACCAGTAGGCATATTTTTGTACCATGCAGAAGAGTTTTTATTCCAATAGGGATTAACAGTCAAAAATAGACGATCTGACGTAATTTTGTCACTGCGTTTTGATAATAGTATTTCACATTCACAAAAAAAGACAAAGATACTGAAAACTGAAATATTTCGTAGATCACTGAACAATAAGCCTATACGAAGAGCTGGAAAAGAAAAGAAAAGAAAAGAAAAGAAAAGAAAAGAAAAGAAAAGAAAAGAAAAGAAAAGAAAAGAAAAGAAAAGAAAAGAAAAGAAAAGAAAAGAAAAGAAAAGAAAAGAAAAGAAAAGAAAAGAAAAGAAAAGAAAAGAAAAGAAAAGAAAAGAAAAGAAAAGAAAAGAAAAGAAAAGAAAAGAAAAGAAAAGAAAAGAAAAGAAAAGAAAAGAAAAGAAAAGAAAAGAAAAGAAAAGAAAAGAAAAGAAAAGAAAAGAAAAGAAAAGAAAAGAAAAGAAAAGAAAAGAAAAGAAAAGAAAAGAAAAGAAAAGAAAAGAAAAGAAAAGAAAAGAAAAGAAAAGAAAAGAAAAGAAAAGAAAAGAAAAGAAAAGAAAAGAAAAGAAAAGAAAAGAAAACAAAAGATATTTTGTCCGTGAATTTGTAGGAAGGTGTACTGCTTCCGGTTTCAATTTCCCTTGGTGTGTTCTTTCAACAAATTTCAGGAAACTTGTTGCGCGCGCCCTCAGCTTTGTCTTGAATGGAGACCTCATTGTTAAAACTCAACACCCCATACTACATTATGTGTGCAAGTTTAAAAAAATATAATAGGAAAGTTTGAACCGAAATAATTATAATAATGATTAAAAAAGGAATTGAATGTTTTCCACCATCATGAATCATGACTTCGTATCTGTCTCATCAATGTTGATTTTTTACTATAAACCTCATGTATAATGTCTAAATAAAGAAAATAAACATTTCCGAAAGATCGACCGAATAAGAAGGAGTATTATTTTAAAGCCCAGTATTTTGACTGCATTGCGGATGCATCCGCATCCGCATTTTTCCTTAACTAGTCAGTCAAGACTACCATTCGCCTTATACATATTATTTATATTATATATCTCTAATGTAGATAATACAGTAAATAAATAATTCATTATTGAAGATAAAGAAATCACAAAATCATCTCCACAACGAACAAGAATTGTAATTATTATTATTGTTACTAGTATTCCGGCTATCCGTAATATAGCTGCATAATGCATCAAACCACATTACCACAATTAACACTAGATAATAATATATATATAATCCTGTGAGCTATTTCGCAGTACTCCGAATAATGTTGAGATTTGGCAACAATGCATTAGCAGTAGGGTTGGCCGTTGCAGAAAACTGTAATTTATATGGAAATATTATAAAAGATCGCCGTAACTATGGTATGAACCTTACTAACAGTTAGTATTTCAGTTGAACTTCGAGATAATTCGATAAAGTACTCGAAAAAACGTTTGTCCTACAAAATGGATTTTTAGGACTGAAGAGTCCACCACTCCCAACATGTACCAGTTACGTGGTCATAAGAAATCATTAGTAACAAGCAGATTTTTTCACCGTTGCCTTGGTTAATATTTGTATAATTGAATGGTCATATTGTCCTACAAATTGAATGGTAGGTGTCCCCAGTCTTACGCTTCAAAATTGTCAATTCCATGGTAAAAAAAAATATTAGTAACTGTAGGACAACATGAAAGGTTAGTTTATTCTTCACCTAAATAATACAGTGTCCTACAAAAAAACGGGCATGTATCGCTAGTCCTACAAAAATTATTCAAAATAACGAATTATTTTGAAATTGTGGTTTAGCTAATTTAATATACTTTTATTCGTAAAGTAAAGTTACTTTCAATTTATAATTATTTGTTCAATTAAAAAATATCATAATATACGTGAAAAGTTCATGAAAAAAAAAGCCAAGTAACCACATCCGAGTAGATAATTTTTCATATTTTTCAAAAACAACTTAGCGCGTAAGTCGAATTGCAAAATGGATTATCAATAAATGTTTTTCCCATATGATGATAGATTAACGTCGTCAGTTCATAAATTTAAAACTCCTGCTACGGAAAAGCAATCGAGCTTGTGATATTTGATTAACTTGGGTATATTCATACCATCATTATTTTACAATATCTTCTGTAATTTTCGTATAGTAAACTAAATAATTAAGCAAGCGTCACCGTGTGTGAAATTGCATCGAATTTTTGTAGACTTAGCGGAAAACAGTTGAACAAACTTCTTGATACCTACACGTCATCAACTTTTTCGTTAAACATGCCATACCAGAAGTTTTTTATACTTTTAATTAAGTTATGAAGAATTATTATCGAATATCCATTCCCCTGAAAATATTTATTGGCGCGCTTCTGCTTTATTTAAAGCCCCAACGATTCTGCGAAACGCGGAATACCTAACTAAATCATATTTATCGAATATCTGCAAAATGCGAACGTAGGAAATTCGAAGAATCTATGGAAGAATTACAATTTTCCCTAATTATACAAAGGAATCTCTCCGTATCGATATACTATCGTTTTGAAGGGAATTCAAATGAGATTTCATAAAAATTCTCATTAGAGGAAGCGTTACAAAGAATATTTGATCCAGTACTTTATTACCTTTCCTCTCTTCATTGGAGTTGCCGGTGTGTATGGGAGTTGATGAAGTGATCTTCGGCAAAGTAAGCTTCTATCATTCTTCGATTTAATTATGAATTTTTTTCTGTTTCCCTCATTTCACTTCACTGAATATTTTAGAGTGGTTTGGAGTTCAATATAAAACAGAAATGGATGAACTACTCAAGAAAAAAACACTGTCTTATTTTTAGTGATATCTCATATCTCTAAAATATTTGAATTCCTCATACTTAGATAATTCATTGATATTTTCAAAATCCTGTATTTTTACTGTCTCTGTATATATCGTAAAACAATAAATGTCTGAAATATGCTGATGCTGTTCAAAAACATTTTAATTATGTTTTAATGTAATATTTCTGAGGCCAGACCTGTCGCCTCTACACATGAACAAGCTTGATCTCCGAAGGACTGTTCGAGAATCTTCGACTCGCAACATCTAGATGCGAATAGATGAGACGAGAACATTCTGGTGAGATTCTCTTCGAGTATAAATACCTCTATGCCTCGCGGCGGAGGACAGAACTAGAGAGTTGGACATTTAGTGATGAAGTCGAACATAAATAGTCCAGTGATTGTTATGTAAATTAGAGTATATTGTTGAAATTATTGAAGCATTGTATTTCGTCATATAAATTATTTTAGAGTGAATTTGTGCTAATTTACTACAATAATTATAAATTATTTTCGGCTTGTGATCTAACTTCTTGCACTTGTAATGTTTTCACGTACCTTGATTCCCTAATATCTGAAGAATGGTCTTCTGGCCAAGCTGGCAGGTAGGCATGCGAACATAGTACATATACAAACACTACTCAATCGTACACATTCCGTTCGTTTGAAAATAAGTAACGTCTGACGGCCCTGGGATCTTGCTCTATTACTGGAATATGACACCCTCCAATTTGATGACAATAAAACAATCTCGATGGTTCGGAATATTAAATATTTAGGAGTATTCGCAGACTGCAACTTTAAATGGGACGTCTATATCAACTTTGCGATAAGAAAGTTACGTAGTAAATTATCAAAATTCAAGTACCTGTCGAATAGTCTGAAAGCTGATCAGCTTCGAATATGATATTATGCTTTAGTTGAACTTCACTTAAATTATGGTATCTTTGAATCAGTATGGCGTGTGCTTATGGACACCGAAACAGTATGGCATTGCATCTATTCATTACAATGGTCCACGGGGTCATAAAAACGGACCGCCATACTTTCACCTATGATACATGGACTGGTGAACAATTCGACATATCTGAATCAGCATGGCGTGTACTTAGGGACACCGAAACAGTATGGCATGGTCATAATCGGTGATGAGACATCTTTTTGTATAGTTGGGTAAAAAATTAGCTTTTCGCTAGTATTTTATGAGAACAAAAAAATTACACGTTTAATTCAGTATGGCGGACAGTTTGTGACGCCGCATTGGTATGGCATACGACTTCTTCATACTCTGGTTATCGAATATATGATATAAAACAAGAATTGCCTTTCAGCTCATTACCCAAGGGCATTTTTTGACACATTCAAAAAATTGCCGAGCGTCACGTCGAAACCTACGTGCCGCCATACTTGCGTTTCCCTGTTCTTCATAACACTGACTCACTTGTCAAAAAGTCTCAATGTTTTGTAAATCCTACGTCGTTTTTCTTGCTGGCTCTCGGTCTAACAGCTGACGAGTTCTTTGCTGGAAATATTATTCGGAACAATGTTAATGCTTTCGGAATATGCATGGAGCAGCATAGTTAACTTCTACTTTACGATAGAATTGGGGTGTGCATAATCAGACGAGAGTTTTCAGTTTTTATGACGCTGTCCCAGATAGCGGAGTTTACGAGAAGGCCGTTGAGCAGCACATTGCAACCGGTCCACAAATATTTGCTCTGCAATGAATTTCCGTGGCGCAAGTTGCGAGTTCGATTGAAACTTTGTGGTTACTGTGTACGCTCGCTGCGGAGCGGGACGAGTGAAGAGTAAAGGGTTTTGTTTGGAACATTGCGGGTCCAAGTTTTCTGTTGATATCATAACAAGACAGAAAATAAACATCGGGAAAACAATATTATTTCGGTTCAGCGTGAATTGACTTTAGTTCCGGAGTTCAATCAAGTTTCTAGTTCGTTGTGAGGAACGCAACATAATCTAAGTCAAAAGATAGTGTTTTTCTATTTCATTTCGGAAGATCCTTTATCTTTCGACAGCTGTTTTGTTGTTGGCTGCACGTCAATGAGTAGATGATCATCTAACTTTGGTTTCCGTGGTTCCATTCCTTTAGTAACTGTAGATGTCACGAGTTATTTTTTGCAATATACTGTCTTTGCCTCACGGTACTAATTTCGGAGTGGATTCGTTTTGATTTCGGGAACTTCCATAAAGCCTTCCTAATGAGTGGGTAACCACGGAACAGCTGTCGAAGGATGATGGAACTCTCAGAATCAAATTGAAAAACACTGTCTTTTCACAAAAAAAAAATTAAATATAATGAATTGGTGCACAAGTGAATAAAATTATATTGGTCCAACATTTTCACCTTGTTGGTCAACAACAAACATGTAAAAATATAAAAAATAAAAATACAAAAATTTAAAAAAATAGCAGTAAAAAATAGATGTTAGAATTATCACAATAGAACATTGCTTTGTATGCATGTATAGTACTGGTAATTCAATGAAAAAATTTGAAATTGAATCCTCAATAACCATAATAGGATGACAAAGTTTAATTTCACGACACAAAAAATTCTCTCACAGAAGAATTCATCTAATGAGCAGAAAGCATTTGCCAGAAGGGAATTTTTGCAGCAGTATTTAATTGTCTTTCATTATGTACTATTTCAATTTCGTTGGGTAGGTGATTATACAGTTTTCAACCATTATAAATTATGGATTTTTTCTCCTCTGTAGATGTTGGAATTGGTAATATTATCTTACGTGTTCGCCTAGTAGACTGGGAGATGGTGACAAATTTCAGGTGACGATTTCCTCCCAGTCTATAGTGTTATAATGGAATATCCTATTGATATCATTTTTGAAATTGCCACATGATCAGAAATTCTTTGAAGTTTCAACCCATTCGCGTGTCAATGGCAATCAGGGATGGTGTTTCTCTGTCTGTCAATCTGTCATCATCACCTAGATTGAAGTACCTTTCCGACCTTGCAAATTTCCGCACAAACAATCCCATGACTATTGAGTATGTTTTAGTATAAAGTTGAGACATACGCGAGTATCAGGGGTCAAAACAAATTAATATCTTGACATGGTCAGCTTGACTAAACTATCAATGGCGAATCTTCAGACGCATGTCTCCTTAAGGATATTCTGATTGCAAGAAGGATTTATTGTTGTTCTTATCAAACCACCTTATTTTTCTAAATTTTGTTCTTAATGTTGTTTTCGGATACTTTTGATAATGCCTTCATACTTATCTAATTTAAACTCAAATTAATCTTTTAATTCTACAACGCAGTTTGATCAGCTTCCACTTGGAGACGTTCTGGATTAACTTCCACTTGGAGCGGCTGACTTAGCATCAAAATCTTCTATTTCAACTACATCAACATCGAAAGGTCTCCAGAATGCCATACCGAACAGATAATATAATTAAGACAACTAAATAACGATTTATGTGAACATGCGCCTCTGCCTAACTGCACCGCACTGTCTGGTAAATAAATCTCGAAAACAAAAACTAATTCGAATTCAGCGGCATGTCAAAGACCAATTAGAAATCGACAGCGGCCAATCAAAGGCTTTCGTTTTTCATTTAGCCCTTCCTTTTCATGTGACAGAAGATATCTAGTTCACGTGGACTGTAATCGAGTTGAGACGAGGAGCGATTAGAGAATAACGTGTTATTTATGCCTAAGCAAATTATCAACGGCAACCTAACCTTACTTCGTATGATCGCTTGCTTGTGTGCTGTCTCAATTGAGTTCAGTTGACCTCAAGAGACACATTCAAGTTATATTCCCATTTATTGGTGTTTCTATCACGGGTTAATTCATTAGGGGGTGTTGAAAGAACATTATTATTCACAGAAATCGCAACATATGCAATGAAACATTTTTTCTTCGTCGACACACTGAATGTCTACACCGGACAACGCATTCATCAACCCAGACTATTATCCCGACGGTCATTAAGGTCATTACACATGAAGAACAATAATTCTCGTGCTCGTGCAGGCCAACATTATGCAACTTCTCGACAATAAATCTACCGGGATCAACTTCGTAACTTTCAGAGCTCCAACTTCCCGCCCCCAGTGCTTTTCTGAAGATAATTTATAAATTAAGAGTTAATACTCCTTAGGGAGCAACTTTGCCACAGTTTTTGATGTTATATAGCACTTTTAGTGTATCGTTAGGTGGAACAACATCGAACATAGTAGCGGATGATTTATTTTCAGGAATTGTTCGGAAAGTTGATATTCTATTTAGAGGGAAAATATGATTTTGTATCAATAATATGAGCAGTGGCGTGCTGTGAAGAGTCGTGGGTCCAAGTAGTATTTCCAATTTGAAGTGTGTTATGTACAAATGGTGAAATAGTACATTTTATAACAAGTGTTATAACAGTAATTCTTGTATTACATGCATAAACTGAGTGTTTCTTACAGTCGTGAAATGCAGTATTCTGTATAGAAAGAAATCGAATTTTACGAAGATTTTTATTTTCTATTTTTCGAAAAATCGCATATTTCCTCCAGACGTAACTTGACGAGCTGATTCTGAATATCACCTCAAAAATTGGATTCGACAAAGGGGTCATTGGTAAAGAGCCATTTTATCAACAAAAAATGCACCCATCGGTAAAATCGACATTTTCTGAATTATTCAGAAGGAAACTTTCTATAAGATGAAGTAATATTCGCGAGATTCCGCATTTATGAAATATTTCCAGGCGATTAGAGTCGAAAAATGCAATATACAGGGTGTTATGTAATAATAAGTGTCCGATATTTAACAGAACGATTCCTCAGTTATTTATAAGGTGAAAAGTTCATATAAACATGGGTCCGTAAAGTTTTGAGATAGAGGGTGTTGAAAATTTATTTTTATTTTGGTTTTTCGTGAATAAATTTTGAAATAATGTCTATATTTGAACAAAAATTGGTATTTGGGGACTTTTCAATATGAGAAATTCAAATTTGATCTCAGTTTGGCACTTTATTGTAGGAGGCGCCACCTACAGGTCTTTGTCTCTTTTGGGGAGTCACAACTTTTTCGTGGATGTATGTATCACATTTTCTAGAAAAAAAACATATTTCACTATCATTTTTACGTGAAAAAGGAATACTTGTCAAAAGTCGCTACAAGCAGCCGTTTTCGAGATATTTTAATTTAAATTAATCGATGCATCCAATCGCCTTCTCATTGATTCGCGAACTCTTTGAAAATTAAATAATCAAGTAGGCTAGTAAGTTTATTCCAATGTTTTTTTGTGCTGTCATTTCAAAATTCATATCTTGAAGCATAGTTAAATAATTTTATTTGTTACTAGTGTGATTATTTTATTGAAAATGGTAAACTTCACCAATGCAGAGAATGCTGACATACATTTTACATACGGACTCGCTAACGGAAATGCATATGAGGCTAGACGTTTATATCAGGAGCGTTATCCGAACCGCACAACTCCTACTTCAAAAACCTTTTCAAGAATTCACACTCGGTTAAGGGAAACAGGAAGTTTTGAGAAAGCTAGTCATCTGTCGGGTGCACATCGGACGGTAAGAATCCCAGCAAACGAGGAAGCAGTTCTTAATCTGGTAGGAGAACACCCGGAAACAAGCTCCAGGAAAATAGCGCTGACGTTGAACATTTCTCATGTTCTGGTATGGAAAATTTTAATTGATAATTTGTTATATACCTACCATATTCAGAGAGTTCAGGCACTCCTCCCTCGTGACTTTCCGTTACGTATCAACTTCTGTCGTTGGTTTCTCCAACGCCTTTTTCAAAATCCTTTATTTGAAAATCAAATCCTGTTTACCGACGAAGCAAATTTCTCACGCAACGCTATACGCAATTTTCACAACAATCATTTGTGGTCAGAGGAAAACCCCCATGCGATACAGGAATCACATTTTCAAGAACAGTTCTCTCTCAACGTGTGGCAGGAATCCTTGGAGATTATCTGATAGGCTCATTCTTTATTCCGGGGAGATTAAACGGAGAGAGATATCGTCATTTTCTTGAAGCAGATTTGCCTATTTTACTGGAATATGTGCCGCTTAGACTACGACATGAAATGTGGTTTATGCATGACGGTGCCCCGGCACATTTTAGCATACATGCGCGAGATTTCTTAGAACAAACTTTCGGCAACCGTTGGATGGGTCGGGGAGGGCCTCAACCATGGCCCTCTAGGTCACCAGACCTTAATAGTTTAGATTTTTTCCTGTGGGGACATCTAAAATCCTTAATTTACCAGACACCTATCCAAAATAGAGAAGAATTAAGAAATCGAATAATTAACACATGCAGATCGATTCAAGATACTCCAGGAAGAGTGCGAGAATCAATGAGAAGAAGATTGGATGCGTGCATACAGGCAGGAGGTGGACATTTCAAACATTTATTGTAATTTTGTATTAGATTAATATTTAGTGTTTCGTTATTTATGGTTTATTAGGAATTAGCTTTTGAAATGTTTCTATATAGGTTAAATAAAAAAACAAAATCTTTTTTTTTTTTCATTTTTGGACAAACGCATACATCGATTAATTTAAATTGAAATATCTCGAAAACGGCTGCTTGTAGCGACGTTTGACAAGTATTCCTTTTTCACATAAAAATGATAGTGGAATATGTTTTTTTCTCTAGAAAAAGTGATACATACATGCGCGAAAAAGTTGTGACTCCCCAAAAGAGACAAAGACCTGTAGGTGGCGCCTCCTACAATAAAGTGCCAAACAGAGATCAAATTTGAATTTCTCATATTGAAAAGTCCCCAAATACCTATTTTTGTTCAAATATAGACATTATTTAAAAATTTATTCACGAAAAACCAAAATAAAAATAAATTTTCAACACCCTCTATCTCAAAACTTTGCGGTCCCATGTTTATATGAACTTTTCATCTTATAACTGAGGAATCGTCCTGGTAAATATCGGACACTTATTACATAACACCCTGTATATAGAAGGAACTCCAATTTTACAAACATTTTTATTTTCCAATTTTCAGAAAATCGCAAACTTCCTTCAGATGTAACTCCACGAGATGATTACAAATATCGACTGAAAAATATGACTAAGAGGTAACTGGAAAAGGGTGATTTTTTCAAAGAAAAAATGCACATATATTTTCTGATTCAGAAAGGAATTTTCTATAAGATTACGTAATATTCACAGGATTCCGCAATTTTCTCTAGATTTGTGAGTAAATTCAAAAAAAAGCATTATTCTATACGGAATAATATTAATAATGATAATAAATATACTTTATTGTCAAAAAAATATTAATTTTGTAAGTATATAATAATGGAATAGTGCAATATGACGATATACACGTCAGTCAATACTCAACAAATACATAGAAATTGTTGAGAATATGTATAATGGACAATGTGTAAATGGACAATAGAAATGAAAATATGTCAATATATATGAAAATGTAAATACATAACAGTAAAGAAAATAATAATAAAAATAAGAAGGAAATCAAATTTTACGAAGGTTTTTATTTTCCATTTTTCGAAAAATTACAAATTTCCTTCAGAAGTAACTCGACGATTGGATTCCGAATCTCACCTTGAAAATATAATTCGACAAACGGGTAACTGGAAAAGGACAATCCTTTCGACGAAAAAATGCAGTCATCAACAAAATCGATATTTTCTAAATTAATCAGCATTCTGATTCGAGAAATTTTCGGATTCAAAAGGATTCAAAGGATTTAAAAGGAAATTTTCAATAGGATGAAATTAAATTCGCGGGATTCCGCACTTTGTAAATATTCGAAAAATGAAATATTCTAAATAGAAGGAAATTGAATTTTTAGAAAATTTTTATTTTTCAATTTTCAAAAAATCTTCCCTCAGACGTAACTCGACGAGCTGATTCCAGATATCACCTCAAGAATAAAATTCGACGAAGGGGTGACCGGAAAAAAGCAATTTTTTGGACGAAAAAATGCACCCATCCATACAATCGATATTTTCTGAGTTAATTAGCCTTCTGATTCGAAAAACTAGTAAATTTTCGGATTCAGAAGGAAATTTTCTATGAGATGAAGTAATATTTGCGGGATTTCACATTTATGAAATATTCCTAGGCGATCAAAGTCGACAAATGCAATATTCTGTATAAAAGGAAATAGAATTTTACGAATATTTTTATTTTCCATTTTTCGAAAAATAGCAAACTTCCTTCTGGCGTTACTCCACGAGATGATTCCAAATAACGTCTTGAAAATTCGACTGAGGGGTTACTAGAAAAGGGCAATTTTTTCAAAGAAAAAATGCACCCTTCCACAAAATCGACATTTTCCAAATGAATTAGCCTTCTGATTCGAAAAACAAGTACATTTTCGGATTCAGAAAAATGATTTCTATAAGATTAAGTTTAAACAGAAAAGTAATCAATAAATATAAAAATATAAAAATATAAAACAACAACAAAAATTAATTGGCGCTCCGGGGCGACTTGATTGATTCCAGTGGCGCATTTGCTTTTTCAGCTGCAGGAAAACCCGGAAAAACCTGCAGCACCACATCATTTGAAGATCTTGATCTGCCAATGTCCTCTCCCTCATAAAATAAAATGTAGGGTTCTTCAGAGGCTCCAATAAACCCAAGATATCGTCAGAGCATTTAGAAACAAAACTATCGTCAAACTTAAACCAGTCCGTTCCATCTTTCGCCAAAGCGTAATAATGGCCACATTCAACGCCGGAACCACAGTGAACAATGACTGCATGAAGATTATAATTGTGGTCTGCTAGATTGAGGTGTTCATCTATTTTCAATCTTCGTATAAGTTTGGTGCCTCCGCCAGAGGTTGAGTCATGTTTGAAGAGCATCAGTGTTATTATCAGATTGACTGGTGCCTCAGTTATACTCGTTGTCTTATAATTATCAGTCAATTTGGCGCATATTGGGCAACACAGTTGATCATCACCAGTTAAAAGTTCTATTTTCATATGATGAAACAGCAAGCCACGCACGGACTGGCTATCAGACATATCAGGAAATGCTAGTTGAAGCTCCACAGGATTCCGCAATTTTTTAATATTTCCAAGCGATTGAAGTCGAAAATACAATATTCTGTAGGAAATAATAATAATAAATATACTATATTGTCCAAAAATTATTAATTTTGTAGGTATACAATAATGGAATAGTGCAATATATGACGATATAGGTACACGTTAGTCAAAACCCAACAAAAACATTGAAATTACTGAGAATATGTTTGAACAAGTATGTATATGGACAATAGACATGACAATACATAAATATATATGAACATGTAACGATATACATAACAGTAAAGAAAATAATGATAAAATCGAGAAGGAAATCGAATTTTACGAAGGTTTTTATTTTCCAGTTTTCCTAAAATTACAAACTTCTTTCAGAAGTAACTCGACGATTTGATTCCGAATCTCACATTGAAAATATAATTCGACAAACGGTTAACCGGAAAAGAACAATTTTTTGACGAAAAAATGCACCAATCCACAAAATCCACATTTTCCAAATTAATCAGCCTTCTGATTCGGAAAACAAGCACATTTTTGGATTCAGAAGGAAAGACAAGAAGCCCTTTTCGACCCATTAAGTAGGGTGTGCCTCAAGGTTCCATATTGGGCCCCCTTCAATTTCTCGTATATGCATATTATTCCATTACCTTCTCACAGATTCTGTCAATAATTAAGGTAATAACATATGCTGACGACACAAATAATATGGTATCACAAAGGGATGTTAAAAGTCTGATGGAATCAACTAAAACTGCAAATTAAAAAAATATTTTGTGGTCGCCGAAAAACCACTCATTTCTGTACGAATGTTTTAGTGTTATTTAATATTCAATTCAACAAAAAATACCTCGTTGGGAACTTTATAGGAATATTTCAAGTTAGAAAGTCATAACATCGTAGTCAAATACAATATTGAAGAAAAAATGGGAAATTGAAGCCATCATCAAGTACTCCGTATCAGACTTAAACGAATAGATTGCATATGTCGGTAAAACAAAAAACACTCTGTCACCCAACCCGCGCACCCTCTCAATTTTCCACCACCAGAGTCTCTCGAGTATGGCAGGCACTTCATTTCTGTTCGACAGATCAGAGCGACTCTCAGTTAGAAACGTTCTACCCTGAATCAACAAACTGTCTATCATGATTTGATTTATCCCTGTTTACACAAAACAAGGGTGGAAGCGTTTCGAGAGCATCCCCGAAAATTAAATATGTCAGCGCGAACGTAGTGCTGGCTGATGACACACAAACAAAGAAAAATAATATATGGTGTTTTTGGAAAGTGGCCGGTACGGTATCGATTTACTGGAACGATATCCGAGACTATTGTGTTTCATTTTCCTCCGTTGGCGTTGTTAGCAACTTTTTATGTGGATTGATGTCGAACGCTTGATCGTGGTGTCACGTTACTGGACATGTGATGAACGTCATATTATTATCATTTATTGCGAAACCTTATACCTATCCATTTCGCTTCAGGTTCATCTCCAAGCGGAGCTCCAGCAGAGTGACATTTGTCAAAAATGTTGAGGGCAATTAAGGCTACTACTATCGATACTTGCGGAAAAATTATGGGAGAAATATTCAGCGAACATCAAATCATCAATACGTCATTCTTGAAGAAACGAAAATATGGAGACAGTCGACGCATATATGTATTCAGAACAAGATTAAGCTTCCAACAACAACAAAATAGCAGAACTGTAGTTATATATCAAAATTTCTAGCGGTCTTCATTGATCTAGCAAAAGCATTCGATACTGTTTGAAACACTTTTCAGAGATGGAATCCGAGTCATGAACTGGAACGTTGCAGCATTGTTTATCTCAACGTACTCAAATAGTAAAAATTGGCAAAAAACTCAGTGAATCAATGAATTTATCTATTGGTATGACACAGGGAACTAACCTGGGTCTAATCAGTATGTGCCGATGACACCGCCATCACCTACGATGTGGAAACATGGCAAATATTGAAACATAAAGTTGAAAATAATTTCAGCATTCTGAAGAACTGGTTTGTTAGTAGTAAACTACTAACAATCAACATAGACTAAACAAACTTCCTACCTTTCAGTTGCCATAAAGCTGGAAATTCCACGTCTCAACAACTTGACATGAAAGTTCAGGGAGGAACAGGTGCTGTACAGAGGGAAAACTAACAATGTAAGGGGAACTGTAACAGGAAAATATTGAAATAGGCGAGGAATAGGAATGCCTTTCACCCAAAAGGCAAAATTCTTAGGAGTCATATCTGACCATGAGCTAACATGGAATAAACATCTACCCAAATCAATTGAAACGAGCACTGTAGCCTTCAATATTTGCAGGAAAAAACTGGGAACTATAACAAAAAAAACACTTAGCTTATTACTGGAGTCATGAGACCCATGTTAGGATATGGGTCGCTGATATCGTACTCAAATACGACAGAGCGTGGAAATCGCTGTCCAAAGAAATGACCCTAGAACTAAGGAAGGTTCAGGAGCCAAGCCAATGACAAAAATCTTACCGACCTCATTTCAAAATGCGAAAATATGCAATACACTGTCATTGTCGGGACCGCCTGGAAGCCCCAAAAAAGACGGGGTAGTCAGAGCCTGGGTACTAGGACATACAGGCTATATGAAAACAATGAAGTGGCGATGCTCTAGCCCGACAAGGAGCAAGAAAACATTTGTATATCATATGTATATTATATTGTTTTAATATCCTGTATATCTCAAGTTTTTGTAGTTTCAAGTATGACCAGTTCGATGAGTTTGTCACGTTTGTTTTACTCTATACATCTTTATAATGACCATGGATGAATAAATTTGGTTTGTGTCTCTATCCTTGTCAGAGGTTGATCTAATTGTCATTAGAGGACTTTTATCAATATATTTTCAGATATGGCTTCAATCTATCCCAACTCGAAGCATTTTCCTGCTATCGTAAGATTTTCATGTTGTAGCTTTCATGCTGCTATGGCAGTTTGCAGATGGCTTCGAGTCGAGATTAACTCGGCTCCGTAATTTGGCCCTCACTATCCTGACCAGCTCGTCATCATTTCCTACTCATAAACTTGTGCAGCACAAGACTCCACAATAGAGGTAACAAGGTCACACTTTGTGGAAAACCTCGAGCAACTTGAGCTCCCAAGTTTGAGCAATCTCCTCAATGCAAAAAGAGCCTTTCGTCTCGTCGGTGGTGCTGATCTTACAAGCTCAATCACTCCTCTGGAACACCGCAGAAAGGTTGGCGGTTTGTCTGTTTCACATATATTTTAATTTCTTTGTCGCCATACCGAATATCCCTCTACCAGGGCTCGTTCTCCCAAAGAAATGCAAAGTTTCGGAACTCCAATTCTTCTCTACTTTCCTTCGGCTCTCACGATGTTCTTTAAACATTACAATTTTCCTCTTTGTGAGAACCAAAAAAGTATCATTATAGGTTTTCAGAGCAGTAGGCCTGTATCCTGCAGAAGCATTGGCAGCACAATCAGATCTGGACCCGTAGTTTCAAAAGGCTTCTTTCTCTCAGACCTCAGAGTGGTACACTGCAATGGAATAGAGAGTTTTCTCCCACTATTCCAAGCAGCGAAGGAAGCAGGAAGGAAAAAAGGTGGAGTTTCGAACAGGAAGCCTATAATATGTTATACGTACGGTTCGCGTCTGACTGACAAACAGACTTCTGGTGCAGTCATCTACCTGGAGGGAAAAGATGTACGCTTGATAAACAACAGTTTTTCAAGCTGAAATGTTCGTCATTCTAACCGTAGCTACGAGGCAAAGGCAAGAGGTGAAAGAAGGGCCAGATCAGAGAATTTTTATCTGCTATCCTAAATCAAGCTCAAATCTTGGACAGGAAAGCGGAGATGCTCTCGAAAAACTAGCTGAAACGAAGATCAGCTGGTATCCCGGGTCACAGCGAGGTGCGCGGAAACGAGGTGACAGACAAACTTACCAGAACCATCAGTTCCGCAACGCCGTTCTGTGAGCCGGAGCCTGTACTGGGCATGGCAAGAAGCCAAACCTATTCAGCCCTTGACGTGTGGGTGGAGGAAGAGCTGAATGAACCCTGGAGGAATAATACCCAAGCAGGCGGTCAAAAGACTTCGTGGCCGGCTCCAGTTAGTCAAGGACGGCATGGCTCTTAGGCATAAACCACCAAGCACTAGCTTTCTTATAGGAATACAGACAGGGCATAACGAGTTAGGCAGACACCTACAGCCCAACTATAGAAGACAGCCCAACTTCATCTCACTTCCTCGACGAGTGTGAGACGTATGGGAGGCTGAGATTTGAAATCTTTGGAGTAGAGAAACTCCAACAAGAGGAACTAATCGACTTGGAGTACATACTGACCTTCAATAGGAGGTCACAAAGCTTCGAAAACGAAGATTATGAGGAGGAATGTAGATAAGTGGAAAACAGTGAATGGCAAATGTGATGTAGTGATATTCCATAAATTATGAAACCCTGTACAATGTTATATATTCAATAGTTATTTAATAATTGGTTTTTGTCAGCTCTTGTCAAGTTGTTAAATAAAATATTACCTGTCACAGAATTTGCAATTATTTGTAAGAATCAGTATTCTTTTCCAAATAACCAGTTGGGTCATTTCAGCAAAAATGTTCCATGAGGCTGATGGCTGCAACTACTACTACTGGTGCTCACGATGATTCATTATTGAAAATTTTTGTTTTTTCGGTTATCCTGAAGATCAAAATAAGAACCAGAGTTTGTTGGACACTATTTTAGAATCCCACGAGCAGTTCTGCTCTATTCAAGTAGATCAATCGATCCCATTGACAACTCGTAACATGCATCATCAACCAATACAGATATTTGGAAATCAAAAACGCACTAACCATCAACAACAGTCAACAACAACAAAAACAACTTCCTCCCGGAAGAAGGGTCGATAATCTTCTCCACCTTCATCCTCATCGAGTCTTAGACAAGTCAAATCGAAGAAACACTATCACTCATAACCTGCACACGAAGATTATCCAGTCCAATCATTTCCCACCCTCGTGCCGGTCCGCTCATCCCCCCGTATGTCACTGTATGATTGAATAATTAAACAATTACACGGGACGTTAATGGATCCAATTAGAGTGGCACGCCGGTATTTTATAGCGGAACAAGTGACATCCGTTTAAACGCGGGTGGAAATTGTCGCTCCTCTTGTTTGGAGCACCACGCGAAAACTGTGGCGGAGGGAGCCCGTAGCCGCGATGCTGCGCCGCTGTGGCGGACGAGATCTCGATGCCACTCCCACTTCGGCCGTCGAAATCACGAGGATCAGGTTGGCCGTTCGGAAAAATTTCCTGCGAGGGAAATTGTTTCATTAATGGGGGAAACACCGTTTTGATACTTTTTATAAATAGGTGAATAAATTAAATGAGGATAAGGAACCAACTTATGTTGTTTTTAAATAATAAAAGCTCTCCCCCTACAACATGGTTTCACGTTGGTTAAGAGCACATAAACTACAATGAATGCTTTTCAGGAACAGATAGTAACAGCACTTGATAGCAGGGTTGAAATTTGTGGTCTTTTCATTGATTTTTCACGAGCTTTTGAATGTGTTAACCACGAGCTGTCAATTTGTCAAAAATGGAAAATATGGAATAAGGCCCAGTTTCACAATTTCTGGTGACCAAATGGTTAGGATTGGACTATGGTTTAAGTATTCAAATCTGTTTCACAGTAATTGGTTGAGAATTCAATTGAAGTTAACCATAGTCCAACTTTACTACAACACAATCCAATGGTTAAGAACTGACCAAAAGATAATAACCTTGCTTTGTCTTGAAAGTGAGTTTTTGACATACCTACATATTATAATGACAGATATCCCAAGATAATATAGTAAAAAATTCTGAAAAGGATTTGTACGATATCAACGAATTCAGTGAAGACGAGGAAGAAATGCCAAATCGGCCAAAAATAATTAGGCCGAGGCCGGACTTTCTTGAAGAATGTGATAAAAACTGATGAAAATGTTTTAACCATTTTAGGCTGACCCCAAGATCTGTCGAAAGGATTATAGAAGAAATCATAGATTCAATTGAACATTTCACCTAATGTATGTGAAAAAAATTATTTCAAAAACATTTTATACATCATTATAATAACAATTATGCTCGAATTTCTTTTTAGGAATGACTGTGTGATGAAGTGCTCTTGACATCAAATTTTTATGCAAATAGATCATTCCTGAGAACAGCTTGCGAATTATCTGGAATTAGCAAATCAACAGGGTGTGGAGCTGTTAGAAAAGTGAGTGCAGCACTTGCATCCTTTTATATTTATAACTTCCCACCATAAAACAATTATATTCATGATGTATTTCAAAGACAAAATGAACAAGAAATCAAACAAAATATTCAATATACAAAATGATTTATTACTATTAAAGAAACACTACAACTTTTTATCTATTACTCCAAAATTATACAATGCGCCTTAATTTTGTCCCCCCTGTTAACTTTTGAACGGTTCGACGTTAAAACATGAAGAAAAAACCGTTTGGAGGGTAAAATTTTTGAATAGCATGGGGGTCGAGTGTTACATCGTTGAAAAGAGAATTCAATTCTCATTACAACCATCTAAATATTTTTGAATTTTGTTGAGAAATTTTTTCTCAATTTCGATTTTTATGCCTTTAAAAATTTTCGAGTTGATGTGCCCCCAGTGCCATCTGTGGAGTAATTGCAATGTTTCTTCTCTCAAAAAGTAGTATCGGTAATACCCTTCAAAATGTTTTTGGTTTCATCATTCCACAACAAACCGTTCAAATTTATCAAGGTATGAGTATTATTCAGATCCGCATTTACATTTAATATTTCGAATTTGAATTGCGAAAAAAATATTAACAAAATTCAAAAAAAAATTAATGGTTGTGAAGAGAATTAAATTCTCTTTTCAACGATGTGACACTTGACCCCCCCATGCTATTCAAAATTTTTGAGTTGATGTACCCCCTCCCGCGCCCCCTATCGAGCAATCACCATATTTTTTGTTTCAAAAAGTAGTATCGGTGAAATCCTCCAAAAAATTTTTTTTCATGATTGTACGTCGAACTGGTCAAAAGTTAACAGGGGAGGGGACTAAAATAAGCCGCAATATATAATGATAATTGTCAGGGTTATTTAGGGCTTCCAGTTATTTATCAGTGAGTATAATTTTCTTCTTCAGAAGTTGTAATTTCAGGTTAATTTCCTCCAAAAATATTTCTCTTTGTTTTACACAAGATAATTTTTCTTCAATCAGGATTTTCAATTCAATTATCTCTACTGGTGTTTTTCCTTCTATTTGGAAACGTGCTCTAGCTAAATGCAATAAACCTTCTGAATTTTCAGACCTCAGACCAATAAGCATCTTCACTATCTAAAGCTCTAGAAATGGTACTGAAAGACCAAATGAATGCCTTTGTAGAGCAACATCCAATCATCACTTCCATTCAATCAGGCTTTCGTTCTCAACACAGCACTACCACAGCTCTCCTCGCAATAACTGAAGATATTTTTCGCGCAGTGGACACTGGCAAACTCACCTGTCTAGTGCTTTTGGATTATAGTAAGACTTTTGACACACTTGACCACGACATATTATGTAAAAAACTCGGTTCTTTTGGATTTTCCCACAGTGCAGTCTCTCTAATTTATGATTACCTGGAGAATCGAACACAAAGAGTTATCTTAGATGGGAAGATATCGGAGGCATCTTCCGTAACCTTTGGATATATCTGATTTTCATAATTTTACAACTAATTGTACAATCCATCACTATGCAGACGATACACAAATATATCTTTCATTCACTCCTTCTGATCTACCACAGTCTCAAGACGACATAAATAAAGACTTGAACTCTTTGTTTGATATATCTTGTGCTCACAATCTGAAACTCAATACAAGAAAATCGAAGGTTATGCTATTTGGACCCAAGAAAGCTAGAGAAATCTGTTGGATATCAACATAGATAAAGATGTTCTTCCGATCGTGAATGTTTGCAAAAACCTCGGACTTTGGTTGGATTCAGATCTACGATTCACAAAACATTCAAGTTATTTATGCCCATCATCGTACAGCGTTCTGAGGCAATTGTATCCAAATAGAGATATCCTGTCTACTAAACTGAAACTGAAATTATGTGAGTCCCTAATTTTCTCGAAATTATCTTTTTGTGATAGTATCTATGGCCCTGCTTTAGTAAAAACAGATTCCCATCCCATCAAAACTCATGCTTGAGGTTTTCATTTGGAGTAAGGAAATATGACCACATATCCGCAAAGATGCGTGCTTCTGGTTGGTTGAGCTTAGAACAATTGAGATATGTGCATTCACTAACTCAAGTGCACAAAGTTCTGAAAACTGGTTTACCGGAATATCTCCATAAAAGATTGAAAACTTTCTCACATATCAACCAATTTTCAAATCGCAACAAGTCTACTTTAGTCATTCCAAAACATAATACATCGATTTTCAAACGTTGCTTTTCATATAATGCATGTAAACATTATAATTCACTTCCTAGGGAATTTAGATCTTACACTCTCAATAATTTCAAGAAGAGATTGAAGATTATCATTCTATCCAGGTAGATCTTTATAACATTTCATTTCTGAAACTAGCACTGCCACCTGACCACTGCTCCAAACACTATTGTCATATTTTCATGCTATATTTATTTATTTATTATTGAAACTAAATTTTTTGTTGTTTTTTTTTATGTACGATCACTGATCCACCATTATTTAGGTACTTTTCGGGTTGAGTTGAAAAACAGCATTCTGCTGATACTCCGACTTTCATATTTGCAGATTAGGTATTTAGGTATTGAGGTAATTTCATATTATCATTTTATATATTTATTTGTTATTATATATTTTTTTTATTTGTTCCTGCATCCGATGAATAAAGACGAGTTATTATTATTATTATTATTATATCACAAGAATTCGTGTTTTTTTTCGTGACATTGCCCTGCATAATTTTTCTCGCATTTGCTTTTGATCTCAAGTTCTTAGAAACTAGTTTTTTCAAATCCTTATATGACGTCCAATCATGTTCTCGGCAAATATCAGCAGCAGAATTGCAACTGGGTTGGCAATTATCCGATAAATCAACCTATTCAAGACCAGTTGCACAAAAATTTCCTTCATTTTTACATGAACAATATTCACGAGTATCCTATAGAACAAACAATGCATTGGGAAGGTTCATCAAAAATAATAGAAATGAGATACAAAAATCATAAATCAGGAGTTTATAAATTGAACTGTGGATGTTGCCCCAAATTATATGTAGGTCAGACAGGTAGACCATTCAACAGCCGAATACGTGAACACCGTATGAGTTATGTAAAAAGAAGAGTAAATTCAACATGTGCCAATCATATTTTAAAAGAAGATCATAACTTTGATCAAAACTTCGAAAATAAAGGTTTCAATTTTAATTACATAGAATTCCTATAAAATAATATACTGAGAAATTCAAATGGCTCACTCAACGATCAACTTAATCTCAATAATTTGCCTTTGTTTAATTTATTTCTTAATCAGTAGTTATTAAGGAGATATCCAGGTATATTGTATTGCAATCAATAAGTTTTGTGGGTTTTGGGAATATGAGATTAGTTCAGGTAGATACCCACGAACTTATTTAATTAAAATTGTATTCAATTAAGTTAGTAGTAGTAGTAGTAGTATTTATTGACCGTAATCAGCACAGGGTACAATTGGCAAATCAGAATTTTGACAGTAGATTTCTAAATTAGATAGAGTAGATTCCTAATTTACATACAATTTAAAATTTGAGAGCAGTTAATACATATTATAACACAGTGGGTTTGTACAAATTTACAGACTATATACAATTTAAAATTTGTATTGCATATTGCATAGTTACACATTAAAAGTAAAAAAATAGAATATTAAAAATATTTTAAAATATTTCATTTTGTTTTGTGAACACTCAGTGTTTGATTTTTTCTGCTAAAAAAATCTTCTGTTGTGTAAAAACAGTTTTCCAGAAGATATTTTTTTGTTGTGCTTTTGAACTTTTTGCATTCAGTGATGCTTTTTAAGGAATTGGGAAGATTGTTAAAAAGAGAGATGCAGTTGTAAAAAGTGGATTTCTTAAAGGTTGTTGTGTTGTGCTTTGGTATGTCCAACAAGAAATTTCTTGATGGGTAGTTATGGTGACTTCCCAGCACTTTAAAGTCAGAAATATTGTTTTTTACAAACGTTACACATTTTGAAATGAAAATGGAATGGAGGGGTAGAATATAGTATTTTTTAACTACGGGTCTGCACGAGTCGTTGTAATCCAGATCAAACAGTAGTCTAATAATTCTTTTTTGAGAAGTAAAGACTCTCCTGTGTTCTGTTGCTAGTCCCCATGTCGCAATGTTACTTGATTAATGGTTATAGGCAAATGCATAATATAGGTTTAACAGTCCTTCTTTGCTCAAAATTGGTTTCATTTGTAAAATTGCATAGTATGCTTTATTGAGCTGCTTACAAACGAAGTCTATATGGGAAGAGAATCCAAGATCTGAATCGAGCCATGTACCGAGTAACTTTACATGTTCGCTGAATACTATATTTTCATAGAAGTTTTTTGGAATGGATTTTTTTATGTGGAAGTTTATGTAGACTGTCTTGTCTGTGTTCAGTATGAGTCGATTTTTTTGGCACCAATTTTTCATTTAGTTGAGAGATTTGTTTATATTATTATGTAGTTTTTCAAGAGTATCTCCGCATACTGTTCCATAGGTTCCAACGAAAAATGCTTTCATCCTTCTTTGCTTATTGTCAAATATCTAGGTTGACAGGTCATTGATCTGACAAAGTCTGTTATTCGGTAGGTTATATTTTGAAAATGTTTTTCAGATATTTTTTGTAATAATCTCTTGTCTTCTTTCATGTACAAAAAACTAAAATTTCATTTCATTTTTGACCTCCTCTGTAGGAAAACTAGTAAAACTAAAAGTTATCATGATCGAAAAATCCTGCTAACCTCTTGGTAAAAACATGAAATAAAGTTTTGGATAACTCAACATCGATGTATTTTTTAAACTGACAACTAAAATCAACTAGTAAGTGTGGCTGAACCCGAATTGTTTCTGTAGCTGACAAAGGCAATACCGCCCACAAACAAAACTCCAAACTTCGCGAGTCTAAACCCAGAATTCGTTACTAAAATAAACTGCTGGATGCCTTACATCTCATGTTTCCTAAGCAAAATAACAATAACAAGCGTTTATTCTGGTCTCAACCTGGAACCTGACCCCTAATTATTTTAATTAATCCACGCTTATGCTTTAAAGCGATAATTATTTGTAGCCATCCCCAACTGTAATCTCCCTACCCACGATGTTGCTAATGCATCCATTATTTATTTCAGTTGTTGGGCTCAATCAACACTTCGATTATTCAAATATGAATCTAATAGATCGTTAGCTGGAATAACAGAGGCGATCCAGCAGTAGGCCGTGGGTTTGCGGTTTGTAGTTCGAATCCGGATAATACGCATTACCTGTTAACAATGTCCCGCCCAGAGGTTTATAGAATTGAGTCTCTTATGGCTCGTGATAAAACTCGGGTCCTTATATCAGCAACTGGCAATGGAAGAACGGACGAAAAAAGATTGAATGGTGGAATTAAGTATACCGATTTCATGTCATAGGCGTCTGTTATGAATGTACAATACATCAAGGGATGTTCATCCAGCTGTTCTGGGAAAAAATAACACCCAGAAAATCCATGTGGCGAAATAAAAATCAGGACTGTCGCTCATAAGTGGACGAAGTGTCATATCCTCTCGGAAATGCTCCTGAAGTAAGAATGAAGAAGTGTAGAAATTTCGGAGTTGAGTATATCCCGATGTGGAATCTCAATAGGCTCCGCCCACCAGCGATTTTCGCTGCATCGCCCTGCCATTGGTCAGAGACTTTCCTATAAATATTACCCAAGTCTACTGCATTGACAGTCGCTCGGGTGTCATAATCTGCCAGAAATACTACTATTTTTGATTTTGGAAAAATACCCAGTGGAGGAGAGAGTTCAAATAGGCTCCGCCTACCAGCGATTTGTTATACCATTGGCTGACTCAAATGTTCGACCAGTGTATAAATTTAAGCTCTTTTGGCTGATATAAGGGAGCTTCAAGCCGAGAATTGGCTGGGCACTCCATATCAAACGGTCAGATTTTATTCTGCTGATCGCCAGTCATCAGGATGAGGAACCGCTTTAACGAGCGGGGGTGGTGGATAGGGGGGGTGAGCTTTCGAGTACGTACGAGTGCTGGGGAGTTCATCCTTCCGGGCCTCAACCTTAGGGGGTGCATGGTGGTGAAATCTTCAGTCATCGTGGAGCCGCCCGAGGGCTCGGACAATTCCCAGGATAGAAGCCCTCACTTCTGGATGGCTCAGTAGTGTAAAGTCTAATGTGAATAGTATTTCTGGTTTTTAGGTATCTACGGCCTGGCATGCGAATTAATGGAACCTCGTTGGTTGGCAACACCAACAATATAACGAAAGAATTCGTATGTCAGACACGTTCCTGCTGGTTATTCCAAATAAATGAAGAGCTCCGGAGTTGCTGAGATTTTGCGACGATGCTGTACTTCGGATTGGTGGTGCTGAGCTAGCCGGAGGAGGTGGAACATCCTGTTTCCAACTATCCGAGTGCACGCATTTGTTGACACGGGAACACCGACGAGGGGCGTAGTCGTCCAAATTAGGAGCACACACTCCCGATTGGCTCAAATTTGCCTAGAGCTTTGGAACCGTGCGAATTGCTAGAAAAACAGCACACGTAGCAAACCATATATATTTCGTTGCTTGTATGCATTTCGGAATACGAATAATCACACCGGTATATCCCACTATAGAATTTAGTCTCGGATTCATCTCGTTCCCGCTCCCGCGTTTCCGCGTTGGTTTGAGGAAACCTTTAAATGGCTTATTTTAAATAGTCAAGAAGAGCAATAGCAAATAAAGGAGCATTTCTTCTGTTGAGGAATCTACAGCCTGCAGCTGATGAAAAATCGTAGGACAACACAACAATATTACAGAAAGAATTCGTAATGATGGTTATGCCTGAGTCTTTCTCAAGATTCGCAGTGCATATTATTTTACTGCTACTGCTACAATTCAGGATGGAACTGAATATGAAATGGAATTATGGAAGAAGGTATCCGGAAGTTATTGGTTTTGCGACGTTGCACACTTATGGTGGAAAATTGGTCGAGCTAGCCGGAAGACGAATAGAATTCTGACTAAGCCATTGAGGTTGGTGCCAAAACGAATTTTAAACGCTAAAAATGAGAAAAAAATAACAGGCAAGGACCATGTGGAAAATGTTGATGAGGTTCCAACATATTTGTACTTGTTATATTTTATATTGAAAAAAAAAATAGTAGCACATCATACTTCGACTGGAAATATAGCAGTCCACGTTAATAGGGACGCCACTGATCAAAACTAAAAAATCCGTCATACTGGGAAATAGTATATTTCACGAGTTCACAAAATAGGCTTTTTCCTTGCGTGCGCGACATGTTTCCGTGGGAGGACGAAGCAGAGCATGGGAAGTTGTGCAAGCACGGAAATAGTTATTTTCCTAACAAGTGGGGAAAGTGATACTTTCCCGCACGCGACTGCCGTTGACCCGAACGACGCGAAGCGGAGTTCGGGCAAGCAGTCAAGGGCGGGAAAGACACTTTACGCATGAATTAGGAACATTGTTTTTTCTACGACCGCATAAATATTCAAAAAGCACATTGAAAATATATATTTTATTTCAACATACAAAACATTCCATGAAAATCCACTAATTATTATTAATATTAATGTAGAAAACACAATTTGTTGCATTCTGCAAATGCGTCAGAATAGCCGGTCCAGAGTAGTTAGTTGGTGGTAACTGGCTGTTAAGAGTAACACTCGTAGATTGCAAAGTGCATGAAGATGACGGAGACGGCATTGGTTGCAAGTTGCCAGTACATGAAAGAATTTTATTCGAGATGGTTTTCTTCTGTTCTACGGAGTCCTCCAGATAACTCTCAGCAACAATGAAATGTACATTTAATAACGATAAATTGACATATTTTACTTTCCCGCACTAGTGCGGGAAACTAAACTAAAATGAGTGCGGGAAAGTGGGTAAAAACGCACGGTCGTAGAAAAAAGCATTTATGGACGAGTAATGAACGATATTTTTCATTATATCTACCTGAAAACCACAGATTATTGAGAAACATTAATTTTTAATGATGAAGGAAGAAAAACATGTATCATTACTTGAAATATTTATGGTACAAAAATATCCAGAAATTGCCACAAAACAAGCGTTATTTACCTTGTTGGTAAGGGAATATTCGAACAATTTGCGATTTCTAGAGAATTGTCAACAACGTATTATTTAATTTTGACATATAAATAGGCAGCTATAATGACACCGGCGCACGGATAATTTTTTTAGTACTTATGCTAAATGAGCATATAAATATAGTGTTTTCAGATAGGTAAAATGAAAAATACTTTATATATTAGGTACCAAAATTTTAAAGAAAATACAAAGCGGTTTTAGAGTTATTGGGAAAAACTGAATTTTTTGTTCAATTCCAACATCCTTTACCTCAGAAATAAATTTGTTGCTGACCTATGTTCCTTTAAGGTATTTTCTCAAAGTTTTCCAAGGATTATCGCTCTTTTGGAACAGTATTCAATGATGAAACACCCTGTAGAATAGCGTTTTACTGTAAAAGAGGCCCTCGGTATAAAAAAACTCCCTAAACCATACTCCAAACGGATAAACTCATCGATTATCAGTTCCGCATGCAGAGTAAACGCAGCCGGATTCATCATCCCTGTCGCAGGATTCCTCATCCTGCGAGAGAGCATAAATGGAAGGAAAGAAGGTGTGCGTGCCGAGCGACTAATTCGCGGCATTAGAGCTCTTCATTTACGTTGTCGTCGGTGTGCAATTGGCTGCCGGCTGTTCCTGATTGCTTATTGAGACTCACGAATCCAATAATTGGTGCTCCGATTCGCCTCGACGTTTGTTTACTCAACACCTATTAAGTTATTGACGAGGAATTTTTGTGACCGAGGCATTAGTAGTTATGAAATTGCGAGGTTTTCCAGTGAGGTAGTTTCACGTAAGACAAGTTGGGACGAGGTTCCATTCCGATTCTGAGGATTAATCATCGATTTAATGCATTATTGGTAATTTGGTTTCGTAAGAGTGATGATATCATTGTTCACTCATTTCTCTCTCTCTCTTAATTTTTGTCCGTGAGCTTCCTTTCGGCGCTATATGGACATGCCTCGCTGCGAGAAGTCCGTTCCCATCCGGCCTTCAACCGGCGTAGACAGCGACGCTGTATACATGTATGCTATATGTAGGTATGTAATGGAATCGTTGAACAAAATTTACACTTGCAGACGTCCGAATGATTTGATATTTGATACCTAGGTGTTCACTGTTCATAATTCCAATAGCAGGTGGGTACTAATAATTGTAAAAGTTATAATATTCCATAGTTTCGATCGACCCGAATTAGTTTTATTTTTTACCATTCCCGATCCGACCCTGTGCCAGATGCCATACTGGCTATATGATACTCTCTCTTTTCCTCACCAGTCGTGTGGGAGGAGCAACCTGAGGGGCGTGTCATTTAAAAGAAATTCAGTTATATTTCTGAATCCAGAACTGTAAGTAGTAATTAGTTTTCAATGGTCGACGGCTGAACCAAACCTTTATTAGTTGACTTTGATAAAGCTGGAGATTTCTCATTTCAAATGGAATAAAGCAAGGAAACCCATTTCGCAACAACACATTTTTGTGAAATTATTCACAAAAAAAATAAATATTTAGGAGAAAAATAAGAAAGTCGTTTAACTAAGTGTATGATAGACTTCGATACTGAAATGAAACAACACCAAAATATTCGTTCGTTTTGATGGTGGAACTGAACGAAAATGCCCAAAAATGGGGGAAAATAACCTTTTCATTCATTTAAAACTTAAAGAATTTTTTTTTCGTTATTTCTATCTTTATACAATCATACAACCCTTCACCACTCAAAAAAAAAATCGTTTCTGACTCCCGTTTTTTCAGGGATGAAGACCCTTACGGCTCATCAATTTTATTACTGACCAATTTCAATAAAATTTCGTTTATTTTTTAAAGCGAAATAAATGTTTCAATTTATTGCTTTTCCGGTATAGATAGATAGATATTTATTTTACTACGTTATGTACAGGGTTACATTTGTAGCAGGTCTGAAGGTCTGATTTACAAAAAATGGTAAAATAAAAAAAAAGAAACAATTCAATCCGGTTCCGTCGATTATAGGACCTTACTGCAAGATGGCCCAAAAACCAAACAAAATTCGTTATTTTTTCACATTCGTTGAATCACCTTGTATGAATTGTGTCCACTGCGATGATAGTTGAAATACATAAAATAATATTATGTGTATGTGATGCCGGGGAGTGGCGCAGTGGTTAGAATGTCCAACTCTGAGCCAAAGGTCCGGAGTTCGAACCCTATGGGCTGGGATTTTTAATTTGATTTAACCGATTGAATTATCAAAATCTCGTGGCTCGGCTAGGATGAGTCCTGCACGATTCATGGTTGCGTTCCAATTAACAGTGCTGCTCCTAAGGTGGCGTATGGAGATAGTAACAAGGCCTATCCAGAACACATGGCTAATGAACATAGCAGTAAATGCCGAAACACTAAGAAAAAATAATAACAATGTTGTGGGATAATTTACCTTTTTTCGAATTTCCACTCTATAAAACAACAAAATTGTGAAAGTCTCAAATTAGTATTATTATCAAATAATGAAATCGCTGTGTACTACGAAAAGATTTGGAATCTATTAGAACACACTTTGCAATGCTTCCTGTAACAACTATCAATTGTCAATCGAATAGGTGACTGTATATACAGGGTGACCCAGGGGTGTGTGCATGGTCCATAACTTTTTTTCTATGCAAGCAATCGACTTGTTTTTTGTTTCAATCGATAGGTTCAACAATGAGTACATTCTGAAAATATTTTCATTAATATACAAGATGTTTCAAAATAAAATACACAACTACGTTCAAATTTTTTTAATGGCAACACTCCTTTTTTATTCCATTTTTGGATTCGCCACTAAATTGTCAACATAACGCACCCTGGTTTCATATACCTATCTGCAAGAGTTTTTGACTTATGCCAATTTATGTGTCAAAATCGCGTCGTGCATGGACCCACAGAAAAATTGATAACTTCAGAACCTTTCAAGATAACTCAACCTACTTTTTCCCAAACTATTACTCAAGCTTCAGAGCATCTTTTGAAATGCTGGTGAACTTAAAGTCAATGTTCCATCGCCTACTACGATTTTTTTCAAATGCCGGTTTACAAATGGCAATAACTCGATTTTTTCAAATGCAACACCCTGTATTTTATTACACCATTACATGGCATTTTCTAAGAGCTTTTCGTCAATATAGCATTTGTGGGGTCTACTTTGTGTAGTTTGCGAAATATGTTGAAAATAAGAAATGTGGATGATTTTTGAGGAATCTAGTAGGCTGCTTTCGTAAAATTTGACATCCTTGTACTGTCAATAATTGTACACGTAAAATTGTTGAAAATGAATTTCACTCGCGAAGAATTAGTGAATATGGTCTACTGTATTGGCGAAGCTGACAGAAATCCTTTATTAGCAAGCAGAATCTACCATGAAAAATTTCCGGAAGCAAGACTCCACGGGTGTCTTCATTCCAAAAGTTGAGAGATCGGTTTGAACTCAGTGGTAGTGTGTCGTATACTCAAAAGGAAATTGTTGGTGGTCGAATTGATGAGGGAAATGAGTTGCAAGTTTTATTGATGCTACAGGAAAATCCTCACGTAAGCACTAGGGAAATAGCAGCGAAAACGGATATTTCACAAAGTAGTGTGAACAGAATAATATTGAAACATAAGTTCCACCCTTTTCATCTGAACCTACATCAAGAATTGTATGGTGATGATTTTGCCAATAGAGTTGCGTCCTGTATTCAAATGAATGGCATTATTGATGAGGATTATAATACTTTAAACAAAATTCTGTTTTCTGATGAAGCAACTTTCAAGAACAACGGTTCGGTCAACAAACACAACATGCATTATTATGTAGTCGAAAATCCTTACTGGTTGAGGACCCTTGACCACCAACAGCGATGGTCGCTTAATGTTTGGGGAGGAATTATTGGAAATCACATTATTGGTCCCTACTTCTTCGACAATGTGCTAAATGGTGAAAGATATTTACGTTTCCTTCGCGAACATCTTCCGATAATGCCTTTTTTTGCCTTTGCATTGCAATTTTTTTCATTTTGCCGCCATTCTGGCGATCGCGTGACATGTGTCGGGGTTGATTTTTGGGTTGTCGGACATGCACAGGCTTTCCCCCGGGGTATTTTTTCCAGTGCTCCAATAATAAGATTTTTTCCCATATGGTGCATGCTTTTTGGCGGTCACTGTATATGGTATAAATGATATAGAATCAATATGTATATTAGGGTAACCTATTTTGATTGAATAAATTCTTCTTCTTCTAATGTTAGAAGAAGTGGATTTGAATACCCGAAGAACCATGTGGTTGCAGCACGATGGTGCGCCGGTGCATAACCATAGTATAGTTCGAGAATTTTTAGATCATTCCTATCCTAATCGTTGGATAGGCCGAGGAGGTACTATTCCTTGGCCCGCGCGATCCCCAGACCTTACGCCTCTAGATTTCTTTCTTTGGGGGTACGTGATAGAAAGGGTTTTCAGAGATCGTCCGACAACTGCAGACGATATGAAAAATAGGATCACGGAAGCCTTCCGTTCAACTAATGGAGCAATGCTTGCTAGAGTTCGGGACTCATTCACAAGAAGACTAGCAGCTTGTGTGTAACATGATGGGGTTCTATTTGAGCATTTATAAGTGGCCTTTCCCCAAAATTTTTACATGGTTTATTGTTAATCACTCTTTCCTGTTATTGTAACTATTACTAGAATTATTTTCTTTGTAATGTACTCCTGATTATATTACAATTTCAAAAACATATTCTCTCCATAATTATAAGAATGTGTCAAATTTTACGAAAGCAGACTACTAGATTCCTCAAAAATCATCCACATTTCTTATTTTCAACATATTTCGCAAACTACACAAAGTAGACCCCACAAATGCTATATTGACGAAAAGCTCTTAGAAAATGCCATGTAATGGTGTGATAAAATAAAATGTTGCATTTGAAAAAATCGAGTTATTGCCATTTGTAAACCGTCATTTGAAAAAAAATCGTAGTAGGCGATGGAACATTGACTTCAAGTTTGCCAGCATTTCAAAAGATGCTCTGAAGCTTGAGGAATAGTCTGGGAAAAAGTAGGTTGAGTTATCTTGAAAGGTTCTGAAGTTATGAATTTTTCTGTGGGTCCATGCACGACGCGATTTTGACACATAAATTGGCATAAGTCAAAAACTATTGCAGATAGGTATATGAAACCAGGGTGCGTTATGTTGACAATTTAGTGGCGAATCCAAAAATGGAATAAAAAAGGAGGGTTGCCATTTAAAAAAATTGAACGTAGTCGTGTATTTCATTTTGAAACATTGTATATCGATGAACGTATTTTCAGAATATGCTCATTGTTGAACCTATCGATTGAAAAAAAAATCAAGTCGATTGCTAGCATAGAAAAAAAGTTATGGACCATGCACACACCCCTGGGTCACCCTGTAGACTAGTTCCTTAGCTGAATCACCTGAAAATTTGTATATGATAAATGGTCTGTGGAGTGTTGATATTTTCAACTTTTACACCATTCATCGGAATTCATTAATTTTACATCGAGGGTTCTACTTAATTCTTTGAGGAATCTTGGTTGTTATAGCAATGAAACAGGTTTGATATACTCATGTATAGCATAGTATCATTAAAGCTTAATTTTATGTGTGATCACACAAACCTCATTCAAGTCCCCTTTATGAAACCCTCTACTCTACTAATCAAGAAAGCATAAATTACTTATGAATCCATTTAAACGCTTCTTCAAAATATGCGTTCTCAAAATAGACACCCTTCGTACTGTGTAAATTAATCGTGTGGTTTTTGTAATGAATTATTGGATGTTTGGAGCCATATTTCATAGTTTAAAAGTAGCTTCTGATAGCAAATCAAGAAGGGTCTATTTCAATACAGATAGATTTCAAGCGGGCTCATATTTCAGAAACGGCTAGGAGAAAATTCATAAAAATTTCTGCAGGAATTATGCCCGATTCAATGGTGATATTAACAATGTTGTCGATTCAACAGTTTTTCAGATATTGGGGGTAACTCAATTCTGTCAAATGGAACAGCCTATTTATTTTTATTATCCATCCAGCGACCCTCATCACTCATGTCTACAAATATCAGATTTTGAATTGATGTGCTTTTTGAAGTATGACAACCTGGCATTTTCGTTGAAAAGACAGAGAACTTTCCAATATTTTCAATGCGGCTCTAGAAAAATTCATGAAATTTTTTACCTTACAAGATATTTGTTGATGATTTCCGATTCATTGGTGATATTGGCAACGTTGCCAAATCAAAAGTTTTTCCAGATATTGAGAGTAATTTTTTTTTGCAATGGAATACCCTATTTGTATAGGTACACCCAACTACAGGTGATGTACAAAGAAAGGTTTATCTAAAAATAGGCATTAACTAGCTATAATTACAAAAATGTTAAATGTAGAAATATACAACTAACTAGTGAGACAGGTATAGATTTAAAATTGTTATAGATACTGATATGATCACAATAAAATGTATTTTCATTTCTGGAACTTAGGCGAGGAGTGTCTAGAGACAGGATGTCAAAATGGTAGAGTTAAGAAGTTTTAAACTGTCAAACTAGGTCTGTTCTCATTTATGATGTGATTGAAAAAAAGCTGAATTTGAATGGATTCGTTCTTTATCGGAGTTGGAGTCAGTAATTGTAACGTGTTCAGCTAGTCGAGTACTAAACTTGCGGCCTGTTTGGCCAATATAACAAAATTCACAATCAAGGTTAGAACAGTTCAATTTATAAACTCCATACTTCTCCAACATTATGATTTCATCTTTAGAATTGACTAACAAATGTGTACGCCAAAATATATGTCGGAAATAGTACCTCAAAGCCAAAACAAGTCAATCACAATTACTTGACGAAAGATGAAAAATGGATCAAGCTATCCAATCTTCTGCAAAATAGGTATTTTCATCGTATCCAACAAATCATTTTGATATTGGTAAGGGGTCAATATTCACAGGGAGACACTGTGTAAACAAAAATAAAAAATTAATATGAATATAATGAATTCAATTCGTACGTCACTGCCCATACAACAACAGATGCATTCACCGGAAGTTTTGAAAACAAACAGGCGGGTCAAAGTAAATAAAGTGGGAATTAGCGAAAAGTAGTTTTCCACGTTATTCAGATCACTACGCTGAGTGCAGAGTTTCCACAATGAAACTTCAAACCAGACGAAGTTATTTTAATTCATAAACCCAAAGTTCGGAATGAAAAATACCCGAAAGCACTTTTCCGCAACTCCAACTTGGGATGATCTACACTTTTTTCCTAAGAGGAGCCAACATTACACTCATTATGGAGTCTGATTTATATTTTCGGATGGTGGAAACTTCGATGGCCGCAGGGCATACACAGCCCATCACTTTGAATTTTTCCATTAGAGAAACTCTCCGCGGTATTTCCGAATGCAAGTGTGCGGACACTTGGGGAAGGAAATTATAGGTGTCACTTCTATCGCTCTGCGACTGCATATTGAATGAGGCCCCGTTCCGGATCCTGCATTCAGATGTTTTGGGTGGAAAGAGGAGGAGATATGTTCGTGAATATTTTGATAAGAGATAGGAGAATTCGAACAAAGTTCAAAAAATGTTGTAGGAGAGTTGAAATGGCTCGCACTCAGTTTAGATTTTCAAAAATAGGAAATAAGTGGGTGCGAAATGTAAATATCATGAAATTTTTTTCTTTCATATTGCATCACCAAGTCAGTCTAATAATAATATCAACATTCATTGAATCCTTCACTATCGTAAAAATGATATAGGACACGTATATGCGTATAGTCTACATTCACATATGAAAATATAACAGTTCTACAAATAAAATAAAAATATACAGGGTGTTACATAATTCAATACAAATATTTCAATGACATATTCCTGGGGTCAAAATAAGACTTTTTTTCCTATAAACAAGTGTCTTAAAATCCACCCCTTCCAAGCTACAGACATCGCAAGATGCGCAAAAAAAATCTTAAATTTTGAATTGTGGCTACAATTATGAATTAAATATTTTGAAAATTCACAGGCACATGTATTTTTGGACGATCTATTCATTTCTTGATTCAAAAATAAGATAACTCGAATCGAAAGGGGTGAATGAGGGTTGCATACAGATTTGATGGCAAACATTTTCTACTTCCTCCAAAAAAATTTGAATTCAAACATCATCGTTGAGTTGGCCACTAAAATACCATACATTTAGTCTCTTGCATTTTTTTGAAATAGCTAACCGTTTCAGAAAAAATCGCTGGTAAATGAAAGGGGTGTATTGAAGTAACAAACAAAAATACCTAGAGGGCTATGACTTTTCACTTTGTTTCCCCTATTGACGCTTTTGACGTTTAATTCGGGAAACAGCACTTTGATTCACTTGTAAGTTCGTCGTTTGTTAAACAGTTTTATTTTTTTGTGTTTTTTGGTTTAGTATAAATTGTGTTATGTGTCTTGTAGTAAACGTTGAAATGGCAAATTATTCAAACGAACATCTCGCTGATATCCATTTTGGTTATGGTCTGGCTAATGGAAATTCAGTTGAAGCTCGAAGGTTGTACGCAATTAAATATCCCAATCGCCGTCTACCCAACGTACGAACTCTTGCAGACACTCATAGTAATCTTCGTGAGTACGGAAAATTTCAGAATCCCAGAAATGATGAGGGAAAACCGCGTGAAGTCCGTAACTCAGTGACAGAGGAGCCAATTTTAAACCTCATTGACGAAAATCCTGGATTGAGCACTAGGCAAATTGCCCGGGATTTGTCATGGAACTATCTGGCGGGTGTTGCACGAAAATACTTCATACCCATACCATATTCAACGAGTACAAGGATTGCTTCCTCAGGATTTCCCTCGACGCTTGCGGTTCACGAGGTGGGTACTTGAAAAGTGCGAAAGAAATCAAAATTTTTCATCCCTCGTCCTTTTCACTGACGAGGCTAACTTAAGCCGCGATGGAGTTATAAATTTCCACAATACATGTCTGGGCTGTAGAAAATCCGCACGAGATTAGACAAAATCGTCATCAGGTGCAGTTTAGCCTAAATGTTTGGGCCGGAATAGTGGAAAATGAGCTAATTGGACCCTTTCTTTTTCCAAGAATTTTAAATGGCGAAACATATTTACACTTCTTAGAAAACAATTTAGAAGGTTTTTAGATTCCGTTCCTTTACTAATTCGTCAGCGCCTATGGTTTATGCACGATGGTGCTCCACCGCATTTTCGAATAACAGTGCGCAATTATTTGAACTTACGGTTTCCGAATCGATGGATTGGCAGAGCTAGCAGGTCCAGTACCTTGGCCTCCCCGCTCACCAGATTGTAACCCGCTGGACTTCTTTTTCTGGAGGTATTTAAAGAGCCTAGTTTATGATGCAGGACCAGTGCATTCGACTGAAGTACTTCGTCAACGAATCATGGCTTTGACCACATAAGAAATACTCCTGGAATTTTAGAACGCGTACGTCAGTCTATGCAAAGGAGAATGGAGGCCTGTATTGTAGCAAGAGGGGGCATTTCCAGCACTTGATTTAACAAAATTATGGTTGAAGTAGATTTCATTTTGTGTTTTTTCATCGTTAAATAAATCATTTTCAGTATAAAAAGTTAATTATTATTTATTTTTCTACAACCATTTGTAGTAATTGAACCGTTTTCTGAGTTTGTAATGGTAAGTTGAGGAAAGTGAATCGATTGTGACATGACGGTTATGACATACCACAAAGTCAGTTTGGCATAAAAAATATTAATTATTAATCATCAGTTACCAGAGACAATAATAATCATAGCTCACTAAGTTTTTTTAGTATAATAATTTACTAGCGATTTTCTGTAAAACGGTTAGCTAATTTTAAAAAAATGCAAGAAACTCAAATGTATGTTTCTTTAGTGGCCAACTCAACGATGATATTTGAATTCAAATTTTTTTGGGGAAAATAGAAAATGTTTGCCATCAAATCTGTATGCAACCCTCATTCACCCCATTCGATTCGAGTTACCTTATTTTTTAATCAAAAAATTAATAGATTAATAGATCGTCTAAAAATACAAGTGCCTATGAATTTTCAAAATATTTGATTGATAATTGTAGCTACAATTCAAAATTTAAGATTTTTTTTGCGCATCCTGCGATATCTGTAGCTTAGAAGGGGTGGATTTTAGGACACATGTTCGAAGGAAAAAACTCTTATTTTGACCCCAGGAGTATGTCCTTAAAATATTTGTATTGAATTATGCAACACCATGTATATCATGGATTGAAGTACTAATATTATTATTAATACTAAGAAAACAGCAGTTAATCAAAAATTCTTTGAGGTTCGTTTTGAAAAGATTTTCCCTGTCTAAATTTTTTGAATCATCAGGTGAGTGATTATAAAATTTTGCTCCCTTATAAGATCGAAAATATTCATACAGACAAGTTTTGATGCCCAAATCACCGTAGCAGAAGGATAAGCATATAAATCACAATTTTGTATGTTGCATAACCAAAAAACAGAGACACAGAAACAACAGTAAACAGAAACACCTAATGAAACAGAAAGTTCCTGAAAGCAAAAATAATCATTGTAATAATTACAATGAATAATAGTAATGTTTCTTCACCATCATTCCATATACAAATACTGAGAAGACAATATACAATAATCAATAAGCCTAACATTATATACACATAAAGGTACGTAAAACTTGTGAATAAACAGTAGTAGCTCACAGCAGTAGTATCAACTACTTGTGTACGTGATTTAGAGAATAAAATCAATTGTATTATCAATCGGTAGGGTTCGACTCTTGAATGATGTTGAATAAAAGTCTTATAATCGAAATGTAACATAAATTGAGGAACAAGTTACAGTCGACATATTTTTTTTTGTGCAGGGTTCGACACAAGAGTCATTTTTAAATCATAACTGAGGATGAATTTAAAATTTCAAAACATATCATATAGACAGACTATATTACAAAATTATACTGTTCATCCATTCATGTGGTGAATATCGGTGATTATTTCTTTCGTCTATTAAATATCAGTCATCAACCAATCATACGTTTGTTTCCTGTTTGACAGGACTAATCAACACGCTCTATTAGCGACTATTTACATGATGCACAATAGTCACCGACTATTCAGCATGATACTCATACCAAGGAGCCTGAGCATCTGACAGTACTCTAAATAAATACATATTAAACGTCAAATAAAATCAATCGTGTTGAAGCTGTATAAGAGAAGGAATGTGGACCTTCTACGGTTAATACTGCAAGTTCTTCAAAAGCTGAACAAATGTCACAAATTACGCATGGTGGAAATGTCACATACAATAATTGTGTTTTTAATTTCAATTGATAAATTATAAAGATGGTGCTGTTTTTGTTTAGATTTTGTGCTTTGTTCTTGATATTTTGAATAAATTATTCCGAATTGTTTGATTTTCATTCATTCATATGACTGATATAAAGAAGTAGATTCAAGAAATAATCTTCACAAATATAACACGACCTTGATTAATTGTCGACTATTTTATTGCTGCTAAATTTCTCTTGTATTTATTAATTTTACTCGACATTATTTTGGCATTAATAATCAGAGATGAAAGCCCTCGAGCTTCGCTCTCGGGCTCAGATTATTAATGCCAAAATAATGTCTCGTTAAATTATTATAAAATACAGTCGAAATTTAGATGCAATAAAAATAGTCGACTATTTATCAAGGTCTTGTTATATTACCCTTGAATATTATCCTTTCCTTGATAATCCACTTATTCAGTTCCCTTTTGAAAGTTTGGAAACTATGAATATGTTTAAGATCATTAATTAGTAACAAATCTTATATTTTGGGTGCTAAATAATTCGTGTTTCGTTGGCCAATTCTTTTTTCGCAACGTGGGAATAGGATTTCATCAGCTTTCCGAGTATTTCGTTTTTTGGTTCTAAATTAATTTCAAAGTGGTAAGCTTCAAGGACCAGTTTTCTGGGAATTTTTCGTCTACTAGTCATTTCAGTTTTTGTGTCCCAAGGAAAAAACACATAGACTACACCTCCACCATTTTAAAATTCCATTTTAGCATTCCTCAAGGATCAGTTCTTTGGGTATTTTTTTTTTATATTAATTAATATATTATAAATTATTTCAGTGTAGTAAGCATCAAGGATCAGTTTTATATGCAATTTTCTTTTACAGATTATTTCAGTTTTTGTGCCTCAAATAACAATAACATAGACAACGCTTTCACCATTTTTCAAATTTCATTGTGGTACACCTCAAGGACCAGTTCTTGGGCCATTTTTATATATAATAAGTTATATCAATGAGGTAAGCCTCAAGGACCAGTTCTCTGGGCATTTATCTATCACAAGTTATTTCAATGTAGTGTTCTTCAAGGACCAGTTCTCTGGACATTTTTCTATTACAAGTTATTTCAGTTTTTGTGCCTTAAGGAACAATCACATGGACAAAGACTTAAACATTTTTCAAATTTCATTATACTATACCTCAAGGATCAGTTCGTTGGGCATTTTATATAAATATAATAAATTGTTTTAATGTGGTAAGCCTCAAGGACCAGTTTTTTAGTAATTTTTCTTTTACAAATTATTTCAGTTTTTGTGCCTCAAAGAACAACCACATAGACAATGCTTTCACTATTTTTCAAATTTCATTGTGGTACACCTCAAGGACCAGTTCTTGGGGCATTTTTCTCTTACAAATTATTTCAAAGAACAACCACATAGACAATGCTTTCACCAGTTTTCAAATTTCGTTGTGGTACACCTCAAGGACCAGTTCTTGGGGTATTTATAGTCCAATTATAGTTTGAACGCATTCAAGTCCTTGTATTCATATTATTGGCGTCCAATTATAGTTTTGAACTCATTTAAGTCGTTGTATTCATATTATTGGTGTCTAGTTTTAGTTTAAACGCAAGTCATTGCATTCCTATTAGTCGTGTCCAGTAATAGTTTGAACTCATTTAAGTCATTCTATTCATATTATTGGAGTCCAGTTATAGTTCTGAACACATTGAAAATGTTGTATTCTTATTATTGGTTTCCAATCATATTTTTAAACGCATTACAGTCGTTGTATTCATATTATTGGTGTCCAATTATAGTTTGAAACGATTTAAAGTCGTATTCATATAATAATGTGATATGAATTATGATTGTAAACACTAAAGTCGTTGTAATCATATTGTTGGTGTCCAATTTTAGTTTAAAACAGGATCCTTCTTTGGAGATATGAAAATATTAACAATATTGTATTGGGTAAATACTATCTTGGTAACTAGAAAATCTCCGTACTAATAATATTCTTGATGAAAGAAGAAAATCTCAACACGTTCAATCATTCCATTTCGCATTGGGAACAGCGCGTAAACTCTTTTTCCAATAAGCCGCCGAACGGGAAAATTATCACAGCGCCGGCTGATTTCCATGGCGTTTCCACGGAACCACGGAATCGGACGATTTACCCGCCTTCACATTCAAATCCGACTCTCCTCCACATTACCACAATTAAGATGCATAATTCTTTCCGGCGGGCCTTAACATTTCAGCCTCATGAGAATTTATTCATGCAAATCTGAGCTTTTCCTTGCTTTCGGTTCGTATTTTCGCGTTTTGTGGCACGGACCGAGACATTTATTAAATGTCAGGTAATTTATCGTTTCGAGCCGCGTTTTCTTTCCCGACGAATAACACAAAGTCGCAGGAGTTGCAGGAATTATGTCGAATATTCTTCGCGAGGTGCGATCCGTCATGGAAGTGGGTCCGAGGAGAGAGCGGCATAGTTTGGGTTGTGTTGAGTGTTGTTGGACAACAGTGGAGTTCAGAGAGATTCTTGATGAACGGGAGAGACTTTCTCCCTCGAATGGACCGAACACCTCCTCAAGATCTTCGATATGCATGTTTTTGTTGTTGTTCTGTATGTTGTTTACTCCCATATGCCTCATAATGTTGCCGAATGAGTGTGTTCCATGAAACTAAACAAATTGTCACCCAGAAAGGGTGTTGCGCCTTATCCGGTCCTTTTTCAAAATAATTGTCAGTAAATGTTTTTGCAATATATTGATCCTTTCCAGATATGTTGAAGCGAGTCCTCCCCATCCTACTATACGTTATGTTATAGTAGGTTGAAGAGGACTCGCTTCAACATATCTGGAAAGGATCAATATATTGCAAAAATATTTTCTGAAAATTATTTTGTAAAAGGACCGTACCTCTTCATCAGATATATTTTTATAAAATAGCAATGTACTGACAAAATGGTTAAGGCTTTCACAATTTCCACTCGGGTTTGAAGGCAGTCGTTTTTTTGGAATTCCTTCCTAACGTTTCGCTAGCGCGAGTGTATAGCTTCTTCAGAGGCTTATACATCATGAATAATCACAGATAACTGGAAATTCCGTCTGCGAAGATTGTATTTATTCCGATTTAGGTTCGTTAATTATCGTATCTGGATTTGGTACATTCTCACTAACCCCTTTCTACCTGTCGGCTTAATGTTGTTGATATCCTTTGTTATTTCAGAATTGCTTATTCTCGTTTCTGGGTTAAGCATATCTTCGATAAAATTAATTGACACCTTTTTGCCTGCTGTCTCAATGTCGTAGTTTTCTTTTGTTACTCTGGAATTTCTAAGAATGGGATTCCATATTCGGTTGAGGTTAACAGCTTCTTCTTGTCTGTTGAAATTCTCCGCGTGTTTGTGGATCTCCATTGCCTCCCGTACAAGTCGGCTATGGTATCCCTGGTTGGGGGCAAGAAGTTTTACGTCCTCAAACAGAATCTTGTGGTTTCCTTCAATGAGCGCGTGTTCTGCCACTGCTGACTTGTCCGTTTGGCCTAATCTGCAGTTCCTCTGATGTTCCTTCAGCCTTGTTCCCATCGATCTTTTTGTGGCTTCGATGTATACTTTTCCGCAAGTGCATGGTATGCGATATACCCCCGCTGCAGATAGTGAGTCTCTTTTCTCTTTTGCCGACCTAAGGCTTTGTTGCATCTTCTTGGTGGGTTTGAAGACCGTTTTTATGTTGTGTTGCCCAAGAGTTTTCCAATTCTGTCTGTGACCATAGGAATATATGGAAGATACGCACGTGCAACTATCTGAGCCTCCTCCCTACTTTGTCTCGTGGAAGTCTATAAAACCGAGGACTTCCACATAGGTAGCAAGTGATACCGTGTTTGAAAGGGTTTTCAATTCTCCATTCAGCAATATAACAGTTTTTCAATTTTGGACTTGGAGAAGTAATTTTATTTCATACAAACAAAAAGCCCTCAAGTCTAATACCTGTTTCGATGGATTAGACTATAAGATAACTTTTTGCCAAAAAAGTTAAATTGGATCATTTTTGACATTTGCATGTCACAAAAAGACCAGAGTTATTCGAAATTTATTTGTTGTTAGAAGTTTGCTAGAAGTCGTTAATGGTTATACAATTGAAAATTGATTTTTCTTGTTACCGACGTCCAAAACTCAAAAAGTGCTATATTGCTGAATAGAGCAATATTTAAAATATACAACAACAATTCAAACAAGTAACTATCGATATCGTCAATAAAATTGGAAGAAATAAAAATATTATCTAATCAGGGTAATTATGAGCTTATGATGTCTGGGGAAGTATTTTTAAAGTGGATTGTCAATTTTTTCTTGAATAACTAGAATGTTTGACATGTTTGACAACATTCGAAAGGTTTTGCCGGAGAGTATCAATTAAATGATAAAATTTCTCACCAAATATTTCCACCAAGTGGAAATAATGAACGTCTGCACGAATCAGCCGAATCAGCTGTCGCCATATTGAAACGAAACTTCAAAAACATTTACTTATTCTTACCTTCCTATTATTATTTCGTTTACGACGTCGGGCCGATGTTCGCATCAGTCTTGTTTTGATTCCTCGGCGGTAATTCGCATTATTCGCATTCTCATGTTTTCTTCGCGCAGGCATGATACTAACAACTAACAAAATAACCTGATATGCTGATAAAAAAATAAATTGTTTTCGCCGAATTCCAAATCACCGCAACCTGCTGTTTGGAAACACGATTTATCAACGAATAACGGTTTATTTTAGTTTTTCTGATTTTGATGGTCACATATTCAATACCATATTCACAACCATTGTTCCAGACGAGAATTCGATATTTGGTAAGAATTTCTCATTTTTCTTTGTGGCGACTGTACCATATTCATATAAATGCTAACTTCCTTCAACCGTACTATTATTTCCATTCATAAGTCGTTCCCATTGATTGAAATGAAGCAGGCACGCAAGAGGAGGTGCTTCACCAGAGGGCGCCATGAAACGGGCTGCATTTGAGTGGTTTTCATAAAAGGTAGAGCTCTGGCTCGTACTTTCCTTTGGGATAACGACATAATATTTAGAGCAACAAAAAATATTTTCATGTAGATGAAGTATCAAACTGTGCTTGTTAATAAATTTAATATCGATAATCCATTCCTGATGAGGTGAAAGAAAAATCCTGAAAATTACCTAAAAATTACCGAAATAGAAATATTTGGTTTATATTTTCTGACTTCTCATTTGAGAATTTTGATTTCAGGAGAACTAATAAGCATCGTTTCTACCTTTGTCTATGGGCTATGCTTCACAAAACTTTACTACCATTTTTAGTTCTCTTAAACGAAAGTGACAGCGAAGGTTCTGCAGTACGAACTCAATTTTGCTCCTTGTCTACTCTCAAGGTATTGACTTTTTTGACCGTCGATAGATCTGTGAGTTCGGAAACATTGAAATCGGACATTACATCGTATGTTGTATGGATCGGTAAATTTTAGTAAATAACTTTTATTTTTATATTGCCTTGTATAACTTTTTTATAGTATAGCCGTCTGGGGTCTGTATACCAGATTATTTACATAAACTGTAACTTCTATATCTGTCATTTTTAGATAACATTAGTTTCAGAAAATGCTTTTGGATTACATCCAAACAAACCATACGATGACTTTCCACTAGACTGTAACAGATCTTTTTTTGTTTCAGGTCAAGGATTTCATGCAGAATTTATTAGGAATGAAGCGAAAGATTATGAAAATTTGGCATGTTCGTTTCATGTAAGTACAGTGAAAGGTTAGAAATTATGTTTTATCGATGTTGATAGTTAATCAGTAATAAAAAAAGATTTTTATTGAAGAACGATTTTTCAGAAGGTTTCATTATTCCCTTGATAAAAAATTGCGGTATCGTCAGCAAAACTGATTATTTTTCCTTTACAATCAATTTAAATGAATCATTCACATAGATTGAGAAGAGTATGTGGCCTAACACCGTATCTTCAGGTACCTACTTCACACTTTATTGTTCCTAATTCGCTGAACGTTTCTTTTATTTTAACGCATTGTTGACGTTTTTGAAGGTAACTTTTGAAAAATTTGAGACAGTTATTTCTTTTACCAATATTTTCGAGTATCGAAAGAATATTTCATGTCTTACGGTATCAAATGCCTTTGCGAGGTGCCCAATAACCAAAAACAGCAAGGCATGGTTTACTCTCATCTAAAGCTCCATAAATATCATTTGTGAGTTCTACCATAACATCTTCAGATGATTTCCCTTACTTGAAGCCAAACTGCATTTCAGATAGTGGTCCTTACTTATTCATGTAACTAGTGAGTCTATTTTTAGAATTTTTTCTAACATTTTACTGAAATTTGTGATCAGTGAGAGGAGTTTATAGTTTTTTGCGTCTGCAACATCCCCATTTTTATAAATTGGTCTCACCACTGATATTTCGAATAATTCAGGAAATTTTCCTGAGTCACATTCAAATCCTAGAAAAGTAATTTTAGGACGAACACTGTCCTCAAAAGCTTCAAACTTTATGAAACTGTCACATTTTGTACGATTTTATTGAAAAATGCCGAGATCTGAAATGATGTTCTCCGCAGCTTTGAGAATAACAACCCCATTCCCATTCATATCTATCATCCATTACACATTCTTCGAAGTAGTAAAACTACAATTTCCCCGTGAACGCCAAGAATCTAAAGCAATAAACCGCGCGAACAAAGAGAGAAACAGGCGTCGACTCCAATACTAATGACTCTAACTACATGGTTGCTCCAACGAAACTAGGAAGTTCTGTGAAAATATGAATAAAAAATCGGTGAAAGTGGAAACAATTTTTATATTTGTATTAATCAAATCAAATTCATTCATCACACTGTATAAAACTTATTGGGCTAGTCATACTCAAAACTACATAAAAGAGAAACATACAGAGTATAAAATACATAACTACAAAGTAGGCATACAAAAACATACGTATAAAAATTATAAAAATATAATTAGAAAAGTTATTGGGTATAGCCCTCAAATTGTTGTACAACCGTAGACACGTGTTTCGAGTTTAAGCTCTCATCAGTACAGTAAAATCAAGTGCGAAGATGTACAACACTTGGATGTAAAAATAGAAACAACAACAGGAAACCAACCACACATTTGTCACCAGCGTGACAATCCTACCCAGGAAAATACAAATCAGGACGGATTTATCGAGGGGCAATATATAAAAATATAAATAGAAAAGTTATTGGGTATATATTCCTCAAATTGTTGTGCAACCGTAGACACGTGTTTCGAGCTCTCTTCAGTAGGGTAAAATCAAGTGCGAAGATGTACAATACTTGGATGTAAAAATAGAAACAAAGGAAGTCAAAATCATAAAACTATATAGTTTAAAATATCCAAAAGAAAAACAAAATTATACCACGGATGATAATATCAAAATTATCTTGAGATCTCTCAGTTTTCAATTGAAAATTTCACACCTCACTTTTTTAGACAATAAAAAAATTGGTTTTTGTTATTTGCCACGATAACCCAAAAAATGTACGGAAATTTTTATCCTCCAGGGTATCCTGCCTGGGCGAAATTATTAAGTGGAAATTTTTCTGTCAAATATTTGACATGTGATAGCTGACATTTTGCTTTTATTTATGGATGGAATTTTGTTTTTCATATGAAAGGAGATAATTATGTATTTAGTAGATATTTCGAATGTATGGATTTGTAGCTGAGAAAATATTTGATTACGATAATTATCTTTTGTATTTTGATTATTTTGTTGATGTGTGTTGAGTTGCCCCAAAATATCTACCCATAATAAGCAAATTTCAGTGTCTCCAAAGATGTTGTTTGTCTAAGTTGCCTCATTATGCTCTTCCCCAAAAACAACCCCCAAAAATATTATGCTTTTCACTTGCTTAAAAGACTTATCATTGACTTTCACCATATAATTGCAATCATTATTTGTATTTTTTGTTGTAAATTTCATAAAAAAAGTTTTGGATACATTACCCAAAAATACATTATGGAGACATCATTTATTGAATTCGTTTGAAGCAGTATTTACTCTAAATACTGTATCTGAGATGAGTATATTTATTTTGTATCATCTGCAGACTTGATAATTTTTTGTGTATTGCGGCAGGAATATACCTCATCATTCATAAAAATAATGAATAACCCTCTGCAAATGTATATTATTATACTTCAGTGTTCTAGAAACACTTTTATATGCACATTTTTTCGTTTGATATCTTTGTAAAAAAAATTACAGGATTTTAATCATAATTCACATTGTCTGAAGAGTAGAAGTTGATGACCCAAGCATAAATGTGTATTTGAGTTAATATTGCTATGATTAGGAGGGAATTTCATAGAATATAAGAATGACAAACATCAAATCATTTGTCCATATTTTTTTGGGCGTCAACATTTTTATTAATTCTGAATGGAAATCTAGAAAACTTTTTTTTTGTTGTGAAACACACATTCATATTGTCACGATCGGGTTTGAATAACCCTTGGCCCGCTAGGTGTCAAAGGTGCCCAATTACCTATTTGCTTGGCTTGCGAGAGGTTAAATCATTGACCAACTATATTGTGACCACCCTGGTATAGTGAATAAAACAGTGAAGTGAAATTAGTTATTTATTTAAAATCTAGTTAGAGCCATGTGAACAAATATCACCCTGTGCTACAGAACACAAGTGAAGTGGAACAGTAAAAATATAGTGAACAATAAAAATGGTATGTACAAATAAATTTACTTACATTAAGAATACCACCAAGGGGATGAAACGTGTCAAGCTGCCCAGGATGCTTCGAACGTGGAAAATTCAAAAAAACTCTTTGACGGTCTGTCTTATCACCCAGACCTCTCAAAAATGAAAAAGGCCTCAATCAAAGGAAACATTCGAATTTATGTTAAAATTATCGCTGACTATTGCATAATCAGCATTCAAGCCATCGAGTGTTGTTGCACCGGAATGTAACCCAATACCTGATGCTGGTTAATGACTCTCATTGAACTTTGAATTTGCAGGAAATACTTTATTTCAATAACTGTAATCGTAGATTATAAGATTCTAATAAATGAATATGAAATATGGGACTTTTTACTCTAAGCTAAATAATATGAATAAATTTTGAATTTTGAAAAATGATTAGGTTAGGTGCTATTTCTCATACTTGACAATATTGCATTTGCTGGAAGAAACAGTTTTGCAATAGCGACATCTCTTCTTTTCCCCAAATTTCGAGAAATGACCAATTAAGTCAAGCCTCATATCATCCAGAGGCTTTTAATAACTGGTTTGGTAATTCTATTTATGTTCTGAGTTGATAAAGAGCAGTTTTTGTTATAAATTACATTGGTCACATTGATTTGAAATTCTTCCAAAGATAAGTGCTTAGAGTTTAGTCCTTCGTTGAGAATGAAATTCTCTTCTATATGACCCAAGCATTATTGATGCAAACTGAGAAAATATGCACATGTAATAGCTGGCATGAGTCTCGAGAGTAGCGGTTGCAGGGACTTTTACATGAGCAGTTCTACTATCAGCTGCAGTAATTGAAGAAGTAGCAACTTCCGCGTCATTGGGAGTTGAAGTTATTGCAGTAGACGGTACATGAACAAGATAAATAATTGTTAAAATTGGTAAAAAAATTGTTAAAATTGTTTTTTCCGTTAACCAGCTGTCGTCCCCTTACGAACGGCAGCCCTCAAAAGTCGAAACTTGTGCGAGCCAAGGATTAACGAGGTCTTGCCTTTTTACGTGCGATTCCTAGCACTTTCTGGAATTTGATATTATCCGAAGTGATAATAAATGGATTTTGGTCTAAAACAATATTTGATGCATCTTTGAAATTGTTCGATTGATCCAGATTTTCATTATTGTCATCTGTTATCTCAGCTAACAAAAGTACAACTTCCTCGGGTAATGAAGGTGGATCTGAGGCAAAATCATCATCGCAAATGGTCAAAATCCTCTCATCTATATGATAACTGCATATCCATTCTCGGGGCCTGTCCACGTCTCCAGGCAAAGCGACCATTCATGGTAACATTTATTTGTATTGTATTGTATGGATGGTGACTGATGCGCTGCGACCTAGTTAGATCTATTGTGCCCCATCTTCTTCTGCTATCTCAAGGTGTTCTCGTTTACAGCAGCCCCTCAAGCCTCAATTCCTTCAGGAATTTTAGGATTTTGAGGGGGTCCATTTGTGGTATTTCTTCCACAGTCAGCTGGTGTGATCCCAGTATATTTAATCTTTTGTGGTGTACAGCATAACACTCCATCAATATGTGGTGAGGTGTTTCTGGATGTTCCCCACAGAATCTGCAGGTGTTGTCCTCCTCCAAGCTTAGCTTCCTTAGGTGTTCTTTGAGTCTGCAATGCCCCGTTAGAAATCCTGTGATTGTCTTTAGACTAATTTTGCTGAGGTTAATCAGTGTTTTCGATCTTGCTCGGTTGAAATTGCCGAGGAGATCTTTGGCCTGCCTTAGCCCTGGAAGTCTTTGCCAGTATGTTGCTCTCATTGCTTCTTCAGTTTTATTGAGTTCTTCTTGGAAGTAAGATTTTCCAAGTCCGCAGAATGGTTCTGACCCGATCAGTGGCGTTGATGCCCCTTTTCGTGCCAGGGTGTCTGCTTGTTCATTGCCCTCTACTCCGACGTGCCCAGGCACCCAGAGGAGGATCACCTTGTTGTTCCTGCCTAGATCATTAAGTTTTTCTAGGCATTCCCAGACCATCTTCGAGTTGATGTTATATGAGCTCAACGCTTTGATGGCTGCTTGACTGTCGGAGAGGATTGCAATTTCCTTGTTCCGGTAGTTCCTGTCGAGGTTGAAATGAATGCATCTTGCTATGGCGTGAATTTCCGCTTGAAAAATGCTGGGGAAGTGTCCCATGGGTTCGGAGTACTTGGTACGAGGTCCAAATACTCCTGCTCCAGTTCCGTCGGGAGTTTTAGACCCGTCCGTGTACCATGTAATGGTATTCTTACCCAGTGCTCGAATGGATTCTGTGCTCCAGTGTTTCTTGGTATTTAGTTCCGTTCGAAAAAATTTCTCGAAACTAAATTTCCTGGTAATTTCGTCAGTTGGGAGATCGGCAAGGTGTGCACTTCCGGTGGGGGTTGAGCCCCTTACTCTGTGTGCTGTCCCTTTGAGTCCGACTTTGGCGAACCTCAGGTTTGCTCCCCAAGCAGTTCTCCTCACCATGAGATGGAGAGGAGTGAGGTCCAGAATGACCTTTTTTTTATTAATATTGTTTTGTATATATGAATTGAGAATTATGAACTCCCACGATAGAGGTCTACCCGTTAAATGAAACACAAAAAAATTATCTTATCCTAAGGACCGTCGTATACAGGGTACACCAACAATACATAACAGTGTTACTTCTATTTCATCAAAACATCTAAACTTCTCGGACTAAAACACTACATGACGAGTCTTTAAATTCGAATCCGCTCCGAAATGCGGGCACAATATCGCGTGTTCGTATACGTCGCTCGCGGTCGGGCCGTTGATCCTTCAGACGACTCTGCGCCGTACAAATCCGCGGGGATTACCCGACGCTGCTTCAACTACGCTGGCACTGCTCCAAACAGATAGGATGTAAGGATAAAGGAGGTTATGTACGTGTGGCATTCGGTTACTCTTCCCGAATTCCGTCCGTGTTTTCAATTTGAGGCGGCCCTGTCAATCACGCGGCGCGCCGCGGGCACGCTTATGATCTTCTTTTGTTTCATATACTGGCTGTTTTGACGTGGATCTCCGAACTTGATCCGACCTCGGCCGGTTGGTGGATCAACATATTGCTCTGATGGATTGTGGGTGGACGGCAACGGACTTTGTGACTGTACCGAGTTCAGATGTTATATAAAGTTTTTAATAATATTGGTGAAAATAAAAGGGTAGGCAGAAGAGGGTAGAAGTTGTACGGCCACATTAAATACACTGCTCGACATAATGGAACAAAATTTGAAGATAGTTGAGTTCTGTCAGATATCGTGCGATGATTTCATGAGAATTCAGTAAGCTGAGATCAAGAATCGAACCCTTTTATTATTGCCTCGGAAGATGTTCCCTGAGGAATACATCCTGCAGAAATTCAAGAGGAATACCAATTCTCCTCGGCTCTGACGATGTTCCCATTACATGATTTTTCTTTCCTTAAGAAACAGTTAGAATATACAAAAAGAACTCTGCACTTCTCCATTTATTCTAAAATTTCTGTCTGATGATACTTTTCTGCAAATTCTCATAATATGATGACTGCACTATCCTGAAATGATCGGCGTTCACAGAATTGCTTAATTTTTTAACGCTCTCGACTGGAAAAATTCATCTGGAGTTGAATTTCGAAATTTTCGGCCTTTTTAGTCCCTTTTCCAGCTATGTCTTGTATCATACCATATACAAATCGTATATTTTCGGAATCAGCATGAAATTTCACGTATACAGTGCAAATTTCGATCGGTCGAACAATTTTGTATTTTTGATGATTTTTCATTTGAACTTTTTTCGCTTATTAATTTTCAATTCTTTTCATTGATCGACTCAAAATTTCCAGCATATACTGATTCGACCATTTTTAATCGATTGGCGATCGCAGAATTACTGTATGTCTAACCGTTTCCAAAATAAACTACAACATTTTCGAAATTTTCGAACTTTTATTCCCTTTCCAGCTATATTTTGTATTTGAGCATATACAAATCCTGTATTTTTGGAATCAGCATGAAATTTCACGTATATTGTGCAAATTTTGAATCGATCCGACAATTTTGTATTTTCAATGATTTTTATATTGAACTTTTTTTGATTATTAACTTTCAGATTTTTTTTCATTGATCGACTCAAATTTTTTATCATATACTAATTCGACCATTTTGAGTCGATTGGCGTTCGCAGAATTGCTCTATCTCTAACCGTTTCCAAATTTTCTGTCGATCGGATGATTTTGCATTTACAATGATTTTTAGAGGTCAACCCCTTTGAACTTTTTTCATATACTGATTCGACCATTTTTAATCGATTGGCTATCGCAGAATTGCTCTATCTCTAACCGTTTCCAATATAAACCACTACAATTTCGAAATTTTCGACCTTTTATTACCTTTTCCACCTATATCTTGTATTTGAGCATATACAACTCCTGTATTTTTGGAATCAGCATGAAATTTCACGTATATTGTGCAAATTTTGAATCGATCCGACGATTTTGTATTTTCAATGATTTTCATAGGTCAACAACCCCTTTGAACTTTTTTTGATTATTAACTTTCAGATTTTTTTCATTGATCGACTCAAAATTTCTATCATATACTAATTCGACCATTTTGAGTCGATTGGCGATCGCAGAATTGCTCTATCTCTAACCGTTTCCAAATTTTCAGTCGATCGGATGATTTTGCATTTACAGTGATTTTTAGAGGTCAACCCCTATGAAATTTTTTCGCTTTTTAATTTTCAATTTTTTTCATTGATCGACTCAAAATTTCCAGCATATACTAATTCTACCATTTTGAATCGATTGGCGATCGCAGAATTGCTCTATCTCTAACCGTTTCCAAAATAAACCACTACAATTTCGAAATTTTCGACCTTTTATTACCTTTTCCACCTATATCTTGTATTTGAGCATATACAACTCCTGTATTTTTGGAATCAGCATGAAATTTCACGTATATTGTGCAAATTTTGAATCGATCCGACGATTTTGTATTTTCAATGATTTTCATAGGTCAACAACCCCTTTGAACTTTTTTTGATTATTAACTTTCAGATTTTTTTCATTGATCGACTCAAAATTTCTATCATATACTAATTCGACCATTTTGAGTCGATTGGCGATCGCAGAATTGCTCTATCTCTAACCGATTCCAAATTTTCAGTCGATCGGATGATTTTACATTTACGATGATTTTTAGAAGTCAACCCCTTTGAACTTTTTTCGCTTTTTAATTTTCAATTTTTTTCATTGATCGACTCAAAATTTCCAGCATATACTAATTCTACCATTTTGCTTCGATTAGCGATCGCAGAATTGCTCTATCTCTAACCGTTTCCAAAATAAACCACTACAATTTCGAAATTTTCGACCGTTTATTCCCTTTTCCACCTATATCTTGTATTTGAGCATAGTCAAATCCTGTATTTTTGGAATCAGCATGAAATTTCACGTATATTGTGCAAATTTTGAATCGATCCGACGATTTTGTATTTTCAATGATTTTTATAGGTCAACCCTTTGAACTTTTTTTGATTATTAACTTTCAGATTTTTTTTCATTGATCGACTCAAAATTTTTATCATATACTAATTCGACCATTTTGAGTCGATTGGCGTTCGCAGAATTGCTCTATCTCTAACCGTTTCCAAATTTTCAGTCGATCGGATGATTTTGCATTTACAGTGATTTTTAGAGGTCAACCCCTATGAACTTTTTTCGCTTTTTAATTTTCAATTTTTTTCATTGATCGACTCAAAATTTCCAGCATATACTAATTTGACCATTTTGAAACGATTGGCGATCCTATAATTGCTCTATCTCTAACCGTTTCCAAAATAAACCACTACAATTTCGAAATTTTCGACCTTTTATTCCCTTTTCCACCTATATCTTGTATTTGAGCATAGTCAAATCCTGTATTTTTGGAATCAGCATGAAATTTCACGTATATTGTGCAAATTTTGAATCGATCCGACGATTTTGTATTTTCAATGATTTTTATAGGTCAACCCTTTGAACTTTTTTTGATTATTAACTTTCAGATTTTTTTTCATTGATCGACTCAAAATTTTTATCATATACTAATTCGACCATTTTGAGTCGATTGGCGATCGCAGAATTGCTCTATCTCTAACCGTTTCCAAATTTTCAGTCGATCGGATGATTTTGCATTTACAGTGATTTTTAGAGGTCAACCCCTATGAACTTTTTTCGCTTTTTAATTTTCAATTTTTTTCATTGATCGACTCAAAATTTCCAGCATATACTAATTTGACCATTTTGAATCGATTGGCGATCGTATAATTGCTTTATCTCTAACCGTTTCCAAAATAAACCACTACAATTTCGAAATTTTCGACCTTTTATTCCCTTTTCCACCTATATCTTGTATTTGAGCATAGTCAAATCCTGTATTTTTGGAATCAGCATGAAATTTCACGTATATTGTGCAAATTTTGAATCGATCCGACGATTTTGTATTTTCAATGATTTTTATAGGTCAACAACCCCTTTGAACTTTTTTTGATTATTAACTTTCAGATTTTTTTCATTGATCTACTCAAAATTTCTATCATATACTAATTCGACCATTTTGAGTCGATTGGCGATCGCAGAATTGCTCTATCTCTAACCGTTTCCAAATTTTCAGTCGATCGGATGATTTTGCATTTACTATGATTTTTGAACTTTTTTCGCTTTTTAATTTTCAATTTTTTTCATTGATCGACTCAAAATTTCCAGCATATACTGATTCGACCATTCTGAATCGATTGACGATCGCAGAATTGCTCTATCTCTAACCGTTTCCAAAATAAACCACTACAATTTCGAAATTTTCAACCTTTTATTCCCTTTTCCACCTATATCTTATATTTGAGAATATACAAATCCTGTATTTTTGGAATCAGCATGAAATTTCACGTATATTGTGCAAATTTTGAATCGATCCGACGATGTTGTATTTTCAATGATTTTTATTTTTTTTGAACTTTTTTTGATTATTAACTTTCAGATTTTTTTTCATTGATAGACTCAAAATTTCTATCATATACTAATTCGACCATTTTGAGTCGATTGGCGATCGCAGAATTGCTCTATCTCTAACCGTTTCCAAATTTTCAGTCGATCGGATGATTTTGCATTTACAATTATTTTTCGCTTTTTAATTTTAAATTTTTTTCATTGATCGACTCAAAATTTCCAGCATATACTAATTCGACCATTCTGAATCGATTGGCGATCGCAGAATTGCTCTATCTCTAACCGTTTCCAAAATAAACCACTACAATTTCGAAATTTTCGACCTTTTATTACCTTTTCCACCTATATCTTGTATTTGAGCATATACAAATCCTGTATTTTTGGAATCAGCATGAAATTTCACATATATTGTGCAAATTTTGAATCGATCCGACGATTTTGTATTTTAAATGATTTTTATAGGTCAACAACCCCTTTGAACTTTTTTTGATTATTAACTTTCAGATTTTTTTCATTGATCTACTCAAAATTTCTATCACATACTAATTCGACCATTTTGAGTCGATTGGCGATCGCAGAATTGCTCTATCTCTAACAGTTTCCAAATTTTCAGTCGATCGGATGATTTTGCATTTACAATGATTTTTAGAGGTCCTTTGAACTTTTTTCGCTTTTTAATTTTCAATTTTTTTCATTGATCGACTCAAAATTTCCAGCATATACTGGTTCGACCATTTTTAATCGATTGGCGATCGCAGAATTACTTATGTCTAACCGTTTCCAAAATAAACCACAACATTTTCGAAATGTTCGACCTTTTATTCCCTTTCCAGCTATATTTTGTATTTGAGCATATACAAATCCTTTTTGGAATCAGCATGATATTTCACGTATATTGTGCAAATTTTGAATCGATCCGACGATTTTGTATTTTCAATGATTTTTAGAGAACTTTTTTCGCTTCTTAATTTTCAATTTTTTTCATTGATCTACTCAAAATTCCTATCATATACTAATTCGATCATTTTGAGTCGATTGGCGTTCGCAGAATTGCTCTATCTCTAACCGTTTCCAAATTTTCAGTCGATCGGATGATTTTGCATTTACAATGATTTTTAGAGGTCAACCCCTTTGAACTTTTTTCATATACTGATTCGACCATTTTTAATCGATTGGCTATCGCAGAATTGCTCTATCTCTAACCGTTTCCAATATAAACCACTACAATTTCGAAATTTTCGACCTTTTATTACCTTTTCCACCTATATCTTGTATTTGAGCATATACAACTCCTGTATTTTTGGAATCAGCATGAAATTTCACGTATATTGTGCAAATTTTGAATCGATCCGACGATTTTGTATTTTCAATGATTTTCATAGGTGAACAACCCCTTTGAACTTTTTTTGATTATTAACTTTCAGATTTTTTTCATTGATCGACTCAAAATTTCTATCATATACTAATTCGACCATTTTGAGTCGATTGGCGATCGCAGAATTGCTCTATCTCTAACCGTTTCCAAATTTTCAGTCGATCGGATGATTTTGCATTTACAATGATTTTTAGAGGTTTTTGATTTTTAATTTTTTTCATTGATCGACTCAGAATTTTCAGCATATACTAATTCGACCATTCTGAATCGATTGGCGAACGCAGAATTGCTCTATCTCTAACCGTTTCCAAAATAAACCACTACAATTTCGAAATTTTCGACCTTTTATTCCCTTTTCCGCTTACATCTTGTATCTAAGCATACGCAGATCGTGTATTTTTGGAATCAGCATGAAATCTGACGTATATGGTGCAAATTTTGAATCGATCGGACGATTTTGTATTTTCAATGATTTTCATAGGTCAACCCCTTTGAACTTTTTTCGCTTATTAATTTTCAATTTTTTTTTGTACTTTGCAAATAGTAGTAGGTAATTTAATTTAATTACGAGCAATTGCATAATAGTTCATTGGCGTGTGATAATAGTATTTTATTCAACAAGCGTATAATGATGGCTATTACCCACGAAGATGAAATTGCAACACGAGCCGAAGGCGAGTGTTGTAACATCTGAGTGGGTAATTGCCATTATACGCGTGTTGAATACTATACTTTATCCACAACTATTTAAATAATTTGATTAAATCGGAAAGTTCTAAGCTGAAAATTACGTTATTGTAAGAATACGTTTGTCATTAAATATATATGATCTGGCGCTTGTTTTATAAATTCACTGACTTCTTCGGGTGTGAAGGTTGATATAGCACTCGGACTGACGTTTTAAAAATGCCTGCAACTTCATGTAAGTCTCTAGGTGGATACTATGGTAAATAATCAATGTACTCTTCACCATAGAATAATATGTCCACAATAATGATGACTTGTATTTTTTAGCAAGTTTAACAAAATACACTAGGATAACATTTTCAGAAAAAGACGATGTTTTTTGTGCCAGTTGCCAATTCATAAAACTTTTGTATACCGCATCATATTTACCTTTTGACTTGTTAGGTAGGAGATTTTCTTTAGCGCTAGCCGCTAATTTTAAAATGTCTGGCGGTGTACAAGACATATCTTCTAAATCAGTTTCACTATTATAAATTTCTCTAATGATACCAGAGATAAGAATGTTCAGAACAAATAACCCACAAACCGCCTGACAGTATATCTACAAATACAGTGACAAGTAAATTTACAAATTGTCAAATTTGACGCAACGATTGAGTAATATTATTCCATCGCACTGTCATTATTATTCAATTCTATATGGTAATGCATGGCATTACTTGATAAAAATCGCATATTTAACAGATTTATTAATGATAGTTGTGGATATACAACATTTTTCATACCGACACAAGTACATTTTTATATTTATTTATTGTTCAAATAATTCCAAATGTGTCAAATATATGACTGAAGTGAAACGGTCACTTTCAGGCAAGTTAGTATGAGTTTCTACCACAGATCAAAGAGTTTTCACTTTCTTGTCTAGGCAGGCAAAGGAGTGTTTCAAAACGATTTAAAATTAATGTATAATCGATCATTATACACAAGAGACTGAAACGCAATCCTTTCCAGTGCACTGTAAATGCACCAAATGAATTCCCTAGTTCTTCAAACAACAATAGATCCTGTTTTTAAATTCTTGGCTAACATTCAGTAAGGTTTCGAGGGAGATATTTTGCCTTCGTGACTACGATCCTTGAATGTTTTAATTGAGACTGATTGAGTATTGAAAAAATCCGAGTTGATCAAATCTGGAGATCCTGGAGGCCACTCGATAGGTCCTCTTCTTTAAGTCCGATGTTATTGTGGTTGGATCATTGTCTCACTGAACATATCTCTATGAAGGAACACCTTGGATAGTAAAATAGACGATATATTCGGATAGGAAATATTCGTACCAGAATTTCTATAAACCGGACCAGTAATACGGACCAGTGTGGGAAGTAGAGATTGACTGATTGGTGCAAGATAATAACCAGGAAAATCACAATGAACCTTCTTGGCGCAGTGCCTTCGGCGTCATGATGAAATACGGACTCCGAAGTAAAAACCGACGCTTGTTGGAAGTTTGATAGAACTCGAATCATTTATTCAGCGTCAACAGCATACCCTTGGAACCGGTCAAATAACAAAACGTATAAATCCAATCAATTTCAATTGCTGCGAACAAACCCTTGTTTGCGAATTCTTTATGATTGTTGACTTAACAAATATGAATTCCGATAGACGATCGTCGGTTTATTGAGCATTTATTTCACCGAATGGAGTCCGAAAACAAATCTCCTAATTCAAACTTATACGGAAATCGCAGAAGGAAATGAACCGAGTGCCAATTAACTCATTTTGGAGTAGGTATAACGAAGCGAAATCTCGTCGAAAATTGATTCCATTCAATATATTCGCGGATGAGTAGGTATGTCAATATATGAACAAATTTCGGTGCAGTGAATATCATGTGTCTATTGATTTAATTGGTTTATTTATTCAGTTTAAACGAGTTAACCATAGTTACAAGAAATCGAATACGTAGATTTATATAGAATAATAATAGAAATAATTCTCTCAACATTCTTGTAGGTGGATCATCAAATCCACAGTTAGTGAGATGTAAATTATCCAGAAATGACAAGACAAGCGTTACTTATCCAATTTTCGATTCAGTGAGATTGCAACAATGGATTTTATTCATCTGATGAGGAACTTCCACAAGAAATTTTCAAAGTCCTAAGAAAGGTGTGAGAACCAATACACTCGGTTTATGGAATGGTGCAATAATAAAAAATGTTGATTTCATTGAAAATATGAACAGGATGTTCATAAAATCAGAGGAGTAATATTTCTGAATCGATTGGCTATCGCAGAATTACTTTATCTCCAAATGTTTTCACTTTCACTTTTTCTGCTTGTAGCGATTAACTTTTCTCCTTTTTTACATTTCATACACTTTTTTTCCTTCTTATTTTCGATGTGTACCAATTTACGAATAGGAAGCCTGAACGCAAGATCTCTAATTTCCTCATTGCTAGATGTGAAGCTTCTTATAAAAAATAATTGTTTTGATGTTTTTGTTATTTGTGAGACATGCTTGAATGATAGGATACCTGACGAAATAATCAAATTAGATGGTTTTCTATCATACAGGGCGGACCGCCACTCTAGAGGAGGAGGCTTGTTGATTTATATCACCGAAAAACTTCATAGTAAAAAAATTGATAATAATGGCCAATCTTTCGAACAACTATGGATTGAAGTAAAGATCAAGTCCAAAACTTATGCTTTTGGTGTCATTTATAACCCTGCCGATCACAATATCAATAATTTTTTTAATAAATTTGAGGATTGTTTGAGTATCATTTACCCGACCGTAGACGAATTAATATGTTCTGGAGATTTCAATATTAACCTTCCGTTGCACGCGCGCGGACTCTCAGTCCGGTTAAATTTGAATATTGCCGCCATCTCGAAATGCATCGCTTCCGCCAGCCATCGTTCTCAGTACCTTTCGAACATGAGCTGTCATGACTTAGTTTCCTGTGTGGCTCCAGAACGTGAAGACGTTACGGAGTAATCAGTGATTGAGGACTATGAGTCCGGCGCGTGTAGATACGTTACAAAAATTTGAAATCTTTTATGTCGTTAAAAACAGCAAAAGGTAATATCTTTAGTATTTTTCACATAGGTACATAATCTAAATATGGTCAGCTTAGAAGAAAAGTTTACATAGAATTTTGCGTTGTGGATAAACAATTTTTTTTCAGGATGTCTTACGAAAAAGAGCAGGAATATTTACCAAAATTACTGGAAGATGCAATGTTAGAGGATGATGATGTAGACATTGAGTACGATGATGAGAAAGATGATTTAGAGGAAGATCATTTGGAAGAACAATTGGACAATTCAGATTCAGAGCAGGAAATTTCTGACACTGAACAAGAAACATCAGAATCATTAGACGATCCATTTTTTATAGGAAAAGATAAAACCACTAAGTGGAGAAAACACCAACCGCCAAAAAATGTTAGGACAAGGGCTGAAAATTTAATAAAACAGCTACCCGGGCCAAAGGCATCTACCAAGAATTTGACAGATCCACTTGAGATCTGGAAATTCTTTTTTACTGATGAAATTTTGAATACCATTCTGGAGCATACACATTGTCGACATTAAGTCATGTTTTCGATTTTATATATTGTTATGTCTGTTTGTGTTATTTTAGTTGTATTTTTAAATGACTTTTAATTAATGTTTTGTACCTGATTGACTTGCCAAAAACATAATTGTAACTTGGTCAAATAAATTCTATTCCATTCTATTCTATTCTATTCTATTCTACAAATAAACGCATTAGTGCAACTGCAGCGAATTATACTCGAGAAAGAGACGCTGCTCTTACAAATGTATCTGAGATTCAAGCATTATTTGGGTTACTCTACATGTCTGGAGTCCTCAAATCTAGTCGGTTGCATGTGAGAGAGTTATTTAGTAATAATGGCACTGGTGTGGAGATATTTCGTTTGGTGATGTCAGTAAACAGGATTCAGTTCCTGCTGAAACATCTGAGTTTTGATGATATTCAAACACGGGATGAGCGGAAAAAAATAGATAAATTAGCTCCTATTAGAGAAGTGTTTGATGCTATTGTCAAAAAATGCAAAGAGGCATACACACCTTTCCATTATGTTACGATTGATGACATATTGGCGGCCTTCCGAGGGCGCTGTGGCTTTATGCAATATGGCAAGTATGGTATAAAGATTTTTGCCGTAGTGGACGCAAAGTGTTATTTTGTGGGTAATCTGGAAGTTTATTTCGGGACGCAGCCAGATGGTCCTTATGCTGTCGACACTGCTACAAAAGCAGTAGTTGAGAGACTCTGTGAATTTATAAATGGCTCTGGACGAAATATAACAACCGACAACTGGTTTACCAGTATACCGTTATTAGAGTCGCTCCGCTCTAAGAAACTAACATTGCTGGGTACAATCCGCAAGAATAAAAGAGAGTTACCAATAGAATGTTCTAGTCATGATAAAGCGCGACCTGTTCAATCTAGTATGTTTGCTTTTTGTGAACATGTAACGCTGGTTTCCTACAAACCCAAACCCAAAAAGAATGTATTATTAGTATCCAGCCTACATCATGACGACAACATTGACCCGATTACAGGAAAACCAGAAATGATTATGGACTATAATAATACTAAGGGTGGCGTCGATACAGTTGACAAACTTTGCGCTACATATGATTGTGCAAGAAACACCCGAAAATGGACAATGGTCGTATTTTATTGTTTGCTAAATGTTGTTGGCATCAATACAATGGTGGTTCATAAGTTTAACAGTCCCAATAATAGGAGAAGAAGAGAGTTTTTGCGAAATTTGTCTTTTCAATTAGTAGACAATCATTTACGTCAACGGGCTCAACTGACTTGCTTGCCAAGACAGATATCATCAAGAATCAGAGAACTAATTGAATATGAGGAACCAAAACAACGTCCAGCAGCAGTAAATGAAAACAATGTTCTTAGACGAGGCCGTTGTGGTTTTTGCGACCGAAAAAAAATCGACCTACCAAATACTCTTGCATAAGGTGTGAAAAATATTTGTGTCTGGAACATTGTACTTTTATATGTTCAGAATGTATTAAAAATGGTACTGATTAAATAAAAATGTTCAATAATACTTGCTTTTTCTTGATCATTCACATACAAGGTTTTATTGGTTAAAAAACTACTATTTCACAAGTTGCGGACTCTCAGTCCGGCGCGTGTACTCTTGTTGAAAATTGTCACGCGTGTAGCGGAAGGTTAACATGTTGGAATATGATACTAGTAACGCAAAAAAACTTACTGCTATTTTGAACTCATTTGGTTTAAGTCAAGTTATCGAAACCCCCACAAGAATAACTGGAAAAAGCTCCACCCTGATAGATCTGATGATCATCCGGGAGGAACTAGTTAGGGCAAAAGATGTTATTGATAGTGCAGGAATATCGGATCATTCACTTGTGAGTTGTGACCTAACGTCAAGACTAGAAAATAGTTCTAAATTTGTTGAATATCGTAGTTTTAGGCATTTTAATGAAAATGATTTCAATAGAGACCTTTACAATATTCCCTTCTTTAGAATCTTTGATCAGGAAGGTATTGATGAGAAGGTTTAATTTTTAGTCAATAACTTGACCAATTTAATTGACAGACATGCTCCCACTATCAGGTCAAGAGTAACCAAGCCTAGGGCACCCTGGCTGACAGATACAATAAGAGAAATGATGAAAACAAGAGAAAAGGCTCAGATGAAATATAATAAAACCAAGTCAGAAGTGGATCTGCGCTTCTATAAGGATATGCGAAATATTATTAATAAAGCAATAAAAAGAGAGAAAAGAGCATTTTTCACATTTCAGTTCCAGCAGAATAATCCCAAAAAAATGTGGCGTATCCTCAAAGAAAATAAGGTCACCTCAAGTAAGGAAATAAGTATTCCTCAGGAACTGAATAATGTTAATGATATCAATGATTTCTTTGTCAACTCTATACCAATTATGGAACCGTCGATTAATCTGCTGGAATTTTATAAAAATAACTGTTCAACTGATTCGAAACTTCGTTTCCATGAGATCAATGATATATTTGTATATGAATCGATATGTCAGATCAAAACAAATGCCATGGGTTGTGACAATTTGAATGTTACTCTTATTAAGCTCTGTTGTCCATATATTGTAGAACACATCACCCACATAATTAATTTCTGTCTTACAGAAAATGTCTTTCCAGAAGCATGGGGCAGTGCTGTTGTGAATGTACTGCCAAAAAAAAGAATCCCATTGAGTATAAGGATCTTCGCCCCATAAGCATACTTCCAACAATGTCAAAAATTCTAGAGAGGGCTATTGAGATTCAACTTCTAGATCACGTTACACAGTTTAATATTTTACCTTCTGTACAGTCTGGGTTTAGAAAAGGCTTCAGCTGCACAACAGCATTGCTGCATGTTGTTGATGACATTGTCAGAGCAACAGATAAAGGACTTTGTACTATTCTGGTACTGCTCGATTTCAGTAGAGCTTTCGATACAATAAATCACGAGTTGTTGATAGCCATACTACACTACGTTGGTCTATCGGCCCCGGCTGTAACTTTGCTTGAAAATTATCTCATCAAGAGGAACAAAAGGGTTGCAATCGGTGAAGAACTCTCATCTTCACTATCTCTTCAGCGTGGAGTACCACAAGGTTCAATTTTGGGGCCAATTCTTTTCTCGCTTTATTCCTCAAACCTTATTAGTAACTTGAATCAATGCAAGGTGCATTTCTACGCTGACGACACCCAAGTATACCATAGCTTTTCACCTGTGAATGCTGAAGATTCGTATGAATTAATTAATGATGATTTGAATGGCGTTGTCAAAGCTGCAACAGATCACTGTTTACTTCTTAACTGTCGTAAATCTAATGTTCTCTTATTTGGACCCAAAATCAAGCGACTTGATATCGAAGCTGCCGTGAATATCACAATCAATTGACGTGGTAGAACAAGCTAAAAATCTTGGGGTCATCTTCGATCACACTTTGAGGTTTGAAAAACATGTAGATAGCTTATTACAACGAGCATACGCTTTCCTCAAATTGATTTATGGTGTCAGGCATTACCTTCCATTGAAATTGAAGTCAACTCTATGTGAAACCCTTGTTTTATCGCATTTCAATTATGCAAATTGTGTGTACGGTCCATATTTAACACAAAGATACAATCATAAAATACAAAAATTACAGAATTCATGTTTGAGACTCATTTATGGAATCAGAAGGGGTCAAAGAATCACACATAATTTGAAGGATATTTGTTGGTTGAATATGGAGAAAAGGAGACTCAGTCAGGCTGCTAACCTCTTTCACAGAATTATAGTAATTAAGAAACCATCGTACCTGCATAGGAAAATTGTCTTCCGTACAGATATTCACAATGTAAAAATCAGATTTAGGAGAACATTGACACCTCCTCCTTTCAGAACTGAATATTTCCGAAGATGCTTCAGTTATCAAATATGCCATGTTTATAATAATCTGCCCCGTGAACTGAAACTAGTAAGTTTTCAGCAATTCAAATCAAATTTGTATTCTTTTCTGCTCCACTCACATCAATAGCTCAACTATTTCAGCTTTCAGGCTTCTTATCAGTATGCATCAAAATGCACCATCTTTCATTATAGATAGATTTGAGTGTAGAGGTATATTTAGGGTTAAGTGGTAGAGCAATTCAGTGGACGGATTCATCCTGGAACTGAACTGAACTTCTCCCTTTACCTTTTGAATTTAATGCACTGTTGTCCGAATGTATACAGTGCGCATCATAAGTGTTACCCCCCCTATCTAACTCGTTACTGGACTCTTGTTAGGAAAATCGCCGAAACACGTCGATTTTTGATTTCTACAGTGTACATTTTCGTATGAATAGTGCACCCCTAATTTCATCCCTGACTAGAGGGGAGCAACACTGTCAAAAAATTTAAATAGCATGGGGTGGTGAGTGATAGCTCATTGGAAAGGGGCTTTTATTCTCTATTCAACCGTGTAAAGAATTACACCACAAACAGGAAAGCAACTGAACTAACACTAACTTTCTCTGTTATTACAGTAAATGTTCAAAATGTTCCCCGTTGACCTCCTGGCAAAAATAGAGTCTATTTTGTGTTTCAGTCCTGACGCTTTGCAAGGTATCGCGAGTAATTGTTGCACACACTTCCGTAATCCGCGCACGCAACTCCTGAATAGAGTGACACTGAGTCTCGTAGACTTTAGATTTTAGGTAACCCCATAGGAAAAAATCTAAAGGAGTCAGATCTGGTGATCTTGGAGGCCATTTCACAGATCCTCGACGCCCGATTCATCGTCCTGCATAAACAGTATTCAAATATGTCCTGACAGCAACTGCAAAATGAGGAGGAGCTCCATCTTGTTGCAGTATAATGTCCATGTCAAATTCGTCTGGATTATCTTCGACAGTTGTCACTATGAGTGGATCTATCACTGTTTCCAGCATTTCCAAATAGAGGGCACCCGTCAAATTTTCCTCAATGAATAGCGGACCGATAATATGGTCACCCAGTATCCCTGCCCACACATTAACTTTTTGGGGAAACGGTATGAGTTTCGCGAAAAAGTCGAGGATTTTCATCGGACCAGTACCTCACATTTTGTCTATGCACATGACCGTTTAAAAAAAAAGTAGCCTCATCACTGAAACAAATATGTTTTAAATAGCTGGGATTTTGTAAAATATTGTTAGATACTATTTCACAATATTCTAGACGGCGGTCTGGATCATCGTCCTTCAGTTCATGCACCATTTTTATTTTGTACGGATGAAATTAATTTTTTTTCAGCATTCTCAATACCGTCATCTGCGAAACCTCACAATTCAAGGCTACAGTTCTACTCGATGAGGACGGGTTATTCACAAACTCGCTCATAATGTCCACTTGTTTATCTTCTCCTGTAATTGATCGCCCAGAACGTGGTTTATTTTGCACACTGCCGTTCTCATAAAATTTTGCCACTGATTGTTTGTAATAATGTCTATCAATAGGGTGATCCGGAAAACGTTCATTGAACATTCGTACCGCCTCATGATAATTTCGATGAGCCTCACCAAAAATTACAATTGCTTCGCATTTCTCATTCAACGCACGTGGTGCAACCATTATTTGAAGATGAATAGCAAGCACAACTAACAGCTAGACTACACTGACTCGCACTATCCGTGATATCATTTTCTTGTGTTGACCATTTATCCGCAAACACCCAAAAACACCTACAAAAACGTGCAGTTAATATCTACGCACACGACAAATACGTCTCACTTGACGTCTGACCCAACACCGATATCATACAGGGCCGACTTTGTAATTCGAAGGGCGCTACGTTAATTGTCGTTATTCTTAAACATTCATAACTCTTGAAATACTGTAACATATTTCAATTCCTTTGCACGGTTGAATAGAGAATAAAACCCTCTTTCAAATGAGCTATCACTCACCACCACATGCTATTTAAATTTTTTGACAGGGTTGCTCCCCTCCAGTCAGGGATGAAATTAGGGGTGCACTATTCATACGAGAATGTACACTGTAGTACACTGTAGTACACGTGTCTCGGCGATTTTCCTAACAAGAGTCCCGTAACGAGTTAGATAGGGGGGGTAACACTTATGATGCGCACTGTATAATGATGCTAGTCAAAGGTAATAAAGACGTTTATTATTATCATTATTATTATTAAATAGACCCCTGCAGTTTCAAAATTTTTGTCCTTCGATTATATTTTCCGGCTATATCTTGTATCTGAGCATATACAAATCGTATATTTTTGGAATCAGCATGAAATTTCACGTATATAGTGCAAATTTATTTTGAATCGATCTAATGCTTTAGTATTTTCATTGATTTTTAGGGGTCAACTCCTGAACTTTTTTCGAGTGATATTTCTTTTTGCATTGATCGACTCACAATTTCCAGTATATACTAATTCGACCATTCCGAATCTATTGGCGATCGCGGAATTACTCTATCTCCAACCGTTTTCGTAATAAACCCCTGCAATTTAAAAATTTTTGATCTTTGATTTTCGGCTATATTCTGTATCTGAGCTTATTCAAATCATTTATTTTTGGAATTAGCATGAAATTTCACGTATACAGGGTGTCCCGTAAATATTGGATAACATTTCAACTGCGAATAGGGGACAGTGAGACCGTTCAGAAAATGTATTTTAGTGTTATAGAAAGTCCTACGATTTTCGAGTTATTTGGTCTTTTATGAATTTAAAAAAGATGTGTACCCTTTTTACTTTTTTGCACGCCACTGCCACAAAAAAATAAATTTCCTCAGTTAATTTTTTTATAATATTCTTGATTGAGTATACTATCAGACTGGTATTTTGAAATAATTACTGTGGTACCATGAGAATAAAAAAAATTAATTTCGAGTTGTGTTTTGCTAGACTTTTTTGCCAAAATTTGAGCTTCTGCGGATTGAAAAATGTAGGGCGACCTGAGTGGCCAACTTTTCTAAAAATTCCCTATTGAAAGTAGATTTCAAAATGGTATAACGCATGCTACTTTGTTCTCCACAAAAAATGATATTCCGGTGCAAGTAGGGAAGGAGCAATGTTTACGGAATTACAATTCCACACAAATAAGCTGACTTTGAAATTTTGTTGACAGTGCGTCGATACAAAGTAAAATAGTGTATTCTTCTGATCTTGAAACTTCTACTCGATGCGGTAATGATCCAATAAGCATGTATTCATTATGATTAGATTTTCCACTCCAGAAAATTCTGTTGCGAAGACCAATTTCTCTAATTTTACCCAACATTCTGCTGCAAAAATCTATTCTCAAATGATAGTCCCTGGGCAGCAGACTTCGCACGCGTGCTAAGTGGAAAGGATGAAATTGGTATTTTTTTCAAGATGTTATGGACAGTTGTGCTATAGCACGTGCAGATGAAGATGGATCAACTTCAATTTTATTAAACTCGATGTCATCATAATCATGTACCTTCGTTGGCACCCCCAACAAAACACCAAATCAAAAATTAGAGGATCAGTTGCATAAAACACACTCAATCGAGATTGCCCAACTAGTCAAAAATAACGCGATTTCTCACTCTTCTTCACACGAACCATATACCTTTTTTAATCGGACGAGGAAAATTATTGTTAAAGTCAGAAGAAGACACTAATTTTATTCGTATCGACGCATTGTCAACAAAATTTCAAAGTCAGCCTATTTGTGTTGGAATTGTAATTCCGTAAACATAGCTCCTTCCCTATTTGCATCGGAATATCATTTTTTCTGGAAAACAAAGTAGCATGCGTTATACCAATTTGAAATCAACTCTCAATAGGAAACTTTAAGGAAAGTTGGCCACTCAGGTCGCCCTACATTTTTCAATCCACAGAATCTCAAGCTTTGGCAAAAAACTCATAGTTCCATAGTAATTACTTCGAAAGTTCAATCATGAATATTATAAAAAAACACTGCGAATATTCCTTTGTTTGTGGCAGTGGCGCGCAAAAAAGTGGAAAGGGTATCTCATAATGGGAGATGTGTTAAAAATTTATTAAATGAATTATTCCCTAATAAATGGATTGGAAACCAATGTCCCGAACGTTGGCCAGCTAGAAGCCCCGACCTAAACCCTCTAGACTACTTTCTTTGGGGATTTATCAAAAACCGTCTTTATTGAAACACGCCACAAAATCTTGAAGTATTACGTCAAGACCTAATAAGGGAGATCAGGGCTATCCCTGCAAGGACCAATCAGCGTGCCTTCACAGACTGACACGAAAATGCATTCAAGCAGGTGGATTACAATTTGAATATTTGCTTTAACTTTCATTGGGTATTCAATTTTATAGTTTTTGTTTGACTTTTTTTTGGAATAATTAAAACATCATGCTTATTGTTGAACATCACACATTGTTTTATATCAATTTTTAGGAGCTTCTGAGGTCCTTAAAACAATGATATATCGTTCTTTTTCGAATAAATTATTTTAACGATGTCCTGCTGAGATCTTACCAAAAATCTATTCTCTGTCTCTCTCTAACACATGAGTTCTTATGGAAAATGCTATTAATATAAACTTTTCGAATAAGTGCTATACATCATTTGTTTTGGGACATTAGAAGATTTTAAAATCCATAATAAAAAATCCTGGGCCGTATTTAAAAAAACAAAGTTGATGATGGCAGCTCAAATACGAAACGCCTGTTTGAAAATCTGATAACACCATCTTGTAAAACAGAAGAAGTAGCAATGAGAATGTGAAATTTGTTTTGTTATATCTATTCAAATAGAGTCACAAAAAAATAAAAATGAAATCGCGAATAATCGGTTTTTTCCAAAAATCTTCGGAAGTATTCGCAATTTTTCAAATATGAAAGCGGCGTTTCGATGAGCACCAAATTGCGCAACTTTGCCTCCATTTAACCGACCTCGTATCTCTTCTGGTTTCCGAGATCCCAATGATGATGCTCGAATTTGGGACACCCTGTACTTTATATGAAATAAATGAAATGAAATTTTAAAAAAAATCACTACAGCCGCAGGTGTTGGTCTCGCAGCTTTATTCATTATTACTATCATTACTACACCCGGTGCTTGTTTCTACCTTGAAGGGTGAAGCGTAATCATAACCTGAGTTAAGCGTTTCCATTCGACTAATATACCCCTCCAACAGTAATTAAAAAATATAATTTAAGGCACTTCATTACTCTCCGAATCGAGGTCGAAAAAACAGATGAAACCGACTGTGCTGCATTGATTGAGATTTTTTAATTAATTAACTTCAACAAATCCTTTCAGCCGCCACCCCAATTCGTCCACCTCTCCTGAGTTTTTAAGTAATCCGCTCTCTCCCGTTCGAAAAAAGGATACTAGATAATCTTATTCAGGTTGTTAGCGAATGAAATGCTCAAATTTCGTTAAAACTGAAACAAGGGAATCCGTTTACTGTTACTCGATCATGATACTGTGAGTGGCTGAATTTTATCTGAATTGATTTAATTTCGTCGCAAAATACCCTCGTCAGACGCCAGTGTACGGAAAATGCAGTGAATTCGATTTTTGATAACAAAAAAGGGGCTTTTAGGAAGAGTTCATTGAAGTAGAGTTGTTGAAATAACTTGAGGCTCATTTTTTTGTATCACATGAGGATGTCTTTGAAATTTTCTTGTGCAAGATTATCATGATTTATTGTCGAATGTATTCGGAATGCGTTAATTCTGAAAATGTTTTCAACATTTAGTTTTCTTGCGTATTAATTTTCCTTGCTTTCGAAATATTTCACTGACATCTGCAAAACTAGTAGGTTAGGTTAGGTTTGAACGTGAGTGGACCCGTATCAGGCCCTCCACTGCGGCCAATGGCCTATTGTGGCTCACCCTATGGTTACATTTCTCCCAGTAGATTCAATCTCTTGACGAAATTGAGGAATGTATTGGGAGAACAATTTACCAGGTTTTCTGGCCTTACTGTCGTATCGCCAAATATTGAGAATCTGGTACTGGCCGCTGCAGGGCATGTACACAGAATGTGTTTAGCCGTTTCATCATCCTCCATGCATAGCCGGCACTCTGCATCTTGTGCAAGTCCGATTTTATGCATGTGATGTTTGAGTTTGCAGTGGCCAGTAAGCAAACCTACTATAACTCCGAGATGCGCTCTACTGAGTTCTAGCAGTTTGTCAGAGTCCTGTTTTTTCCTGTTGTTTCGGCCCCCCTTTTGCTAGGGCGTCTGCTATTTCGTTTCCTTCTAGGCCTGTGTGACCTGGTATCCAGACTAGGGTAACGTTGTTGCGTTGCGCCAGTCGGTTTAAGGTGTCTCAGCAGTTCAATACTGTCCTAGATTTAAAGCAGTTGGATTCAAGCGCTTTAAGTGCTGCTTGACTATCTGAAAATATTTTTATTGTTTTTCGTGTGTGGTGTCGAGTTTCCAGCTCCCTGGAACACATTTCAATGTCATATACCTCTGCCTGAAATATCGTAGCTAGTTTACCCATACTGAACGAGCGTTTCACTACTGGGTTCATCCCATATATTCCGGCTCCGACGCCTTCCTGAGTTTTGGAACCGTCGGTGAACCAACGTTCATTTGCCCTACATAGGTGGGTTTCATTCCGGACCCAGTCTTCTCTTTAGGGAAAGACCACAGTGTAGGACGGGTGAAGGTTGATAGTTTTAGGCATAATGTCTGAGGGTATTCCTAGAATGTTGTGAGCTATTATGCCCTCCAGCATGCTGCTGCATCTCATGACACATGCCTGCGGTAGACTAATGGCCGCTTGGTAAAGTCTGTATGTTGCCCATCTTGCCTCTCTCTAGGTAATAGTCGAATTAATTCAAATCGAAGTATTCCGCAGCTTTAAAAATTGTATTCAATGAAATTCGACAAAAAATTAAAAACTTTTCAAATACAAAAAACATGTGAATATATCTGAACTTCCACCATTTAACTGAACAAGAAACGTGAAAATATTGTTGGACAAAATTTTAATTAATATAGAATAGTCTACAAGACTTTCAGAACAAATCAACTGAAGAAAAAAATATTTCCGTGGGTAACCAAAGGTATTATTAAATCAATAGATAGAGAAAACGAGCTTTTCAAATCTCTGAAAGAACATCCGAGAAATCATAACTTGAAGACTCAATATAAGAAATATAATAATAATAATTATAATAATAGATCTTCATTTCCCATATAAGTAGGTACACGATCACATTACAATACATTTCAGATCAGATCAGACTGAGACTAGATAAGAATTTGGAATTCTGTATTAGGAGACCTATTTCGGCATTGATGAAACTGGGAGGAAACCTTTATTTAAGGGAAAAATTCACCAATATTTTTACTATTTCTATTTATTCTTTGTTCATTGTGCAAGGACCCAAATAATTATTCAATTAAATGTTTTGTTTGCTAAACGAAAATAAAAGTTATAGTCAATATATTAAAGTTGTTATTGTCATGAATTCAGTCAACACCCTGTTGTTCGTGTTCAAGTAATTTGAGTATTCATCAGACGATATGATTCTGAAGGTACAATTCATACTGAAAACTCATTACGAGGCACAGATACACAAAAATATGTTTTGTCGTACTTGAACTCATATACTTACGAAATAATAACTTTGAGGGGTTGTATTCCGAAAATTAGTCATAGGAACGAGTTGGGCCCATAGGAACTTTTGATCAAAATAATGAAGAGAATTACTTACTACAATTTCAGCCAATTCCACCGGGACCCAGAAACCCATAAGAATGGATCGGGGTCCTTTACAGTTTAATTTCATGCACTTCACACCAAGGAGGAGAAAAATTCCTGTAAATTTTAGTAGATACTATGATAACGATACAACATACACTTTTTTAACTAGTCAAAAGTACTGGGTATGTGAAATTTTAATTGTTATTTTGAATGAATGAATTGAGTCGAGTCTCATTTCCATTGCCCTCTATTTTTGAAGTAATGAGTTTTTTACATAGAAATATATATTATATACTTACTCTAGAATGCTATTCCCCATGTCAAAAGTGTTGTAAAAAGTTCCGGCTGGTCCCCAATGCGCAAGCGCGTCATTAGTGATTTTTGTAACAGGCCCGGTTTTATTAAAATATTATGGTACTTGTGAAGATTAACAAACGTTAATTCTGAATCTCGGAGAATAAGATTGGAAACCTCATTGAGCTTATAACTGTTATTTGTATTTAGCCGATTTGAATACATATTTTCACATATTTATGATCCCGAATATTCAGCAAATGCCTTCAGAAAGACGGTTATTATTATTATTTACCGCTCTGAAGCGACTGATTTTTGGTATCACATTCACTTTTCAGCTGTAGTTAACCAACAAAATCCTACGAAACCACCCCAAATCGTCGGTGCGAATTTCAAGGAAGCACTGGATAGGAAAATAAATTGAAAGTTCAAAAAACTATGAAAATTTATTTCAACTAATATCATGAATAATTTCAACTCAAATTGGATTTATAAAATTGGATGCTTGGAAGCTCGAGGTTTTTTTCTAGAAAGATTCATGTCAAAATACGCAACTGCATTTAATTTAAATCATTTGAAGAGATTATCATGCTATTTCTACGAGTATTTCCGGTGAGGCCAGAAGCATTTTCCTTACCATCAAAGAAAAGTACTTCCATATTGACATTAATTTTCTGAGGCGATTCTGTGTATGTTTGGTACTTTTTGTAGGAATCTAGAACTCATAATATACCGGGTGAGTGAAATTCGAGTAGATGCATGGGGATCTCGGAAACGGTAAGAGCTACAGAGAGGGTTAAATAGAGGCAAAGTTGCGTATTATGGAGCTTATTACTATGATGTTGAAAAATTTGAGCTAGCCCTCTCAGTTTCAGAGATATACAGGAAAATACGAAAATTTATTTTTGTTTTTCACGTATATCTGCTTTAATACGATAGATTTCCAGAAACTGTTTGCATTTTGCCATTGCAACTTTCAATGGGCTGTAAAAATATATAAACGAAAGTGTTCTACAGGGTGTTATTTTCCTTGGGCCACCCCTAACTATGAAATTCTAAATACGGACCTGGATTTTTATCACTTTTTTTAGGCTTCAATGGTCATATTTTATCATGATTGTATACCACTTGAAATTTTCAGTAGTTTCGATGGTATCTGGTCATCATCAGTGAATAAAGCAGCTATAAGTGAAAAATAAAACTCTAATTTTTCGTTTTTTCCTTTATATCTTTGAAAGTCAGAGGGCTAGCTCAGATTTTTCAACATCATAGTGATGAGCTCCATAATACGCAACTTTGCCTCCATTTAACTCTCTCCAATTACCGTTCCGAGATCTCCTTGCATATACCCGAATTTCACTCACCCGGTATAGCGGTGTGGTAGAAAGTTGTATCACTCGCTATTGTCGTTTTCACATGAATCTTCATGAGGAAAATGTCTGCCACAAATTACAATTTTCTCACTCAAATGTTCTGCTGGGGTCTCTTCTTAAAAACAATACCCAAAAATCATGCCTTTTTTGTCAAGCTAAAATAATATTCAAGCTATTTTGAGCAAAGCATATAGGTACATAAAAAATGTCTACCAAAAATGATTTATTTCAGGTATTTTACCTATATACAACAGTAAACAGTTCATTGTTTTTTTTAGGAAGAAACGGCTTTATTAGAAATTGTCTTTAAAGGAACAAGATTAATGCAAATTCACGAAAGATGAAAGAATAACCAACGACAACAAACACCTCACAAAACGACAAGAGAAAATCTGAAATTCTAAAAACCGTCTCTGTCTCTGACAAGAGTGACAGATCTTAGTGACAAGTCTTCCTGTTGATAAAAAAGCAGTGTTGCACGGTCATTATAATTACAGTAGCATATGGTACATTATTGTTTTAAATAAATTTCTTTCGCGCCTTAAATTCGGAGTAATCTATCTCTAAAAGGTTCTTTTCGGTTTTAAAAAGTCCTAAATGCGCTGTCAAGTTTCTCTTTCAAATGACATGTGTTTTATTGCCTCATAACAAAATACTCTGAATTGGAACACCAAATTATTTTCAAACTTGGCAACGATCTACCCAAACTACACTGATGACGCGCATGCGCACATCGTAAACGGGTCGCATACGCGGCATGCTTTTCGCCGTGAAAATTGGCGGGATTAGCATTCTAGAGTAAGTATATAATATATATTTCTATGGTTTTTTATGAACGGTATGGAAAACCGATTGATTCACTTATCAAAACTTACTCCCCTCTGAGCAAATAATAACTTGGATGAAGGGTTCTACAACCTACATTTGAGTAAATTACCGTGGAAATATCAACGTCCCACATTCCTCCAGTAAGGTAATCTCGCCAGGTAATCGAATAAGGGCCATATTCTTTAGTCAGGCAGAACGCCCTGAGGGCCCAGCCACATGATTAAGGGTCACTTTAAAGGAAAATCCTCTGAAATTGAGGCGCTCGCTCAGAGATTGGATATTGACCAGAGTATCAAACCGGCTTAAACGGATATGTTCAGGGTCAATTGGGAAATGTTTTCTATAAGAGGTTTCTATATCTGAACTACCGAGATTTTATACGGCGGGGCTGCATCTGCAGCATCGTCGATATTTTATTTGACGACAGCACTAAATTGTCTATCGGGAGTTCCAAGTTAATGGGGGAAACGATATAGATTCCTTTCGGTGCTTTATTTTCCATTATTACTATTATATGATGTTTGGCTTGGAAAACTAAGAGTAGCATTGCGTGTTAGAGTTCCATAATTGAAAATATTTGATCGGTGATCGTTTTTTCATTACCAGGTGGATAATAAGTTTTCTTTTTATATGTTCGAAACACTGAATTGATACACTGATATGTGTCGACACTGCAAAGTGTCGAAATAAATTTTTTTGAATTCGACATAATTGAAAAAATATTTGTAAAAAAATCGAACCTGTTGCAAAAGTTGTGTTCCATTTTGCTGGAATGTGTACGATTAAACAAAAAATAAAATTTCACATTTTCCCGAAAACTAATGAACTTGCGCAAAATTCCATTCGAATCTTTCCATAGACGAACTAGAATTCTTTTATCGTGAAAGAATTTTTGGAGATTATTTCAAAAAGGGTGAAGGATTCGAGAAGCAGAAGACACCGTATGTCAGAACTCTCTGATGTTGAATAGTTCCATTCTCGATGTTCAAATACAAAATGTGAGAAAACACTTTCATTATGTTTCCTTTCTAGCCCCCATTATCTGCAGATCCCAGTTAGCACAGGTTAGTGAAATGACGTCCTAATGACGTCTTATTGAAGTCCCTTTTGGTCCGTTACGTCCTCGACTACAATGAGACCTCAAAATGACGTCTTATTTCATGACGTCAAATTGACGTATTTCATGAAGGTCATAATGACGTCCCTGCGAAGTCAACTATCTGTTATTCAAAAATTGTCAACATAAAAAAGTCCGTTAATGAGAATTGTTCCAGAATTCGTGATTACAGAAATCTGGACCCCTTCTGTTAGCAATTCGGCAAAAATGATTTAGGGTCAGTTGTATGAAGCATTCTGTTACATTGCGTCTACGTCCTGACTGAAATTTGGACAAAAAGTAGTTATATTGTTACAACTTTGTATGGTTATTCTGTTTACGTAAGGTTAGTCAGGTTAGGTTGGCTAGTATTAACGCATTTTTACTTAGTAATTTGCATGGAGCTGCCTTTTCAAACTTCCCGCTATTACAGTGACCAATCGCTGAGTTGCTGAAAGTCGTGGTAGCGGACAGCGTTGCAAAACCTGAAAAATATTCCCCAGGAATAAAAAATTCAAAATAACTTTCAATGATAGGAACAGAAGAAACTTAATGAATTCTCAATGGAATATGAAGAAGAAATACTAAAATTTCAGAATACCGTCAATAATAAGCATATAGTGGATGACAAATTCCAATGAGATGAGTCGTCTTTTTCATGATTCTCAATGTCAAACAACAAATTGTTGTAAATCATGAAATATTTGTGTCTGGAAGTCTAAAAATGTTGTTGAAAATGATAGGCTTAAAATATTCACACGTGCTGTTGACATCCATTTGATCCCAAAACCATTTTTATTTTTGTTTTGTCATACCAGATGGTAGTCAATAAGTATATTTTGTTTCATTCTGTCAATTAACTCCTCATTACAAAAATGTTGTCAATGGATCAAGTCTGAAAAAGTTATCGATAATCTTTGAAAAAATTGGTGGAATAAAATAAAGGTTTCTTTGACCTGGCAACTCTATCGCGGCAGCGTGGATTGTCGGCCGGACTCGGCTAGATTCGGTCCGCCGTGTCGGTCGTCAGCGGTACGTCTTGCTGGATTATGTTTTACCTCGTCGATTGTCACTGCCATAGCACAAAACTAAAAGCTTTTTTCTGGTTTGCTGATGTGTTGGTTTGTTTGGTGGTTTGGTGCTAACATATTTGTGTTTATTGCTGTTAATCTCTCGGATCAGTCAACAAATAATGCCCTACGTACTGTCAGAGGGGTCGCCATCGTTGACAAAAGGTGGCTAAAGCTGAGAAAACGGGAATTATTATGGCCGCCATAGTTACGATAAATATATCATCAAGGATGTAGAGGCTGAAGAAGATTGGAAGTTCCATTCAATATATCGATGTTTGTATGGAAGAGGTTAGTAATTATGAACAAAAAAAATCCGAGAAACTGCGATTTAGGTATGAAGTAGGAGCACCCAGGATTGCTGAAGTAATGGAGTCTTTGTGACATGAAACCCAAATCCTACAAGAGAATACAAATTCGTGATTATTCTTTCATAATAATAAAGTATTTTCTATGATCTATCATATTTCATGAACTGTTAACTGATATTGAATGTAAGTTTACTACAACATCCTGTAATATGTTTTATATATGAAATTTATTAAATGTTATATTGGATTGGTGGTTAATTTTATTCTACTTTCCTAAAACTAGGAAGTGTTAATGAAGAGAGTAATACTATTGGTTGCGTAGAGGAAGATAGCCTATATCACACTGAATCCATAAATGAGTCTGGTGACTTTCTGTTGACTGTTGTCTTCCTGAACATAGTTATAACTTTGCAGAGTTACCGGATAGTTGCAACCTGACGCAGAGTGATGCACACAACATAGAAAATAACACAAAAAACACTGGGTTTTTGTGTTATTTTCTATGTTGTCTTGAAGAAGAAAACGAATAACTTGAATTACATCTTCTAAATTTGGATCATTATTAAACATAAGGCGCCAGTCAATGAAAATGTTTTCTCCCAAATTTCAAAATCAAATGATATATACATTTTCTGCAAGTCTACGAGCTTTTGCATTTGACTGATTTTGTTCAAAGAATTACATAAAAATTATGTAATTATTAATAACCCTGTATACGGAGTCTTAGAACTTTTCATTATAACTCGTGTCGACAATATCAAGATTGCAATTATTATCCTTAAATGTTTGTAACAAAATAATCGCCACATTATTGATTATCTAAAGGCAAGTAACAACGCTGCCTCTTCATGTTTGACACCTTGTATCTCAAAAACTGTCTATTAGATCTCGTTGTACACATCAGTGGCGAATTAGCCACGTAGCAAGAGTAGCAAATGCTACGGGCCCCGCGAATTGGGGGGCCCCGCGAATTGGGGGCTCCGCGCTCCAACGCCTGTCTGACCGTCAAAAAATTGAATTTAGATAGGAGCGTAAAATATATTGCATTGCATGCCTTAAATGCGAAGCGCTGGCTATGCTTCACTCCCACCTGAAAATCTAAAATTCGATTTCATCACGTCAAATCGTACGTATAGGTACGAGTATAATATCTGCCACGAGAAAAGTTGGTAAAAAGTTTTTAGCAGAACGAGGTCTTTCGTTTCGTGGCAGTGGCGAAATTGTTGGTTCACCTAACAATGGGAATTATTTAGGCTTGTAACAATTAATAGCCCAATTTGAGGCTTTTGTGGCTCAGCATATTCAAAATCATGCTAATGAAGGAAAAGGACACATGACCTATTTATGAAAAACAACTTGTGAGGAATTCATTCATCTAATTGCATCAAGCATACTCTCTCTCTCTTCAATTATTGTCCGTCGGCTTCCATTCGGCGCCATGTGGACATGCCCTGCTCCGAGAAATCCGTTCCCATCCGGCCTTTAACCGGCGTAGACAGCAAGGTTTTATCGGGGGAATGCAGTTGTCTTGCTCTAGACAAAACTGCATCCCATATTTTAAACACTTTTTAATTTTTAACAAAACACTTCATATTTAATCTGTCAAATGCACGTCTTTAAGACTGCGGACATCACACACATTAACCTGACTTCCAACACGAGACCGCCGTCTGACCTCAACCGCTGCCGGAAATCAAATTATTAGCGAAATTAAGAGATGCAAATACTTCTTAGTTTCATTGGATTCTACTCCAGATACATCGCAGGTAGACCAACTGACTCTGATAGTGTGCTATGTTCTAAAAGCTGGTCCAGTGGAACGATTTGTTGAGTTCTTGGACATGGAAAGTCATACTGCTGAACTCGCTCAAAGTTTACTAGATATCTCAACTGAAAGTGGCACTGATATTAAAGATTGTCGTGGGCAAAGCTACGATAATGCCAGAAACATGAGTGGGAAATACAACGGCTTATAAGCCCGAATTAAGAAAATAAATAAGTTAGCAGAATACATTCCCTGTCTTGCCCATTCATTAAATTTGGTTGCTAAGTGCTCTGCAGACTGTTGTACAGAAGCACTATACTCTTCTTCGATTTCGTTGGGGTTGTCTTGCGAACGCACTTAAAGATTCTACTTCAAAAATTCCTATTTCAAAAGGTGGTCAGTCCGAGCTGATACTACAAAGGCACTATTATGTGGTTTTATCACTGTTAAGCAAGTTTTGGAAGATATTTTCAATAACATTGATCAAAAAGCAGAGTGCCGTAATAAAGCTTACGGACTAGTTTCAACGATGAATAAGTTAAAAACGGGAATAATGACAATTACGTGGAACGGAATCCTAGAACGCTCAATACGGGTTACGCCCTTTATGAATCATTATATCACTACGTCCAAGCTATTCGATCCACATTTTCAGATATTGAGGCAAGAGCGAAAGATCTGACCGACTGTGAAGAATACCAGCAACAGACATCAAGACGAATCAAGCAAAATACAAAGGTCGACCATTTCAGCAGCTCGACGACTTTGTTGAAAATCAAACACCTGGGACATCGTTTTAAAGTTCAAGTGTTTATTGTCATCACTGATAACGTACTGACTGCTTTGATTAAACGTATGAAAGCATATCATACAAGTCCTAGTGTTTCGGAGTATTTCGACAGCTAAAATCTCTTACAGCAAAATATATTTTGGAAAATTCCTCAATAATGGCCAGTGCTTACAAAGATGATGCAATTTTATGCACTTTTATTAAATAATTCTTCAGAATCGTGTTTCAAAAACGTAGAAATTGCCTTGCGAATTTACATGTCTCTCATGATCACTAACTGCAGTTTTCAACATTAAAACTATCAAAAATGAGTTAAGGAACACCATGGGCCAAGAACGTATCAATCATCTCACTTTGATGAAATATAGCATGATTTACTTAAAGAAGTCGATATTGAAAGTGTTATCTCTCTCTCTCTCTCTGGCTTAATCCGGCACTGGTACACATGGAGACATTTGATCAGGACATCATAAAGTACATTATACTAAATTTTCAGCCAATTCGACTGGGACCCATTTTCCATAAGAACCGTGCGGGGTCTTTTGTCGTAGCGCCCATTCTCAATTTGAGAATATGAAATTAACGCAAGCGTCATTCTCCTCCATACCTTATATTGTTAGCCTCTCTTTTTCCGTTTCCTCGAGATTTACCACCATTTCGCTTGACCCACCACCCTGTACGTGAATGGCGAAACTTTTAATGAATAACAATAGACAAAGTTGCTCATTATAATGAACGATAACAACGCAGAACGAGGCCATGCAAACTTTTGTACCGATACAAACTCCAGCTTCCTAAAACAATCCTTGGGGTTCATCGATTAGTTCATCAAGCTTACACCCACATAATTATTTTGGGCAGTGTTCCCCCTTCTCATTAAGGACTTGGGCTTCTGTTCGATTTTTATGAGGGTTGCCGTATCGTCGCCGACAGCTCCACTGTCGGAGAAGGCTTCACAGTTGACAAATTGGTTTTGTGCCGAATTCAATAGCTGAAATATCCTGAGACCGTGACAAATAGCCGACAATTATTTTCTTCATAATTCTATCGAGAGTACCTTGAATTATGACAATTTGATTAGACCGTATGAACATTAATGATCTGAATAACTCCCGAGAGCTTCAGCTCGAGTGAGTTATTCTTTGATATTCTGTGAATTGTCACAAAATACAATTTACTCGAGATCAATTAAAGAAAATAATAATCGCTATTTGTCATGGTCGAGTGATATTCATGAAGATTATTTACTGAACAGTATGACATCATCCATATACTCGTTCATATAAGTTCAACATTTAATTCAACCCGTATTTCAACAACTATTCTATATTAGAAGATAACTCAAAACGAGTCATTTCAATTTTAAGTGACTGAGTTATGTCAAACTTTGACACTTATACAGACAAAAGAGAGTCGCGAATATTTCTTTGTTTACATGAATAGCCGTGTTTACCTACATTTTCGCTTGTTTACCTAAATAGCCGCAGATATCACACATCATGTGTCTTCAATCATGGAATTTTATCGTTGCAGCCATGTGTGAATGAAATAATCGAAGGTATTGCAACAGCTCCTGAGTTGATTCAACATTTATTCATTTGTAAACCACAGTACATAAAATACCAATGAGTGATTACAATTAAGACTGCTTGACTAAACACTTTCAACGATATGCTCAACTATTCGTAAACTCTAGTACCAATACAAGACTTAAATTCAACTTATAGAATAAAAGCAAACATTAATTTTTTTTGTAGGCTCTGCAGCCAAGAAACAGATAGCTTCTCTGAAACTTTTTCGAACGGTATTTGCTTGGAACAAACATATTTCTAGATCTTGTTTCGTGCAGATGATTTTTTTCCATTACGAGCAAACTCATCCATGTCAAAAATATATCATTCGAGGATGTATTGATATCTAGTTAGCCTAGACCAGTTCCCTGCATAAACAAAATAATGCGTTACCATAGCAACGAACAATAACTTATTAGAAGTGTCAGTGCAAAGTTTGACGTCAAAGAAGTAAACCAGAGTTATGCAATAAATTAAAAGAAAAAATACGAGGCTTGTTTGGTAAGTCCGTGACTTTTTAAATTTCCCGCGCAGTAACTTTAAATGCAACACTGCTGCTGTCAACCACCATCTTTCAATAGACTACTGTCAAATTTTGAGCAAGCTGCGACATTTGGTTTGTGTTTGACAGCAATTAGAAGCAGACAACCTCGTGAATTTTAACAAAAATGGAAAAAAGTGAATTTCGTGTGTTGATTAAGCATTATTTTTTGCGTAAAAAAACCATAACTGAAACCAAGGAAAGACTTGATAAATACTATGGGAACTCTGCACCATCAATTTCAATGGTTAAGAAGTGGTTTACTGAGTTCCGTTGTGGTCGTACCAGCACAAGTGACGCCGTACGTTCAGGTCGCCCAAAAGAGGTCATCACGCCAGAAATCGTCGATAAAATCCATGGAATGATATTGGACGATCGGAGAATAAAAGTACGTGAGGTAGCTGAGGCTGTAGGCATCTCAACTGAGCGAGTACATCACATTTTACATGAATATTTGGACATAAAGAAGCTATCCGCGAGATGGGTGCCGCGATTGCTCACACTCGACCACAAGCGCAACCGTGTGACCACTTCAAAGGAGTGTTTGGCAAAGTTCAATCGCAATCCGGGCGAGTTTTTACGCCGTTATATAACCGTAGACGAAACATGGATCCATCACAATACCCCAGAGACCAAGGAACAATCAAAACAGTGGGTGTCAACTGGTGAACGTGCACCAAAGAAGGCTAAGGTGCGTCTGTCAGCCAACAAGGTTATGGCCACAGTTTTTTGGGATGCACGCGGTGTCATTCATATAGATTACTTAGAGAAGGGTAGAACGATCAACGGCGAATATTATTCAGAGCTTTTAGACAGATTCGATATTGATTTGAGGCAAAAACGACCACATTTAGCGAAAAAAAAAGTGCTGCTTCATCAAGACAATGCACGAGTGCACACGTGTGTAGTCACTATGGCAAAAATTCATAAATTGGGCTACGAACTACTACCCCATCCAGCATATTCTCCAGATTTAGCCCCTTGCGACTATTTTCTTTTCCCAAACCTGAAGAAATGGCTGGGTGGTAAGAGATTTGGGTCGAATGAAGAGGTTATAACCGAAACAAACGCCTATTTTGAGGGCCTTGAGAAAACCTATTATTTGGAAGGAATAAAAAAACTGGAAAAACGCTGGACTAAATGTATTGATCTAAAAGGAGATTATGTTGAAAAATAAAACGCTTATTTGCCAATTTTTTTTTTTCTTTATTCAAATAGTCACGGAGTTACCAAACAGCCCTCGTATGTCCACCGAAATTGTAAAAATCGAAAATTTGAAGTATCGAGCCATCATCAAGTACCTGTATTTAAAAGGATTAAGAGGTAAGCAGATTTACGAAGATATGCTTGGTTATCAATGTTCTTCGTATGCGACCGTGAAAAATTGGACTGCAAGCTTCAAAAGAGGTAAATTTTCCATTGAAGATGCTGACCGATCGGGAAGGCCAGTTTCTGTGTCAGTCCCCGAAAATATCGATGCAGTTCATTACATGATTTTAACAGACCGTCGAATTGGGCTAAAACGGATATCTGAAGCACTGAATATTTCATACGAACGCGTTAATCATATAGTTCACGTCAATTTGGACATGAGAAAAATTGCTGCAAAATGGATCCCCAAATGTTGAATGTTGACTAAAAGCGTGCAAGAGTAGTAGCATCGCGTTCGATCTGTGCTCGATTTAAAAACGATGTAGACTTCTTAAACCGAATTGTTACTATGGATGAGACTTGGGTACATTTCTACGATCCAGAAACAAAGCAACAATCGATGGAATGGCGACACTCCGGTTCTCCAAGACCTAAGAAGTTTCGTATCCAAAAATCTGCTGGAAAAGTTCTTGCTTCAGTTTTTTGGGATTGCCGTGGATGAATCATGACTGATTTTTTAGAGAAGTGTAGAACAATAACTGGAGATTACTATTCGACATTACTGGCCACTCTACGGGAAAAAAATAAAGAGAAAAGATGCGGAAAGCTATCCAAAGGTGTTTTGTTTTTGCAGGACAACGCCCCTGCACACAAATCTCATGGTGCCATGCAAAAAATTCGTGATTCAGGGTTTGAATTACTAGAACACCCCCCTTATTCACCAGATTTGGCTCCGTCCGACTATCATCTCTTTCCTCAACTGAAAAAAAGTTTAAAAGGTCGTAAATTTTCTTCCAATGAGGAGGTAATAAAAGCTGTGGAGGTCTGGTTTGCAGAGCAAGAAGAAACATTTTTTTTGAAAAGTCTAGAGACGTTGCAGGTTCGCTGTAGTAAATGTGTCCAATCAAGAGGAGAATATTTTGAGTAATAAAATATTTTGACATTTGAAATTTTGTTTGGTTCTATAGTAGGCTAAACATTTTTAAATATGTCCTCGTATATCATCAATGCAAAATAATTCTTTCAGACTTTCAATATATTTCCAATCTTCATTTATTATCTACTTTGACACCAATTAATTTAGTTGTTTCTGATGCATCGCTACTCTTATATCATCGTAGAGAGAGTTTCGGTTTGATTATTGAATGAAAAATTCCTAATTACCGTTGTTTTGTTTTTCGTACATTTAGAATTAGGTTGTTTTTGACCAACCACGAAATAACTTTTTATTTGCAGTTTCAGTTCATTTCACAAGACTTTCGATATCCTTTTGTGGTACCATAATGTGTCTGTCGTCAGCAAACGTTATCACCTATGGATTGTTGACAGATTCTGTAAAAAGAGAATGGTATCCTTATTTGCATATACGAGAAAAAGAAAGGGGCCCAATATGGAACCTTGAAGCACGCCCTGTTTGAAGAGACGGAAAGGGCTTTGTTTGTTTTGCATAACAAAACTCTGATGTCTATTTGTTAAATAAGAGCACATCAACTTCAAGTCCACTTCTCTTATTCCATACCTTTATTTTTGATAATAACAGCTCGTAGTCAATACAGAAAAACCAATGAAAAGACCACAAATTTCAACCTTGCTATCAAGAGCTGTCACTATCTGTTTCCGAAAAGCATTCAATGCAGTTTATGTACTCTCACCCAACGTAACACCATGTTGATGGGGAAAGAGCATTTCACTTTTATTTAATAACTACAGAGGTGCGTTTCAATATTAAGTCCGACGTATAACTTTCCTTATGAAGCGTTTCGATATTAGAACGTCTTGTCCGACAACTTCATTCCATCGTTTCAAAATTCTTGAGTGGAACGTCCGACCGTCAACTATTTACCCCGCTCTCGTAGAGATCGTTTCAAAATTCAATCCGACAGATATCACCCGACGAAACAACTATGACGTCATACATCGTCCGTTACCGGACGACAGACGTTAAATTGGAACGCACCTCAGAAGTTGGTTCTTCATGCTTATTCCAAAAATTTTACCTATGCTGGATAGGAGACTAACTGCCGGTCATTTTTTTTTTTATATATTGGAATTATATCAGCTAGCATGAATGTATCAGGGTATTGATGATACAAGTCAGCGGATACCTTAATTTTGCATGACATTTGCATAAAAGATTAGTTGAAATATAGTCGTTACCGCTAGTATTTGAAGTTTTCTGAGATTCAAAGCTATAACATCAGCAACAGAAACTGGTAGGTACCATGGAGTTTGCACACATATTGACACAACTTATCATGAAGTTATAGTCAATATTGCCAAAACTACTTACAGATAGATCTCGCAAATGGATTCCTTGTATAGGGAAAAATATAGGTTATCGTGCATCTAAAATTCCTAACTAGAATAAGTTATGATCTAGTACATTTGTGTTTCTCGTCGGTTCGATGGGATTATTCGAAAATTTCTAAATGTAGAATAATTCGAGATGTGTCAAGGCGAAGTAAAGTCTCACATTTTCTTCATATGATACAATTCTTTCTGGCAATAGGTTTGTTACTCTTTATGTTCAGTATTTATTTCAATGTGGAGATTAACTAAACTACTCAACACTAATTTCGTCGCACCCCAAAATTTTGACCCTATTAAAATCTGAATAACTTTTTTCTGCATTGAACAATTTGAATTCTATGAATACTGTTCGCTAGCCCAGTCCTTCAGCTATAATCTCGTACTTCTTCAAAACATAAGGTTTTCCGCATAAAATCGCTACAGGCTATTATCTGAAACTGTGCAAAATTTCTGAATTTTCAAAAGGATCCCAAATGAAGAAAACAATTTATTTTTCAAATTTGACAGCAGTGGCATGAAGATAAACTCATTACATCAAAATATTTTTCGAATTGTCTTATTATCTCTTTTGTTTACAGGGTGATCTCAAAAAATTAACTTTTTGGTTTTGCAGTCATAACTTTTTTCCTCGTCAACCGATTTTCAAATTCTCCGGCTCATTTTGAAGCTGAAACTTTAGATGAAGAGATAAAAAGATCAGAATAGACTCAAGAGGAAGATTGAAGATCAAGGGTTTCCTCAAAAGTGACCTAAATCTGAAACCCCTCAAAATCCGGTTGGGAGGAGAATTAAATGAAAATCAACTTGTTTTCGGAATGATCAACCATTCTGAATACGTCCAGATCTTTCTTGCTGTCAGTAGTCAAGAATTGTTCATGAAAAAACCCAATTGTAATGGCAGGATTTTGAAAAAATATAATAAAATCAACCCATTGTTCGCCTGAAATGCATGGCCCGTAACCAAGGTAACAAGAATCACATTCAGTGACTGACAACAACAAATAGAAAATAACTTGAATAACATTAGAATTGAAAAATATTTAGGATATTCAGTATTTAGTGGGCCCTCCCCTTTTGGCAATTACTTCATTGGCCCTTTCCGGCGTGCTATCTATCAGACTATCAATGAACTCCTGCGGTACAGCTGTCCATTCTTGCTGTATCGCATTCACCAAGTAATCCAAATTTTCCATTCACCCTTCCCTTTATTTCAATTTCAATTTCATACGACTCCAGACATGTTCCATCGGATTCATATCCGGAGAGAAAGGCGGCCAGTTCATTCGCTCAATACCGTGATCACTCAAAAACTCGTTGACAATGTGAGCCCTATGCGGTCTCGCATTGTCATCAACGAGAAGAAAGTTGTTGCCGATATTTGCGACGTAAGGGACCACGATTTCTCTCATACATAAATCTCTATACCTCTCACCGTTCATACTCTCTCCTCTCAGAATCACCAATTCACTCCTCCCATTTATCGATATTCCACCCCACACAGTCACTCCTCCACCTCCAAAAGCCACCCTCGCCTCCCTATTTCCTTCCAAAAACCTTTCATTCCTCCCTCTCCAAACCAACACACGACCATCCTTTCGAAACATACACCTATTCCACTCTGATACTATTCCCCAGTTTTGATGTTCTTCTCCCCATAATCGTCTTGCTGCTCGATGTACAGGTTTCAGTAAGGGACAGGCAGCTCGTCTCCTTGCGTGTAATCCAAGATCGTGGATCTGACTTGAAACATGAATTCCCATAGCATCGATCAATTCACGACGAATTTTGGGGGCGGTTGAAGTCCGAGTCCGCCGTACCAATCTTCCAATAAGGCGGTCTTGAGCGGGAGTTGTTCTTCTTGTTCAGCGTTAGCTCGGACGTGGGCCCTTTGGACGGATCTAACTGTTGTTCCAAGCAGATTGGCAATTTGGAGGGTAGATAATCCTTGCCGTCATTCGTGGAATCAGTTCCAGCTGGTCGGTGGTCGGGCGTTTGATGCGGCATCAATATGATAATTTTTTTTTTTGTAAACGAATCAAAATTGACGTCTAACCTAGCTTGTCAGTCATTGATTGTGATTCTTGTTACCTTGGTTACGGGCCATGCATTTCAGGCGAACAATGGGTTGATTTTAATTTTTTTTTTCAAAATCCTGCCGTTACAATTGGGTTTTTTCATGCACAATTCTTGACTACTGACAGCAAGAAAGATCTGGACGTATTCAGAATGGTTGATCATTCCGAAAACAAGTTGATTTTCATTTAATTCTCCTCCCAACCGGATTTTGAGGGTATTTCAGATTTAGGTCACCTTTGAGGAAACCCTTGATCTTCAATGTTCATCTTGAGTCTATTCTGATCTTCATGTCTCTTCATCTAAAGTTTCAGCTTCAAAATGAGCCGGAGATTTTGAAAATCGGTTGAAGAGGAAAAAAGTTATGACTGCAAAACCAAAAAGTTAATTTTTTGAGATCATTCTGTAAACAAAAGAGATAATAAGACAATTCGAAAAATATTTTGAGGTAATGAGTTCATCTTCATGCCACTGCTGTCAAATTTGAAAAAAGAAATTTTTCTTCATTTGGGATCCCTTTGAAAATTCAGAAATTTTGCACAGTTTCAGATAATACCCAGTAGCGATTTTATGCGGAAAACCTTATGTTTTGAAGAAGAACGAGATTATAGCTGAAGGACTGGGCTAGCGAACGGTGTTTACAGAATTCAAATTGTTCAATGCAGAAAGAAGTTATTCAGATTTTAATATGGTCAAAATTTTGGGGTGCGACGAAATTAGTGTTGAGTATTTTATTTGTCAAATAATGTTTTAACAAGTTTGTAACCGCAATGTGTTGATTTGAACCCGCTGAAAGACCCCTAAACAGTATTTTCATCATAAATTATAATTGGAACTATTCATTCCACCATCGAGAGCTTTATTATTAAATAGGCATTCAATATGGTATCGTTATAAAATAATTAATTCCATTGAATCCACATGTTTTACTGCATTTATAATTAAATTTCGTTTCTTTCGCAATATAGTTATTCAGAAAACCTATTCGTGAATTATTTCAGTCGGTGCATAATATTCATGAAACAAATCAATGCTGAACGAACGGCCTACTGCACACATATTGCAAATATTGGATTTTTATAATCAAATTATGGATCACGTCGAATAAAAAAAGACATCAGAGATTGTATGTAGGAAATTCAAATGGAAATGAAAACAGACTCACCAGAAGTGAAAGCATGAGAAAATCAAAATTCTGCCCCAAGCGATTCGAATTGATTTTTCCGGATTTTTCCTGCAGTTTGAATAGATATTGCGCCACCTTTTTTGTCAAGTCGCCCCGGAGCGCCTATGGTGGTGGTTATCCCTTTCATCTCTACTTATAATTAGATAATAATAGTAATAATGAACTTCAATAAATTGATGGATGTAGCCGTTACTACGTGGTAGGAAATCATCACGAAATATGAGAAATAAAACTTTCTGTTTTTATACCACTTATATTTGTAACCAACGTTACTGCAGTTTCGTTCTATATGGACACTATCAAACAATACAATAATCTGAAATAATAACACTTCTTAAATACCCTTAATTCTACCCGAGGCCTGTCTTAAGGTGCATTTAGTCAACATCATTTTAAAATTGTGCTTAAATATATGTTAAAAACGAAAGTTGAATCTGTTGAATCAAATGGCACCATTTATACAACAATATTAAGTTTATGCTAAAAACATGTCACTTTGAAAATCCCAAATTTATAAGAATCATACTTTTACGACAAAAGTATTGTCCATAATTCACGTGTACCTAAAGTTTCATGTCATAAAATGTACCTATCACTCTTAAATGTATGCTTAAATCTAAAACTCGTGTAATATTAGGTCTCATACAAAATTATTTTCAAGGTTATGTTTATGTCAGTGCTTATGCTAAAGTTACGTTTATGTTGACTAAATGCACCTTTAATGACTAACGGTCATTAATGACTTTTACCTGGACCTTGTTTATTTGCGCTGCCTTAAAAACCGGTGAATAGACCAAATCCAGTTGATCATTCAGTAGGTTACATCCACAATATTTGTGTTTATGAATTTCTAGAGATTCTAAATAATTCAGTTTCCAACCCTTGCTTGCATAGTGCAAAATTTCCGTATCGTTCAGACTCGGAAACTTGTGGTTGCATTCCAAGGAATGGTTTGAAAACGTTGGATAATTTTTTCCTAGTCTGAAGGACCTTTCATGTTCAGCGTATCTTTTTGAAAAATTACGTCTACATTGTCCCACATAAACACCGTTACACTCTGGACACTTAAGCTTATAAACTCCAGATTTTTCCATTTTTGCTATTCTATCTTTGGCATTGAAAAGAAAATTAGACAACCTGGCATGCGGCCTGTATGCTACTTCTATATTATTCTTTCTAAAGAATCCCGCAATAGCCTCTGTACTTCTCCCGAAGTTACAAATTTCTTAGTTTCTGACCGTTTGACCTGGGGGTATATTAATTTGTGCGAAAATTTAAGACGATGTTTTCTGACTAACTTTTGAATTGTGGCCACTTGGAAACAATTATTTTGTCCTATCTGTATGATTGTTTTAATTTCTGTATCTAGATTATTAGCAGACAAAGGTAACGAGAACGCTCTATGTAACATTGAATTATATGCTGGTAATTTTTTACTATCGGAATGTAAAGAATCACTTGGGATTGTAATGTCCGTGTAGCTCAGTTTTCTGAATACATTGAACTCAAATTTATTATGATTATGTGTGATGGTCATGGTTTCATTCATGAAATAAGAATAATTGTTAAGAATACATATAAAATTAGCATAAATAAAGTTGGTAATCAATAAGTGCAATGCACTTGTTCCGATTATAAGTAACTAGATAATATCATTGTTTAAATAGAAGATAGTTAGTCAATGCCTGTGGAAAAGGTATTGGACCCAAACGCGAGTGTCTTCAAAAAACCCTGATTTTAATGCTGTCCCATTGTTTCAATCAAGTTACGACATGACTTGGATGTGAGCTCACTATCGCCATCTACATGTCGCATCCATTTTGATCCATTTATAATCCCATAAGGCAAATATAGTATGTACATGAAATGCAATGAAATACTATAAAATACAATAAAATTCAAAAAACGCAATGAAAAAGAAGTAAAATATAATTTATCCACAATCACCTTATAATTGAAGTTTTATCCACACTTATGAACCGTATAAAGTACCACTTTATCCACTAGTGGAATAATAAAATTACTTTATTCCACTAGTGGAATAATAAAAAATACAATCTTGAATATCAATCACATTTTACTTATTTACACCAACTTCACAAATTTTTACAAATGGAGTCGATTAACAATCGAAAATACATAGCAACCACTCAACACCTCCCGATATTTTTGTATGTTATTTCAATGATTTTTGAGGAAGTGACAGCCGCTGTCAGAGCAAAACGTCAAATCATTCTGTGATGAAAAATTTCCGCGATTCTGATTCTAAATGAATGTGATTGTGAATAAAACGTTGTATTGCATGCGTGTTTTAGAAAATTTTATTTGCTTAAGAAATTTAAACGCTCGAGCTTCGCTCTCACGTTTAAACATTCTTGCGCAAATAAAATGATATCTAAAACACTTATACAATAAATAACTATTATAATTATGGTTGAGATTGGACATTTATTTATTCAGTCATTGTTATCATTATTTTGACTGGGGGTTAGATGGGGGAGACTATCATCATTATAGTTTATAATGCATAATAATTTCAATTTAAATTTTCGTTTAGTTGAAAAGCTTTGTCGATGAGTTGAAAATCTTCTGACATCAAAGCATATTTTGTATTTGACAAAGAGTTAACCCATTAACGCCCAGCGTCTTCGTTTGAGGACGGCGTATTTAGGTGGGGATAAAAAATATACGTGTCTAAGGATATTGTTGAAATATGGCAACAGAGGTGAGTATTAGACTCACATTAGTCGGGAGTGTGCGTCGTTGCATTATATCTCTCCGCTGTGAATGTTTGGATAGAGGTGAAATACTGTAAATTTGTGATTGCTTGTACTGGTTTTACGTTTTTATGTGAAGCTTCTTCATAAACAAAGGTGAGTGTTGTTGTGTGACATTTTCTATCACAAAAGACATATAACACTAACTGTGGAATGCTTTGACACATTTTCATATACATGGAAAATGAAAATATTGTATTGAAACTTTGTGTCCTCAAATGAGGACGCTGGGCTTTAGTCGATAACATTTCCTCATAATTCTCATTTCTACGAATTTCAATATTTATTTGTTTTCGTTCTAGGAAATGAGCCGCAAATATTTCAACAACCTTGAGGATGCGGTGGAATATGTATATTCGGAACAAATTGAAGCTGATATTACTGCATTACCTCCAGAAGTAGACGATCTCACTGATGAGGACGAAGTCAATGACGAAGACCTGGGTACTGCTGATGTGATAGATATTCCGGGAGGTACTGAGATTTTCATTGACAATGGAGATAATACGCAAGTTCAGGAGGATTCTATTCAATCTTCTGACGAAGAAGACAACTTACCGCTTGCAACATTTGTCAAAAGGAGAAAACCCGAATACAGAAAGAACTATGTACCTAAATGGGGTGAATCCGAACCAAAATATGATCATCTTGATAATGATGATTGTATTGAAATGTTTGAAGTTTTGAAACAACAACTATGTGATGCTACGCCATTGAACATTATTGAACGATTTTTTGATGATAATGTTTATAACCTCATTATTACAGAAACCAAAAGATATGCAACCGAACAGAAAAATAAACATGATTACTCAATCAGCATCGAAGAAATAAAAACATTAATTGGATTCCTGATTTTCACCGGCTACCATCAATTACCTAGCGAGAGGGATTATTGGTCCGAGCAGGAAGACTTAGGAGTACCGCTTGTGAAGAATGCTTTCAGTCGTAATAAATACAGAGAAATCAAGTCGCTCATTCATTTTGTGGATAATTCACTAGCTGAAAACAACAAGCATGACAGGTCATTCAAAGTTGGACCATTGCTGAATTTGCTGAGTACTCGCTTCCAACAATGGGGAGTCTTTCACCGACACCTAGCTGTTGATGAAATGATAGTGAAATATTATGGGCACAATTCACTGAAACAATTCATAAGAGCAAAACCGATTCGATTCGGTTTCAAACTATGGGCTCTCTGTGGAGATAATGGATATTGCTATAATTTTTCACTCTATTGTGGAAAAAGTCAGAGAGAGGAATCTTTGCCTCTAGGTACAAGTGTTGTTCTGAATATGCTGAGAATTGTAGACAATCCTAAGAGACATCTGGTTTATTTTGATAATTTTTTTACTAGTTATAGTCTACTTTGTCAACTGAAAGATCTAGGATTTCGTGCTACTGGTACAGTGCGAGAAAACAGAATAGCTAAATGTCCCATCAAATCATCAAAGATCCTAGAAAAGGAGCCTCGAGGTGCATACGATTGGCGTTTTGATGACTCCAACAAAATACTTATTTGTAAATGGAATGACAGTAAATGTGTTTCTGTTGCAACCAATTATGATACTATATTCCCAACCAATCAAGTACAAAGATGGAGCAAGAAAGAACGTAAGAAGATTCTAGTTTCACAGCCATCTACTATCTCAAATTATAATAAATACATGGGTGGCGTGGATCATCACGATTGGTTATTAGAAAAACACCACATTTCCATTAGGGGAAAGAAATGGTATTGGTGTCTCTTCACTCGTATGGTAGATATGGCCGTAGTAAATGGGTGTGTATTGTACAACATGATACATAAAGGGGATAAGAGAATATCTATAAAGGATTTCCGAAGAGAAGTAGCATATCCTTATCTCAAAAAAGGACACGACGTGAGAACCAGCAGAGGACGTCCTCCTCGTGCCTTGACATCAAGGACCAATATTATTGAAGAAGTCAGATATGATTGTACAAATCATACTGTGGGGAAGCGGGAAAAACAGCGAAGATGTCAGAACAAATATTGCTCATCAAAACCAAGGACATTTTGCCAAAAATGTAACGTAACACTTTGTATACCTACCTGCTTCAATGAATTTCACAAGAAACCTTAGCTTCATAACTGGACATGCATACTTTAATTATGATATATTTGTAAAAAAAATACAATAAATTTGAATTTTCAAGATATCTCATTTTCAATATTTTTATACCGGTATGTCCCAGCGTCCTCAATTGAGGACGGCCTTTTTTTTAATCTTAATGAAAAATGTGCCAAAATATTGTGTATCATGGGCTTTTCACCTCGAAATGAAGCTATATTAGGAAAATGAAATGAAAATTCTCAACGAGAATAATTTGGGCCTTAATGGGTTAAGTAGGCTTACGAAGATATGCTTAGTAGCCTTGGCGATCAAAGTCCTTCGTATGGATTGCAAGCTTCAAAAGAAATCAATCTTCAATTGAAAATTAAGAGCGATCATGACTTGTAATGTCTATTATCTCCAGTGTTGAATTTTTATTGTTGTCAATTACATTTCCATCCAGCAAACCTACAAACTCCCTTTACAACCACGTTTTTAGATACCAAATGTATTAGTAAGTTATTAAACTTGATAATGGGATGGAACCCTAAACCGGTCGTAAAAATTAAATAACTAGTGGTAATTAGACAAAATGCTTTTTCATAAATTTCATCAAACTATTTTCTTTTCGTACCACAAAAATATATTTAGTCAAAGTGGAGGTGCCCCACAAAATATTCCATACTAAATTCGTGCAACACCCTGTGCATGATATTGCGGGTCACTAGCTAAAGAATTTCAAATTTATATCTGAAATTTCTAAACATAAACATATGGAATTCAATCTGTTCATTGAATTTTGACAGTAACCTTTCTAACTTGTATGCTTATCAATAAAAAGACCATTAACATTGGTTCTGTATAAACTTTCAAGTCTTCTTCGATTAAATCTCTTAACCCGGAGATTCGGAGTGTTCTTCCTCTGCTCGCTAGGTGGAGCGGCCTAGAAACAGCTTTCATCTCGTGAACCAGAATTGACTAATCAGCGGAGTGTGTATTGGTTTGGACGGGGAACAGATGGCTTCAGTGCTGTCTGTGCTGACCTGCCCTTGCACTGATGAGAGGCAACAACCTCGAAACTAGTCTGCAGGTGGTCACCCTGTCCAAATCAGAAACATAATTCTGCTAGTTGGTCATAGAGGGCACTTGCAATTGCGTCCTCTGATGCTTTGAGGAACGTTGCACAAGTAGCTGTTAGATTCAATTCAATACCCGCCGTGGTCTTAGCCAGGGGAGTAGTTGTTTTCTGACAGGTACTTGCCATAATAAGCCTACGTAGTAGGTGTTTATGGGAGTAAAGGGTTCATCTTCGGTCGGTAACGACTGTTCGTTAGCAAACGATCTCCCAAATATTTCTGTCTTCTGAAACTTTCAATGGTTACATCATCATTTATCTGAATTCCGATCAGGATCGCACTATCTTTGATAGTTGTAAAATCTTGTAATTTGTGTTTTCTGAGCGTCCCAATGCAGATAATTGGTACTGCACCAGTCTTGCAACTGCTCTAGAGCTTTTTCTGTTTCTTGATTCATACGAATCTTGTTTCTGTCCGATATTATTAAAGACGTGTCGTCAGCATACATTGTTACGTGAACACCTTGCAAGAATTCATCCAGATCGTTGGAGTAAAGTGAGAATAAAATAGGGTCCAGGATGGAACCTTGTGGCACACCAACATATCAATTTTGATTCGAATCGGACCAGAATTACAAATTTCGTCCGCCATCTTAGAGCCACCATCTTGTTTTTTTGCATGGACGAACAAATCATAATTTCCGATCTTGAAAACCACCACATATCAATTTTGAATCGAATCGGACCTAAATTGCAAATCATGTCCGCCATTTTGGAGCCTCCATTTTGTTTTTTCTCTTAAAAAAATTCCATAATACACTGTCACCGAATTTATGTCAAAATAGCTTGCAAATGCAGTATCATAATTTGGAATACGGAACAGTTATTTTTCCCGCAAGAGGGCGCCAAAATAAAAAGTTAGGTGACAAAAGTTGACATGGCTGAATTCCTTATGAAATTACCTTTTCAATGATGTGTCACACTTACTACTTTCCCTATTCAAATTGTTTGGGCGATAGTGCCCAAGGGGTGGGGGGAGAGGATGACAGTTGAGGTTATGATAGAAAGATGTACCCCTTGGATTAAAAATCGACCTGTTTTTGCATTCTATAAACAACACGTGCGTTTTGATGATATTCGATCTGTTTCGTTTTCGGTTCCCAACCCTGTATACAGTGTCCTTCATAAAGTCCGCGTCAAATGGGAAAAACTTTTATTAATGATTTATTTTGAAATTCGACTTTGGCGTTAAGTTGTGCTTTAAAAAATATGAAAAATGACCTACTCGGATGTGGTCACGTGACTTTCGCTACCTGTCAAAAGTAATATTTTTTCAAAGTAATCGCTGAAAATAGGCTTATTTATTCGAATTTCAAATTACAAAATTTCAAGAACATTAAAAAATTCTTAACTTCGACAAAACTGTTTTATACCAGTAGCTCTAATATGCGACTAACTTTCAATCACGAATCATAAAAAAAAAATGTTTTTCTCAAGAAAAAGAGAATTACTGGTTAACATTTCTGTTATATTTGATGCAAAGTTGACTTCAAGCATGATACGGCAATTAATTCAAGCACGAGGGGGATTCGGTAAGAAAATTTCACACCGAGAAATTAAAATCATCCAACAATTCATAAGAAATAACTAACCATGGTTTCACCTGAACTATTTATAACCACTGAAATATTGATATGTAAAATACATAACAAAATTTTCATCAATAAATTTGTTTGAATTTGGAACAAGAAAAATAAAATAGTTATGATCTTATTATGGATTGAACGACCTAGCGACTCATAGGCCGCAACACTACCGCTGAGCTACGGGACTTGTGATAAAAACTTGTGACAAATGGTGTATTGAACTTCTTCTGAAATATGATTTCAGAATTGACAATTTCTGCAATAATCGTGGAGAAAATATTTTCAGACACATTCCAAATATCTAGTAATTACATAATTATCTCCTTTCATATGAAAACTAGACCTCCATTTGTACATTAAAGCAAAATATCAACTTGTCACATGTCAAATGTTTGACAGAAAAATGTCCACTTATTAATTTCGCCCATGGTACCCAGGAGGATAAAAATTTCCGGAAATTTTTAGGGTTGCCATGGTATCTAAACAAGAACGAATTTTTTGATTGGCTACAAAAGTGAGGTGTGAAATTTTCAAAAAAAAATCGATTTATTTTTCTCATATTCATCTAAGGAGGCTATTAAATGCCATGATGGTACATGACATTATGAAAATTTAACAATTAGTGCACTATTAATAATATCTACCGTTGTGTGTTTCTTAACGAAAGTGACTCAAAAATAATTGAAATGGAGAGAAATAACTATTCAAACGAAGTTCTGATGAAATTGTTTATTCTTCATGGAAAATGTGAGGGAATTATAGCAAGGACGTGCAGAAAATTCAATGAAACGTACCCTGATTTATAACTAATGAACAAAAGGAAGTTTGTACGATTACAACATAATTTCATTAATTATGGATCAAAATTAAAAACGGAACAACATTTACCGAAGCCTATAACTTTAGATGAAGACAACATAATAAATGTTTTGGCCTATTTCCATGGTAATCCCCAAGCTTCCACTAGAAGTGCTGAATATGATTTAGGCTTGGATCATACTTCTGTTCGAAGAATCCTTCATAATCATAACATGCACCCATATAAGTTTAGAAAAGTTCAAGCTCTAAAACCAGAAGATCATCAAAGTAGGGTACAATTTTGCGAAATAATCCTTATTCGCACCCAACAAGATCCTAACTTCTTAAAAAAAATTATTTGAACAGACGAATCAAAATTATCCAGAGAAGGAATTTTTAGAAGGAACGAGCATTTTCAAAAAAATCATGTACTCGAAAAATTTCAGGCAATAATTCAAGCACTTGGGAGATTACAAGTGAAAATTGCTATAATCTCGGAATTCTGGCTATTTAGGTATAGGAACATGATATATCAATTCGAAGGGAATTTAGTCATCTTTCAGGATATTTCATAATATACAGGATGTTCCATTTAAAAAAACGCACTTTCAAACCTTTTCGTATCTAGTAGCAAGATCATGAATTTTGAACGACGCTGTATAACGCAGAACAAACTTCTCTGTACAGAATCAATGTACATGATCTTGATGAACTAAACACAAAATTGCAACTTCCTAAGAATCCAAATACCGCAGAAATAAACATTCAATTCGAGCTATGTTTTGGATAAAAAATATGGAAAATAACCAATATCTCAAAAACCGTTAGAGATAGGTATAGGGGAGTATGAGGCAGAAATAATCAGAAAGGAATGAGAAGTTCACAAATGCGGTAATATACAGGGTGACACATTTAAAATAACAAAGATGCTGCTACTTTCTAGTATAAGCGGCAACGCTGCATTGCTGAAAATATTTTAGATCGATAGACCAAAGAGCAACTACTTTAGAAACCAAATTTTCAGAATGATCCTATTTCCCGTTCTTCGTAAACGTATAAGGTACCATCGACCGTGACCCACCCTGTATATCAACACTGTTTTGTTGTGGTTCAATAGAAAGTTATTATTTTCTGACCAGCGTAGTATGTTATTGTACAGTATCTCTGTAGAACAGATCAGTTGTTCTTGGTTTTCACCAGATATAATGATGTTAGTATCATCAGCGTACCATATAATTTTAACACTAGGAATATTTTCTACAGAATGTATGAGGTCATTCACAAATACGCTGAAAAGTAGAGGTCCCAAGATTGATCCCTGTGGAACTCCCTGTGTGATGCTGCACGAAGGACTATTAGTGCCATTGAGTGAAACAACCTGATTTCTATTTAAGAGATGGCTCAAGGTTTGAGTATTTGAGTATCTCTTTCCAGTTTTCTTTTGAGATATCATTATTAAAATCAAGAATAGCTTGCTGGTTGAAGCTTCTTCTAATCTGAAAAGCATTTTTCATAGTTTTCACAATCCTGTTGAGGAATCTCAAACAATTCTCGTTCAAGCTAAAAAATATGGAAATATTTTTTGTAGGATGGAAAGCCCTGTATATGTATGACAGAAAAGTGTCTCGGCTTCACTGACGAAAGTTATACACTTCGCAAGAACTTTCTGAATTATTTAAGGTCTCCTCCATATTTCTCCGTTACATAATACAGGTAAAGTAACTGAATAAAGTTACGAGACTTCACTTAAAAGCTTTCAGAGCTGTTTGTAGGCAGCAGGTGTCTCTCATTCATGTAACAATGTAAATATTGGGCTATTGATGTTTTCAGTAAAGACTGTGAGACAGAATAAGACCAACAAACTCCGTGAGCGTAATTTCTACCTCGGTTCATAACAAATTAACAAACATCCCCTAAAAACATTGACCCTGTGATACTTCCTGTCTAAGATACCGTGCTTTATCAAAGCAAAGCATTGGGATTAAAATTGCTCACTCGAAAATTATTCGAAAGAGATCAGAACATCTAGAAACCATGAGGGCTAGCTAAATGGTGTGAATAATTTGGGATTTTCGATGGCAAATTATGTTATTTATAGCCCTCCTGATTAGTGGGAAACCACGAAATAGCTGTTGAAGGATGATGAAGCTCTCGAAATTACAATCGAAAAACACTCTCTTCTTACTTTAGATTCTGTTTGCGTTTCTTATAACGCATTAAAAACTTGATTGAACCTTGGGTTGGTCAGAACAACATAATTGTTAGCTGCCTGTCAATCAGTAGATGATCATCTAGCTTTGGATTCAATGGTTCGTTTCAAATTAGGTTCCAACTAGTGACTGCAGATGTCACAAGTGACTTTTTGTAATATGCCGCAAATATTCATGTTTTTATTTTACACTTCCTGTTTTTTTGGACGAGTAGACGAGTAGAAATTCTAAGACGAGCGTCAGCGAGTCCTGGAAGTATGCGAGTCCAAAAAAACTATTTTCGGGCGTATTGTGTACACTACTTTTTCGGCAACCATGTAGGATAACAAATCAATGAGACGCATTTAGTCTAAGAGACGAAGAGAGGTCAACGTTCACCCATCTGTTAACAGGATGAAACATACTTTTATGAAGTTATATTAATAGACGAATACGCCTAAAATGGGTTGCCTATCAAAAGGTGGTCATGACTATATACAGTGAGTTTCAAAAATTTTCACCATATGGAAATTATTTTATTATCGATTTGTCAGAAAATTGTATTCCTCATAAAAATTGGTGCATTACGGAATACTTGTATTGGAGTTATCAAAATTCTAAATTTCTAAACGGTGTACAGGGGGAAACAAAAAAAATTTTGATCGAGAGTAAACTATCCTGGCTGTGATTCCAAATATGAATATTTCGAACATTTTAGTTTTTATTTGTATTAAATATTGAAATTCGAACAGAAGATAGGTACTAACAGAAACATTCTAATTCTTATTTATATTAATATTTATATTAAAATACTTTCCCAAAGAAAAAGTGTCCGGGAACATCCGGATGGTTGCCGAAAAAAGTAATTTACGTAACAAGTCCAGAAAATACTGTTTTTATGGACGAGTAGACCAAATTCTAGGACGAGCGTCAGCGAGTCCTGGAAGTCTACGAGTCCAAAAAAACTGTTTTCGGACGTGTTGCGTACACTATTTTTTCGGCAACCATGCAGGCCCGGATTACCCATAAGGCCAACCTAGGCCACGGCCTAGGGCGCAGGTTAGAGGGGCGCAGATAACGGAGATTTTTTTTTTTCAATAATTCAATGGTAAAACTGAAGACACGACGCGCTTAAGACAGAGCAATGAAACGTCCACGCCGTCCCCTCTCTTCCACCGCTGTTAGTATTGTTATTTTTCTCTCTATAGTCTCACGAGTCATTCAATAGTATATTTTTCAACAAGAGATGAAAATACTGTTTTTTTCGTAAAGTTAGAGTTTGTCCACGAGCGAAGCGAGTGTGGCAATCTCACGAACGAAACAAACGTATTTCATCTCGAGCAGGAAATGCTATTTTTTCTACGATAGAATGTTGATAAAAGACTGGATTACAATTTTTAGATCTTCATTTATTTATAACGCAGACTTGATAATAATACTGGGTACTGATTCAAGTGCCAAGTAGTGAGCTTAACTGTCATTATTGTCAAAAATCCATCAATTTATTTTTAGTATATTCCCATCGAGTCGCTTGTTACTATTCATTTGTTTCATTTTCATCTCTAGAGTGAAAAACTCACGTAGGGTATCTGGTTGAAAAATGATCATTTTCATATAAAATTGTTTCAAAAGTAAATTTTCAAATAACAATTAACAATAGACATTCGTCTGCCAATTGACATTTCAGTAGAGTTCTGTTAAATAAATCAGAAAAAGGCAGACATTCCGCACGTGTGTAAATTAGTGGCAGAACACGTTAAAATTGTGGGTTGATTTTGTACAACTGACTTACGTCTACCATCGATATTTGTATCAAAATTGTGATACAAATGAACAAATTCTTTAATGGCAGACGTTGCAATAAATTTTCAAGTAACAATAAACATGTGTCTGCCAATTGACATTTCAGTAGATGATTTCTGTAAAGTAATAAAAATGTTCCACTGGCAGACATTTCGCACGTGAGTAAATGAGTGGCAGACGCGCATGAACACGTAAAAATTGTGGGTCAAGTTTGTACAACTAACTAACGCCTGTCATCGATATTTTTATCAAAATTGTGATAAAAATGAACAAATTCTTCAATGGCAGACGTTGCAATAAATTTTCAAGTAACAATAAACATGTGTCTGCCAATTGACATTTCAGTAGATGATTTCTGTAAAGTAATAAAAATGTTCCACTGGCAGACATTTCGCACGTGAGTAAATGAGTGGCAGACGCGCATGAACACGTAAAAATTGTGGGTCAAGTTTGTACAACTAACTAACGCCTGTCATCGATATTTTTATCAAAATTGTTATAAACATAAATTCTCAAATGGCAGAAGTTTTTATAAGTCAAAAATATAAATTATCAATTAATGAAATTGCTGTAGATTCAAGAAACAAGTGAAGTATGAATTATTATTTGTTTTATTCTAATTTAATGTCATTTTCATGTTCGATCAAAGGCTCAAGGATCAAACAATACCATATATCAAACATTCATCAAACGAAACTCAACGCTCTTGCTCTTCTGAACATTGAAATTGATATTGCTAGACTTTTGGACTTTGATAATACGATACTGAGGCGAAGCTGGGGCGATGCCGGACCTGAACGCTCACGTAGACAGCGCCTGACCGCGATTGGCTTTCGAGGCGCTATGCACCGAGAAGAATCTGGACGAATCGAGACTTACCCAAAATTTCAAGAGCATTCCAGTAAATGAATGATGAATATAAAAAGAACCACGCAGCAGAGTCGGGCAGTCAGTGAAGCGGAAGTCGAACATAAATAGTCCAGTGATTGTTATATAAATTAGAGTATTGTGTTGAAGTTATTGAAGCATTGTATTTCGTTAAATAAATTATTTAAAAGTGAATTTGTTTAAATATACTACAATACAGTTATTTGATTGTGCCAAGACCAGAAAGAAGAAGTTGAAGGTGTTTTTGTACATATTACATATTTCGATTGTAATATTTATTAATATATAACTAATTTTAACAAGTAGGCAACAGGCCTTTTTTGCTCAACATCCTTCTTTTTCGATTTTATTGAAAATATGAACGGGATGTTTATAAAGTCAGTTGTGGAATCATCTGCGACTGAAAGATAAACTTTAGTCGCTATTTTCCAGAGGCGTCATGTATTGGTTCAATTTTCAATTGAAAATGTTTGCCTTTACAACATCCTTTCTTCATTATCATCTATTCATCGCTAAGAAAGACAGCTATTGGATCTATCCATGTTACATTACGAGTATATCATAGTTAAATAGCCCTACTTCAACAATAGTTGGAAATTACCTTCCACACTTCCCAGACCTTCTTCTATAGGGCGTACTTCGAAGTTTGGCCTAGGGCGTAAATAGGTGGTAATCCGGCCCTGCAACCATGTAGAATAACAAATCAATGAAACGTATTTAGTCTAAGAGACGTAGAGAGGTCGACCTTCACCCATCTGTTAACCGGATGACACATACTTTTTTTTCAGTTACATAAATACACGAAAACGCCTAAAATGGGTTGCCTATGAAAAGGTGGTCATGACTATATACAGTGAGTTTCAAAAATTTGCACCATATGGAAACTTTTTTATTTTCGATTTGTCAGAAAATTTTATTCTTAATAAAAATTGGTGCATTACGAAATACTTCTATTCAAGTTATCAAACTTCTAAATTTCCCAACGGTGTACAGGGGGGAACAAAAAATAGAATTATGATCCAAATTTGAATATTTCGAACATTTTAGTTCTTATTTGTACTATATATTGAAATTCGAACAGAAGATAGGTACCAACAGAAACATTCTAATTCTTATTTATATTAAATTTCGAGCACTTCCCGGCCTAGTCCGGGAAGTACGTACTTCCCGGACTAGGCCGGGAAGTGCTAAATTCCCAGAGAAAAAGTGTCCGGGAAGTGAACACTTCCCGGATGGTTGCCGAAAAAATATGTTAACGTAACCAGAAAGGTAACTGAAAAAACGGACCGTCCCCGGCTCTCCTGAAATATCGCCACGAGTAAATAAAGGTAACGAACTCTTTATAAATCCGAAAAGCCTACGAGAGTGCCGTAGAGATATCTTAATCCATGGACTCGAGGATATAATAAATTGTATCCGGACGCAAACAAAAGAAGGGAATGAAAGAACTGCATAAAACCGTAAACAATGCCGTTAAGGATGAAATAAGAGACAGATTTGGAAATTATAGAAAAGAGGTCCGGTCTCAGGTCCACCTTTATTTTTATTTGCTCAATAAAAAGCTTAACGTCCCAGGAAATGAAGACGAATGGAGAGAAGGAGACGAAGGACTATAATTTAGTTTAGCGTAGATGTGCTAGAAATCCAGGTGGTGTAATCAAGAAAAAACACGACTCACTGGCTAGGTATCGATTTAGTGAATTTATTTCTCTCGTTTTGAGACGCTCAACTGCATAAATTGATCAACTCTCGTTGCTTATTTTTGAAGGACGGATAAAGGAGACTAGACGGAAGGATATAATATACTGAAACGTAGAAGTTTTGGAATTACCAAAAACCGTACTTAGCATCAGTAAATTTATTTCAATACATCAAGGTCATTTTGGTATCATTCTTGTACAATGACTATTAAAAAATGACCCTGAACAACAAAATCAGACAATAAGTACTTCCTATGATATTCCCAGTTTTTTCAATTCACACCAAATGCTCAAAATAATATTTTACGACCTTTGTTATGATGACTGATTTTGTTTTTTTTGGGATTTGAGATCTTGAATTGAAGAAAACAATATTTCTTTTAGGCCAACGTTTCATCGAATTATTTTGACGTCTTCAGGGTACAGTGAGACAAAAAAATTGATGCTTTTATTAATTTATAAAACAGTAGAAAAATTTGCTACAAATACTTTTCCAGAAACAATCACTGAACTATGTTTAGGTAACAGATGAAACTTTTGAATGAGTTGGTATTTTCATTTACAAAAAGGTGAATTTTCCGTGTAAAATGCATATATGTATATCCTAGACCATGTTATTATTAAGTCTGAAACACGTGCATCAGACGGAATGTTTCGATGTTAAAACAGAACTTGGTTTTGAATTAAAAACAAACAATAATTACTCAACACAAGACATGTTAGAATTCGAATAAACTAATGATTTATTTTCAATTTCCATTTATTTAATGATAAATAATTATTCAAACAGAATCATTTACAGATTTCAAAATAGATTTACTACCAATACTACCATACCTGACAAAAAAGAGGAACTATTGAAAATACCCTATCTAGTTGGACTTCCAGAAAAATTGATTACTATTTTCGGAGAATCCACTTCAAATATAAAGATTGCTTTCAAAAATTAAAAAAACAATAAGGAATATTTTTTTATCATGACAAAAGAAAAAAATCCCTTTAGAATGTAGGTCAAATGTCATTTACGGAATCCCTTGTCATGACAGCGAAAAGCGTTACGTATAGGTCAAACTAAAATATATTAGAAAACACGCCTCAAAGACCATGAAAGAGTCATGAAAAATAAATCAACGTTAAAATACCCTATCTACTTCATTGGTTGGTTGAGCATTCTATTGAAAGTGACCATCACTTTGAACTGAATACACAAAAATATTGGGTTATGAGTCTTCTCTGTTCAAAATAAATTTCTCTGAAATGATTAATATAATGGAATACAATATAGTCAACTCCAGAAATGACCTGAAGAACTTAAACAGAGCCTATTTCGATCTATATATCTATATGTATGTGTTTTGTATCAAGGTATCTATGTGTTTTGTTTTCATTGAATTTTTCTATTTATCTGCTGCTTTTTCAATTGTATATTCTGTTAATTTATCAGTTCCACTTTGGCATGCACCCAAATAAATCATTATTTTATTCGAATTTTAACGTTTCTTGTGTTGTGTTGTTAGTTTTCAACCCAAAACCAAGTTCTGTTTTAACAAAATTATGTACCTATTTTAGGTCAAAAACAGTTATAATTAAGTTATGGCAGCTCTTATTGTTTCAATGTTTTTTCCATTCAACCACTGTCACGACATTTTATTTGTAATTCTATAATTTTTTTTCAATAACTTAGCATTCGAGCAACATGGATATTCGTTACAATGAAAATTGAAAGCAAATGAATCTAACTCATCGGCTTCTCAAAACTTGGACAACTAGGAAAGGATGGCATTTAGATGGTTGATGAAATAAAAAAACTAATATTTCAGTTGTCGTTCATGGTGATGAAAAGATTGCACACTAATTTCGTTCAAATATATCATAAATCACTAGTTGAGAAATTACCTGCTGGAAATCCTTGTAGCATTTTTTGTTTTTAATTCTACTCCTAGTGACATCTGTTCTTCAGTAGATGAACGAATCATTTCTGAAATTCAGGGTTACAGGGATTATTGATTTACAAATATAAAGTTTTGACTTTCAGACACTACCTTCCAGAGGGCGCCACAAACAACATTCAAATTATCAAAGAGACAAATTGTAATTATTACCATTGTTTCTTCTTTCTCTATAAACAATGGTATTACAATTACTGAATAGTATTATTGCTGGATATCGAAACATGAATGCATGAATGCTTCTCGAAATCGAACGGAATAATAAAATTCCCGAAGTTACCGTAGTCTCGTTTCTTTGTATGTGTCTGACATCTGATAGTCAGTAGACAAACTGCACTGGATAATGAAAAGTTATGGCATGACTCATGACTCTTTAATGGGAACATTTGCTTACATCCAAATCTTGAAATAAAGACTTCAGTTGTGAAAGATAACATGTTGCATTCGCAATGGCTTTCCTAGATCGTCGACTATGAAACACATGCTCCTTCATAATTTCTCAAAAGGACATTTGCAACAAACAAAATAGACACCTTCTAGCGAGTAGAACAACTAATTCGTCCATAAATTCAATTTCAAATTGAAACTGTGACCTTGTACTCTGTGTTGTTCAAAGTTCGAAGTCCACATCAGCTGATTTCAGTGATTTTTGACGTACGTTCGTCAACATAACCTCTCATTCGCGACATGTAAATGTAGATAGTTTTTAAAAATGTTCTGCAGATTGTCTACTCAAAATAAGGTTATACACGGAATTTTCTCTGCAACTAAAACAAGTTTATCAGGTAACACATGCAGGAGCTACGTTAAAAAGGAAACTGTTGCATTCGGAAATATTGTGAAAGAAGTAACGGAGGTTAAAAATCCTCAGTATGTGCCTTTAAAATACTGTAAGTACTACCCTATTACTTCAAATTCCAAGAAAATGTTTTTTTCAAAGTTGTAAATCTTGAATATTCCATATAGCAAATACACATGTCAGATTATTCTTTATATTTGTGACTATGATTATATTTGCTCATTTAAAATTTTCCTTATTCCAGATAATGACGACCTTCCTCAAAGTAACCTCCATCATCTACGATGGATGATGCAGAAAGACCTCTTGGGCCAGGACATATTTCTTTTAGGCCCACCAGGACCAAGAAAACGACATTTAGCAATGCAGTACTTGGAGCTGACGAATCGGGAGCATGAGTATGTCGCTCTCAGCAGAGACACCACAGAATCTGATTTGAAACAGAGGAGGGAAATTGTACAAGGGACCGCCAAATATTTCGATCAGGTTTGACTTGTGTTTCTACAAAAATGTTACTTTTATATTCATTGTACTTGTAATTACGGAATGCAAAGCTCTCTAATAATTTCAAAAAAAGTTTAGCTAAATCCAATTTCTACGACTGCGTATTGACGCTATATAGTTTTTTATTGAAATTTAAAAAATTTGAGATTTTCTCTCAAAATTTCGACTATTTTTCTCAAAATTTCAACTTTTTTTCTCAGAATTTTGACTTTTTATCTCAAAATTCTAACTTTTTTTCTCAGAATTTCGACTTTTTCTCTCAGAATTTTGACTTTTTATCTCAAAATTCTGACTTTTTTCTCAGAATTTCACCTTGTTTCTTAAAATTTTTACTTTTGTTCTCAAAATTTCGACTTTTTTCCTCAAAATTTCGACTTTTTATCTTAAAATTCTGACTTTTTATCTCAAAATTCTAACTTTTTTTCTCAGAATTTCGACTTTTTCTCTCAGAATTTTGACTTTTTATCTCAAAATTCTGACTTTTTTCTCAGAATTTCACCTTTTTTCTCAAAATTTTGACTTTTGTTCTCAAAATTTTGACTTTTGTTCTCAAAATTTTGACTTTTGTTCTCAAAATTTCGACTTTTTTCCTCAAAATTTCGGCTTTTTATCTTAAAAGTCTGACTTTTTTTCTCAGAATATTTTGAGAATGAATCTCAAAATTCTGAGAAAAGTCAGAATTTTGAGAAAAAAAGTCGAAATTTTGATAAAAAAAGTAAAAATTTTGAGAAAAAGTGTCGAAATTTTTAAAAAAACGTCAAAATTTTGAGAAAAAGGCGAAATTTTGAGAAAAAGTCAGAATTTTGAGTTAAAAAGTCAACATTCTGTGAAAAAAAGTAGAAATTTTGAGAAAAAAAGTCGAAATTTTGATAAAAAAGTCGAAATTTTGAGAAAAAAGTCGAAATTTTGAGAAAAAAGTCAGAATTTTAAGTTAAAAAGTCAAAATTCTGAAAAAAAAAGTTGAAATTTTGAGAAAAAAAGTCGAATTAAAATTGTTAAACTTCAATAAAAAACTATACTGGTAAGATATCGCCAATACGCCGTCGTAAATTTCATTGAAAAGCTCGAAAATTATATACCGAGAGATGGCTGACTTCCAGGCTGTCTAAGGGGCAGTTTATACCTGTCGATTTTTGGAAAATCATTCTGAAACCACCCTCAGAACTGTTTAGCTTTAATTTCTGTATGTAGACTACTGAAAATGCCTGAAAATGATATCTCGAGAGATGGTTGATTTAGAGGCCGTCTAAGGGGTAGTTTATACCTGTCGATTTTCGTAAAATCATTCTGAAACATCCCTCAGGTATGTTTTTCCAAGTTCAATTTTCTTATGGGTACTACTAAAAAGCTTGAGAATGATATACCGAGAGGTGGTTGATTTGCAGGCCGTCTAAGGGGCAGTTTATACTTGTCGTTTTTTAGAAAATCGTTCTGAAACCTCGCAAGAACTGTTGAGCTAAGTTCAATTTCTGTATGAAGACTACTGGAAAGCCTGAGAATGATATACCGAGATATGGTTGATTTGCAGGCCGTCTAAAGGGCAGTTTCTACCCGTCGATTTTTAGAAAATCATTTTGAAACTTCCCTCAGAAATGTTTAGACAATTTCGTTTTCTGTATATAGACTACTGAAAAGCCCGAGAATGATACACCGAGAGATGGTTGATTTGCAGGCCGTCTAAGGGGCAGTTTATACGGGTCGATTTTTGAATAATCATTCTAAACCCTCAGAAGTGTTTATCCTATTTGAATTTCAGCCGAAAAAAGCCAAAAAATTATATACCGAGAGATGGTTGATTTGCAGGCCGTCTAAGGGGCAGTTTATACTTGTCGATTTTTAGAAAATAATTCTGAAACCTCCCTCAGAAATTTTTAGTTGAGTTCAATTTATGAATATAGACTACTGAAAATCTCAAAAATGATATACCTACAGTTGGTTGATTTGCAGGCCGTCTAAGGGGTACTTCATACCTGTCGGTATTGGGAAAATCCTTCTGAAACGTTCCTGAGAAATGTTTCGCCAAGTTCAATTTCTGTATATAGGCTGCCGAAAAGTCCAAGAATGATATACCAAGAGTTGGTTTATTTGCAGGTTGTCTAAGGAGCAGTTTACACTCGTCGATTTTTGGAAAATCATTCTGAAACCTTCCTCAGAAATGTTATTCAAAGTTCAATATCTGTATGTAGACTACTGAAAAGCCCAAAAATAATATACCGAGATTTGGTTGAACTGCAGACCGTCTAAGGGGTAGTTTATACTTGTCAATTTTTGGAGAATCATTCTGAAACCTTCCTCAGAAATGTTTAGCCATGTTCAATTTCTGTATGTAGACTACTGAAAACCCTGAGAGTGATATACCAAGAGATGGTTGATTTGCAGGCCATCTAAGGAGCAGTTTATTCCTGTCGATTTTTGGAAAATCCCTCAGAAATATTTAGCCATGTTTAATTTCTGTATATGTGTAGATGGTTGACGTGCAGACCATCTAAGAGGCAGTATATACCTGTCAATTTTTGGAAAATATTTCTGAAACCTTCCTCAGAAATATTCAGCCAATTTCTGTATGTAGACTTGTGATGAGAATGAATTTCACTTCTTTTGGTATGGGGAGAGTACACTGTTCAATTGGTCTTAGTTCACTCTGTATTTGTAGAAGAAACACTTTCAAATTTATATCGTGAACAACTACATTATTGATATACCAACATTTTCTTGAGAGCTGTTTGACTTCATCAGCACTTCTGAAAATCTGAAAAATAATCTGAACTTTTCGATTTCTCAGGTGAGGATATGAAAATTGTATAATCTTTTTTGAAAAACCATCAAAATTCTCTGTGATCAAACTCTAGATTGTTATACTTTTTTGTGTATTCTTCAGAGCGCCGTCAGAGCAGCGAAAGAAGGGCGCGTGTTAATCTTAGAGGGCATAGAAAAGGCAGAAAGGAATGTCTTACCAGTATTAAACAACCTTCTGGAGAACAGAGAAATGCACTTGGAAGACGGAAGACTGTTGATTCCTGCTACAAGATACGATAAGCTACTGAAAGTCGGTGAATTGTTTCCTTTGAATTTCCTCAACCTGTTAGTGAACGTATTTTTTTTTCAGGAGCACAGTAAAGAAGAACTCGAAAAATGGAAACTTGTTAGGGTGGACGATAATTTCAGAGTGATTGCTCTTGGTTTACCTGTTCCAAAGTGAGTATCATTACTAGTTATTATTATTTATTATGCATCGTTTATAAACAGCTACCCAATTGACAATAACCAATGATAATTTCATAATTCAGCTCGAATTTACTGCTTACGTAACCCCTGCGTACTGCACTGGATTCTTCGATGATCCAACTTGGACTTGCCTTTTGTTCGACTCGACTCCACGATTCGTCTTCTTATAAATACCATTCGAATTATTCAAAACGTCGGGAACATCGAGAAACCCATAGATCACGTATAAATTTCACCCAAAGTTGTTTTACATAAAATTAGTGAATATGTATGAAACATGTCTGCATCACTTGGTATAATAGTCCTTTTCAATTTTTCTTTTTTTCAGATATCGGGGAAATCCTTTAGATCCTCCTCTGCGATCTCGATTTCAAGCAAGAGATGTCCACATTAATAGTTATAAGGTAAATATTCTCTTTGTGCTTAACCATTCTAAGTAGCGTTATGTTATCTCTTCCCTCAAAATTCCTAGAACACTGACGTTATATATTCGTTAACCCAACTAACTAGTACTTCGTTACGAAAAACCGCTGCAATCCGACAATGCGATGCCTAGAATTCAGACAATAGAATCAACAGCGGCCGGCGAAATCCTTGATTACGTCACTATCGATGGTTCTCAAAATGTGGGTTGACAGCAGAAGCTTCGATCACAGAACTATATCTGGATATAGTTCTGTGGCTTCGATACACGCAGATGGACCAGGACTTTGACGGTTCTGTACACTCGTTGCGCTATACGAATCTCTGATGAACAGGATAACAAGTGAAGGCGTGTATTTGGGAAAAGCTTGAAAGTTGAAGGGCCTAGAAGTTTTGAATACTACGACTCAAATGTTGATAGTACGATTCAAACGAGAATACTACGACTTTAATGGTGTCCACGAGTTACTCTAATTCATCGTTTAGCATGATTGGAACTATAATTGATGGACATCAATAATTGAATACTACAACCGGTTACGGCTCTCGACGTATTCCAGTTCCAGAGAAAACTTTAAATTTTTCCAACTCATGATCTCAATATTTCGTTTTTATTGAAATATTTCGGTCTATTGTTGGTATCACGGAAAAAAATTATAAACATTTTTTGTGGATTTTCAGAAAGCCTTCAAAAAAGATATCTGAAATATTTGAATCTGAGGCCGTCTTTGATTTTTTTGTTGTTAAAAAAAAATTGATAAAAATTTCAAAGTTCCTTTTGTAATATATGAAAAAACTTTGCTACATTTTTTGTATATATGTTCGAGAACAATAAAACTTTTTATAAACCTATTTTCGGCATCACACTTCGTTTTCGAGTTTTTGTTGTTTTTATAAAAAATATTAAACATTTTTTCAAGTCAATAATTTTTCGTTATTTTTTTATATTTTTCGTTTTTTGTAGATAAGGCAATCAAAAAAGGAATTTTGCATCTTCGAGATTCCGATGTTTAAATAAATTTTTTTTTTAATTTCAAAGTTCAATTTTCGAGATACGAAAACACTTTTTTCACAATTTTTGTAGATCTGTTCGAGGAAAATAAAACTCTTCATATAATTTTTTTCGATATCTCTTTCAATTTTTGAGTTTTTGTCATTAAAAAATCAGAAATATATCGTGACAAAATCCTCATTTCTTAAAGTTCAATAACTTTTTCCGAGTTTATTATTCAGGTTATAGGAAAGTTAAGAGGATTTTTTATACCCGTTCTGGTAGAATCAAACTATTTTTATACATTTTTGTGATATCTCGTTTGGTTCTCGATTTTTTGTCATAAAAAAGTCACACTTTTCTTTCCAAGATATGAAAATATTTCATTTGAACGTTTTGTAGATATCGTGTATCGTTCCCAAGTTTTTGGTGTTTATAAAAAAATCAAGTTTTCAGAATAACGATGAGGTTCGTATTGACGTATGCAGTGCAACTTTTTCATTGATGCGGTCAAAATCTCAATTTTTCTTTATTTTTAATATTTTCCAGTCTACATGATATTATACGAATAAAATCGTTTGGTCGTCGAAGCTCTATCGATTGCAATACTGAAATTCTAGTTTCGTGAGTTGGTTGAGCCACATTTTGGGTTTTAGCGAATCGAAATTTTTCCCAGAAATGAAGCAACTGATTCAAAAAAAATATTTATTAAAAGTCGAAAGAATCACAATATCCTGGAGTTGCCATTCTTCTGCAAAGAACAACTACTCAATTTACTACTCAAAACGCTACTATCACAATCGCTGAACTTTTTCGGCAAATCAGGCATAAAAATATGTAATTGTCTCTTCACCCCGAACGATTTTCGCAAACAATCCTTATCCTCGATAGCCTTTGGAACGTAATTATCCTCCACTTCCGAAGAAACCAGCATATCCAGAGTAGGTTCTTCATGGACGACTGCTTCAACCTCTTCGAAATTTTCAGTGTGTCTGTTTTTCAAAATAGAATCGTTGGTGTACTGCAGGTTTTGACAAACTCCTTCTGCTTGGAAATAACTTTTCGGCTCGTCAAAAGCTATAGGCTGGCAGGATGACAAGCACCTGTTTCTGGAAAAGTTGTTCTGTCTCTTTTTGGTCACAGGTTGTGCCGTGACCACTCGAAGAGGCTGATTCTTTTCCAGGTCGAAGCTAGAAGGATTCTGAGTTGCCAAATCCAACCAGACCAAAACCCTTTCGCTCAGGGAGTTGCTGGATGGCTCTATGAAGGTTTTATAGGTTATGTACCTGGCGATGGTGTCTTCCGTTCTATCGACCGCTTGGTATGCCGTTCTAGAGTCGCCTATGTCGATACTGTTCGACTTGATAGACAAGGCAAAGTTGTTGGTTTTGTCTTCTAGGGGGGCATTGAAGGAAACTTGCTTTTGCATGTGCTTGAAAGGTACTTTTGGATGGTTTTTCAGAGTGGTCCTGCATCTCCTTGGAGGCTCGCTCACGTTACTTGTAGAGGTGTTTAATAGTTGTATGGAAGACACGTTTAGATTCGAGGAGTAGGGGATTGTTGCTGATTTGACGGCTCTGGCACTGTTTTGGGATTTTTCGGTTTTTCTTGGCGGATGGGAGTGTTCTTCGTGTAGTACCACGTGGTGTTGTCCGTCTCTCCAGACTGTTTTGACGTATAGAGGGCGCTTGCTTGACTCCCAATGCGACACCATTGTTTTATCACTTTCTATGTGTAATTTGAGGAATAGCGTCCCCACATCACCAAATCGGTTTCTTTACATTCTCGACATTCTGAGGATGCTAACATTATTAGCGAAACGTCCAGTACGTAATAGTATATTAGGTATCAAGAACAGTAAGGATAGTTCAGCGATCAACGGCAATGTTTGCCGGCTAAACGGAGAGAACTCGCCAATATTGGAGGAGTTCGGTAAACTTCTTACAGTTCGAGATCCTTACAACATTTTTTGTTCGACCATTACACGCAAACATTAAATAAAGCAAATACTCGAGCATTTTTCACTTGGCCACGTCTTAGTTCTTGTAGAGAGGAAAGAAAATACAGACATTGAACAATCGTGGAAAATAGAATGATAATATTAAATATTTGCAAATATTATAATTATTGCTAATAAAAATATGTGAAGATAAATTATACGTTATTTACTCATTAAACTGAATTTACTTTAACAATTTTGATGCATTAACTCACTCGCTTTATTTAATTTCAAATCTTCTTCTTTGAGGTTATTTTGAAATAAATATATTCTCAAAGTTGGATGAATGTATCTTCCTGTTTTGCTTGATTTGACAATAAATTATACTGGGGCCTCTCTCAGACAAATAATTCCTTGTTACATCGGTGAATTTGATTCTATTTCAAAGTGTGCAATGGAAATTGGAGAAGCAATATTATTTTCATTACCTGCGCAATTCACATTTCTATTTTCTTCTTCTTCAAGAAAAATGTTTGTTATTTCTAATAATTAAATGAAGATAAATGTTAATTTGGATGCAAAATAGGTGCCATGAAAATTCATAATTTCAGCATCTTGCCATCCGCCTTTACTTACTTAAAAGAGATACGGTAAAGCATTCGAAACTGCATGGTCGTACAAAACAGTAGTTTGGTGAACTAGAGACGCTATTTTTCGAAATATTGAAAAAAAAACAGCTTGACGTACACTTTCAACTCTTGTTTCAATTGTTTGATATTCTGATGAATTGTTTAGAGTCATAGGGTGAATATTAAGCGAAGATCAAGATACAAAATGCTATGATTTGAAAAAAAGCAGTGAATTGTATCTTTAGAACAAGAAGAGATATTTTCGACAGTTTCAGGTGGTGCTTTTGATATTATTTTGTTTCCAGAATGTTGCGATGCTGTTTTGAAAACAGGTTGAGTACTACAGATGATCTCCCCCCGTTCACCAGATATGATGCCCCACGATTTTTGTGTTTGGGGATATCTGAATAACGAGATATTATAAAAAATTAAATAATGGTATGTAAATTGATTGTAAAATCATATTAAAACTGTAATTAAGTATTGATGGCCGAACTGTTTTGAAAGCAATTCGTGGTATCATGAAGAGGGCCTAAATATGTGTACAACAAGTAGGAGGTGTTTTCGAATATTTAGTTAATACATCACCATTTTATTGTTTCTGAATTATTATTGCGATTTAAAAATTAAATGAATTTTTCCCTTGAAGAAAAAACATCTTATTTTCTACTTTAGCAATAAATGTCGTTGATTTTTTGTAGAGAAAGAAACCATGGAAAGAAATATATAATAAAATATAGGGAGTTCAATTGAAAAAAAAATAATTCATGAAATATTAAGTCCTGCCAAATTTTTATTGGGGCATTTATATGGACTAGTTTTTTTCATTCCACTGAATTCATGACAGGTTGTTTATTTGAGAATAATACCAAAATGTAGCTCTCATGAACTCGTGAAACTTTTGTGAAAAATGTTTCCTTCACTGCTGTTCATCAAGCCAATTATTGAAGAAGCAGAATTTTTTTTATTCAAAAATTAGGTTACCTTAATATATTCATAGATTCTAAAACATATCAATATGGGACACCCGGTACAGAGATTTTCGAAAAATGATCAGTTAGTCAAATAACGTCAAAGTCATTAAAAAAAATCGCTCACAGTCGATGGTGTGCACAACTCACCAACTCTCACCAGAATATCAAACAAGTACAAACAAAAATAGTTGAGCTGAGGAGGTGTTCGAAATTATGAAGCTTGGGTAAAAACTGTTTGTGCAAATATACAGTGTCCGCCAAAAAGTTGGAACCATATGAGAAACTTTTTTATTAATAGTTTCTCAGAAAATTTAATTATTCATAAAAAGTTGTGCATCCGATTAGACTGAGTACGCGCATATCGGTTATTGCCAGTGGCGTGCTGCTAAGCGGGACACGACCGATATTCTAAATTCACTATGGAGTAAAATGACATTGATATGCAAAATATCGAAAAAATTTATAAAAAAATTTTATTTGCAATTGAATGATACTCCCAGTTATCCAGTTCAGTCTACCTATTAGTCATTTTCATAACTACCTAAAGAGTTGGCCTCAATTTTTAATGGGAATTATCCACAATAATTTTTGAGTAGTAAGTTACTGAATTGGCATAAATTATCTGTCAAAGCAATCACCTGATCTAACAAAATCCTGGATATGAGCCAAAAAAACAGTAATGGAAAGATTATGAAATAAAGCCATGATGCTTTAAAAAAATGGTAGATTAAACTAGATAACTGATTTTATACGAGATATGTCAAAAAATATGAATTTTAGTAGAGAGTGAAGTAACTTTATATTTCACTATATCGAAAAATTGATTTTTTTGAGCTCGACGCTGACATTATTTGCAGTGGTTGAATCCCAGAAAAGAAAAGAATCAGTCAGCAAAATCTGTCTATATTATTAATTTAAATGCATCGATGAAATGTTACTAGATATATATTAACTTATTGAAGGGTTAACAACTGTTCAATGTTCATTAGATTTTTAATAAATTTTGTTCATTGAAAGTTTTCTTATTAATTTCTAAATGGAACGTTAATGATAACATGTTTGTAATAAATAAAAATGATGAATATTTGGTATTGATAATTTGTAAAAAAATCAATTAGAAAGATGTAATTGCACATTGAAACAAAGTTTTTAATTCCGAACAACTTTTCATTAAAACAATTTTCGATATTGTGAAATATAAAGTTACTCCTGAGTTAAATTCATATTTTTCTATACAAGGTCCTGCAACTGCTCTCCGGTGGTCCATAGCTTCTAAACGGCGCAACTTCAAAATTTCTTTCGAATGCAAGCATCTTCCCTTTTTGAGAGAGTATCTTTGGTAGTGTGTCTTATACTCAAAAGGAAATTATTGGTGGTCGAATTGATGAGGAAAATGAGTTGCAAGGTTTATTGATGCTACAGGAAAATCCTCACGTAAGCACTAGGGAAATAGCAGCGGAAACGGATATTTCACAAAGTAGTGTGAACAGAATAAGATTGAAACATAAGTTCCACCCTTTTCATCTGAACCTACAGCAAGAATTGTATGGTGATGATTTTGCCAATAGAGTTGCGTTCTGTATTCAAATGAATGGCATGTTTGATGAAGATTATAATACTTTAAACAAAATTCTGTTTTCTGATGAAGCAACTTTCAAGAACAACGGTTCGGTCAACAAACACAACATGCATTATTATGCAGTCGAAATCCTCACTGGTTGAGGACCCTTGACCACCAACAGCGATGGTCGCTTAATTTTTGGGGAGGAATTATTGGAAATCACATTATTGGTCCCTACTTCTTCGACAATGTGCTAAATGGTGAAATATATTTACGTTTCCTTCGCGAACATCTTCCGAGAAGAACCATGTGGTTGCAGCACGATGGTGCGCCGGTGCATAACCATAGTATAGTTCGAGAATTTTTAGATCAATCCTATCCTAATCGTTGGATAGGCCGAGGAGGTACTATTCCTTGGCCCGCGCGATCCCCAGACCTTACGCCTCTAGATTTCTTTCTTTGGGGGTACGTGAAAGAAAGGGTTTTCAGAGATCGTCCGACAACTGCAGATGATATGAAAAATAGGATCACGGAAGCTTTCCGTTCAACTAATGGAGCAATGCTTGCTAGAGTTCGAGACTCATTCACAAGAAGACTAGCTTTTGTGTAATATGATGGGGACCTATTTGAGCATTTATAAGTGGCATTTCCCCAAAATTTTTACATGGTTTATTGTTAATCACTATCTCCTGTTCTTGTAACTATTACTAGAATTATTTTCTTTGTAATGTACTCCTGTTTATATTACAATTTCAAAAACATATTCTCTCCATAATTTTAAGAATGTGTCAAATTTCACGAAAGCGACCTCCTAGATTCCTCAAAAACCATCCACATTTCTTATTTTCAACATATTTGGCAAACTACACAAAGTAGACCCCATAAAGCCGATATTGACGAAAAGCTCTTTAAAAATGCCATGTAATGGTGCAATAAAATACAGGGTGTTGCATTTGAAAAAATCGAGTTATTGCCATTTGTAAATGGTCATTTGAAAAAAATCGTAGTAGGTGATGGAAAATTGACTTCAAGCCAGCACTTCAAAAGATGCTCTGAAGCTTGAGGAATAGTCTGGGAAAAACTAGGTTGAGTTGTCTTGAATGGTTCTGAAATTATGAATTTTTATGTGGGTCCATGCACGACGCGATTTTGGCACATAAATTGACATATATCAAAAACTATTGCAGATAGGTATATGAAACCAGGGTGTGTTATATTAACAATTTTGTGGCGAATCCAAAAATGGAATTAAAAAGGAGGGTTGCCATTTAAAAAAATGGAACGTAGTCGTGTATTTTATTTTGAAACATCTTGTATATCGATGAACATATTTTCAGAATGTGCTCATTGTTGGACCTATCGATTGAAAAAAAGATCAAGTCGATTGCTTGCATAGAAAAAAAGTTATGGACCATGCAACACACTCCTGGGTCACCCTGTATGTAGCCGAGGGGGAAACCGCTGGGGAATTTGAGTGTACAAGCCTTGGGTATTAGTAGGGAATTAGAGGAATTAGTTGAAAATCATGGGTATTAGTCGTGAATTAGGTGTATTAGTTGAAAATAATTATTGGCCATTAGTGGGTATTAGCCGGGAATTAGGGTTATTAGTCGACAATTAATGGGCATAAATCGGGAATTAGAGGTATTACTTTGGTAGTACATGGGTATTACAGAAATTATTTCGTTAAAACCCAAAAAAAGGTCCTCAAATACAAAAAATCCGAAAATCCGGATTTCTATTGCTTTTATTCCTAGAGGAATTAGTTGGCATTTGTTGGAGTAACACTCGGGAATTATGGGGATTAGAGGAATTACTTAGGATTTTTGGGAATTAGTGTACACAATTTCCTCAGCGTTTTCCCCCTCGTATGTAGCCAACTTAAGCAGACTCATTGTATATTTGCAAAAACACTTTTTACGCCTCATAGAAACTAATTGGTTCACACTGTATATTTACAATAACATTCATCTTGGATGGTTCCGCATTTTCGTCGATGTCACGAACTTTGATTCAACCGTGACACTTCTCGTTGGGATTCCGACACGCGACGAGACTCCGACCGACATCAACAGATCGAAGATAAGTCCTTCGGGGACAGGCACTGGCACTACCGACTCTTCTGCGACCGTCCGGCATCTGGGACGTTCGCCCCGGAAATAAAGATGGATCGTCGGAAATTTGAAATCGCGGGTTGCGGTTGGGACCACGTGGGACACCGTTTCGCGCAATGTGTCGGTCGGGCAAACTTTCTGGCGATGGGATGAATCGACTCACTTGATTTTTGTTTCTTTTGTATCAAGTAAACAGTGTCCAAGAATATTCCAGAAACATGCTCTCTCAATGGCGAAACACTTCACTCAAAGACTCGGATGTTTTTGCAATATTCCTGGAACCAGAGATGTCCGCCCTCACAGATGTTTCATTAACATTCACATTCCAAGAATGTTCTTGAAATACACTCACCGGCAAAAAAACCGGCTACTTAAAACTGGACCTGAATTCAAAGTTGGCTTCCTCGCAAACCGCTCATTTCATTTTGATGTTTTTTTATTGTAGATTAATTCCTCAGTAACGATGCTATGTCAGAAATTTTTATTCATATTTGAATTTGAGCATATACGGGGTGCAACAATGAGACAAAGTTTCTTTCCCGAAATTTTAATCACCCTGTTGAGTGTAACAGCTATAGCAGCTGTTGTCAACTAAAATCACATTGAACTCTGATCATTTCTGAACATTTTATTTTTTTAATCTCGACATTATATCTGTTTTAACTGGAGATACACTTATTGAAAGCGAACGGCTCAGAAAAAGTGTTCGCAGGCAGAAATATCTACGTGTAAATAATCAAGGCGGCATACGCGGAAACCGATTTGAGTGTAACATTGATTGACACTGACATTAACATTAAGAGCTTGTCAACGGTTTTGAAATCATAAATTGCCTTTATCTGTGACGGATGTTGCTCGTATTGTGGCCTTATTTGAGGATGGCCGAAGTCAACGTTATGTGTCCGATACCCTTGGTATACCTCGAATTAATTACTTACGGATCTGATGATTATGTCATAATAATGTGTAATACTAACAACATAAGTAACTCTAGAAACCTCTACCAATCATTGAAACAAATATTGCCTCTCTGTAAATCTACCAATTTTATTCTGGTTGTTGAACGCAATAATCTAATTGACGAGATTATTATAAAAAAAATTGTACTGGAGATTAATAAATTTGTAAAGCGTAATATAGGATCTCACATAAAAATGTTTGTTGATAACAGACATCAAGGTAGTAAACAAAAAATACTTGACAGTGTGAAAACGTATTTAGCAATGAACCCTATAAGGAACACAGTTCTAAAAAGTATTCAAATATCTGAGAATCTTGAAATAGAATCTAATATGGTCATTTTGGATCCTTTTTTAGTGAATCAACCATCTCCAGTAATAGCTGTGTAGCAAACATCTCCGGATCAATAGATCAGTTTGGCCAAAATGATAAATTAGTATCGATTATGACTCTCAATGTGCAATCTGTTCGTTCAAAATTAGATGAATTGTATATATTTCTTGAAAATGAAAAATTCCCTGATATAGTACTGTTAACAGAGCATTGGCTCAAACAAGAAGAACCTCTGTTTATTCCAAATTACTCGATAGTATCAAAATTTTGTAGAAGTAAGTTTAAATGCGGAGGTACAGTGATACTCGTGAAAGAATCAACACAGAGAAACTCTGTATTCACCGATATAAATAAATATAACAACATTATAGTAGAGAAACAATTTGAATTTTCAATGGCTTATTCTGGCAAGGATGATTTGTACTTGATATGTATATATAGGTCTCCGAGTTCAAATGAAAAAGTATTTCTAGAGAAATTGGAACAGTTATTGAATAATAAACCTTATAAATCTAATTTAATCATAGCGGGTGATTTCAACATTGACTATGATGATGGGCATTCATTTCTAACACAGCAACTTGATAATTTACTTACAACCTTCAATTTGATAATGCATACAAACGGACCTACGAGAATTACACAATACTCACAAACTAAAATCGATTATATCTGCAGTAATTTAAAGAATGAAAATGTATCTTGCTCTGTTATACCGGCCAATATTTCCGACCATGAAGCTGTATACTGTAAAATAAAGCTTATCTCAAAACCCAAACAGGAAAATAAATATAAATGGGGAAGACTTTTCAGTAAATCCAATTATAACAAATTTTATGAAACTTGCATACAGAAGGATTGGAATGCTTGCTTGGAAACTGATGACCCTTTCCTATCTTATTATAATATCCTGATAGATTGCTTCAACCATGCATTTCCAACACAAAAAATTAAATTGAAAAATAAGAATAAAAAAATATGGCTTACCAAAGGAATTCGTACTTCTGCTCAAAATTTACGTTCACTGTATCAAATTAGGAGATATACCAATGATATATTCTTTTACAATTACTATAACACATATAAAAAGATTTACAGAAAAGTAATTGAAGTAGCTAAGAAAAACTACTTTCACAAAAGAATATCACAAAGTGATAATAAGATTAAAGAGACCTGGCGAGTCGTTAATGATATTTGCGGAAAGAACAACTCTAAGGCTATCCCAGAAAACATTGATCCGGATCTTATCAATAACTATTACTGTTCCATAGCGCAAACACTTTCAGACAATATTCCGGCTGCACCTGATCCACTAATATACTTGAACGAAATAAACATTTCACAAAATTTTACACTATGCGACACGAACCTATCTGAAGTCATGACAACAATTAAAAACTTAAAAAACAAAAGATCTTGTGGAATCGACAATATTTCAATAAAAATCCTCGAGAATATTCCAATTTACATACTAGAATTACTGGTCCAGTTAATTAATAATTCTTTCGCTACAGGCACCTATCCAGACTTTCTTAAAACCACCATCGTGGTCCCTATACATAAAGGAGGTGATAATTACGATCCTTCCAATTACAGACCCATATCACTTATACCAGTTCTTGGTAAAATAATAGAGAAACTAGTGAAAATGAGATTTATAAATTTCATGAAAATACACAATATCTTAAACACACAACAATTTGGGTTTCAACAACAGAAAAGCACAGGCGATGCTATATTTACATTTCTTAATAAACTGTACACTGAGCTGAACCAGAAAGAAGTATGTGCAGCAGTATTTTGTGACTTGTCAAAAGCATTTGACTGCGTAAACCATAAAATATTGTTACGCAAATTAGAACTTTATGGACTCAGTAATCAAAGTCTTAAGTGGGTACAATCGTACTTAAACCAGAGAACCCAAATCGTGAAAACACATAAATTATCACGCACTGGTGTAATTCGTTGTGGTGTTCCTCAAGGCTCAGTGCTTGGTCCTATTTTGTTTCTGCTGTATTTCAATGACCTGGCAACCATTACATCAGATGGCTTTTTTACACTTTTTGCAGATGATACAACTATTCTATGGCATGATAACAATATTGACAATCTACACTTAAAAATGGTACGAGATATATCCAAGATAAAAGAATGGTGTGATGCCAATTTACTCTCATTCAACATTAACAAAACCAATTGTCTATCTTATCAGTGTGTCCTTCCACATATTCCTTTAGGAAATGAATTGATAACCAATCTTGATATAACTAAATTTCTTGGGGTCCACATTGACAAACATTTAAATTTTCAACAACATGTCAAGCAGCTAGGAAAAAAACTTGCCTCAGGATGTTATGCAATACGTATAGTGGCCAGGGAATTGGGTATGGTAACGGCTAAAGTGGTTTACCATGCACTGATTGAGTCACACATTCGATATGGAATAGCATTCTGGGGAACTTGTAACAAAGAGAACTTTAACTCAATTTTCGTCATGCAAAAACGAGCCATTCGTTACTTATGTAAAGTAGGACCTAGAGAATCGTGTAGAACTCTGTTCAAAGATAATGCACTTTTAACTCTTCCATCATTGTTTATCCTCGAAACGACTTGTTTGGTTTTTAAAAATAAATCGTTGTATAAAGTCAATGATGGAATCACTCGCCAAAGAAATAATTTAAAACTCCCGATTCCATCTTCTAGTTTGATCAAAAACTCGCTCATCTATAATGCTGCCAAGATATACAATCATCTCCCAATAAACATAAGAAATATTGAAAAATATGATTTGTTTAGGTCTTCTATAAAAAAATTTCTCCTTGAACTAGTTATTTACGACATTCAAGATTACTTTCTGATATAATCAAATTAGTGACAATGCTAAGTTGTTAGTCAACCCTTTTATATATTTTAGTAGTCTAACTTTTATTTATATTATTATTAATGTGACTGTGATGTCTGTGACACCTGTATTGTACTGGCTTAACTTTGATTAATATTAGTGTAAACTTTAACTTATTTTACTATTAATGTGACTGTGTAACTATTTTAGTTGTCTAACTTTAATTATTTATAAATATTAATTGACTAGCACAATTGTATCACCTACCAATGTTTTTGCTAAACCTTTTTAAACTGTCTGTGAATGTATGTATATATTTACACAAATACCAGGAAGTATAACTGTGATGCAATAGTTTTTAATGATTTGTTTACCAAACTTAATTCATTTACTTTATATATACATATACACCCACTAGATATTTTTCACGCTTTATGCTCATTAACGCTTTGTCAATAAGGATACATTTCTTCAGACAATAAAGTATATTTTGATTGATTGATTGAACAACAGTCCAGGATGCCTGGAATCGGTTATGGTAACGAGAAATTTCAACAGGCGAGTGGGTTCCGGACGAAAATGGAAGACAAGTACAATTGACGACCGCTTTATTGTCCTGAATGCTTTACGAAATTGTAGAACTACAGCTGTTCAGAATCAACATCTACAAACCGTGCGTAGAATTGAAGTCAGTGAGAGCACAATCCGACGAGGACTTAAAGAAAACAACCTGTCTTCAAGGAGGCCTGCCACAGGACCCCAGCTGCCTCCAAGACAAGGGGATTGAGAGATGGACTAAAATTCTTTTCACGGATGAGTTGCGATTTTGCCTGCGATCGCCTGATGGTCGGAAGCGAATTTGGAGACGTCGAAATGAAAAATTTGTGGACTGTACAATTTCAGAACGCGTAAGTTTCAATGGGGGTTCTGTGATGATATGGGCGGAAATTTCGAGGGACGCCCCTACAGATTTAATCTTGGTTGAAAACGGCGCCTCAAATGCGCAACTATTCTCCAAATCGCTGTTGATTCCTACTCTTATTTTGTCGGAGACGGATTCGTATTAATGCAAGATAACGCACGACCGCACGTGGCACGAGTAGTTAACGAATATTTGGACGAACTGGGTATTGAACGAATAGTTTGGCCAGCTTGCAGTCCTGATCTCAATCCAATTGAGCATCACCTCGGATCAACTCCAAAGGTGCATTCGTCGCCGATCTGCTTTACCAGACACCCTTCATAATCTGCGAATTGCACTTCAGGAAGAATTTGATGCCATTCCACAAGAATGTCTTACAAACCTCATTGATTCGATGCCACATCGACTGATGAATAAAGTCATTTTGGCGCGGGGAGGCCACACATTGCCCCTTGAAGTGTGTTTATTGTTTTTTAAATATTTATGTTTTTGTCAGTTTTCTAATTAAACTTATGTTTCGATATATATTTGTTGTGTTTTTACAGTTTCGTCCGAGGTGTTCGCTTTATTGAATTGAATTGAATTGAATTTATTTAGTTCAGGAATATTTACAATATTATGAAACACGTCAAGGAAAATAGGACAATAGTCAAAGTTATAAAACTGTATAAAAATATACATACAAACATATATATATATATATATATATATATATATAAGGATGAATTTAGCGAGTGGCAATATATGAAAATATAAGTAGAAAAGTTATTGGGTATAACCCTCAAAATGTTCTGCAACCGTAGACACGTGTTTCGAGCTTAAGCTCTCATCAGTACGGTAAAATCAAGTGCGAAGATGTACAACACTTGGATGTAAAAATAGAAACAAAGGAAGTCAACAACAGGAAGCCAACCACACATTTGTGGCTTCGGTTAGAAGACCTTGTGTTTACAAGGCAACAACTAACGTCGCCACAAATGTGTGGTTGGCTTCCTGTTGTTGACTTCCTTTGTTTCTATTTTTACATCCAAGTGTTGTACATCTTCGCACTTGATTTTACCGTACTGATGAGAGCTTAAGCTCGAAACACGTGTCTACGGTTGCAGAACATTTTGAGGGTTATACCCAATAACTTTTCTACTTATATTTTCATATATTGCCCCTCGCTAAATTCATCCTTATTTGTATTTTCCTGGGTAGGATTGTCACGCTGGTAGCTATAGCTGCCTCCGTGGCGACGTTAGTTGTTGCCTTGTAAACACAAGGTCTTCTAACCGAAGCCACAAATGTGTGGTTGGCTTCCTGTTGTTGACTTCCTTTGTTTCTATTTTTACATCCAAGTGTTGTACATCTTCGCACTTGATTTTACCGTATATATATATATATATATATATATATATATATATATATATATATATATATATATAATGAAAATAGAGTATATAGAATGGTGCAAAAATGTTTACTGGGCAAAGCCTAAATGATTATACTTTAGTTGAATCGATCACTGATTTGAAATTATTGTGGAAGGTTAACTATATACATCACGAAACAAATTATTTTCGATTTTCCTTTTTATTTACTATTATAATTGTTATTTTTTGAGGTAAGATCAGCAGGCTCTAGAGCTATGTGAAAGTGATCTCTTTATAGTTAAATGGTGAATTTTTCTTTTTTTTTCAACTCACCAGATTCATTGTTTTATTTGAACTGCAAATAAATTGATAGTATTATATTTTGATTTGATTTTATTATTTGATTTTCTACGGTGCACCTTTACAAGATACTTTCCTTGCCCTAGTAACATCTAATCATCTGCTTAGAGTGTGATTATGGCACTAATGCTCAACACAATGATATTGACGTAAAATAAATATAGAATTGGCCCTAGAATATAATCTTGGGGCATTCCCAATAATTTTTTTTCAATTTTTGAGTCGGTTGATAGTGGGTTAAATTATATCTATTATGATAACTGTGTAAGTTGCAAGCCATGCGCTGAACAATTGAAATTCAGAATCTCGAGTGTTCCGAATGTTTCCGAAAATAGTGCGTGATTTCGTGACATTACTTATAATCGAATTGCATCTATTAATGATATCGATTTCTGTATACGTTTCTACGCGACCGTTTCTTATAATTATTTTTTCCGTTCGGGAAACGGAAATAAAAAGCAAATTTTTGCGGAATCGTACGACGAACCCTTGCATAAACATAATGATCTTTGTGTCGAGTCGTAGCCTTCGTGCGTTTTCGGAACAATCAATCATAGAAAACATTTGTCACTGTTGGAGCGGCGAAACTTTTGTCACAACGATGTTAACCCAGATTTCACTGCATTGTGATGAATAGTTGTGAATTCATTCGGGACGTCAATTAGTTAAGTTCATCGATCGATGAAGCTACTCGGAGATTTTGCTTTGGGGACCTCTATGCGATGATTCCAAAATATCACCAGTCAATAAATTTATTGACGCTGAGGGAATGCATTTCGAACATTCGTTTTGAATTTATTTTATCTTTAATCCTATCAATTTGAATTTATTTTTTTTCGATAAATCTGTTTTTTCGTTATTTGAAGAATAATAATTGGATTTTTTGGTATTTCATTTCAAAAAATTACTTTCTATTATATCATTAGAAAGGAATGGTTATGCTGAATAGTACAGGCAAGAAAAAGTTGTACGTTCCTATTTAAGTTATGGACCTACAGAGTATTGTTTTTTTCCCAATTTTTCCAATATTTTTTTGGCGGCTTTTTATAACGCCGACGAATGAAAATAAAATATCACAGTAGTAGCAACTGTTATCAAGTGACGTATGGTTTCCATAGCCAACTTTTCAATTTTTGGCTTTCATTTTGCTTCCACGGCCTACTCGGTGAATTTCAATAATAGTTTTTTTCTGATCTAGTTTCTGGTTAGATACCAACTTGTGATATGTTATTAGAAAGGGAATTGAATGCTGAATAAAGTGAAAAGAAAAAAAAATAGGGTTTCCATTCAAAATAAGAAAGTTGATGTTACTTCCGGTCAGACCGGAACTTCGACATGTCAATATGCTCAAATTCTAGCTCTTATGTAATTATATCGACGCTCCAAATTTCACAAACCTACTTCATACAATAACTGAGATATTCCGTAGGCAATACTTCCGTAGCCACCCGGTATATATATATATATATATATATATATATATATATATATATATATATATATATATATATATATATATATATATATATATATATATATTGGGGATTGCAGCAAAGTCAAAAGTGTACTCTTTTATAGAGTTTATTCCAAGCTTTCGTAAATTTTATTTACATCTTCAGGGAACTACAAAGAATTATTATGTCAATTATACATTTTGATGTTATTAAAAATTTACTTACAACTATAGTGAGGTTAGTTGACATGTTCTTAGTTCTTTGGATAGTGACATTACAGCTTAAAATTGTAAATAATATGGAAAAAAGACTTTACGATATAAATAACAGAAAATTTTGAAATTTCAGTCGAAAAACAAAAGACTTGTTGATTGTATCCAAGGGACACAAATCAGTTGTCAATAGAAAAGAAATCTGTAATTTTCAAGTCAATGTTACCAACTGTAATATTGTACCAACTGTAATCTTGTACCAACTGTAATCTTGTACCAACTGTTGAAAATTGAAATATACGACTGTTGTTTTGTAAGTTAGGAAAAAATTACATTTCCAATTGAGTAGTTATGGAGATATTATTATTCATAGGGAGAGTGTGGTCTAACGACAATAAGAAGGAATAAATCTCACTCAAATGATTTATATCAGTTCTTTTATTCATACATTTTTGTCTTGAGATATGAAGGCCATTTCCAAAAAAGTTCTCTTAGTCTCTTTAGCTAATATTTTAGTTGAGTTATAATTTATTCGATGGTCAAATTTGTTTACATGATCAGCAAGAGCACATCTTTCAGGATGAAGTCTACAATCACTTTTATGTGAGGAAATTCTACTTTTTAGGCATCTAGAAGTCTGGCCAATATAATTTTTATCACAGTCCTGACAAGGAATGCTATATACTACATTCGAAGTGGAAGTTAATGGAATTTTATCTTTTACTTTTGAATAAATTGATCTTATTGGTAAAATAGTTTTATTTGCTATTTTGACATTACATACTGAATGAAAGTGCTTGGACAATCTTGGTGTAATATCTTTTATATATGGAAGTGAAGTGAATGTAGGAATTGTAGGATTTGTAGGATTAGTATTAGCAACATTGCCATTAATGGATATGTTCAGATTGTTAGAAATAATATCTGTTTCAATATTTAATGGTGTGCTGAACAGAATACTTCTCAGTAATTTTGGTGGATAAGCATTGTCTGAAAAGAGTTTTTTTATGAAAGGATCTATCTGAGATTTTGAGTACTCTAGCTTTCATCTGTTTCACAAGGTTTATTTTCATTGACCGCTTGTGATAAGACTCGAAGTTAATATATCTTCCAGAACTGCATGGTTTCCTGTACCAGTCTATAAGTATTTTGTTATTAAGACCACGTATGAATCTTGTATCTAAGAAAGGTACGGAAAAATCATCATCCTCAGTTTCTATTGTAAACTGAATATATGGGTCAAAGCTGTTGAAAGTACTAAGAATCTCAGTAAAAGATGGCATTTTATATTCGTAAAGTCTTTTTTCCATATTATTTACAATTTTAAGCTGTAATGTCACTATCCAAAGAACTAAGAACATGTCAACTAACCTCACTATAGTTGTAAGTAAAATTTTGATAACATCAAAATGTATAATTGACATAATAATTCTTTGTAGTTCCCTGAAGATGTAAATAAAATTTACGAAAGCATGGAATAAACTCTATAAAAGAGTACACTTTTGACTTTGCTGCAATCCCCAATATTAACTGGTTTTATATATATATATATATATATATATATATTCATGACATCTACAAAATAAATATATATTTATATCTTCATGTGAGAAAAAAAAAGATAATAAGAAAAAAGATGTTTGCATTTAGAAACTACATGGATACGTTCCTGAATATATCTATAACTTAAGTTTGTTAAAGTTGGTGTTATTTATATTTGGAATTGGATGTACTTCGGACAGCAACAACAAATGATACTTTTTCATAATACTAAAGATGGAGTTCTACCTTCTGAATCTGTGGAATTGCTAATAATTACATTTGGCTACAAATGAACCCCACACATTGACACACTATGTAATAAACTGAGAAATGCCTGTTACTTGCTAAGATTTGTATATGCTCATTGTATTGAGAGGGTTATGCTAACATCATCTTATGCAAATTTTCATTTGCACATGCGATATGGTATACTAAATTGGAGAATAAGCCCTTCTGCATAAAGAGTTTTCATACTTCAAAAATATGCTGCAAGGATCATTGCGAAATTGGGTAATAGAGAATCTGTAGAGATTCTTTCAAATGATTGAATATATTAACTCCCTTTTAAAGAGAAACATTCTCAATTGAAAATTGAATCAATACATGACTCCTCTGGAAATGGAAAAACCCTACGATAAAATTGAAGTTACTTTTTTGTAATATCTAACAGAAAACAACTACTTCCCCGGCTAAAGCCACGCTACATCTGATAGATATTGAGAAAGACCCTATTTAACTTGAGAGAAAAAAAATCTGAAAGTGAAAATTTGCATTTTCATTCAGATAGCTGATTATTTATTGAATGTCCAGTTTCCATTGGAGACTCTTGTCTATGAATAAAATAAGGAAGAATGTTATTCAGAAGTATCACTCACAGAAAATCGCTCATTCCATTGATGCATGAATAATTGCATCTCTTTAGCTAGGCCCAGGCCCGGATTACCCATAAGGCCAACCTAGGCCATGGCCTAGGGCGCACGCTTGCGGGGGGCGCAGCGCAGGATACGGGAAAAACCGAATAGCGAGCGTCCGAGCACCGGGTGACTCATCCGACGAAGCCGATCACGTGACTGACGCCGTCTCTCCAAAATTAGATGAGAACAAGGAATACTTTGGGACAATACAAAATTGGCTGTCAAAAGAAGATGAAAATAACCAAAACAAAACAAATGACTGCTTATTTTTAGACTGCAGTACTCCTAGTACTAGTCCTAGCACCACTGTTCATATGATGCAGTCTTTTACTTCAGGAGCAGAGTCGGAACCAGACACAAAAATTGAATCTGAACCATAGGAAGACACTTGTTGCCATTTGGCAACAAGTTTTAGAAAAATCTGTCGAATTATTTTCACTTTATTCTCACTCTCTTGTGGTATTACAACTGAAAATTCAACTCCAATTCAACAGAGTTTAGAACGTGAACCTGAAACATTTAGTTTTGATCCCGTAGATCCCAATCCAGCAAACTGGGTTGTGAATAAGGAACTACGTGGTTACGTATCCCGATATGGGTTAATTGTTCAAAGGCAAAGAAGGATTATGGTAACCGTTTTTGAAGTTTTTCAGGTACTAATTTTTATAGATATTTAGCAAATGGGAAAAAACAAGACAGAGCATGGCTTGTGTACTCTAAAACTTAATATGCAGTTTTTTGTGGTCCTTGCCGTCTATTTTATTTGGAAACACAATCGGAATCATATTTTGTGAAAAATGGTTTTAGTGACTGGAAAAATGTTACATCAAGGCTCAAAGAACATGAAAACTCCCTTTCACATGAAACAACACCATCACTTTAAAAGAGAGGAGAGAAACTGGGCAAGGTTAATTCCCAACTAACTAAAATGATAAAGATATTGAGAAATTAGCTACTGGTAAATGTTATTGCAAAGAGTTGTAGTGGTGAGAAAAGCTCTAGCTTCTCGAGGATTACCATTTAAGGCATTTCTTGATTCAATTGAGTACCGACTTTTGGCATATCCTGTATAGTTGTAGGACTAAAAACATACTGAATTTCAAGTTTCTAGTCCAACTGCTAGTTGAAATACTTCTAATGCACGGCCTACGTAAATCACGCTGTAAACAATGCTGTTTATTAAACAGTGTGAGTGTGTTTTATTTCTTAACGTATTTTTTAGTCAATATTTGCCATACATTTTGGAATTTTAATCACTGTTATTGCGCGATTGGTACAAATTATTTTCTTGGAAAACAGTTAAAAATGTATTCAAAGGGACTAAAAATAAAAATGTTTCAATAGCTCAAATAACCCCAAAGAAGCTCTAGAACGAGGTTTACAGTTAAATATGCCAAAAAAATTCCACACTCCCCAGACCTCCTGGAAGGGGGAGTAATTTAGAACTTTGGCCTAGGGCGTAAATAGCTGCTAATCCGGGCCTGGCTAGGCCTCCAATACATTTTGGTCGACAAAAATCTATTTCACTCTTCTAAGATCATCAGGGAGGTCGGAAGAATTGGAAAACATACTCTTCAGAAGCAATTTCACACTGTAATGAGGAATTGTTGGACTATTTCTTGTGGGGTGAAACTTTGAAAATATTTTTCTGACATAAAACATGTCATGGGTATGGCATGTTGATTTCATTGACAATATGAACAGGATGTTCATGAAGTCAGTTGTGGAATCATCTGCGACTGAAAGTTGGAATTTGGTCGCTGTTTTCCATCGTACAAGATAACCTCTCTTGGAAGGGATTTATATTTTAAAGAGAAACATTCTCAATTGAAAATTGAATCAATACATGACTCCTCTGGAAATGGAAAAACCCTACGATAAAATTGAAGTTACTTTTTTGTAATATCTAACAGAAAACAACTACTTCCCCGGCAAAAACCACGCTGGACATTGAACTACATCTGATAGATGTTGAGAAAGACCCTATTTAACTTGAGAGAAAAAATCTGAAATTGAAAATTTGCATTTTCATTCAGATAGCTGATTATTTATTGAATGTCCAGTTTCTAGTTGTTTTCTTTTAATGATTTGGGGACAAAAATGCTGATTGTGCAAAAGCTTACTTTTTTTCATACATTCACACTGTTGTCTATTCGTCATTATTTGATTAGAAAGTATCTGGCAGAATCAGACCTCTTAATCATAAACGTTCGCTAATTTATATGAATTTGTAAATGACTCATTTGTTCGTGGCGATTTTTGTTTCAAACTAGACCATGTCACGTTAGTTAGTTCTTTGTTCTTGCCTGAGCCACCTAATTATATACAACCCGCAGACGAAATTCAATTAAAACTCCCCAAACCGCCCCGCCTCCTCACCGTATTTCCTCCGCAGTCCTCGATTCAGCCGCCGCTCGATCATAATCTGGCGATTACGTCTTACTTCAATCCAATTTAACGGAGTTGATATTGAATGTGTTTCGTAAAAGCAATTCACACGAAAGTCCCGACGAAAGTCTCTATTGCCGACTTTCATGCGATGTTTCCGCGATAGTCCATCTACTATTGATCTAGAAAGTATCCGTCTACGATCAGAAAAACCCAATCTGAGATAGGTATAAATACTGCAAAACAATCGATTATGAAAGAAATTGAAGTAAATCGTTGTGCTTGGGATCGCACGCTGATAGCGAAGACCCTCGTCATCTCTAGCTTGCACAAGTCTCCCGAAAACTTCTTGGGTTTGCTCCGCTGTAATTGTCTGACTGTGAAAGTCACAAAGAACTGTATCTGTGCTTTTCTAAGCAGAGCTGTCCCAAAGCACAGTGCTCGTGAAAGCACTTTTGTGCTGGTTAGCACTGTGCTCCCAAGCATGTCTGTAAACGTCAAGAATCGCACTGTGAACACCTTGTAAATGACATATAACAATAACATGCACGTAATGAGATCTCACAACATACACGTGCGTTTAATTAAATTACAATCAAATTTTTATTTACGTAAGACTTTATTTGGTCTATTTACACAAATTTAGTCAATTAAAAAACATAAAAACTTTTAGCATTAGCGAGGTATATTTAGGATTGAAGGAGTGATGCCCCTAAATGTAGACAGCACGTTATGCAATTTCTTTAAAAATAGGACACGTTTTCTTAAGTAGCATGCTATGAAAATAAATGCCATGTCATTTATATTGTCAATTTCTTGAACAAAATATAATTGTATCCGAATATTTTTTCAACTTTATCTACGAATATGTCTGATAGTAGTGAAAGTGATGAAATTATGAGCACTCCACCGAAGATTTTAGAAAAGCTCAAGCTGCCACACATAATTTGTTACTGCTAAAATCCTAAGAAAGGTACGAAATTACCTATCAAAAATTCATGGATTGACGATACAAGCATAACGTTAAAATAAATGGGCGTTGAAAAAGTATAGTACGTTACACGAGTTGTAACTTGTAAGCCCACTCATGAAATTTATGAAATCGCCGCTGCGCGGGTTCGTGCATAAACTTTTTCATTTCGTGCGTAATGGGTTACTTACAACTCTTGTTACGTAATATACTATTAATTTAAAAATGAATTTTTTATTATTTTTCCCCAACATAATACAAGGGCCAAAACATTATTTTATTAAAAAATAAAAAATGATGCAGTAAGGGGTTAATATACATCCTCTCATTTTCAGACTGTGGGAGGTAAACACCCGAAAAACAATGTCAAGAAAACTACAAAACCAGACATTTAATCAATATTTTCCTCTATTCTATTTGAATCAAATTGTTGATTTCTGCAATTCTATTTCAAAATAGTATATTATGTAACAAGTGCATTTTGAAAGAAAACATCTCATTTAACAAATATAAGACTGGTATTAAACAATTCATTAGCCTTAACTACCTAACACTGGTGAAGTTACTATAAAACAAATATATTATAGATATATTTGAATATAAAAAAAATAATAACAAGCTGTATTCTCTGTATGTAAATATTTTTTAAGTATATAGAAATAGTCCTTGCCACATCAACCATTCCAATGATTGAAAGAGAAAATTGAAAGAAAAATTAAACAAAAAGTTAAGAAAAATTATAAAATAAAAAATAAATATGTGTTAAATAGAGTTTCTTATCGATTCCTTCTAGAATTCCAGTTATTGATAATAATGTAATTTCCATTGAAACCAATATGTATATATACAGGGTGGGTCACGGTCGATGGTACCTTAGACGTTTACGGAGAACGGGACATAGGATCATTCTGAAAATTTGGTTTCTCAAGTAGTTACTCTTGGTCTATCGATCTAAAATATTTTCAGCAATGCAGCGTTGCCGCTTATACCAGAAAGTAGCAGCATCTTTGTTATTTCAAATTGGCCACCCTGTATATTACCGCATTTTTGAACTTGTCATTCCTTTCTGATTATTTCTGCCTCATACTTCCCTATACCTATCTCTAACGGTTATTTTCCATATTTTTTATCCAAAACATAGCTCGAATTGAATGTTTATTTCTGCGGTATTTGGATTCTTAGGAAGTTGCAATTTTGTGTTGAGTTCATCAAGATCATGCACATTGATTCTGTATAGAGAAGTTTGTTCTGCGTTATACATGGTCGTTCAAAATTCATGATCTTACTGCTAGACACGAAAATGGTTGAAAGTGCGTTTTTTTTAATGGAATATTATGAAATATCCTGAAAAATGACTAAATTCCCTTCGAATTGATATATCATATTCCTATACCTAAATAGCCAGAATTCCGAGATAATAGCAATTTTCTCCCAAGTGCTTGAATTATTGCCAGAAATTTTTCGAGTACATGAATTTTTTGACGAGGGTAATTTTCTTTGAAAATTCATGTACGAGATAAATTTACGGCACGAGGGGGATTCGGTAAGAAAATTTCACACCGAGAAATGAAAATCATCCAACAATTCATAAGAAATAACTAACGATGGTTTCACCTGAACTATTTATAACCACTGAAATATTGATATGTAAAAAAATTTTAAAAAATTTCATCAATAAATGTGTTTAAATTTGGAACAAAAAAAATAAAAAAGTTATGTTCTTATCGTGGATTGAACCATCGACTTGTGATAAAACCTTGTGACAAATGGTGTATTGTACTTCTTCTGAATTATGATTTCAGAATTGACAATTTCTGCAATAATCGTGGAGAAAATATTCCAAATATCTAGTAAATACATAATTATCTCCTTTCATATGAAAACTAGACCTCCATTTGTACATTAAAGTAAAATATGTCAAATGTTTGACAGAAAAATTTCCACTTATTAATTTCGCCCAGGGTACCCAGGAGGATAAAAATTTCCGGAAATTTTTAGGGTTGCCATGGTATCTAAACAAGAACGAATTTTTTGATTGGCTACAAAAGTGGGGTGTGAAATTTTCTCGTATATGAATGAAAATTCATGTACTTGAAAAATTTCCGGCAATAATTCAAGCACTTGGGAGATTACAAGTGAAAATTGCTATTATCTCGGAATTCTGGCTATTTAGGTATAGGAACATGATATATCAATTCGAAGGGAATTTAGTCATCTTTCAGGATATTTCATAATATACAGGATGTTCCATTTAAAAAAACGCACTTTCAACCCTTTTCGTATCTAGCAGTAAGATCATGAATTTTGAACGACCCTGTATAACGCAGAACAAACTTCTCTATACAGAATCAATGTACATTCAATTCGAGCTATGTTTTGGATAAAAAATATGGAAAATAACCAATATCTCAAAATCCGTTAGAGATAGGTTAGGGGAGTATGAGGCAGAAATAATCAGAAAGGAATGACAAGTTCAATAATGCGGTAATATACAGGGTGACCCATTTGAAATAACAAAGATGCTGCTACTTTCTGGTTTAAGAGGCAACGCTGCATTGCCAAGAGCAACTACTTGAGAAACCAAATTTTCAGAATGATCCTACTTCCCGTTTTTCGTAAACGTCTAAGGTACCATCGACCGTGACCCACCCTGTATATATATATACATATATATATATATATATATATATATATATATATATATATATATATATATATATATATATATATATATAAAGAGGAAATTATATCGACCGTCTTATCTTAAAGAAACTTGCTTCTATCGGGGATTCGGTCTGGGAAAAGAAGTATACTCTTTTTTGCTACCCGAGCTTTCGCAAATTTTTATTTGCTTTTTCGAGGGCTACAATATAATTATATGAACACATGTATAAAGTTAAAAAAGGTATAACATACTGTGCAATGTGAGGTTTTCTTCGATGTTGAAAGTACATAATTAAAATTGAAAAATAGAAAACGAAAAACTTGACACGAAAATTTTTGAAGGACTGATCATTTGTTTGTTGATGTCAAATAATATGAGGACTATACAGAGTCGTAAGTTTCAGGTATTAATATCTGATGTATGATTATGTGGTAAAAGAATGTAAGAGTAAATTTTGCTAAGATTATCTATGTCAGTTTTTTTGTTCATATTATCAGTTTGTAAACTTATTTCAGCCATTTCCAAAAAAAGTCTTTTGTTGAAATTTTTTTCCACATGTAATATTTTTGTATCATCATAGTTCATGATATGATCATTATCTAATACATGTTTGGTTAAGGCACAAGAGTTTTCTTTCATAGTTCTACAATTGCTTTTGTGCAAAGCTATTCGTGATTTTAAATTATTTTTTGTTTGACCCAAATATTTTTTGTTACAATCAAGACAGGGAATTTCATAAAAATTTGCGAAAGCTCGGGTAGCAAAAAAGAGTATACTTCTTCTATATATATATATATATATATATATATATATATATATATATATATATATATATATATATATATATATATATATATATATATATAGAAAGGGTAGTCGTTGCTGACTAGTTAAGAATAAAACTAGTTAATATTGGGGATTGCAGCAAAGTCAAAAGTGTACTCTTTTATAGAGATTATTCCAAGCTTTCGTAAATTTTATTTACATCTTCAGGGAACTACAAAGAATTATTATGTCAATTATACATTTTGATGTTATTAAAATTTTACTTACAACTATAGTGAGGTTAGTTGACATGTTCTTAGTTCTTTGTATAGTGACATTACAGCTTAAAATTGTAAATAATAAGGAAAAAAGACTTTACGAATATAAATAACAGAAAATTTTGAAATTTCAGTCGAAAAACAAAAGACTTGTTGATTGTATCCAAGGGACACAAATCAGTTGTCAATAGAAAAGAAATCTGTAATTTTCAAGTCAATGTTACCAACTGTAATCTTGTACCAACTGTAATCTTGTACCAACTGTAATCTTGTACCAACTGTAATGTAGTACCAACTGTTGAAATATACGACTGTTGTTTTGTAAGTTAGGAAAAAATTACATTTCCAATTGAGTAGTTATGGAGATATTATTATTCATATGGAGAGTGTGGTCTAACGACAATAAGAAGGAATAAATCTCACTCAAATGATTTATATCAGTTCTTTTATTCATACATTTTTTGTCTTGATATATGAAGGCCATTTCCAAAAAAGTTCTCTTAGTCATATGTGTCTCTTTAGCTAATATTTTAGTTGAGTTATAATTTATTCGATGGTCAAATTTGTTTACATGATCAGCAAGAGCACATCTTTCAGGATGAAGTCTACAATCACTTTTATGTGAGGAGATTCTACTTTTCAGGCTTCTAGAAGTCTGGCCAATATAATTTTTATCACAGTCCTGACAAGGAATGCTATATACTACATTTGAAGTGGAAGTTAATGGAATTTTATCCTTCACTTTTGAATAAATTGATCTTGTTGGTAAAATAGTTTTATTTGCTATTTTGACATTACATACTGAATGAAAGAGCCTGGACAATCTTGGTGTAATATCTCTTATATATGGAAGTGAAGTGAATGTAGGAATTGTAGGATTTGTAGGATTAGTATTAGCAACATTGCTATTAATGGATATGTTCAGATTGTTAGATATAATATCTGTTTCAATATTTAATGGTGTGCTGAACAGAATACTTCTCAGTAATTTTGGTGGATAAGCATTGTCAGAAAAGAGTTTGAAAAGAATATCTAGGTTTTTTTATGAAAGGATCTATCTGAGATTTTGAGTACTCTAGCTTTCATTTGTTTCACAAGGTTTATTTTCATTGACCGCTTGTGATAAGACTCGAAGTTAATATATCTTCCAGAACTGCATGGTTTCCTGTACCAGTCTATAAGAATTTTGTTATTAAGACCACGTATGAATCTTGTATCTAAGAAAGGTACGGAAAAATCATCATCCTCAGTTTCTATTGTAAACTGAATATATGGGTCAAAGCTGTTAAAAGTACTAAGAATCTCAGTAATGCCATCTTTTGGTAAAGCGACAATGATATCATCAACATATTTTTTGATGAAAACAGGTTTAAATGATAGTACTGGAATTACTGTGTCCAACACATCATCCATCACATATGAAGCTAATATAGGGGAGATTGAAGCTCCCATTGGAGTTCCAAAACTTTGTTTATACATTTTGTTGTTAAAAGAGAAATATGTGTTATTGAACAAGAAAGTTAAAATTTTCATGAATGTTTCTTCATTAATGTTACAATAATTGCTAACACGATACCAATTTTTGTGAATTGATCTTTGACAAACTTCTAAATATACATTACTAAAAAGAGAAACCACATCAAGACTTGCCAAAACGTAGTCATTAGGTATGTTTGTGTTATTAAATTTATTATTTACTTCAAAAGAGTCTTGTATAAAGTATTCATTATCGGAATCATATGCTTTAGTTAGAATATCTGTGAGAAGTGAGGCAATGGCTTCTGTTGGAGCACCAATACATGAAACTATAGGTCTCATCGATAAAGTAGGTTTATGTATTTTTGGTAATGAATAGAATTTTGGAGAAATAGCATTATAGCATGTGAGTTTCTTTTTTGTGACATCATCAATTTGATTTGTGTCTTTAAGTACTTTCAAAAATTCATTAGCTTTACTTTGTATCGTAGTCGTAGGATCTTTTGCTAATTCAATATAGAAATTACTGTTGATAATTATTTCATTTGAAAGATTAAGATATTGATCTTTTTCCATAATGACTGTTATTCATACTGAATACCATATGATAATCCTGAATTAATCCAAAGGGCTTCACAAAACAAGCGCATCAAGTGCTTAGGTGAACTTAGGATCATAAAGGATAATTATTGTCATAAAAATGCATGTATTTAAGTACTTGTTATATCATGAAGTCAATAAATCTGAATATGAAATCTGAAAACGTCCTTTCAGTTTCAATAACTCAAGTACCTATCTGACAGTCTGAGAAGTGCTTAGTGCTCCTTGACTAGAATTACTTTTTGAAAGTGCTTAGTAATCACCAGAATTTTATAAATAAAAGTGCTTGGTTCTCGAGATTTCGGAGCACTTTTCAAGAGTGCTTAGTGGAAATCAATGGCTACTGAATTACTTCAACGGTTGACTGTCCGTATAGTTCGATTTGGTGGTTTGTCCCTTACCAGTATAGAGTGAATCGTTGATATCCAACGTATGAATGAATACAAAAAAAAACGGAAACAAATATTGAATAAGCTAAATTAGGTAACAAAAATGATCTTATGTTCGTTTATCACGACAACGATATGCTTAAATTTCAATTATTTTTTATAGCTCGACCTTATTTTCTCCTCAAAATGGGCTCGCTATGAGATTGAATTGCAAAAAATAGAATGAATTTACATGATGTGTTAGATGAAGGGAACTTCGTTCAAGTGATGTTAAAATATTTAATTATCGATATGGCAACACACTGCCTGTGACAATAGATATCAAATCAAAACAAATTATTCACCAATTGATATACAAACACAAATTATGGAGTGAGTAAATATATCTGTTTCTTTGAGAGATATCGGTATGAACGTATCTCAAATCATGATGGTTAGATACCACCTAGGACTAAACTTAATCTTTAGGAGAGCAGTTTTCGAATGCTGATTCGAGGTGGAGTAACTGACTATTTGTACGTCAAAGAAACGTCGTTTTACGTTTGGGTCAGATCATATCGGAAAAGCAAGTATCGTTATTTCGCCATTTCGGTACCTCCTTCAAAGATTGCATCTTCATGTGAAAACTAAATACATTTACAGAACATCAATTTAACTTTGGTAGTTTCTTAAATTCTATATAACAAATCGCATATTTGCGTGAACATTTTGACTAATTTCATAAATTGGGCGATAATTAATATTCTTGGCGTAACTTTCATGACTCTTGTTGTTGATTCTGATATAAAAAACATGCTATCGGGTGATTTCCACGTAACGTGGGAATAATGAATATTATTTATAACACACACACACACCATTACACATATAAGCTCTCGAGAAATATCATCCAATTCTAATCCTTATAATCTACAAATTTCTTTCATTCAGGAAAGAAGCATCGTATTACTTATATTATTAAAGAATTGCGGTTAACAATGTTTATGACCCTATAATCTTATGTCTAAAATAAAATAACGAAAAGCAAATCCAGAAGTTAATTCCCACCTTGCCCTACTTACTTACTTATTGTAATAATTTATTTCCGCACACTGACTAATGACTAATTCGTATCACTATGGATGCAACTTTACATTCACCTCTGTCAACGGTGGATTGTCTACTCTCTGTTATTTCTTCTCTACGCACGTTGTATACATAAAGTCGGCAAACTTCTTTGCAACGAATCTCGAGTATACCAGAGACGACGGGAGAGGCCACCAGAGCGAGAGGTAGACAGGTCCGACTTCAGCTCGTTACACTATATTGGAGAACCTAGTATGATTTTCTAAATAATCAGTTTTAAAATTGTTTAAAAGACAGATAAGTAACACTTTAGGTAGACATATTATTAACAGCACAGATGAAGAATATACATTATTTTGTGATGCATGTCCTGAGATTTACATTGGACAAACAGGTAGAACCTTCAAAAGGAGAATAACTGAACATAGAAAAAGTTTTGTGAACTTTAAAACAAATTCAACTTCTGCTAGTTATTTATTACTAGAAAATCGTAATTTCAAACATTATTTTAAAATCCTTCATATCCAGAACAGAAGGGTGAAACTGAATTTTTCAGGAAGTTTGGCCATTGATAGGAGGAAAAATTCTTAGAAGTCAATTTGTGGCCAAACAGAATATAATAACTAGCCATTATTGAATTTGTTTTTGGGAAATGAAACATTCAAATTAATAATAATAAATATGTAAATAATCAATCAGTAACTCGATGAGGAATCCTGAAGATATATAAACTGAAACCTGATTAATGAACAGTTGCTATTCAAGACCAAAATGTAATTATACTTCCTCTTGAAAAAAAACATAGTATGGCCAAACAATTGCGGCTTTGAAAACCCATAGATTGTGACTATCATAAAAGTTAAAATGTTATGGTAAATGTAAAATATTCTATTATTTCGACAAGTCTCCTGGTACAAGATGTTGCATGCATAATTATTCTTTGTCTATAGGAATGGTACCAAGAATTGCGATATCTAGCCCCCTCTGCACCACCTGACAAACTGGAAAAAATAATAGCATGTGCATACGCGCTGTTGAGCAAAGAGAGCTTGGCAGTTGGCTTGCCAGATTTTCCTTTGGACAATTTGCCACTTGCAGCTTTGTTACTGGTACGTTATATCTTTTTCCAATACTTTGGTTTGCTATTATTCTTTACAATACTCGCTGTCAAATAACAGTTCTATAAATGGTCATTTTATAATGTTGTTGTCGAAAAATGTCTTCGTATTTATATAAACTTTGTGTGTCAATAATAATATATCACATTGACTAATTCCACACGAGTGTGAATTGGTAATGTATACTATTTTTTCTACGACCACAGATTAATGCACATTCTCAAAAAATTAAATTAATATATTTTTGATTACTCTAGACGGCCCCACGTTGGGCGCCTGATTGGCGACAAAATTTTAAATCAATCTCAAGATTACCTATACTAATCGGATCATTCTAAATACTGCGAGGAAAACGGCATGTCGATGAAACAAAGGACTACTGGCTCGTTCATAAAATATAAAACTTTATAGTGCAAACTCACACCAGGAAGGTAACTTCGAATGTTCTCGACCACCCAGAATCGTAAATCTTAAAACCAGAATAAACTTCTCTTGAAATCGTCAATAAATTAATGAATGGAATCCTACATCACAGATGAGCTGTGATTTAAAAATTTAGCCGATCGACACATATCACTCTAGAGTAAAATTTCACTTTTCAACTCTGGGGTCATATTTGTCTTTTTGGAAGTAACTAAATTGTGTCCTATTTGTCATTTCAGCATGTGGTCTTGGAAAAAATACATTTCAGATATGTGTACATTTACCTACATTTCAAATAAATTTCATTTTTTTCACTATCTTTATCTAGTACTAGTTGCAACATTTTCATTTCAGGAACAAAATCCCAATTTAACTCCTTACGACATCATCTATAGATTATACCCCTACAAAATATTCCTGAAAGAAGGTGTAACGAATTTAGAAGACCTCCTGACCAAACTGGAAGTTACGCCACCAACGCAGCAAGTAGATGCGTCTCTTACCGAAAAAATATTCAACTTCCTGAAGACCAAGTCAGGCGATGAAAGTAATGGTTACGTCGAGACCAAATACCAAAACGAACTTCTGCAAAGCGTTTCACAATCACTCAACATCGCTGATGTCTGTATTATTGGAACAAGCGGATGCGGAAAGAGCATGCTTGTTAACAAGGTATGGATAGCGATATTCAAGCTTCGACGTCGTCGCCTGCTTCGTTTTACTCATTATCTTCATTGTGTCTTTTTCTTTCTTGTTTTCTAGGTGTCCGAACTTCTAGGCAGAGAAGTCGAAAGTATTGTGTTGTATCAAGACATGACCTCAAGAGATCTGATCCAACAGAGAATCACCTTAGAGAACGGTGATACCATTTGGAAGTTTTCCCCCCTTGTGGGTGCTGCTCTAGATGGAAAAATAGCCGTGCTAGATGGTATCAACAGAATCCATCCTAGTACCCTGACTGTCTTACATAGGTGTGTTTCGCTACAGTGTTCCTTACCAGTCACATAAAAATCAAATGATGTGATGTTTCAAAATGAGGCATCATAATTATTGCGGAATTTGAATACAGTTTTACGAAAAGGCATGGATGGATCAATTATGATTTCGTTGAAAACATTTTGTGAATTCATCCGAGTAACTAACGTCAATGCTATTGCAACAATCTTCCTTTTTAAAAATAGTGATGACGTCGCCCGTATGTGTTTTATTATACTCATTTCTAACCGAAATTTGTAACTCTGAAATTATTAACAAATCAGGTAGCACCCCCAACAAATTGCTTAACGGCTTGCACCAAATACGCGATTTCTTACCAATAAAGAACTGAACACCGCTTACGTATGGTAAATAATTATAATCGAGAATTTCATTGACCCAACCAAAAAATACGCAAGTGTCATCTGCTACTCAGAAACCTAAAACAGAATCCATACATCATTTACATCATGAAAGAAACGGAAAATAATTCATCTACAATCATTTATCGAATATAAATGTATGGAATACTCCCTTTGTGTGAGTCGAAGAAATAAGTCAAATTTTCTCAAATATGCATAGAGAAAAATAAGTCACAGCTATCAATATTTTTGGCAGCCAGATTGAAGACGAACTTCTTCCGTCATATCTTCCTCCTTTTTCCTGTACAAGTTCAACTTTCTTCACAGGTTAGTTCACGATCGAGAGCTGCAGCTACACGATGGAAAGCGACTGATAGACAGTTCTCGCTTCAAAATACTACAGGAACGCTTTGAATTAAGTAAGGAACAACTCCACGCCAGTGGCGTTTTTGAAATCCATCCTGATTTCAAGATTGTTGCCATTGGAGAACCTCCAAATCTTCAGGCTGCTGGTGGAAACTGGATGTCTCCGGAGGTATTGAGTCTTTTCGTCTTCCACGAAATGAGGACTTTGTGCAAGCAAGAGGAAATGCACATCATCACTTCGAAGGTAAACCCATCGAAATATTAGTAGAATTCGTCTGGACTTCCATTGTCTAGAAACAAATAAAATAAATTCTTTGCATGTGTTTGAATCACGACGTTTCAAGAGTTAACATCTACTGTCGTTATCAAGTGTGTGAATGCGACAAGATATCTGGGATACTTATTATAAAGCATGCAACTAATGTACCTGCTAAAAGGGTAATTATGATCTTCGTGGGGTCTCTCTCAGGTCATCAATGTTAATTAATGTGATACAACGACTTTGTGACCGATCTCAACAGGTCTTGACACAGAGTTTTTATTGAGTGATAATTAGCTTCCACACATTCCGAACCTCTATGCTCGGCTGACTGAACACGTCATTATTCTGAATACAAGCCGACTCTATAAACTTTCTCTTATGTTGTTCTTTGTGGATAACTTCGGGGCCTCTTAGTTTCTCCAACATAATCCTTCACACGGAACACGGTAAATGCAGTTTTTGGAGTCACTATTCTCGTTGGGTGGTCTCGATTTTGTGAGTTGGCTACGAATGGTATTACTTAATCTGAAGCATGTTCGGATGTTGTACCTTGATCCAATTCTCCTTATCTTATCCGATAAACCTCTCACATAGGGAAGACATAGGGTAGGCTGTGTTGGTTCATCTGATTTCTCGGTGTTGCCTCTTCTGCGGTTAAGGACCGCTGCTATATGTTTGTCGGAGTACCCATTCCGTCGTGGATCTTTCTTGATGTTATTAAATTCGTTGGTCAGACTCACATCGGTGTTACAGAGGCTGTAGGCCCGGTCAACCAACGAGCGGATAATTCCTCTCTTCGATGAGACCACCCAACGGGAATAGTGACTGCAAAAACTGCATTTACCGTGTTCCGTGTGAATGTGGGATGGATTATGTTGGAGAAACTAAGAGGCCACTAAATGTGAGAATCGGTGAACACAAGAGAAATACTCGGCGAGGAGAAACAGCGAAGTCGGGAATAGCAGATCACGTATGGACTAATCAGCACAGCATCGCATGGTCGGAAGCCGAAGTTAAAACACAAAGAACAACATTGGTATAAGAGAAAGTTTATAGAGTCGGCTTATATTCAGAATAATGACGTGTTCAGTCAGCCGAGCATAGAGATTCGGAATGTGTGGAAGCCACCTATCACTCAGTTAGATCGATTGAGATTTCAATAAAAACTCTGTGTCAAGATCGATCATCAATAGTAACACTCACCAAAAAAGGTCGTTGTATCACATTAATTAACATTGATGACCTGAAAGAGAGACCATACGAAGATCATAATTACCTTTTTAGCAAGTACATTAGTTGCATGCTATATAATAAGTATCCAAGATATCTTGTCGCATTCACACACTTGATAACGACAGTAGATGTTAACTATTAAAACGTCGTGACTCAAACACATGCAAATAATTTATTTTCTTTTTTTCTAGACAATGGAAGTCCAGAAGAATTCTACTAACACTAATACATGGTCAACCACTTTCAAACAAACCATCGAAATATATTACACATTTCACTTACTATATTTTATTTATTTATTTCTTATATTCGTAATTATTATTCAACAGTTGCTGTATTATTTTATAATACATTTTCTTATAGTTGGGCCCTGTATCCAGACCGATGCATCAGATCGTGGAGTTGGCGCACGTTCTGAGAAACAGTCCGGATCCAACGTTGAAAAGTCTTTCGGGACACCTGTCCACCAGGCAGCTCATCCGCATCGCGGCCAGAATTAAAAAGTACCCCACCGACGACATCTACAGCATTCTCCAAGAAACATTCATGGTCAAATTCCTACCGTCCCTTACCAAGCAAGTCTTGGAAAAAACGATGGAGAAATTAAAAATAATCCCAAGCGAAAACGATGACAACGAACTAATTAAATGCGAAGTCAAGGACGGCGTGTTGACCATCGGCAATTCATCTGTTCCCGTGTTCAAAACAGCGGATTTGACCAAAGTCCCGGATATTTTGTTTTATGACGTCCCACAACACTTGCGATTGATGGAAAAGCTGTTGCAAGACTTCCAGCTCGGTTATCATCTGCTGCTGGTCGGTAACCAAGGCGTGGGGAAGAACAAGATCGCGGATCGGTTTCTCGAGCTGTTGAACAGGCCTAGAGAATACATCCAGCTGCACAGGGATACCACGGTGCAGACGCTGACGACGCAGCCGACGGTTAAAGATGGCGTTCTTGTCCATGAAGATTCGCCATTAGTGAAGGTGAGATTGACAAGAAATAAGAGCTCACAAATCAGTCACTTCGGCACGAGAGATGATAACAGAAATTATGTACTTGGCAATGTGATGAAGCTATTTTCCCAGGTTTGGTCTATTTGTCAGATCTAATTGCTAAACGCGTCACTTTTGGTAAAGTAGAAATCAATTGAAAAACAGGTCGACACACGTCATCGGCAGAATTAGTTTGTAGATGCAGTGAGCCTATATCTGAATGCGAAAAGAAATGTGTTCACTGGTATTTTGTCATATTGTCCTGGCTACATTGAAAACTTTGAATTGATATATTGAATGGAAAATTTTCATGAACAGTTATAACGGACATATAACGAATCATAATCATTGAAACATAGGGCTAAGCAATTTTGCGATTGAACAAGATGTCCTATTCATTTTCATATTTCAATATAGTAGCGTTGGACATGGGTCTGGGTAATAAAATACCAGGTTTAAAGTCCATCTTGTACTACCCCTTTGGCTATTTCCCAAGATTTGCTCTGTTTAATTCAATCCCAGTTCACATTTTCCCTTTTGTACTACGAGCATTGCTACTTAAGTTTTGAGATATGTCAATATTGATGTGAATATGTCAAATCTGACATTATCATCGAAAAGTTTGTCATTTTTGATGGCGATCGTAGTCAGAACGTGTTGTCATACGAGTGCTATTTGTGTTGTTTACAGATCTTCTACATCTTGATAAGTAGAATAGCGACTTTAAAAAAGGAGCAAATCCTAGCTGTACTTTTGAAATCGACAAAAATTCAAAATTGAAATATCAAAAAATGGATAGGAATTTTATTGTCCTCAACTAGGTCTGCAAAACATGTAAATGAATTTTCTCCGTAATATCGATAGTCTAGGAAATATTTTGAAAAAGAAACGAAAAATTATGGACTTTTACTTCTTTTCTGAAATGACAGAAAGTCGAGTGCCATAGTCGGTCGTAGTATCTAATTATTGATGTCCATCAATTATAGTTTCAATCATGCTCAAGGATAAGTTAGAGTAATTCGTGGACAGGTACCATAAAGTTATAGTATTAACATTTGAGTCTTCGTTTTCAAAATTTCAGCTCTTCGAATCTTTGGTGAAAGTGTACAGATGTCAGGAGAGACAAAATACTTGGGGCTAAACCTGGACTCAAAGCTCACCTGGAACAAACATCTGTAAAAAGTGCTTATAAGAGCAATGACATCATTAATAATGGCCAGGCGCTCCTATGGCAAAACATGGGGACTTGGACTCAACCAGTCTATCTGACACAGAAATTTCTAGGGCGTCGATATCGTACCGAGCCCTGCTGTGGTTGCCAAAGGTAGAACAAGTGACAACCAGGGGGAAGCTGGCTAGTTTACAAGGACTGGCCATGCTCGGAGTCACTGGTGCTATGTCCAGCACATCGACAATTAGCTTGGAGGTTATCCTAAACCTCCCTCCCCTGCAGCAGAGGCGAGGATAGAAGCATCCAGGCTAAAATGTCTGGGCCAATAGAGGGGCAATCACCAAAACCCTGCGTTCATGCAGGTTCAGTTCCAAACTGGTTTTTGAGCCACACCAAAACCTTAACGACCTGGGAGCACAGAACAAGGTAAAGCTTGTCTGGGTACCAGGTCATAAGGGCATCCAGAGAAATGAGAGCACATATGCCCTAGCAAGAGCGGGGGCAGCAACAACTCTCATTGGACCAGAACCACCCTGCGGAATCCCGTTTGGGGAAATCAAGCAGGACACAAAGAAATGGGTTAAAAACCATCATCAATCTCTCTGAGAGAGTGCCTCAGGCAATACTCACGGAAATATGATGATGATGGGGTCAACCGACCGGCTATCTTGACCTTCTTGAACTAAGCCGAGACTCTCTCAGGAAGGTGGTAGGACTAATGACAGGCCACTGCCACCTGTAAAAACACCTGCAACTGTTGGGGATACATCAAGAGTCCACACAATGCAGATTTTGTGATGAGGAGGACGAAACAGCCTCCCACCTAATGTTTGAATGCGATGCTCTGGCTCGCACGAGGATGGATATCTTCGGACACTGCAGTGCAGAAGATATCATCCCGCAGGAAAACCTTGTGAGGAATCTTCAGGAGTTCATCAAAAGATCCGGAGTACACACGAGATAGCGGGGTGCAGAAAGGTTCTATACAGAACTACCTGCATTTCAGCCACTGGCTAGCCCCGCCATCTAATAATAATATTAAAAAAACTGATGGAAACTGAAATGTTATCTCTATTATCAAACAGGCCATCAAACACGGACACGTTTTGGTCATCGATGAAGCAGACAAGGCCCCCACCCACGTCACCTGCATCTTGAAAACCCTCGTCGAGTCCGGCCAGATGATCCTCAGCGACGGCCGAAGAATCGTTCCAAAAATCCCCGAAAACCGCGACCCCGCGGACTACATCCGAACGCACCCCGATTTCAGGATCATCGTTTTGGCCAACCGGCCGGGATTTCCATTTCTGGGAAACGACTTTTTCGGCGCCTTGGGCGACCTGTTCAGCAGTCACTCCGTGGAAAACCCCTCCAGAGAGTCGGAGATCGAGCTGCTGAAGCAATACGGGCCGAACGTCCGAGTGGAAGTCGTCGAGAAGCTGGTGGACGTGTTCGGGGATCTTAGAGCGTTGGCGGATCAAGGAGTGGTGAACTACCCCTACTCGACTAGGGAGGTCGTCAATGTGGTGAAACATCTGGAGGCAAGTATGTTTTATATGATTCATTAGAAACACTTCAGAAATGCAAGATCACTTCTCAGTATTTATCATGCTTATATACGCAGTAAACTTGGTTTCGCATCAGTTGTTTGGAATACCCAGTACCAATTTTACAATTGAGACAGTACAGAAAAAATTTCTCAAATATATTGTGTATAAGACAAATGTACAAATCACTAATAGTGACTTACGCTCCACTGATGCACGAATGCAATATATTGCCTCTCAAAAATAGGCGAAATGTAACAAACTTAATAATGATTTTCAAACTGATGAATGGACTAGCGCCGTGTCTACATTTATTCTCTAATATTGAATTCAATGCTAAACGTAGACAGCTGGGAAATACAGAATTTTTCAAACTATCCCCTAAAAAAAACAACGATGCTCAGAATTCAGCGTTATGTAGGATGCTTAGTACATTCAACAGAATGTGTAATGCCATTAAATATTTCGAACTCGATTTATTTATTAATTTATTTATTTATTTATTTAAACGGATTCACCATTTACAAGTAATTACAATAATTATAACATTACAGTGAACTAATCTAAGAATCTAAGCATACATTTCTAATTAAGTTTTTAAACATACTTAAAGAGTTAACAAATGGATCATTATTATATTTGTTAAACCATCTTAAACCTCTCGAAACAGGTGAGTTGTAACCGTAATTTGTGTTATGACTTTTTATTGAAAATAATGGAGGGTTCCTAGTTCTATGAGAAGTAATGAAAAGGTTAATTTGATTCAAAAGAAATGGACAATCAACTACTCCAGATAAAATTTTATAAACTAATATCAAATCTGAGTGAAAACGACGTGTTGTAATAGCAGTTGAGTTTAGGGTATTTAAAATATTATGGTAATTAAATTGTAGATACGTACCCATTTTGAATGAAATATATTTCAGAAATCTGATTTCAACATTTTCAATTTTTACAATGTCACATTTATAATAAGGAGACCACACTACAGAGGTGTACTCTAAGTGAGGTCTTACCAAAGAACAATACAATGTTTTGAGAGTATTACAAGAGAATTGTTTGCCATTTCTCATCAGAAACCCTAACATTCTACTACTCTTAGCAGAGTCATTATTCATGTGACTTTTGAATGATAATTGCAAGGTCTCTTATTTCGATGACTCTATCAAGAACCATACAGTTAATGTTATAATCATAGTTAAGAAAATGTTTTGATCTCGAAAAAGTGATAATATGGCATTTTTCTATATTGAGTTGTAAATTGTTTGTTATGGACCAATCAAGTAATGCATCTAAGTGGTTCTGGAGAATTTGACTATCTAATATATCAGTAATGAGAAGAAATAATTTGAGATCATCAGCAAACATTAAATATTTAGCATGTTGAAGATGGTCGCCTATATCGTTCATCGTTCACAAACAGGTTGAATAACAACCCAGACAGCACAAGTACATTCATAGAATATTCATAGAAGCACATGATGGAATGTTTGAATGTTCTGAGAATATTACCACAACACCATCCATATATTCTATGCACATTGTATGGACATCCAAAGTGGACTGAGTTTCACATTCTATAAACGTTCTCGGAATATTCTAAAGAATATTCTTAGCATCTCGATAGAATATTTCTTTCACATTCTATGCACATTCTATTAACGTTTTCCGAACATTCTGAGAGATATTCTGAGAATATTATCAAAATATTCTTAGTAGCTCGATAGAATGTTTCCAGAATATTTCTTTCACATTCTAGGCACATTCTATAGACGTTTTCCGAACATTCTGAAGGATTTTCTAAGAATATTATCAAAATATTCTAGCAGCTCGAAAGAATGTTTCCAGAATATTTATTTCACATTCTAGGCACATTCTATAAACGTTTTCCGAACATTCTGAAGGATATTCTGATAATATTATCAAAATATTCTTTGTAGCTCGAGAGAATGTTTCCAGAAAATTTGTTTCATATCCTAGGCACATTCTATGAACATCCCATGAACGTTCACTAAATATACTGAAAATTTTCTGAGAACAACCACCAAATATTCTGAGAATGTCTACAGAATATGAGGAAGTCTACTGATGGTTGATTTTTTGAAAAGGAGCCACCCTGGATATCTCAGAAAATAAAGCAAAATGATACTTATATTCTCAAAACACGCCAAGTTCTGTTGAACATTTATTGGGATGTGACAATCCAACTGAAATATAACACGGAATACTATTATCGAATTTGCACTGCAGTATCTTTTGGTTGGTTCACAAGTTTCATTATAACAGCTGGTGATAATCTACATTATAAGGTTATTCGAGAAAAATATACAGAGGAAATATATACAAATTCCAAAATAATAGCCACCTGTATTTTTGTATACCTTTGTAGACAGTGAAAATATCTGAAAAAAGGCAATAATGTCATATTACTTTTCAATTGATTTCACTTGAGATTTTTAAAGGGTGGCTAATGAGGACAGAGAGGTGATAGTGGCTTATATTTCTGTGACACACTGAAAATGCCCCTCTTCCAACAGAACTTGGGGTATTTGATAATTCCTCATTTTTGCTTTATTTTCTGAGATATCAGAGGGGTGCTCCTTTTCAAAAATGACCCGGTATATTTTCTGTGCGAACAACTTCACCCATGAATTTTGGCAACTGATATTTTTATATTAAAATGCATTGTATAGATCAAACACGTAAGTATTGCAAAAGTTGAGGGAAATGAGAAAATGTACCTTTGTATTAGATTTATTGAAAAAACTGACATGCTTCCTCAAAAAAATAAAAAAATAAAAAATTGCACTTTAAAATTATTTAAAGCTGATTATCAGCACCCTTTTCGAATCTTTCTCTACTCTTAACAAGCCACTGTTTGGACGATGTTTCCACTTCCGCTGCATTGGATGTCGGATGGATAGTCATTACAGCATCTACAAAAAATATCTCCTTTAATATCAACTTTTCTTAATGGAATAAAAAAAGATAACAGACTTGTTTTGTATCAGAGTTGTGAATCAAGTCCCACAGTATGTTTGTTTCAATACAATTTTTATTGGGCTACGTTAGAGTTCATAATACAGTGAGTTCCAAAAAGTTTGCACCATATGGGAAACTTTTTTATTATGCATTTGTCAGGAAATTTTAGTCTTCATAAAAGTTGGTGCTTTGCGAAAAACTTGTATTTGAGTTATCAAAATTCTGAATTTCCTAAAGGTGTACAGGGGAAAACAAAAAACAGGAATTCAGATCAAGAGTAATCCCCTTATTTTTGATATTATCAAAAAAGTTTATTTAGAAAAAAGGTTGAGAATCGAAAACAATATTAAGATTTGGAATCACAACCACCTACGCAACAAATTTGTTTTTCCTAATTTTTTATAGTTCTAGACTCATAAAGAGTACTAGTATCTCATACGCACCTTAGACGCCTCCCTCATGTTCTCAACATTCCAAGAACATTTCATGAATATTCCAAAGAATATTCTACAAGATGACATTTTCGCACCTTGTGAGAATATTCTGAGAATGTTTGTGCATCTGGGAATGGATCACAATGTGAGCCTTGTGGTACACCAGAGGCAACAGGAATTGTGTTTGAAATATAATTGTTTATTCTGACACATTGATAACGATTAGTTAGAAAACTTTCAATCCAATTCAAAATGTCAGTTCCAAAGCCTAATGCTTTCAATTTTTCCAGAAGTATCAAATGGTTAACTCTATCAAATGCCTTGGAGAAATCCGTATAGACTGAATCTATCTGGATACCTTTCTCCAAAGCATCTAACAAATATTGCTTGTAGGAGAGTAAATTTGTGGAAGTTGATTTTCGGAAGCTGTATTGTTTCAAATATAAAATTAAGAGGTGTTTATCGACCACCTCTAAGCGAAATATAGACTTGATGATTTCACACTCATTGCATAACTGGAGTTACTATTGTTTATTCTAATTACTTTTTGTTTGTTAATGTTATGGTTTTTTATAAGTAACTTTCTGTTTGTTCGTGTTATTTTTCTTATATTTATTTCATGTTCACAATTTAACCCACTAAACTGGATAATTATGTAGAGGCATTGTTTAAATAGAAGTAACCTTTCAAATAGACGCGACATTTTAAACAGGAATTGCACGTAGGGGTTGGTAAGAATTTCAGGGGTAGCTAGCTGTCTCTCGATCAGTTTGTGCACAGTTGTTTGGTAAACTGCCAGGACTTTCGAAGAGATATCCTGCCATCACTCAACTTTCTTTCTAGTTGATGATAATTACTGGTTCTTAGTATTAATAGTACCTGAAAATTGATTATTTCTTTGGCAAATAATTTTCGGATAGTTTTTGGAGATATTAAGCATTTTATTGATTTAAATTTTTTGAAAGTGTAAAAATCAATAGTTGATTATCTCGAAGACTGAATGATCTTTTGTTAAATATTTTTGGAGGTACCTATACTTATAACCAGAACTACAACAGAAACCATAGTGCACGATTGAACTAATATGACGAAATGCTGATGGTGATCCGAAAAAAGTATTTCTCTCGTCTTGAACTGAATAATTTTTTAGAGGTTCCCCACTGTTGACTTGGAAGACGTGATATTCAACGTTTTTGATTTTGACCGATACAGTCCTGAGTCGATAGAAACGCTCGGAGATGTTCTGGTGAAGCACGGGTTCTCTAGCAAAAATATCATCACAGCTGAGTATATTGCAGCGAAAAGAGCCAAAGAAAATGTTCAGGTTACTGTCAATCGATATAGTGGGTAAGTAGTTCATTCTATGATACTTTATTATTATTATTATTATTATTATTATTGAACAATAGAAATGTCACTTATTCCAAACAGACGACCTGGAAATCAAAGTAGGTAAGGAATGCGTCCGAGAAAAAGTATCCTCATGAAATGTGTCGTCCGATATTATACCGTGAATGTTTGCCTATTGACTTGTTTTTACCAGAACGGGGGTAATTTCGAACAGCTCATTAGCAGAGTGAGGTTTAATAATCGTATTAAGTCCACTAGGTCTTAGAGTGCTGCGATAGGGCTGGAGAGTTCAAGTTGAGTTTTTGTTGATATTCCGGAAGGTTTCCTCTTCAGCAGCAGCTTGGAGACCATCCTCAGTACGTAGAAACCCTGGGTATAAGCAAGCAAGCACAGAACTTCAAGTTTTCCGCGATGCTTCTCGCCCGCCACTCTAGTGCCTTTCTTATTACAACTACTAGCATTGATATCCTATCTCAACAATACTGTTTGGTAGTCAATAACACGATCAATTCAATCTCTCTGGTAAAGGGTAATCATATATGTTCTTATTGTGACACCACAGGCGCTAATATCCCGTTATTCATATTATACACGATTCTTCAGTTTAGATACCAAATCTCCGAAGCATGGAAAAGAAGATCCGAAGAATGAACCTCACGTTGGCGGTAACACTTGGGCTGGTGGAACAGGCGGGAGAGATACCGCCGGTCTTGGTGGAAAAGGGGGTCCTTACCGCTTGGATAAAGGCCACAAAGTGCATCAGGTAATGGCGATTCGTCAGCTAGTTAGTTGTCACATGAAACACCTCTCTTATTCACGTTCAACATCATAAGTAGCGCAAACTGCACTGGACTGTGTGCAGGTATTTTTATAAATATCGATAGCGCTGAATAGATTCGGTGTTGTATCGTTTACGAGAAAATTTTTTGCTCAAAGAAACATTCTGTCAAATTTGTCTATTTCTAGTCATGTGTGTTGAAATAACTAATTAAATCCAAAATCAACATTCCACTGATAATTTCACTCGCCGTATGAAACCCATCTTTCCTGCAATATTAGGACCAATAAGGGACGTATGCCTCGATAATACGCAGTTCCTAGCTTTCGAGCCGGTAATTCCACTTTGTCATGGCGACCATGTATCCAAAAAACAACGGAGAATAAAATATCATGTGGCTACTAATATGAATGTCAGTCTGACAGACTTCATGTCTATCAGGTTTATCTGTAACTATTGGCGAAAGAAAATAAGATCGCAGCGCCACCTATAGCAAGACTTTGAACTACGAATCACGGACAAAGGTTTTTGACTTTACACGTGTTTATATGGCGTTTTGACGATCTGTACTCCTATTTTCAAACAATTTGTGAAAATTTGTGATTTCTATAACTAAAAAGTGATTGTGTTTCTATTGAAAGACTCTAAAGAACGTTTCAGTAAGGTGATTCAAAGGTATTTCATCAAATCAAATCAAATCAAATCAAATAATATTTATTTCTTTGGTTGAAAAGTACAGTTTGAAAAAACAGTGCACAATAAACAAAGAAAACGTCAACAATAATTGTAAATTAAGTCATATGGTATAAAAATTTAAAAAACACACATGAGCCTAAAAAATTTGATATATACATACATACTCGTATTATACACATATACACACATTCACATATAAATATACAGACTTATACAAATGTAAAAACATAAACAAGTAGAAGTATTATCATAAAAAGAAATCATCCAAGGAGTAGCAACACTTTGTGATTAAAAATTTTTTCAGTCTTGATTTGAAAATATAAACGTTGTGGGATGACTTTATATAACTATCAAGAATATTATAGATTTTACATCCAATACAATAGAAATTTTTTTGGTACAGTGATGTGCGATGATAATCAGGCTGCAAGAGATTTCTATGACGGGTATTGTAACAGTGATTATTATCTATTGCAAACTTATTCTTGTTCTTGTAGACGTAAGTGCAAGCTTCCAGTATGTACAGACTGTAGACTGTCAATATACCAAGAGATGTAAAGTATGGTCGACAGCTGGTTTTCATATCGATACTTTCAATAATGCGAATTGCATACTTTTGGATAATAAAAATTCTATTAATACCAGCACTATTTCCCCAATTCAGAATACCATACTTCATGTGGGAGTGGAAGTGTGCAAAGTACAGCGTAAGCAAGACATTTTTGCTGCAGTGATTTTTCATATATTTTATGCTGTAGCAACTACTTCTCAGCTTATTGGACAGCTGTTCTATATGATCTGTCCACTGCATGTGTTTGTCAAAAGTTACTCCTAGAAGTTTCACTCCGATTAGTTTTGAATGCTTCTGCAATTCAAGGTTGTATGGCGTTTTGATGATCTGTTCTACTATTTCCAAACAATATGTGAAAATTTGTGATTTCTTTAACTGAAAAGTTATTGTGTTTCTATTAAAAGACTTGAACGATAGTTTCAGTGTAGTTTACAAATATTTCACTTGTTTTTGGAGGTCATGATTTGCGATCAATTATTGATCTGATTCATTCATCACTCTGTTTGTCAAACAAGCTTATACTTCGATATTATTTAGCTTGCCAATTTTCAGTTTCAAAATCCATGCTTTCCTTTGGTCAATTTCTTCAATCTGGTCGAACCAATTGGTGATTTTTTAACCTTGCTTTTATTTTTGGAGGAAATTTGTGATATCCCACATTTTCCTTCTTGCCATATGTCCTGCATCCTGGGACTGAACAACTAGGATTGTATTTTCCCATATTTGGCAGTCTATCAACAGTATAAACCAAATAAATACGAACAGAAACAAAAAACGAGTATGGAAATATCCTTAATCAACAGAATGAATCAGATCAATAACTCACAAATCATGACTTCAAAAAACACGTAAAATATTTGTAAACTACACTGAAACTATCGTTCAAGTTTTTTGATAGAAACACAATAACTTTTCAGTTAAAGAAATCACAAATTTTCACAAATTGTTTGAAAATAGAACAGATCATCAAAACGCCATGCAACCTTGAATTGCAGAAGCATTCAAAACTAATCGGAGATGAAATTCCTTTAAATCACCTGACTGAAACGTTCTCTAGAGTCTTTCAATAGAAACACAATCACTTTTTAGTTAGAGAAATCACAAATTTTCACAAATTGTTTGAAAATAGGAGAACAGATCATCAAAACGCCATGCAACCTTGAATTGCAGAAGCATTCAAAACTAATCGGAGATGAAATTCCTTTAAATCACCTGACTGAAACGTTCTTTAGAGTCTTCCAATAGAAACACAATCACTTTTTAGCTAGATAAATCAAAAATTTTCACAAATTATTTGAAAATAGGAGTACAGATCGTCAAAACTCCATATAAACACGTGTAAAGTCAAAAACCTTTGTCCGTGATTCGTAGTTCAAAGTCTTGCTATAGGTGGCGCTGCGATCTTATTTTCTTTCGCCAATTGAAGAATTCACGACAATGGAACTTTTTTTACTTTGTTGGTTCGTGAAATTATCTCAATAAATACTACTCGTGCTCACAATACTATCGTCAGATATCTTAAACTCGATCGAATTGCTTTGAGGTAACACCACTCTTCCTAAAGGACTCGTGGAGTTGCCAAGCAATTTGATCTTGTTGATTTCTGACAGAATTACGAAAGATAGTATTGCAAGCACTCGTGGTATTACCCCTGATAATTTCACTCGCAGTATGAAACCCTCATTTCATGCAATATTAGGACCAATAAAGGGACGTATGCCTCGAAAATACGCAGTTCCTTCCTTTCGAGCCGGTAATACCACTTTGTCATGGCGACCATGTATTGAATGTCAGTCTGACAGACTTCATGTCTATCAGGCTTATCTGTAACTATTGAAGAATTCACGACAATGGAACTTTTTTTTACTTTGTTGGTTCGTGAAATTATCTCGATAAATACTATTCGTGCTCACAATACTATCGATAATTCTGTCAGAAATCTTAAACTCTATCAAATTGCTATCGATGTATTGCGAGCACTCCTGGTATTACCCCTAACTACCAAGTTTTATCACTAATGTCACGATGAGATTGACACAAAGTCCTTGGGAAATTATAGCTGATAATCGCAACTCTGAATTATTAAGTGTGGCAATGCAATGATTCCCTCTTGAGTGATGCAATTCTTTTCAGCTTTCAGATGAAGAAAAGAACGCCGTCCCCGATCACATTCAGCGAGCAGCCAGAGAAATGGGTCGGAAGGCGTTCCAGGAAAAGTTGAAGGAAATTGGAATGAGTGGGTATGATCACTCGGTTTACTCTCAGTTTTCTGATTCTGTAGCCAGGCAAGTGCAGTCCTTGAGGGTTATTTTGGGCAATTTGCAGGCCAAAAACAAGGAGAGGCAGTGGTCCAGGCACCAGACTTCCGGAGAATTGGACGACGTCAAGCTCATCGACGGTAAGAAATGCCGATAGATATTCACGGCAGGTCCGCAGTATTCTTCTTAATATATTCCTACTATACAGACCCTTTCATTTATATTGATTAAAAATATTAAGGTTTCCCCAAACCAACGCGGGAACGCAGAAGTGGGAACGAGATGAATCCGAGACTAAATTTTATAGTGGGACATACCGGTGTGATTATTCGTATTCCGAAAAGCATACAAGTAACGAAATATATATGGTTTAGTACGTGTACTGTTTTCTAGCAATTCGCACGGTTCCAAAGTTCCGTTCCCGCTTTGGTTTGACGGAACCTTTATAAAGATTATAGAATTAATTTGAGTAAATGTATTTCCCCAAGAAAGGACACAACACCAAGATATAATTCAACAAATAACACGTCAAGACGTAGCGAAAGACGACCTCGACTAGACAAAACTGATAGAACTGATAAACATTTCCTGCCGTATGGAAGTTTCCTGCCATATAGAAGTTTCCTGTCATATAGAAGTTTCCTACCGTATGAAAGTTTCCTATCATATGGAAGTCTCCGACCATATATGGAAAAAAGCTTATTTGATATATAATGAATATTAGAAATGGGAAATTACTGGGAAAATTAAAACAAAACGACTTACTATCAGGAAACATAAAATGAACAAAGGTCAATGCGGTTTCAGAAAGGCACAATGTATATTCATTACATAATAAATCACAAACACAATTCAGTCAAAAAAATACGCTGACATGATTTTTTGTTATTTTCCAGATATCAATAATTGCACAAAGTAAATTGGTTCATCTATATACCTGTCCTTTACGTTCTAGGGTTGCTGGGAGAGAAAACGATTTTTCGACGGAGGGCAGAACAAGAGCCAGAACTTGGAACACCACAGATCAAACCAAAGCTGTTCAGGGTTGTTGTAGATGTTTCCGGAAGTATGTACAGGTTAGTGAAATGTCAACACAAGATTTTCTTCTTCAAAGATATCATCAAAAATATAATACAGAATAGTTTTTATCACTCCAATATTGCCTCTGAATGAATTTGAGGTCAGTCACTTATTCTCTGAGTACTTTGGTTCGTTTTGGTTAGTTTTGGATAGAATATCACCGAAATTTATTCCATAATGAAATCTTCAAAAATTAGTGGGTAATTACATTTATCACATTTTATACGATCTATTATAGCTTCCTAATCAATTTTTTGGTAAATCACTCATTTCTCTGTTTTTTTGGTTCATTCTGTTAAGAAAATCACCAAAGTTCGTTCAGTAGAAACCAAAATATCTTCAAAAATACGTCAGACGTTTGAGCCATGTCTCACAATTGATGTCATTTCGAAAAGACACTATAGAAGTATTTGTTATTCAGGTTCAACTCCTACGATGCACGACTGGACAGGGAACTTGAAGCTGTGGTGCTGGTGATGGAGGCTTTTGAAGGTTTCGAAGATAAGATCAAGTACGACATTATCGGACATTCTGGAGAAGAATATAATATAGTTTTCGTGCCCAGAGATAAACCGCCAAAGAATAATATGGATAGGCTAGAGATAATCAGGGTAAGAAATATCTTCTTTTTGTTGATCAAGCTTTCAATTATTCAAAACTGGTCTTAAGAGAAATGCCATTTTTTACATCCAAAAATTGTTCATTGAAAATTCTTGTTAAACTGGTTTGTGGGTAATTTTCGATTTCTTCATTCATTGCCCCACTTCTGCAACCATTTACGGTAATCAATTGGTATTATATGTGATATTGAACATTGGTTTGTTTGAGAATAATCCTTCAAGCCATTTCATTTCAACTCTGTTTCAACTGGTGTTTTGATTTTTAAATCGATACCGACTTTGTATTATTTTCCAGACGATGCATGCTCATTCTCAGTATTGTTGGTCCGGAGACCACACCCTGGAATCCACAGAGTGGGCGGTGTCCACATTATCAGAGGCAGATTGTGACGAGGCAATATTAGTTGTTTTGTCAGACGCTAATTTGCAAAGATACGGGATCCAGCCCTCAAAATTAGCTCAAGCCATGTCCTCGAAACCCAATGTTAGCTCGTATGCCGTTTTCATTGGCAGCTTGGGAGACCAAGCACAAAGGTTAGTTCACGAATAAGAGAAAGTATGGTAAGTATTCGGGGTGGTTTAACAAGTCCGTGCAAAAATAAAAACTCCTAACATATTTGGGGTCAATCTTTTTTTATTTTTCAACATGGTCTCCTTTTAGGTTTATTCACTTCGTCCAACGATGTTCCAGCTTCTTTATCTCTTCCGAATAATAGGATTTGTCCATGTCTGCAAAATATCCATTAGTGTCTGCAATCACCTCCTCGTTTGAATGAAATCTTTGTTCTTCCAGCCATTTCTTCAAATTGGGGAACAAATAATAGTCCGAGAGAGCCAAGTCTGCAGAAAGGGGGGATGTGAAACGAGCTGGAATCCTATTTCCATTAATTTCGCGATCACAACTGCTGAGGTGTGTGCTGGTGGGTTGTCGTGATGGAAAAGGACTTTCTTGTGGGCCAATCGCGGTCGTTTTTCTTGCAGCTCGGTTTTCAAACGTTCCAATAACGATAAATAATATTTACCTGTAATAGTTTTGCCCTTTTCCAGATAGTCGATGAGGATTATCCCTTACGATTCCCAAAAGACAGTCGCCATAACCTTTCCGGCCGAACGAACGGTCTTCGCCTTTTTTGTTGTAGATTCCCACTTGGTAACCCATTGTTTAGATTGTTGTTTTGTCTCAGGAGTATAATAATGTATCCATGTTTCACCCACAGTGACGAAACGACGCTTAAAGTCCTCCGGATTCTTCTGGAACAGCTGCAAACCATCTGGCAACACTTAACACGATTCCGTTTTTGGTCAAGCGTGAGCAATCGCGGCACCCATCTTGCGGATAGCTTTCTCATGTCCAAATGTTTTTTCAAAATATTGTGTACCCGTTCAGTCGAGATGCCCACAGCACTAGCAATCTCACGTACCTTAACTCTTCTGTCGTCCATCACCATATCATGGATCTTATCAATGATTCCTGGAGTCGTAACCTCCACAGGCCGTCCAGAACGTCACCCGTGCCCATATGGCCAGTCCGAAAGTTTTGAAACCACTTATAAACGGTTCTAATCGAAGGTGAAGAGTCACCATGTTTTTCAAGCTTCTCTTTAGTCTCCTGAGGCGTTCCACTTCACCCGTGACCATATGGCCAGTCCGAAAGTTTTGAAACCACTTATAAACGGTTCTAATCGAAGGTGAAGAGTCACCATAATGTTTTTCAAGCTTCTCTTTAGTCTCCTGAGGCGTTTTGCCTTTCATAAAGTAATGTTTGATTACCACACGAAATTCTTTTTCGTCCATTTCTCAAAAATCACTCGATTTCCTTGATTCACACGAATGCCACGCACAAAGAAATAAACCAATATGGCTAAAACTTGGGGGGCGTTCTGTCAACGAATGTGTGCACTTGAATCGGAAATCGGAGGATGTTTCGCCTCATCCGGCTAGCTCAAGCATCTCCAAGTGCAGCATCGTCGCAATTATCCAGCAACTCCAGAACTCTTCTTTCAGGATCAGTCAGGAATAGTACGAATTCTTTCTTTAAGTCGTTCTAAAGTCATCTATCTAGGCCAGGCCGTAGATTTCTAGGAGAAGCTATGACCTGGCCAGAAATACTATTATTTACAAATTTACACCTGAGACACCCGGGCTACCACTTGGTAGGACAACTACACTCTGGTCTGTGGCTCCCGAATGACTGGTTATTCCAGCCAAAACAGGGTTGTTAAATAGACGATTAGCACATTTACTTCGGCCAATGCCGAAGCAAAGTCGCTGGTGGGCGGAGCCTATTGGAGCTCCGCTCCCAGATATACTCTACGAGTAAAATTTCATTTTAGTATTTCTGGTGACAACTAAATGCGTGTGCACGGAGGTACGGAAATCGGAGGTATCCACCTCATCCGGCTGGCTACTCTCCGCACACAGCATCGTCGCAATCCAGCAACTCCGGATCGCTTCTTACTGGATCAGGCAGGAACAGTACGAATTCTTTTTGAATGTCATTGGTGTTAACCAACGACGTTTCATCTATCTAAGCCAGGCCGTAGATTTCTAGAGGAAGCCATGACCTGGCCAGAAATACTAATAACACCAGAGCCATCCGGGCTACCACTCGGTAGGACAACTTCGCAAATGACTGTGGCTCCCGGACGACTGCTTAAAACAGCCGAAAAGGAGCTCTTAAATAGATTGTGTGCACATTTACTTCGGCCAATGCCGAAGCAAAGTCACTGGTGGGCGGAGATATACTCTCCAAGTAAAATTTTTAATTTAGTATTTCTGGCCGAGGTTGACACTCCCCCCATCAAAGGAATCGCTTGGCATAGGGATGAAACGTCGTTGGTTTGTCCTGAAAAGGACCTTTATTTTCTTTTTAGGCTCCTAGCCTTCTTATTTCCTATATTCACAATATGTACATGCTGTAAAAGAGCCTAAAAAGAATAGAAATGATTAGTATGATGAAACGTCGTTTGGTACTGCTCCTGGCTGTCCAAACTCGTAGATGTTATGAAGTTTTCCACTTATCGTAGGGATTCCAGGATACTCCTTTACGAGACTTTTATGTAACAGAATGTTACATATTTCCACATACGCTCATCATCCAGCTTCTGTAAAGGTACCACATACTTACTTCGCCCTTGCCCACTGGCTAAGGACAACCAGCCGTTGGTGAGGCAACATCCGTTGTGTCGAATTACCCCAGCACTAGGCATGGGAACAACTGACTGGCTGCGGGAATACGATGAACATCGAACCCACGAAGAAGCCGGGCATCTTCACTTCCACTGGAATAACTCGCTTCAGAATCGTCTCGAAAGTGCATCCAAGAAAACTTTCCGATAAGTTCTTCCAAGTCCGGGTTAGTGGAATTTTTGGGGCCCTGCCTCCCACTGGAGTGCAACGCAAATGCATCCACAAATGCTAGGCCCCACGTTGGGCGCCATGACAACTAAATGCGTGTGCATGGAGGTACGGAAATCGGAGGTATCCACCTCATCCGGCTGGCTACTCTCCGCACACAGCATCGTCGCAATCCAGCAACTCCGGATCGCTTCTTACTGGATCAGGCAGGAACAGTACGAATTCTTTTTGAATGTCGTTGGTGTTAACCAACGACGTTTCATCTATCTAAGCCAGGCCGTAGATTTCTAGAGGAAACCATGACCTGGCCAGAAATACTAATAACACCAGAGCCATCCGGGCTACCACTCGGTAGGACAACTACGCAAATGACTGTGGCTCCCGGACGACTGCTTAAAACAGCCGGAAAGGGCGAAAAGGAGCTCTTAAATAGATTGTGTGTACATTTACTTCGGCCAATGCCGAAGCAAAGTCACTGGTAGGCGGAGCCTATCGGAACTCCGCTCCGAGATATACTCTCCAAGTAAAATTTTTAATTTAGTATTTCTGGCCGAGGATGACAGTTCATTCAAGAGATGATACTAACCAAACATGATCTCGATACGCACCGGTGGTACCATCTATTCGGACTTTGCACAGACTTGTCAAACCAAACTCGTACTTATATTGTCGCATATGGGATTTTGAAGCTGTCATTTATCTCTTACCTTATAGTATCAAACATGACCCCGAGCACAAGGAAAAGGAATGTGATCGGATATTTAGCAAAATAAACTATGGACAATTCCGGAATTTGTGTCTGGCTACAAATTGGCATTTAATACATGAGGCAGATGATTCAATGAAAGCATTTAAAAAACTTGTTACTGAAATATTCAATAAAGATTTCCCATTGCAACTGCCCAACCACTTACCGAATCTATTAAGCACCTCTTGATGGGAAAAGTCTTCTATGGCGTACATGAATACTTTCATATCAATTCTAGTCCTTCTATGATTTGTGAGATTCAACTGTGATGAATTTTCAAATAAAAGACCTTTTCTCGAATTCGACTCAAATACGGGTACAACGAAAACATGTACGAGATAATTTTTACGCCAAAACGCAATTGTGTCAAACTGATCTTTGATTGAACGACATCAGATTGAATTACTTGACTAAAGCTGCTGAATATCTCTCCTCAATAATGGTGTATGCGTTCGCAGAAATAGTTGAAATAATATCAATTTTTCGGGGCGGTTACCGTACAGCTAATTTGTTCAATGAAACGCATCCAGATAAACTTGTTGCTAGAATAGTATATTCTGTAACAAGGTTAGAATGAAAATTCGATGCGAGTGGAAAGTTCCGAGCGCGAGCCGAAGGCGAGCGTGAGGAACCACGACCATCACGAATTTTCATTCTAACCGAGTAGCAGACTATACTTTATCCACGATCAAAGATAGGAAACGTGACAGCAATAATTTTGACACTTACTCAAATTTTGCCACTACGATGACAATCAACTGCGTCAAGGCTAATGTTATTATTGCTAACCAGTGTGAGAATATTATTCTATCACAAGAGAGAGAATGTAAATACATTTAAATTGTAAGGGGGCAGAGGTGTTGAGATTTCTTCAATCTCAATAGAGAGAATTCCAGCATTCTGTAATCAAATTTGATTTCAGAATTGGCAAATTCTGTGGAGAAAATACGTTCTAGAATTAGTGCAAAAATTTCATCAAGCTGAATCAGTAGCCAACAAAAAACGAGGCCCAGAACGAGAATTTCCGTTGAGAAATCAGCCTGTTGAAGTTGCACTTTTAGGAAAAGTTCATGCAGTCCCAACATTGAGCAAAAGGAAATGGCAATGCCTGTGTAATTGGTGTTGGACGCAAACGCGATGAGTGTCATCTAGCGTGATTAGTTACAAACATGAATATTTGACGTCATTTTAATGCAGTTTCCTTCAATTAACCCTGATTTTAATGCTGTCCAATGTTTCAATCAAGTTACGACATGACTTGGATGCGAGCTCAATATCGCCATCTACATGTCGCATTCATTTTGATCCAATTATAATCCCATAAGGTTGACTAACTATCTTCTATATAAACAATTTCCGCCGAATCCTAGATCATCATAAAATCCACCCCTCCAAAATACATTTGGTACACCAATTGAATGAAGATGATTTTGATAGGCGACAGGAGTGTTGTGACATTAAGACTACGAGAATAGATGCTGATGAGAATTTCCTTTTCAACATCTGCTTTTCTTATGAGTCTACATTTTTTTTGAATTCGACTCTGAATCGTTATAATTGTCATTTTTTGGTCAGATGCCAATCCACATGTTTTTCACGAAGTCCAACAAGAACTTCCCAAAAACTCAATATCTGGGATGGTTTTTGGTACCGTTTGATTTGACCAGTATTTCTTGACGTTAACCTGACAGGAGAAACTTATTTGGAATTATTGAATGAATTTATTTATTCTCAATTAGTAGACATCATTGAAAGTGACGATCGTTACCATAAAGACCACTTGCCATTTCAACAAGACCTCCACTCCACATTATGCACAGCCTGTTAGGAGGTTTTTGGGTAGAATGTTTGCTGGAATTTGGTTTGGAAGAAGACGCTCTATAGAGTGGCCAGCCAGATCTCCAGATTCAACCCCACTCGACTCTTTCCTGTAGGGTCACTTGAAAAACAAAATCTATGCAACCGAACCAGAATCTCTGGAAGATTTATGAAGTAGAATTATTGAAAAGTGCCGTCGAATAACGCCAGAAATGCTACGAATTGTGAGATCTCGTTTTGAACAGAACTTGTACTATTGTATGGAAATGGGTGGTAGACAGTTTGAACCTTCAATTCATTGACAATAATAATTATTGCGTCAGATAATGTTTTTATTGCTTGGGTGAATAAAAAGTGATTTCCCAACTTCAAGTTCCTATATCGAAAATGAATCGATAGAATTAACTTATTCTTGTTTTTTTTTTCATTAAGAAGGAAAATTCATTTCAAATGAGGTATCACTAGCCGTATGTTGCCATTGAAAAGTTTAAGGGTGGCGGTCACAGCTCCGAGGGATGGAATGTATTTCGGGTGAATTTCATCGCGAACGATGTCCCCCTCGAAAATATAATTGACGTGTCCCAGCGTTTTAATATACTTCGGTTCTGTTGACCTACAGAACCGCTGTTTCGTTTTCAGTGGCTCATTCCGTATGAGTAAATATCTACATTGTCATACCATGCACTATATTGTAAAAGTCATTGACTTTGTCGACAAAATGTTTTAATTTTTCACAATAAATATTATCTGTCTACTCCGATTTACTCGAATACTGAAATTAAATTATGTTTTGGAGTGAAAAAAAAACAAATAGGTGGTGTAGTACGAAGGCGTAGAAGCGCCAGATGTAGTGATTTTTTCTAATTCCCAGATAAATCTGTCTATTAGACATTAATTGTAATTGACAGATAAAAGTGTCTAATAGACAGATTTATCTGGGAATTATACTAATTCCTAGGTATAAGTGTCTAATAGACAAATATAATCTGTCTAGAAGACTGGTAGACTAGAAGACTGGTATCATCTGTCTAATAGACTTATTTTATCTGTCTATTATTTGGCTATTAGACACTTATATCTAGGAATTGGTATAATTATTATAATTCCCAGATAAATCTGTCTATTAGACACTTATATCTGAGTAGCTATTGCGGCGCTTCAACGACCCCCCTCCACTTTCCTTTTTTTCACCATCACTCAACCTAAGCCGACGAGCACGCCGTTGAATAAAAAAGATTACAGAGTTGTGGGTTTGAACCGTCGATCTTTTGATTCATTGTTTGGTAGTGAACGACACTAACCATGTGGCCACGGAGGCTTCGTAGAAGGTAATGTAAAAATATGTTATATATACGATTGAATGATAAGAGCGCATCGGTTAAATAAGAAAAGAATAATGATTGTGGATGGAAATATTCGATGAAAGTGATAATAATAATAATGATGTTCGAAATAATAGGTAAAAATTGCGGGGTAACGAGGGTGTAGCGTTTGAACGTGCGATTCCAATGAGGAACGTATATAGCGTATTTCAGAATACATTATTTGAAGAATAAATCAACAGGGTGTCTCAAAAAATACACGATTTGAAAGAGAAAACATGGCTGTTGGTTGCCACCTTGGTATACCGGGTGTACCAACATATCTTAGTGAAAAAACAACAGTGTCTCAAAATACACGATTGAAAGAAAAACATGGCGGCTGGTTGCCACCTTGGTATACCAGGTGTACCAACATATCATCTAAGAGAAAAAACAGCAGAGTGTCTCAAAATACACGATTTGAGAGAAAAAACATGGCGGCTGGTTGCCACCTACCGGGTGTACCAACATATCATTTGAGAGAAAAAACAACAGAGTGTTTCGCAATACACGATTCAAAAGAAAAAACATGGCAGCTGGTTGCTACCTTGGTAAACCGGGTGTTCCAACATATCATTTGATAGAAAAAACAACAGAGTGTCTCAAAATACACGATTTAAGAGAAAAACATGGCGGCTGATTGCTACGTTGGTATACCGGGTGTACCAACATATCATTTACGAGAAAAAACAACAGTGTTTCAAAATACACGATTTGAGAGAAAAACATGGCGGCTGGTTGCCACCTTGGTATACTGGGTGTACCAACTAATTTATTTAACAGAAAAATGTGGTGGTTGTCAAAGTATATTCAGGGTGTCTCAAAATATAATATGGAAAAACAAAAATCATTGTGGATGAAATATTCAAAGTGTTGGAGTGTGATAATAATAACGAGGGCGTAGCGTTTGAACGTGCGATTCCAATAAGGAACGTATACGGGGTGTTTCAAAATACACGATTTAAGAGAGAAAACATGGCGCCTGACTGCCACCTTAGTATATCGGGTGTACCAACATATCATTTAAGTGAAAAACAACAGAGTATCTCAAAATACATCATTTAAGAGAAAAATACATGGCGAGTGCTTGTCACCATGCAACACAAGGCGTACAATCATATCATTTGAGAGAAAACAACAGGGTGTCTCAAAATGCACCATTCAAGAGAAAAAAACATGGCAACCCGTTGTCAACGTGTTATACCAGGTGTACCAACAAATCATTTAACAGAAAAAAAACACGGTGGTTGTCGAAGTATATACAAAGTGTCTCAAAATACAACGTTTGAGTGGAAAAAAGTGGCGGTTCAGGAAGAGAAAAAAACATGGCGGTTCAGTAAGAGAAAAATAAAAATGGCGATTGATTGTCAAAAAAATCATAAGCAAGAGCAGAGTGTTTAAAATTGCATCATTTGAGAGAAAGGACTATAGAGTGTGTCAAATTACATGAGTTAAGAGAAAAAATTATAGGGTGGGTCAAATTACATCAATTAGGAGAAAAACAACAGAGTGTTTCAAAATATATCATTTAAGAGGGAAAAAACATGGTGTCTGTCTTGTGTCAAATACTATACCAGGTGTATATTTTGACAAAAAAACATGGCTTTTGCTTGTCGCGAATGCTGTGTTTTGAAGTGAGAATATGACAGCGGCATTTATATTTCAGGTCGGTTAGTGTCATGAAGTGTGTACGTTTGAAGAGCAAGAGATACATTGTAAAATTAGGTCTAGAGTTGGGGGAGAAAGAGAGTGAGAGTCTTGCCACATGCTGAACTTCATGTTGCACTTGAGGAAATTAAGATGGAATTTCGTAAAAAGCATACCGACGGGATCGATTCATTTTAACGTGCGCGACCATCAGGTGAGTGACTGTTGTTACCACCTGTCAACGGTTTTGAAAAACGTTGTTACCACCTGTCAACGGTTTCGAAAAAACGTTGTCACCATTTGTCAACAGTTTTGAAAAACGCTGTTTTCTTTTCGTACACAAATACAACGCCTTAGACTGCCTGGCCAACCTAACTTATAAGTATATATAATGAAATGTTGATATTGTAGGATGAGGTAAAAAAAATAAAACGTTCATTAATGTCATAACTGTTTTGAAGAACAAAAACACCTGTTTTCCATGGCCAACCCGGGAGGAAATAATACTACGATTATTATAGGTGTTTGTGACCTCGTTATAGGATTCCCCACTAGATAGTCCATGCAAAAATGTGCACTGGATACTGATAGGCATACCATTTGATTCATTTGAGAACATTATTGTGTTCGAAACTATATTTTTGGAGCTAACCCATCGACATCAATTAGAGTACCAACGAATGACTTTTTATAGCTTCTAGTTTGACAATGAATGGTGGCATCACGAACACTTATCCTTAAATCAATAAAGATGGTTCTTTAATTCGCCTAAATGACAATTTTGGTACTGGTTTGTGAATGAATGATGGCAACACGAACACTTATCCTCAAATTAATAAAGATGGTTCTTTAATTCGCCTAAATGTCACTTTCGGTACTAGTTTACCAATGAATGGTGGCATCACGAACACTTATCCTCAAATTAATGAAGACGGTTCTTTAATTCGCCAAAAACTTTTTGTCATTTCGATGGTTCTAAGATACCAAAGACATTAAATCCAAATTGACAGCAACTGTCACTTGAAAATGTTCTCAAATGAGAGTAAAGAGTTTATATTGATTTTGATTTTATTTCAGAAATATTTTTGGTCATTACATTATGCTTCTGTGTTCGGCTGATTTGCTGTTCCAATATGCTTGAAGGATTTAATTAATATGAATTTACAATGTGGGTTTCAATTTTTTGAAGCCGAAAGGAACAGAACTGTGATTTGGAAGAAACTTTCTTTTTGTGGAGTTTGGTTTATACATTTTAGACATATTTTTAGTTATTACATCATGGTCCTGTGTTCGCCTGATTTGTTGCGTCAGTATGCTTATAGGTTCTGAGGGGTATAACACCATTTCTTTAATTTTTTCAAAATTAATAGTTTCCAGAGCCTGAAGGGTGAGGGAAATGCCCTTGACTTTACACACCACTTTTTCATTTTGATCGTTTTCATGCCAAAACTTATAAGCGTAATTTTTCGGACCCCCCGATACGAACTCTGTTATATAAGAACCAGAACCCAATTCATCGGTCATATCACCGATAAATTCTCCGGTTGGAATATCGTATTCTTCAGGTTTGGAAATGAATACCACTGAATCCGTATCGTAGTACAAAACCCTGTCATTGAGTTTCTCTAGGTAACTGTAGAGTTTCAAACGAGCAAGAGCTGTAACGTAGGAGGCCAATACAACATTAACAGTCGGTAGAGGAGCGTAACATTCATCTTTATACTCCCAATTAACAATAAGAGTTTCTTCGTTTACGGGAAGTATGGTGTTGACGAATATTGAGGGGTCGGAAAGCATAGCAAATAATTCACCCGATTGATTGATGATAGAGGTTTTTGACTGATTTTCACGCTGACCAAATTTACCCCAAAACGAATTGAGCATGAGTTTAGCTAGGGATCTTAACCCAGGGTTACTGCAGATTTTCGAAAATTCCAGTTGTATATCTTCTCGTTGTAGAAATTCCTCAATATATTGTTCTTTTTTCTCCTGAGTTCGACAATGCGAAGGCCAATCCGAGGCCTCTTGTTTGATCTTGAGAAATTTATTCATCATGGCTGTGAATAGTCCAGAATGCTCTTTGTCAAACTGTATGGACTCATAGCTCCAAATTTCAAAAATTTCCAAAATATCATAACCCACATTCACAGCTTTTATCAACTCCTCTGCCACCCATGTCCCTGTTAAAGCGCGTTCGTCATCTGAGTGATGACAGTTACCTGTGTTGAATGTTTCACCACAGATACGACACAATACAAACATCAATTTATTATTAATTTTTTGTGGAAGAACTGGATGAAACAAAGATGAAGGAGGAAGGACTTTACATTTAATCACTCCTGTAATCGAAGAAAGATCTACCGATGAACACTCGGAACCGACGAGAACTTTGGGATGCCCAACAGGAAATTTTCCATATTTACATACCCAGGGGTAAAGGGAACAAATGTCGGTATACTTGATTATTTCTCCTTCCTTAGCTTTGTAATATCCAACAACATTTCCCGTACGACCACCATAGAAAGCATCTCGAGGCTCAAGAGGGAGTTGAGCCAAAAGGACGTGTAACTCTGTGTAGTTTTTCAGCTCTATATTTGTAGATAGTTGTTTCCTAAATTCACACTCCCGCATTTCAATTACTTCAAATCCCAGTGACTTCAATCTTTCAAGTTTAGCTTGAGTAGCCTCATAACGGTAATTCAAAGTCTCAGAAGGATTGTCTTTGAGAGGCTGATCTCGCTGGGAAATCAAACACTTACAACCGTGGAAATAACAGCCCTGAAACTCAAATATTTGGTTCGTTTCTCGACATAAACCATCAACTTTAATAGTACCAACGGAAGCCTCGGGGCCTTTGGCAGCATGGTGAATGAGGATACCCCTCTCTTTTTCCTCCCAAACTAACCACTGGATTGCGATTTTGGATTGGATATCGCGCCATCTGTATCCGTTCTTAGGAATGATACCAATTGTGTTTGGTTTGAGGAAATTTCGTCTGAAGACCTTATTACATGTAGATGCAATTGTGCTTGCCTCCATGAAGGGACAAACGTTTGTCTCTTCGAGCATCATTCGACGAAATCTGAGACAGGCCTGTGCTAAAATATCAACATCGGAAATACAGTAAGCTATTATTTCCTTTTGAAAATCAAACACGTAATTTTCTGCAAGCCGAGCATTATACCACTCACTGAATGCTGTCAATTCTTTATCGCTTTTGTAATTACTTGGACAATAATATTCAATTGGGGGCATTGACCCGACATACGATTGATTTTCTAGGCGATTAAAGAGATGAGGGAAGTGACCTTTTTCCAACTCGGAAATTCCGAAAGATTTCGGAAGACCAGAGAGAGCCATGGGGAAATAGTTTAAAGAATCCAAAAATTGAACGTTACCAACACTCATAGAAATCAATTTAGTGCCCCTCATAATGAGTTCGGGCTTCAAATCAGTTTTTGTTAAAATATAACTGAGAACAAACTGATGATCGAAGCCTCCGCCGTTATGAGCGATAACCACGACCTTTTTGAACTTTTTTCGAAGTGTTAAAACATGGTGTACAAACGGTGAGATTGGATCGTTACATTTGAGAATTTGTAAACGAAGTCCACATTTTTTACAAATTTGGGAGTCTGAGGAAATACAAATATCACAACATTGCCGAAAAACGCAAAGATTGGGTTCGTGTAGAAGAGAACCGTCAGGTCTAACCTTTTCCTGCATTGTCTCGAGATCGTAGAAAATATAAAGATAATTTTCAGACGGAGGTTTGCGTGAGTCCGGTTGGATGAAACAGAGATGTCCAGATGGTTGATGTTCATTGCAAATTTTGCAAAATATCTCCCCACAAGTATGACTTCGATTTACCTCTATGACTTTGAAACATTCCTCACAACATCGCATCTGAGCACAGATACCATGTTGTAAATGTTGCTCGAAACAAACCTGGCCGCGGAATGTTCTCTTGCAAGACTCACATTTCAAAGACAGCTCGTTGGAACAAGAAGGAGATTGTCTACAGGCGGGGCATGTTTTTCCACAATGATGATTTTTTTTATTATCGTATGGGACACTACATTCTGAACAAAAATAACTGCAACAAAATGCTGCAGTGAGAGATATTATAACGTTGTAATGTCCCTTATGGAAGAGGAGATTCAAAGAGGGACCATGGCCATTGCCCTTGAAAATGACGTCACGCCCCTTACTACCGTACGCATAAACCATAATTTTGTACTGCTGCAGATGACATTGAAATAATTGTAGTTCGGGTATACCACACCCTCCAGCAGAAATGGATACTCCAGCAGCCTCCATCAATTCATGGGCTCTTGTTCTTTGAAGCTTTCCAGTGTCATATCGTATCTTCGCAATTTCGGAGTCTTTATCGGCATATGCTTTGGCGACTACCAAAGCACGTGCCAGGCACAAGTTATCCCTATTATTTATAACTATGATACCCTTACGTTTGGCACACTCCTCGTCGAAAGTATTATAAGTACGGTTCCGACCTTTCCCGGTAGGCATTTTTACCGAGGTAACACCCAAACAGAAAGTTTCGGTGTTCAGACCGGTCGAATTAGACTGATAAATAGATGAGATTTTATCGAAAATTTCGTCGGTTGTTATTTCAGATGCAGGTCTTAATCTCATCCAGCCCTGACCGCGTGAAAATTCGTTGGAGCAAAATGTGAAACCAACATAATCAGCTGGTGTCAGGCCATTTGTCCCCATCAAAACTATTTGAGTAATGGCGTCTCTTACCCAACTCACAGGTTCTGCACCTTTCGGTATTGGAGCAATTTTGAACTCCAAAGTTCTACCCTGAAGTCCAAAACGACGAATCACTTTGGAAGAGTCTTTAATAATTACAAATTTTTCCATTATGAACTCACAAACACAGAAAGTTAAGAAATAAAAAATTCTAAAGCTTATAACTCAGCAGAAGCAAAACAGGTCTGAACACTTCAAGAATTGATCAGATAATGATGCGCGCAGTCGTTACTCGTTCCTATACCTATGTTGAAAAGGGGAGGGGATGAAAACTTTGGGTTTACTGCTCCAGACGGGAAAAATGTAAATCGAGATTCATCCGAGAGCATTGGAAGTTTCTAATATTGTCCTCAACTGGAAAATGTATTGCTTATTGCGTCATTTGAACATATTCTATGTTGATTCAACCTTCTATCAAAAATGTTGTTCATATACATGCATAATATGTGATGCTGTCCACTTAGGGCTATTCAAAAGCTGATGACTTCCACAGATGGGAAAACAGATCTGAATACTATATACAAATTATCAATTGATAAATGAAGCAACCCCTGCAACACCCATTCTGAATCCTATAGAAAAATTGATATTATATTGTATTGAATCCTCAGTTAAAACCTGAATGGGAATATAAAAATGAAACAGTCTCCTCAACAACCCGATCTGATTCCTATAGAAAAATCATTATTATGTACTGAATTATTCATTTATATTCAGCGACACCTTGATCTAAATCATTAAAATTTTTAACCAATGACAGATATGGTGAATGTTAGCCTAATAGTCAGCTTTAAAATATTCTTCAATTCCAAATCTAACGTAAGTGAATCACTCTGTATAATACATTTAATTCACTTAAGTCTATCAATGGAAAATCATACTGGCTCAATCACTTCACTTCGGTTTCCAAAATAAACCAAATAAAATTAAATCCCCGAAACTGCTCAAAACGCAATTTGAAATCGCAAATCGAAACAATAAAATGAACGAAACTTACTTTTGTATCTGGAGATTGATGCACAATCACTTCGAAATATGCGAGAAAATAATTGGTGACTCGATGCTCTTTGAATGAAGACTGATAACATTCCACAGGTTACAACTTGAATAATGACAACAGATTATCCGGCCATCGGGAATAGTCGGACTGGCTAGACGAGATCGGTAGAAGTCGGTTCGTTCGATGGCCTGCTATCAGTGTGTGACGTAGTCGAGATAGATCCGCAGTAAAGATAACGTTTTGCCAGTATAGCGCGCTGGGTAGTGAAATGGATAGATAGCTAGATGAAATATTCAGAGTTTGAAAGAGTGATGATAAAAATGATGTTTGAAAATAGATCGTTCAGTGAGAGAAAAAACAAGGTGGTTCAGTAAGAGAAAAAAACAATGTGACTACTTGTCAGAAAATCATAATGTATACGTGTTTAAAACACATCAATAGACATAATTGAAGAGAAAAAATGGTGATTGTTTGTTGAATGTTATACCAGGTTTACCAACGTGTTAGTTGAGAGAAAAACTTTACAGGATGTCTCATAAACGTAAAAAAATGACAGGCCCTACGGTCAGAGCACAATATTTTCTGGAGGTTATGTTCGGTTAATCAAATGGTATCATTGTTCCGGGCGTTAGCTCCGGTCGGCTGCGTAGGTGTGTACGTGCGTGCATGCGTGAGTGCGTACGTGTGCGTGCGTGCGTGCGTGCGTGCGTGTATGCGTGCGTGCGTGTGTGTGTGCGTGCGTGCGTGCGTACGTGTGTGCGTACGTGCGTGCGTGCGTACGTGTGTGTGTGTGTGCGTGCGTGTGTGTGTGCGTGCGTGTGTGCGTGCGTGCGTGCGTACGTGTGTGTGTGCGTGTTTGCGTGCGTGCGTGCGCGTGTGTGTGTGTGCGTGCGTGCGAGCGTGCGTGAGTGCGTATGTGCGTGCGTGCGTGCGTTTGTGTATTCGTGCGTGCGTTCGTGGAAATAAAAACCTGCTTGCGGGCGTCCGTGCGAGCGTGCGTTCATGCGTGCGTTCGTGCGTGTATGCGTGCGTGCGTAGGTGCGTGCGTGCGTGCGTTCGTGCGTGCGTGTGTTCGTGCGTGCGTGCATGCGTGCGTGCGTGCATGCGTGCGTTCGTGTATTCGTGCGTGCGTTCTTGTGTGCGTTCGTTCTACATGGGGGGATTGCAAGATGGGGCATTTGTAAACATGAACTGGTGGTGCTGTAAGATATTTGTGTCATTCCCTCCATCTCATTTGTTATATAACAAATGAGATGGAGGGAATGACACAAATATCTTACAGCACCACCAGTTCATGTTTACAAATGCCCCATCTTGCAATCCCCCCATGTAGAACGAACGCACACAAGAACGCACGCACGAATACACGAACGCACGCATGCACGCACGCACGCATGCACGCACGCACGAACACACGCACGCACGAACGCACGCACGCACGCACCTACGCACGCACGCATACACGCACGAACGCACGCATGAACGCACGCTCGCACGGACGCCCGCAAGCAGGTTTTTATTTCCACGAACGCACGCACGAATACACAAACGCACGCACGCACGCACATACGCACTCACGCACGCTCGCACGCACGCACACACACACACGCGCACGCACGCACGCAAACACGCACACACACACGTACGCACGCACGCACGCACACACGCACGCACACACACACGCACGCACACACACACACACGTACGCACGTACGCACACACGTACGCACGCACGCACGCACACACACACGCACGCACGCATACACGCACGCACGCACGCACGCACGCACACGTACGCACTCACGCATGCACGCACGTACACACCTACGCAGCCGATCGGAGCTAACGCCCGGAACAATGATACCATTTGATTAACCGAACATAACCTCCAGAAAATATTGTGCTCTGACCGTAGGGCCTGTCATTTTTTACGTTTATGAGACATCCTGTAAAGTTTTTCTCTCAACTAACACGTTGGTAAACCTGGTATAACATTCAACAAACAATCACCATTTTTTCTCTTCAATTATGTCTATTGATGTGTTTTAAACACGTATACATTATGATTTTCTGACAAGTAGTCACATTGTTTTTTTCTCTTACTGAACCACCTTGTTTTTTCTCTCACTGAACGATCTATTTTCAAACATCATTTTTATCATCACTCTTTCAAACTCTGAATATTTCATCTAGCTATCTATCCATTTCACTACCCAGCGCGCTATACTGGCAAAACGTTATCTTTACTGCGGATCTATCTCGACTACGTCACACACTGATAGCAGGCCATCGAACGAACCGACTTCTACCGATCTCGTCTAGCCAGTCCGACTATTCCCGATGGCCGGATAATCTGTTGTCATTATTCAAGTTGTAACCTGTGGAATGTTATCAGTCTTCATTCAAAGAGCATCGAGTCACCAATTATTTTCTCGCATATTTCGAAGTGATTGTGCATCAATCTCCAGATACAAAAGTAAGTTTCGTTCATTTTATTGTTTCGATTTGCGATTTCAAATTGCGTTTTGAGCAGTTTCGGGGATTTAATTTTATTTGGTTTATTTTGGAAACCGAAGTGAAGTGATTGAGCCAGTATGATTTTCCATTGATAGACTTAAGTGAATTAAATGTATTATACAGAGTGATTCACTTACGTTAGATTTGGAATTGAAGAATATTTTAAAGCTGACTATTAGGCTAACATTCAGCATATCTGTCATTGGTTAAAAATTTTAATGATTTAGATCAAGGTGTCGCTGAATATAAATGAATAATTCAGTACATAATAATGATTTTTCTATAGGAATCAGATCGGGTTGTTGAGGAGACTGTTTCATTTTTATATTCCCATTCAGGTTTTAACTGAGAATTCAATACAATATAATATCAATTTTTCTATAGGATTCAGAATGGGTGTTGCAGGGGTTGCTTCATTTATCAATTGATAATTTGTATATAGTATTCAGATCTGTTTTCACATCTGTGGAAGTCATCAGCTTTTGAATAGCCCTAAGTGGACAGCATCACATATTATGCATGTATATGAACAACATTTTTGATAGAAGGTTGAATCAACATAGAATATGTTCAAATGACGCAATAAGCAATACATTTTCCAGTTGAGGACAATATTAGAAACTTCCAATGCTCTCGGATGAATCTCGATTTACATTTTTCCCGTCTGGAGCAGTAAACCCAAAGTTTTCATCCCCTCCCCTTTTCAACATAGGTATAGGAACGAGTAACGACTGCGCGCATCATTATCTGATCAATTCTTGAAGTGTTCAGACCTGTTTTGCTTCTGCTGAGTTATAAGCTTTAGAATTTTTTATTTCTTGACTTTCTGTGTTTGTGAGTTCATAATGGAAAAATTTGTAATTATTAAAGACTCTTCCAAAGTGATTCGTCGTTTTGGACTTCAGGGTAGAACTTTGGAGTTCAAAATTGCTCCAATACCGAAAGGTGCAGAACCTGTGAGTTGGGTAAGAGACGCCATTACTCAAATAGTTTTGATGGGGACAAATGGCCTGACACCAGCTGATTATGTTGGTTTCACATTTTGCTCCAACGAATTTTCACGCGGTCAGGGCTGGATGAGATTAAGACCTGCATCTGAAATAACAACCGACGAAATTTTCGATAAAATCTCATCTATTTATCAGTCTAATTCGACCGGTCTGAACACCGAAACTTTCTGTTTGGGTGTTACCTCGGTAAAAATGCCTACCGGGAAAGGTCGGAACCGTACTTATAATACTTTCGACGAGGAGTGTGCCAAACGTAAGGGTATCATAGTTATAAATAATAGGGATAACTTGTGCCTGGCACGTGCTTTGGTAGTCGCCAAAGCATATGCCGATAAAGACTCCGAAATTGCGAAGATACGATATGACACTGGAAAGCTTCAAAGAACAAGAGCCCATGAATTGATGGAGGCTGCTGGAGTATCCATTTCTGCTGGAGGGTGTGGTATACCCGAACTACAATTATTTCAATGTCATCTGCAGCAGTACAAAATTATGGTTTATGCGTACGGTAGTAAGGGGCGTGACGTCATTTTCAAGGGCAATGGCCATGGTCCCTCTTTGAATCTCCTCTTCCATAAGGGACATTACAACGTTATAATATCTCTCACTGCAGCATTTTGTTGCAGTTATTTTTGTTCAGTTAAAAAAAATCATCATTGTGGAAAAACATGCCCCGCCTGTAGACAATCTCCTTCTTGTTCCAACGAGCTGTCTTTGAAATGTGAGTCTTGCAAGAGAACATTCCGCGGCCAGGTTTGTTTCGAGCAACATTTACAACATGGTATCTGTGCTCAGATGCGACGTTGTGAGGAATGTTTCAAAATCATAGAGGTAAATCGAAGTCATCCTTGTGGGGAGATATTTTGCAAAATTTGCAATGAACATCAACCATCTGGACATCTCTGTTTCATCCAACCGGACTCACGCAAACCTCCGTCTGAAAATTATCTTTATATTTTCTACGATCTCGAGACAATGCAGGAAAAGGTTAGACCTGACGGTTCTCTTCTACACGAACCCAATCTTTGCGTTTTTCGGCAATGTTGTGATATTTGTATTTCCTCAGACTCCCAAATTTGTAAAAAATGTGGACTTCGTTTACAAATTCTCAAATGTAACGATCCAATCTCACCGTTTGTACACCATGTTTTAACACTTCGAAAAAAGTTCAAAAAGGTCGTGGTTATCGCTCATAACGGCGGAGGCTTCGATCATCAGTTTGTTCTCAGTTATATTTTAACAAAAACTGATTTGAAGCCCGAACTCATTATGAGGGGCACTAAATTGATTTCTATGAGTGTTGGTAACGTTCAATTTTTGGATTCTTTAAACTATTTCCCCATGGCTCTCTCTGGTCTTCCGAAATCTTTCGGAATTTCCGAGTTGGAAAAAGGTCACTTCCCTCATCTCTTTAATCGCCTAGAAAATCAATCGTATGTCGGGTCAATGCCCCCAATTGAATATTATTGTCCAAGTAATTACAAAAGCGATAAAGAATTGACAGCATTCAGTGAGTGGTATAATGCTCGGCTTGCAGAAAATTACGTGTTTGATTTTCAAAAGGAAATAATAGCTTACTGTATTTCCGATGTTGATATTTTAGCACAGGCCTGTCTCAGATTTCGTCGAATGATGCTCGAAGAGACAAACGTTTGTCCCTTCATGGAGGCAAGCACAATTGCATCTACATGTAATAAGGTCTTCAGACGAAATTTCCTCAAACCAAACACAATTGGTATCATTCCTAAGAACGGATACAGATGGCGCGATATCCAATCCAAAATCGCAATCCAGTGGTTAGTTTGGGAGGAAAAAGAGAGGGGTATCCTCATTCACCATGCTGCCAAAGGCCCCGAGGCTTCCGTTGGTACTATTAAAGTTGATGGTTTATGTCGAGAAACGAACCAAATATTTGAGTTTCAGGGCTGTTATTTCCACGGTTGTAAGTGTTTGATTTCCCAGCGAGATCAGCCTCTCAAAGACAATCCTTCTGAGACTTTGAATTACCGTTATGAGGCTACTCAAGCTAAACTTGAAAGATTGAAGTCACTGGGATTTGAAGTAATTGAAATGCGGGAGTGTGAATTTAGGAAACAACTATCTACAAATATAGAGCTGAAAAACTACACAGAGTTACACGTCCTTTTGGCTCAACTCCCTCTTGAGCCTCGAGATGCTTTCTATGGTGGTCGTACGGGAAATGTTGTTGGATATTACAAAGCTAAGGAAGGAGAAATAATCAAGTATACCGACATTTGTTCCCTTTACCCCTGGGTATGTAAATATGGAAAATTTCCTGTTGGGCATCCCAAAGTTCTCGTCGGTTCCGAGTGTTCATCGGTAGATCTTTCTTCGATTACAGGAGTGATTAAATGTAAAGTCCTTCCTCCTTCATCTTTGTTTCATCCAGTTCTTCCACAAAAAATTAATAATAAATTGATGTTTGTATTGTGTCGTATCTGTGGTGAAACATTCAACACAGGTAACTGTCATCACTCAGATGACGAACGCGCTTTAACAGGGACATGGGTGGCAGAGGAGTTGATAAAAGCTGTGAATGTGGGTTATGATATTTTGGAAATTTTTGAAATTTGGAGCTATGAGTCCATACAGTTTGACAAAGAGCATTCTGGACTATTCACAGCCATGATGAATAAATTTCTCAAGATCAAACAAGAGGCCTCGGATTGGCCTTCGCATTGTCGAACGAAAAAAGAACAATATATTGAGGAATTTCTACAACGAGAAGATATACAACTGGAATTTTCGAAAATCTGCAGTAACCCTGGGTTAAGATCCCTAGCTAAACTCATGCTCAATTCGTTTTGGGGTAAATTTGGTCAGCGTGAAAATCAGTCAAAAACCTCTATCATCAATCAATCGGGTGAATTATTTGCTATGCTTTCCGACCCCTCAATATTCGTCAACACCATACTTCCCGTAAACGAAGAAACTCTTATTGTTAATTGGGAGTATAAAGATGAATGTTACGCTCCTCTACCGACTGTTAATGTTGTATTGGCCTCCTACGTTACAGCTCTTGCTCGTTTGAAACTCTACAGTTACCTAGAGAAACTCAATGACAGGGTTTTGTACTACGATACGGATTCAGTGGTATTCATTTCCAAACCTGAAGAATACGATATTCCAACCGGAGAATTTATCGGTGATATGACCGATGAATTGGGTTCTGGTTCTTATATAACAGAGTTCGTATCGGGGGGTCCGAAAAATTACGCTTATAAGTTTTGGCATGAAAACGATCAAAATGAAAAAGTGGTGTGTAAAGTCAAGGGCATTTCCCTCACCCTTCAGGCTCTGGAAACTATTAATTTTGAAAAAATTAAAGAAATGGTGTTATACCCCTCAGAACCTATAAGCATACTGACGCAACAAATCAGGCGAACACAGGACCATGATGTAATAACTAAAAATATGTCTAAAATGTATAAACCAAACTCCACAAAAAGAAAGTTTCTTCCAAATCACAGTTCTGTTCCTTTCGGCTTCAAAAAATTGAAACCCACATTGTAAATTCATATTAATTAAATCCTTCAAGCATATTGGAACAGCAAATCAGCCGAACACAGAAGCATAATGTAATGACCAAAAATATTTCTGAAATAAAATCAAAATCAATATAAACTCTTTACTCTCATTTGAGAACATTTTCAAGTGACAGTTGCTGTCAATTTGGATTTAATGTCTTTGGTATCTTAGAACCATCGAAATGACAAAAAGTTTTTGGCGAATTAAAGAACCGTCTTCATTAATTTGAGGATAAGTGTTCGTGATGCCACCATTCATTGGTAAACTAGTACCGAAAGTGACATTTAGGCGAATTAAAGAACCATCTTTATTAATTTGAGGATAAGTGTTCGTGTTGCCATCATTCATTCACAAACCAGTACCAAAATTGTCATTTAGGCGAATTAAAGAACCATCTTTATTGATTTAAGGATAAGTGTTCGTGATGCCACCATTCATTGTCAAACTAGAAGCTATAAAAAGTCATTCGTTGGTACTCTAATTGATGTCGATGGGTTAGCTCCAAAAATATAGTTTCGAACACAATAATGTTCTCAAATGAATCAAATGGTATGCCTATCAGTATCCAGTGCACATTTTTGCATGGACTATCTAGTGGGGAATCCTATAACGAGGTCACAAACACCTATAATAATCGTAGTATTATTTCCTCCCGGGTTGGCCATGGAAAACAGGTGTTTTTGTTCTTCAAAACAGTTATGACATTAATGAACGTTTTATTTTTTTTACCTCATCCTACAATATCAACATTTCATTATATATACTTATAAGTTAGGTTGGCCAGGCAGTCTAAGGCGTTGTATTTGTGTACGAAAAGAAAACAGCGTTTTTCAAAACTGTTGACAAATGGTGACAACGTTTTTTCGAAACCGTTGACAGGTGGTAACAACGTTTTTCAAAACCGTTGACAGGTGGTAACAACAGTCACTCACCTGATGGTCGCGCACGTTAAAATGAATCGATCCCGTCGGTATGCTTTTTACGAAATTCCATCTTAATTTCCTCAAGTGCAACATGAAGTTCAGCATGTGGCAAGACTCTCACTCTCTTTCTCCCCCAACTCTAGACCTAATTTTACAATGTATCTCTTGCTCTTCAAACGTACACACTTCATGACACTAACCGACCTGAAATATAAATGCCGCTGTCATATTCTCACTTCAAAACACAGCATTCGCGACAAGCAAAAGCCATGTTTTTTTGTCAAAATATACACCTGGTATAGTATTTGACACAAGACAGACACCATGTTTTTTCCCTCTTAAATGATATATTTTGAAACACTCTGTTGTTTTTCTCCTAATTGATGTAATTTGACCCACCCTATAATTTTTTCTCTTAACTCATGTAATTTGACACACTCTATAGTCCTTTCTCTCAAATGATGCAATTTTAAACACTCTGCTCTTGCTTATGATTTTTTTGACAATCAATCGCCATTTTTATTTTTCTCTTACTGAACCGCCATGTTTTTTTCTCTTCCTGAACCGCCACTTTTTTCCACTCAAACGTTGTATTTTGAGACACTTTGTATATACTTCGACAACCACCGTGTTTTTTTTCTGTTAAATGATTTGTTGGTACACCTGGTATAACACGTTGACAACGGGTTGCCATGTTTTTTTCTCTTGAATGGTGCATTTTGAGACACCCTGTTGTTTTCTCTCAAATGATATGATTGTACGCCTTGTGTTGCATGGTGACAAGCACTCGCCATGTATTTTTCTCTTAAATGATGTATTTTGAGATACTCTGTTGTTTTTCACTTAAATGATATGTTGGTACACCCGATATACTAAGGTGGCAGTCAGGCGCCATGTTTTCTCTCTTAAATCGTGTATTTTGAAACACCCCGTATACGTTCCTTATTGGAATCGCACGTTCAAACGCTACGCCCTCGTTATTATTATCACACTCCAACACTTTGAATATTTCATCCACAATCATTTTTTGTTTTTCCATATTATATTTTGAGACACCCTGAATATACTTTGACAACCACCACATTTTTCTGTTAAATAAATTAGTTGGTACACCCAGTATACCAAGGTGGCAACCAGCCGCCATGTTTTTCTCTCAAATCGTGTATTTTGAAACACTGTTGTTTTTTCTCGTAAATGATATGTTGGTACACCCGGTATACCAACGTAGCAATCAGCCGCCATGTTTTTCTCTTAAATCGTGTATTTTGAGACACTCTGTTGTTTTTTCTATCAAATGATATGTTGGAACACCCGGTTTACCAAGGTAGCAACCAGCTGCCATGTTTTTTCTTTTGAATCGTGTATTGCGAAACACTCTGTTGTTTTTCTCTCAAATGATATGTTGGTACACCCGGTAGGTGGCAACCAGCCGCCATGTTTTTTCTCTCAAATCGTGTATTTTGAGACACTCTGCTGTTTTTTCTCTTAGATGATATGTTGGTACACCTGGTATACCAAGGTGGCAACCAGCCGCCATGTTTTTCTTTCAATCGTGTATTTTGAGACACTGTTGTTTTTTCACTAAGATATGTTGGTACACCCGGTATACCAAGGTGGCAACCAACAGCCATGTTTTCTCTTTCAAATCGTGTATTTTTTGAGACACCCTGTTGATTTATTCTTCAAATAATGTATTCTGAAATACGCTATATACGTTCCTCATTGGAATCGCACGTTCAAACGCTACACCCTCGTTACCCCGCAATTTTTACCTATTATTTCGAACATCATTATTATTATTATCACTTTCATCGAATATTTCCATCCACAATCATTATTCTTTTCTTATTTAACCGATGCGCTCTTATCATTCAATCGTATATATAACATATTTTTACATTACCTTCTACGAAGCCTCCGTGGCCACATGGTTAGTGTCGTTCACTACCAAACAATGAATCAAAAGATCGACGGTTCAAACCCACAACTCTGTAATCTTTTTTATTCAACGGCGTGCTCGTCGGCTTAGGTTGAGTGATGGTGAAAAAAAGGAAAGTGGAGGGGGTCGTTGAAGCGCCGCAATAGCTACTTATCTGTCAATCATAATAACTGTCTAATAGACTGATGTTATCTGTCTAATAGACTTATATTAACTGTCTATTAGACAGATATTATCTGTCTATTAGACACTTGTATCTAGGAATTAGTTTAATTAGTATAATTCCCAGATAAATCTGTCTATTAGACAATTATATCTGTCAATTATAATAACTGTCTAATAGACAGATTTATCTGGGAATTAGAAAAAATCACTACATCTGGCGCTTCTACGCCTTCGTAGTGTAGCCTCAGCTTGGAGTGAGTCATTCTAGAGTTGGACTTTGATATTGTAAATTTTATATATCTGTTACTGATTATAATATTTTTTCTCAGGTTAACAGAAAGATTACCAGCTGGACGAGCATTCATTTGCAATGATACTAGTGAACTACCTCAAATATTAAAGCAAATATTCTCTTCTTCTGTTGTGGGTATATGAATGTATTCCTCTTAAAATAATTGTGTACAGAAATGTTTTTATATGTATAGGTTATAGAAATATATCTTGTTTTTATTGTTCGTATTATTTTGTATATAGTCTAGTTAACATGTACCAATCAAAAAAAATGTGTAGTCACCGAAAATTGAGATTATGGAGTCATTCTATTTCTAATATCATGAAGAAAGTTTATGGAAAAGTCCCAAAAGGGGCCTAAAAAAATTGCCAAAGTTATAAAGAATTAATTGAAAAAAAAAGTGGGATTTGTTTTTTTGAATATCTCGAAAAATATTAAAGATTTTCGGAATATTGAAAAAAGATCTAAAAAGATCAGCAAATTTGCTGAGAAAAAGTTTCGACTCTCGAAACTGTACCTGCAATATTTATAATTTTTACAGAGCCCTGAAAATAGAGCGAAAAACGGGTAGTCTGGCTTCCGCGCGCGTTGCATCACTCTGGCACAACAACGAAAAAATTTATTATAATACTATTAAACTATTAATTAATTAGTTATTAAATTAAATAACTATTAATTAAATAACTATTAATCAACTAGTGCATTAATGAAGGCGATTAATGATCGAGATATTTCAACGCGCCAATCAGAATATTGTAGCATCGACGCGTCATAGTGACGTACTTGGACATGAGTACAGAGTCAAACTCGAACCAAGAAGCAAAACTGTCACATGTAACTCATATACAAAGTGTGCGGAGTGCGCTAGTCCGTCACTGTCTATAGAGAACGACGGCCATGACATTTCCAACTACGTCACATTTCGTAACAAATGTTCTTTCATCTCTTTCTATTAGTGTCACCATTGGCTTATGGGGATTAAACCATAGAAATATATATTATATACTTACTCTAGAATGCTAATCCCGCCAATTTTCACGGCGAAAAGCATGCCGCGTATGCGACCCGTTACGATGTGCGCATGCGCGTCATCAGTATAGTTTGGGTAGAACGTTGCCAAGTTTGAAAATAATTTGGTGTTCCAATTCAGAGTTTTTTGTTACGAGGCAATAAAACACATGTCATTTGAAAGAGAGAAATTTGACAGCGCATTTAGGACTTCTTAAAACCGAAAAGAACCTTTCAGATATAGATTATTCCGAATTTTAGGCGCGAAAGAAATTTATTCAAAACAATAATGTACCTTATATGCTACTGTAATTATAATTACCGTGCAACAGTGCTTTTTCATCAACAGGAAGACTTGTCACTAAGATCTGTCACTCTTGTCAGAGATAGAGACGGTTTTTAGAATTTCGAATTTTCTTGTCTTTTTGTGTGGTGTTTGTTGTCGTTGGTTATTCTTTCATCCTTCGTGAATTTGCATTAATCTTGTTTCTTTGAAGACAATTTCTAATAAAGTCGTTTCTTCCTAAAAATCAGATAATCAGATAACGTTTAATCACTTTGCCACATAATTATTGTAGTTCAATATTCTGTGTTTTTGCGTCTAGATGCCCCTAAAAGGTTGCGCCATCTATAATTATTTGATTGAACAGATGTAAAAGATCTGATCAAGATGAGGTTTTTCTTCACTCCTCTCTTTTGAGGGCTTGTTGCATCAGGCTTTTCATTCTAGTCCAATCATTGGCTAGGAAATTACATTTGTGAAAATCCATCAATAGTATAGATAGATTAAAAAGCACCTGTCCGTGAAATTCTCAAACGAAAGCGGCACTTGCCATAAGCGGTAATATAGGTATCTATACTTTAACTGTTTTCACATTATTGATCTATTTTTAGACAACAAATTGAGATTAGTGATATTCTCTAGTGTTGGATGAGAATGAAATTGAATGTCATAGTCCCTTTTGGAATATAGCATCTGAACACCACTATCATTGTTTGAATGTTCTATTTAAACAATGCCAGTTCGCGCCAGCATTCTGAGCGCCATCTACCGGAAACGCATTTTGAGGAATCATAAGTTCTGTTCTGTGCATAGGTTCTGTGGATGATGAGTGTGAATGAAATCAGCTGCACAGCATCACAGCATAAGTTCAGCTGATTCAAGAAGGTTTGTCGTTCCCGTTCGGTTTTCATCGTGTTGTTTATTATTCCAACGAGGCTGTGATCGAAGTATTTCTTTAATTTGAATTAGTATTTTTCCATTTGGCATTTAGTCAAGTTAGTAACATGTTGAGGTTAATTCGTAATAGTGTTGTTAAGTTTCAAAGATGTAGCTATTCTGCTAAGTCTTTACCGGCGCCTCAAGAATCGCCTAACGTGCTGTATGCTGGGGTGAGTATAGCATTTTAAAATATCTAAAAATAGACATATTTGAACTATTTCCGTTTTCTGAATGAAATTCTGTAGGTGTAGTGGTATTAAGCAGATAATGATTGGAAATCCTAAACTAACATAAGACACATTTATCTTTGTCAATTTGTGGTAATCAAATTTGTTTTATTTTTTATCGATATTAAGAATAATTAAATTATTAAAATTCGCTCTCTTTCCAGTCCTATTGAATATTTCTAAATAGTACAAGACAACGCAAGCATATGAACTATTTTTATATGCATTTCTGGTGATTCTTTATTGAATATTGATGAACGTGAGATTTTATTCAGCGATCTATCATGTTACTTTTTTGCTACCTACCTATTGTTTTTAATTACAAATCGTCTTCTTCCTAAAACTACTTGCTGAAGCCGATGAAGTATACAGTGCGTTCATAAATTATAGAAACTCATCACTCATCATCGAAGTTTGGTAAAGGTTAGCTTAATTATTAGAGTGAAGACTGAAGAGTTGAGTTCCACACATTTGCATCCACACTTTTATGCGGTCATGCCAAATTTCAAGAAAAATCATTAGTTATCATTATGTATGCCACAGCATCATGAATTATAAAAATTCATTGAATGAGCTTGGCGAACCAGAATTTGGCAAATATTTTAATATACCTATTCAAATTGTTAGAAGTAATATTCACTTGAATAATGATCAACTGCCTTACTGGAGCGTAGCTGAAAAAAAAATTGCTATAATTTTTACACATAGAAAAATATCTGTGATGTGCTGAGATGGAAATCGCAAAAATCTCAGAAAGAAATCATTTTCTGGATTATCACGGCGCAAGTCACCTTGAAATAACACAGAGGCTATTAAACACATCAATACCAATGGATACAAATATAAAAATATCTGTACCAACCCATAGGAAAGATGGAAATCTCAAAAATATTTATAAAAAATCATTTTCTCCATTATTACGGCGCGAGTCACCTCGAAATAACACAGAGGCTGTTAAACACATCAATACCAATGCGTGCACATAGAAAAATATCTGTACCAAACCGTATGGGAGAGGGAAATCGCAAAAATATATAAAAACACTCTTTCGATTTTTACGGCGCGAGTCACCTCGAAATAACACAGAGGCTGTTAAATACAATACAAATGCGTGCACATAGAAAAATATCTGTACCAAACCGTAGGGGAGATGGAAATCGCAAAAATATTTATTAAAAAATCATTTTCTCGGTTATTACGGCGCGAGTCACCTCGAAATAAAACAGAGGCTGTTAAACACATCAATACCAATGCGTACACATAGAAAAATATCTGTACCAAACAGTAGGGGAGATGGAAATCGCAAAAATATTTATTAAAAAATCATTATCTCGATTATTACGACGCGAGTCACCCCGAAATAAAACAGAGGCTATTAAACACATCAATACCAATGCGTACGCATAGAAAAATATCTGTACCAAACCGTAGGGGAGATGGAAATCGCAAAAATATTTATAAAAAATCATTTTCTTGATTATTACGGCGCGAGTCACCTTGAGATAAAACAGAAGCTGTTAAACACATCAATACCAATGCCAACACATAGAAAAATATCTGTACCAAACCGTAGGAGATATGGAAATCGCAAAAATATTTATTGAAAAATCATTATCTCGATTATTACGGCGCGAGCCACCTCGAAATAAAACAGAGGCTGTTAAACACATCAATACCAATGCGTACACATAGAAAAATATCTGTACCAATCCGTAGGGAAGGTGGAAATCGCAAAAATATTCATAAAAAATCATTTTCTCGATTATTACGGCGCGAGTCACCTCGAAATAAAACACAGGCTGTTAAACACATCAATACCAATGCGTACACATAGAAAAATATCTGTACCAAACTGTAGGGGAGATGGAAATCGCAAAAATATTTATTAAAACATTATTTTCTCGATTATTACGGCGCGAGTCACCTCGAAATAAAACAGAGGCTGTTAAACACATCAATACCAGTGCGTGCACATAGAAAAATATCTGTACCAAACCGTAGGGGAGAGGGAAATCGCAAAAATATAAAAAAAAAATATTCTTCCGATTTTTACGGCGCGAGTCACCTCGAAATAACACAGAGGCTGTTAAATACATCAATACAAATGCGTACACATAGAAAAATATCTGTACCAAACCGTAGGGAAGATGGAATTCGCAAAAAAATTTAAAAAAAAATCATTTTCTTGATTAATACGGCGCGAGTCACCTCGAAATAAAACAGAGGCTGTTAAATACATCAATACAAATGCGTACACATAGAAAAATATCTGTACCAAACCGTAGGGAAGATGGAATTCGCAAAAATATTTTAAAAAAAATCATTTTCTTGATTAATACGGCGCGAGTCACCTCGAAATAAAACAGAGGCTGTTAAATACATCAATACAAATGCGTATACATAGAAAAATATCTGTACCAAACCATAGGGAAGATGGAATTCGCAAAAATATTTATAAAAAATCATTTTCTTGATTAATACGGCGCGAGTCACCTCGAAATAAAACAGAGGCTGTTAAATACATCAATACCAATGCGTGCACATAGAAAAATATCTGTACCAAACAGTAGGGGAGAGGGAAATCGCAAAAATATAAAAAAATACATTCTTTCGAATTTTACGGCGCGAGTCACCTCGAAATAACACAGAGGCTGTTAAATACATCAATACAAATGCGTACACATAGAAAAATATCTGTACCAAACCGTAGGGGAGATGGAAATCGCAAAAATATTTATTAAAAAATCAATATCTCGATTATTACGGCGCGAGTCACCTCGCAATAAAACAGAGGCTGTTAAACACATCACTACCAATGCGTACACATAGAAAAATATCTGTACCAAACTTCACGGAAGGTGGAAATTGCAAAAATATTTATATAAAATCATTTTTTCGATTATTACGGCGTGAGTCACCTCGAAATAAAACAGAGGCTGTTAAACACATCAATACCAATGCGTACACATAGAAAAATATATGTACCAAACCGTAGGGAAGGTGGAAATCGCAAAAATATTTATAAAAAATCATTTTCTCGATTATTACGGCGCGAGTCACCTTGAAATAAAACAGACGTTGTTAAACACATCAATACCAATGCGTACACATAGAAAAATATCTGTACCAAACCGTAGGAGAGATGGAAATCGCAAAAATATTTATTAAAAAAACATTATCCCGATTATTACGGCGCGAGTCACCTCGAAATAAAACAGAGGCTGTTAAACACATCAATACCAATGCGTACACATAGAAAAATATCTGTACCAAACCGTAGGGGAGATGGAAATCGCAAAAATATTCATAAAAAATCATTTTCTTGATTATTACGGCGCGAGTCACCTCGAAATAAAACAGAGGCTGTTGAACACATCAATACCAATGCGTGCACATAGAAAAATATCTGTACCAAACCGTAGGGGAGATGGAATTCGCAAAAATATTTATTAAAAAATCATAATCTCGATTATTACGGCGCGAGTCACCTCGAAATAAAACAGAGGCTGTTAAACACATCAATACCAATGCGTACACATAGAAAAATATCTGTACCAAACCGTAGGGGAGATGGAAATCGCAAAAATATTCATAAAAAATCATTTTCTTGATTATTACGGCGCGAGTCACCTCGAAATAAAACAGAGGCTGTTGAACACATCAATACCAATGCGTGCACATAGAAAAATATCTGTACCAAACCGTAGGAGAGAGAGAAATCGCAAAAATATAAAAAAACATTCTTTCGATTTTTACGGTGTGAGTCACCTCGAAACAACACAGAGGCTGTGAAATTCATCAATACAAATGGGTACACATAGAAAAATATCTTTACCAAACCGTAGGGGAGATGGAAATCGCAAAATTATTTATTGAAAAATCATTATCTCGATTATTACGGCGCGAGCCACCTCGGAATAAAACAGAGGCTGTTAAACAAATCAATACCAATACGTACACATAGAAAAATATCTGTATCAAACCGTAGGAAAGGTGGAAATCCCAAAAAAATTTATAAAAAATCATTTTCTCGATTATTACGGCACGAGTCACCTAGAAATAAAACAGAGGCTGTTAAACACATCAATACCAATGCTTGTACATAGAAAAATTTCTGTACCAAACCGTAGGGGATATGGAAATCGCAAAAATATTTATTGAAAAATCATTATCTCGATTATTACGGCGCGAGCCACCTCGAAATAAAACAGAGGCTGTTAAACACATCAATACCAATGCGTACACATAGAAAAATATCTGTACCAAACCGTAGGAAAGGTGTAAATCGCAAAAAAATTTATAAAAAATCATTTTCTCGATTATTACGGCACGAGTCACCTAGAAATAAAACAGAGGCTGTTAAACACATCAATACCAATGCTTGCACATAGAAAAATTTCTGTACCAAACCGTAGGGGATATGGAAATCGCAAAAATATTTATTGAAAAATCATTATCTCGATTATTACGGCGCGAGCCACCTCGAAATAAAACAGAGGCTGTTAAACACATCAATACCAATGCGTACACATAGAAAAATATCTGTACCAAACCGTAGGAAAGGTGTAAATCGCAAAAAAAATTATAAAAAATCATTTTCTCGATTATTACGGCGCGAGTCACCTTGAAATAAAACAGAGGCTGTTAAACACATCAATACCAATGCGGACACATAGAAAAATATCTGTACCAAACCGTAGGGGAGATGGAAATCGCAAAAATATTTATTAAAAAATTATTTTCTCGATTATTACGGTGCGAGTCACCTCCAAATAAAACAGAGGCTGTTAAACACATCAATACCAATGCGTACACATAGAAAAATATCTGTACCAAACCGTAGGGGAGATGGAAATCGCAAAAATATTTATAAAAAATAATTTTCTCGATTATTACGGCGCGAGTCACCTAGAAATAAAACAGAAGCTGTTAAACTCATCAATACCAATGCTTGCACATAGAAAAATTTCTGTACCAAACCGTAGGGGAGATGGAAATCGCAAAAATATTTATTGAAAAATCATTATCTCGATTATTACGGCGCGAACCACCTCGAAATGAAACAGAGGCTGTTAAACACATCAATACCAATGCGTACACATAGAAAAATATGTGTACCAAACCGTAGGGAAGGTCGAAATCGCAAAAAAAAATTATAAAAAATCATTTTCTCGATTATTACGGCGCGAGTCACCTTGAAATAAAACAGAGGCTGTTGAACACATCAATACCAATGCGGACACATAGAAAAATATCTGTACCAAACCGTAGGGGAGATGGAAATCGCAAAAATATTTATTAAAAAATTATTTTCTCGATTATTACGGCACGAGTCACCTCGAAATAAAACAGGCTGTGGAACACATCAATACCAATGCGTGCACATAGAAAAATATCTGTACCAAACCGTAGGGGAGAGGGAAATCGCAAAAATATTCAAAAAAACATTCTTTCGATTTTTGCGTCGCGAATCACCTCGAAATAACACAGAGGCTGTTAAATACATCAATACAAATGCGTACACATAGAAAAATATCTGTACCAAACCGTAGGAGAGATGGAAATCGCAAAAATATTTATAAAAAATCATTTTCTCGATTATTACGGTGCGAGTCATCTCGAAATATAAAAGAGGCTGTTAAACACATCAATACCAATGCGTGCACATAGAAAAATATCTGTACGAAGCCGTAGGGGAGAGGGAAATCGCAAAAATAAAAAAAAAACATTCTTTCGATTTTTACGGCGCGAGTCACCTCGAAATCACACAGAGGCTATTAAACACATCAATACCAATGCGTACATATAGAAAAATATCTATACCAAACCGTAGGGGAGATGGAAATCGCAAAAATATTTATAAAAAATCATTTTCTCGATTATTACGGCGCGAGTCACCTCGAAATAACACAGAGTCTGTTAAACACATCAATATCAATACGTACACATAAAAAAATATCTGTACCAAACCGTAGAGGAGATGGAAATCGCAAAAATAAAAAAATAAACATTTTTTCAGTCATTACGGCGCGTGTCTTTGATATTTTTATTCAAATAAAACCAATGCCCCACTTTTTTTCCCATAATAGTTCATAACTTTTGCAATTTTTTTCGGCTTCTTTTGGGACCTTTCCTTAAACTCTCTACATGACATTACGAATCGAATGACACCTTGATCATAATTTTCGGTGAATATACATTTTTTTTTAATAATACATGTTGACTACACCACCATACGTTATACGATATCTCTTCAATTTATCGTTGACCGTTATTTTTGCATCGTTCAACGATACCTAATGTAGTTCAAAAACGTTAGCGGGTGCAAATAAAGTAAATTTGCGATAACCCTCTAGTAGTCTCGAACTACGTAAATGGAGTCATTGATCTTCTTTTCAGATTAGCCTTATCGTCGAAGGTTTGTTCTTAGTATGATATTAGGAATATAATGAGCACAAAATGAGGCTTCTTTTGCATGAGTGTAAAAGTTTGCTGAATGCGAAGTGCTGCAATTCATACAAGATGCATACTATACTTCTTCTACGACACCTAATCACGTTTAATACTCTAATAAACATTGATAATGGTTATTTATGTATCAAGGGCCTACAGTATGCACTATTGGTCTATAACGCGAACCACAATAAAAACTGACTTGAATATCAATGGGCTAAACGTTTCATTCATGTATGTATAGCTTCAACAGTCAAGCGTAACGTCGTATGAGAAATGTGCAACTACGGTAGCTGAAAGCTATTTTGAAGAATTATACGTCGAGAAAAATGTTGATTTTGAATGAATGTTTTTATGCTAGCGGGCGGTAAAGTGCACTTTACCGCCCGGTCCTAAAGGCGTAAAGGAACGCTTTAGCGCCCATTATAGCCTCTGGGCCGTAATGTTATCAAATTGCTCATATTTACACATCAATTCATGTAAGACCTACCACGAAACAATAAATTCAGTTCAATGATGAAATACTCATTCAACAACATTTATTATCATAATCTACATTATCAAAGCCATAAGCCTGAATATTAAAATTTTATATTAACAATTCAGTACAGTTACTAATGTTAAGGATGGGATATTTCCTCTTTTCTTGAATGTAATTATTCTTTTTTATTTTGTGCAAGCTTTACATACACAGATCCTACCACGAAACAATAAATTCAGTTCAATGATGAAATACTCATTCAACAACATTTATTATCATAATCTACATTATCAAAGCCATAAGCCTGAATATTAAAATTTTATATTAACAATTCAGTACAGTTACTAATGTTAAGGATGGGATATTTCCTCTTTTCTTGAATGTAATTATTCTTTTTTATTTTGTGCAAGCTTTACATACACAGATCCAGCATGCTCAGAATCATGCAAGAGCGCACATGTTTAAGTGCTCATACGTCAGTGCGCATGCGGAGACTTACTCAAGCGTGCGCAAACTTCAAAAAAATCGAAGAAAAAAAAGTAACCCAAAAATTTTTTTAAAAAAAATTTAAATAAAAAATTTGGAAGAAAAAAAAGGAAAAAAATTAATTTTGATGAAAAAAAAAATGGTATGTAGATATGGGCAATTTAAGAACCTTGATGGGCACGCGGGTCACTTCAGGCCTGCTAAATCGAACGGTAAAGTGTCAGAAGATTGAACAATGCATGAAAGTTTTGTCAAAATATTTTCTATGCAGACTTTGTCAATTTGAGATTTTCTTATTTTTTTACACCAATAAACTCTTTGCTTTTAAATGCTAATATCGGTATTTTTTAGGTTGGCTAGAATCTCCCATTCATATTGAAATACAAAATAAAAAAAACTTAATTTTTTTATTCCTATTTTTTTATGTAGATAATTTTCTCACAAAATACTGGAATTGATGTTCAACAGTAAAGAAAAACAATAATTGGGAAAATATAGTTAGTATTCATATCAACAATATTGTGTCAAACTTTGACATCAAATTATTGTTACATATATTAGTCCGCAAGCCCTCGTACAAAATCTTAGGTGATAACCAGCAAGTTGTAACTTTGTATACTGTTTAAGTATGCCAAGTCCGACAAGATTTCGCAAAGAGGAAACCTTGATAGTGGTAAATTTTCCTTTGACTTTCTGTAAAACATGTCATTTTCGCATTTATATGTAAGGTAATGACCAGCATTTAGTTTTTAAGTTAAAGTGAAAGATATTTACCAAAATTAATTTAAACAAAAATTGTCCGACAAAAAGTTCAGGTACTTCTAGTTTGTCCGCCAGTCTAAACGTGTCGATTTCACGACTTGTAGGTTGGCGATAGCCAGCATTCTGAGTTTTCTAGGAGCATACAATAATTAAATGAGATTTTCAATGGCACCATTGTCCGACAAAATTAATAGGGATCTTCAGCAGTCCGACGCTCCAAAGATGTCGATTTGACGACAACAATGTTGGTGATAACCAGCAATGTTGTCTTGACTTTTTTTCAAAGAAATAGAATATATAAGACAACGATATACTTGTCCGACAATAAAGTTGGTAAATTTGTTGAAAACTGCCAAAAAAATATTAAAATTTTACTTTTTATATATAAACACTAACCAAAACCACCAAGCTATACAATAACCCACACATTTAGGCATGTAAACATATGCAGGCTACAGGCTGTTTATTCCTGAAAAACAAATAGAAAGATAAAAATATCTGAATAATTTGTTTTGTAATCGCAATGTATTTCGCCTCTTCTCTCTGCCGATGAAAATATTGTAGTGATGTCTTTTTATATTAAATAGATAATAGATCTATACATAATCGACATGAGTTTGATGATATTCGTTGGTGTTCATAGTTTCGAAATCAGATAACTTGAAACTGGTTTATTTGCTCGGTGCCCCAATGCTTAATGCTTAGTACCAAACACAAAGTTTCATTACATTATTTTCCCATTGATTGAAAACAAAGAGTTAGGCAAAAAGTGATAATACCTACGTATACGAAAATGTCTCATTTAATAATTTCAATTTTCAACATCTTCAGCAATTTATTCAAATTTGAATTAGAATAAAATTAAACACTATGGTCTCTTATGGAATTTGGAGGCTGATCACCATTACCTAAAATCTGAGCGCCATCTAGCAGGAACGCATTTCGCGAATTGTCAAAAATAAAGGTACTTTACTGTAGCATCGAATTCATATTTTTTAAGAAACCTCGCATACAACTGAATTTTTTTTATATTTGATGGTTGCATATTAGATTTAAGACCATGTAGAACCATTTATGAACAATGAGTTTTTTTACTAAAATTAAAAATAAAGAAGTTTTCCATATGGTGCCGATTTAATTGGACATACTGTATAAATATGTCGATCTTAATATAGATTTAGATGGCGTCCACTCTGCCAGTGCAGCACAGTCAGAATCCGAGACAAGCGATGAAAGTGATACTTTGAGTGCGAGCGAAGAATCTACTGAAGAAGATGATGAATGATTGTTTTCTTTATAAAAATTCATGTTTATTTATTTTTCAAGCTAAGAAATAAACTGTAAAGCAACATTGTATTTTTATATAATTTTGAATTTTTACTTCTATCGCGAGAAATATTGAAATTAAAAAATTTCAACATTTCTTGTCGGACAGGCAAAACAGTCCAATATTTTTGTCGGACAATCGATACTTCCGATAAGTATTATATTTTTTTCTCAGTTGCCACTTTTGTCCGACAGCTGGTTATCACCAACATTGTTGTCGTCAAATCGACATCTTTGGAGCGTCGGACTGCTGAAGATCCCTATTAATTTTGTCGGACAATGGTGCCATTGAAAATCTCATTTGATTATTGTATGCTCCCAGAAAACTCAGACTGCTGGTTGTTGCCAACCTACAAGTCGTGAAATCGACACGTTTAGAGTGGCGGACAAACTAGAAGTACCTAAACTTTTTGTCAGACAATTTTTTTTAGATTAATTTTAGTAAATATCTTTCACTTTAACTTGAAAACTAAATGCTGGTCATTACCTTACATATAAATGCGAAATTGACATGTTTTTGAGAAAGCCAAAGGAAAACTTACCACTATCAAGGTTTCTTCTTTGCGAAATCTTGTCGGACTAGGCATACTTAAACAGTATACAAAGTTACAACTTGCTGGTTATCACCTAAGATTTTGTACGAGGGCTTGCGGACTATATGCTATTGTTAATTTACGAGGGGCATACAAAAGGTATTTTTTTTAAATCAAATCTGAACTATAACCGTAGTTTGTAGAATGGAAGTATGATTGTGATACAGCGTTAGAAAGGTGAAATTTGGATAATAAGGTTATTAAATTATGTTAGGTCATTTTCTTATTCCCTAAGCCATAAAATAGGGGGCGAAGCGATCTTTTCTCATTTATCTCATCCGGCAGGATAGATCAGGGATTTTATAGTGTAAATAAAGGATTGAATTCAACTTGGATGGCGAGGTTAGATTTGGTTGTGTAATTTTTTGACCGGCTTTCTTTTACTTTCATGGGGATTTGGCAACATCGGATATTTCTGATAATGGTCATGACGTGACATCTGACATCTATAAGGTTTGACATAACAAGAAACCCAATAATGAGTGTCACGTTTTTGAATTTTACATGTATAATTAACAGATCCGGTAATTTCCGCAACTTTTTTGGTATGTTTTTGTTTTTTGTGGTGTTCCGCAAAATCTGTGAATATTCCATAAAAATTGCTTTAGTGACCATATACTGAAGTTTTTCTCAATATGAGCTCCATTAACACGCGTACACACTTTCCTGATTTCACTCAAAAAATGAAACTCGCGTCGCCTGCACTATAAGCACCAATCAAAACGGTGTGTCTTGATAGTACATAGTTATTTCATTTTGAGCCGAATCCAAACAACAATGGGAAATATAACATTTTCTTATATGTGTATTGACTTCATCTCAATGAGCAATGATACTGAATTTCTTCCATAGGTATATATATATACAGGGTGGGTCACGGTCGATGGTACCTTAGACGTTTACGGAAAACGGGACATAGGATCGTTCTGAAAATTTGGTTTCTCGAGCAGTTGCTCTTGGTCTATCGATCTAAAATATTTTCAGCAATGCAGCGTTGCCGCTTATACCAGAAAGTAGCAGCATCTTTGTTATTTCAAATGGGTCACCCTGTATATTACCGCATTTTTGAACTTGTCATTCCTTTCTGATTATTTCTGCCTCATACTTCCCTATACCTATCTCTAACGGTTTTTGAGATATTGGTTATTTTCCATATTTTTTATCCAAAACATAGCTCGAATTGAATGTTTATTTCTACGGTATTTGGATTCTTAGGAAGTAGCAATTTTCTGTTTAGTTCATCAAGATCATGTACATTGATTCTGTATAGAGAAGTTTGTTCTGCGTTATACAGGGTCGTTCAAAATTCATGATCTTACTGCTAGATACGACAACAGTTTAAAGTGCGTTTTTTTAAATGGAACATCCTGTATATTATGAAATATCCTGAAAGATGACTAAATTCCCTTCGAATTGATATATCATGTTCCTATACCTAAATAGCCAGAATTCCGAGATAATAGCAATTTTCACTTGTAATCTCCCAAGTGCTTGAATTATTGCCGGAAATTTTTCGAGTACATGATTTTTTTTGAAAATTCATGTACGAGATAAATTTGCGGCAATTAATTCAAGCACGAGGGGGATTCGGTAAGAAAATTTCACACCGAGAAATAACTAACGATGGTTTCACCTGAACTATTTATAACCACTGAAATATTGATATGTAAAATAATTACAAAATACTACAAAATTTTCATCAATAAATGTGTTTAAATTTGGAACAAAAAAAATAAAAAAGTTATGTTCTTATCGTGTATTGAACCATCGACCTAGCGACTCATATGCCGCAACACTACCGCTGAGCTACGGGATTTATGATAAAAACTTGTGACAAATGATGTATTGACAATTTTTGCAATAATAGTGGAGAAAATATTTTTAGACACATTCCAAATATCTAGTAAATACATAATTATCTCCTTTCATATGAAAACCAGACCTCCATTTGTACATTGAAGCAAAATATCGACTTGTCACATGTCAAATCGTCAAATGTCACATGTCAAATGTTTGACAGAAAAATGTCCACTTATTAATTTCGCCCAGGGTACCCAGGAGTATAAAATTTCCGGAAATTTTCAGGGTTGCCATGGTATCTAAACAAGAACGAATTTTTTGATTGGATACAAAAGTGAGGTGTGAAATATTTAAAAAAACGATTTATTTTTCTCATATTCATCTAAGGTGGCTATTAAATGTCATGATGGTACATGACATTATGAAAATTTGACAATTAGTGCACTATTAATAATACCGTTGTGTGTTTCTTAACGAAAGTGACTCAAAAATAATTGAAATGGAGGGAAATAACTATTCAAACGAAGTTCTGATGAAGTTTATTCTTCATGGAAAATGTGAGGGAATTATAGCATAAGAACGTGCAGAAAATTCAATGAAACGTACCCTGATTTACAACCAATGAACAAAAGCAAATTTGTACGATTACAACATAATTTCATTAATTATCTGTCAAAAATTAGAAAACGTTCACAATAAATTTTCGAAATGCCGACCATTGGGTTCCAAACATTTCAAAATCCGGGTATTTGGAGATACAGTTGTAGCACTCTTATTTCACTGGCATCTAGCATTTTTTGTTGTTCCAAATTTAAACACATATATTGATGAAAATTTTGTTAAGTATTTTACATATCAATGATCCTATTTCCCGTTCTTCGTAAACGTCTAAGGTACCATCGACCGTGACCCACCCTGTATATTGAAACTGCAATATACTGGAAATGAGTTTATTGATATTTAGAAATGAAGAAAAACTATAGTTGGGAAAATAAGTCTGCATATCAACAATTGTCTCAAAATACTTCTATTATTATTATTACTCACATGTTATTGTTTAACCTTCCATAGCACACTTTAATGAAAATGTTCCGTTACGAGGGTATACAAAAAGTATTTTTTCAATTAAATCCTAATTAAATCAGTATTTTGTTGAATGGAAGTATGATTGTGAAAGGTAATTCACTAAGAAAACGTAATTTTAAAAAAATGTACTTTCTAATTGAATATAAAAAATTGGATTCGCTTCCGGTCAAACCGGTAGTGTCATATTTGGTTTGATACTTGCAAAAGTGTACATTCATTACATCAAATCGATGTAACTGATTTGAAACTTCCTTACAAAATGAGCATCTCAATTCGTAATACCACTTTTTAGACATTTTTTGAAAAACTTTTCTATATTCTTTTCGTACCAGTCAGTGGTGCGTGAATGAACCATAAGTTTTTGTTGACTTCTTGATATTGTTTATTGTTGTTAACCTTGAAAACGCATTCAAGAGATTATAATGATAAATATTTTTTTCTGAAACGCATGTTTTATATATTTTCTATACCTGAGATGATGACATGGGTTAACGCCAGCAGTAGACACCGAAATACTCCCATGTAAATAAGTGGCAGTCAACATGCTAACAAATATACCACCGTTTATTATAAATATCACCGCCGTTTATCTTTTGCCGTTTATCTTTTCCAGGTTTTCATAAACAATGAATGGCAAAAATCCAAATCTGGCGAGACGTTCCAAACAATCAACCCAGCCACGGGAAAACCCATCACCGAGGTCCAACGAGGAGGCAAAGCGGATATAGATCTGGCCGTAGAAGCAGCCAATGAAGCTTTCAGACTCGGATCGCCATGGAGGACGATGGATGCCTCGCAGAGGGGTCGTCTTTTGTACAAGCTAGCTGATCTTGTCGAAAGGGATGCTGCATATATCGCGGTTGGTAACGTTATTGTGGATTTATAGACCTTTTACCCTTGTGAGTCCTTGGCTAGCATTGTATGTATAAAAGTTTGGCGCGAAAGTTATCCCATATACATTCTATTTCTATTGGAACAGCATGATTTTCAATTTGAATTTCTGTATGAACTACGTTCGCAGCATGGACCATTACAATTTTAATTTTCTTGAAAACCTTCGAGAGGTATAAATAATGAATCTACTATTAAATTAAACGGTTTTATAATAACAAGTGAGGGCTTGGGAGTTAAAGGGCCGAGAACTGGTAGGGATTTGAATGCCACGACTCAACTGATGGACTCTTGCGCGTAGCACTCCGATTCTCGCTTCGCGCAAACTTGTCGCGAAAGGCTTGCAAGTTGTAGGGTGTAGAAGTTGTAGGGATTTTTTGAATACTACGATTTAAATACTTTTTAAACTATAATTGCACACCATCAATATGGATACTACGAATTCAATGCATTTAAAACTATCATTGGGCTCTAATGATATGAATACTCACCTTTAAGAGGAATTCGTCGGATGTTTATCTCTTATTTATCATTGAATCCGTTCAAAACTATAATTGTGCGAGAGTTGAAAAAAAAATAGTTTTCAGGAAAGGAAAAAACTTCGTAGGAACTTTTTGTAGATCTGTTCGAGAACACAAAGACTGTTCTTATACATTTTTTCGATATCATTTCGTTTCCGAGGTTTTCAAAAAAAAATTTAAAAGGACATTTTTTTTATATTTCACGGACTACCGATATTACAGAAAAATTTATTTTCTCATCATCCTCCTCTTCCCGCTCCTCCGACTTGTTCGCTCCTCCGTCTCGCTATAATGATCCCCTCCCCTACCTCCCCGACTCGCTAAAACGCAAAAAAAATTAAATCCGGCTCGAAGGACCAAAAAATTGCTATATCGAGAACGGTAAGGGTTAGAGGGGTGGGGTTTTTATCGTTGGGTTTCTTTTGAAAATATGCATTTAACCATTTCAGGTACGTCATGTTTCACCGATAAGGAAAAAAGTAATGAGTACGTTTTTCAGTTTTTTGGGGGATTACTCGAGAACGGAGACATTTAGGAGGATAGGAAAGTCTAATCTTCGATCTCTAGGCGCGATGCACCCCAAAAATATTGGGGAATGGGGGAAATAATCAAAATCCGGGCGCACAGCGCCTGGAAAAATTGGATGAGGGAGGAAATTATGGGTAAATGATGGATAAATCCGGGTTTTTGTCAATTTTGTAACATAAATTGATAATTTCATCAGGTTTAGCGACTGTTCCTTCATTTGTTTTTGGAGTAATGGAGAAACTTCATTTCAACTTTATGCAGACATGTTTAGGACTATAATACTGTCAATAAGCCGGGAAATGCGATTTATATTTAAGAAAATGTAATTGCCTGATATTTAATTTCGAATATTTTTGTTTTCGGTCTTTCGCAATCAAATAGTTCCTGGATTCTGATTCGTCATGTGATTCTGCGTAAGGTACATATTTTCAATAATAGATAATGTTTAACTTCTGGGTCCATCCATCGTTTTAGGAGCGTCTTTTCGATGGGTAGATTTCAGCATTTAAAATCAAACATTGTGAAAAAATAGCAAAACAATGCAAACTTTCAAAAATGTTCTATTTTAGTGAGCAATGAAACTATAAAAATTTGCGCCGCCGTACAAGGCAATAAATTATTTTTTTCAGATGGTGGGGCTATTCAGCGGGTGAAATACAGGTAGTTCTGTATAGAACCTTTCTGCACCCCGCTATCAGGTTTTCCTGCGGGTTGATATCTTCTGGATCGCAGTGTCCGAAGATATCCATCCTCATGCGAGCCAGAGTTTCGCATTCAAACATTATGTGGGAGTCTGTTTCGTCCTCCTCATCACAAAATGTGCATTGTGTGGACTCTTGATGTATCCCAAACAGTTGCAGGTGTTTTCTCAGGTGGCAGTGGCCTGTCATCAGTCCTACCACCTTTCTGAGAGAGTCTCAGCTTAGTTCAAGAAGGTGTCTTGATAGCCAGTCGGTTGGCCCCATAATCATCATTTTTCCGTGAGTATTGCCTGAGGCACCAGAGAGATTGATGGTGGTTTCAAACCATTTCTTTGTGTCCTGCTTAATATCCCCAAACGGGATTCCGCAGGTTGGTTCTGGTCCAATGAGAGTTGTTGCTGCTCCCGCTCTTGCTAGGGCATCTGCGCTCTCATTTCCCTGGATGCCCTTATGACCTGGTACCCAGACCAGTTTTACGCTATTCTGTGCTCCCAGGTCGTTAAGGTTTCGGTGTGCCTCCCAAACCAGTTTGTAAGTGAACCTGCATGAACGCAGATCTTTAATCGCCGCCGGACTGTCGGAATCACTATGGGTTGGTTTCTAAGACTCCTCCTTAGAATCTCTCTCGTGCAGACGGAGAGTACCGAGGCTTAGACTAATGTCTTGCCTCGGTCTCTGCCCGTATATTCCAGCCCCTACTCCTTTGCTAGTCTTTGAGCCATCCGTGTACCAGATTTGCCCTCATTGCCAGCAATGGTATGGCCCTCGATGTAACTTCCCCATCTTCTATGATGGTGGTATATGTTCCATCAAAGGAGTATGTTGAAGTAATTTTGTCCGACGGCAATAATTTATTTACTCAGATGTCAAACTTGGAAATGGTCGCAAAATCGGGGAACGATGATATTTTCTTTGTTTTCGACTCTTTTGCGTTTTTCTATACAAAATAACCAGAATTGTTTTTAACAAAAATACAATTTTAATGAATGTTTGAATTGTTTTGCTATTTTTTCTCCATTTTTACTAATTTATCTATAGCTGCGTTTTATTGACCACTGGAATTAAGATCTACAAGTAATAGAATTAGGGTACCATAGAAACATAATTTCAGGGACTCCAATAGAAGTAATATAAATTTTCTAAATCTCTGTAAAGAGATTGAAATCAATTTTTTATTATTATTATAAATAATAATTCAATATGAATAATTTGCTTCCATTAGCAACTGCCACAGTCCAAATAGACAATGAAAGCACTGCAGAGAGGAAAACTGATGCGCTTTCTCAATGAGAATATCTGATATTTCTTCAAAAATGTGCCTTCTGTTAAACTTAGGACTCTGCAAATTTACTCCTTTCATCATACATGAATCGATGATCCTAAAAAGAAGGTTCACCAGATCAATGAATGTTAAGTCAATATTAACCTACCTCCTTTATTATATAAATAAAACTTGTCCAACCTATATTTATTTGAAAATTTGTATCTATAACTTTCATTAGGCCCACAACACTCATATTTATTTCTACTAGAGGCTGTTCACTAGCAAAAACGATATTATTTCAATGTGAGTTGATTGAAATATTTTGAACTTTCATCAACTTCTGAAATGAACATAAACTGTTATCAATCTCGATAGTGTCAATTTCTTGCTACGATCTGGGAAATTTCATTTTTCAACCAATTATCTACTTTTGCTACCCTGAAATTCGATCGTAGCGAAAGTAGATGGATTTGTTGTCAAAAAAACAGTCATGTCAAATTCAACTCACGAGTTGAATATTTCTGTATTACAATAAAACGCATTCTTTCTAGAGCCTGGAATCCCTGGACAACGGCAAACCCTACGCGCAGGCGTACAACGTCGACGCCCTCGGCTGCGTCAGCGTGCTCCGCTACTACGCCGGCTGGGCGGACAAACTCCACGGCAAGACCATCCCGATGGACGGCAACTTCTTCGCGTACACGCGCCTCGAGCCGGTCGGCGTGTGCGGCCAAATCATCCCCTGGAACTTCCCCGCGCTGATGTTCACGTGGAAGATCGCGCCCGCGCTGTGCGCGGGGAACACCGTCGTGATTAAGCCGGCCGAGCAGACGCCGCTCACCGCGCTCTACATGGCGGATCTGATCAGAGAAGCGGGAATCCCCGCCGGCGTGGTCAACGTGGTGCCCGGGTTCGGCGACGCCGGAGCGGCTCTGGTGGATAATCCCAAGGTAGGTGGGTTTGGATTTCGCCAGTTTCGAACTGACAATTGTCATTTTCAAACTGACAATTCTTACTTTCAAACTAACAATTCTTAAGTAGGATTTATAGATTGTGTCGCAGCCGCTTCTGCTGCCGTAGCCGTAGCCGCAGGCAAAATTATGACCAATTTTAGTTCTATTTTTTGTTCATTGAGCGCCAACTGTTTTCCTTCATGAACATATTTTTATAATTCTTGTCCTTCAGATTATGTAGATGTGGAAATCCTTTCGAACTGCAATGTATAGTCACTTCTTAACTGACAATCATCATTTTTGAACTGACAATGACGGATTACATAATTCGAATACACTCCTCAAATAGACCATCTGAAAAAAAATTGTACAATATCCCATCTTCCACAATGCAGGAATTTCATTAATAAAAGAGAAACTCAACTGACTTTTCTTTTCGAAAAAAAAAGACCCCTTTGGTGCGTTATTGTAGGGTTTGCTATTCCGAAATACTGATACCGAAATCTCAAGATTCTGGCGATCTTTTGATACCGAAAATCCCTGGATTTTCGAATTAGTTTTGATTAAGATTTCGTTCTGGTCTAGTGAATTTATAACTCAAAATGATGTATTGCAAAAATATGTGAAAGATGAATATGGACGAGAACTCAAACTATTACTAGATTGTAAAACGCGATAAAACAGTCTTTTATCAATGTTTTAATTTTCTTCCAAGTCGCGTTCGAAAAATAATTATTACGAAAGTGTAGGAGTACCACAAGGATTCATTTCATTTCGATTTTAATGTCGAAATTTCAATAATATCGCAATTTCGAGCATATAACAGAAATATGGCTATTAAATGACATGTGTGCATAATTTTTATAGCAAGTTACCTGTAATATTCCGACAAACGCCATTTGAAAATCATAAAATTTCATGGATCTCTCAAACATGCGGGCGCCACTTCCATAATAGGTGATGACGTCACATGCGATGTCAATTGCTTTTTTAAGCGTTGTCAGTTGTAACATTGCAAGAGAATTTTCCATTTTTCGGAAAATCGCAAACTTCCCTCAAGCGTAACTCGACTGGCTGATTCCGAATATCACCTCAGAAATTGAATTCGACAAAGAGGTAACTGGAATAGGGCAATTTTTACAAAAAATGCACCTATCCACAAAATCGACATTTTCTAAATAAATTAGGCTTCTAATTCAGAAAACAAGTATAGTAAAAATTATAGTTTATTAAATAAAAACTTGTAAAAAAGGTTGTAATGAAAACAATCATCAAGAGAGCCCAATAAGCCTTCCTGAATGTAGTACCTCCGGATCATTACGGACCGCGTACAAAAAAGCTTTCCTCATTTCTGTGAATATTCAAATGACGATCTGAAAACTTCCTCATCAATTGAGGTTACTTCAAAATTATAAAGAGAAACCGAAATCATTAAATTATCGCAGAATAATTTTAATTGAACTGGCAGCTTAGATAACTGTTCCAGTTTTCGCTTTCTTCAACACCACATTATTATCATCGAAAGTTGTAATGCTTCACTTTCTGATGCGGCGTTGCTATCGTTATTCAAATGTTTGTTAGATGGAAGGTCTCTTGACCCTGACAGCGGATCAAAAATAGATCTGTTCGTGTTGCTATATTATTATCAGCTTGTTTTAAGCGATAATTTCAATTAAATAATTCATGTGTGTTGCTAACTGCTAAGTCATGGTTGATATCGACGCTTTATCTATGACCTTCGGGAACGTTTGGACTATTGCTGCGATTATTGCCGTATCTCTAATTTAGAGTTTATTTTTTTAATGAATTTGTTCTGATGATATATTGAATGTTTCTATGGAGCTGAAAACTGGATTTGCTTCTCCTTTGTTCGAATAAATATTGCCCTAGAGAAACAGGTTCAAAATCCGAGTATTATGATCTGGGGCCGTCTGCATACAATTTGCAATGTCGTCTTTACTATTATTATTATTATTATTATAATACCCCTTTTCAAGGCAAACAAACCAAAAATGTATCCAGAATCTTATAGAACCATATATTCCCAACATGTGCATTATGCAAAATGTATTGTAAACAAAACCTTAAAGAACAGAACAACTTCAGATAATCTAGTCGATATGGAATTTGAAATTCATGAGTGCTTTGTCAACAAGCAGCATTCTTCAACATCACCCGAACCTATGACACCGCGTTGAGATATGGAATTTTTAATATCTTACATATACGGGAACTTCACTTCTAAATCCGAGGAAACGGTTTTACCTCGTCAAAGAGAACAGAGCAAAATGGAACACCCCAAGGATCAGTTTTTAGTAAGACTCTTTTCATAGCAGCTAAAAACAACATTCTGTACAATTGCAAACGTCCAATTAGAGTATATGCAGACCATCTAATTATTTTGACACAAAGGAAACATACATACAGTGACCGCCAAAAAGTATGTACCATATGGGAAAAATTTTTATTATTGGAGTATTGGAAAAAATATTCCGGGGAAAAGTTTGTGCATGTCCGATAACCTAAAAATCGATTTTGACACATGTCACGTGATCGCTAGAATGGCGGCAAAATGAAAAAAATTGCAATGCAAAGGCTAAAAAAGGGGTAAGATGGCAAGATATCAAAAAAAGTTATTTGAAAAAGTCACTTAGAATTCAATTTTATACACATAAACGAAGTTTCAAGAGATAATTCAAAAAAATTGAAAATAGCATTTTTTAAAAAATATTTTCCCATCTATTTAAAATTTTTTTTTTTCTTATGAATAGCTTGACTATACTGACACATTTGCATTTTAATGATAATGACAAAACTTTCTCACTTTCTCCACACCAGAGGGCACTAAATTGAAAAAATGGGAATTTGTCAGAACCCTTGCTGTTACATCGGTTCGTATCTAACAGTTATATCCGAATTCCACGACCATTGTGATGACATGACACTCCAAAAACATGGTAATTTCCAGATTATAATCAAGTTCCGATGATAATCGTGAATGAGCGTTTCACTTCGCACATAAATTTGAAAATAGTGCGTCAAATTAAAGATTCTTAAAGTTTATGTGCAAAGTAAAACGCTCATACAGCATTATTATTGAAACTTGATTAAAATCAGGAAACATGGTGTTTCTAGATTGCCATATCAACACAATAGTCTTGGAATTCTGATATAACTGTTAGATAAGAACCAATGTAACAGTGAGGGTTCTGGCAAAAACCAATTTTTTTCAATTTAGTGCCCTCTGGTGTGGAGAAAATGAGAAAGTTTTGTCATTATCATTAATTTGCAAATGTTTCAGTATAGTCAAGCTATTCATAAGAAAAAAAAAATTTTAAATAGATGGGAAAATATTTTTAAAAAATTGCTATTTTCAATTTTTTTGAATTATCTCTTGAAACTTCGTTTATGTGTATAAAATTGAATTCTAAGTGACTTTTTCAAATAACTTTTTTTGATATCTTGCCATCTTACCCCTTTTTTGCCTTTGCATTGCAATTTTTTTCATTTTGCCGCCATTCTAGCGATCACGTGACATGTGTCAAAATCGATTTTTAGGTTATCGGACATGCACAAACTTTTCCCCGGAATATTTTTTCCAATACTCCAATAATAATTTTTTTTCCCATATGGTACATACTTTTTGGCGGTCACTGTATAAATATTCAATGCAAAAATAGTTACAGAAAACACTCGATGGTCTTGGGAAATTGTTTCCATCAATTCTCCTATGAGAAAACAAAATGTCTGTTCTCGATACGAAACAATCCCGTAATACTTCATTTAACCTTAGACGGCCAACCGTTAAATTTAGTAATTATATTCACCTTAATTTTAATTAAATTATTTTATCATTAATTGTCTATAAAAGTATGTGTCTAAATAACCTTAAGGGTTTTTGAGACCAATACCTAATTGAATTAGAAGGAAATAAAATTTGATTTTGATTATACAATCTCTATACACCACGCTTTGTATCATTATTCTTTCTAGAAACGAGATTTGCCGGGTATCGTCTATAAAATTAACATCTGAATGTGTTTTGAATTCCAACGCCTCAAGGTCGAAACAAATTATGGTGCGGTATGATGTATGTAATTATGGCCGTTATTTACAAATGTTCATAGAAGAAATTCGCTATCGTAATATTTGTTGAGCTTTTACCATCTAAAAGATGACTAACAGACATTTTTCAATGTATTTGATTCACGTATATGGATATTATACTATAGCCATTACTAATGGAAACATTTTGAGTTAAATGAAATTCATCAAATAAAAGTTAGTTTTTTTTGGTATGATAAACCAACACCATTACATAAATGCACGACAATAATAATCACCTTCATTGAAAAATTTATTTGAAACAACATTCATTAAAAATACAATGGACCTTTACATTTACGGAAAATAAATTACAAAACTCGTCTAAATCGATAGTTGTTAGTCTGAAAAGTCCATTTAACAAAAAGTTCCATTATTTTTCTTTCATTTTGAAAAAAATATCACATTTGAAAGTGTGCCGCTGACGTCACGTTCATCGGAAATACCTCCCACCATAATCCACGTTCCGAAACAGGCAATACCGTTTTCCTTAAAAATATAACTTCTAGCATGATAGAAGCCGTTGAGAAATAATCAATACATTGTCACTTGATCAACTCATAGATAAAAATCCACATATTAGCTATTATTTATTGTATTTGTAACTTTCAAATTTTCTGAACGGGTCATCCTTTTGATGAAGAAAGAGCATTGACAACACAGCAAATCGTAATGACAGTTCTCAATTGTCAAAAGTTATATGGAGATGTGAGGTTAATGTTTATTTTATTTACATTCAACAATCAACATTCAACTGATAAATTCGATAATAGTGTAGTGAGGTGTTATCATAAACGATTTGGTGTGAATTTATTTGTGTAATTGTTCACGGTCTTTCTTGCAATGATTAAGATTCAAAATCATTCCTTGAACTCTGCTTTGAATACAATAATAACATAACGTAAAGTACTCACTTGGAAATGTTCTTCACAAATCATATATTTCCGCTTTTCACAGAAGGTTTATTCACTGTTTCGAACCACATTTTCCGACGCGCTTCATCTTTAGGTGCATAAAAAAATTGTTTTGGAATTTGCACTGGTGTTCAGACAACCGGGTACAAAGCACCTTTTCGACATGTTCAGTTATTGCAGGGATACAGATACTGGAAATACAGGAATTAATAACAAATTTTAGAACACAAACATCAAAAGCTCTCAAAACTTAGAAAACCGCATTAACCTAAAAAAAATAAATCAAGGTAGTGTTCGTTGAAGTTTAGATCTGATGGAACTGCTTCACTTGTATCAAATGGGTAGGCAAATGAGTTAGACAGAGACAAACTATTCTTATTGATCGCACCGTGAAACAGACGAAAGAGCCCATCTAGTATCAAATGACAACTGTCATAAGACACATTATATTTGAATGAGAATTTGGTGCACAACTTTAACAACGTTGCCAAGTTTAGTTTCGATGAACGTGACGTCACGAAACCACTTTTCTTCTTTTTATAGATAAACTAGCTGTCAGAAAAACAAAATAAAAAATCCCGAGTGATATTAGCGTATTTACTTTCTAATTTCAGTGTTACCTCATATCTCTTGGAAAGATCCATTTTGTTATGATGTTTTTTCTGATTTCTTCGGCCAAACTTTTCCAAAACGACTCATATTTATTTTATCAACAATAATGAACAATCATATCTGACATGACAGAAATTGAAGCGACTATGATCGTTTTCTATAGATGCACGGAAAACAAAATTTAATAGTAGCAAGTGAAATTTGCATACCACCAAGTGAAAATTTGCACACTATATGGGACAAGTACACGCTTTATTAGCCACAAGAAAAATTAGATTCCTGAATTTGATCACTTGCTGTTATTGATGTAATTTTCAGGAACACAATGTAACCTAACGATAATAAACTCTTTATTAGAAGCAAACTTTTCATTTTATTAGCCTCAATCTACGTTTTATTTGCAGTAGATGCTCAGTTTGATAACTACTAGTGACAAGTAAATTTACCATTGATTAAGCATGATTTACTCTCAAATAACTCATGTACTTAAATCTATTAAAAAAATTATTAGTAGCTACTATATAGTATTCTACTGCAGCAACATTTTTATATCATTATAGTAATTTTAGTGTACTTGGCCTTATCAAATGACTCACTTTTGGGTAGTTTGTTATTGTCTTACCTTTAATAGCTTTTATTCCATCTTTGGTATCAGGATACACCAGACTCAATTGAAATATATCCACTTGCCCACAGTTTAGAATTATTAGTTCTTCAAAGAAGGATCATTTGTTTTTTATAAAGCCTTATTTTCAATACAATAATTTCATTCTTGAATTTAAAATGATATGAAAGGTTCAGTTGCACCCACGAAGCAATGATTCAGTTTACACTCTAAGAAAACGTACCTGCATGGCATATACAGGCTAGCAAAATACACCACTTAAAAAAACTCGAGATAGAGATTGCAGTTTTTATGACAATATTTTTTCATGAGCTATAAGTTAATGTGGAAAGAAGTATACAACATTTTGACGGTTCTTTTAATGAAATAATCGCCTCTGGCCACCCTTACTGGATCACCCAGTACAACCTGTTTCATAATTGATAATTTCGGAACTTTGTGAATCTGTTTTTATATATTCATCAGTATGAATGAATGAGCAAGCAGCCAAGCTTATGTATTTTCTCATTATGATCATAACAAATTCATGTTATATATAACATAAAGTAGAATTAGAACTTTCTGAAAATTGAAAATAAAAGATAATTAAGAAAGGAAATAAAAATATGTAAATTTTTAATATTTTTATTGAAACAAAACTGTTGTTTTTTGGAAAATTCTCCTGATTCTATTATACATAGGTAATATGTCAATACTCTAGAAATGTTAGGTCAAAATCAACATTCTACATACCAACACGTAAAATACATAAATCAAACTGACACTATTCACACAACTCACAACAGTAATAATAGTATAATTCCGGCACACGATGTAACACGTCCACATACAACTACTAACTCAAATGCTGGAATTGGAATGAGGCGAGTTTTGCGAAAACGTTGTTGAACATGTATGGCGGTTACTACCGATTGATCCCGAACTGGTCGCATATCAACAAGTAGGTGAACAGTTTCATTATCGTAGGAACACCTAGCTCTATTGCAAATAAACAGTTGTATTATGTCTGTAACACGAGTATCTGTTGTTATGATATACTTTTCAGAAAGCCAAAGTTGATAAATATGAATATACAGTATTGTTCAGCGCTACTAAAATGTTGACCTGTCATTATACAAAGTGAATTATCTAATGTTCGAAGTACTTGCTGTATGTAAACAATATTATAGCTACAAGTTCATGCGTTCAGAGTACTAATTTTTTTAGAGACAAAACGTTATTTTTTTAAATATAGGTTTTATTTTTTTACCACAATCGAAATAAAGTCAGGAAAACGTTTTACTTGGACCATTTTTTTCCGTGTGAGGTAGATTAACTATTAGACATAAGGTATAAGGGGACATGCATTGAGTATATTTCAAAATTAATTTCTAAATCGTATACAATGTAGTTATTGAACAATTTTTGAAAAAATATCAACATTTGGATTTCCGCAGGGAATAGCATTATGAATATCAACCTAATTGATAAGTATTTTTTGCAGATGATACTGCACCCTATTACACAAAAAAATTCCAAATTTTTAAAAACTAATTCGGAAAAACATTTTAAAAATAATGAGGTATGGTTAAATCATGACCATTTATTCAGAAAAACCTGTCTTTATGACATTTAAACAAAAAAATATCAGCATCAAATTACCTAAATATTACAATTAAAAATAGAAATAAGACTGGATTTTTTATTGTCATATATGCATTCCCCAAATTGTCCAAAACAGTAGTACACGCCTTTGATTAGCAATCATTTCAACCATTTATTGAAATTATATTAGTCAATAAATAGTTCCACCGGCTTTGCTGCTTACAGTTCTTCATTGTTAATTATAAACATTCTAAGCAGATGCGTAATTTCTTTTAGGTGGACAAAATCGCATTCACCGGATCAACCGAGGTAGGAAAGCTCATCCAGAACAATTCCGGAAAGTTCAACCTCAAACGAACCACGTTAGAGCTTGGCGGAAAAAGCCCCAACATAATACTCGCGGATGCCGATATCCAGCAGGCCGTGGAAATCGCCCATTTCGGCATATTCTTCAACCAAGGTCAAGTTTGCTGTGCGGGTTCCAGAACTTTCGTGGAAGATGGAATTTATGATGAGTTCGTTGAAAGATCCGTGGAAAGAGCGAAAAAGCGAGTTGTTGGTAGGTTCACAATGCTTCAGTTTCAGCTTCAATTTTTAAAGAGTCAGTGCATTTTTTAAGCCTAAATCACTGTAGCCCAGGCATATTAGCGCTCTAGTCCCTAAAAATTGCTCGAGAGCTGGATATCATTTTAATCCCTCTTAGGGGTCCTAAATAACGGGTATATGAGTTTGCGACGGTTTTTAGGTTGTGCTTCAGATTTGAGAGCCTAAAGAGCGCGAAATTTTCGAACTTTTTTCATTTTTTTGTGTATAACTTAAAAAGTACGCATTTTACAGAAAATATCAACCAATCATTTTTTAAAGACCATTAAATTTTGCTTCGAATGACGTCTACGTCATTGGAATCGGTTCAGCTTTCCAGCCGCAATTGCCCGTCAAAGATAGGAGATTTTTACCAACTCCTCTAAAAAGTTGACAACCCTTCAATTCTAACACCTGTAGATTGAAATATATCATAGAGCTAAAGTTGTAGAAAATTTAATTCCCAATCAGAATCTTTTCAGAATTTGAAAATCGCTTGATGTAAAGCTGAGATATGAATTTTATACCAAAAAAGGTCGTATATTGCCAAATTTCCGCAGGTACCCCAACGTAGGATACTTCGTATGAACATTAATTAGTTCAAGTGAAAGTTAATGCATCAATTATATTTGATTCAATTTAGTCAAGATCTGATTACGGAGGTAACTACAAGTACCTGATCAACCATTAATCAGGTACCAGATGATCAACAGTACAGGGGAGAGAAAATGAGAACGATTATAACAAAGCATTTTAAATTAATTAAATGAGTCATTACATTTAAGAGGGGGTTAATTACATGGGTCATTACAATCAATAGGGGATGTTGACAGCCGTCATATCCTGCCTACGATTATCAGGATTTACTACAAATTGTGAAGATAATTTACAGTTTCCAAATCACATGTCGTAGCTGGTACGCCTTCTTTTAGACTTAGGCTTGTTCGGGAAAGTCGTCATCGGAATCAAGTTCTTGTTCTTTCTCCTCTTCTACGGCTGCTCCCTCTTCTGCCTCTTCTGCCTTCTGCATCTTCGTCTTCCGACGCACTCCCTTCGGACTGTAATTCAAAGGACTCGAGGGTGATTTCATGCTGTTCCAGATCGTCCTCGTCTTGTTGCTCACTTAAAGAATTGAGGCACGCATGCCCCTTGCAGTGGGCACAAATGGCTGAGCACTTGAGGCCGGCTTTTCTACAGGAGCATGCATTCTTGCACCCTTTTTTGCAGGCGCAGAAAATGGAGTTGAGCAATTCCTTGGGTGCTGGAGGCTGAGTGGTTTGGATGGGTATCAAACCATCTGGGGCGGATTTCCATCCCCATTGCTCTGCATTGATCCGTCGGTCCCTCCACATCTGCACCTGCAAGAACGTTCTGAAAGAATGTTGGCGAGCGGCCAGTTCACTGGGGGGCAACGATGCCAAGTTGAAAGAGTTTTTTGAGAGGGCCCTCTGGAAAAGTTGCAATCTCAGTTGGTTGAGAGATTGCCCTCTGATGCCTGAGTATACTGCAACAATGAACTTCGCTCCAGCCTCAGCAACCTGGTCAGGAGTGGCTTTAAGATCGAGGAATGGTCTGCCTTGGCGGAGATTTGGCGCTACGACCTTTTTTGGTGTAGAATTCATATCTCAGCACTGGAGAGAGCGAATTTCAAATTTCAAAATGCGTCTGATTGAGAATGAAATATTCTATAACAATGGTTCTATGAGATTTTTCAATCGGAGCAGTAATTTTCGACCTACAGGCGGTGGAAGTTGAGGGTTGTCAACTTTTTAGCGGAGTTGGTAAAAAAAGCCAACTTTTGACGAGCAATTGCAGCTGAACGGCCAAACGGATTTCAATATTGTAAAAGTAGTTCGACGCGGAAATTGATGATCTTTAAAAAAAGATAGAACAATATTTTCTGTAAAATGCGTGTTTGTCGAGTTATACGCGAAAAACTGAAAAAAGTGCTAAAATTTCGCGGTTTTTAGGCTCTCAAATCTGAAGCACAACCTAAAAACCGTCGCAAACTCATATACCCGTTATTTAGGACCCCCAAGAGGGATTAATACGATTTCCAGCTCTCGAGCAATTTTTAGGAGCTAGGGCCCTTTTTAGCGCTAACTTTCTTGGGCTATGGGCGACCAAGCTCATAATACTCTACCGGTGAACAGTATCGCAGATAATTTTTTTTTGAGGTTTTATGGAGAGAGCTTTTGATTTATCATTTGCGGGGCAAACGTTTTGTGTTCATTATTGTTTGACGTTTAATTTCAATCATTGGGCGACTCATTTTCAGTAATAATACCCCGACTAAATCCAGAATTTTCGAAAAATACTCTCACGTTGCTGTCACAAAAACTGTTTTGTACAGCAGCTCAGTTTGAGTGACAGTATTTTGAAAATTTTGCATTCTGAAGGGATATTCGATCAGACAATTTCAAGAATACTGAAACTATTTTTTTATGAAAATGATCACAAGCTGGAAAATTCGAGACAACACGAAATATGTCAAGAACGGTTGATATTTTCACAATGTACCAATAGACATATTTTTGGGAAGATCTACAAAAAAATGTAATACATTTTTTCCGCAAAATCAATAGTACGGATATTAAAAAACTGGAAAATCGAGATAATGGCCGTAGTAATGAAAAAAATTAGTATTGCTTCGTATACTTCTTCACAAGCCACATCGATATTTCCAAACCGTTTTTCTCCAACTCAATTAAAAAGTGGAAAAATAAAATAAAAGAAGTGGAAAATTTCTACGTGTTTTCTAAAATCGCCAAAATCTCGAAAACCAAACGAGAAATGAAAAAGTTGTATGGCAACAATTTTATTTTCTACAGTTTTACAAAAAGTTCTCCTAAAAGTTTTTGATATCTTGAAAAACAATTGAGATATGGACTTAGAAAAATGTACCGTTTTTTTCTTTTAAAGCACCAAACACTCGAAAACGAAACGAGATATCGAAAAAATGTATATCAACAGTTTCATAGTTCTCGTTCGTACAGTTATACAAAAAGTTCCTATTAAATATTTTCATATCTTGAAAAAAAGTTGCGATATGGAATTTTTTTTAAAACTCCGATAACTCGAAAACGAAACGAGACATCGAAAAAATGTATATGAACAATTTTATTGTCTACAAAAAGTTTCCACGAAATTTTTGATAATTTCCCTCCACCCCCCTCTCCCAATTTTTTTGTTAACCCTCCGAGAGAGAGAGAGAGAGAGAGAGAAGTGAGAAAGAATTAAATTTTATTGTTATTCAGAAATAATTCGCATTTCTAGGGTAATTACGGTGACTACGATAATTACGGTCATTACAATAATTATTATTATAATGATTCCGAAAATATCGATAATGATTTGGATTCCTTTGTTTATGGAAACAAAGCTAGATGCACCGAGAGATGTGCCCTGTTTCAATAGAGTAAATCAAGTGGTGCCTGACAATTTTTTTTCTTTGGTTTACAGGGTGTTCCAAATTGAGTCGGCCTTTTTAATTGCCATTTCGAAGCTGGATACAAAAAAAAATTGACAGTCGTGTTTTCATAAAATGATATTTTTTAAAATATATTTCATTATGCATATCGATTAGTAGCTACATTCTCAACAACAATGCTCATTATGACCTTCCTTCCTAAAGTTGACAATGGGCGACTTATGTGGAAATATTTCTTCAACTAGTACCAAAAATTTCTTTGTTTTGACGAATAAAACCTCATGAGTGTCCACACACCCAATATTGCTACTTATACGAATGCCAATATTTTGTTACTAACAGCAAAATAAAACAGAAAAAAAAACACTAGATCCTAGAGACGAGTGGGGTTTTGTCGGTGGTATGAATAAATGCAGACAAGATCCAAACTTCTATAAAAAAATTGTTGTTTTAACATTTTTTTTTCCATTAACCAGCTGTCGTCCCCTTACGAACGGCAGCCCTCAGAAGTCGAAACTTGTGCGAGCCATGTATTAACGAGGTCTTACCTTTTCACGTGCGATTCCTAGCACTTATAGAAATATAATATGGAGCTATTGGGCTAATTTTTCAAATCGTGGGATGTATGATAGAAAGAATTATTATTGGAGTAGAGATAATCCATTTCTAGTCCATCCCACAATCAGTAAAGACAATTTCGTATCATTGTTTTGTGTGGTCTATTCAGAGGCAGAATTATCTGTCCATTTTTCTACCATAGTTCTTTGACCTGACCACGTTACATCAATTCATTAACAAGAGTGTTTCGATGATCTTGATCTATCTTCAGCAGGATGGAGCACATTTCAGTGGCGTAAAAAGAATGTTGCGACGCTGTTTTGAAAACAGATGGATTACTGCAAATGGCCCTGTTAACTGCCCGCCTCGTTCACCAGACTTGACACCCCTAGATTTAATGGCCGAAATGTGTTGAATGCAACACGTGGTATCAAGAGAACGGCCCAAATATGTATTCGACAAGAAGGCGGTGTTTTTGGACACTTACTTCATATTTTATAGCGCTTTATCAACTCCGTTTGTTATAAATATTTCCTTTTAATAAAACTGTCTTATTTTCAACTTTAGGAAAAAAGTCACATGAACTTTGTTGTTGAGCATGTAGTTACGAATCGAAATGCATGATAAAACAAGTCCATTAAAAAAATATCATTTTATGAAGTGTTTTTAAAAGGCGTCTGATAATTTTTTTGTCTTCAGCATCGAGAAGGTCATATAAAATGCCACTTGTTTGTCCATCAATAATAACGGAGTTGGTAATGGGGCCGACTTAATTTGGAGCACCCTGTACATATAACGTACTCATTACGCACGACTACGTGTGTCGAGAATGCGGGTTGGCGGTTTGATGAAAAAAATTGTCGAACCTTTTATTCGACGCCTCGGCCAGCTCTGGGTCCTGCCACATACTCGCTCCATTGTCTTCCATACCTGCACAGAGGTAGGAGAGCAATATGATTGATAAGGAGTTAATAAAAGATCCCTAAATGAACCTACTATACTTGCCTGGGTTAAGGGAAAATAATTCTAAAAGAAAAATTAACTGTAAAAGAGAACCTAATATGAAATAAACTAATCTAGGGAATTAACGCGCCTAACTTAGGGAGTTTACCTCCGGAAGGGAAAGTAAGCGTTTAACGCCCTGTCGACCTTAGTGCTATGGCTCGCTGACACGTGTAGCTCGCCCCAGTGAAACAGTAGGCATCCCCTAGCATGGATTCCGGGACAACGCAATCCAATCTAGTGGATAAGGAGTCGCTGCTTCCGCCGACGGCGGAGGCCTGGCTAAGCTGAAAGAAACAATATAAATTAGTAAAAACGAATTCTCTGACTCTGAAAAGAGCCGTATCCAATTGTTCTGAAAAGAACAAAATTGTGATGAACGTCTATTGCGTTAAAACGGATTCTTTCAGGAGGGATGTTGGGTTTTGATCCCTCCTTTACAGAGCCAAGTCCTTTGGCCCAGAAAATACTGGCCGTAGATCGCAGTACAACTCCTTTAGTTCCCCAATATTGGATATTCCAATTTCCGTTTTCTTCTCTCTTCTTAAATTCTTTTGTCTCGTTCCGTTTTCCTTTCGGATTCCCACTTTGGGTATTTATATTCTTCGATAACACCACCTTGTGCGTGCTAGTATTGACTATCAATAACTCTTCTTTTGCTTCTGCTCGCTCGAACGCTCGACGTGGAATGCAGCTCGGTCCACCAGACCATGCACCCCCTAAGGTTGAGGCCCGGAAGGATGAACTCCCCAGCACTCGTACGTACTCGAAAGCTCACCCCCCCTATCCACCACCCCCGCTCGTTAAAGCGGTTCCTCATCCTGATGACTGGCGATCAGCAGAATAAAATCTGACCGTTTGATATGGAGTGCCCAGCCAATTCTCGGCTTGAAGCTCCCTTATATCTGACATGAGTTGACTTTTAAACAATGACTTTACTTTACTGTGCATGGTGCCCCCCTGAAACTGGCTGAAGGCCTGAAAAAACTCTCGGCTGAGGGCCGAGTGCTGTGTGCTGAGTTAACTGAAATTGAAATTACTACTTGGTCGGTTCTTCGTGGTGTCTGAAACATAAAAGCATGATTAATCGTGATTTGGTGCCTGTTGAAGTAGACGTTGGCGTCGCCGAAGGTCTCGCCTCCGCCGTACTTCTTCAGGGGTGTCGTTGTCTCCTTGGTTTACTGGACGTCTGTATTTGTCTCTGTCTCTGTCGTCTTGCACACGTCTGTTCTCGTGGAGCTCCGTGAGCAGCGGGTTCGTGTGGGTCTCTACTCTGTCTAGAGTAGTCCCCACATGTTGTCTGATCAGTCCGTCGATATAGTCAGGGTGGATGTCTAAGTCTCTATATATGAACCTGTTGGGCATATATTGTGGTGCGTCTGTTGCCATCCTCAGGCAGACGTTGAAGAAGGCCTGTATCCTCTGCCTATAACTGTTCGCGCACTGCCCCCAAGCAGTGGATGCGTACAGTATGATAGGCAGAAGAATTGTCTTGATGAGGCGTAGTTTCAACTCGAGTGCCATGTTGCTCCTACGTCCGATGAGTGGGTACAGCTTATGCCTTGCGGCTTTCGCTATAGCTAATCTGTGGTGCAGCTCGGTCGCACTCTCGCGCTATATTTATGTGCGTCGGCCGGCGGGCGTGGTCGGGCCTGACCAATCGCGTGCCAGTATTTGGCGAGACTTTGATTTCGCCGTTTGCATATCGATTATTTCGAAAATTGATTTTCATATTTGAAATTTGTTTAGTGTTTGTTTTCCCAATATTGGCGGAACATAACACGTGCTCTAACCGACTATTATGCATTTCTAATGTATTTTCGACGAATATAAAAAGTTACTAGCCCAATCTAATGAATAGCATGTTTACAACACACAAATTACTACAAATTTCAAGCTGCCCATTTCTGTTCAACCAAAACTAGATTGCAAAAGTGTAGTTGCAAATTTTTTTATTCATTTATTCTGATATAATAAGACAATTACCCCCTGGACAAAAACCCCCCAGAATTATCCCCTCCGACAATACCCCCTCGTATAAAATACCCCTGGTATTAAGTACGGACGAGATTTGTGATTATGGTCCGATTCCATTCAAAATTGGTATATGGGGGTTTTTGAGGTCGGAGATCATGATTTTTTTGTTAAAATTTATAAATTCAAGATGGCGACTTCAAAATAGTTCTTGTTTTTATATAAATGACGATAACTCCCTTGTTATCAGCAAAAAACTATTACTGTGACATATCATCTGTAAGAGAAAAAAAATTTATTCATAACTAAGTCACAGTAAGCTATGACCTACATTTGAAAAATGACAGTTGGTACTGATATCTCAAATTCTAGAAGAGTTGGTGTGAATTTCATATTTTTTTTCGAAATCTCATTGAAAAACTACCATAAGAATGTGAAATTTCTATTCGAATATTTTCATAAATAAAGAAGTTACGGAGGAGACATGAAAATGATCATAATCTGTTTTTTTTTGCGTATAAAACAAAAACGAATAGATTTTATCAAATTATTTTTCCACATTATAGTTGGCCTTGATAAACTCCACATTTCGTGTCATTTAACCGACCTCGTCTCTCACCATTAAAAAGATACCCATGGTGAGCATGGTAAGTGGGACACACTGTATATTTTCAGTTACATTTTTAAAATGAAAGGTTCAATGATATTCCATGTAAATATTCCATTACATTTCGTTCATATTGAAAGTTAGGTCAAGTTGTGTCCCTTTTTTCACGTTAAGAACTTCAGCCCATGGCCGATAACGTAGGCAGCCAGAAGAAAGAGATACGCCGGAAATTCATAAAATGCGAGCGCAGTGAGCATCTGGTGTGACAGCGTTTTACGTTTGTCATGAATAATTTTAAAATGTTTTATAATCAAGTTACTTTTGTGTTATTGATTATTTTGTACTTACTTTTCTAATTAAAGGTAATTGTTTCGGTGTTACTTTTTTTAGTTTTTTTAGCATTAACAATTAAAAAAATTGAATTCAAATTATATTGTGGAATTGTGTTTATCTTGTACCGGGATGTTTTGTTCCGGGGGTTTCTTGTTCTGTTGGTTTTTTGTACCGGGAGTATTTTTTTACTATGGGTTCAAAGTCCCGGGGGATATTGTCGGTTTTATTTTGTCCGAGTTTTTTTTGTCAGGTGCGTAATTTTCCTAGAAGCCAAATCTTGAAATGCGATGTACTTTTGTAATACAAATCCTACATCAAGAATGATTTCAGGAAATCCATTCAGTCTCAACACCGAACAAGGCCCGCAAATAGACGAAGAACAAATGAACAAGATTATCTCCCTTGTCAAAGAGGGCGCTAGGCAAGGGGCCAAGTTGCTTCACGGGGGGGAAAGGCATGGAGATGAAGGATACTTCGTACAACCGACTGTTTTTGCAGACGTTCAAGACGACAACGTTATCGCCAAAGAAGAGGTATGCAATTTGGTTTTTTATTTCTCTACTTATCATTATTTATCTTTTCATCATTTATTATTTTTATTTGATCATCATTCGTCTAGTCTGTGATAAAAGTATGTATGAAACAATTGAATAGGTAGGTTTTTACGACCTGTAATTTCTGAACATTCGGTGGTTTTCAGGCTTATTGGTAGTGGTTTTGAGGTTATATATTATATATATTTGTTTTTTTCAAATATAGCGACGTAGTATCTATCAATTTTAGTTGAGAAGTGTACATAATAAATTTTTATTTTTACTTTGTAGATTTTTGGCCCCGTTCAACAAATATTCCGATTCAAGCAACTCGACGAAATTATCGAAAGGGCCAACGACACGAACTACGGACTAGCCTCTGCTATCATATCCAAGGACGTCGACAAAATCAACTACCTCACTCAAGGAATCAGGGCTGGCACGGTTTGGGTCAACTGTTACAATATGATATGCCCCCATGTCCCCTTCGGCGGATTCAAAGATTCGGGATTCGGCAGAGAAATGGGCGAGAATGGATTACAGCAGTACAGTGAGGTTAAATCTGTTATCATGGCCATCCCTGGGAAAAATTCGTAAAGATCTAAGCTTCCGTTGAAGAGGTTGAACGGTGTTCGGTTACGTTAAGTTGAATGTTTTTTTGTTGTCATCTGTTTTTTCATATAGCATAAGCCAGTATATCAACTTTCACAACGCATAAGCATATTCTGCTGACAGTTCAAATGGAATTTACTGACACATGGTGACTTAAACCTATTACTTAGGTTTTCGTTTATTTTGGCGCCCAACGTGGGGCCTTTGAATCACTCCTTGGTCTCCATTAATGTTGGAACTATTGTTTTTAGATACTGAGGCAATACATTGGATTGTAATTTTTATAAGACGACGTTAAGGAGCCTTGTACTTATTATCGCCGTTTGTTTTAAGTAGGTACTTGAAATCATACATAAGTATTAAATGTGCCATTTTCGTTGGTAACCCTTGTTTTAGGTGTAAAAACCCATCGTTCTGTTAATAAATATATTTTTACTACTTGATTAGCTTCATTTGTTTCAATTTTCCACCATTTTCCTTCAGCTGATCAACTTCTATCACGAGACAGTGGAGGCGGAGCCTCCTCCAGAGTTTCAGATTCACGTTATAGGTAGTAATAATAGCATGCAGTGATTTCTTTTTTAATTTTGTCTCGTTGAACTGAAGATGACAATGATCAATACGCACGGTTATCAGTAAGAAATCAATACATTTTTCAAAAATAATTTGAAAATTTGTCCAGCACCATAAACTAACAGGTATGACAAAACTCAATAATGTTTTCTCCGATAAAACTCTGATTATTTAGTTGTTTAAAAAGTAGTTTGAATTATTTTAACCTTTAGTTTGAGGTTTGGTTTCAGTCTAGAGAACCTTTTCTGTTACCGAGTGAATTGAAAGTTTTATAGAAATACAAAAAGCTACGATCATTTTTATCGATAAATACACGAGTAATTGTATGAATTTGATTTTACCAAAATATAATACAATTTTAATGCAATTGTTAATGTATTTATGTATTTGAATATGATCTCGAATGTATTTTATGAAAATTAATACACGACTACAGTTTTCTCAATATTTTCTAAAGATTCTTGACCGAATCTTGCAATTTTAATACGGCGTTGTTAATAACTCGAAAATAATCTGACAGTGACAGTTGTCAAGATAGATGTACACTACCATTCACTATAAACGTGTTCCTTTTCATGCATTGAGGACATAATGCGCATATGACCGTTCCGTTTCCTACATTGGGAGCGCATTGACACGCCCACTTTTATATTCCCCTCTTTGCCCTTGAGACATCGAAAGTGCATGAACTACTGCCCGTTCGTCTAGCAGCGATCAATGCGATCCAAGTTAGATCTGTCAAACTCAAAAGTTAAAACAAAGAGTTTCTTGTCTGTGGTTTCACGTTCAAACAGAAACCGAATTAAAAGTTTAAATTTGATGAAGTGACAAGTATCGTGCATTATCACATTTACCTGACTTACCGTACAATGAAAAAAAAAAAATCGTCAATTCATTCAACATCATATCGTCGGTATCATGCCAAAACCACGAATGTGCAATTTGTCATTTCGAATGAGAAGAGTTTTAAGAATAGGTATTCGTGCTTCTTCCTTTGAAAACCTAGGTAAGTTTTCACATTCGCGAATTCACTCTCGTTCATAGTAGACAACCTGATAGCTCTTTCGTAAGTTTGGCATTGAAAATTTTGGTAGAAAATTAGTATTTTATATATTGAAGTCAGAACCCTGGAATTAGCATTATCGCGGTTTTGGCGTGGGACACGATATTATCCTCATAACTATCACTTGTATCAGAATCTGAGCTACTCTCATTTTCACAAAGCTCTCTTCCAATTCTTGCCATTAACACTTTCGGTACTCCCATGTTAATTTATTTACTAGGTTAACTGATAAAGTGATAAATGTCAACATCTGCGGGAAACGAGATGCGCATGCACCACGCAAGCAAAAATCGTTCCGATTCAACCCACCAACGTCAATGTTATTTGAAACGGAACGCTTGATTATGTCTACAACAGTGATGCGATGAATGCATGAAACGGAACACGCTTTATATGATTGATCTCATGATCAATGTGTATATTTGTCAGTTATCGGAAAAGCTAGGTGAGTTTTTATCACTCAAATTGACAGTTAAAAGATAGACATCATTATCGGAGCCTTTGTTTTCAGAAAGATGCCTAAAAACCTTACCTGTGAGGGATCAATTGCGAGAAATTCGTCAGCTTATTACTACTGTCCCAGGTACTTTTAATTGATACTGATATCCATTTTCGAAATACCATTATTAAATTTTTGCTGAAATTCAACTTACTTAAATTACTAATAATACATTTCATGTACAAGTCTTCAAATTCAGGTACATCAATTCACCTTTAGTACTTGACAATAACGTTATTATCTTGTTTCATACACCTCAAAAAATTACCTGAAATATTCTTGTTTGGTACATCGACCTCTACGATGGCCAAATTTCCAGGCACTCAGATGTCTATGTAAGGTTAGTTCGTTCTGGTTAGATCATACTAAAAAATTACTCCTCACATAATAAAAAAGGCCGGTGTACGAAAGAAGTCGGAAATGAGTGAATGAATTCAATGTACGAAACAAGAACATTTTAGGGACATTTTTGAGGTGTACGAAACAAGAACGAACCCTAAATTCCTATGAGGACGCCATCTCTGGAACCAACTGCAGAAGCACAACGCGAATTCATGTGTTTCGTTTTCAAGAAAATCTAATCAGTCAGTACACCAGGGTATATGGACATCTTAATTTCCAGTATAAGTGAGCTGTCATCTGTAAAATAGGACACATGAATGGGTCATGAAGTTTGGATGCATGCGCACCAGTATGGAGGAAAAAAACGATAGGTACATTTGTAAAAGTTATAATTTTAACGCACTCAACATCAAATGAGCATGATATACATAATAAGAGGTAGCACCAGGTTGTCAACTTGCGTTGTTTTGGCTTCAACCAATGAACTGACAAAAATCGACAGGTATATTCTTAAACACTGCTCGGTGGACAAAGTTGTTACATAACCTGAAAATAATACAACTACAAGCATTAACGAAAGGACGTGTCTAATTTGCTTGAAAAAGTAAAAATCCCGAAGATTGAGGCTTAATGACGCCGTTCGGGATCATGTTAGTTTGCTCATGTTAGGTTTGAGTGTAAATTCGACGCCGAAGGCCCAAGAGAAAGTCCCTAGGTCCTTTTGCAAAAAGAACTGCCTAACAATTTTGAATAAAAGGATCTAGATCGCGATTATAATTCCTTAGTAATAGTCACGCGGTGAGATTGCGATTATTTTTGGAAAGTCCCAAAGGGCGTCATTAAATTTTTTACTTTTTCATGCGATTCCATGTTCGGGTCTCTAGACACGTCCTTGTTGAAATTACTTGACTTGAAATATCATAAGCTGCACAAAAGGATTAACTTTTTGTCTAGTATTCTGTTAAAAATGATGTTCAAGCTTACCACAATTAACCAAAATGTAGACTAGGCCAATTTGAGCTAAAACACATCCAACGGTTCCCTCAATTGTTTTTTTGGAACCTGAAAATTATTTAAGTTATCTTTCATAAATATCACACATTGAGACTGCTTCCAATCAAAATGATTTATTGAAATTTGAGAGTAGTGAGTATAATTTAATTACTGAAAACATTACATCTGTAAAAAGTATGTGCTCCAATATACCGGGTGGCTACGGAAGTATTGCCTACGGAATATCTCAGTTATTGTATGAAGTAGGTTTGTGAAATTTGGAGCGTCGATATAATGACATAAGAGCTAGAATTTGAGCATATTGACATGTCGAAGTTAACTTCCGGTCTGACCGGAAGTAACATCAACTTTCTTATTTTGAATAGAAACCCTTTTTTTTTCTTTTCGCTTTGTTCAGCATTCAATTCCCTTTCTAATGACATATCACAAGTTGGTATCTAACCAGAAACTAGATCAGAAAAAAATTATTATTGAAATTCACCGAGTAGGCCGTGGAAGCAAAATGAAAGCCAAAAATTGAAAAGTTGGCTATGGAAACCATACGTCACTTGATAACAGTTGCTACTACTGTGATATTTTATTTTCATTCGTCGGCGTTATAAAAAGCCGCCAAAAAAAAATATTGGAAAAATTGGGAAAAAAACAATACTCTGTAGGTCCATAACCTAAATAGGAACATACAACTTTTTCTTGCCTGTACTATTCAGCATAACCATTCCTTTCTAATGATATAATAGAAAATAATGTTTTGAACTGAGATACCGAAAAATCCAATTATTATTCTTCAAATAACAAAACAGATTATTGCCATACGCAAAAATAAAATTAAAAATAATGTGGAATGATAAATTATATCCTGTAGGTTCTAGGTTAAATAGGAACATAAACGTACTTGGTCTGTGCCATCGTCCATAGATATTCTAATATCTACCTATGGACGATGTTTGTGCTATTCAGAATAATCATTCCATTGCAATAATCATTCGAACCAAAATATTAACAAGTAGGCTGATTAAAATGTATTTTGGAATGAAACAAAAAAGAAATGAGAGCTGTCACGAACGCTGCTATCCATATTATTTTGACGTTCGAAGTAGTGTTTTTTATTCTGCCATTTTAAAAGGGTTTGGAAATCGAAATCAGTTAGTGGAATATTCAAAAAATGCCCCGTTATTCACGAACCGAACAAATTCACATGCTTCTCATTTATGGTGAATGTTTAAAAAATTCTTATGCCGCTGAACTATTGTATTTAGAGCGATATCCAGGGAGGCAGCAACCGTCAAGAAGGTATTTCCAGTGGCTTGAAGAAAAATTAAGAACTGAGCCTGATGTTCACGAAGACCAAAAAGCATTTGTTATTAATGAGGAAACTGAAATTAATGTATTAGCCTTAGTACAATATGATAGCACAATTTCCTCAAGGCAGATTGGCGCCGAATTAGCTATAAGTAAGGACTCTGCTAGGAAAATTTTGAAAAGACATCGATTGAAATCTTTCAAGTATCAGTTGCATCAACATTTGTATGAAAATAACGGTGAAAGGCGCCTGGAATATTGTAATTGGTTTCTTCGACAAAATGCTGAGAATCACCTATTTAACTATTATATCTTGTTTACGGACGAGTCAAGATTTACCAACAATGGATTATTTAACAGGAATAATACAAGGTAGGTACTGTACTTTATTTGGATTATTGTCGATAGTCGAAGTGTAAAGTGACAAAAGTGTGAACGGTCTTTTTGTTCCAGGTACTGGGCGATAGCAAACGAGCACCGGTTTCGATAAGGCGGCTTACAGGAGAGATTTGGTGTGAATGTTTGGGCAGGAATAGTTGGAACTCATATTGTTGGCCCCATTCTTTTTCAAGGCCAACTAACCGGAGAGAGAGATACTTTAATTTTTTAACGAATGAAATTTCGGAATTCATTAACAACCTACCAGCGGAAATAACTGAGAGAATGTACTTCCAGCAAGATGGCGCCCCTCCGCATAATTCAAGAATAGCGAGAATTTATCTTCAAAATCGCTTTCAAGAGAGACTTAAAACAACCCATGGTCCAGTCAGGTGGCCACCAAGGTCACCTGATCTTACTCCGTGCGACTTTTTTCTATGGGGGCATCTTAAAAATAGGGTGTATTCCACACAGCCTACAACTCTACATGAGCTAAAAGTAAAAATTCGTAGAGCCTTCCAAGATATCACGCCCCAAATGTTGAGAAACGTTTTACATGAAAATATCACCAGAGTCAATAAATGTATTGACGCTGAGGGAATGCATTTCGAACATTTGTTTTGAATTTATTTTATCTTTAATCCTATCAATTTGAATTTTTTTTTTCGATAAATCTGTTTTTTCGTTATTTGAAGAATAATAATTGGATTTTTTGGTATTTCATTTCAAAAAATTACTTTCATTATATCCTTAGAAAGGAATGGTTATGCTGAATAGTACAGGCAAGAAAAAGTTGTATGTTCCTATTTAAGTTATGGACCTACAGAGTATTGTTTTTTTCCCAATTTTTCCAATATTTTCTTTGGCGGCTTTTTATAACGCCGACGAATGAAAATAAAATATCACAGTAGTAGCAACTGTTATCAAGTGACGTATGAGTTCCATAGCCAACTTTTCAATTTTTGGCTTTCATTTTGCTTCCACGGCCTACTCGGTGAATTTCAATAATAATTTTTTTCTGATCTAGTTTCTGGTTAGATACCAACTTGTGATATGTCATTAGAAAGGTAATTGAATGCTGAATAAAGCGAAAAGAAAAAAAAATAGGGTTTCCATTTAAAATAAGAAAGTTGATGTTACTTCCGGTCAGACCGGAAGTTAACTTCGACATGTCAATATGCTCAAATTCTAGCTCTTATGTCATTATATCGACGCTCCAAATTTCACAAACCTACTTCATACAATAACTGAGATATTCCGTAGGCAATACTTCCGTAGCCACCCGGTATATATATTGATCCTGTGTTATGAATTTGCTCACTGGTAATAGTGGTCAAGTTATAATCTCAATATATTTATAAAACAACCATCATGGAATGCATAGACATCAACTTTTTGATAGTTCTAAATCTGGAATTCTCTTGAAATGTAATACTTTATTTCTATGGAAATTCGGTAGAATACGTAAGTATTGAAAGAAAAAGCAGAAGCAAATACTCTGCCCATCCTGAAAAAATAAGTTGGCGCCTATGTTGTTATTCTTGTACACGAAATATCCCTTCCACTATAGCTAACTTCGCCCAACTGGCTATGACGCGAAACCATATACAACTAATCAAGATTTTAAAACCACACCCCAATCATGATTGAACAACCAATAGAATTGAAAATTAATATGATCCCTTTGAACGTTAAATAACACCCGTACGCAAGTAAACCCCCCTACCAACTCTACAAGGTAGGTACAAACATTACTTACTTTGGTTAAATCCCCAGTCTACAGATTTAAATTTGTAAAGCCAGGTGGGTTAGTTGACAGTATCGCGGGCTTTCACCCCGGAGCCCCGAGTTCAAATCTTATGTCAGACAATTTTTTTTTTTTTGAAAAATATTGAAAAAATTTTGTTTTTAGGTCGGATTTCTTTTTAAACAAAAATCCTCCCAGAGTCGATGCCGTTTTCAACCGAGATGGCTGACTAGAGTCAGCCATCAGCGTCACTCTAGAGTGTGACGAGTCTGGCTGCGCTTTTTCAAAAAAAAAATATTGGAGACGAGATTTGAACTCGGAGCTCCGAGGTAGAAGCCCGCAACACCGCCAATAACCCACCAGGCTTATTAAAACTGTAGAAATAATTTGTGAATATTTTAATATGTTTACTATTAATTTGAAATGTTTATTGTAAATTTGAATTATCTATTTCAAACTAAATTGTCTTTATAATGAGTTTTGTATTAATCTCCCTAAAATACATTTGATACAATTTTTTATAGATAAATACATTTCAAATCGTATAAAAAATTTAATTGTTATTTGAAAAAAAAATCTCGAATCAAGGGAAGTAGAAAAAATCTCTCGAGCAAGCTCTCGCTATTTTTTCACTCCTTTGATTCTCGATTGTTTACCATGACAATAAAACTTTCATACAATTAAAAACATGTATTTATCGATAAAAATGATATCTTTTATATTTGCCCCCGAAAATCGTATTTACCTGACCAAAAATGCTTCCCATAAGTCGATCCAATGACACTTGCTGCTGTATCGCCAACGCCAATAGATAACAAGCCGCTCAGAAGCTGTATCAAACTAAAAGTCGATGAATCAGTTACATCACATGGTGATGGGTGTATCCAAATTGGTAGAGAGCAACCAACCATTAGGTAAATGGGCGTCAACGCCAAGTTGCCCACGTCTTTTTCGTCGCTAAAAGCTATAAATCCATCCTGAAGATGAGGCCCTAGGGGAGGCATACGCAAAATACGCAATATCTGAAAGTTTGGTCAAGTTTGAGAGATTTTTAAAAAGAAAAACTTATATTATTATACTCGTCACTAGCTTGAATATAACCTACCTCCAAAACAAAAAATAATCCTGTGACTACGCCACTGGCAAGATACAGGAAAGAACATCTATACAAAAGTCCCGGAATGTATACAACCACTGCTAGCAGGTGGAATATTTTTCTCGAACTAGTGGATGCTTTTTGGCCATAGAAAATTTGATTACTTATGGCCAGAACTGCTATAGCCGTGCAGAATACCCAATAGATCATCAGTTTTATCTAAAACAAAAGTCACTGATAATCAAATACTGGTTTTTAGTTCAAGAGGGTTTACTCTTACTTTCTCCTAGATTCAAGAACAGGCTTATAAGTGTAGGTCTTCTAGAGAATAGTTTAATTGTTTAAAGTCTCATTTCTCTTTAAACAATGATTTAACATTGTTTAAAGACAAATAAACAATGTTTCTCTTTAACTATTACTATAGAGGTGGTACACAAAGTAGGCCACCAAAATTTCCACCCATCTGAGCGTTTAATTCAGACTACCATAAGTTTCACTGATTATTAATGCATGGGGCAGTGGTACAAAAATTAAACCACTATTTTTTGTAAAAAAACATGTGTTTTGTGATGAAATATTTACTGACTTTGACTTATATTCGACCTTTTGATACCAATTAGGTGACATAAAATATCAAATAAATAAAACAACCTGAAAAATTACTGCTTCAGTTGGGTGGAATTTTATTTCAAACTCCGCTCCAGTAAGAGTTAAACAATGATTTATTGAATGCTTTTGGATTAAACTTGTGAATAGTCAAAAATAAGTTTATTATCAAATAATACAAGATACTTCTACAAGAACTATTTTGGTGAATTTTTCTTCAAGGGCACCGAAAATTATGATCCAGGGCTCATTCGATTCAGAAGGATCTCTAAAAAAAGAGGGGGTTGGTTTTTTGCAAATATCTCAAAAACTATTGAAGATAGTCAAAAGTTGAAAAAAGATCCTGAAAGAGGAGGAAATTTCCTAAAAAAAAGTCCGAAACCCTGAACTCTACCACCAATATTTAATTTTAATTTAGAGGCGAAAATAGCGCTAAAATCTTGTGATGCACAAGCGTCTAGCCGCACTAATTCTACTTTTGATGGCGAAGTTCCGCATATGAGAAAACTCAGGTTAGCACAGTAAAAACAAAAAGCTTAACGTGAACACGGGAGGATAGGATATAAACATTTTAAAGGCCCTTTCTAATGTGTTAAAGTAATGTTTTTTTATGTTTCTAACCATTGGCTTGGAAAGCCTGAATATACTTTTTTTGATTTGTGAATCCGACAAATTAAATGAATTTTCTCTCCTCCTTCTTTTTTTGGGGGGCTATTTTATCCAGTTTATCTGAAAATATAGGTAGATTTACATTTTTCATAACTTTTTATCAGTGCACAGAGAAAAATAATCATGTATACCTACTAACCTGGGTGGAACTTTTTTCATGCCCTCTCAAACTACTAACATCGTAAAACGATTTGTTACAAATAGTGCACCAAGTCATTTTAAACAGTTTATTCAACAAAAAAAACAAATCAGTTATCAAATAAACACACCTGTGAAGTCTAAAAATCATTCGATTAATTTACAACAAATAACAATTACTGACAGCTATCAACATGGAAATTGGTATTTAAAATTTGGCGCGGACACAGTGCGCATGCGAAACTGCCATCAAAAGTAGAATTGGTGTGGCTAGACGCTTGTGGGTGATGCGAGTCCCGCGTGCGCTGACTGATACGGACCCTTGAACAATAAAAATAATTTTAACTCATTAAATATCAGTATTAAGAAATAAAAAAATTCACTCACCCTTTAGACACTTGAATGAACAAAAATCCATGGAAAAAATGTCCGTAATTATTTTATTACATATGCTTTTGTAAATGAATTCGTTTTTCCAAGTTCCAAATTTAAATACAAACTCTGATAATTATTATACTAAAAACCTCTAATTTGTTTCACTCCTTGGAGCTATTCTTGAAAGGCTTTAAAAAAGATCCCTATTGGAAAACTAAAAAATTTTGATTTTCCACTTTGTTATTAACAATCTAAGAGACTAAAAAATGAAGAATGCAAATAAAGCTATACATTTTTTTTTAAATATTTCAATCTGTTCGTAATTAATTATTTAAAGTTACATACAAATGATTTTGTGAAATTTCTTACTCTGATTATTTAAATAATTGTTATAAACAAATGCATTGTTTATAAGATATTTGAATTTTTGTTATTGGAATTTTAATCAGCAATGAATATTAAGATTTTTAAGAACAAAATCATTTCTTAAAAAAAAAGTTTATTGCTTAAAAACGCATTTGTTGATTAACTATTTTTTCTACCAAATATTAATGTTAAGGAACCATTTTTTAAAATCACAATTTCCATTACTTTTTGATATTCTAAAAAAATGTATTTATTTATATTTTCTTTGTTTATTTAATAAACAATTCGTTATAAAAAATGAATTTTCACGATACATTTTTTTTTAAATACTGCCAAAAATAAAAAAAACAACCATGTGTCATTTGTTGTGTAAAAAAATTTTGTTCTATTTTCTACAAAATTGTAAATATTTTTCTATTTTTACGTTTGGCGTTTTCTCGTAGCTCCCAATCATTATTATTATAATAACTCATAAACAAATAGAGTTAGGACAAAGACACTTCAGGTCTTTTAACCAAAGCTGTACTCCTATCATTTATCAAATATTTTAGCAATTGTTTATAAAAGTACCCCCAAAATGTGATATTTGCGGCTTCATATTCGAAAAACTCATTACCTATTTGAAATAGGACAAAGACAGTTCAGGTCTTTTTTGTTTTTCTGTTAATAATAAACAAAGTAGCTTTGAAATAAAAGCTCTAACCCTATTATTTATCAACTTTTTTAGCAATTATTTATAAAAATATTTCTAAAATCTGTTTTTTACGTCTTACTTGATAATCTCATTAACTATTCGCGATAGGACTAAAACACTTCAAGTCTTTTTTGAATAATAAACAAATTGAGCTTCTAATTGAAGCTCTTACTCTATTATTTTTGAACTTGTTTGGAATTATTTATATAGATTATAGATCTTCATGTTCTTCATAATTATGCAGTAAAATTATGTACAAAATAGAACAAATTTTTTTACACACCAAATGACACATGGTTGTTTTTGTTATTTATTGTAGTATTTAAAAAAAAATGTATCGTGAAAATTCATTTGTTTATAACAAATTGTTTATTTAATAAACAAAGCAAATGTAAATAAACATTTTTTTAGAATATTGAAGAGCAATGGAAATTATGATTTAAAAAAATGGTTCCTTAATATTAATATTTGGTAGCAAAAAATAGTTAATCAGTAAATGCGTTTTTAAGCAATAATTTTGTTTTTAAGAAATGATTTGGTTCTCAAAGATCATAATATTTATTGCTGATTAGGATTCCAAAAACAAAAATTCAAATATCGTATAAACAATGCATTTGTTTATAACAATTATTCAAGCAATCAGAGTAAGAAATTTAAAAAAATCATTTTTATTTAACTTTAAATAATTAAAATACGAACAAATTGGAATATTAAAAAAAAAATCATAGCTTTATTTGCATTTTTCATTTTTTAGTCTGTCAGATTGTTAATAACAAAGTGGAAAATCAACATTTTTTTATTTTTCCAATGGGGATCTTTTTTAAAGCCTTTCAAGATTAGCTCCAAGAAGTGAAACAAATTTGAGGTTTATAGTTCAGGGGGTCAGGGTTTGTACGTAAGTTTGAAACTCGTAGAAACTAGTTAATTAACAAAATTATATGTAATAAAATAATCACGGGAAAAAAAAAATTCCATGGATTTTCCTTTATTCAAATTTTTCAAAAAGTTTCTAGAGGTCATTCCGAATCGAATGAGCCTTGGATCATAATTTTCGGTGGCCTTGGAGAGAAATTCACAAAATAGTTCTTGCATCTATCTGAGTAGTTTGAGAATTTGGAAAACCCCTCAAAACAAAAAAAAAAGGCAACGATGGTGTTGATACCCCACTTACTGTTTCGTTGACTTACCATTGACCAATCATATAACATCTGTTGAAAAATCCACAAGACAGGACTACGTTCCAGTAGTACATGTAAAGGCAAAAAGGTGACAAAAATTATCACAAGACTTGCAACAAAATAAAATGATTTAGCCCCTTTTAGGCTAAAGGAATAAGACATCCATGCGATCACCGCAATTCCTAGGAAGCCTAGCTAAAAAAACTTTGCATGAGAGTGATCGAGATAAGTTTTTCATTATGTTCGAAATTGTTTTGTTCTCTCACCTGAATGATCAAAGTGGAGATTTGCATATTACTTTTAAATGGCTCAGTCCTTGTTCCATGATTTACAATGTTCAGTAAGGTGAAATAAGCCAAAAGTATGATTGCTTGGGCAGCTGTACCCGCCTCTCCAAGAGTAAAGCATTTTCTGAAATTCTCTAGTATGAACTTGTAGGTTTTGAGATAGAAAAACGTACAAAAGATTCCACTGAGCAATGCAAATACTAATCCTGAAAAAATGTAGTTAGGATATTGCAATATACCGGGTCAAATAAATGAATATTTTAGAACCTTTGGTGTGAATACAATTCAAGAAAAACAAACCATCAAACACCTAAGCTACGTCACAATCACACTCGACGCTAGTTTCGCCAACAAAGTTAACATCTTCAGGAGCTAAAAGCTTACTGAACCACTAATCTTACCTTACTTCTATTTATACCACTGTTTCCTAATGGACGTCAAATTATCTAACATTTCGAATCTACCTACTCTACCTACTACTTATCTGAGGGCCAACCGCACTCATTATCAAATTTGCCTACTTTTGTTGTTTACTAATTCTAGTAATTTACCTGCACTAAATTAATTTTAATGTTATCCTACTTGTTTTGGATTTGATGACACAAATTTCTTGAAAAAACAATAACTTATGAATTTATTGTGAAGAAAAGAAAACATTTTTCAATGTACTACGAACTTGAATAATGGGCTGTAAGGAATAGGACCCTTATACAGGGTGTTTCCAAATGACACTTACAACGTCTGCCTGTAGATCCCTCTCGTAAAATTGGACCAAATGATATGAGGAATGAGAGGTCCAACCTGATTTCTTTTCAAATTACAGAGGGTTGAAGTTAAAAAAAATATTTGATTACTTCAAAAAAATCATGTTTCATATCTAGATCCAGTGATGTGCAGTTAAAAGAGTATGGCCCCCTTTTCCCACCATTTTCTGCGCCCATGGTATTTGGAACTATTTTTTTTCTATTGCTGAACAGTTTTCACATAAACGATTAACCGTTACATACCGAGAATCTTGTGGTTTTTAAGATATTTAATGTTTTTATGAAGTCTGCAAAATCGCTTTTGATTAATGAAATAAGCAACAATATTTTCTTGGGTTTCTTCTATAACTACTTCACTAATAAACTCAATGGCAATATTTACTGTAATTTTTTAGAGAACCCCTTTCTGACTTATTAAACCAAGTTGCACCATTACATATGGTAATGTATGGTTTCAGCACCATGGGGCTTCTGTACATTACTCTAAGACAACTTCAAGGTTTTTTTTTTCAAAAAAAAATTATATAGGCATATTCGTTATCCTTAGTTTGAATCAAATATGCAATTTGAGAAAAATATTTTATCATTTACTACCCATTCCGCAATTTTTTTCGAAAAATCACAAGAGTAAAGTAGGGTCAAGGGGGTTTTTTTCGAAGAAAAAATTATATCAGCATATTCTTTGTCCTCAGTTTGAATCAAATATGCAATTTGTGAAAAATATTTTGTCAGTTACTACCCATTCTGCAAATTTTTCCGAAAAATCACAAGAGTAAAGTGGGGTCAAGGGTTTTTTTTTCGAAAAAAAAAACCATATTGGCATATTTGTTGTCCTTAGTTTGAATCAAATATGCAATTTGAAAAAAAATATTTTGTCGTTTACTACCCATTCCGCAAATTTTTCCGAAAAATCGCAGGAGTAAAGTAGAGCCAAGGGGAATTTTTTCGGAAACAAAATCATAAAGGCATATTTGTTGTCCTTAGTTTGAATCAAATATGCAATTTGAGAAAAATATTTTGTCATTTACTACCCATTCCGCAAATTTTTCCGAAAAATCACAAGAGTAAAGTGGGGTCAAGGAGGTTTTTTCGAAAAAAAATCATAGAGGCATATTTATTGTCCTTAGTTTGAAACAAATATGCAATTTGAGGAAAATATTCTGTCATTTACTACCCATTCCGCAAATTTTTCCAAAAAATTATATCGGCATATTCGTCGTCCTTAGTTTGAATCAAATATGCAATTTGAGAAAAATATTTTGTCATTTACTTCATTCCGCAAATTTCTCCGAAAGATCACAAGAGTAAAGTGGGGTCAAGGGGTTTCTTTTCGGAAAAAAAATTATAAAGGCATATTCGTTGTCCTTAGTTTGAATCAAATATGCAATTTTAGGAAAATATTTTGTCATTTACTACCGCATTCCGCAAATTTTTCCGAAAAATCACAAGAGTAAAGTGGGGTCAGGGGGTTTTTTCGAAAAAAAATCATATATGCATATTCGTTGTCCTCAGTTTGAATGAAATATGTAATTTGAGAAAAATATTTTGTCATTTACTACCCATTCCACAAATTTTTTCGAAAAATAGCAAGAGTAAAGTGGTGTAAAGTGTTTTTTTGGAAAAAAAAATTCATATGCATATTCTTTATCCTCAGTTTGAATCAAATATGCAATTTGACAAAAATATTTCGTCATTTACTACCCATTCCGCAAGAAATCATTCAGTCAGTAAAATAGATTCTCCCGAATCCATGTTATACGTTTTTTACGTGAAAATACAATTCAAAAAAATTTAGAATAGCTTCAAATACCATGGGCGTAGAAAATGCTGGGGAAAAAGGGATATGAAACAAGAATCATATTTTTTTACTAAAATATGTCTTTTTACAACGACCTGCTAAATTTCAAATTGATGTATCAATCCGTTTTTAAGTTAAAATAAAAACATTTTTTTTTACTCAAACCCTCTGTATTGTGAAAAGTAATCAGGTTGGACCCCTCCTCATATAATTTTGTCCAATTTTACAAGAGGCATCTACAGGCAGACCTAAGTGTCATTTGGAAACACCCTGTACTTTATATACAGTTTTTATCTCATTTTAATTTATCAATGGGAATGTTGCAGTGAAAGGGCATTAAAACATTTACAAGTTTCATGTTACAATTGTATACACCAGGGATCTCCATATGGCACATTAATTAATCAAAGTAATCTGCAAGATAAAAATTATACAGATAACAAATACAATTACAGTCCCCAATTGGGTTGAGTAAATAGATTATGTTTAACTACTATGAACAAACAATAGATTAATTTATTAAAAAATTATTTCATGAGAAAAAAATGTATTCATATTCAACACACTGTTCTCAGAATGCATTGCCCTAATTGTCTCATTAATAATGAACTACTAACCTTTGTGGAGGCAGATAAAAATTAGTGCTGAAGTGATTGCACTAGCCACAAAAGTCCATATACTGAGTATTTTCAGCTTTTTCTTTCTGATGTTGTGGTCTACAATTATTGCAGAAGAGAGCACCATGCCAAAACATACTAATGAAGCTAATTTGTAAGTGGGTGTTGATATAATTGGGTGTTTCAGCGTCGATATTATTATTGAAAGTGGCAGAAGAAATAAAACCCATAAACCACTATTAGCGCCAGGCCTGAAAAAAATGGTTGAATGAAGATATTTGATAATTCATAATAAGGTAATGGCACAAACCTCACTTTTACATCGTTAACTATAATGAATTCAAGCATTTTAGACACAAGAATAAAGTGTTTTTCAATATAGTTTAATTTTTAGTTCAAATACATAATGCTCTTTGCTCTTATTACATCATTATTACTAATTTCCACTTTTCAAATTATCAGCAAATTTAAATTTAAAATATAACCTAAAAAGTACAGTAGTGACTAGTGAGACGAAACTACGACACTGACGACAGTAAAATGCAATGGAGCGCGCTCTGTGATTGGACACTGTTATGCAGGAAGTTCAAAATGACAGACGAGTCAATCGACCTCAAGCCACTGAAATATACCTTTTCCCGCTGCCGACACTGTAAATAGTCCATACATGCTTAGCAACAAAACAGGTAAATGGCCTATATCATTCGTTTACTAATTCATCTTGACAACGGAATGTAAATAGTGTCATTTACATGCCTAGGGTAATAATGACTTTGCCTTTGACAAGTAATACCTTCAGCTTCATTCATATCAATTTTTAGGTTATGAGACCTTTTGAATATTATTGTTGTCTGCTTATTCGGTAACTTAGTTACACGCACAAACAACTTAGAATGAAATAGCGAACGAATAATCATGAAGGAAGGGTAAGAAAACAAACTTCAATTCAGGCAAATTTTGTGAAATGTCAAGCAGCGGGAAAAACGTAATAAGTAACACGGAATGTATCGACTGTTATCATCCTCGGCAAGCGACTAGCCTCGGCTTTGCCTCGGCTCGTACTCGCTCACCTCGAATGTTAACACGTCTTTACATTCCTTGTTACTTAAATAACTATATAACTATATTTCAGTGCCTCAAGCAAGCTGAGTTAAAAAATAATAAATAATCAGCCAACCCCCAGAGAACTCATATATACTTATATCTTATGATATAAGTATGAGTTAAGATATGATATGAGTATAATATAAGATATAAGTATGAGTTCTCTGTGACCTAACCTAACCGAATACCAAGGAGACTAAAACTTAAAAAGGAGTGTTTGATTCCCATAAGACAATGGGGACACTAGTAGAAAGAGATGAAAGAACATTTGTGACGAAATGTGACGTAGTAGGACGTGTCATGGCCGCCGTTCTCTATAGACAGTGACGGACTAGCTCTTGGTATATGAGAGTTACTGCTGACAGTTTTGTTGCTTGATTCGAATTAGACTCTGTACTCATATCCAAGTACGTCACTATGACGAGTTGATGCTACAAGTTTCTGATTGGCTAGAGCTTATTAAACCCTCCTTGTTAAATTTTAGCCTCCTTGACCGGCTACCTCATGTGCGGAATAAATTATCTCACTTCTTACTTACCCATTAACCTTGGAGAAAGAAAGATCACTTTTCCACTTAGTTTACGTTGGAGAGTTTCAACATTTTTACCGATTTCATATAAATAATCAGATAATTCAGTCATTGCTTGTTAGTTAGTTCCTTGTGTTATTGTTTAATTCGTAAATGTTCATGAATTCGTATTCTGTTTTTATGTTATTTCACCTCCAGAGCTGTGCACTGAACCAATTGGTTTGTGCTCAACTGACACTGCTCTGGAAGTAAATATACAGTCTCACTTCTCACTCTTCCATTAACCTTAGAAAGAGAAAGAAAATAACTTGTCCGCGGAGAGGTTATTATCTTTCTTTTTCTAAAGTTGATGAGAAAGTGAGAAGTGAGATTTTTCACCTCCAGAGCTTTCAGTTGTGCTCCAAACAATTACAAAATTGTTATGATATACCATACTCAACCACAACGACTATTTATCAAAATACAGATAGCATATCGTGATTCATCTGCACCAATCACAGAGTGTGTGTCTCTAGTGGATTACAGTATATTCTGATTTATTTTGTTCCAAGAGGAGCTTGACTACTGTAGTTATTGTGTAGGTGAAAGCTGTCAAAATAATGCACTATCTGCGCAGGACGAGCTCTCCAAATTTTGTATGAATAGTATTCATGTAGTAACAATTTTCGATAAAAATTTTTTAGGTTTGTGAGATTGGCAAATCATTTATAAATTTCGACCAGATATTGTTATGATGATATCCTGGATACAGTGGCGTGCTCGTCATTTCTTAACAGAATTAACCGGTTAGGAGTGAAAAATGGAAACTCCAACCCCATCACGCGTGAAAACGGAAATACCCAACTATGCCTTTTCTTAGCATGATCCAGGCTACGGTGTAAACAAATGAAATCAGATACGTTCCATTCAAGAAAATGACAGAAAAGGCACGTCGCGAGACGCTCGTGTATCAAGTATCTCCATCATGAATTGAAAATAGGAAGAAGAAATATCTGGCTGGTTTCTTTGTTGATCAAAATTGTTGCCAACTTTCGTACTTAACCTTAAATTGAAATTTTCATAAATTTGTCACTTTGTTATTTTTAGTTTAATTATCTCATCAAATATGGGATAAAGAGTTTCTCTGGTCAAAATATGATAACATGAAACTCTGGACTGTCACTTCCCAAAGAAATGTTATGAATGAAAACTGAAGATGAATGATGTCAAAGAAGACTCTACCTTCAAGAGCTATATTGGGGAGTCCGAACTAGAGGTAGCTGCTACTAAAACTTATATTTGCATAATTATCACAATTTTTTTCAGTCTATAACTTTGGATGACGCCCAACGAACGAAAATTCTTGATGGTAAACAGCAATAAATAACTGTCAAGAAATGATAACCTATTTCAATTTTCAGGCGAAACCATCGTTTATGAAGCCCCCAAGGTTCTAATGTACCCCCCTTTGAGTGACAGAAGAAAGCACATTGGCGGGGTCCTAACAGTTACTACATTCAAGCTTTCATTTGCCACTGCAGACGAGCTTGAACCTTCCAACTGCTACCAACAAAACCTTTTGCTTGGTGTAAATGACATATGCCTGTCTTCCATTGATGTCATTTACCAGATCGGCGATCGTAATAAAAAGAAACTTACTCCTGGACAAAATGTCTCTGGAAAAGTCAGAGATATACTTATAATTTGTAAAAATATGAGAAGTTTTGAGTTTAGCTTTAAAATGTGTGATAAAGATAGCGGAAAGAATGTAGTTAATGCTTTACTCCATCATGCTTATCCAAAAAGACATACACTACTATTTGCCTATGATTATAAGTAAGGTTTGCTTGTATATCAGAATATTCTTCTTGTATCTATTTCCTTGTTTTCCAGAGAACCCTATGTAAATGACACACTCAACAAAGAAGCCCGCTTCTTTCTAAAGAAACCCGACTGGGAAAAAGAACTGAAGAGGACAAAATGTCAGAATTGGAGGATATCCCTGGTCAATTGCAACTATCAGATATCTCCACTCATGGTTGAAACTATTATAGTACCACAGTCTGTTACTGACATTATCATCAAAGAAGCTGTAGAGAAATTCTGCAGCAGGTTTCTTCCCATATGGGTATGTATTCCAAGTGATTGTTACTGTTTGTTTGTGAGCAATCCTGAAATCAATTGTACAAATGGTCCTAAGTTTCAAATTGTATAAAACATTTGTAGAGTAGTCTTGTAGAACCTTTTCAAGACTATGTGAAAGATAGAATGCCCTTTCTTTATGACTTGACACAGAAAACAATTAATAATGTTTTAATGTTTGTTAAAAAAATTACAACAATTTTTATAATTTATAAAGCAACCGTCGTTTTTGCTTCATCATTTTCTCGTTAATGTTGAGAGACTTTTTTTATTTGGATGAATTTTCCACAAATATTTTTTTCCTGTGTTTCTGAAGAAAATAACTCGTTTATTATTTTGGTCTCCATTTTGAATTATGGGTGCACCCACTATTTATAAAAAATTGGAAAAAGTTCTGGAAAAATGACAATTTCTGGTAAAACTAACACCAAAACGGTATTTGTGAAGAAATTGAATTTTGGTATCAATTTCAAATAAAATTTGAAAATTGTCTGTTTTTCTAATAACTTTGCAAAAGTTCCTTATTTATGGACTTAAATAATTTGTGAAATATAAAAAATATAGGTATCTGAAAATATACAAAAGTGACTTATTAAAAAAGATTGAATAGGTAATTCCGTGAACTTTCTTTCCATCAATTTTAAAGTGACTGTAATTAAAAGAAGAATAAACACAAATTTAAAAAATATATATATTCATCAATACATTCGTAATTCTGAAATGACACTTCAAACAATTTCAAAAATATTCTGAAACATACTGATTTTTCCTTGAATATGGAAATAATGAACTTTAACAAAATGGTTAAGGCTGTCGCGGCCGAAGTTTTCAGTGTCACAATTTTCACTAGGGAATTTCTTCCTAACGTTTGGCTAGCGCGAGTGGCTAGCTTCTTCAGAGGCTTATACATCATGAATAATCTCAGATGACTGGATATTAATTCCGTCGGCGGAGATTGTATTTATTCTGGCATAGGTAGTTGTTCAAGATTAACTGCTGTATTATCACTTGGAAACGGCACAATGACGTATTTCGGGACGATTTGCAAAAATTTAATTACGCGCTAATTATCAACAATTGACACAATAAAACTATTTTCAAACGTTATTACTTTCAAATCAATATAAAAAAGTTCAAATACAAATTGTATCAACAGTAGTCTTGTTAATTACCGTATCTGGATTTGGTACATTCTCACTAACCATAATTGACCCCTTTCTACCTGCCGGCTTAATATTGTTGATATGATTTGTTATTTCAGAATTGCTTATTACCATAACTGGGTAAGGCATATTTGCGATAAAATTAATTGACACCTTTTTGCCTGCTGTCTTAATGTTCTAGTTTTCTTTTGTTATTTTGGAATTTCTAAGAATGGGATTCCATATTCGGTTGAGGTTCACAGCTTCTTCTTTTCTGTTGAAATTCTCCGTGTGTTTGTGGATCTCTATTGCCTCCCGTACAACGTACAAGTCGGCATTGGTATCCCTGGTTGGGGGCAAGAAGTTTTACGCCCTCAAACATAATCTTGTGGTTTCCTTCACTGAGCGCGTGTTCTGCTACTGCCGACTTGTCCGTTTGACCTAATCTGCATTTCCTCTGATGTTCCTTCAAAGTCTTTTAAAATCACTTTCATTATTTTTCTCTTTTTGCAAAAAAAATGTCTAAATTTACAGTAAGAAAATCTCCTCGCCGAAAATTTAATTTATTTTATTTATTTTTTATTCATGTAGGTACTTAATATTTTGAATTTTGAACTGTTTTTGTTGTTGTAAACTGTTTGTGTTTTCTTAAGATTAATTTATAAATTACACTTACATAATGTATGTAAACACTTAGTATAAAATAAACTATCTTCCTTTTTTTGAATTTATAATTTTATTTAAGTCACGATTAAAATTGAAATAATCAGTTGATTTAAATCATGATTAACATCATTTGATTTAAATCGTCTCAACCCTGAAATTATGAGTGACGGGAGATGGCAAATCACGTATTGCCGGTAATACAGAACCCACATTTGATGGCAGGCTTGAAGTTAGCTACGCAGCTCACGTCAACACCATTGATCAGCTGATGTTAACCATCCTGCGGTTTGAAACTTGGCTATGGTCGGTAATGCAGATTCATTACTTGGTGGCGAGCGTGAAGTTAGCTACAACTGGCATGTCTGGCCCCAGTGTACCATCTCCTACTGTGTAGCAATTTTTATGAAAAAGACAACTTTTTTATTTTTAGTCGAAATATTTTTCTCATCTGTACGTTTCTTTTTATTTTCTTGGATATTGAATTCAAAATGTTGGGTCCTAAATAATTAATTGAATTTATCATTTTTTTGACATTGGTTCATTCCATGACATTCATTTATGGTTTTGAATATGTTTTTATTAAACAAATTGTAAACTACCAACTTGAAAAGAAATAGGCGTAAAATGGCGTTTTGGATTATTAATTTTAAATTGATTTTTATGTAAAAGTAAAATGGATATTGTAAAATAGGTAGGCTATAAATGCTGATTTGGTGATTGACTCGCACAAGGCATTTTTGAATTCAACTCTTTTCTCTGTTGGTTCTAAGAAATTCGACATTTGCTGGTTTGGATCTTCGACTTAAAGAACTAGCTTTATTACTCTTTCATCGAGCAGTCAACAGAGTGGTGAATGTGTTCTGTGTAGGCTTTGTTACTAACCCTATACGCCACCCTCAGTAGCAGAACTCTTAATTTGCACGCAACAGTCGCTGCCATTGATGAAACATGCTTAAATACGATTAGGAAAGGTGTAAACTGAAAATGGCATCAACACTACGTTTACTATTGTTTACTGTTATGTTATTCTAATTTAAATTCAAATACTTTTCCCTATCCACTCAATGTAAGTACTCTTTGTAATTTCTCACATACTTTGTTAACCATTATTTCAGCTTACTTTAAACTGAAGAACATATATATGTTCGAAACATGTCTTAATTAGGATCTTTATCCAGATCTTTTGATTAAAGTATACGTGGAGACGACTTTCTGTTATTCTTCCAAAAATAAATAAATATGTTTTAGTTTAGCAGTGAGATGATGTAAGCAATGAAAAGAAGAAGAAGTGGACAAAGCACTGTTTCCCGAGGGATACCTATCTTTGTAGTTTCAAGGGGGTCACTTTTGACTTTTCCAATTTTAGTTATTTGTTTTCTATTACTTAAATAATTCTTAAAGATTTCCAATACCGTACCTTGGACTGTTCAATAGTGTCAATTTTCTGCTCTTGAACATGCTGAACAAGTCGGTTATTGAGAATCAAAGGAAATTTAAGTGTCTTTCAGAAACTTGTTTTTATTTTTCGTACCAAGAGATTTTTGGATAAAAAACAAATGATTGTGATTCAACGTATTTTTTTCGTGTTTGAGTTTGTTGATTTGCAATCGGTGGCACGAAAACTTTTTTTTTTTCTAGGTTTGGGGTACTTCCAAGGGCGCTGCTTTGGTCCGAATGGCGGATCTCTTGCCTACCATCTCGGACCGGACTGAAGAAAACAAACTTCTGGAGCATATCCGCAAAAGCCATCCCGACAAAAAGCCCCCTCACATTATTGATCTCTCTTCGCCCTCGCCTAAAGACATCCAAGTCAGTTTTCTGAAATTGAGGGAACTTTGCACTCCCGACAATACCAGAATTTTCAAAAGTCAGGATTTCAAATTCTATGGTCTCTTGGACGGAACCAAGTGGCTGTCACACGTTTCGACTTGTTTAACAAAAGCTTTGGAAGCAGCAGAACAAATTCTCGTCCATGGGTCGACGGTCGTGTTACAAGAAGGTAAGATAGCATGTGTTTTCCATCATACATCATCATCAGATGTGGCTTTGAATGCACCAATCATGGAGCTACTTTAAGGCAGCTTCCTGCGGAAAACAAATGAAAGACTATCGCTAGATGAATTACTCTATTGTTTTGCAATGGCGAGTATGAAATCACGGCTATGTGCCCGGCGACATGCATGGCGAGTGGCGCGGCGAGTTGAACTACTTCACTTTGGTTTTACACTAAGAGTAGGGGAGGACATTTGATAGTACCAGAAATAATCTCGTGATTGAGAGATTGAATCTTTAAAAACTGTAGCGCACATTGTAAAAATATTCTCCAATTATCATAGGTTTCGATTTTATAGACCATTTCGATGTAATTTATTTGATATACAGTGCGGCCCTAAATTGTCCTTCCCCTCCCCCTGTTACTTTTGAAGTGTATAAAATTGATTGATGATTTGAAAAGGACAAAAAATGGTAGATTTTGACATAAATAAGACGGTTCCATAATTCAAGATGGCTGCTGGGCATTTGTCAATGCACATTTCAAATAATAATAATAATGATAATAAATTTTATTTGCCAATGTGGTACGACATGTACATATGGTATGTCAATGATTTATAATATATATATAAAATAAAATTACAAAGTAATACGAATAAAATAGGAATATAAAGGTCATACTTATTAATATGTATATATAAAAATCGTGCATATAAATTGCCTAGTAAAAATATAGACAAACGTATATAAGAATAAATAAAATTTAGAATAAAAGAGCAATAAATAAAATCAGTGCTCATCGTAAATCATTATCCAGGAATTCATCACAACTATAGTAACATTTTTCCAGCAGCAATTGCTTTACCCTGCAATGAAACACTTTATTAGAGGTAATTTGCTTGATCTGTTCTGGCAATTTATTATACAGATTCATCACATTGTGTAAAAGGGACTTTTTATATTTTGTTATCTTGTGACTTGGAATTCGCAAAAGATCACCATTGTAGCTGTGCGTCGTTGCATTTGTTTTATATTTGAGAATATATATGCAGGGAGCCGATAATAATGAATACTGGTTTACAGCTGTCTCGGTGTACCATGCTAAAAATTAGTACTGCAACCCCATATTGAGCAATATATATGAATATGCTATAGCAAAATAAATGTCTGGTAGACCTGTTTTATTCATACATGATTTAATTTGCCTTAAAGCAAAGAATGTCTTATTTAGTTTGTTGCAGACATCTTTTATTTGCAGAATCCAAGTTAACTTCACTACTAACCTTGAATTCGTCAATAACTTGTTGGTCACCTGGAACATTATTTTTTCTATTATAGAAATTTACTATAACCATATTGTAGAGTTTAAAATTAATCTGTTCTGTTACTTTCGTTGACACCAGGAGCCAAATAATGCATTTAACCTTATCAAGCAGTACATCAATATTTCTCCCTGTAACTGTGATATTGGTGTCGTCGCAAACATAGTAAGGTGGAAATCTTCCAGATATCCAATCAAGACATTTGTATACAACAAAAAAAACAATGGTCCTAGTACTGATCCCTGTGGCACTCCGAGCTTAACGAAATCGCAACTCAAGCTTTACTGTAAAAAGTGAAAAATAAAAATTGTATTTCTAGGAAACGGTCAGGATCTGAACTGCTTAGTGTCAAGTCTGACTCAATTGATCTTGGACCCGTACTTCAGAACGAAATTCGGCTTTCAATCTCTCATCCAGAAAGAATGGATCGCTCTAGGTCATCCTTTCGCCAACAGACTCGGCCACATACTCTGCAAGGAAATCGAACAGTCTCCCATATTCCTTCTCTTCCTCGATTGTGTTTGGCAGCTACTGCAGCAGTTCCCTACGGCTTTCCAAATCAGCGAGACTTATCTAACCACTCTTTGGGATTCCGCGCATATCTCTATATTCGATACGTTCCTGTTCAACTGCTCGCATGCGCGAGTGATGGCCGAAACCGTAAGTTCAAATCCTGTACCATCAGGTGTTGATTCTGTGTCAATGTGTTGTGTGTCCATGCGTTGATTGTGTGTCAATGTGTTCATTGTGTGTCAATGTGTTGATTGTATTAAGGTGTTGGTTGTGGGTTAAGATGTGGTTATGGGTTAAGATGTGGTTATGAGTCTGTATCTCAGTTGTACATTGGATGTGTATTGGTTGTCGAACTTGTCTTTGTCGTTGGTTGTCTTTTTTGTTAGTTGTAGATACATGAATTGTGTGTTTGGCGCTAGCTAAATATGTTTTTGCGTGTAGGTTTTCTGTTTTTGGTGATGCGTCGTTTGTGGTTTTGCGTTGTATGAATCTGTTCTTGTATCCAAGTCGGTTTTTGTTTAGGAGTCGCTGGGTGTTTAGAAGTCGCTTGTGTGATTTCTCGTTTGGACATTTTGTGTCTCGATTGAACGTTGGTGTGTCTTTGTGCTTTATTTGTTTGTTTATCATTGAAAACGCTTCTTATATGTTTTTTGTTGTGTTTGTAAGTTGATTGGCTCTTGGTGTATTAGTGGCGTGTATTGGCAGCGTTAGTTGAGTGTATTGACATTTGTTTCGTATTTTTGTATTGATCGTGTTTTTATGCGTTAGTTTGAGAGTTTTGTGTGTTTGTATAAATGTGTTGGGTCTGAATGATGTTTGTATGATGTAAGTGTATGCGTTGATTTTACAAGCTTAATGCGTCGGTTTTATGTTTTTGTGTAGATTTTGTGTTTGTGCGTTGATTTTGTGTTTCTGCGTCGGTTTTGTGTGTGTGTGTGTGTGTGTGTGTGCTTCGGTTGTTTGCGCTTCGGTTTTGTTTGCGCGTTGGTTTTGTGTTTGGGCGTAGGTTTTTGTGTTTGTGTGTTGTTTTGTGATTGCGTCTGCTTTGTGTTTGTGCGTCAGGCTTTTATAGTGCCTCGGTATTGAGTTTGTCTGTCGTTTTTTGTTTTTACGTCTGTTTTTGTATTTTTACGTCGGTTTCGTTTTTTGTGCTGCGATATTGTCTTTGTGTGTATATTTTGTGTGAGTCTCTTTCAGATTTCTTGGCCTTTGCTTCCACTATGGCGCATTTGGACAATTTTGTGTGAGTTGGTATTGTGTAAGAGTGTCGATTTGTATGTGCGCGTGTGTTTTAAAGATTTTGTGTTCTTGTTCCGATCTTGTGTTTGTACACCGATTTTGTGTTTTTGCCTCGTTTTTGTATTTGTATGTCGGCTGTATGTTTGTTTTTCGTTTGTGTGTTTGTGCGTTTGTTTTGAGTTTGTGCGTTGGTTTTGAGTTTGTGCGTCGGTTTTGTGGGTGTGTGTCGCTTTTGTGATTGTGCGTCGATTTTGTGTTTTTGCGTTAGTATGGTGCTTGCGCCTGTTTTGTGTTTGTACGTATGTTTTTGTGTTTGTACGTCGGTTTCGTTTTAGTATTTGATTATGCATTGGTTTCGTGTTGTACGCCAGTTTTGTGTTCGTGCTTCGATTTTTTTGAGTGTCTGTTTTCGGTGTGTGCGTCGGTTTTGTTAAAGGGCCTCGATTTGTGTACAAGCGTCGATTTGTGTGTGGTTAGTTTTTCCGATTTTTTGTTCGCATACCGATCTTGTGTTTATGCACCGATTTTGTGTTTGAGCGTCAATTTTGTGTTTATGTCGGTTTTATGTTTGTGTGTCGGTTTTGTGTTTGTACGTCTCTTTTTGTGTACGTCGGTTTTTGTGCTTAGGTGTTGGGTTTGTGCGTCGGTTTTGTGTTTGGTTACGCATTGGTTTCGTGTTTATGCGTTGGTTTTTTTTGTTCGTCTGTTTTCAGTGTGTTCATCGGTTTTGTGAAAGAGCGTCGGTTATGTGAAAGGTCCTCGATTTGTGTAAAAGCGTCAATTTGTGTGTGTGCGTTGGTTTTTTCGATTTTCTGTTCGCGTACCGATCTTGTGTCGGTTTTTTTGTGCGTCTGTTTTCGGTTTTGTGCAAGAGTGTGTCGATTTGTATATGAGTATCGGTTTTTCCGATTTTGTGTTCTTACACCGATCTTGTGTTTGTGCACCGATTTTATGTTTGTGCGTCGTTTTTATGTTTGTGTGTTTTTCGTTTGTGTGTTTGTACGATTTTGTGTTTGATTATGCATTGGTTTCGTGTTTGTGTGTCGGTTTTGTGTTTGTGTGTCGGTGTTGTGTTTGTGTGTCGGTTTCTTTTTGCGTCTATTTTCGGTGCGCGCGTTAGTTTTGTGTATGGTCCTCGATTTGTGTAAGGGCGTCGATTTGTGAGCGCTTTGGTTTTTCCGATTTTGTATTCGTGCATCGATCTTGTGTTTATGCATTTGTTTTGTTTTTGTATGTCGATTGTATGTTTGATCTTTGTGTGTTTATATATCAGTTATATATTTGTTCTTCGTTTGTCTGACTAAATGTCAGTTATATGTTTAGAAGTCGGTTGTTTTTGAATGATTGTTGTGTGTGTGAAATTGTTGTGGTTTAGTTGCTTGTTTTCAGTAGAAAAAAAGTCCGCTATTGTGATCTACTGTTGTTGTACAATTCATTATATCCAATCAAGGCTTCGGTCGCATATCGTCTCTTATTTGGAGTTCCATTGTTAACTTTGTTTTATAAAATGTCACACAAATAAGTTTAGTTGTTTTTATTACAAGAATGTGAAAACTTGAGCTGCTGCACTGTCACAATAAAAACACAGATTTCAATTTTCAAAATTCTAGGGAACAACATACCTCTCCCCTCCGTTGATCCTCCGAAGCATCTGGGACTGGCGGGAACAGTTCTCGGACAGAGACATCGGCCTCTTCTGCAATCCCTTGTTCGACGACAGCTTCAGAGAGCCGCTCAGCCCCCACACGGGACTGTCCGGCCTGGAGGTGTGGCTGCAGTGCTACTTCAGGTGGCTGCCCGACCTGGAAATCCGAAACGGGGGGCGACCGCAAATCGACCTGACCAGCAGGTACGTAGTGTCCGAGATCCTGCAAACTCAGCAGGGCGGCGCGGACGTCAACGGGAGACTGAACAGGAATAAGGAGGAGTACATGGAGCTGATGAGGAAAGTTAATAGTTTCTTCCCGTTTAGCCATATTTCCGGTTTGGTGTCCGGTGATCCCATAAACAATGTTCTGCTGTCCGGGGACACGCTGGATTCGCAGTCGATACTTAACTTTAATAACGAGTAAACGTGCCTGATTAGTAAGTTGCGTCAACTCACCATGTTGAAGAAACATTTTAGAGTATGGATCACAATACATTTTTGACAGGTTTACTCTTGAATTGAATAAAGAAGGAATGTGGACACTCACAGTTCTCAAGGTTTTTCATTCTGAATTCTTCAAGAACACCTGTAAGGTTCAAGGTGTGCACACTGATTGACCACGATAGACCATCCGCGACCGTCCACCTACTACCAAAACTTCCGAAACGTATGTTCTTTTTGTTAGTAGAATTATTCTGGACTCCCATTGTCTAGAAACAAAGAAAATAAATTCTATGCATGTGTTTTGGGTCACGACGTTTCAACAGTTAACATCTACTATCGTGACATTGTCACATTAGTGTATTGTATAGTCATGTTATTGTATTATATTCTTTCGTGACTGTTAATAAATGAAATGAAATGTTATCAAGTGTGTGAATGCGACAAGATATCTAGGATACTCATAATATAGTCTGTGCTGTTAGCATGCAACTAATGTACCTGCTATAAGGTAAAATTTCTGAATTTTTCAGGTACACCGACCTTAGTTGGGTTATCTGGCGAGTGTTATTATTGATGACCGGTCTTGATACAGAGTTTTATTGAAATTTCAATCGATCTAGATGAGTGATAAGTAGTTTCCACACTTTCCGAATCTCGATGCTCCGCTGATACACCAAGCAATAGAGCATAAAATGAGTGAATTTTTAACAAATATACTAGTAGGAAACCGTTATGGCATCACATGAAAGACAGTCCGTAGTTACAGATCGACAAGCGTAAGGATGCCTCTGAGATGCGCAAACGATAGAAAGCGTGAGTAGATGTGCGACAAAGATCGACTACTGTTTAATAAGGCAGAGCGATTGAGCTCCTGCCCCACTCCAGGGTTTTGTCTACTGCGCAACCAATTCTCCGCGGCATCCTTACGCTTGTCGATCAGTATATTGTGTGCGTCTAATAGCGTGCAGCGGTTGTAGCCGCTTTTACGCTTCACGTGATAGACGGCTGACACCTCTTGCAGCCGCTGTAGATAAATGAAGCGCTTTATTTTCCGCTGGATTTATTTGAAGCGGTTCAGCGGCCTGTAATTTGACATTTTATGGATCGTCTAGTAGACTTCATCTTTATGCTTCATCCAGCAAAGCGCTTTCCGCTTTTCTCTCATAGACACAGCCATTCTGTTGTTTTCGACTCGCAACTGTCATTTATTAATTTGATATAAACATTTAAATAACAAAAAACGCGTTTTTCAATTGTTTTGCGTATAAAATGAAAACTAATGAAGCAATCTGGTTGCTTTAATGAAAAGAATTGTAGATAATTGAAATACGAACAAAATGGAATGTTTTACGACCAGGTCGGATCATTAGTAACGGAGAAAAACTGGAAAAACCGGAAAATTTTGCGATTTTTTGAAAAAATTCATAAGTCTGCCATTTTTCAAGAAGTAGGATTGGCCTTTCTCATCAGAGTATTGAATCATGCGCACTTTATGTGTGCACGAAACAGGCGCTGTCGGATCGTTAGTTTTGACACAATTGCAATTCAAATTTGTTTTGCCCTATTTTGCAGCGTGCCTGGATGCTCTAGTGAAAGCCCGATTTCAATTTCTCGAACAGATTATGAAAGTAGAAGTATAGTACTACAAAATGTATGTATATTCTCATTTTTCGATACAATGGTGCGAAATGGTTGAAAAATGCATGCAACATGACTGAAAACGGCCTAGCCCGCGTTAGCTGCCGAGTAGTAGGAGAGTCCGGGAGATGAGGGGAATTCTTCTAATGAACGTGTTTCGTGATAATACGCTTCCCCTCATCTCCCGCTCTCTCCTACCACTCGACCGCTTCCACCAGCTCGGTCGTTTTCAATCAATCAATTTATTTATCCTGTGGAACTTACAAAAGTCATAGGACAACTCAAGTTGTAGAATTAAAATATAGGTGTATAAATGTAAGTGATAAATAATTAAACAAAATAACATATTTGCATCAAATCAAGTAAAACATACAAAAGCTCTTACAAATAACAGTACTAGACATGGAACGTATACAATCATACATATAAATTGAAATGTTCATGACCATCTGTCAAACCTAAAAATCAAAATTCAGGTATCTCAAAACATTCATGGACATAAAAACCCTTGACATTCTTCATTTTTCATTAATTGTTTACACTCTCAATTGAATTATGGGATTTTGGCTTGGGGAGGAGTCATGAAATCCCACCACAGAAATCTTGATGTTCTTCAGAAATGGTTTTTGAAAATCATATATAGAAAAAGTTATTTATATCCAAGAATCAAAGAAAATGGATATAAGACAATTATTTGGATACAACATAATGATTTAAATCTACAAACATAAAACGAATATAAACTTCAGTAATCATATTTATAATACAAGAAATAAAAATAGTGTCACTGTGAAAAATAAAGTTAAAAAAAAAACAAAGTCTCAGAAAATTTAAAAATATTTATTGCCATTTGACTGATTTCGTCAAATCATATAAAAGGGATCAAGTCATTATTCTCATTCAAAAAACAATTGAAAAAATGGATTCAAGAGTCTCATCGAAATTTATTTCATGATATCTTTCACTTCAATTAACTCAGGTAATTTATTTTTATTATCATTTTGTTGAAATTTTAAAGTTTACAAAACATATACCTACATGTAATCTTACCTAAAATTTCTGGCAAACAAGTTTTTAACTTCGCGGGTATAATTGAACCGTTTATTCACCTTTTTATACAAATTGATGTAATGCTCTTTCATTGAATTTTGAATAACCTTTATTATTATTATTATTAAAATTAAAAAGTTAGTTTTAGTAAAACTAAATTGATTCTAAAAATTCTTGTATTGAGTAAGGACACATATCTACTAGAACTTTTCTTAGTTGACTTTTAAAAGTATTTTTTGGCAAACTTCTCAGATTATGAGGAAGGAAGTTGTACAAGTACAAACCAAAAGCATGTGGTGCTCTTTTGGACAATTCCAGGTGCTTGAAGGGCACATGGAAGTTATCTTTTTTCCTTGTATTATGAGTATGAGTGTCACTGTCTCTTAAGAGGCCATGAGCGCAATTATATTTGTGACGCTTTTAAGGGTAAAAGAGTCAATTGATAACTCGAAAACGGTTCGTCGTATCGATTCCCAACAAGGACAGGATTCTAGAGGACATTCAATTCTAGGTACGTGCTGTAATGGAAATTGAAATTTCAATCCACTTTTTCACAAAAAAAATCTCAAAAATGTCCCAAAAATGCAGTTACTTTGAAGCAAGTTTTTGGGTAGATGAACAAATAATTTCAAAAAAACATTACAGCACGTACATAGATCAACGTTTTAACTTTCCTCTGATACCAAATTTTTTTCGATTGGATGAAGATTGCTTCAAGTTTTAATGGAAGAGAAATACCATTGCAGCTTCCTCGATAATCTGTAAAAAGCATCGTGAGGTGCTGCCGCAGACGTAGGTACATAGAATCGAACGTCCTCTAGAAGCCTGTCTTTGTTTGAAATCGATACGGTGAACCGTTTTTGAGTTATCGGCTCTTTTACCAAAAAAACCGTCCCTAATATGATCGCGCTCATGGCCTCTTAAGAAGGTATTTCGATTGCAGTGAATGTATGTCAATAGCTCAAGAACGAATATGCCAGTAACTGTTAATATTTTGTATTTGTTGAAAAAACTTCGACATGAGTGCTTAGGTGGACAGCCTACAAGGCATCTTATGATGCGCTTCTGCGATAGAAAAACACTGTGTGCAGCTGGAGTGTCTCCCCATACTTTAATTCCATATGAAATTCTGGAGTGGATTTCGGCATAGTAATATTTGAGTTCAGAGTCGGTATGTTTAAATTTTGATGGGTATGAAATACTGTGTAATTAGTTTTATTGGAATTTAACCAACCCTATTTTTTGAAAAATGGCGTAGTTATGAATTTTTTAAAAAATCATTAAATTTTCCGGTTTTCCTCCGTTACTAATGATTCGATCAGGTCATTTTATTTGTATTTCAATTATCTACATTTCTCTTTTTTGGAGCAACCAGATTGCTTTATTAGTGTTCATTTTATAAGCAAAACATTTTAAAAAAACACGTTTTTTGTCATTTACAGATCGACAAGCGTAAGGATGCCTCTGAGATGCGCAAACGATAGAAAGCGTGAGTAGATGTGCGACAAAGATCGACTACTGTTTAATAAGGCAGAGTGATTGAGCTCCTGCCCCACTCCAGGGTTTTGTCTACTGCGCTACCAATTCTCGGAGGCATCCTTACGCTTGTCGATCAGTATATGTTTATAACAAATTAATAAATGACAGTTGTAAGTCGAAAACATAACAGATAATAACTACGAACTGTCTTTCATGTGATGGCACAGTCGGTTTTCTACTAGTATTTTTGTTAGGAAAAAATGCTCTATTGGTTGGTCTAATTGTCGATCAGTTTGAGATAGAAAGTTTTCATTGATGCACTTCAATTTTTGGTCTTAGGTGAACGGTCTCGGACGGTCGGTCCTGGTCCTGGTCGATCAGTGTGTTTCCTGGATAAGGTATCCATCTACTACAAATGTATTATTTGACATGGTGTATTGAAAAATTAAACTTTCCTCAAAGTTTTTATTCCAAACAATATCCATACCTAGCAGTGAAAATGATTTTATTTCATTAGAATATTCTTCCGTTTTTCTTCCCTCGTGTATCAAACATGCTTCTCTATTTATAGTTACGGTTTCAATTCGTATTTCCATGAAATTACCCAAATTGTTCATCAAAGTTCCAGTAAAGACTTTTGTTAAAGGTAACTCTATCGGGCTTTTTCTCGAAACAAAACGAAAAGTGGTGTTACTTACGTAGTTTTATCTCCTGAACACGAATCCAAAAGAATTTCGTTGGGGCCTCTTATACTTTTCGAGTTATGAACTTTTGAATCTTGAAAATCGACCATTTTCAAACTTGATTTTTTTCAGCGAAGGATCGCACAAAATGCCACCTTCTTTTTGTTGCCACTTTTTTGAGACCCTAATCAGCTCATGTTTCACAATTACAACCACCAACCAAACTTTTTAACACAAAAAATCAACCTTCTTCTAAAGTATACATAACCCTTCCAACACCTCTAGAATGAACGCCAATGATGAGTGAGATTAAGTATAGTGTAATAAATATAAGAAGTTTGATTTTTTCCGTAAAACGTTTGGTGGTGCTTGCAAATGTGAAATAAGTGTTGATTAGGAAATGAAAAAAGTTTCGACAAAAGGGAGTCATTTTGTGCGATTTTTTACCGAAAAGATCGTGTTTGAAAATTGTCGATATTCAAGATTCAAAAGGTCATAACTCAAAAAGTATAAAGACCCCCACAAACTTCTTTCGGATTCGTGTTCAGGAGATAAAACTACGTAAGTAACACAACTTTTCTTTTTGTTTCGAGAAAAAGCCTGATAAGCTTACCTTTACCAGACTTTTTTTTACGTTATTTGATTTTATATTTTGGAGACGTTCAGTATTTGAAATTGAGAATGAATTTTTAATTTATACCTTTATGAGAACAATAATGTACAAGTATATCTAGTTCAGCTGTAAGATTTTGTTCTAACAAACCAAAAATGTTAATAACTATTATTTATGTTTTATTTATGATAAATACATTTTGAATTATACCGTGTTTTGTTATTAATCATCCTAGAGTTGTCACAAATAAATTGACAACCAGAGATAAAGCAAAGATATGGAACGAAATGATTGCCTCGTATACAGTTTGCAATTTCGGAGAATTAAAGTGGATTATTCTTCAAAGATGTTAGAATGTCATTTTTGGTATATTGATTTTTTTGAAAGTACGATCAGGATGTTCATAATGTCAGATGTGGAATCGTATGCGACTGAAAGACAAGCTTTAGTCGCTATTTTCCATCGTTCAACATAACCTCTTGGATTGCATTTTCGTGTCTGTTGAATAGTTTTTTGTTTCAAACTGTCCATTCATTTAATTTTCAGATCTATCGAATGCTATTGTATTTTTTGAAGCAGCAACGAAATTTTCATTTGAGCAGCCCATAGGTACAATTGAAACCGTCGAAAATTTTTCAATTTTTGGAACCACCGAATGCAATTTTTATTTTCGGAGCATTCGAATTAAAGGACCCCGCAAACACCTTATGGGATTTGGGTCCCGGTGGATTTTTTTGAATTTTTGGTATGATGTAGTCCATGTTATTCTCAACCAATGTTACCATTGCGCCAACTCAAAAAAATGAACAGTTTTGCTGCTAGGGGGCGTTGAAATCACCCCTAGCGCAGATTAGACTATTTATTTTTGAATCCGGTAACAATATGTTCACTTGTTTCATTGTTACTAACGTTGCACAATATTGTGCTGTTTTATAAAAAAAATGTTACCCCCCTCCTTCTTCCCCCCAACTCCTATTACGTAACGAAAAAGAAAATATTTCTTGGGTGCTTTTAATTGTATCGTCGAACGTTTAAATATGCCTTAATAAGGGAAATAGCAGTTTTGTATGATTATCCCCCCTCCCCCCGAAAGACACAAAATGAAAAAATTTCGGTGGATTTTTCTGAATTTTTAATATGATGTAGTTCAAGTTATTTTGAATCGAAAATAATTGGGTGACAAACCCCGAAAATGAATAGTTTTGATGCTAGGGGGCGTGAAATCTCATTTTGCTCAGAATAGACTATTTATTAATATAGGCTGAAACAATTTCTCTACGTATTGTAGTTTAGATTATGCTGAACAATTGTGTGATTTCTTATAAAAAAAAATCTGAAACCTCCCCCTTACCCCCAACCCCTATTTTAAAACACAAAAAAAAATTATTCTCGACTACTTGTAAATGCTTTATCAAAATAAATGTTTTAATCAGTTCAAATGAAGGAAATCGTACAGTTGTTTAATTTAATCTCTCCCCTCTTCCTTTGAATCCACCAATATTTTTTTGAATGGAGGAAAAGGTGAAATTGAACCATTGTACAGTTTACCTAATTTTAGCTGATTTAAACATTTATTTTGATAAAGCATTTACAATAAATATCGTGTTTTAAAATAGGGGTAAGGGGGAGGTTTCAGATTTTTTTTAATAAGAAATCACACAATTGTTCAGCATAATCTAAACTACAATACGTAGAGAAATTGTTTCAGCCTATATTAATAAATAGTCTATTCTGAGCAAAATGAGATTTCAACGCCCCCTAGCATCAAAACTATTCATTTTCGGGGTTTGTCACCCAATTATTTTCGATTCAAAATAACTTGAACTACATCATATTAAAAATTCAGAAAAGTCCACCGAAATTTTTTCATTTTGTGTCTTTCTGGGGAAGGGGGGGATAATCATACAAAACTGCTATTTCCCTTATTAAGGCATATTTAAACGTTCGACGATACATTTAAAAGTACCCAAGAAATATTTTCTTTTTCGTTACGTAATAGGAGTTGGGGGGAAGAAGGAGGGGGGTAACATTTTTTTTATAAAACAGCACAATATTGTGCAACGTTAGCAACAATGAAACAAGTGAACATATTGTTACCGGATTCAAAAATAAATAGTCTAATCTGCGCTAGGGGTGATTTCAACGCCCCCTAGCAGCAAAACTGTTCATTTTTTTGAGTTGGCGCAATGGTAACATTCGTTGAGAATAACATGGACTACATCATACTAAAAATTCAAAAAAATCCCATAAGGTGTTTGCGGGGTCCTTTATGTTTTCGAAACTAATGATTGTAATTTTGAATATATTATTTTCGAATGAAATTGCAACCTTTTTATTCAATCCATCTTGGCCCATTCGAACTCAATTTCTATTTAACCAACCTTTCAATATATTTTTTTTTATGTTCAGAACTCTCATAGTATGTAAATCTTATTTGCGGATTCATCAAATGCAACTTTCATTTTCGGAGCCATCGAATGCAATTAATTTTCGAAAGCATTGAGCAATTTTGAAATTTTGAGACAACAAATGCAGTTTTCGTTTTCTAATTCATCAAAATCGTTTTTTGGAGCTATCGTTTATAAGTATTGCAAGAACTCCCGAATGCAATATTTACAATCATATATTGTAATAATATCTCTTCGGAACCATCGTATATCACTTTTATTTTAGAACCATAATTCAAAACAACTTTTATTTCCGGAACCATCGAATGCCATTCTAATTTTCGAAATCGACGAATAGTCGCAGTAGCAACTTTTCAATTCGAAACCATTGAATGCAATTTTCATGTTGGGACTTTCAATTGAAATTGTAGTTTTCCTTCTCAGTCACCAGACGTTTAGTTTACACTATGGAAAATATCAAATGCAACTCTCGTTTGCAGGGCAATCGAATACAAATTTAATTTTAGAAGCTTTTCAATATAATGTTTATTTTCGAAGTAATCGAGTGCAATTTGTATTTATTATTTTCAAATTGAAGCTTCTTTTTTGATAAATGAAATTTAATTTATAGTTTCTATGTCGACGCTAATTTTCATTTTCGTGCCTACATTTCTAATACAATTTTAAATTCATAATGTCCTGGGAATTTGAAAAAGAATATTAAAACCAATTTATAAAGGAGGAGAAAAAAATAATGTTTCTAATTATCGCCCAATAGCTCTTCTAAATGTTTTTTCCAAAATTTTTGAGAAAGTATTGAAAGAACAACTAATAAATTTCATTAATAATAATTCTGGTTTTGATAAATTTCAATACGCTTTCATGCCAAATTCAAATACTCAATCAGCGGTAACTGATTTCATGAATGATATTTTTGAAACTCTAGATGAAAGCAAATATGGCGTTGCCATTTTCTTAGATATAAAAAAAGCTTTTGATACAGTAAATCATTCAATATTATTAGACTTTTTAAATAATTTAGGAGTAAGAGGTCACTCTTATAAACTTTTCGAAAATTATTTTGAAAATCGTATACAGTATGTTGTTATAGATGAAAATAAAAGTATTGAAAAACAATCTACCATTGGAGTTCCCCAAGGTTCAGTATTGGCTCCAATTTTTTATTTGATCTATGTAGATAGTATAAAGAAAATAAAGTTGATGGGTAAACATTTTTCTTTTGCAGATGATACTGTACTTTACTATTCGGCCAAAAATACAGCAATTTTAGAAAATAATATTGAAAAAGATATTCAACTGTTTGAAAAATGGATAGATGAAATGAATCTAACCATTAATTTAGAAAAAACTGTTTATATGATTTTCAAACAAAAAAATGTTACCAAAATAAAATTAAAAATAAAAATAAAGAACAAAATATTAAATGAAGTTGAAGAACACAAGTATCTAGGATTGATGATTGATAAGAATTTAAATTTTGAATGTCATGTGAATAAAATAAAAAAATCGATTATTCCTTTAATTGGAGCAATAAGAAGAATTGACTTTCTGAATAGTCAAATTCAGAATCTCATTTATAATGCCCATATTGTCTCACATATTAGATATTTAATAACAATATGGTCAGCTTGTAGTAAAAACCAAAAAGGTATTATTTATCGTTTGATGAATAAAGCAATAAAAGTAATTTTTAAAAACCCATGGGAAACTCCTTCTTCAAAATTGTACGAAGAAACCAGAAATTTCACATTAGATAAACTAATAAAATTTGAAAGAGCAAAATTTGCTCACAAAGTAACAAATAATTTACAAAAAAGTAATAGTAATTTCAAAAAAAAAATCAAAATTACATGACCATAATATTAGAAATGCAAATAACTTCCATTTGAATAACGTTCATTCAAATAAAGGCAAAAATAATCCAGTATCTAGCTCTAAAGAAAGTTACAATGAACTTTCAGATGATATAAAAAAATCAAAATCAATATATATTTTTTCGAAAAAACTCAAACAAAATTTGTTATCATACTGATGTTCATCAAACTATTATGCAAAGTTGTTATAATTGTTATATTTAATTGATTTTAAAATTATTGACACTTGTAATTATATATAATGTATTATTATCTTCCTTACACCAGAACTTGTTCTGTTTGGAAGATGTATTTTTCAATAAAAAAAAAAATATATAATCGTTGTATGATGTAATCCTCATACAACGATATAAGATATAATCATTGTTTATAAAGAATAAACACTGATATAATTTTTGATCTTTGCGCCATCTCGTTATTGGACGCACAACTATAATATATCTTAAAGGAAAAGAAATCTTTACATCGAGAGTACTCGGTGCCATCGTTAAAAATATTCTATCAGACCCTAGATGGCAGCAGAATACAATTGAAATTGTTCAAAACATAAATAAAGGCATTATCACAGCTTAATTTCCACAGAAATACAATGCTATTTACTATATTCCATCTCTATAAACAATGATGCAACCTTCTGAATTTTGTGTACCAATTACGAGAGCAGCACCAGTGTTTATAGAGAGAAGATCTATAAACAATGACAGCACTGGATTCATGAAAAAATCTGTTATGACAAAATAGCCGAGTTTCCGCTATTACTCACTAGATGACGGAACGAAAAGAAAATTGAAATAACTTTATTTCACATTATTTTATAATCGTTGGAACTTGGAATAAAAACGTTTCATTAAAAAAAGATAACATGGAAAAACGTAATTTCAAGAATCTGGTTCATGTAATTTTCCATAAAATTAAAAAATTCCATTTCGATGTTTAGAATTATTCCAAAGTACGCTTCATTAACTCGAAGGTAACAGTTACAGATTCACCGGCAATTTAATTTTAGAAAGCGGCTGACATTCATCAGTAAAAGTTGCTTAATGTAGCGTAAATGGTTACACATCGCACATGCGTTCAATCGGCTATAATTATAAAATAATTATCCTTCGTCAACACTCAACAAATAATTGTACATCAGTATTCATCAGGAATTATTCGAAATAAAGTTTAAATGGATGAAAATTCAGGTGTAATCGGTGTAACTATCCTCAGGGAATGGCTGACAAAACAGCCACATTTACCCCAAAACATTCGTGAGTATATATTTTCCAACCTAGCTTCGTTTGTAGACATTTATAGAAGCTATATAATAGTAGTGATAATATTCTTTGAGAGAAGATATTTGTAAAAATAGTGTTTGTAGCAAAGGGGATCTAAAATTTGGTTTTTCAGAGGATGTGCTACTTAAAAGATACCTACAAGCTTGCAACAACAGCATTGAGCTGGCAAAAAAATTAATCGATTTATCTTTCACTCTTCGAACACAAGCACCAGAAATTTTTTCGAACCGAGATCCCACTCAACCAGGCATCCAATCAACTTTTGAGATAATGTAAGTAAGCACTACAAAAAATTTAGATAATTTTACTTACTATTAATTTTGATAAAACTTGCTTTGAAAATTCTTTACCAAATTTAAGCCCACTTGAAATTTAGCAATAATTTCAAAATTTATGAAACTGGATCTATAAAATATCTAGGAATCAAATTTGACAGACATTTAAAACTTTCTTCCTTGTTGAAGAATTGAGATGTTTTATACCCAAATTAATTTTTTTAAAACAATTTCTTGCACTGGAAACATCTTGAGATATATTGGAAAGGGTGGAGTGAAACAAAATTTAGTATCTATATCATTTAGAAGTGATACAAAGACAAATTTCAAAAATAATATATAATCGAAATTTTATGTTTCCCTCTGATATTCTTTATAAAAAATGTAGAAAATTTGATATTGTTCAATTGTTTGTATATAGAATGTTGATTTATATTTTCAAAAAGAAAAATTGTATTAACTTCAGTAATCATTCATATGACACAAGTTATAAAAATAATACTACTTTGAAAAATAAACTCAATAAAAATAAGTCTACTAGAAAATATTATAAGTAAAGTTTTTAATATAGTTCCAGAAGAAATAAAAAAATCTAAATCTTTTTATTCATACAAAATTAAAGTGAAGGATTGGATATTTAAAAAATACGTAATTTTTTTAAAAACCTAATAAATGTATAAAACAACTCAATGAATTTCATCAATAGTTTCATTTCAATAATTTTATTTTAAAAATTGTTCATTTTGATGTTTTTATATTCATGTATATAATATTCAATAAGTTCTACTTCGTGAGGAAATGTTCTTGTTCATTCATACCATTATTTATTATGTATAATAAAAAAAAATATTGTAATTTATAAACTTTATTATTATTATTGAACTGAACAAAACTTTTCAGAGACTACCTGCTTCTACCCCAGCGAATGGACAATATCAACATTCTCCTCTACAGAATCACATGTGGCGATGTGGAAAAATACGATTTTGTAAATGGAGTCAAGGCATTTTTTATACTTTCAGACACGAGGATGGTTGAAGAAAAGGATATTTCTGATGGCGAGATTCCGCTTTTCGATATGAAAAATTTCTCTGTTAGACATTTAACAAAGATAGTGTTTCCTGTTTTGAGAAAATACATGGTGTATACACAGGTAAAGACATGTTGCTACTAAAATTGTAATGAGACCAAGACGAGACATGGGAAGATTGGAAACCATAATAGATACAGCAGGCCATTCATATGGCATAAAATGTACAAAATAACTTTGGATTTTCAAGATATAATGGAAGTATTGGTTTTTTTCATTATAATTTTCGAAATAACTTGAAAATCCAAATATTTTTTGGAAATTTTACACTGCTATATTATGAACGTTCTTTTCTTTTACACAACTATTTCACATTTTACCAAAACTGTATCAATTTCTGTTTATATCGTTTATATCCCCAGGGTGAACAGATATCCTTATATTTGAAAGTGGTTGACAATGTTTCACTTTGAGTAAGGTTCTGGACTTTCATTGTCTAAAAAAGAACACAGAAAAATGCAATTCTCTGTAACTTTATTCACGACGTTTCATCTGTTAAAATCTACAGTAGTTATCAAGTGTAAAAATGCAACACTCTCAAGGATACTTCTTATACCGGGTGACACAGCAGACATGTAGCAGCCTGTAGTTTTTTTATTTGTAGAGATGAAGATTTGAAATTTGCAGAAGTTACGTAATCAATGATAGCGCTTCAATTGAATCTAACGAGAACTTTTTTCAACTACCTGTTTGATCGGCAGTAACTCCAACTTCTTTTTTTATAATGACACCCTGTATATTTATCCAGCCTATCTTATTTGTCTTGAAATTCTCTATTCAACCGTGTATCACAAAGTGGCATTCGTTTCTCGATTCGCAGATGAATTGCATTTTATTGAAAAACATCAAGTTGGCTGTTACCCGAATTCGATAATCTTTCGATGCTTGGTAGGCTTGGAAATCCAAAGAGTTATCAGTTGAACGATATAATTTCAGTTTTTTCCATACCTGATCACTTCCTACAGATTGTAAATAATTTCTTCAATAAAAAGAAAAAACATCTGAAAATAACTCACGATATTGCGAAAACTGAGATATGAACAAGTCTTTTTCAATTTGGCTACTTGTGAAGGAACTATCTGTCTTTCTCTTTGGCCCTGTAGCCATATCATGATCTTTCCATTTGGAAACATAAAATTAAAATTGTTCCCCTGATCCACCAATTTACAAGTCTATTAGTCTAGATATTTGCAATAATATTTTGCCTGGTAGACGGTGTACACAGAATGTTTTGAGTTTGACTGGTAAACATCATTTGATTATACTGATTATCTCCGTCAGTTTTATGCTGATTAAAATTGCATCGTTTAATTAGATACTGAATATGTATTCAAAGAATAAAAAGGTCGATATGTTGTTGATATTCGGAGAATGCAAGAGAAATTGTAGACAGGCTAAACAATTGTAAGTTGAAGGATTTCTGGAAAGACGCCATCCGCCTAATAATTATTTCGCTAGAGTAGAAAAGGAGTTCAGAAGAGAACCGGAAAATCAAAACGATCTCCAATACATTGTCGACGAGGAAATGGAAGTAAACGTTTTGGCCATAGTACATGCAGATCCGACGATATTACCGAGAGACCGCTAGAAGAGTTTTGAAAAGAACTGCTCTGAACTGATCTTCTACTCTAGCGAAATAATTATCCGGAAATCTTTCGACATACAATTGTTCAGCCTGTCTTGCACTCTCTCTAATTAAACAATGCAATTTCAATCAGCATAAAACTGACGGAGATAATCATTGCAATCAAATGATGTTTACCTGTCAAACACAAAACTTTTGTGTACACCGCCTACTAGGCAAAATATTATTGCAAATATCTAGACTTGTGAATTGGTGGATCAGGGGAACAATTTTAATTTTATGTTTTCAAATGGAAAGATCATGATATGGTTACATGGCGAAAGAGAAAGACAGATAGTTCCTTCACAAGTAGCCAAATTGAAAAAAACATGTTCCTATCTCAGTTTTCGCAATATCGTGAGTTATTTTCAGATGTTTTTTCTTTTTATTAAAGAAATTATTGACAATCTGTAGGAAGTGATCAGGTATGGAAAAAACTGAAATCACATTGTTCAACTGATACTCTTTGGATTTCCAAGCCTACCAAGCATCGAAAGATTATCGAATTCGGGTAACAGCCAACTTGATGTTTTTCAATAAAATGCAATTCATCTGCGAATTGAGAAACGAATGCCACTTTGTGATACACGGTTGAATAGAGAATTTCAAGACAAATAAGATAGGCTGGATAAATATACAGGGTGTCATTAAAAAAAAGAAGTTGGAGTTACTGCCGATCAAACAGGTAGTTGAAAAAAGTTGTCGTTAGATTCAAATGAAGCGCTATCATTGATTACGTCACTTCTGCAAATTTCAAATTTTCATTTCTTCGAATAAAAAAACTACAGGCTGCTACATGTCTGCTGTGTCACCCGGTATGTGATATGGCTAATTTTGTGTCATTAGCCTAGGGGTAATTTGCCTGTATTCAGGTAAGCTTGTAAGCCCCTCCGGTACAGCATTGTTAATTCTTATCGCAATTTTAATTGATCCATGCCTCTAATTACGGGTTTCCACACATTACGGATTTCTATGCTTGCTTGACTGAAGACATTGTTGTTCATAATATATGCACTCTCTTTAAACTTCCTTCTATAAATCTCAGCCCTCTTCTTTATGGATGACTTCGGCTTCAGTCCATTTATAGTTATTTATTGTATAAGTGTTTTAGATATCATTTTATTTGCGCAAGAATGTTTAAACGCGAGAGCGAAGCTCGAGCGTTTAAATTTCTTAAGCAAATAAAATGTATCTAAAACACGCATGCAATACAACGTTTTATTCACAATCACATTCATTTAGAATCAGAATGATTTGACGTTTTGCTCTGACAGCGGCTGTAACCTCCTCAAAAATCATTGAAATAACATACAAAAATATCGGGAGGTGTTGAATGGTTGCTATGTATTTTCGATTGTTTATCGACTCCATTTGTAAAAATTTGTGAAGTTGGTGAAAATAAGTAAAATGTGATTGATATTCAAGATTATATTTTTCATTATTCCACTAGTGGATAAAGTGGTACTTTATACGGTTCATAAGTGTGGATAAAACTTCAATTATAAGGTGATTGTGGATAAAATTTATTTTCTTCTCTTTAGTGCATTTAAATAAAAGCTGTTCTCTATAAAGTTTTTTTTTAAGTTTATTATTTATTATATTCATATTTTATCGCATTTTCATTTATTTTATTAAATTCTAATTTTTTGCCGGGCATATGTATGTCAAGGATGTCACTCTTTTCCCATCTACGAACTGAATTATGTTTTTATCTTCGGAAGAAAGTGCGCTAAATTATGATAAATATAAATATTGCTCTTTTTTCTTGTAATTTTAGAACTGGGTGATATTGTCATTTCCTATAACAATTTCTGTCAAATTTTTTCGATATATTGAAAAATAAGGCAGTTTAACGGTGGGCCATTTTCAGATATTTGTAATTTTTCGTGTAACATTAATAGTAATTATCGGAAACCTAGACTACAGAATAATTTTGAAGTCTGTTTTTTAGCTTTATTATTTGTGTAATATTTTAGGAAGCCCATCCCATGAACCTGAAGCAAATCCATCTACTGAACGTTCCTGCCTTCCTAGACCGTCTGATGATGCTTCTCAAGCCCCTGATGAAAAGTGAGGTGGCTAAAATGGTAAAACTTTAATTGCGCCTCATAGAATGTCAGATAATGACAGACTTTTTCCTTTTCTGGGATTTTAACCGCTGAAAATTATGTCAGTGCTGAGTTCAAAACGTGAAAATTTTCGGACGTGTGTTATGCATAAGGAAGATTCATTTTCCGTTTGCAGAAAAAGTTTTTTTTATATCTCTCGTTTATGGCATTTTAACACAACAGTTATAACAATGTAATAGTGAAAAACCAAAGTCATAATATTGGGACGTACTGAAAGAGTTGAAATAAGGGCACGATCTTGTAAAAAAAATACTCGTTGCTGATGTTTTTTCTCGCTTATGGCAGTCGACAGGGTGCAATTTGAAATCATTTGGAACCCGAAAAAAAATTCCCATAAACCGGTCAGCTGCTGAGGAAATTGTCGGGCCGGATAATTTTGAGAATTTTTTTTTTTCGTTTCCGGCAGACTTTCTCGTTTATGGCATTTGAATAGCTGACCGGCTTATGGGTTCCTAACGATATCAAATTTCATTCTGTCGATTGCTATAAGCGAGAAAATGCATCAGCAAACGAGTGTTTTTTTTACTAGATCGCGCCCTTATTTCAGCCCTTTCTGTACGTCCAAATCTTATGGCTTTGGTTTTTCACTATTAGATTGTTAGATATGTTATTTTGTTAAAATGCCATAACAGGATTGAAAAAAACAATCTTTTTCTGCAAACGGAAAATGAATCTTCCATATTTATGCCTAGTACACGTACGATCGCTAAAATTTTTATTTTTTGATCTCGACACTGGCATAATTTTCAGTGGTTAAAATCCCAGAAAAGAGAAAATCTGTCATTATCTGACGGGCTATCACAGGGAATATGCATAATTTTTTTTGTTTAATTACTTTTTTACTTCTTTACAACTTAATAAAAAAATATAAATACTGTTGAAAGTCTTGGAATAAATTTTTAAACGCCTCCATTTTCCGCGCGCTGAGGATGACGTCACATGGCGCGATCAGTATTGTTCTTCTATAGCTATGGGCCTTTCACAGTGTTGTTTACAATATGCATTGACACTATTGACAGTTATTAATTAGGTTAAGAATTTGCAGTTTTAATCGCTCTTATGGTGGATTTATAAACTCAACTAAACTAATAATTTAAAATTATCAATGAGCAATTGAGAAGGCGTTTATAAACGTCAACTAAGAATTTAAGAATTATGTCAAGTGGAGAAAATCGTTACAACTATAATGAAATCCATCATGGTCAACATTTCTTCACGATCCAATTTATTGTTATTGCAAGAAAATATGTAAACAAATCACTGCAAAATATAAACAAATTTATATTCAAACGTTCATTCGCCGATTTTGCGCATACCCCCGCTTCCATTTTCAACTAAGACAATTCTTAGTTGCTAATTCTTAATATAATTGACAGCTGAAAGTATATAAAACACTGATGGGGTTTCCTTGTATTCATCTTTCTTAATTCTTAGTTGGTAATTTAATTCTTAGTTTAGTTGAGTTTATAAATCCACCATTACGATAATGGAAAATGCTTAAAAAACATTTTATAGGTAGGTATATTATTGTCTAGTACCGGAATGCCAAAACAATTATAAGTACACCAAATGAAGTAGTTTTTCCGTTCCAAGAGATGCGAAAATACGTAAACAATGGTGTCAGGTTATGAGAAGAGATGAAGTATCTCCTTTGAGGTTATGTTTGGCATGAAAACTTATTTATGGTGGATTTATAAACTCAACTAAACTAAGAATTAAATTAACAACTTAGAATTAAGAAAGATGAATACACGGAAACCCTATCAGTGATTTATATACTTTCAACTGTCAATTAAATTAAGAATTAGCAACTAAGAAGATGGTTATCTTTCATCTTTTCAACTAAAAATTAATTATCTTAGTTGAAAATGGAAGCAGGCATGCGCAAAACCGGCGAATTAATGTTTGAATATAAATTTGTTTATATTTTGCAGTGATTTGTTTACATAATTTCTTGCAATAACAAAACAATGGATCATGAAGAAATGTTGACCATGATGGCTTTTCTTATAGCTGTAACCATCTTCCCCACATGACATAATTCTTAATTTCTTAGTTGACGTTTATAAACACCTTCTTAGTTGCTAATTGTTCATTCCTAATTGATAATTTTAAATTCTTAGTTTAGTTGACCATTAGTAAATTACAAAATATCATGTATTAAAACAATTACCTTGCAGCTTTAACTCCTTTGACCTGAGCAGACGTGAAATCTGGATTTGATACAAAATATGCTGTCATCATAAAAGCATCTATTTTTGGTAGATTGTCAAAATGTTCTTTGACAAAACCACTTTCAGTCATTGTTCTTGATAATTTACAATTGTCACTAGACGAAAATCGCACTATGTAATGTAAAACACTACAGATATATAAATAAAAACAAATTTTCTATGAAAGACGACTAGTACAGTATGAATATCAACACAGATAAACTTCATAACCTGCCATGTGACGTCATTCTTCGTTTCGACCAATGGTGATGCGTTACGCAAATTGGAATTCCGCGCGCTTATTTTGCACTTTTTGATTGAAGTTTTATGGAGTTAAATACAAACTAAATGATAAACTAATGGTGTAGGTGTAATGTCAAGACAATAAAGTATCGGAGGTAAAAAAATCAAGTAAATTCAAATCACTTGCATATTCCCTATTCTATCACTGACCATCACAATTTTCCAGCTTCACTTTCACCAACCCAATTCGGAAACCCTCTTTGAATACATTCCCAGGGATTTTCTTCCCGAAGAGTACGGGGGCACAATTGGAAAATGTGCGGAGATAAAAAAATATTGGGTAGAGCGAATCATGAACAGGAGGGATTACCTCATGGACGATTCACTGTGGATGGTTGATGAAAGCAAAAGGCCTGCTGGAAACGATAAGGGACAGCAGATGTTTAGTGTACAGGGCTCGTTCAAGACGCTTAGTATAGATTAGTAGAAAAATTATCCTCACTGTGTTTTTTTTGTTACCAATGTTTTTGTTGTTGGAAATTAAAAGCCATACGCTAGTTACTCTGATATTAGATATATTTTCTCAAGGTACCAGTCTTTTTCTTGGGGGAGAGGGCACCTTAAATTTGAATATATTTTTCTCTTTACCTATAACACAGTTAAGGGTTAGGGGAGGGATGGTCTCTTGTAATATCCATTCGAATATTACTTTCTTGTCGTTTGGAAGGATTATTTCAGGTACTGAAATTTAAATTTTTCTGAATGACCAGAATGATTACATTGAGATTTTCAATTTTTTCAAAAGTTCCAAGCCACCAACTACATTTTTAATGAAACCATTTCAAAATCATCTTTCCTATCAAAACCAATTAGTTAAATTCATAGGAAAAGAGATAAAATAACTAAATAAATTCAGTATTTATTGAAACTTGTCAAAACTTACCTCAGTAATTAATTTAAATTACAGCATATGCTCAAATTGAGCTGATTTGGTTGTAGGGTGAAATTTTTATTATATTTTTTTAAAGGAGTGTCTTACATGACAAAACATATTTTGAGTTATCTAAAATATGCCCCTAATTCTTTCGTGTTTTCTAGTGCTGTAAGAAGGGCGTTTTTACTACATTTTTCACATATAAAGACAAATCTATAGGAGTCAGTCCTGGGGAACTAGGTGGCCAAGCTTACTGGGTTCTTCTCTCCCTTTGCGATGAGAAAGTTTCTATTCAAATAGTTTTTTATTTTTTCGTCAACCGGCTGTACACTTACGTGCAACCCTTAGAAGTCTCAAGAGTATTGTGGGAGCTATGGATCCCAATAATTTCTTACTACAACTAAAAAATGTGCCCAATATTTAAAGAAACGTTGCTAAAAATCTCTTTTGAAAAATTATAAAAATGTTTGAAAAAAAAATTGAAAATAACTTGCTCAATAGACGTAATGATAATAATAAAGTTTATTCAAAATTCAATGAAAAAGCGTTACATCAATTTGTATCAAAAGGTGAATAAACGGTGATAATTACATGTAGGTATAGGTTTTGTCAACTTTAAATTCAAGAAAATTTTAATAAAAATAAACTACCTGAGTTAACTGAAGTGAAAGATATTATGAAATAAATTTCGATGAGACTCTTGAATCCATTTTTCAATTGTTTTTTGAATGGGAATAATGACTTGTTCCCTTTAATATGATTTGGAATTAAATCATATTAAAATATTTAAAAAAATTCTGAGACCTTGTTTTTTTAACTTTATTTTTCACTGTGACACTATTATTATTTCTTGTGTTATAATTATGTTGTATCCAAATAATTGTCTTATATCCATTTTCTTTGATTCTTTGTACAGTTTTTCACTTTGGATATAAATAACTTCTACTATATACAGTGTGTCCCACTTTGAGCAGCCACACCCTCATATTTCGTTGAGCATGAAATAATTCGAAATTTTCTTTGACTCAAGTTGTAGTACTCGGAAATACCTACCTTTATGTTTACGTAACCTTTGTATATCCATTTTCCACGGCTAACTAAGACCAAATAAAAAGTGAAAAATTGGGAAAAACGTACTAGGCATTTTTTTATCGCAAAAATAACACCAGATTCTGTTTCAGAACATCTTAAAATCCCCAAATCTCAATGCTTGAATGATTTGAATATACAGGGTATCATTCATTCTGATCAGAGTTAGCCTTGGAAAAGTGATATTTGGCTATTTTTCAAAGTATTAATTAAATATTTTTGGGAATTCTGTGACAAGAGAAGACATTTTGGAAATTTTCCAAGCATTATTTATGGATTAGAGTTGATAATGCTACCGCCTACAGATGATACCCTGTATATTCAAATGATTCAAGCATTGAGATTTGGGGGTTTTAAGGTGTTATGAAACAGAATCTGCTGTTATTTTTGCGATAAAAAAATGCCTAGTATGTTTTTCCAAATTTTTCACTTTTCATTTGGTCGTAGTTAACCGTGGAAAATGGATATACAAAGGTTCCGTAAACATAAAGGTAGGTATTTCTGAGTACTACAACTTGAGTCAAAGAAAATTTCGAATTATTTCATGCTCAACGAAATATGAGGGTGTGGCTGCTCAAAGTGGGACACACTGTATGATTTTCAAAAACCATTTCTGAAGAACATCAAGATTTCTGTGGTGGGATTTCATGACTCCTCCCCAAGCCACAATCCCATAATTCAATTGAGACTATTAATGAAAAATAAAGAATGTCAAGAGTTTTCATGTCCATGAATGTTTTGAGATACTTGAATTTTGATAAAAACTTCGCAATTTCCTCAATAAGAATTCTATTTGTTTGTCCCATTTAAGATGCCTGTCAAACATAATCCGTAAGTACTTGATACTACCTGTTTCTTCTATTCTAGTATTATTATCAATTATTATTGGCCCTAAGTCTGGGAGAGTATTATTATAAAATGTAAATGGCATATATTTCGTTTTTTCAAATTTTATTGTGAGTAGGTTGTAATCAAACCAATTTTTAATCTTTTTAAATCTAATGTGGTCTTTCTTAGTCTGTAATACTCGTCACATACAGCTCTAATCCTGCTCACATGATTAACTGTTCTCATGTTTCTGACGCTTATTTTATCCATATATAAGTATGAAATACTCCATGAAATAAAGATTATTTATCATTAGTACTCTCCGGTTCTAATGGTCTGTTGTATGGAACAAATGACAGTTTTCAGTATCTTAATAGTAAAGGGAAAGTGAAGATATTATTAATCTATTATTAAAAATTTCTTCGGTTGGCAACAATTTCATTAAAAAAAAACTCCATGAACAAACGTAGCGACTTCGTCAATCTGATCATATTGAGTTGAACATGCTAATTGCGAAAATTCTCAGTAGAGGAGCGCTTTTTTTTTACCTCCCACCACCACAAACGTTTGGGGCTATCAGACAACTAAAATTACACGAAAATTTTGTCAAACAACCACTGAATTTTCTGTTTTACGAGATTCCGGAAAAATCAGTTTTAAGGGTGCTCAAAGTTTTGACGTCATAACCATGCCGATCGGGTGGGTTGAGTTGTGAGGATAGTAACAATTTCAAGTTGGATGTCTCTGTTTCTCAAACCTTTATTCTTGTCAACCCGCCTTAAAAAAAACAATCCTACCTTCTAGGCCGTTTAGATCTCAGCTAGCATTGGATATTGGTTCGAGACTGGGTACAGGTTTTTTATCTAATATGTGTCGGTATCGATAGACGCGCACATTTCTTGCGATGGGGGTTTTCTAGATGCCAATCCTGATGTCTAATGCTTGCTTGGAATGCTCGTCAATCCCACGGGTAAGCTGATTGAGTAAGTCGCATCGGAGCGCCACGGACATTAACAATAAAATCCGTCACCTACCCGCACAGGCTATGAATTTAGGTAGATATTTACGAGTGTATAGAATATCACTGATTACCAACCCTTCCTTTCAACACCCCTTCAGAAAAAACAATCCCACCGCTGTTACCACTGTGATAACCTTTGGTCTTAGATCACGTACCTCATCAAGAACAAAGCACCACCCTTGCCGAAGACTGGTTTTAAAGTAAGATAGTGCTAAAAAACGAATGAAATAAGTTAAGAAATTGGTGTCAAACGAACATTTTTCGGATAACTGATTAGCAGAACAGACAATCCGAACTCCACAGCGTGAAACAAGCTCTTCTCTAAAACGGCTACAGATCAGACCACAAATACAGAAACATTCAAAAACAACTTCAGAAGTCATCAGAAAACAGCTCATGTTCCGATATTACTGAACAGTACTGGCCACAGTAGGTAATTTCGGAACGCCTAACAGTAACTGAAATCTAATTTCGGAACGATTCGGAAAGTCAGACTGTCAAATGTCAAAATTATATCATTACTATTATGTGATACTGATTGATGGTTGCAATTAATCAAGTAGGTAATAATAGAGGAAATATCGGGGGGATTCTGAATAATCAGAAAATTCGGATAGCTCAAGTGTACCAGTCAATTTCAGTAAAATCGGAACGACCAAAATTATTCGGGAATATCGGAACATGACCAAAATCGAACCGCAAGTTGAAGACCGCCTATCCAAAGTCTTCTTCCCTTACATCAAAGGGGTAACAGACAAAATCAGCAGCGTTTTCAGTACAGCCAATATCAAAACCATCTTCACCAAAGAGCAAAAGCTGTCACACCTCATCAGATCAAAGAAGGACAAAATTCCCAACGAAGTCCACGTTATTTACGAAATTCTCTGTTATACTTGCCCCCATTCGTATATAGGAGAAACTTCAAAACAGATACATTTCCGATCCTATCAACACTCCCTTTCAGTTAGAAATCGAGACACCAGCTCCGCATTAGCCCTTCATTTCATTCGAACCGGTCACTCCATAGATTTTGAGAAAACCAGAACCATCGCCCCAGTACGTTCAGGAACTTCCCGATTCATCAGAGAAGCCATCGAAATCGAAAAACGACCTGATTACCTGAACATGAAAGATGATAGCCGTAAATTGAGTCCTATTTGGAAGCCCCTTTTTCCAACCGTAATTCCACAGAAAATTTGTCAACAATTAATTACCCCAACCCTAAATATTCAGCAGACACCCACAGATAAGATTAACGAGAAAACCAGCAAGACCAGCCCACTCTCAGGTAGCCATCCACCTATAAATACCAAAGTGCAACAAACATCAGATCGTATTTTGAGATCAAGGAGCAGGCAGATAGAGGCCTTGTTACCTCATTAGACCACGACACGAGGAGTAGGTAGATAGAGACCTCGTAGTCATTCTCTTGAAAATTGCTCCAAAGCAGGAGCCGAAACGTCGTCTCAACGCGGTTCAACCCATGAACTCAGTATTGTACGTTTTCTGGAGGTAAATACACAACAGATCCTCCATTTTTGATCGATAAATACATGCTCTATTACATGCAAGTTTTTCTATGGCAAAAAATAGAAAATGAAGGATTTGAAAAAATTGTGAAAGCTCGCCAAGTACCTAGACCGATTTTTTTGGTGATTTGCGATGTTTTGCCAAATGACAAAAGAACTAATATAATTGATACGTTTCCAAGGAAAAAATTATCTTGAATGTTTTTTTGCGAGATTACAGACATTATGAAAAGCAATTTATAAACTGGTTTGTCTGTAAACTAATGATTAATTTGTCAGGGTACCGACGATTTTCTGCAATCTGGTAATATATATTTATAAACATTATGAACATTAATAATTAGTCACAATGAATCAAGACTAGTAAAGCACTTTGAAGGAAACCAATAAAAATTACATCACTTTAAGGCAATTTGTTCAAACTATTTGGCCATGAGCCACATGCTTAGATGGCAAGAAATCGAAGTCGTTTGAAAAAGTTAGGAATAATTTAATTTTATACTCATTTACAGAGTTTAAAATAAAAATTTCAGAAACTTGAAATATCCAATAACTTTACAAATGTCCCAATCTTTATTTTCTATCCCTCCTGACTATTGTGGACCATTTGTATTTCGATAATATAACAAAACTTGCTAATTTTCTCTACACCAGATGGCACTAAATTTTTGTCAGAACCCTGGCAGTTACATTGGGTTTTATCTAATATTTATATCAAAATTCCACAGCTACTGTGATGACATAACAAACCAAAATTATCGTTACTTCCTTTGAAAATAATGCGTCAATTTTCCATTACTATGTGTAGAAACTGATTCTTACCTTTCCAAAAGCAGCTAAAAAATTGATTTTTCCCACCATACAAACCAGGGAACCATCCTAGGATATATTTGATCCTAACCGAGCCAAAAGCAGCTAAAAAATTGATTTTTCCCACCATACAAACCAGGGAACCATCCTAGGATATATTTGATCCTAACCGAGCCAAAACAATGCCCAAATCTTCTCAATAACAGGTGATGGCCATAAAAACAAAAAACGTCACCATCCACGATTCGCCTTGCTTATATTCATATATTTTCTATATAAAATTGAAAAATAATACACACCTAATAATGTAATAACCAAATAATTTTTTCACACAAAGAAAAAATCTAAATTTTTTAAAGGTCAATAAATTAAATTATTACTCTAATAATTACAAAGTTTTATGGAGACCTAGCGTATCTTTCAACAACTGATTGCGAAGAGACCAAAGAGCGGCTACGACATTATCATGCTGATCTGCCTTGCGTCCCAACCATGCGGCGATATTTTGCAGTTTTTCCATATCCGGTGCGGGAGTATTTTCTTGGCTGGCTTGGAGGGTCCTTTCCCAAGAGGTAATGTGTTTCGTTTCTGCTTGTAGACCCTCAATATATCTGTAGAAAGACGTGATAATTGAAAAACACGCCACTTTCAACAAATTGAATACCATATCAATTACTGAAGACACCTCTTCCTGTGTCACAATCTTCACTCGAGTTTGAAGGCCGTCGTTTTTTGGAATTTCTTCCTAACATTTCGCTAGCGCTAGCTTCTTCAGAGGCTTATAGATCATGAAAACTCTCCGAGATTATTCATGATGTATAAGCCTCTGAAGAAGGTAGCCACTCGCGCTAGCGAAACGTTAGGAAGAAATTCCAAAAAACGACGGCCTTCAAACCCGAGTGAAAATTGTGACACTGAAAACTTCGGCCGCGAAAGCCTTAACTGTTTCACCTTATATCTCAACCCTCCCTCTCATCTCTATGATCTCTCTAGCACCCCTATATATCCTCTCTCTCTTGAACCTCACTATATCTTATTACACGCCATCATGTTCAATAAGTTATTCTTTTTTAACCCACCCTACATCTCTCATTTCTCCCATACTACTCCAATCACATTACTAATGCATCCCTTCTTACGACACTGTCAATTTACTAATAAACTGAACTGAACTCTTTCAACTCGCGCACTCTCATCTCGCGCCAGTCCTTCATCTCGCGCCAGTCTCTCATCTCGCGCCACTCTCTCATCTCGCGTCACTCTCTCATTTCGCATCACTCTCTCATCTCGCGACATTTTCTCGTCTTGCGACACTTTCTTCTCATATCGCAAAATGCATCAAGCGACACTTTTTGGTCTCACGATACTCTCATCCCGAGACAATCTCGAGACATCTCGCGTAACTGTCTCATCTCGCGACACGTTCTCATCTCCCTAAATGTTCTCATCTCAAGACATTCTTACTTCGGGAGACTCTCTCTTGCGATAGTTTTTCATCTCGCGGCACTCTCTCATCTCGAAACACACTCATCTCGCGATACTTTCTGGTCTCGCGACAATATCTCATCTCGCGATACTTTCTTGACACTCTGTCATCTCTTGACACTCTGTCATCTCTTGACATTCTCTCATCTCTTGACACTCTCTTATCTGGAGAGACTCTTATCTTGCGATATTCTCATCCAGTGATAGTTTTTCATTTCGCGGCACTTTCCCGTCTCGTGACTCTCGCCCATATCGAGACGCTCTCATCTTGCGATACTTTCTTATCTCGCGGCACTTTCTCGTCTCGCGACAATCTCTCGTCTCGCGACAATCTCCCGTCTCGCGACACTCTCCCATATCGAGGCACTCTACATTCTCAAGACTCTATTACCTCAAGAGACTCTCTCATCTCGACACATTCTCATCTCGCGATACTTTCTCACCTTGCGGTAAGTTCTCATTTCTTGACACTCTGTCATCTCTTGACACTCGCTCATCTCAAGACACTCTCTTATCTTGCGATATTCTCATCCAGTGATAGTTTTTCATTTCGCGGCACTTTCCCGTCTCGTGACTCTCGCCCATATAGAGACGCTCTCATCTCGCGATACTTTCTTATCTCGTGGCACTTTCTCGTCTCGCGACAATCTCTCGTCTCGCGACAATCTCCCGTCTCGCGACACTCTCCCATATCGATGCACTCTACATTCTCAAGACTCTATTACCTCAAGAGACTCTCTCATCTCGCCACATTCTCATCTCGCGATACTTTCTCACCTTGCGGTAAGTTCTCATTTCTTGACACTCTGTCATCTCTTGACATTCTCTCATCTCTTGACATTCTCTCATCTCTTGACATTCTCTCATCTCTTGACACTCGCTCATCTCAAGACACTCTCTTATCTGGAGAGACTCTTATCTTGTGATATTCTCATCCAGTGATAGTTTTTCATTTCGCGGCACTTTCCCGTCTCGTGACTCTCGCCCATATAGAGACGCTCTCATCTCGCGATACTTTCTTATCTCGTGGCACTTTCTCGTCTCACGACAATCTCTCGTCTCGCGACACTCTCCCATATCGAAGCACTCTACATTCTCAAGACTATTACCTCAAGAGACTCTCTCATCTCGCCACATTCTCATCTCGCGATACTTTCTCACCTTGCGGTAAGTTCTCATTTTTTGACACTGTCATCTCTTGACATTCTCTCATCTCTTGACACTCGCTCATCTCAAGACACTCTCTTATCTGGAGAAGACAATCTTCAATTCCTAGACTCTATTATCAACTCGCGACACTTTCTCATTTTGCGATACTCATGTCGCGAGACACTCACTTCTTTCATTATCTTTTAGGCCAAGCTGTAGATGAAAATAAGAGGCCCTTTTCACACAAAACAAAAGACGCATGCGGCCTATATTACTTTTCTTGAAATAGTTCGTGAATGAAAACCCCGGTTTTCGCCCCAGCAACATCGCTTTGTGGAATTTTTTAATCCAGAAATAGTTAAAACAACTTTTTGTTTTTTTGCGAATATCTCAAAAATTATTCGAGGAATCGTTTTACAGTCAATTGAACTTTAGTAGAGAATTATAAAATCTACAAAATGGTTTTTTATACGACCACGTCGGCGCATTTTTCACTGAGAAAAACCGGGAAAACCTCGAAAACGGGACCATTTTTCAAAAATTCATAATTTTTATAAATCTGAAGCTGGACAAACAATATTGCGGAAACTGATAGATAATAACATGTGGTTCAACTGTGCGCAAGATGGTTTCTTTCCGATATGTAGTTTTTGCACAATGGCGTTATAAACAATTTAAGGGCAAATCTTACTAAATGCGCCGATTTGAGGGAAATCATCTTATTCACATTCTGTAAACGATATTTGGAAGTAGAGATCGATATCTACAATTTGTATATTTTGGATTTTCAAATGAGAGGTGGGAAATGTGTTGAAAATGTCACTGGAAGTTACTCTAAATGCTTCAAAGTGCACCCGAAGTCGCTCGTATTAACTTCAGTTCGACTTCGGACGCACTCTGAAGCGTTTTGGTCAACATTCAGTGACATTTTCAACACATTTCCCACCTCAAATTGTATATATTGATCTCTACTTCCAGATGCCGTATACAAAATTTGACGATATCCCTTAAATCGGCGAATTTTGCAAGATGTGCTCTTAAATTGTTGTATAACGCGATTGTGCAAAAACTACACTTTGGGCAGAAAACATCTTGCATACATACCACATATTATTATCTACCAGTTTCCGCAATATTTTTTGTCCAGCTTCAGATTTATAAGCTTATGAATTTTTGAAAATTGGTCTCTTTTTAGAGGATTTCCCGAATTTTCTTAGTGGAAAATACACCGATCTGGGCGTATTAAAATCCATTTTGTAGGTTTTGAAAATCTCTACAAAAGTTCCATTGCCTGTAAAACGATTTCTTGAATAATCTCTGAGATATTTCCAAAAAACCAAAGTTGTAATTTTTTCACAATTGCTTGTTTAAAAAATTCCACAAAGCGACTTTGCTGGGGCGAAAACTGGGGTTTTCATTAACGAACTATCTTATAAAAATTATTATTATATTGTATAGGATATTAGCAATGAGCAGTCCTCCGGACATCTTATGCCTAAAGTCATAAGCTCATTGTTTGTGAATTAGTTTCCTTTTCCGTTTCATATACGGTCTTGACGATCGTGGCATGGGTATTGCTTTGGTTGGGCTTCCGGCACTGAGATGGCGCTCGCAGTTTGGAATTAATCCACTGTGCGGGCGCGGTCTCAGTTTCGGTCTGTAAATGGGTTTGGCTGTCGATTCATTCGTTGCAGTCATTAATTATTGACTGCTAGACCTACCCTATACTGATGAGGAGCAACACTCCGAAATCGATATATAGGTGGTCCGAAGGTTTCGATGAACATTCCCATGCAACCAAGCAATTGCAGAGATAACCTTGTAGGAACTCTGCACGGAAATTTCATCAGATGTAATTCAATGTTCGTCGTGGCATTAGCCAGGAAAGTAGTTGTTTTCTGATGGATTTTCGACCCAACTTTTCCTATTGTATAGGATATTAGCAACGAGCAAGTCCTCCGGACATCTTATGCCTAATTTATAAAAATTAGTTTAGGCCATTTGCGTCTTTTATTTTGTGGGGGAAAACCTTTATAGCTTGGTCTATCTAGTAAAACATGTGAAAACTTACTTGATATATGCTTCTGAGTGTAAAACTCTCTGTGGTCTCGGGGGCACTGAGATGAACATGGGTTCTTGGATTTTCTGAGCACTAGGAGTCAGCACACTCGAAGTGGAAACGGCTATATATGAGAGATAAAGGTAAACATATTGATTTGATAAAAGTTAAGATGCAGTTCAGTTCAACCTATATAATTGGAGATATTTTTGAAAAAAACGTTTACCTGAAGTAGAAGACGAAAAACTTCCGCAACTTGAATTAAACGTAGTACTAGCTGCTATTCCGTGTGGGAAAAAAGTTCGATTTAGTTTTTGTAAAAAAGTTAAACCATTTGATTACAAACTGATATAAACTACTCACAAATGCAAAACAAACTGATATATATTTAAAAATAAATAGTGATAGAACTACTTTTGGATGCAAATGAGGTGACTTTTTTGAAAGATTTTCTTATTTTAAAAGATTTGAGAAAAATCCTGAAAATAATAAGTGCAAACATATGCACCTGACTTTTAAAAAAGGTGTTCAATTTGTATCAAACAGAAAAATAAAATATTAGTGTTGTATGAAACAGAACTTGGTACTTGCAAGCATACCCTTTAAATAATCCTATAACATTGGTAGCTTCTGTGGTATATAATGAGTATTACAGTAACCATACCTCAGATCAATATGTTTACTTATTGATCTGAGAACCATACTCAATATGTGTTTTGTTGATCCAGATATTTAAATAGTGAATAGATCATTTGTTGGATTGACGTGGCCGTTACTTGATGGAAATTCATAGTATATGACACTAAGGTAAACACGATTAAATTTCCACAGATTTATTGTCTACGCGACATGTTTCGATACACATTATCTTTCTCAAGCGAATGTAATATATTAAATTATTCTACATTGAACATTACTTAAATACCCTTCTTATCAATTGAGGTAATTAGGGTCTACCTATATTAAAAATAAAAATTGACAATAAATACAATATAGGTACCTGCAAATCTCAAAACATAGCTACTACTTAATTAATTTAAAAGGTTTAACAAAGGGAACTATTAAGGTCCAATAGATCATGTAAACAATTCGAATTTTTCAATTAATTAATTTCCAAGAATTCTAAATAATTCTAATACCCTTATTTTCAACATGAAGGATTTCAAAGTTTTCATCGAAGTCATGGTCTTCTTCCAAATGTGATTGGCATATGTTGAATGTTTTTTTCTTTACATAATTCATACGGTGTTCACGTACGCGGCTTTTGAATGGTCTACCAGTCTGGCCTACATATACTTTGGAACAAGATCCACAATTCAATTTATAAACTCCTGATTTTTCAGATTTTTGTGTTTTATCTTTATTATTTTTGATAAACCTTCCCAACGTGTTATGTGTTCTGGATGCTACTCTTAAATTTTGTTTTTTCAATAATAGCGCTATTTTTTCTGAAACGGGTCCTGAATAAGATAAAGTTCTGTATCAAGAAAGTTAATAACAAACTATTCTACCCAAATTCAGTCTTAAAAATTCTTATGATTTGATAAATAAAATCCAGGATATTTCTGTTCCAGATAACGCGAAATTAATTTCTTTTGACGTTCAAAATATTTTCTCTAGCATACCTCCCCAGATACCATACTCTTAGTCGAAGGTTTACTAGATAGAAATCATGTCAACCCGGTTATTAAACAAGAGATATTAGAGCTTTTGTCGATATGTCTTGAACAAAATTACTTTCAATTTGACAATATGTAATAGTATATTCTGTAACAAGGTTAGAATGAAAATTCGATGCGAGTGGAAAGTTCCGAGCGCGAGCCGAAGGCGAGCGTGAGGAACCACGAGCATCACGAATTTTCATTCTAATCGAGTAGCAGACTATACTTTCTCCACGATCAAAGATAGGAAACGTGACAGCAATACTGCCGTCCGAAGCAAAAAAGCCGTATCTACAAAAAATGTGAATATGGAGATATTGGTTTCTGTAGTCTTGAAACACTATGAATTTAACTTTCTCCAAAGGAAAAATTACGTAAACTAGATTTAAATAGCCAAAGGTAATCAATCATTTTGCCTTTAGTACACATGTTTAAGACTTTTCGTACTTAAGATGTTCGAAACTACAGATTCTCAGCTTCAGAGTTTTTGCAGATACTGCTTTTTTGCTTAGGACGGCAGAATAATTTTGACACTTACTCAAATTTTGCCACTACGATGACAATCAACTGCGTCAAGGCTAATGTTATTATTGCTAACCAGTGTGAGAATATTATTCTATCACAAGATAGGGAATGTAAATACATTTAAATTGCATGGGGGCAGAGGTGTTGCAGAATATTTCTTCAATCTCAAGAGAGAGAATTCCAGCATTCTGTTATCAAATTTGATTTCAGAATTGGCAAATTCTGTGATGATCGTGGAGAAAATATATTCTTCATCTGAAGGTTTGATCATGGAAAATCCGCTGAGTCCTCTACTGGCAGATATCTTCATGGACAACCTTGAAGGAATAATTCACAAGCATCCACTCTCGCAACAGTTTTTGTATTGGTACAGATATGTGGATGATATTGTGTAGTAGTAGTAGTAGTTCTTTGGGGAGGCCGCAACCGCAGCAACGCAAGTAGGCCCTCATGGACCCTTTTTGCCATCCCCTGTTCTCCACTTATCTACGTTCATCCTCCTAGTTTTCCTTTTCGAACCTTTGTGACCTCCTAATGAAGGTCAGTATGTCCGACCACTCCAAGACTCCAAGTTGATTAGTTCTTCTTGTTGGAGTTTGTCAACTCCGAAGGTCCCAAATCTTAGCCTCCATATATACATAAAATATCAGCAAACCATAGTATGATACATAGAGTAGTGAATATTCCTCTTTCTGAAGAAATTTTCTGCAAATTAAATATCATAAAACAGATAACAATGGATATCAGGTCAAATTAATAGAGAATATTCTTGCTAAAAAATTACATAGAAAGGCTATCCAAGAAGTGTACCCCACTATGAGGAACCTTGACAATAATAACAGAACTTTAACTTATTCAGGACCCGTTTCAGAAAAAATAGCGTAATTTTCAAAAGAACAAAATTTAAGAGTAGCATTCAGAACAGATAACACGTTGGGAAAGTTTATCAAAAATTATAAAGATAAAACACAAAAATCTGAAAAATCAGGAGTTTATAAATTGAATTGTGGATCTTGTTCCAAAGTATATGTAGGCCAGACTGGTAGACCATTCAAAAGCCGCGTACGTGAACACCGTATGAATTATGTAAAGAATAAAACACATTCAACATATGCTAATCATATTTTGGAAGAAGACCATGACTTCGATGAAAACTTTCAAATCTTTCATGTTGAAAACAAGGGTTCTAGACTTAATTATTTAGAATTCTTGGAAATTAATAAATTGAAAAATTCGAATTGTTTACTAAATGATCAATTGGACCCTTAATAGTTCTCCTTTGTTAAATCTTTTCAATTCATTAAGTAGTAGCTATGTTTTGAGATTTACAGGTATTGTCAATTTTTATTCTTATTATAGGTAGGCCCTAATTACCTCAATTGATAAGAAGGGCATTTAAGTAATGTTCAATGTAGAATAATTTAATGTATTACATTCGCTTGAGAAAGATACTGTGTATCGAAACATGTCGCACAGATAATAAATCTGTGGAAATTCAATAGTGTTTACCTTAGTGTAGATTAGATCATTACTTAAATTCAGAATAATAAAAATATTCGTTTTGATTGAGTTATCATTTAAAACGAAAAAAAAAAAGATATACTCATGGCAAAGTTTCTTTTGTTGTATTTCAATCAAAGAGGATAAAATGTACTGCTGAGCCAAAAGATAAATAAGTATAATGAAAATTTCTCTATCTTACACAATACATTCTCGAACAGTCCTAATAGCACTATCACTATATCCACACTTAAAAAAGCTGCCTTTTCTGGGATATACTAAGGGGAATTTTTTCAAAGAATAGTAATAAAGTTTACCATGGCCCTCTAATCGATCCAACTTCAGGTGTATTACAAAAACACAACAAACTACTTTCAATACATTTTTCTGTGAAGTAAGAAAAAGTTGGTTATTTAGAAACTTCTTGCCCCCAAATTTGGGTCAGAAGGTTCATTTTCTCAAATCATAATTAAATTTAAAGTGAATTGAATTTATTTCATATCATTTTCATGAAATTGAAACCAAATTCGTAGAGCATGAAAATGAATCTGCTGTTTTCTGTATATTACAACCAAAGCTAATCAATCCTAAAAAACACTGTATGATCTATCCAAATGACAAACATTATTTTATGACAGTTCAAAATTTCAATTTCTTTAGAAGTAGAAATTTCATAACAATATTGAATTTAAAAAAATAATGATTATGCTTCAAAGACAAAATCAATACCAAAGGTATCAAGAGTTCTCAATACTTCTGTACTCATTAGACTTAGAATAAGATCACGAAAAATGCACAAAAATAACATTAGTATCATTTCAACAGAGTCATACAACTGAAGAGGGGAAGTTTGATTTCCGATGCGAAAACTACAACTAAAAATAAATAAAATAAAAAATAAACTCACGAAGGTTGGGAGTAGCAGAGGATGACGGGCGATTGACAACTTGAGGCTTACTGGAAGGCTTGAAGTTCCTACCACAACACCAAAATGATACTCATGTGCAATACACTCCATTCACAAAAAATACGATAACAACTGTTCAGAAACTCCCGAGGATCCTCTCCGAATACAATCCTAAACCAAACACTCTATAGAAAATGGTAACGGTAATCAATCTAACGATTTCCCATAGAGCAGTCTGCAAGAGTTGATAATTCCAAGAGGAACCCCATTATTGAGCAATCCGTTGTTTTCTTTGTTTGTTCAAATGCCTTATTTGGAAAAACTAAAACTAACAAGCCAAACACAAGAGTTAACAACGGACAGCTCTTCTGGGAATGAATGCCTCTTCTACCTGAAGGCTAAATAGGAAACAAAAATGCAAGCACATGCCAACCAGCTGAAAATATCGACGAACCAGCTAAAATTTCGGCAGCAGTTGACACGGCGGGCTGCAAAACTGGCATGACTCGGTTTCCGATAAAATTCCTAGTTGTAAAAGCAATAAATGAATACAGTATTTCAAAGAGGATATTTTAAAACTCCTCAAAAGCTTTATTTACCAAGAGATGAAATCGTCAAACATTTCTTGATGGCATTTATCCACAAAAAATTATGTAAATGACCTCTTGTATTTTTGCCATAGATCTGAGCATTCTCACTCAACCATTCTTAACACAAACGACATATTCAAGCACAGCAACAACCATAATGGGGAAAAACTACTTTGAGTCAGCCCCAGAAAAAAAGACCCTATGAATTACTGAATGACCAACAAAAATTATCATCCCACTTTGTCAACTCATGATTTCTCTGTAATAAATTGACCTTACGGTTTCTTCTCCTTTTATTCCCTATCTCTTTCAATTCCATTCCTCACTCTCCGTTCCCTACACCTATCAACTCCCCCGCCTCCCAATTTCACTCATCCCTGCCCTAACCTGTTTAATTTTTTCTCATCTCTGTCATCCAACTCACCTCCCTCTACTCTACCCCTCCTATCTTATTTCTGTCGTTTTGCTCCACCCCTTCTCATCTCCTATTTTTTAGTTGTTCTACCACACTCTATTAAGCCTTTCTGTATTTTAGCCTCCTCATTTCTCCTTTGATTTTCCTGTTCCCCTCCATTCTTTCTTCTCCCGTCTTCACTCCCTTATTTATTCTCGGTTTCTTCTCTTTCTCCAATCCTTCTACTGGTCTTCCGTATACTCTCGTTATTCCATCAGTTTCCCCCATAATTATCTCTCTTTCACCACTCTCTCACTCGTTCAACACTTGCTCATGCGCATTCTTCCTCTTTCGTCTCTCTCTCACTTACGCAATTCTCTTTTGTCTCTCCTCTCTACGGAACATCACTCTCTCTTCCGTCTCTTCCACTTCTCTCTCTCTCTTCAATCATTCTGTCTCTTCCGGCACTCTATCTTCTGTCACTCTATCTCTCTTCCGTAACTCTCTGTCTTCTGCCACTCACTCTTTTTCATCACTCTATCTTGCTGTATTACGTCACTGTCTCTTTCTCTGTCTTTCGTCACTTTTTTAACATCTCTCTTCACCTTTACATTATTTTCTTCTTCCTGCTTCTCTCGCTTTCTTTCTCTCTCTCGCTTAGTCTCTCATTTTATTTCTAACGTTCTCGATCTATGGCTCTTTTATGATGATACCGACATCTATTTGAAATTGAATGAAAACATGAAAATTGTGTAGTGAATATCATTATGTTATAATGGGTGACCAGCAACATCTGATCTGTAAGATATATATACAGGGTATCATTTGAAAACACTTACTTGCTGCGATTCTCTGGCGGCACACTCTTCCCGTTGCCCTTGTTGATGTGCATGTCACGCACGTGTCTGATGAGTCGCTGGATGTTCGGGAAAGGCTGTACATTTTTCTTGTTCCTGCCGCAGTTGCGCCAGTAGCAATTGAACTCGGAAATCTGGTTTTCCGTGTAAAAGGCCTGCACGTGACCCTGCGATTCTTTGTCTTTTATACAGTGCTCTATCAGATCGGGTACCTCCTCGAATTGGTAGTCGCAATTGTCCCAGAGACATTCATAGACCTAAACAAAATCGATTCACCACTGGTTTTCTTCAAAAAATTCTTATACATTGAAGTGATTATGTATTGAAAAAAATCATTTATTTTTATTAAAAAGATTAATTGATTTTTTTGATTAGCCATTTGAAGATCTATACATTGAAATGACTATGCTTGACTTTTGAATACTAACTAATTTAGTTTTTACACCAAATTTGTTCATTATTATTTTTGTTCCATTTTCTCTTTCTCTTTCTTCAAGTTCCTACAAACCGATGCCCCAACTTGTTATAGAACACAGAAGTAAGACTTTTGAAAGGTACACTCAGTTGTAAAACTTTGAGTTGTATAATCGGAATAGTCCGATGTCAGAGCTAGGCATATACAATCGTTTGTCAGATTTAGGAATGGACTATCAGCCGTCAGATTTAGGAATGGGCAGTCTTTCCCTAGATCTAGGCATGTATAATAGGTTTTCGGAATTATAAATGTATATGGCTATCGAATTTAGAAATGTATAATCAGCTATCACATTTAAGAATGGACAATCAGCCGCCAGCTTTAGGAATGGACAGTCAGCTCCAAGATCTGGGCATGAATAAAAGGCTGTCGGATTTATAAATGTATAAGGCTGTCGAATTCAGGAATGTATAATCGGCTGTCACATTCAATAATAGACAATCAGCCGCCAGATTTAGGAATGGACAATCAGCCGCCAGATTTAGGAATGGACAATCAGCCGCCAGATTTAGGAATGGACAATCAGCCGCCAGATTTAGGAATGGACAATCAGCCGCTAGATTTAGGAATGGACAATCAGCCGCCAGCTTTCGGAATGGACAATCAATTGCCAGATCTAGGCATGCATAATAGGCTGTCCGATTTATAAATATGAAAGGCTGTCGAATTTGGGAATGTATAATCGGCTGTGAGATTTTGGAATGGACAATCAGCCACCAGAAAGGCATGCCTAATTGGATGTCCGATTTAGGAATGGACGATAAGTCGCTCGATTTAGGAATTGATAATTAGCCGCCAGATTTAGGAATGGGCAATCAGTCCCCAGATCTAGGAATCTATAATAGGCTGGTGTCGGATTTATAAGGCTGTCGAATTTAGGTATGTATAATCGGTTGTCCGATTTAGGAATAGACAATCAGCCACCAGATTTAGGCCAGTATAAACGGCTGTATGATTTAGGAATGACCAATTAACAGCCGTATTTAGACAATCAGTCCTCAGATGTTGGCATGTGTAATAGGCTGCCAAATTTAGAAATGATCATTCGGTTGTTCGATTTAGGAATGTACAATCAGCCGCCAAATTTAGGAATGGAACAACAACCTCTAGAAGGCTGTCGGATTTGAGAATGTACAATTGGATGTCAGACTTAGGAATGGACAATTATCACTCTAGGCATGTATTATAACAGACTGTTGGATTTAGGAATATATAGTACGTTGTCAGATTTAGGGATGGAAAATTATCCGTCTGATTTAGAAATGGACAATTATCTATCAGATTTGGACAATCAGCTGTCAGATTTGGAAATGGACAATCAGACATTAGATTTAGGAATGGACATGAGCCGTTAGATTCAAGAATGAACAATCAGCCTCCAGATCTAGAATGTAAAATAGACTTAAAAACGTACAGTTTGTCGATCTAGAAATAGACAATCAGCCGACAGATTTAAGAATGAACAATCAGCCTCTATATCTAGGGATGTATATTCAACAGCCATTTTGAACATGAATGAATAATCGGCTGTCTAGTTAAGGAATGTATAATAGGCTGTTATATTAAGGCACGAATAATTGATCGACACATTTATGAATGTATAATCGGTCGCCAAATTTATGAATGTATAATCAGTCTCTAGGTTAAGGCCAATAAATTCAGCCGCCAGGTTGTTAGGTTTAGGCACTTATAATCGGCCGCCAGATTTAGGCATTTATAATTGTCGGCCGAATTAGGGAATTTATATATAATCGACACACACATTAATTAATATAATCAGTTGCCAGGTATAGGCCAATATTTTCAGCAGCCCGATCTGCATGTATATTCAGCAGCCAAATTTTCGAATGTATAATCGACATCCGAATTTAGGAATGTATAATAAGCTGCTAGAATTTAGGCACGTACAACAGGCTGTCGCGTTGAGGAATAATGTATATTCTGCAGCAGATATAAAGCACTAACAATTTATTTTACCAGTTTGAATTGAACTTTATTACTTTGCTTTCTCAATAAAATGGATCTCACTGTTTCTACGACCGCTACATTTAAAATTTATTAGACTAAATCAACTCACCACATCCACGGGAGGAGGCGGAGGAGGAGCGGCAGGACTCGAACACTGCTCGTCGTTGAGCAAATGCAGCGCCTTGGTTTCCTCGTTCAGCTTCGATGCCCTCTCCTCCCAGTGCTGCTTCTCGTTCTGCGGCAGCGATTTCCATTCGCTGCCGACGATGCGGCTGATGTCGCCGAACGTCGATTCCGGATTGTTCTGCACGATCTGCTTGCGCACTTCGCGCGAATACAAAATGTAACCGGTGACCACCTTGTTCTTGTTGGATTTCTATCGGAAGAAAGGCGTTCGTTATCGCATAATGGCTGCGGGGACGACTGACAGTAGCTTTGGAAGTGATTGTGAAACCAAAAAGTGTTTTTTTCTCGAAGTATAACTGAGAAATTCATCTGAATTTTGTATTCATAGTGATTTAGAATTGGAAGAAGCCAATAAAGGCATCATTAAGACGTCATAGCCAAAATTAAAATCTAATGTTTTTGCAGCTATTTTCTAGTATTCAATATTACACAAAACAATAGAGCATAACATAAGTAATTTTCTAAGAAAAATACGAGAAGGAAACCAACTGCGCCATGACATGAAAGATAGTCCGTAGATATATTCTGTTATGTTTTGGACTTGCAACCGTCATTTATTAATTTGGTATAAACGTTTAAATACAAAAAACGTCTGTTTTCAATATTTTCCTTATAAAATGAAAACTAATGCAGCAATCAGATTGCTCCAGATTTATATTGATTGTTGATTGTAAATTTATAAACTTGTTCTCTGATGATACTCTGCGGATGATACAGAAAATGAATACAGTTCTACTCGGTGTTAACAAATAATTAAAAAATAAACTCAAATTAAATGTGTTAAAAACCAAAGCCACGATAATTACAGCAAATACAAACAAAACAGCATAAATTACAGTGACTTTAATCTTACCATTGATAATAAACAAATTGAAATAGTAAAAACGAGTAAATATCTTGGATTTCAACTAGATAATATATTATCATCTGATGTACATTTGGAATATATCTCTAATATTATTTTTTCTATAGAATTTCCAATAATTTATGACATGAGACAAAGATTACTGTTTATAAGTCTACAGTTCAACCTCATTTTGATTAACACTCAACTGTTTACATTTATTTAATCTTAATTTAATCTTAACAAGCTGTCCCAACTTCAGAAACTCCAAAATCGAGGCATGAGAATAAGGTTGAGATGCAACAGATAAACTCCCATTAGTACAATGTTAGATACTTTTTCAGAAACAAACACCGCAAAATTCTTAGAGTTCTTAGAAAAGGAAGACTGGGCAGATCTTACTAATGCAGCTTATGAAATATTTCATAGAATATTAATGTACTATATTGAAGTAGCTTTCCCTATGAAGAAAACGAAAACAGGAGGAATTTTAAAGACTCAATTGTCACCTGAAATATTAGATTTAAAAAAATTAGTCACTCTTTATAACGAACTTTCAAATACAGATGAAAACTACAGAGAACCTAGCAGACAAATAACAGAAACTTACAGGAAAAAACTAAGGGAACATAATATAAAAACTATAGATCAGAGAGTTCATAGCTCGCAAAATAAAACTAAAACAACATGGAAATGTATTAATGAAATCCAGAAGAAAAACAGTGTTAGAAAAGAAATTACTATTCTAGAAGAGGGGGAACAACTTCCTAAAGATATCGCTGCTGGTAAATTCAATAGTTATTTTACACAGGATCAGGCGAGTGGCAATATTGACTACGACTTCATGATAAGCTGTGTCAATATGTGCGCAAACTCCATATATATGGTGCCAGATTCTGCTGCTGATGTTATAGCTTTAATAAGATCTCTCAAAACTTCAAATGCTAGTGGTTACGACGACATTTCAAATAACCTTTTAAAAAAATGTCAGGAAAAATTAAGCTATCCCCTGACACATATCATCAATATATCAGTTGAAAACGGTACTTACCCGGATAGATTGAAGCTAGCTCAAATAAATCCAATATATAAAAAAAATGACCCGCACCAAATAGAGAACTACAGGGCAGTCAGTATCCTATCCAGCATAGGTAAAATTTTTGAAATGAATATAAAGAACCAATTTCTGTCATTTTTAAATAAAAATGAAATGCTTTCCCCTCATCAACATGGTTTTACGCTGGGTAAGAGCACAGAAACGGCATTGAATGCTTTTCAGGAACAGATAGTAACGGCTCTTGATAGCAGGGTTAAAATATGTGGACTTTTCATTGATTTTTCACGAGCTTTTGACTGTGTTAACCACGAGCTGTTATTATCAAAAATGGAAAGGTATGGGATAAGAGGAGTAGCCTTAAAGTTGATGCGCTCTTATTTAACAAATAGACATCAAAGTGTTGTTATGCAAAACACACAGAGCCCTTCCCTACTCATTAAACAGGGTGTGCCTCAAGGTTCCATATTGGGCCCCCTTCTGTTTCTCATATATGCAAATAATCTCATTCACTTTTTACAGAACCTGTCAACGATCCAAGTGATCACGTATGCTGACGATACAAATATTATAGTATCACAAAAGGATGTCGAAAGTCTTGTGGAATCAACTGAAACTGCCTATAAAAAAGTTATTTTGTGGTCGGCAAAAAACCACCTAACTTTAAATGTACAAAAAACAGTGTTAGTTAATTTTTCCCTGAGCAATCAAACCGAAACCCTCTCTATCTTTGAAAATGAGGATATGCATCAGAGACAACTAAATTACTGGGTGTCAATATTGATAATAAATGGAGCTGGGAAACACATATTGATAGTCTCTGTGCAAAACTACGTAAGAACTGCTATGCATTGCGATTTATGTCCAATCACTGTAGCAAATCTATATTGTTAAGTCTATATTATGCCAACATCAATAGCCATTTGAGGTATGGGATACTTAACTGGGGTTCATCTGCTTCATGGGAAAGAGTTTTTGTTTTACAAAAAATGGCAATTAGGATATTGGAAGGTCTAGGATGGAGGGTCTCATGTAGAGACACTTTCAATAGTTTAAAAATTTTGACTGTAGCAGGCCTGTATGTATATGAGCTGTATATTTTTGTCTATCAGAACAGAGATAAGTTTGCTCGTAATGGAGAAAATCATCTGCATGAAACAAGATCTAGAAATATGCTTGTTCCAGGCCAACACCGTACAAAAAAGTTTCAGAGAAGCCACCTGTTTCTTGGCTGCAAGGTCTACAATAAATTAGATCAGAATATTAAAAGTGCCTCTAATATAAGTTTATTCAAGAAATCATTGAAAACCCATTTAATAAATAAGAATATCTACTCTGTAGACGAATTTCTCTCATAATCCGTATGTAAAAACTTAATCGTTTATTTTCACTTGATCAATGTCTCTACTGGTATTTTTGTTTTAAATTTAATTTACATTTATTCTATATTCTAGACGTTTTCTTTGTTATTGTACAACTGTACCTTTCAACAAACGAAATAAATTATATTATTATTATTATTATAATGTCAATCTGTTTCTCAAAGACTGTTTTATTTAACCATGACATTTGTTTACAAAGTATTAAACAAGTTGGACCTTCTTATTTTCAGCAATACATATGTTAGGCATATAATTTTCATCAGCATTTTTACCCACAGTAGCTGTCAGACCATTAGTTTTGGCACAATTGCAATTCAAGTTTTTTTTGTACTATCTTGCTGGGTACTATAAATAGTGATAGATAGCCCGATTTCAATTTCTCAAACAGATGCTGCGAAATGGGTGAGCCGTAAGCGTAAGTGGTCGAGTAGTAGGAGAGTCAGGGAGATTAGGGGAAGCGTAATATCACGTAACCCGTTCATTAGAAAAATTCTATGTTTCCGTTGGAACAAAATTCTGAAAATTTGGATCTTCACATAAATTGACGACAATTCAGATCGATTGTATATGTTAACTTATGTGAAGTTCCAAATTTACAGGATTTTATTCCAATGGGAATGTCGAATTTTTCTAATGAACGGGTTACGTGATAATGTTCTTCCTCTCATCTCCCGGTCTCTCCTACTACTCGACCGCTTACGCGGGCTCGGCCGTTTTCAGTCATGTTTGCAAGCACCATATTCCTATATTAGTTTTCATTTTATAAGTGAAACACTAAAAAAAGACACATTTTTTGTATTTAAGTGTTAAAAACAAATCAATAAATGACAGTTATAACAGAATAGTATGGACTGTCTTTCATGTGATGACAATTTTTACTTCACATTAGGGGAATTTTAAGAAAATTAGACAAATGTCCGTATTATACAGGCCTTTTTACTCTAACTTCAACAAGTTGAAAACCGTGAGAAATAGAGATAAAGCTCCTAAAATTGGGAATGACCACTAGAAAAATGGTTTTCAAGGATTTTACCGCACGTAAAAAATTGCGATTTTTATTAACAAAATAACATGGAAGAAATATATATTTCGTTTGTTAATAACACAAAAACTAGTGATATTTAAAAAATTTAGAAAAAAGTTCCGTAAAGAGCAGGAAATTTACAATAAAAATGTCCAGACTCCCGGAACTCTATCTCCATTATTTATAAAATTAATGTAACGCTGAAATTGGTGATCCGCGGGGCCGTTACAGCACGGGCACACCGCAAAAGACATTATATCACAGAAAATAATTTTTCTATAGCATTAAATGTTAATTTTTTTTTTTTAATAAACTATGGTATCATGTGGACACCTAAAAGAATAAATCCACATTGGAAAAAAATGTGTAAGTCTATTATTCAAAAAGTATCTTTGTGTGTGAGTCTTCTTCAAAAGTGGTATGTCCAGTTTTCGGTTTAACGTATTAACGATTTATCCGACAGGATTGTTTCGGTATTTTCAAAATTCGACAGAAGGCATTGTTGAACATATAAGTTGCGTATATTGAATACTTTTGCATCTACATTAATTTGTTGTGTGGAGTATAAACTATCTTTATGCACTAGCGGGCGGTAAAGTACACTTTACCGCCCGGTTCGCCGGGCGTAAAGTGGCACTTTACCGCCCGTGGGCGCATTATGGCCCAGCGGGCCGTAAAGTAGACAAAATTCTCAAATTGTCTATACTCACACATCATTTCGTGCAATTCCTAACACGAATTAGAATCATTTCAGTTCAATAGAGCAATACTCTTTCTAACATTTGTTCATAATCGTTGGCAATTTTTTCGGTGATGATCTATTTATTTGAAATAGATTCTCCAATATAGCACTCAGCTACTACAGTTTCACATTCCTCATATTATGTTACCCTTAATTATTGTATGCATAACGTATGAAACGTGTAGACCATTGCAGTTCAAGTCAGTATTTGTGATTCGCGCTATAAAACCGCTAGTGCATAAAATTTTGTATGTATCACGTGCGTAAAATGCGTTTAAGGCCTTCGGCGTGTGATGGCCCTCGGCTAACGCCATCGGGCCATCATCCACGCCGCAGGCCATAAACGACTACTTTACGCCCTCGATACATAAATAACTATTATAAGTATTTATTTTATTTATTTATTGTACACAAAATGATACAGTGATACAGAATACGTATGATACAAAGTATGATACAAAGATAAATTAGGTTAATAACATAATAATAAAGAATAATAAAACAAACAAGTATGAATGAAGACAAACAATATATAAGGGACAGAGTATAGATTGTGTACAGAAAGCACCTAAGTGACTTAACACTTGTGTTGTGCTACAAAGTAATGTTAATTGATCTAAAATTACAGTTGTGTACAGAAAGTAAAGAATTAAATAATGGTTTTATATCATGTTAGTGTAACTATTGATGTTCTAGTATTTTAATAAATTTGAAGTAATTTGCGAAGATGAATTTTTTTGATTCTCTCGAGAAGGTTTTATGATTTTTAATATGTTTTACCTCTAGGGGTAGGATATTACAAGTTTTGGGTAACGTATAAGTTAAGAAACGGTGACAAACATTTTTGTTGAATTTTGGAGTGGGTAGCGATTGGTTTGTATTGCTTCTAGTGGTATAAGCTGTTGGAACAGAATTCTGAAGTATTTTATTTTTGAATGCATACATACATACACTGTGAAAATATAATGTACGGATATTACTAATGTCTTCTGTATATATAAGGTTTGTATGGAATGATCTTTTTTTCTTCAAAATTATTTTTAGAATATAGTTTTGTATTGTGTTCAGTTTTTGTAAAGAATTCTTGTACATTGCCCCCCACACCAGAATACCATAACGAAAAAGTGATTCAGCTAGAGATTTGTAAATTAGTATCAGTAGATTTTTCGATAAAAACTGTCGTAGCTGGTAAAATTTATATATTAGCTTCCTCACCTTTTTTGTTAGATAGTCAATATGATTGTTCCACCTTAGATTTTCGTCAATAATTATGCCCAGGTATTTCACCTCGTTTGTTTCTTTAATTTCATCTTTCATACCTGGAACTTTAATACTGGAGAAATTAGGTCTGTTTGTTGCTGATATAGAGAAGGCGAGATAGTGGGTCTTACTTGCGTTTAATGAAAGGCGATACATACTCAGCCATTTATTAATTGCTGCCATGCTCTGCTGGACATAATTTTTAGTTTCAAGCCATGTGTTTCCACTCAAGATTGCGACCGTATCATCAGCGTATGATATAATTTTTGCTTTCCCGTTTAAACAGAGCAATGAATTTATATAAGCTTGAAAAAGTATTGGACCAAGAACGGTTCCTTGGGGGACCCCCATTCTTATAGTCATAGTTTCACTTATGGTATTGTTTATTTTAACACATTGTTCCCGATTAGCCAAGTAACTGCTAAAGACATCCAACACTGCACCACGTATACCAAAACGTTCCAGTATGTTAAGAAGTATTGCATGGTCAACAGTGTCGAATGCTTTTGCCAAGTCTAAAAACACTGCAATGCATTTTTTGTTTTTATCAAGTCCCTCTGTAATACTAGTAATAACATTGTGCATGGCATCAGTAGTAGCTATACCGGCCCGAAACCCATATTGGTGATTATGTATAATCTTATTTTCATCAAAAAATTGTACTAAGCGTGTTTTTAGACATTTTTCAAAGATCTTTCCAAAGCTGTTTATTACACTGATAGGTCTATAATTACTAATTTTAGTTTTGTCGCCAGTTTTATGAATTGGTGTAATTATAGAAGATTTGAACTGAGTGGGGACATGTCCCTTTTGGATGATCAGATTGAATAAATGTTTAAGGGGTTGGAGAATGTATTGGTGGATCTGTTTAATTATTTCAGTGGTTATTCCATCTATGCCAGGGGAAGTGTTATTTTTCAATGTAGAAATATGCTCTATGAGTTCATTTTCTGTTATTGGATTGAGAAACATGGAATTGGGATTTATTTCAATATTTTCATTAATTGTTAATGAAGTGTCAATTTCTTTAACCATATGTAAGCCAACATTATTAAAATAGTTATTACAATAATTTGCCATTAGTTTGGTATCATTAAATACAACACCATCTTCGTTAGCAATCTGTAAGATATTTTTATTGTTATTTCTTTCATTGGTAGCTTCTGATATTAGTTGATACGTTTTTTTTAGATTATTTTTATTGTTTTTAATTTGTTCAAGATAATAGTTATTTTTAGTTTTATTCAGTAGTTTATTTAGTTTATTTCTATAAATTTTGTATTCTTGTTCTAATTCATATGAGAAGTGTTTATTTAATTGATTTTTCAATTTATCCCTATTTCTTATTGATATAATTAACCCTTTAGTTATCCATGGTTTAATTTTCGTGTTTTTTTTATGCCATAATTTTGTAGTTTTGGAGTTTTCAATAACGTTATTAAGTTTATTTAAGAAGACATTGGTTCCGAGTTGAGGGTCATTTTCATTTAATACTACATCCCAGTTTTCTAGCTGCAGTAAGTTTTCTAGTTTTTTTAAATCAATTTTTGTTGCAATTTTTTTTGTTGTATCAGGAGTTATTGTTTTTTTGCGATTGTACTCTATATTTAGTGATATTGGGTAATGATCTGTAATATTATACTTAAGAATATATGAATTAAAAATCAAATTTTTGTTATTGTTAGATTTTTTAAGGAAGATATGATCAATGCATGACTTAGTTTCTGGGGTAATTCTTGTGGGATTCAGTATGTATGGTACAAATCCATATTTAGCAAGCACAGACAGATATTTATTAACATAAACGTCGTTTTCATTTAATAGATTGATGTTGATGTCACCAATAAGAACATCCATTTTATTGGTCTGTATTTTGTCCAGGTATGAATCTAGTTCATCAATAAACGAGATCAGGTTAGTTGGGTTAGGCCTATATAGGGCAATTATTCTACAGGATACATTATTTATTGTTAGATTTATGATACATAATGAGACACCACATATGGTTAATTTGTAGTTTGAAATATTGTAGTTGAGGTTTGATTTTATTAGAATCAAAACTCCATCATTCTTATTAAAATCACCGTCATTATGTATCGTTGTATATCCTGGTATATTAAGGTTATTTATACATACATTTTTAAAGCATTCACTTAAGACAAACACATCACAGGTTAAGTTATATGTTTCAATGAGTGCTAGGAACTCATTGAAGTTTTTGTTAGCACTTCGAATATTAAAATGTGTAATGTTAAACAGTTTCGTTTTTGGTAGCACAAAATTTCCAGGTTCTACATATTCTCCTCGGTGGTCTTGTTCTAGTAAACTTAAATTTTCTAAGATAGTATCTTGATCCACTAGTACCATTAACTACTATAGTCAATTTTATTTTTTGTCAAATTGATATGGAACTGTAGAGTTGGACAATTAGTATCTGTCGAGTAATGGTCAACACTATTTTTCAATTTGTATTTATCGTTGGATTTAACACAATTGGCACAAACTTTTTTTATTTTTGGACAGCTTTCTTGTTCATGTTCTTCACTACATAGGGGACAGATTAGTTTGTTAGGGCAGTTTTGTTTTTTATGATAAAACTCTTGACATTGGAAACAACGTGGGACTGTAAGATCCTCAAAGACTGAGTAACGTTCCCAACCTATGAATACCTTATTCAGTCGCATTAGTTGTCTAAAGGTTGATGGTGAGCATTCTCCAAAGACTGTTGACTTGTTATTTTTTCCTTTTTTAATAAATGTTACCTTGATTTCGTCCAGGGCTTCGTTTTGTTGTTTTATTGAGGTTTCAATTTCTTCCTTTGATAGATTTTGTTGAAACATTGGTATTTTAATCCTTGGTTTCTTCATCTTAGATGCTTCTATATTATACATATTTTCCATTTTATTTTTGATTTCATTTTCCAGAATTTCAAATTCTGTCTTGTTTTTGCATTTGATGATGACCGATCCAGATTTCGTAGATTTCAAACTTCTAATGCCAATTTTTAAATCGGATGGATTGATAGTATTTATAATTTCATTCTTAGTTTTTTCCACATCTTGGGGGATCTTAGGTTTTATTATTATATCAGGAGCGTTTGGTGGAGATATGTTAGAAAATGTATTCGGGTTCTGTTGTAGAGCCTCGGAGTAAGTAGGCATTGTTATGTAGGTGCGTTCTGCTTCATAGTTGTTAAGTTTTTCTTGTAACATTTTTATAATTTCGTTCTTATTATTTATTATTTCTTCCTTGTCTTTTATAGTATATTGCAAACTTTCCACATATTCATTGTTTCTGCATTTTTTGCAATTAAATTTCAGAGTGCGTTTCTGGAGTGGCATACATTTTAGTTCTGATGCTGTTAAATCAGAACACTCTGTACAAATAAGATTTCGGCAGGAATCACAAGAAAAACAAGGGGATTTGACTTCTTTTGTTGGTTGTTTTATTACCTTGCATAAAAAGCACTCCATAGTTTGTTTTCATTATCATCCAGCCACTACACAAAAAGTCTGTTTTTTTGTTAGACCTTTTATTTGCAGGTGTGAAGTTCCTTTGTATGCACAATATAAGTGTAATTATCTTCTAATATATGAAAGGATTCACTCTATTCGTTACACAAACTTGTAGTAATATTACAGATCTATGTGTGTGCGAAAATTCGGTATTTTTTCACTAACATTTACTGTTAAATTAATCAATTTTCGCGGAGCTCTCTGAAACACGTCGATTCAACTTTAGGGCGAATGAAATTATGTAATATTATTTTTAGTATTTTGCGATGTTTGCAGACTTTTTATAACATTGTTGAACTAAAAAAAAATCTTAAATATTATAATTGTAATAACTAATTTATAAACAAATGACGTCAAAAATTTGTATCCAGTTTACTGCCATTGATAGGTGTAAAAACAGCAATGATGAAACATTCGTTAAAAAAACTTATTTAACAACAATTTTTGGATATTTAATTTTTCTTCAGTTATAAAAAATTATAATAAACAAAATAATGAACTTTTATATACTTTTATAGCGTGATCTTGTTAAGTAGGTATATTAGAACGGTTCCAGAAAGCCAACAATTTATAGGTCAATTATTTAAACTTTTACGTCGTTATTCATCAAAACGGAGAAAATTTGTTAATTAACAATAGTATAATTATTTTAATAATAGACTTAAACATTTTTTTCCAATGGGGATTTGTTCTTTTACGTGTCCAGATGATTTTTTTCAAAATTTTATTCAAATTTCATTCAAAATTGTAAATCAACATTTAATGATATAGAAAAATGATTTTCTGTGATATACTGTCTTTTGCAGAGATGCGCCCGTGCTGTAACGGCCTCGCGGAGCGCTATTTTCAGCGTTAAATTAAAATTATAAATAAAGGTGATAGGGTTCCGGAAGTCTAGACATTTTTATTGGAAATGTTCCCCTCTTTACGGAACTTTTTTCAAAATTTCTTAAATATGAATAGTTTTTTATAGTTATTAACAAAAAACTAAATACCATTTTTTCATCTTATTTTGTTAATAAAAATCGCAATTTTTTACGTGCGGTAAATCCTCAAAAACCTTTTTTCTAGTGTTAATTCCGACTATAATTAGCTATCGCTTATATTTTAAGGAGCTTTATCTCTATTTTTAACGTTTTTCAACTTGTTGATCAGAATAAAAAAATGTTTTTTGCTTCTGATTCTCTGCAACTTCTTTAGTTTTGATGTTATGTTCATTCTTGTCTGTTTTTTTAAACTCATTACTCAATTACAATACTCCTGTATTGTAATTGAACACTTCTTTAACTAATAAATTGATTGATTGAATGTATGTCAAGGGTATCATTATATTCACACTTGAGGTAAGTAAGTATTCAACTTCACTTGCTAAAATAATTTTGATAATAATTCTCCTAGGCATACAAGACTTAATTATTAGTCAACGGGACATTTAAGACTATGCTTTGTATGTTATTATTTTGACATGGGTTAAAATGCACTTTCGAAACTACCCCATTAAAAATCACTTCCAAAACTACCACCGAAAGCGAATATACTTAATATGTTCAGTTTTTGGAAAAAAAAAATATCATGGCCGAAACCGAATTTTGAGTACACTCATGGAACTTTTCAAAGCTGTGAGGTAAACATCGAAACGTCCAAACACATGTTATCGTAAAGTTCACGCAACAGTCACACCATGCTTCGCTTTCAATACAGAGCGGCCAAAGACGCTTTGGCCGCCCTGTATACGACTCACGTACCTTCTTGGAAGGAGCAGGGGTGGTAATAACGGGGGTGGCGGTACCAGGAGTTGGGACAACGACGGGAATTTCGCCCGAACCTACTGATGGCGGGCCACCATCTAGAGAATCTTCCATTAAAATGTCCATGTCGTTCATTTTTGTTAACTGAGATGGTTCCTAAAAACGGTTGGGCTGTAGTGCTTTCGCAAAATTTTGAATCAATGTCAAACAGAATCACTGCTTTGTCTTCACTGCTGAATATTAAATTCTATGCTTGTCAAGAGGGGCGGGATTTAAATTAAAGCATTTTTGATATATATGACACAACAAAGAAATATCAATTTTCAAACGAGATAACAATTTCATGTTGCTCCTTATCTCCTTACTGTGAAACAAAGAAATTATTTATAAACTGCATCACTACTTTAAATTTATGACAGATTCATTTGACAATTTTATCAACTGGGCTGTTAATACCAAAATATAGGTTGATTGGTTTCAAACTAGTGAAGGCTTCGTTTGTTGACTTTTCCAATATCATGTAAAAATGGTCTTACAGGAATAAAAATCATCATCATTATTATTATCTGCACGGAATATATGGGATTTTGGTTCATTGCAGAATTTAAAGAAACTCTGGTATGTTGTAGATTACGACCTGTCGGTAACACTTTAAATTAACCATAGCCAAATAGAATAATTAGTTTCGGAGAAACGGTGATTTTGGAAGTAGTTGGAAAAATAGAAAATTAAGGTAATTTATCACAAATTGAGGCTGTTTCTAATTTATTCTCGTGATTTACGATAAATATGCCATGCATTTGGTAACACAACACTATTATATGATCCATTGCCCATCAAAAGCCTCAGAAATAACCACTTATACAAAAAATAAACTCAAAACCTGAATCTTCAGTTTGCCAAGACTATGGATACACCAATATGTTGATGTAAAAATTAGTAATAGTCCTAATTATCACAGAAACTGATTAGATATTTATGTAAGTATATTATTATTGATTAATCTATTATTTTAATATAAGTAAATTCATTCTTACTTGAGTAAGAGTTTATTTCTGGTCCCATGGTAACATTATTTATACTACTTCTATTTTATTACTATTAATTTATTTATACTCTTTATTATATACACTCTCATTATTATTTAAATCATTAGTGCATTATTTGTGTTAATTTATCCCATACACAGGTGTATCCTTCTGTGGGATTTACATATTTCTTGTATATTTAAATTGTGAAACATGTAATACTACATATTTCCTGAATAAATATTATTATTATTACTAAAGCAGTATTATTTAATTTACCAGGATTATCACCAACATACTCATAGTATAAATATACTATTTCGCCATTATTAATTTCACTTATCAGAATTGAGATTTTTTCTATTTTGATTTCGAAATTTTTTGTGTTGACCATTTGGAAAAGCAATACCTACTATTATAATACAAACCTCTATTAATTGGCCCCCGTAAAGCTAGCAGAACCACTTTGGAATTTTCAAATTTTTTTTAGGCCATAATTTTAGGCTAATTTATTACCCTATTCCCAAATTTTTTGCTCTTCAATTGTGAGAGATATCGCGGGTTCTGCTAGCTTAACGTTGAGCTGGCAGAACCAAACCGCCAAACGAATGATTATGAAAAGTCTAAGCACACCATAATTTTTGGCTCATTTTATTTAGGCTCACGTTTGAACCCATCGCCGATTTTTTTGGAATTCGTTTTTTAAAAAAAATCCCGGGTTCTGCTAGCTTTACCGTTAAGCTAGCAGAACCCAACCTTAAAAAAGCTACTCAGAACAAATCCAGTTGGACAATAATTTTAGGCTCTATTCAGGCTAATTTATTACCCAATTATAAATTTTTTTGCTCTTCAGTTGGAGGAGAAATCATAGCTGAACACTGAGCTGGCAGTACCAAAAGGCTAACCGAATCGTTATGGAAAATCTGATCGCACCATAATTTTAGGCTCATTTTAGGCTCACGATTGAACCCGTCGCCGATTTTTTTAGAATTCGTTTTTTAAAAAAATCCTGGGTTCTGCTAGCTTTACCGTCAAGCCAGCAGAACCCAACCTTAAAAAAGCAACTCATACAAATCCAGTTGGACAATAATTTTAGGCTCTATTCAGGCTAATTCATTACTCGATTATAAATTTTTCTGCTCTTCAGTCGAAGGAGAAATCATAGGTTGTGTTAGGTCAACTCTGAGCTGACAGTACCAAAAGGATAACCGAATCGTTATAGAAAATCTGATCGCACCATAATTTTAGGCTCCTTTTAGGCTCACGTTTGAACCCATCGCCGATTTTTTTGGAATTCGTTTAAAAAAAATCCTGGGTTCTGCTAGCTTTACCGATAAGCCAGCAGAACCCAACCTTAAATAAGCAACTCTGAACAAATCCAGTTGGACAATAATTTTAGGCTCTATTCTGGCTAATTTATTACCCAAGTATAAATTTTTTTGCTCTTCAGTTGGAGGAGAAATCATAGGTTATGTTAGCTCAACACTGAGCTGGCAGTACCAAATGGCTAACCGAATCGTTATGGAAAATCTGATCGTACCATAATTTTAGGCTCACGTTTAAACCCGCCGCCGTTTTTTGGAATTCGTTTTTTAAAAAAATCCTGGGTTCTGTTGGCTTGACGGTAAAGCTAGCAGAACCCAGGATTTTTTTAAAAAACGAATTCCAAAAAAAAACGGCGACGGGTTCAAACGTGAGCCTAAAATGAGCCTAAAATTATGGTGCGATCAGATTTTCCATAACGTTTCAGTTAGCCTTTTGGTACTGCCAGCTCAGTGTTGAGATAACACGACCTATGATTTCTCCTCCAACTGAAGAGCAAAAAAAAATTATAATTGGGTAATAAATTAGCCTGAATAGAGCCTAAAATTATTGTCCAACTGGATTTGTTCTGAGTAGCTTTTTTAAGGTTGGGTTCTGCTAGCTTAACGGTAAAGCTAGCAGAACCCGGGATATTTAAAAAAAAACGAATTCCAAAAAAATCGGCTATGGGTTCAAACGTGAGCCTAAAATTATGGCGTGCTTAGACTTTTCATAATTATTCGTTTGGCGGTTTGGTTCTGCCAGCTTAACGTTAGCTAGCAGAACCCGCGAAATCTCTCACAATTGAAGAGCAAAAAATTTGGGAATAGGGTAATAAATTAGCCTAAAATTATGGCCTAAAAAAAATTTGAAAATTCCAAAGTGGTTCTGCTAGCTTTACGGGGGTTATTAATTGTGATGATACTTTAATAAAGTTTTCCTTCATTTGACATATACACGTCCTTTACAATTTTCTTTTATTAAAATACAGGCATCCCGAATTTAATTTAAATAAAGGAAAAAGAAACTTTTAAGTCATCTTTATTTTGACATATCTGCCTAATTTTTGTGAATCCTAACTCGTAACCTATAAATTTGAACATCAAAACATAGTAGTTGCTTTCGTGTGAGAAAATTGTGAGTTGAAAGTAGGTAATCATGAGGGAAAAAGATAAAAAAACATTCAAGATTTACGTACGAGGACAATCATTCTTCTCCAAGTACTTTCTTTCAATAGCAACCTTAAAGAACCATATGTTTTCAGCTTTAAAGGTTAATATGTGGAAAATCTTAAGCCAAACTTATATGTTTAAAATAAAAGGGCCCTACAAGAAGTAACTCTACATAATATGTAGGTATCTGACAGGTTCATGATACTTATTTATCATGGCACAAATTTTGGAAATGCTACAAAAAATGTTTACCAGCTGCACTATATCTTTGGAGTTTGTCTAAAAATAATCTATTTTTCCCGCTACTCTTTCCCGATAATAGTAATAATAATAAATGAACTTCATTGAACCAATTACATTGATCCAATAGGTCAGTGATTGAGGTCCTTCAGCCTCCCCGATAATAGTATATTAACAGGTCTACTGTAGTATTTTCAATAAAGAATATAAAATATTAACAGTTGGTGGCATATTAATTCTTGAGCTGTTGACATTGTAATCAAAATACCTTCATAAGGAACTGTGCTATTCATACTCACAATACTAGGAAAAAGGAGTACTTTCACTTGCCCTTTAGGTACCTGGAACTGTCCAAAAAACACGAAATACTTTTGGTTTGTACTTGTACAATTCATTTCCAAAGAATTTGAAGAGTTTCCAACCCATATTTTTAAACATGAACATACACAACACAAGAATTTATAGAGAAAATTTTATCTACCTTCAGATTGAACAGATTATCTTGTCCAGTTTCATTTATTTATATGTTTGTATGTTTTTAATGTTTTACTTGTGACACTACTGATAGTTATATTTTAATTAGTAGACATGTCGGTAAAGGTAAGTTCATCAGGCTCATTCTCAAAACATAAAGAAAAGTGGTGTTACTTACGTAGTTTTATCTCCTGAACACGAATCCGAAAGAATTTCGTGGGGGTCTCTTATACTTTTCGAGTTATGATCTTTTGAATCTTGAAAATCGACCATTTTCAAACACGATTTTTTCGGTCAAAATGGCAGAATATGCCTCCTTCTTTTTATCGACACATTTTTCATTCCTTAATTAACTCTTATATCACAATTACAAGCACCAAAACTAAACGTTTTACGAAAAAAATCAACCTTCTTATATTACACTATTTTTAACCTCATTCTCCATTGGCGTTCGTTCTAGAGATGTGGGAAGGGTTATGTATACTTTATAAGAAGGTTGATTTTTTTGTATAAAACGTTTGGTTTTAATGGTTGTAATTGTGAAATGAGTTGATTAGGGTCTCAAAAAAGTGTCAACAAAAAGGAGGCATTTTCTTCGTTTTTTGATCGAAAAAATCGTGTTTGAAAATGGTCGATTTTCAAGATTCAAAAGGTCATAACTCGAAAAGTAGAAGAGACCCCCACGAAATTCTTTCAGATTCGTGTTCTGGAGATAAAACTACGTAAGTAACACCACTTTTCTTTTCCTTTCGAGAATGAGCCCGATAAGTTTACCTTTACCGACATGTCCTATATCATGTTTGATCTCACAGGATGAATAAACTATACTATACTACTACTAGGTACTACTTTCTAGACAGTCAACATTAATCACCAAAAAATTCTCAATTCTGAGAAGTGAAGTAATCAATGTTGAAATAGTATATTTTGAGGACGTTTGTGATGACACTGGTAGCCTAAATATTCAAGCCAAATCACAAGAATAAACTAAAAATAGCCTTGATTTGTGATAAATTACCTTAATTTTCTGTTTTTGTAGATCACCCTGTTTCTCTGAAACTAATCATACGATTTGATTATGGTCCACTTGAAGTGCTACTGACAGATCATGATCTAAAACACACCAGAGTTTCATTGAATTCCGCAATCAACCAAAATCCCATGTATTCCAAGCGGGGTCCTTTGCAAATTACCATTTCGGTAGGAACACACTGTACAATGCTTTTATTAAGCCACTGTAGTAGGTAATGAAAAACTGGCAGCAGACTAAGCAAAAAGGTACAGAAATTCTTATTTGAACTGTGAATTGTAACCTTCAGTATAAATTGGAGATTCTCAATGAGGTAGGTATGCTCAATTTGAGTTCATTGAACCCAAAACCTCCCTTTTATTCTCTAGGTAACACGAAGACGTTGAGAACGCAAATCCCTTTATTATTATTGCACCGTCGACAAAATTTCAAGCTAACGCCTTCACCAGCCTTCTCTTTGAAAGATCTAAAACAATGGAATGGAATTCCAGATTAGATTTACGTAAATTTCACACATTTACTTTTGTATGTTATAACAAAAATGCGCCCACCGTTGCACTTCACAAAAGAATTTAGATTCAGCAAATGTAATAATAGAAAGTTATTTTTACAATTCTACAATCATTAAAAATCCTGCTTTCAGGTCATTAAAATAGATTCAAAATGAAATTTACATTTCCAGGAAACGGAGCACTATCCATCGTATTATCCATGACGCCTGCTTCGATTATGGATTTAGCACATCAACATCATACGAAACAAAGAACTTTTCGACGGGATTTCGAGAAAAAAAGGCAACAAACAACAGAAAACGCTTTTTCAACTATTTCACCATCATCGTCGGCTGGTGTTTTTGACAATCTTTTTGACAGAAGTTGAGGTTAATCTTGCGGAGACTAGCGGGAAATTTGAATTTAGGGCGGACGACACGTACGCACGAATATAGGGTGATCTAGGGAAGCAAAGCGTAATAATGTTCAGTGTATAATTTCCCCTTGATTTTATGATGGTTGAATGGATGGATTTTTGTTGACAAAATTATCGATAATTGAAGGATTCATACGAGGAGAATACGAAAAGTCATTCAAATGTTCGTTGCTATAAAAGACTGAAATTATTTTAATGTGAAGTTTAGTTGTTTGAAGGACTCGCTGCTACATCGATTTGTATCTTTGGATTAAAACCACAATATCGGCAGAATCGTCCTCCTACAGGGTGTATCAAAAATAAGATCCTTTGAAAATAGAATAATTTTGGCACCGTCATACTATACACCAATCAATAAACCATAAAATTAGTGTTTTTTTTAACAAAAATACTAGTAGTGTATTGTAATGATGAGAACTAGTGGACTGTGAATTTAGGTAAATGAAGAGCGGGAGAGTGAAAAAAATATAAGAGAACTTCAGTAAGACCTCAATTGGAAAGAAATGCCAGCAAACATCGTCCATAGGCGGGGTATTCCAATTTATAAAGGGTAAATTGTAATAGTATTTATTAAAATTACGTATTTCAAGAAATGAAAAAAAAAAACTATAAACTAACTATATTAGGTATAACTATGATTCTATGATTACGAAACCGATTGTGTATTGTGTCATCACATGAAAGACAGTCCGTAGATATATTCTGTTATGTTTTGGACTCTCAACTGTCATTTATTAATTTGTTATAAACATTTGAATATAAAGTTTTTTGGGGGGGTTTTGCTTATAAAATGAAACGTAATACAGCAATCTGGTTGTTCCAATGAAAAAAAAATAGTGGAGGATTGAAATACATACAAATTGAGAAGTTCTACGACCTGATCGGATCATTTGTAAAAGAGAAAAACTGGAAAAAGCGGAAAATTTTGTGATTTTTTTTTATTCAAAACGCTGCCAGAACATTAGTTTTGGCAAAGCTGCTATTTGATTTTTTTTATTTGCACATGTTGCAGCGTGCCTGGATGCTCTAGTCATAGCCCGATTTCAATTTCCCAAACAGATATTGAAAGAAGAAGTATAGTTAGTACCACAAAACGTATATTCTCATTTTGCGCTACAATGTTGCGAAATGGATGAAAAATGCATGCAAACATGACTGAAAACGGCCGAGCCCGCGTCAGCTGCCAAGTAGTAGGAGAGTCCGGGAGATGAGGGGAATTCTTCTAATGAAAGGGTTACGTGATAATACGCTTCCCCTCATCGTCTGTCTCTCCTACTGCTCGACCGTTTTCAGTCATGTTTGCAAGCATTTTTCACCCATTCCGCAGCATTGTAGTGCAAAATGAGAATATACGTTTTGTGGTACTATACTTCTACTTTCAAAGTCTGTTTAAGAAACTGAAATCGGACTATCACTAGAGCATCCAGGCACGCTGCAAGATAGTGCAAAGAAATTGATATCTGCAATTGAGCCAAAAATAATGGTCAGCACATGAAATACACATGATTCAATACGTTCATGAGAAGAGCCAACCCTACAACTTGAAAAATGGCGGAGTTATGCATTTTTTTTTTAATTGCAAATATTTCCGGTTTTTCCAGTTTTTCTCCGTTACTAATAATCCGATCGGGCCATAAAATAGTTATTTTGTATTAAGTGAACATTTTTGGCCGAGACCGCAGGTCGAGTTCGAGGTCATTTATGTGAGATATAAGCAAGCAGGTCACCAGTTGATATCTGATGACGGAAACCATATTGTCGATAATTCCCAATTTCTATACTAGCGTTCTATATACTTTATGCTCTCGATGTTGATGGCTTCTTCCATAATCTTCGAGAAACAGCAATGCGATAGGCCTGTAGTTGCTAGGTAGGGCCCTCTAGTCTAGTTTACAAGAACTATTTTGGTAAATTTCTCTTCGAGGGCACCGAAAATTATGATCCAGGGCTCATTTGATTCGGAATGACCTCTAGAAACTTTTTGAAAAATTTGAAGGTGCGCCGGCAAAAATTGCAAAAGTTATAAACAATTTAGTAAAAAAAAGTGGGGGGGTTGTTTTTTTGCAAATATCTCGGAAACTATTGAAGATATCGAAAAGTTGAAGAACGATCCTGAAAGAGGAGGAAATTTCCTAAAAAATAGTACCACCTCCCGGACCTCTACCACCAATATTTAGAATTTTAATTTAGAGGCGAAAATAGCTCTAAAAGCGGGTGATGCGAGTCCCGCGTGCGCAGACTGATACGGACCCTTGAACAATAAAAATAATTTTAACCCATTAATTATCAATATTAAGGAATGAAAAAATTCACTTACCTTTTAGACACTTGAATAAACGAAAATCCATGGAAAGAAAATGTTTCCCGTAATTATTTTATTACATATGCTTTTGTTAATTAACTAGTTTTTAAAAGTTTCAAATTTACATACAAACCCTGATAATTGTTGAACGAAAAATCTCAAATTTGTTTCACTTCTTGGAGCTATTCTTGAAAGGCTTTTAAAAAAATCCCTATTGGAAAAATTAACAACTGTTGATTTTCCACTTTGTTATTAACAATCTAAGAGACTAAAAAATTAAAAATGCAAATAAAGCTATGAAATATTATTATTTCTTTTAATATTCTAATTTGTTCGTATTTTAATTATTTAAAGTTACATAAAAATTATTTTTTTAAATTTCTTGCTGTGATTGAATAATTGTTTAAACAAATGCATTGTTTATAAGATATTTGAATTTTTGTTTTTGGAATTTTAATCAGCGATAAATATTATGATTTTTAAGAACAAAATCATTTCTTTAAAAAAATGTATTGCTTAAAAACGCATTTGTTGATTAACTAATTTTTTTTTGCTACCAAATATTAATATTAATGAACCATTTTTTTAAAATCATAATTTCCATTGCTCTTCAATATTCTGAAAAAAAAAACATTTATTTATATTTTCTCTGTTTATTTAATAAACAATTTGTCATAAACAAATGAATTTTCACGGTACAATTTTTTTTAAATACTGTAAAAAATAACAAAAACAAACATGTGTCATTCGTTGTGTAAAAAAAATAATATTAATATTTGGTAGCAAAATAATAGTTAATCAACAAATGCATTTTCAAGCAATACATTTTTTTAATGATTTTGTTCTTAAAGATCATAATATTTATTGCTGATTAAAATTCCAAAAACAAAAATTCAAATATCTTATAAACAATGCATTTGTTTATAACAATTATTCAAATCTATTAAATTATTAAAATCTCGTGGCTCGACTGGGGCGAGTCCTGCACGATTCACTGTTGCGTTCCAATTAACAGTGCTGCTCCTAAGGTGGCGTATGGAGTTAGTAACAAGGCATATCCAGAACACACGGCTAATGACCATAGCAGTCGATGCCAAAACACCAAAGAAAAAAAAACAATTATTCAAACAATCAGAGTAAGAAATTTGAAAATATCATTTTTATGTAACTTTAAATAATTAAAATAAGAACAAATTGGAATATTAAAAAAAAATAATTTTTCATAGCTTTTTTATAGCATTTTTTAGTCTCTTAGATTGTTAATAACAAAGTAGAAAATCAACATCTTTTTATTTTTAAAGCCTTTCAAGAATAGCTCCAAGAAGTGAAACAAATTTGAGGTTTTTAGTAAATTGTTATTTCCGTCGACCGATTGCACCCCTACGCGCAACCTTCGGAGGTCTTTTAACGTGTGATGCCATGCACGAGACCGATGACCATGCGAGGCGTTGAACCCTCGACCTTTCGCTCCAAAGGCGAACGCTCTACCACCACGGCCCATAACAATAGTATAACAATTATCAGGGTTTGTATGTAAATTTGAAACTTGTAAAAACTAGTTAATTAACAAAAGCATATGTAATGAAATACTTACGGGAAGAAGTTTGTTTACATGGATTTTCGTTTATTCAAGTGTCTAAAAGCATTGTTTATATAGAAGATGGTTAGTCAACCTTATGGGATTATAATTGGATCAAAATGGATGCGACATGTAGATGGCGATAATGAGCTCGCATCCAAGTCATGTCGTAACTTGATTGAAACAATGGGACAGCATTAAAATCAGAGTTTTTTGAAGGAACCTGCATTAAAATGACGTCAAATATTCATGTTTGTAACTAATCACGCTAGATGACACTCGCGTTTGCGTCCAACACCAATTACAACGGCATTTACTATCTTACTTCTATATAAACAATGCTAAAAGGTAAGAGAATTTTTTTATTTCTTAATATTGATATTTAATGGTATAAAATTATTTTTATTGTTCAAGGGCCCGTATCAGTCAGCGCACGCGGGACTCGTGTCACCCGCTTTTAGAGCTATTTTCGACTCTAAATTAAAATTCTAAATATTGGTGGTAGAGTTCCGGGAGTTACAACTTTTTTTAGGAAATTTCCTCCTCTTTCAGGATCTTTCTTCAACTTTTCGATATCTTCAATAGTTTCCAAGATATTTGCAAAAAACCAAACCCCCCTCTTTTTTTTATTAAATTGTTTAAACTTTTGCAATTTTTGCCGGCGCACCTTCAAATTTTTCAAAAAGTTTCTAGAGGTCATTCCGTATCGAATGAGCCCTGGATCATAATTTTCGGTGCCCTTGAAGAGAAATTCACCAAAATAGTTCTTGTAGACTAGACTACTCTTTCTTTTTTCAGGACTGGTGGTACTCTAGCAATTTTTCAGTTTGACGGAAATACCCCCTCATAAGAGGGTTTGAATAACTTGCAAAGAACTGGAGTTAGTTCGGGAATTCCATCAGATCCACTAGCTTTGTTAGTGTTAAAAGTTAAAACCCAGAAAAATGCCGAAAGTTGATCGCAGGCAAAACATCTCTAGTTGTGTGTTCATTTGCAAAATGCATTTATGATGTCAGTAACACTATAACTTCACTGACGTAAATAATTAAATTGTAGACTCTTAAACCAAGATTTTTTTCAAAGCTAAAGTGCAGGAATTCTGTCAGAATTGAAATATTATAACACATCGAGTGAAAAAATTGTTAGTACTGAAACAAAATTTGTGTGACATGGACTATGAACATTAAATGAATATATTTTTCGTAAGTTTGTTGCTATTGCAAAGCCCTTTTAATTTTGAGGGGTATAGTACCAGGCCATTGCCAGAGAAATGGTAAGGAAAACAACTCATTTTCATTACTTTTTGTATGAGCAATGTTACCGCTTCTTCAAAAATACTCTTGAGTCATTTAGTGTAATTTTTTTTTAGTTTAGTTCTTTTATTTCACTACGTTTCATAATAAAACGTTTGTCATTGCAGGCTAACCCTAACAGCTCTAGCTAAAATTCCCTACTTTTCTCTGACAACTGACCTGGATCATAGGTAGGTACCACCAGAAATTTCGAAATGTTGTTGAATAAAATTATTACTCACTACTTTGAAGGTTGACGGAGTTTCAGATTTGGGTTCTTCCGCTTTTTTCACCGCTAGGCTCACCTGTAACACAGCAAAACACATGCCACACCCAAAAAGACGATAATAAAGTCATTCATGCTGCATCTAAAATATACTTTCAAACATGCACTACAAGAAATTCTCCGGGATATTAGCTGTGGTTGAATGTTAATGTGTTGGAAGAACTGTATAGACCGATATCGAAATGGAGACCGATTTATTAGCTTAAAATTTGAAATATCCCGTGAGAAACAACTAGTTTAAGATATTTTCATCCTCGATACATACTCAATGTTTTCCTCCCCAAAAAATATGTTTTTATTTACTTTTTCTGTAGTGAATCATCCAGGTTTCCAGAGAGAGATAAGCTCTTGAGAACTTGTGCGAGCAAGGAAGATCCGGGTCCGGCGACCGTGCTGGGTTTTGAACCCACGACGTCATTTTGGAGGAGCGAACGCTCTACCATCACGGCCAACACGACCCGTGAATATATGTATTGATTGGTAATATTGTTTCAATACTTTTTCATATTAATTCCAACCATAAAAATATCGACAAGATTTGAATTAATCCAGAAGAACATATTTTTAAAAATAAGTTCCTATCTATAAATGTTTCGAGTCTCCTCCCTATAAGATCTCAAAAATATTGACATCCCTTCAAAATATTCCAAATTGATGATCTATCTGAAACTATTTGTTTATTGAAATTTTTTTTTTGTGGAAAGTGAAGTGGCTTGATGAACTTTTTTGCCTTAATTTCTCCATCTCAATGTGATAGATATAAAAATTGGGAAGAAGAAAATCTGTACGACTGCTATTATATGATTTCCACGATTTCTGTGGAAATCCTTTGAATGAAATTTTCTGACTTTTCAGGGAATTAAACTATCTAGCGCACAAATTCGAGAGACCTGTCTGGCCTTTCAGAGTGCCGAAAACTTTATTATCGCACAATATCATTTACTTGAACTATATCTGAGAAACTGTTATCCAAAACTGTCTATGAACGGCCTACTTGATTCCTGATATTTTTTTTGTAATAGCAGAATTCCACGATCGAAACATGGATGGCGGCAAATCATTAGAATGACGTTATTGACATATTCACGAAAACGCTTGAACATGTGTCATGTCTGCCTGTCAAATTATTCCGAATGAGTCAGTAGGTACTTACCATCCATTAACGAAAGGAAACACAGTCCCATTGGAATTACAGAATCGCGATATTTTGATAAAACACCGGGATTTCTTTAATTGGTGGTCTATTTTGTAATGACCATTTAATGATGGCTATTAAGACGCAGGCATGCCAATTATGACGTGAGCCGAATACGATAATAAACGCGAGTGTATAAGTCTTTAAATGTGAGTTGTATACACTATTTTTTTACAACCAACAAAAACAAGATAATGTACACATTATTTCTGAAATTTAGTAATTTAGGAAATATGAAAATTAAACTAGAGAAATATTATGAAAACTATCAACAGTAACACCACAAGTGTCTGAATTTTGGCGATAAGTCTGTCGATTCATTTCTTCATTTACGAGTGGAATCAAAGTATGGGGGAGAAAAAATTTATAATTGCAATCCACGACAAATTTTAATATACACTACAAAAAGTTTTTAGTGCATTATTTGGAAAAAATTTATACAAAGATTTCCAAGTCGATTCATCCTCGATGTTTTTTATAAAATTTATATATTTCATTAGTCTTTGGTGGTACAATGAGTATTTCCCACAGTTGAAACAGCAAATAATCCTCCTATTTTGATAAGTGGCGCTGGAGCGCATATAGTACTGATTTTCCCTCTCATATGTAGATGGGGCGACTAACACCATTGTAGTTCATAATTAGTAATTTAATTCAATTAATTTTAATATATTATCATTTAAATAATGAAGCTTTGTCTACAAAATGGATAGAATTTTACATGAGAAATTGAAATATAATCACAATATGTATGTAGGAGCCAAAAAACATTAAACTAGGTGTGCCGCAAGGTTCGGTCCTGGGACCGCTACTATTTTTAATATATTATGTTACCACAACATATTGTGGAGGGGCATGTCACAATGTTTGCAGACGACACTACTATAACCATATCTGGGTAAAATGCAGAGCAACTCGTCATTAAATCTTAAGTATCGTTCAGTACATGGTGTCAAAAAATAAATTGATTCTGAACAATTCAAAATCAATTTCTGTGCGATTCCACTAATGGAAAAATATCACAGCCAGTATTTAAAAGACGAAATACAACTTTCACAAGAAATTGAATTCTTGGAGACCTACCGAGATTCCAACTTGAACCGGTAAAAACAAGTGGACCAAACTTGTGCAAACTTAAACAAAGCATATTATCCGAAGATTTTCTTCCTTTCTCAAGAGGTTTACACCTACGTTTCATATTGAAATGGAGAAGTGAAAGCCAAAAAACTTCATTTATTCATGTTATGCTGTAGGTTGATTGTGATGTTAGTAACATTTTAAGATTCGAAACACATAAATTTAGGATGTACCATTACATTTGGTACCAATCTGACTTTGGAAAATATCGAATCTCAAATACTGAAAAAATTCAACACAATGCTTTTCAATTTTTTTCCAGAATCGGACCAAATGCAAATGTACACCCACCACGCCATGGATTAAAATACAACAGAAAATGTATTCCATGAATGTATGTATATTCCAAAAACGTAATTTCAATTTTCCGAAAAGTTTCTTTCAACGAGAATCCACTAAACCGGATCCCCGAAACTCTACAGGGTGTTTCAAAACTCAATATCAAGACTTTAGAGGTATATTTTTCAGTTCAAAATAAGCCTTTTTTTCCATAAACTTATATCCGCAAACTCTTGGTTGCCAATCTACAGAGCGTCAAAGTTGCAAGATTTGTTTAATTTTGTTTTTCGATAGCTATTTCAGTTTTTGACAAATGATGAAAAATTTTTTAAAAATCTAGAAACTTCAACGCTCTGTAGATCGTCAACGAAGCGTTTGCGGACACATGTTTATAGGAAAAAAAACTTATTTTGACCTGAAAAGTACCCCTCTAAAATCTTGACACTGAATTTTGAAACACCCTGTATATCATCATCTAAACTACTCGCACCTACCTTCGGCGGGCTCAGCATCTTCGTGAAGAAGTAGATCTCGTCTTCGGTCACCGTCGGGCTGTGAGTGTATTTCTTCAAGCCGTCGGCGGGGAGTTTTTTGACTTGTCGGTTGATCTCGTCGTACATCGATGCACAAATGAACACGTCCGATTCGGGAATTTCAGTCAATCGGTCTATAAGGAAACATCAACACTGCTGTACTCACCGTCGGGTTACGTACTTCGGTATTTTTCATTATAGAAAAATATTCGTTAAATAGTCGTTGCGATGTGTTGGTCTTAAGGCTCGTTCATACCCTTGCGAATATTCGCAACTTCTTTGCGATTCGAGTCGTACGGCGCAAAAATTGCGATGAATGATAAATCATAACACGTCATTTTTTGGCAAATGTCAATGTCTATCCCCAAATACTGGAGAATGACATGGTGATTCATCATTCACCGTATGAGACGAATCGCAAAACAATTTGAAAAATATCATTAATGTAGATCCCCTTGGCAAATATACTCTGTACTGGTATAGATATGTAGATGACATTTTAACTTGTTACACAGGAACAAAAGGAGATCTCACTAATCTTGAGAATTGGATCAATACTCTACACCCCAATATTACAATCACATCAGAAATGGAAGAAAACAACTCAATAAACTTTCTAGACCTCACGCTAACAAGAATAGACAATAGACATAGCTTTTCCATCTACCATTACATCCTTATCAACATGATACAGACTACTAACAGCCGTATGCATAGTCAATTCCAGCGACTCGCCAGAGTTTCGCCGCTCGCTACACAAGAACTATAATGCACAGTGGAGCTCCAAAAAAGTGGTACATCGCCAGCGTTTCGCCAAAATGTGACTCATCGCGTAGTTGTCACTTTTTTGGAGCTCGACTGTGCATTATATTCCTTGTGTAGCGAACGGCGAAACTCTGGCGAGTCGCTGGCATTGACTATGCATACGGCTGTAAATATCCCTGTGTCAGACTCCAACTTCAAAAAAGAACTCCAGATCATAAACTAATTGCATATACCAATGGTTATTATCCATACTTAACAGATGCAATTATTAAAAAGAAAGAATAATCATAATAATACGTCTTTATTATTTTCAATTGACAAGAAATTTATAATTTGAGCACATAATTTTCAAAAAAAATAAAAGGCGAAGTTCAGTTTTCGTTTAGCAGAACTGAACGAAAGCTGTTCTTCCACTCAATTGCTGTCAGCAAAGTCTACCCCGTCCAAAAACAAGAACCAATGTGACAGAATGAAATCTTTCACACGACAAAATTTTACAACTTCTTACAAAACGAAAAATAATTTGAGCAAATTCATTAAAAACAACAAAACTAAAACCGAAAAATCAGGGGTATACAAATTAAAATGTGGGGATTGCCCTAAAATATACGCTGGTAGAACCTTTAGAAATTTCAAAACCCGTATTCTTAAACATAAAAAAAGCTTTGATAACCACAAGAGAGATTCAAATTATTCAAATTACCTCATAGACAGATGAAAACCATACTTTTGATACAAATTTTGAAATTGTATATTCAGAAACAAAAGGCTTGAAACCTAATTTCTTAGAAGCACTAGAGATCAATAAAAGTAAAAATTCCAATAATTTACTCAATGACCAGTTAGATTTAAATCATTCACCGCTTCTTAATCTTTTTAATAACTAAATGCATCTTTGTGATAATACCCTGAATGGATTTCCGATAACGCGTCACATATTACAAGTAGTAGTAATGTATTGTGGATATTAAAAACCAAGTGTTTTTTATACAATTCCTAGTAAAATTGTGAATATTCGCAAGAGTATGAACAAGCCTTTAGTCTTCAGAAATCACATCTCAAAACACGAGTGAAACTGAAGTTGTCAAATAATTGGGAATACTTCTAATCCAGAAAAGTATTGACAGTAGATTCAAAAGTGAATTTTTAAGTTGCAAGAATCTTGGGATTTATTATTAAAATTTGTAAAAAGTGATATAGTATGTCTAATCCCAATAGACAAGATCACAAATGCGCAAATCTGTTTAGAATGCGCATATGACTGAAATTAGCTGACTGAAATATGACATGTATGCATCATTTTTATAACAAGTTGTCTTTCAATATTCCGACATACGACATTTGAAAACCATAAAATGTCACGTATCATTCAAACATGCGGGATTGACGCCAATTGAATAAGAGGTGATGACGTTACATGTGCTGTTAATTACTTATTTCAGAAATATTGCAATGGAATACCAAGTAAATAATTCTTAACCTTTCGTTTGAAAACGAGAATAACGATACTTAGAATTAACATATCATTGGTTCATTTGGTAGGTTTTGTTGAAAAATGCGCTTTATTTCTTGCTAATTGTGTCATCTGTCTATGTGTGTCGTGTCTTGAAATTAAAAGTTCTATGTTCCATGTCAATATTTGTAAAGAAAATAACATGTGTTTTTTCTTCTTCTAAAATGGTGGCTAATTATTACTAATAAAATGTATATCAGATTGTGTATTGTTTATCTTCGATCATCGCAAAATATATTATTGAAAACCAGAAAATTCTTTCAATAAATAACAAGTTTCACTTATATTGAAATAATGTTAATTAACATTCATGTGAAAATAGCTGTTTTCCATCGTTCTATACTTTACGCACGATATTGAGAAGCAAAATATAATAATATATAAACGCTGTAACGATTATAAGTTATAACCTTCAAACTTTTTTAACCCATCTTGGTTTAGATTTTAGAATTCGGATGTTTCGTTTTTTTGTTCAGCTGTGAATTCAAGATAAATATGTGTTTATTGAAGAGAGGTATTCATCATTTCTTGTTTGAATTGTGTGTATATCGAAGATGAAACAAAACACGTCACAGCCATTGAATTCTAAAATGCAATATCAAAAAACAACAAATTTTAACTGTTAAACAGAAGCAAAATAAACTGATAATAAAATGATCGTCAATCGCAGACATAGATTTATAATAATACTGGCAGGTAACAAGAGAAATAAATAAAAAAATGTCCATTTGTAATAAAGTGTCAACTGTCCGTCCTAATGATAAAGAGCGGTGTTGTCAGATCACTATCCACTGAACATGCTGAAGCTGCCTTAATCTGATTTCAATATATCTCTCCGTATGAGAATACCTCAAGTTTGCATATCATTTTGTCACTTATCATAAATATTACTTATATCATGGAACAATCAGGAACTCATCTTCAAACTGACTTTATATTTATTTTATGATATTTAATTGTGTGGCATTTACCGGCGGAAAAATTGAGACGGCAACGTTGTCTTCCGTATTCGTCCTAACTTATTTTGGCCTCCACCGTGTTTATTATATTTATTTATCTCCTAAAGTTACTTATAATACTAGTAACATTTAGGCCGGGTTTCACCAAAACTTTAATCCCGATTTAGGATAAATCCAACAATTTGAATCGGTCGTATTGCTTAACTGGCCATCATTGGTGAGTTGAATAGGCCGTAGAGCGTAGATTACGCGATCTAAGATTACTTCTAACTGACCAAATCCAACCAATTCAGCAATACGACCGATTTAAATTGTCGGTTATATCCAAAATCAGGATTAAACTTTTGGTGAAACCCGGTCTTAGAAAAAACACAACTGAGATTAAACGCGTTAAAATTAAGAGGAAATATTTTAAAATTAAGAGGAAACATTTTAAAATAAATACTTCTGTATAAAATGATAAAACAAATAATGAGAAAACAATAAAATACATATAGTAATGAAAAATGAAAGGTATATTAAATTTACAGATTTTTAGTATCCAGTTCTACTCAACTAAAATTAATTATTAAATTTTATTTGAACTAGTTCAAAAAACGTACAGATTTGGTTGACAAGGGCAGCTAATCAAATCTGTTCAGACCTTTATATTTAAAAAAAAGCTATTAAATATTTGTTGTTATGTGAATGAACTACTCCTTTTGAAATGAGTATTTTGAAGATGTATGTATGTCCGTATGTTGTATCGTGCATTGATTTTAATGCATTTGCTGGTGTATTCATCATCATCATTAGTCCATTTGGATCAAATAAATGATAATTAAAAGATTTGGTATAATAACATAAATTAAGTAAACATGCTTTGATTAACAGACAGATGAGACATTGGTTAAAGTAAATATAATATTTTCATACTAAATAACAAAATTCAATCAAAATATAATACAAACATACAGAGATAAAAATAAAGACAAAATGAATAAAATAAAAACATATGAACTGTTCTGAATAAATATCCGTAAATAACACTTCCGGAGATTTTTTGTAAATGAGTTGGAAAGGTACCTGATTTAATATTGATTTTTTTTAATTTTGTTATTATATTATTGAGTTATTTTGATTAAGCAGGTAAAATTGGATTGGACAGGGATAAAATGAGGTAATGTTTGAGTGTCAAACAAAATCGTTATGGCCCATTTTGTCAGAGTAGTTGTACATCTACACATTTAGTTGGATGTATTTTATATTTTAATTAAATTATATGCATTATCCTATAATTAAGCTGTCTATCAATAATTTGTACTAAATAAATTAATTTCTGGGCATATCCAATTGACTTTCAACTTATGGTAATTGAAAACAAAGGTTGAAAAATAATGCAGACTTAACCAATCAACATTCTGTAAAGCACGCCACACTGAACTGTGAGTGACTAGTGATCAATAACACATACATTGTTGCCACATTAATTAAAATTTCTTCCTTATTGGGAAGTCAATATCTCCGAAACAATTTCACGATTAAATCGCTAATTGCTCTTCCACTCAACCATACCATTTGTATATTTTAAGTTAGTCGTAGATAAACCATATTATAACAAAACGGATTAACCCAAAAATATAAACAAAACAACCGATCAACCACTACCATTTTATTGTTTCACCTGAAAAAAAAATCATGCACACCAACCTTCAATACTCACATGTGATGAAATCGTTCACTTCCAATACCGAACACTTTCCTATAATACTGACTATCGGATTGGCGTCCTCTAAACTCGACAAAAACACCTCCTGCTTATAAAACAACCTGCTGGGCGAATGAGGAATTTCCGAAGGGGTTATGAACCACGGCCCTCGAAAGTAACATTTACCGCTGTGAAAGAACAATTCGATAACGTCAGCGGAACATGACAAACATGAAAAAACTCACTCCTTCGTCTCCCAAATATTGTCGATTTGCGCTATAATTTGTTTACCTCCCTCGGCTACTACATATACATAATCACCCGTTTTCACCACACCGGAACATATCGTGTTGAACTGCTCGTAGTACGTGTTTCCATCGTCTATGTCCATACTATGAAAAGCCACAACATTCTACGAAAAAAAGTTAGGTTAAGTTACGCTTGTTTCTTCGATGTCCTGTTTCAAGCATCACAATTTATTACAGTATGGTATTTTAGCACAAGAATTAAAAAATGAGATGAAGTAGTTCCGAGACTGTCAAACTAGATTGTCATTGAAATTGTTTTATCGATTTTACAAAAATAAACGATAGAACTCAATTTTAAAATAAATCAAATTCATGCATGGAATCCGCAAATTGATAGTATCTGAATATTTACTTTCGTTTCATTCATTTTCATTTCATTCGTTTCATTCCCATCATTCACTTCATTCATTTCATTCCCTTCATTCCCTTCATTCCCTTCATTCATTTCATTCATTCCCTTCATTCCCTTCATTTTTCATTTCATGACAAAGCAAGTGAATATAAAAATAGATATAAATATGCAACTAACAGAAAAAATATAAAAAATGGTTACAGACACAATCACATTAAAATCAAATTAATGAAACAGTCATATTCGTGCAGTAAAAATGTGCATTTAATTCATTTGGTCCCATTCATTTTAGTCATTTTAATAGTAGTAATAGTATCTATATTAGGATGTCTTGTTCGAAATTAAATAAATATTATTATAAACAAACAGAACCTGATATTCAATAGGGTTATGCTATGATTTTCATTCAATTAACTTTTATAATCTATCTGATTTTAAAATTTTGTTCTGTTCTTGATTTTTACAAATATGCGATTCGAAAAAAATTAAATAAAGAAACTTACTGGTTTATCTCTTTCTTCTAATTTCTCTAAATCTTCCAACTCTTGGAGTTCATCCTTATGTTTTTCGACGCGTTCACGGAACACAGACATAACCCTCTTAGGCTGCAGAGGTTCTTCCCTCGGAACCAACTTTAACGCTGGATTTTCGGGGTATATTTTAATTTTTTTAAAGCTCCTTAACCTAGTACTATACCGGGATTCACAGACAAAGATATCTTTCTCGTCGTAACCTGCAATAAAACACAACAATCAGCGAATGGCAAAAACAAATGTTCTTCGAACTGTTCTGGAGCACTCCCTAAATCACGAGACAACATCTTTCGAAGGAAATCCACTCACCTTCAGGTCTCATCGTGAAGTAATACCTAACGTTCACCACACAACACCTGTCTCTAACCTCTTCGAGCGGCACCGCCACGTGCGAGTCCGACTTGAACACTTCGCGCTCTAAAAACTTCCTCGTCGTCAAGTGATACGTCTCCGCCGGCCTCAAATAGTAGTTCCCGTACAGCATCTGCTGCCCGTTATTCTCCCACAGCCTCTCGATGTAGAGGATGTGGGGCTCGCACCCTTTCTCTTTCGCGTCCAAGTACACGAACTCGCCCACTTTGAATGTCCGCTGGTTGCACGTCATCGACTCGCCCGCGCTCGCCTCTTTGATCAGCGAGTCTTCGGAGCTGCGCGTCTCCGTTTCGTCGTCGAGCGACTCCTTCAGTACCTTGCCGACGCGCAATTGTTCGATTGCGGATTTCGCGTCCGCTTCCGAGTAGCACAAAGCGGGAGACGACAGGAGTTCGCCGTGTCGACACAGCTCGTCGCGCTGTTTTATGAAGTACATCTGCAGTTCTATGGCATCTTCGAATATTTGGGAGTCGGTTCGGGAAAGTCGCCGCGCCCTGTCCATGCACACGAAGAAGTCCTCCTGGAAGGTGTCCAACCTCTTGTACACGCCCTTGTCCAATCGTCTTTTGATGAGGTCCAGCGATACGGCTCGCACTCTGAAAGGAACGTTGCGTTTTTGAATTAAAGAATGAGTTATCTTCGTTTGGAAAATGTTTTGTCATTATGGTCTTCTAAACCGATGAGAAAGAATTTAAATCTCATAATATATTCTGCTTGTACAAGTGATTAAATTCGAAACGTCGGCAAGAAAACATTTTTTTATACTGATCCCAATCCTAACTCACCTCCGACAATTTTTTTATTGGATCACCAATTTATCAGAATTATTAAGAGCAATCCGTAGAAGCATGTTTACTACTTTATTGCTAAATATGGAAAACCTGGTTCTGGCCACTGCAGGGCAGTGGCGGCGATAAGGATTCCCCCCCCCTCCCCCCGTAAAATTTTGTTTGAATATTCATACATGGGCTAATAAAATCTGGAAATACCAGGCATAATGAGACATAATCCCATATAATAGTACTCAATATACTTATTTATTATATTATTTATAGTAAAATATTTTCCAAAGAAAAAATATTATAAGAAATGTGCTTTTTTCTTAGAAATTAGCGATATCTCCAATTTAAATGTACGAAAAATAGGCCGTGTATGATTTCAACAGATCGTCAAAATTCAAAGGCAACTAAATTTTTAGGGCTCTATCTAGATCAAAACATAACGTGGGAAAATCATCTACATCACACTTTGACGAAACTGAATTCTGGATTTTGGCAATCCTGAAATTGAAAAAACTTTGGATAGGAAAATTCTAAATGATACATATTATGCTTTGGCATATTGTAATATTTCCTACAATGTCACTCTATTCCGAGGCTCATATTCGACGTCAAGTTCGGAAAAAGTCGTAAACCTATATTTCTGCAACACAAAATATTAACTTTTCCCTGCATTTACATATACAAAATACTTCATGAAAGAGACTTTGCACACATTAAAAAAAACATTTTTTCACCAATATCCAACAAGAAATGCTGGAGCACTCAGTATAACCCACCACAGATTGGCAAAGTTTGAGAAAAGCCCCAGATATGCGGGAATCAAATTATTCAACAAGCTTCCCGAATACATACAAAACATGAGCCTCAAAAACTATAAAAACGAAATAAGAAAAATGTTAGTAGGAAAGGCATATTATTCTGTGAAAGAATACCTCAATGATTCATCAGGTTTAAGGTCTGTTTTTTTTATTTATACTTGTGTGTATATTGTAGTTTATGTATTATTTATATATTGTATTTTATGTATTGTTTAATATTGTATTTTTGTATTATATTGACGATTATGGTAGACCTTTACTAGTATTTTAAAAAATGTAACTGACGTGTACATCCATCCTCCAGAAGGCTGCTATTGCAAGTACAAATAAATTTATTTTATATTTATTTTTATTTATTTTATTCCGGTATATGGTTTTATTGCCACTCTGGATAATATAAATGCATACTTTGCAAGGTGATTTGAATATAAAATCTTACCATAGCTAAAATCTATCTGGTTTTCGGTTTTCCCTTTGTCAGTATTAACTCCTTTGAAACGTGCCGCGTTTTATGTTATCGTAGAGTGAGCGGACTCAATTGGTGCATGTATGTACCTCCAATGGCATTACCGCCGCCTCATCAACATTCGAATAGGTCATCAAAGTCTACAGCAAATTGCTTTTTATTTCTTGTACTACTACTTCATCGGATCGGCGAATGAAGACAAAACAAACACACTTTTTTGCTGACGGAGAAATCTGAATTTGGTGTGTAAACTTTCATAGAAGTTCTAGAATAAACACTGCTAAATAAGCAATGATGATACCAAAGTTTACAGAATTCTGTGGACAGGTGAACTTTGATTACACGTACAGGTGCCTCTTTTCTTGTTATCAATATGAATACATAATCCTTCATTTGTGCACTCTACTGAGTTATATCATGTTTTTGTCATGCTAATAATACACTGCCTAATTTAAACCGACAAAAAAATGTTCATTTGGTAATTGAACATATTGCCTGCCATTTGTGTGGAGTTCTATTCAAAGGCCTTCGGACACTAAGAATCCTTTGTATTATTATGGATTTTTAGTTAATTTATCGTGAATTGCTGTCAAGTTGGGTTGTCTAATAATCATTTTGATTTTACAATTCTAATCCATAATAATGTGGCGCCCCACGTTGGGAGCCATATTTTTATGTTTTTTTTTTACTTCACAACACTTCTCAAAGGTGGGAAATATACATGCACTGGTTAGGTTAAGTCTTGGAAAACTTATTTTATTTAAAATTATTTCAATATCTACAATTTTATACTTCAATTTAGGATTTATAACCAATCTTTTTCACAACTGGCCTTTCTGGATGATCTCGCCGATTTTGGAGTCAATGTCAGCGTTACGTGGTCTCGTCTTTGTGGGATGGCTGCGAATAGTGTTACCTGACTTGAAACATGACCGTATTTTGTATCAAATCAGGTAACACTATTCGCAGCCATCTGACAAAGACGAGACCACGTAACGCTGACATTGACTCCAAAAACTGCATCTACCGCATCACTTGTGAATGCGGTGAAGCTTATCTTGGAAAAACTAAGAGACCACTTAGCGTTAGACTCGCTGAACACTCAACGAGGAGAAACATCAAAGTCAGGGATAGGGGATCATGTCTGGACGACCCAACACAATATAAAATGGACTGAAGCCGAAGTAATCCATAAAGAAGAGGGCTGGTATAGAAGGAAGTTTAAAGTGCATATATTATGAACAACAAAGTCTTCAGTCAAGCTAGCATAGAAATCCGTAATGTGTGGAAACCCTTAATTAGTGGCATGGATCAATTGAATTTGCGATAAGAATTAACAATGCTGTACCGGAGGGGCCCGGCACTGTAAATAACAAGCTTACCTGAACACCGGCAAATTACCCGTAGGCTAACGACACAAAATTAGCCATAGCATATATTTATTTATTTTATGTATTTATGACACGGGAAGAAATACCCATTTACAATACAATACAATATAAGAAGTATACTTGAGATTGTCGCATTTATACACTTGATAACGACTGTTGAAACGTCGTGAATAAAAATTGCAGAGAATTGAATTTTTCTTTGTTCCTTTTTAGACAATGAAAGTCCAGAATAACCTTACTCAAAGTGAAACATTGTCAACCACTTTCAAACAAATGTTGTTTATTTCTATTTTTGTTGTTATGGAAAGTTTTGAAATTTACTTTGTTAATCAAGCTTTTTTTAATCATTACAGTATATTCATTGAAAATTCAAGAGAATATCGGAAGAAATGGAAAAAGTTCAAGTTTCTAAAACCTTTAGGATTTAGGCAAGATGTCATGTCAACGGTTCGCTGGCCATTCAAAAAACGTTATTTTTTTATACTATAAAAATGAAAACCACTCACTTCTTTCCGTCCACATCGTCGTGCTCCGGCAAATCCGACATCGAATCCGAGTAACACCTGCCTTCGTCGTCCTGGTAGTTGTAGACGTTGGTGAACAGATTCAAGAAAATATCCTGAACGGCGGCGTGAAAGTCAGGTACGGTATTATCGTCTTCCTTCAGTTGCATCTTGGTCTGGAAACAGAACCTCTGCAGCACGAGGGCGTCTTTGTAAATCTGGGAATCCGGTTCGTTATATTTACAGGCGTTGTCGAACATCAGCACGAAATCGGCGACGAGTTCGTCGAGGTTTTCGTAATCGTTCCCTCGGATTTTGTGAGCCATTTTTTCCATGTCGATCGGGTGAGTGATCACCTCGTAGTAGTCGGGGTAGTCGACTTTCGAGGGGAGTTTCATGAATATTTGCGACAGCTGTCTGTTTTCTTTCGGTTCTCTGTAGTATCTGATGGACTCGTAGAGACTTTTCAAGGTGCGCTCCAACGGGGAAAGAATCCTCCTCGGCTTGTAACTAAAGAAAAATTATTATAGGCCAAGCAGTAGATAGAATAAGAGGCTCTTTTCACACAAAATGAAAGACGCAAACGGCCTATAATATTACTTTTTATAATATTGTTCGTGAATGAAAATCCCGGTTTTCGCCCCAGCAAAATCGCTTTGAGGATTTTTTTAAACAAGAAATAGTGGTTGGTTTTTTGGAAACAATGTCGTAAATATCGAGTAATGCCCTTTAAATTGTTCTAGTGCATTGATCCATTCATCTTGTATTTATTGATTCGATCACGATAGGAGTTCATTGTCATATACGACCGACATTGAAATTAGCAAAGTCGCGTGACGAGCTAAAATCGTTGACCGAAGATATAAACATAATATATACTTTATTGTCCAAAGAGTTAATCTTGTTGACAAAGTGAGATAAGTCTAAATCTAAATAAATGTATAAATAACACGAAAAACATGAAGTCATTAATACACAGAGCACAAATACATATAAAAATTATAAAAATCACATTTACATATTAAAATCCATCTCCTTATATAAATACAAGAGGAATGGAATGATAAGGGAGTTAGTAATATACTCCCATAGAGGAGAGTGCCCTAGCGCTCAGTTAGCCTTATAGGCTAGACCCTTTGGGACTTAGCTGTAAGTATTGGTTTAGTTATGGTTTTAGGTAAGAGTTTTATTTGTCCCATATCATATTATTGAATGTCCCTTATTTGAATTATGTATATAGCTTTCCCCAGTATCGAAAAAGAGACCATTTCTCAAAAATTCATAATTTTTATAAATCCGAAGGTGGATAAACTATGTTGCGGAAACTGATACATAATAACATGTGGTTCAACTGTGCGCAAGATAGTTTCTGTCCGATATGTAGTTTTTGCACAATCGCGTTATAAACAATTTAAGGGCAAATCTTTCAAAACGCGCCGATTTAAGGGAAACATCTTATTCAAATTCTGTAAAGGGCATATGGAAGTAGATATCAATATCTACAATTTGTATATTTTGGACTTTTATCAGAGATGTGGGAAATGTGTTGAAATATGTCACTAGAAGTTACTCTAAATGCTTCAAAGTGAACCCGAAGTCACTCGTATCAACTTCTGTTCGACTTCGGGTAATTTCGGATGACTCGGACGCACTTTGAAGAACTTTCAGTGACATTTTCAACACATTTCCCACCTCTCAGGTGAAAATCCAAAATAAACAAATTGTAGATATTGATCTCTACTTCCAGATGCCGTTTACAAAATTTGAATACGACGATATCCCTTAAATCGGCGCATCTTGCAAATTGTTTATAACACACATCGGACAGAAAACATCTTGCGTACAGTTGAACCAGATATTCAGTCTTATTCAGGTGTCCACATGAACATTGAATATTTTTCAATAATGAATATTCCAACTTTTCAATGTCAGAAAACTTTTGTATTCACGTGTCACTATCGAAAGTCAGATTATTGAATGTTGAAAAACTGTTATTGGAATAAGTTTGCAGACTTGGCAACGTTAGAAATTCGGTCCAATGATACATTTGTTATTCAAATACTTGAAATTTGTTTTGGGGAATTTATGATATATTCTTTTTTATTATTTGACAATAGAGATAAAAAGAACTAAACACTAAAAACTAATTTGTTAGCAATAACCAATCTGGAAAAGCATCGAAGTTGTTAAAAAACATAACTTTTTCCTCATATTTTTTTCCATATCAGTTTGAGGGATATGAACTTTATGTCCAAACCAAAGTGTTCATTTAGATCATTTAGGATGTAAGTTAGGGCAGAGTTACCAGTCAATGCAACTGGTAACGAAAGATTACCACATGGGACAGCTCATATCCTGTCCAGTGGGTTTTTGATATGTCCCTTGGGCATAAAAGTATAGGACACATAACATTATTTGTGATTTGGGGATATTTAATTAATTTCATTCTTAATCGCATCAGGTATATTATTGCCGTATCCTTTTTGAATCGATACTTACACAGATTTGTGAACAATTTCAGGAAGACCAAGGGAATCTGAAGTAGGTATTTTATAAAAAAAATTCTTTTGGTTGTGCTCTAGTCTGGAAATATGTAAATACAGAAAAACGCTAAATATAAAACACGTACATTTGTTTTCACCTTTTTTTTTCAATTTTGCAATGCTGTAATTAAAAGTATGAAATTTATGAGATCACACCCATTTTCTCACTAAAAAAAGTTGGGTATGGTATAGTTGACTAAAAATACTCGGAGACATGCATAACCTCTACATTTTCAAGATTCAAGTTTATAAACAGGTCCTTAATCATCTGCTTATTATGGTATATGAAACTTGGAAAACTGTTGTTGAAAGTTTTGGGTCACATGAATCGGAGAAATTGAAATAGTGAAGAACTTTTCAATAACCAACAATCAATGTGGCTTTTCAAGGGGCACCAGAATGGACCTTTCTACGACATATGAGAGAACACTATAATTAGAAAGTGTATACGCTAATATCACTCGGGATATTTTATTTATTTTTTCTGACCGCTGTTTTCTCTATAATCAGAAGAAACGTGGTTTCGTGACGTCACGTTCATCAAAACTAGACTTTGCAACGTTGTAAAACTTGTGGTGCACCATGGAATCTCAAATTCTCATTACACTGGATTGTGTCGTATGACAGTTGTCATTTGATAGCAGATGGGTTCGTTCGTCTGTTTCACGGAGCATCAATGAGAATCTTTTGTCTCTGTTTAACTCGTTTGCCTACTTCAATATGTAATACAAGTACAGCAGTTCCATCAAATATGTATGCTGCAAACGAACAGGCCCTACTTGATTTATTTTTTTGAGGTTAATGTGGTTTTCAAAGTTTTGAATTTTTTTTTTTAATTCAATAACTGTGAACATGTCGAAAAGGTGCTTCGTACCCGGTTGTCTGAACACCAGTGAATATTCTAATAAACAATTTTTCATGCTCCTAAATATGAAGTGCATTGTAAAATGTGGTTCGAAGCAATGAATAAACCTTGTGTAAAAAGCGGAAATATAATTATGTTTTTGTGAAGAACATTTCCAACTGAATGTTACTGTATTTAAGCAGTTCAAGGAACGATTTTAAATTTCAGTCGTTGCAAAAAATAAATTCATATTTGTCAATCATCTCATAATCTACCCTCGGTAAATTATCCGAACTTTCCTTCACGAAGCCGTTCCATATTTAATAAACAAATAAATTCACACCAGATCGGTCATAATAACACCTCGCTACAGTAATAATGAATTTATCAATTAAATGTTGAATGTAAATAAAAACAAATATTAACCTCAAATCTCGAGATCACCTTTGTTGCATGAAAACTGTCATAATAATTTGTGGTGTCAATGCTCGTTCTTCATCGAAAGGATGGTCCGTTCAGGAAATTTGAAAGTTACAAAAACAATAAAAAGTAGCTAAAATGTGGATTTTTTCTATGAGTCGATCAAGAATAATCAAGGTAATTATTTCTCAATGGCTTATACCAAGCTAGAATCTATATTTTTGAGGAGAACGGTATTGAATGTTTCGGAACGTGGATTGTTCAAATGAGATATTTTTTCAAAACGAAAAAAATATAGTGGAACTCTTTGTTAAATAGACGTTTCAGACTAGAATCTATCGATTTAAAAGAGTTTTGCAATTTATTTTTCATAAATGTAAAGGTCCATTGACATCCGCCATACTTTTCAATATTCAATTCAATAAACAAGTTTCAAGGTGCATCTGGATAAGGCCCATTATTATCTATCAGTTTCCACAATATTGTTTGTCCGGCTTCAGATTCATACAAATAATAAATTTTTGAAAAATGGTCTCTTTTTCGAGGTTCTCCCGGATATTCTCAGTGGAAAATGCACCGATTCACTCCTATGAAAATATATTTTATCCACAATCACCTTATAATTGAAGTTTTATCCACACTTATGAACCGTATAAAGTACCACTTTATCCACTAGTGGAATAATGAAATTACTTTATTCCACTAGTGGAATAATGAAAAATACAATCTTCACAAATTTTTACAAATGGAGTCGATAAACAATCGAAAATACATAGCAACCATTCAACACCTCCCGATAATTTTCTATGTTATTTCAATGATTTTTGAGGAGGTGACAGCCGCTGTCAGAGCAAAACGTCAAATCATTCTGTGATGAAAAATTTCCGCGATTCTGATTCTAAATGAATGTGATTGTGAATAAAACGTTGTATTGCATGCGTGTTTTAGATACATTTTATTTGCTCTCGCGTTTAAACATTCTTACGCAAATAAAATGATATCTAAAACACTTATACAATAAATAACTATTGTAGGTTTTATATCAAACGATTCCTTGAATAATCTTTGAGATATTGATTATTGTGACTATTGTGCTAGCTTACTGTACCTGTTGGACAAAACTGTTTAATGACTTTACAAAACTTCAAAATAGGGGTATGAGAATCATTCTGCAATGCAATAAATATGTTCCAATTGATCTGATGTTAAGAACTTTGAACTGGCACAATGTAAACAAACGCCTGTTTTTCATGACAATGGTGCTCATTTATAAAATAACAAAAAATTTAGTCCCAAGTTATCTCAGTTCATTAATCACGTATAACAATGAGATCCACACTTATTCTACAAGAAACGTGAACAATTTCCATATAGCTCGAACTCGAAATGTAAGCTCAATGAAAACATTATTCTTCAAGGGCTTAAATGATTTCAATAACCTCTCAAATGAAGTGAAAAATTCACCGTCTGTAAACACATTCAAAATTCGTTTAAATGAATTTATTTCACCACGGTACATGTAAGAGAATGAATGATGGAAGGCATGAATGTGTGTGGGTGTGTGGGGTGCGTCAGTGTGTTGTGTTGCTCATGTATACTGAGTGTACATGAGTATATGTGTATATTTTAATCTTTGAATGTAAAACTATAAGTAGGTGTATTTTTTATGTTTTTAGCATTTTTTTTGTTTAGCATTAAGTATTCTTATTTTAATTACGAGTATTAAAATGTATGTAAATTAGGATGTTCCTATTTCAAATAAATATATCATATCATTTCCAAAAAATCACAGAAATTTTAAATTTGAAATTAATAAAGCCTGTTGATGATCACAGCAAATTAGATTGTTATGAAAGTCTTGCTATTCGAAAAAGGTCGAGCCCCTTTTTCGAAAAAGGGTCTCGAAACCCTTGTTTAATAATGATAATGGTGCAGTAAATTCCAAACTATTTGACTTGATACCAGTAAAGGAATAATTAAGTGCCTTTGTTGTATTATTGGGTGGGATTGTACCCGTCCATCAGCTAGGGTCACTTCCTAGTACACAGATTACCTCATGGTAATTAATTATGTGATATAAATAAGACTGGTATGACGATTACAGTTAGTTTAGTAATCCCTACTTATAAAAATAACTTAGTTATCGAAATGCGCATCTAGGAATTAAATTACTTGTGTGGAGAAGGGGTAATACTTTTGTTCTCAAAAAATTGAGAGGTTTTGCCATTTTTGAGCTTCACTTGCTGGACTACAGACGAAAATGTACGAGTGGATTTATTTTCTACGTACGGTCTTAAAACTATCCGCTCCCTCTTGGGCTTCTCCGGCGTCACGTTTATCGGCTTCGGCTCGGATATTTTGTCCATCAGGATCTTCTCCAGCAAGTTGGCGTCTTCGTAAATGGGGGAATTTTCTTCGTTGAACTGCCGACAGTTGCTGAACATCAGTTTAAAATCGCTCACCAAATCATCTTCGCAGCTGTACTGTTCCGCCTTTATTTTGGACTCGATTTCGAGGAAGTCTATGGGCTCCGCTATTACTTTGTAGTAGCCGGGGTACAGCTTCTTGGAAGGTTTCTCCATGAACGCCAACATCGGTTTCCTACCATCCTCACACTAAGAAAAAAAGAACTCAGTGGAGTAGTTTCAGTCAATCAAAAATATGCTTTATTGTCTAAGGAAATATTATTGACAAAGCGTAACTATCCTCATATACACATGGAGAGTTACATGATCAATGTGTAAGTAATAGAATGTAAAATTTGTAAATAAAAAGATTGGTTCAAAATGGAAAAACATTACATATAAAATAATATAGAACAACACAGTATACAGGGTGGGTCACGGTCGATGGTACCTTAGACGTTTACGGAGAACGGGACATAGGATCATTCTGAAAATTTGGTTTCTCAAGTAGTTACTCTTGGTCTATCGATCTAAAATATTTTCAGCAATGCAGCGTTGCCGCTTATACCAGAAAGTAGCAGCATCTTTGTTATTTCAGATGGGTCACCCTGTATATTACCGCATTTTTTAACTCGTCATTCCTTTCTGATTATTTCTGCCTCATACTCCCTTATACCTATCTCTAAAGGTTATTTTCCATATTTTTTATCCAAAACAGCTCGAATTGAATGTTTATTTCTGCGGTATTTGGATTCTTAGGAAGTTGCAATTTTGTGATTAGTTCATCAAGATCATGTACATTGATTATGTATAGAGAAGTTTGTTCTGCGTTATACAGTGTCGTTCAAAATTAATGATCTTACTGCTAGATACGAAAAGGTTGAAAGTGCGTTTTTTTCAAATGGAACATCCTGTATACTATGAAATATCCTGAAAGATGACTAAATTCCCTTCGAATTGATATATCATGTTCCTATCCCTAAATAGTCAGAATTCCGAGATAATAGCAATTTTCACTTGTAATCTCCCAAGTGCTTGAAGTATTGCCGGAAATTTAAGTACATGAATTTTTTGAAAATTACACCCGAGTCGCGAAGCGACGAGGGTGCACACAGTGCACAAGACCTGCGCCAACGAGTGATCAACTGCACTGAAGAGCTAGATGCCAGTGAAATAAGGAGTGCTACAACTGTATCTCCAAATACCCGGATTTTGAAATGTTTGGTAGCAAATGGTCGGCATTTTGAAAATTTATTGTGAATGTTTTCTAATTTTTGACAGATAATTAATGAAATTATGTTGTAATCGTACAAACTTCATTTTGTTCATTGGTTATAAATCAGGGTACGTTTCATTGAATTTTCTGCACGTCCTTGCTATAATTCCCTCACATTTTCCATGAAGAATAAACAATTTCATCAGAACTTCGTTTGAATAGTTATTTCCCTCCATTTCAATTATTTTTTAGTCACTTTCGTTAAGAAACACACAACGGCATTATTGCACTATTGTCAAATTTTCATAATGTCATGTACTATCATGACGTTTAATAGCCACCTTAGATGAATATGAGAAAAATTTTTGAAAATTGAATTTTCAAAGCAATAATTCAAGCACTTGGGAGATTACAAGTGAAAATTGCTATCATCTCGGAATTCTGGCTATTTAGGTATAGGAACATGATATATCAATTCGAAGGGAATTTAGTCATCTTTCAGGATATTTCATAATATACAGGATGTTCCATTTAAAAAAACGCACTTTCAACTGTTTTCGTATCTAGCAGTAAGATCATTAATTTTGAACGACCCTGTATAACGCAGAAAAAACTTCTCTATACAGAATCAATGTACATGATCTTGATGAACTAAACACAAAATTGCAACTTCCTAAGAATCCAAATACCGCAGAAATAAACATTCAATTCGAGCTGTTTTGGATAAAAAATATGGAAAATAGCCAATATCTCAAAAACCGTTAGAGATAGGTATAGGAGAGTATAAGGCAGAAATAATCAGAAAGGAATGACAAGTTCAAAAATGCGGTAATATACAGAGTGACCCATTTGTAATAACAAAGATGCTGCTACTTTCTGGTATAAGCGGCAACGCTGCATTGCTGAAAATATTTTAGATCGATAGACCAAGAGCAACTACTTGAGAAACCAAATTTTCAGAATGATCCTATGTCCCGTTCTCCGTAAACGTCTAAGGTACCATCGACCGTGACCCACCCTGTATAGTACTACTAGTCTGATAAGCATCTATATGTTCACCAGCAGGCTGAATTGTGTAAGTGTTTTAAATATGAATAAAGCTACTTACTAACTATATCTTCAACTGCCTTCTGGAAACTACGTCATGTCAGACATTTGCTTCAAATGATTGAACATTCAGATAATTCACGTATTATCTGAACGTTTACCTTTAATTATTAATTTTAATAGCTCTTTGAAATTTTGTTTGAACAGAATGCAACCCACATGGTAGGTATTATGGTGAATATAAATTGTTCTCATTTCATTTATTTCATATAATAGTTATTTAAGTAACAAGGAATGTAAAGACGTGTTAACATTCGAGGTGAGCGAGTACGAGCCGAGGCAAAGCCGAGGCTTGTCGCTTGCCGAGGATGATAACAGTCGATACATTCCGTGTTACTTATTACGTTTTTCCCGCTGCTTGTTGACATTTCTCAAAATTTGCCTGAATTGAAGTTTGTTTTCTTACCCTTCCTTCATGATTATTCGTTCGCTATTTCATTCTAAGTTGCTTGTGCGTGTAACTAAGTTACCGAATAAGCAGACAACAATAATATTCAAAAGGTCTCATAACCTAAAAATTGATATGAATGAAGCTGAAGGTATTACTTGTCAAAGTCAAAATTACCCTAGGCATGTAAATGACACTATTAAGTTCCGTTGTCAAGATGAATTAGTAAACGAATGATATAGACCATTTACCTGTTTTGTTGCTAAGCATGTATGGACTATTTACAGTGTCGGCAGCGGGAAAAGTACATTTACATTACATTTCATACAGGTATTTTTCTAAAAGTATATACTAGTTTGTACACCTAGGTCCCAAGGACCTATATGTGTACCGGGAAACAAAAAAAATTGTAAATAAAACTTGGTGAATAAGATATATATCAGTTATTTTATAACTAAATACTAATTAGAATAACAAACACAACTTAATATGCTTTAATATCAGGTGTGCATTGTTTGGGATTAATAAATTCATGTATTTACAATAATTAAGTGATATTTAAGTATTTAGTTTGATTTTTACCAATATACTTATTGTAGAGATTTTTTTTGGAAGGTTTTAAAATTGGTTATTTTTTTATGTTCGGAAGTAAAGAATTGATTATTTTAGGAGCTATTAATGTAATAAATCTCTGGTTTGCATCTTTCTGATAAAAGGGGCTTATTAGTACATTATTAACTTTAGATCGAGTTTCGTGCTTATGTGTTGGACTAATTCTCAATTGGGGATTTTTATAGATGAATATGCAGCATGTTTTCAAACTGTTGAAAAAATCCAAGACAACTACAGCAATGGGCGTGACAACTGTTTCAAATCACCTTAATACCGTTTGGCTTGTATTCCGCACCAGGTACATTTCAGAGGGCTGTAAACATTTATAGTAATGGTTTTAGTAAACATTCAGATAAATGGGATAACACATGAAAAACATTTTCCAGCTGTTAAAACATCCCAAGTCAACACCAATTAAAGAATGTCAACTTTCTAATGGCAAAATTGATTCTAACATGGAGAGAAATGATACCTTTATCAGTAATAGAAAACAATTGAAGAACTCGTATTGTGGAACATCTACCATGGTATCTACCAGATGTAATGAAATGGTCCTCTTCATTCATTCATTATAGAAGGTAAGAAGTGCTTACTTGATTTCAAAAATAAAAAACACTCCCCAGTATATTCACTCTACGTCATCTCACTTACCGTATAATCTAACATATATTTGGCCAAAGTGTGTAATCTTTTCTTGAGTAACATCGAATCTTTAGGCGGCCGTCCTTTGCTCGGAGTGTTTAACCCCGGCGTAGGATTTTTCGGTTTGGGCCCGGGTTTTCTTCTCACCGGTTCTTCGGTTGCCGCGGTTTCTGTGAACATCTGAAATCCCATCCGATAACTGAATATCATTCAAATACTGAATCCTGAGCAAACAGAGTTAATAGCAACAGCAAGCGTTAGGAAACAAACTACAGCAAAGCAGCAAGAAATAAGACTACAAATATGTTATGGTTGTCACAAAAAAAAAACTCAATATTCACTGAATAAAGTGACATGGAATATCAGACAGGTTAGTTCAAAGAACATTAACTCAAAGGCCAGGCATACACTCTATGCCTGAGAAAAAGAAGAAGCTACTGGAAAATTTTGGGCCTTAGGGCCAGTTTTTCAGGTTCCAGATAAACTCCAGATTAATGAACTAATGGTTTGAATGTGATCCTTCCAACATCATTTAAAGAATGTCATTCACCATCTAAACTATTAGTTAGTTATCTGGAGTTTAACTCGAACATGAAAAACTGGTCCTCAGACATTTAAATTTAACACACAAGTTAACCAACAAGTTACTGATTCAAAAATTATATCATGTAGAGTTGTGAAAAAGCGGCAGCAACATTGTTCAATATCTATATTCTGAGTTGAAACAAGCAATTTTTTGGTAACAACCAAAACTGACAAACAAACAAATGGGTTATATAAAGACAAATCAAGACATAAGCAGTGCAGTAGCATACCTTCCGGTTTTTGTTAGTGACTCTTTGTGTTACCTGATCAACATCAAGTAGTTCTTGAACTTTTGCTTGCATCAGCGTTTGCAGTTTTACAGCATCCTTGAAAAAAATATAAGGAAATAAATGTACAAAACCCTTCAACATCACAGGTTTCAAAATATTTTCTTATTTTTAATACGTCAATGAGCCATAAAATCGGTCCTTCGGGCCGGATCCCATCTTTCTCCGTTAGCAGAGGAAGATCATAGAACCAATTAAAAATAAAAAGTTTCGTATTTGTAGAATTGATAAAAAATGTATAACAGTTGCATCAGCGTTTGCAGTTTTACAGCATCCTTGAAAAAAATATAAGGAAATAACTGTACAAAACCCTTCAACATCACAGGTTTCAAAATATTTTCTCATTTTTAATACGTCAATGAGCCATAAAATCGGTCCTTCGGGCCGGATCCCATCTTTCTCCGTTAGCAGAGGAAGATCATAGAACCAATTAAAAATAAAAAGTTTCGTATTTGTAGAATTGATAAAAAATGTATAACAGTTGATGGAAACTTAGGAAAATATATACACATAGGAACAGTTTCCAAAATCATCAAAATATAACAATAATATAATATAATAATAGTCGCTCATAAACACTCTCATGAGTGTACCCAAAGGCATAGTCGATGCTATTATTATTACTCGCCGCAGCGCTCCGCTCAAATTTCTGGTGGCGCGTTCACATATCAGCTGTAGGAAATCCTGGAAAAGCTACAGCACCACCCCGAATAGTCGGCGTTAATAAAGCAAATAATTAATACCTGACATCTAGACAACCCACATCTATGATAAAAAAATATTTTCAGCTGAAACGGATAAAGATATCTCAAAGAGAAAAAAATGGTCTCTCGAGCCGGACCATCAGTGATAAATCATAACATTATTTATAAATCTTAAATTGATTATTTCCAGAATTTATAAAAATAATTATTACTTTTTATTGGCGCCCAACAAGTGTACAAATGCAGATTCCACATCTGCGAATGAATCTCAAAATTGGTCCTTCGAGCCGGACGTATCTTTCAGTATCATCAGTAGCAGATTATATTATTTATCACTGTCATGTAGTACATTTCTGTCAGTTGTACATGTAGTATATATTCGGATTCCACAACAAAATTATTTCAGAAACCATTATCACAAATGTGAATGATTCTCGAAAAGAATGGTGTATTTATGCAGCAGTCATAGTCATAAGTATCAAGTCATGAGGAAGAATATTCGTCAATGATTGGTTGATCCGTTTATTCCAACCAATCATTGACGAATATTCTTTCTTATGACTTAAAACTTATGACTGCTGCATAAATCCACCATAAAAATTGGTCCTTTGAGGCAGATCTTATCTTTCAGTGTCATCAGCAATGATTAAGGTGTTATTTATAAAATAGAAGTTGAACCCCTTCAGAATTGATATAAAATCATAACTTTTTTCGGCAATCATCCGGGAAGTGTTCACTTCCCGAACACTTTTTCTTTGGGAAAGTAGCACTTCCCGCCCTAGCCCGGGAAGTGCTCGTATTTTAATATAAATATTAATATAAATAAGGTTTCTGTTGGTACCTATCTCCTGTTCAAATTTCAATATATAATACAAATATGAACTGAAATGTTCGAAATATTCAAATTTGGAATCACAGCCAGAGGTAGTTTACTCTTGATCAAAATTCAATTTTTTGTTCCCCCCTGTACACCGTTTGAAAATTTAGAATTTTGATAACTCGAATACAAGTATTCCGTATTGCATTAATTTTTATGAAGAATAAAATTTTCTGACAAATCGAAAATAAAAAAGTTTCCATAAAAAATAATGTACGCAACACGTCCGAAAACAGTTTTTCAGACTTCCAGGACTTGCTAACGCTCGTCCTAGAATTTGGTCTACTCGTCCAAAAAAAAAACAGTATTTTCTGGACTTGTTACGGAAATTACTATTGTATGACATTTGAGAAAACATGTACATGCAGTAAAAATTCGAGTTTCACAACAACAAAATTGGTACTTCGAGTCGGATCTTATCTTTCAGTGTCATCAGTGATAGATCATTAATTCTGGACAGTTGAGACCATATATACAGGTAGTACAAATTCGTATTGCACAACAATAAAATGGGTCTTTCGCCAGATCTTATCTTTCAGTGTCATCAGTGGTAGATCATGGAGTTATTTGTAAAACAGATGTTGAACACTTATAGAACTAATGAAAAGTCATAGCTTTTGGTTGACACTTGAAAAAATATGTACCTGTATTAACAACAAAAATAAATATTTTAGTAATCATCAGAGATACGATACTCAAAATTAAAAATTGGTCCTTCGAGCCGGATAGATCATTAAATTAATATTAAACCAAAAATAAAATATTTTCACAATTAATGAAAAATTAAAAGCTTTGAAAATACGTTTGGCATTTTAGTGACTGTTATTGTGCACGTACCTTATACAATTTGGACGTGGCAATATTATACTTTTTGGCATTTTCGAACATTATCGTCAAATCACCGGCCACTTCACTGACAGTTCCGTAAAATTTCATAACTAATTTTCTCCTAATCTGACCAAGTGACATGGGATTTTTTATTTCTCGGTAATAGTCCGGATAGAGACGACGAGATGGTAACTTCCAAAAGGGATCACACAACGGACTGCCGTTGCTACCGATGACAGTTCGAACAGCTTCAAAGAGTTTCCATTGGGGATTGTTTAGGTCCACAGGAGCTGCGGCCCGAGGCTGTTGACAAAAAAAACAGTTACCAAAGATTGCAATAGTAGTAGAAAAAACTGAAAAAAGCCGCCAAAACTCAAAGTAAAATTATCGAGAAAGTGATTCATTGTATTTGATTTTCTTACATGAAGTACATTGAAATATTTACTATAGAACTACTTGAATGAAAATAATTCCTAATACTTAAAGTGCCAAAAAATATACATCAAAGAGTGTTTCTAGTACTTCACAGCAGTTCAATTACTGTAGACTACTAAAAAAAGTTTGCAACAAAGCTGTCCATATTGAAAAAGTACCTCAAGTTCACTAATAAAGGCTTTAATTACGTGTCAAAATAATTATACTCAGTACTTTGTGATACTACTGAGGTACTCAAATGGTTGAACTACGTTATAGTACTTCAAAAACTTTAAAATACTTCAGGTCTATACTTTATATGAAGTACTTCTGTAATAACCCATAAATACTTTATCTGAAAATTATTGAATTTTGATAGTAAAAGTGCCATTGAGTGTTTAAAGTATTTAACAACTCTTCAAGTACTATAGACTAGATTACTTCAAGAATGTGAATATTTAAATATTTGAAAGAGTACTTCAATTATGTCTTTTACTAAAAGAAATATTTGTTTGTATTTGTTACCAATACTTGAAAAACTCTATGGTACTTGAAATGCCATTGAGTTTTGTATTGTATTGTATTGTAGGACTTTTTGATAGTATTCAATATTGCCCTCCATACTTGATAAAGTACACTACAACCATTCTTTGCTTGTATTTAAATAATCAAAGTATTCTTCTGATGAGAGCTTTCAATGGTTGAAAAGTACTTTATGTCCATTCTTTATCTGTAGTATTTCGAAAGAGTACTTCATACATAAAATTTACTAAGAAAACATATGAAATTATGGTAAATATTATTTCTTTACTTGAACTTGTCTTTGTTGTCAGTATTACTTGAAATGCCATTGAGTTTTTCAAGTATTATAGGCCATTTTGATAGTGTGCAACATTACCCTCCATATTTGAAGGAGTACTTTACAACCATTCTTTGCTTATATTTAAATAATAAAATCATTCTTGAGTACTTCTGTTGAGAGCTTTCAATGGTTGAAAAAGCACTTTATGTCCATTCTTCATCAGTTGTATTTCTAAAATGACCAACACTAATAAATACTTTTACAACCATTCTTGCTTCAAGTATTTAAATATCAAAGTATTCCTACAGTACTTCTGTTGACTACTCAACTGTGAGCAGCAGCGCTTTCAATGGTTGAAGAAGTACTCTTAATGTATTTGAAGTTACTTGAAATATCGAAGTTTTTTTACAGCACTTAAGCATAATTACTTCAAAAATGTTCTCCAATGCTGTCAATATTTGAAAGAGTACTTTATAAAATATAAAATTTACTGAGAAAACTCATGAAATGATTAGGAAATACTACTTCTTTACTTGAACTTGTATTTGTTATCAGTACTCTTTTCTACTTTACTTGAAATACCATTGAGGTTTACAGGTATTATTGGCCATTTTGACAGTAAGCAACATTGCTCTCCATAATTGAAAAAGTACTTTATAACTCTTCTGTACTTGAAATGCCATTGGCCATTTTGATAGTCTGCAACAATGCTCTCCATACTTTAAAAAGTACTCAGAAACCATTCTTTGCATGTATTTAAATATTCAAATAATTCTTGAGTACTTCTATTGAGAGCTTTCAATGGTTGACAAAGTACTATATGTCCATTATTTATCTGTAGTATTTCTAAAATGACCAATAAATACTTTTACACTCAAAAGAAAGTAATTGATATTCTTATTGGCTTCACAGGACATTTGAGGTGTGTTGTGTTTGTACTTAAAGTACTTCTGAAATTATTGGAAATTTTGATAGTCTGCAACAATGCTCTCCGTACTTTAAAAAGTACTCAGAAACCATTCTTTGCATGTATTTAAATATTCAAATAATTCTTGAGTACTTCTATTGAGAGCTTTCAATGGTTGACAAAGTACTATATGTCCATTATTTATCTGTAGTATTTCTAAAATGACCAATAAATACTTTTACACTCAAAAGAAAGTAATTGATATTCTTATTGGCTTCACAGGACATTTGAGGTGTGTTGTGTTTGTACTTAAAGTACTTCTGAAATTATTGGAAATTTTGATAGTCTGCAACAATGCTCTCCGTACTTGAAAAAGTACTTAACAACCATTCTGCTTGTATTTTAATAATAAAATTATTCTTAAAGTACTCCTGTTGAGAGCTTCAATGGTTGACAAAGTAATTATGTCCATTCTTTATCTGTAGTATTTCTAGAATGACCAATAAATACTTTTATACTCAAAGGAAAGTAATTGATATGTGTTCTTATTGGTACTACAAAATATTTGAAGTGTGTTGTGCTTGTACTTAAAGTACTTCTGAAACTAGGAATAGGCTTTCTTATCTTTTGAAATACTTTAAATTTCAAGTATTGAAAAATACTTCAAGTGGGTATCTTAAAGCCTGTCAAGTACGTGAATATATAAAAGTCAAGATTTAAAATTGTACTTACATCCTCTTCGGGCTCAGCTTCCACATCCGAGTAATTGTCCTTCAAGATTGAAGTAGCGGCCGAAAAACTAGTCCCCGGCTTTTTCCTTTTATGTCTACCGCCCCCCGACCCCCCACTCGAATCGATTTTGTTGGAGTTGGAATTCGGAGTGGCGCTACTCCTATTCAGATTTGGCGTTGAACTATTCCTATTCGCGCTCTGATTACCGCTATGTCTATTACCGATCGGCGTGCCAATTTGCCTGTTGACAGGTGTCACGCCTGGCTTACCGAAGAGCGTGGCGTTATTTCTACCGACCGGAGTAGAGTTGCTTCTATTGCCATTCGGAGTTCCGCTATTACGATTAGCGTTTGGGGTTGAACTCTTGGCGTTTGGGGTTGAACTCTTAGAGTTTGGGGTTGAACTCTTAGCGTTTGGGGTTGAACTCTTAGCGTTTGGGGTGGAACTCTTCGCGTTTGGCGCAGCGCCGGATTTGTTGATAGTATTTTTGTTTGCGACTGGGGAGTTTTTATTCACTGTTTGAGAAATGTTCTTGTTGGAATTGGGGGGTCCGCTATTTTTGTTGGCACTGTTTTTGACTGACACTGAATTTGTTGTGGGTGTTGGTACTGATGACTTGCCCTGGTCTATTTCGATTCTTTTCATTTGAATAATCTGAAAGAAAAAGGAATACAAAATGATGAATGTAACTACTGAAATTATTTACTGGTTACTAAACATATAAAAATATTGATATGAATAGTAAATCAGAAGGTACTACTTGACATAAAAAAGCAAACGTTTTTCAAATTTAGAAAAAATTACAATTTATTATATGTCAATTTCAACAATTTTTGTGTAAGTATTTTCAATCTAGTTTTTGCTACTGTTTCATATAGTGAAACAGGAGAAAATCCAATCACAAGACAAAGTATATATATATATATATATATCATAAAATACATTTCAATTTCTCACAAATGAATAAAAAATAATGATAAGGAATAAACTATGAGATCACTGAAGACATTATTGAAGAAGAAAATTAGCTGAAAGTAGGTGGATATTTTTCACATGCCATAACGGTATCTTCAGGGGTACCACAAGGTTCACATTCTGGCCCACTCCTCTATAATTTATTTATCAATCAGAAATTCCCAATTTTTTTTTGCTGACAATCTGAAATTATTCCACCTTGTGAACTAATTTCACAATGCTAACCTTTTGCAGGATGATAAGACACCTCAGTTGACTGGTGTAAACTCAATATGGATTTGAATGCCAGAAAGTGTTTTGTAATATCTTTTTCCTGCATAAAAAAATGAAATCCTTGATATCACGTGTCAATGAGATCAAATACTTGGGAATTAAAATTGATTCCAAACTGACTTTTACTGACCACATAAACGAAATCACTGCAAAAGCTTATAAAATGTTGGGTTTCACCTTCAGGACATGCAGAGATTTCAGTAACAGCACATTGAAAATACTTTACTGCTCATATAATGTTAGGTCCATTCTAAAATATGGGTGTCCACAGATAGAAAAAGTGCAAAAAATAGTTAGCTGTTGTGCTTATAAATTGGGTTTACATAGGGAAGAACATGAATATACTGATATAGAATTCCTTTTAAATTGTAAAATTGTTGTAAAATTGTTATTTCCATCAACCGATTGCACCCCTCGGAAGTCTTCGAGAGACTTGTGTGAGCTAGGGAAGATGCAGCCCTTACCTTTTAACGTGTGATGCCATGCACGAGACCGATATTCAACCACTTTATCACAGAAGATGTGTCAGTGATATATTTCTACAAAAACTACTCTCAGGCAATATCAACTGTTTATATTACCTGTTTACCTTGGACATTAGCAATTTCGTCCCATACAACCATTTCGCCTACCATTTCCCTCTCAACAGAATTAAAACAAATTTTCACAGACCCTTTATTTATTCTGTATGGATTTATACAAAATAAGGAAGGTTTTAAAAGATGTCAGCATGTGATGATCTATGTTTATTTGTTGTGTGTTATTATTTGTAACTTAATGAGTGTAAGTATGTGAGTGCAAATATATGTATCTTTATTGATGATGTAAATTGGGTATCCTGTGCAATAAATAAATAAAATTAAAAAAAATCAAAATTATTAGAAATATTTAGCTCAGTGTGCCTCAGGGTTCGTTCTTGAGACCTGTAGTGAGAGAGGAGGAGAAATATGCTACATTGTCTAAGAAAAACACCTTACTGACAAAGTAAAAGTAGTTTGCAAACAATTAAAAAAAGAAGACATTTACACACAGAGAAAAAAAATAACAACGAATTAGACATAGAGACATGAAAAACATAATACTACTAATGAGTCAAAATTAGGAAATTTCAAATTAGTATACTTTTTCTCCCACACTCTAAGTGAGTACACACTTGTATTATGTAGTGAAAAAAAAAACAGCATAACATGAATAAATATACAATTTGTAGTCGGAAATCAGAAAAGAAGAAAAAAAAAAAGAAAAGGAATAGTATTTAAAATATAAAAAATGGAGAGTGAAGAGGTACAAAGTAAACATACATAATTCTCAAGAAGTCCCTGTTATTATTATAAATATATAGTTTGATGGCTGAAGTGAATTTCTTGAAGTTAGCACATTTCCGAATGGCAAAAGGTAATAGATTATAGGCTTTAGGCTGAATATGTTACAAAACGGTGACAAATGTTCTTGTTGTTAAGTGGTGTAACAGTAGCTGGTTCAATTTATTGTAACCATAATTGAATGCTTGCTGACAATGACTACTCTTATAGGAAAATATTTAAATTGTTAGGAAATATAATGACTGAATATTAAATATTTCTGGAGAATACAATGCATTTGTTGAGGATCTTTTTTTCTTTGTCTGAAGATGATTTTTAATATAAAATTTTGGACCACTCTTATTTATAGTATTAATACTTTTTTTTAAATGATCCATAACCATTCTCACCTTCCTTAATATTTTGGCCTGTTTGTAGATGTGGGAGCCAGGCTCATTATAGAGACAAGCATTCTTGCACATGAGCAGCAAATCTCTCTCCATCTCAAGCAAGAATCGGTATTTTTTATTTTGAACCTTGACCGCCACCATCTTCAAATCCACTGGTTGCTCCACTACCTCATAGTAATCAGGAAATGATTTCTTTGATGGCAACAACTGGAAAGCTGGATGAAGTAGTTTTCTATGATCGTCTCTGGCTGTCATGACCGCATCAAATAGTTCTTCAAAAGGATTTGTCCCATCATCTTCAAATGTTGAACTGTCACGGCTATTGTCTTCGTCATCATGGTTCATGCTGTTCTTGGTTTCTAATCTGGTTATGCTCCGTTTCGAGTTTTTCACTGGGGGTGGCTTATTATTTACAGGGGTTTTAGGTTCTTCCTCTACACCAATTATCCTGGAAACAATTTGAAAATTTAAATACTAAACACAAAATACTGACATTCATTAATTTACAGCTGAGAGCTAGCATAAACTTATCTCTCCACTGATCCACTTTCACAAAAATACAAAGAAAAAATACTTACTTATTTTTACTAGAAATGAATAGATTCCAAAGTTCAGTAGCATCCTTATACTCCTGGGAGTTCTTTTTATAAAATGCCTTAGTATTATTTACAATTAGTTCCACATCACTCTGCAAGTCATCTATATCATCGTACTCATCCATTTTCAATTTTTGCTGAATTTTCAGAAGGTCTATTGGATTACTAACAACGTCATAGTATGCGGGTTCTTGTCTTCGTTTTGGAACTCTGATAAATGGCTCACTGAGCAAAGAGCCATCTTCTTTTCTGTGATTCCTCAATAAATCAATCAATTGCTGGCATGCCTCCATCTGAAAATAAAATATATTGAACTGTTGGAACACTATTAGTAAACAATGTTGATAATTACAGGATCAAAGTATTTTTTTCTTTTACGCATGGTTGGACCACTACTTGTGGAAGCTTCCAAACTGTCGAGGGAGTCCTCCTCTAAGTATTTGTATGACACGGAGCTGGCTCTTCGTCTTTTGCTCATGTTTTCAACTAAAAGTAATGCAGTGTTAACAAAACTTTCATTGTACTATTATAAATCCAATGACTTCATTCACTGATTCACTGATTGACGACAAGCAAGAGAAAAACTTAACAGCTAATGAAGCAATCAACTTATATTCTCAATTAACAGAAATAATCACATCACAATGGGTTACCTATGGGGCTAGCTGTCCAATCCAAAAGAGGTTACCTCTGCAACATTGGTAAAATATCAACTGTTGACTTGCACTATACTATTCACTGATTATCTTAAGTACTAATAAAAATACTGAAGCGAAGATTCACCATATTGAAAAGGGATCTTTTCGAAAAACACAAATTATGTAAATAAGGCGCGACAAGCAACTCATCACTCCATTCGATATTTATACAATGGCGTCTAACGATGTTTAGATAGAGTGAGAAGATAGACAAATAAATGGGTATAAAAGAGATAGCTGTATAACATTTGGCAACGTTAACGCCATTTTGAAAATTGTTCTATTTCATCAAGAATCCATCTGCAGAATGTGTCAAAATCTCTGCTCTCAGACGTTTGAGATAAATTTTGAAAAACACTGCAATCATTCATTGTTTTATTTAATCCAAAACCCAATCATGATTGTTTATTGAAAAAAGGCTGCAATGGCAACACTGTGACTGTGAGTTATGACAGTAGCTGTAGAATCTGTTCTACGCACAGAACCACAGACCTCATGAAGTCAGGTGCATGCTGTACCACCTCCAAGAAAATTAATTTGTTCACTAATCTTGTTTGCTGGATCAGTTACTTTAAATAATCTATACGCTCACCGTCCAATCGCGTACTAAGTGGCTGGGCATTCGTTATCGCTAAGATATCAAGATTGAATAAAACATGTAAAAGATCTGTCCTTTTCTTGAATGCTGCTATCCTTAGCTTTGTTTATTTACATCGTGCCCTGGATCATACTAGGAAAAGACATTATCTGCTATTTCCGGCTTCACTCGTGAGCAGTGACTTCTTTTCGGATTATTCACTCCACAAATAAATAATGAGCACGGCACTGCTTTCAGGATATTAACATAATAATAATTGGTTTCACCTCACTACCACTCACCGACAAACTCGTGAATCGTGGGTGCAATTCTCGAATCATACGAATAAAAGAACATATTCAATGTGTTTTAATGTGGAACAGTAAATAGAATATGTACAAACTCGAGAATCGGGCTCCATATTCGAGTAGTTCACTTGTTAAATAAATTGAGGGGACGCCACTGCTTCCAAGGTACCATCATAATATTAACAGGTCGTTCTCATCTCATCACTCCGCACCAGTATGTTCTGTGGTTAGTTTGCTTTTAATGTGTGTTAAGGCTCGTTCATAACCTTGCGAATAATCACAATTTTTTTGCAATTCGATCCAATACGGTGAATGATGAATCAAGTCATTATCACTGAAATATAGTATACTTCAGTGGTCATTATACGGTACTGTAATATCTACCCAAAAAACTGAAAAAATACACGTTATGATTCATCATTTTCTGCATTTTTTTCGCCGTGTGAATTGCAAGAAAATTGCGAATTTTCGCAAGGGAATCTCTGTTTCATTGCTCGGAAATCTTACCCCCAGCATTTCAGTATAAACAACCAGTGGAGATATTCCAGTGGTTGGAAACAGTCACGCATTTTTGTTGAGCAGATAGCTGCCATGTTTGTTTGAGGATATGAATTAGGAAGATGTGCATTCAACATTAGAAACCAGCACAAAGGTGGCGAAAGGTCGAACCACTTTCCCGTGCGTTGTGCCAACAAAAAAACAGAATATTCACCATACATTTGGTACAAACTATAACTTTAGTCAATAACTAAAATAATACCAAATACTTCCTTAGAATTAGCTTCAACTTTAGTCCATACTAAAAAAAATTACAAAATAGTTCACCTGTTTATTTTTATCAGCTTTGCTGAAATATTACGCATTTACACAACTCTATTTTTTATGTGAATATTGAATTTAACTGATTCTGTTTGCATGGGGCACTAGTGAATAAACTTCCTGAAAGAAAAAAAAAAGAATTGTGAGGATGAAGAAACATATCAAGAGTACAAGTTCTTACCTACAAATTGTTTCTGAGAATTACCCTCAATTGATATTACTTTACAGTCTTTGATGTCAAAAATTTGAAAGTCAAGACATCTGAATTTTTCATCGGTTTGATACAATTCCCTCAAGGAAGATGGCGTAAAATAGGGACGTCCAGAGTAGGGGTTTATAAAGTCTGCCCAATACCCAGATGCTCTCAGTTTGTCACAAATATCTTTGGCAGCTATGAGAAACTGAAACAATGCTGCTTTACTTATTGGTTATCATGAGGTCCCAGTTCTCACCATTTGAGCTAGTCTCTCAGTTTCTAATTCCTTATTTTTCCTCATATCGATGACGTTTGGCTTTAGAGCAATAGTTACCACAGATAATTCCGAACTATCTTCCAAAGTTCTATAAGGGAACAAATCCTTCACAGTCTCACGTAACAGCGTTGGACACATTTGTACTCTGCATATCATATTTCCATTGTTTATATCAGCCGTCTGAAAAACAAACAAGTTATATGACTGAGCTGATTCTTTTTTGCTACATCATTACATCGTCCAACTGTTCCATGATTAACTCATGATGAGTCTTGATTGTTGTTTGGCTGTCATACCAAGCAATGCCAATGTTGCCTCGAAGAAAAAGAGGGAATTCATTAGAGGCGAGTAATTCAAAGTTTGGATCACGCCAAACTAAGCTGCTGTTATCTACAAATTACTTGTTGCATCATGAAAACTTTCGACTACAAAGAAATAATACCTACCTTCGTTTACAGTTCGACGATGTTTTACAATTTTGTAAGGCCCATTGCTATTGTTGCCTACTTTCCTGGAATAACTTCTAGATAAATTGAAAAGAGTTATTTTATTGTTTATTAGTTTTCTCAATAAAAAGGAAAAGCTACCTGACATGATAATTTGACAATCGTTTGATTTTTGACGTGTCACCATGCCATATGTCAGTGTCAATACTGTCAATGTCAATCATAAAGTGGTAAACATCACAGAACGCGATTTCATGGTTAGAATTTTGCGCCCTTCAGTTCATGGACATAACTTGAGACGATTTGAGTAGCTCCAATTAACTCCGAGCCCCGAGGAGCTCCTGAAGTAATCTCACAGACCGCGAAAGAAGAAGAACATGTACCTGATGGATAACACAGTCGAACTACCCCAGAACTAATCTCAGAGATAGTTCAAGGGTACCAAGCTCTCAATTGGAAAGTCTCTCTTATATCGATGTGTCAGCTTCAGTTGCGGGCGTATTTTGACATTCAACAATTTTTATTCATCGTCAAGGCCCATTCATACCCTTTAAGCCTTGTACATACTTATGCGAATTCGCAAAAATTTTTGCGAATAAAATGGCGGTTGACAGTTTCGCAATAAAGTTCAAATATTTGAACTTTATTGCGATTTCGCAGAAAATAGTGATACAGAGAATCCACGAAAAATGATGAACATTTGTTTCATTTGCAAGGATAACCTCAAAGGCTGGTGATTTATATTATATTTTTAGTTCAAATCATGAGTGATATTTTGAATAAATTAATTCCTATGCACCAATTATATAATCTTTGGAAATATCACAAAACTTTAAGAAGGAAACAAGTTGTAGTGTTTGAAAAATTTTCAAAAACCGCAAACTTCAAGGAGACTATCATAACCTCGTTCGAGAAATGCGAATGAACGATTGTTACTCATTCACCATACAAAATTAGTTATCTTAAGTGATAGTGATATGATTTTTTCTTTTGCCTTCTTGGTTTTTGAACAAATTTTAAATTTATAATAGGTTATGTGTCTAAGGAACATCACAAAACAGTAAATGAGATCATTTCTAAATGACAGTGAGCACAGAACACAAACAAATTAGTGAGTTCTGTGACACCGACCAATAAATTATTCCGCAGAAGTATGAACGCCCATTTCCGTCAATAATTTGCTACTTTGCGATTTGCAAATTTTTTTGCGAATTCGCATAAGTATGTACAAGGCTTTATTCACTCATTCAGCGGAAAGATTGAGGTGAATGATATAATTTTTCGGTAGAGTAGTAATATTTAACCCCAAATACTGAAAAATTACTCGTTATGATTCATCACATTCATCGAAATATTTTCGCAAGGGTATGAACGAGCCTTTAAACCATAAATTTGGTACAAACACAGAACTTAAGTTTAAGTTCTGAGGGTACAAATTATGATTATTCTGTTCTTATATTGACACAACGTACGCGACAGAGGATCGACCTTTCGCTACCTTACCAATAGGGAATATGCACAATTTTTTTATTTGTTTAATCAATTTTAGAGTGACAATAAAAAAGCCGTAGAGGCTTGGTTGAGATTCTTTCGGAATGACAACTCGAAGATAGTAGACTGCTTTGTTGGCCAACTTAAATCTTCATTGGAGTATACGTTTTGTGGTCATTGTTCGGTCACTTTTGATCCATTTTGGGACCTTTCCATACCACTTCCGCAAAGAACAGGCAAACTAAGACTTTCGCAATGTCTGGATTCTTTCACTAAAGAAGAATCTTTAGATGGTGATGAGAAACCTTTTTGTTCAAATTGAGAAGTGAGAAGGAAATTCACGAAATCCATTTCCATTTATAAATTTCCAAAAATTTTAGTGATCAATCTGAAAAGTTTTTCTCCTGGAGGAAATTTCAATAGAAAGTTGAATGTTGAAATTGATTTTCCTCTAGAAGGGTTCGATTTGAGCAACTATGCAGCAAATAAGCTTTTGCCTCTTTGTTATTACAACCTGTATGCATTGTCCAACCACAGTGGAACTTCTAATAGTGGACATTACACAGCTTACTGTAGACATACACATGCAGGCACGTGGTTTGAATATAATGACTCGCGTGTATCTCCAATTGCTATGGGATCAATTTATTGTGAGCGGAGACGCTTATGTCCTTTTTTATGAGTCTTGCTCATAGAAGTTTCATCGTTGATTGCTGATGTTTGGTTTTGTCCTAGTTTTCATTTCACACTTTTATATTATTATACTTTCATAATACCTAATTTTCATTGTATTTATGTTAATATACAATACTTGTTGATTCTAAAAAAAATCAATTTTTTACTTCGTTACAACATAGTAAAAAACATAAATACGGTTGAAAGTCTTGGAATTAATTTTTAAAATAATATATAAAATACCGATTGAATTTGACCTATTTGAACGCCTCCATTTTCGCGCGCTGTGGATGACGTCACATGGCGCGATCAGTGTTGTTCTTCTTTCAGTGTCGTTCGTTGAGACGTACTCTGATTGCTCTACTTGCTTGAAGTTGATATTTTATAAAAGAGTAAGACAAAATGCAGTACAAGTGTTAGAGAGAGATGAACATATGTAAAAGTGATCTCGATCAACCAGACCAGTTTTCAATGAACAAGCCTTTCTATAGTTATGGCCATTGACTATTGACAGTTATTAATTAGGTTAGGGATTTGCAGTTTTAATCGCTATTACGATAATGGAAAATGCTAAAAAACCATTTTGTAGGTTTTGTCTAGTACCGGAATGCCAAAACACAATTATAAGTACGTCAAATAAAGTATTTTTTTCTGTTCCAAGAGATGCGAAAATACGTAAACAATGGTGTAAGGTTATGAGAAGAGGCGAAGTATCTCCAATACCACATTTACATTGTTGTGAAGATCATTTCAATGTGAGTACATTGTATTTCGATAGAATTGATCAGAAGTAAGTTTTGTATGCATAAATGTTTTGTATATCAAGCGGGAGATAACTCTTTATACCTAAAAAGATAAATGTCATAAAGTGCCATGTGACGTTATTCTTCGTTTCGACCAATGGTGATGCGTTTCGCAAATTTGAATTCCGCGCGCTTATTGTGCACTTTTTGATTAAAGAGTTGAATATAAACTAAATGATAAACTAATGGTGTAGGTGTAATGTCAAGACAATAAAGTATCGGAGGTAAAAAATCAAGTAAATTTAAATCACTGCTTGATTATTCCCTATTTACCAATAAAATTAACATTACTTCAAGGAGACCCGAGCTTTACAGAAATAATTTGGGAGCTGCAGATATTTTCAAAATTTCATGTTGAAGTGTTCTCAGAACGGTTCGCTCGACGAAGAATTTTTTGTAGTATTTTGGCTAGTAGGCAATCCACCTAGCAGTGAAGTAAAGAAACCAAATAGTTGGATGAGTGATATCTCCTCAATTTATGTGTTAATGGTGGATTATGCAGAATTTCATCAACTGAAATATCACCTATGGAATGTTAGATATATTGGAATTGTAGTTTGTGTGGGAAAATATGTGGGAATAAGAAAATTGCTGAAATAAATCGTTGGTTTACATTTGGTCAATGTATCGTTTCAAGCCTGTTCCTGAACTGAGACTGGTATAGCAATTGTCCTATTCTAATGCAAAAGTTTGGGGTGGAGGGTTTACGAATATGCCTATTAAGGCTCGTTCATACTCTTGCGAATATTTGCAACTTTTTTGCGATTCAATTTCTTACGGTGCTAAAATTGCGGTGAATGATGAATCTTAACATGTAATTTTTCAGTAATGCCAATGTCCATTGCCAAATATAGAAAAATTACGTGTTGTGATTCATCATTCACTGCAATTTTTTCACAATATGAGACGAATCGCAATAAAATTGCGAATATTCGCAAGAGTATGAACAAGCCTTATGTGTTCGATTTGCCTAATGCCCTTGAAGGGGAAGAGGCTCACATTCCCAAGAAGAAGAGTTTATTCTTCTTGTCACATTCCATGATATAAAAAAGAAGAAGTAATGAATTTTGACATTATTATTCGACCATTGACGATTGACAATAAGTTGGTGACGTAGTAAACGGGTTAAAGTCGTGGGTCGTGCACAACCAACAATCGAGAGCATATTTTTCGGGATGAGTGTGAAAATTTGAAAAGAAAAATCATGAATATACATGATTTGTTGAATTCCAGTGGTGAGGAAGCCAACAGCGATATGGAAACAATGGATGTTTCCCTAAACTGCGACGATCCTGAACTTATGAGTTCAGAGTTCTTCGACTCTGTTCTCTCATTGGAAAACAATATGGATGATGGATTTTTCTCTAAATTTGAAGATGATATCAATCTATCCAGCGATGCCAGTTCTCACTTGGATGAAGTACTCTCTCCCGAAAGCTATACTTCAGAAAGTGATAAAAACAGTTTTTGTATGGAAAACATTGACGACACGGGCACAATATTGGACAATGTTGACGGATTTGACGAATCTTTGTTGATGACTTTTTTGGGTCCTAGCGACAATCGGTGCAAAGCGGAACCAGAAGTTGCCCCTGCAAGTACTCCTGTTCAGAAAAAACCAACCCAAATTCTAATACAAAACCCAAATAACAAGAAATTCATTTCAAAACCTATGATTAATGCTAGTCATCTGAAAAACCCAGTACCACTAAAAGGAAAATCGCAAATTCTCAAGGTGCAGCCTATATCAAGTAATGGAAAGACTGTATTGTTTCCGCTGAATATAAAAAGCATTAAAATATTGAACACACCTGAGGAAGTAGCAGCGTTCACCGGCAGCATGAGGAAACGCAAAATTGAACCAGCGCCTGATGACAGCAATGTTGTAACCTCCTCAAGTCAATACCCACCTTTATCTTTAACCCTGGAAGAAAAGCGGTTGCTATCCAAAGAAGGAATCCAGTTGCCAGCTCACCATCCTCTCACCAAAAACGAAGAGCGTGAACTCAAACGCATCCGTAGGAAGATCAGAAATAAGATTTCTGCACAGGACTCCAGGAAAAGAAAGAAAGAATATGTTGATGGACTTGAGGATAGGGTAAAGAGGGGATCAGAAGAAAACAAAAATTTATTGCAAAGGGTACGTGCTCTTCAAAGACAGAACAAGACACTTATTGCACATGTCAACAAGCTACAAGCTCTCATTTGTAACTCTACGACATCAAAAGCAACCCCTTCAACCTGCCTGATGGTTGTTTTGCTGTCTGCTTTGCTAGTTTCCCTACCAAACATGAGACTCTTTCAAAACAAGCAAATGCCCCAAGAGCAGGAGCAAATTGCTATAAGGAGGTCTTTATTATCCAGTCCACAGGCCATGGACGAGAGTTTGAACATGGAGGAGTTCTTAATTTTCAAAGACGACGAGGACTATGAGGCAAAACTCGATGAAATTGATGCTGAGAACTCCACGGAAAAGGAGATCTCCAAGATTTTGGAGGAGTTGGGACAGAAGTATGATGGCATTCGTCCTGAGAAAAACGGCTCCAAAATGGGACTGTTCGGAAGGGTATTGGATACTGTCAAGAATTTCCTTGACAGAGACAAGAACGAGGTTCATGGTGCTTCGGATTATGGAGGGTTGAACACCAAGAAGGGATTTTTGGAACCTGATATAGACGAGTATGTGCCGATAGATCATGATCCTCCGTTCAAGAGAATTAAAATGGAACACTCGGATTCTTTCAGCTCAAATGATAATTTTGTCACCACCACAGTGAATGCCAATAATTTAATAATAAATAAAAAGAATAAATAGTGTACTGTGGGACAATTCGGAATACCTAGTTAAGTTCTAAAAATCTACTGTTAATATTTGCTTTAGTAGACCTGTTCCTGTAAATTGTAATTATTATTTTTTATCTTTATATGTTCGCATTCCAAGTAGAGGGTTGGGCTTTCATTTCGGATATCACTAATTTTGGAATCTTTTGGCCCTAAAACTTACCTTGTTCGACTATTAGTTTGTTTTAGAGACTGGAAAAATGAGATTTTTGTATTAATGCCTAAGGTGATAACCAAGTTATTTTTGCTTTCATTGAATTTCTTTAGATTGTTTTAATATTAAGAGTCACGTTTACATATTTAAATATTATATATTGTCTTATTTCAAATTATATGTATCGATTATATCTAATATATTATTAGTTACAAAATAAAAATGTTTTATAAATATTCTATTATGTTGTTACCTAGCATTTTCACACAAATAAAATGTTAGCAAAATTGATACAAAATATTTACATCTTGCATCATAATGTTGCATTATCACACAATATTCTATTTAAAATGCCAATGAGTTCAAGAATAATGCTAAGATTGATGTTGCACATTTTGTTTTTATATGTACGGTGTGCTTGATTATAGAAACAAATGGGAAAAAATATTTTTGGGAATTTTATGATTTTTTCTCCATAAAAACTTTTGCATTTTTCCAAACTGAAAATGTACTATTGACTATCTTATTTTGCATAGAGAGAGAATATAAATACTTATATTATTGTTTCTTTTTGCTTTGAAAATATATCTAATTGCCCCTTTGAAGTATAAAGACTGACTGAAAGGGAACATTTTTACATACCTCCCAGAAGAATATGCAGTTCTACTTATATATAGGTATGTTCAAGAAATCATTGAAAACCCATTTAATAAAATAAATAAGAATATCTACTCTAGAGGAATTTCTATCATAATTCGTGTGTAAAATCTGAATTGTTTCTGTTCACTTGATCAATGTCTCTACTGGTATTTTTTCGTTTTTAATTTATTTTACACTGTACCTTTTAACAAACTAAATAAATTATTCATTAATATTTTTTTTAAGTTGACATCTGATATACAACATTTGAAGGTACCTAACAATACTTCTTCCTAGGATTTAGAGAGAGTAAATCAATTGGTAACATGTTGAGATCATGTATACATTGCAGGAGTGAAACTGGACCTAGTATCGAGCCATGGGGTACTCCACACTTTAATCTAACTTATTTGAAGATGTTGAAAATTTCATAAAGTGCTTTCTATCAGCTAAATGAGAATTGAACCAGGTTAAAGTGATTTGGTGGCCGCCAAGGTCTCCTGATTTGACCCCTTGGATATTTTCTTTTGATGTTTTTTTCAAACAGGCAGGTGCATAAAAATACCTTTTCTCTTGTTGATCACTTCAAGGCCGATATTTAAGGTGTTTTTAGCTATGCATAATAATGCCGTTCAAGAATTATCAAGGCTAGCAATTATTTGTTGAATTCTATAGTTATTAAAAATCTGGAAATTAAAAAAAAATACCTATGTAATAACTAGTTTTTGTAACAGGATGGCACTTTGTATTGGGGTATAAAATTGCAAAGGAAACAACTATCTATTTCAAATGACATTCTTTTAAATTTCGAATTTCATTTAGGAAAATGTGATATTCGATAAATACGCGTCAGAATATTCAGTTCTTTACATTATTCTTCTCTTTTAATGAACAAACGATTGCAAAAGTACGAAAGTGTCTAGGGGTCGCAAATAAAATAATTTGCAAAAATCAGTGATTTGACTCTCCTAATGTGTCTACCAACTTTCCCAAATTTTTTAAAATTATTTCTCAATCATGATAACTTTCCCCGTGTCATGCTTGTTCAATTTGAATATTTTAAATCAAAGCCATGGACACTGATGAATAATTTTTTGACATATGCCATGGATTTACAAACAAGTCTAATATAACTTCGTTTGGATAACTTTCCATTTTCAAATTGAATTTTATTCAAGATTGAATTAGCATAACCTTTCAATTACAATTGTCTTTTGTTTCCATGGAATACTTGAAAAAGCAAAGAATATTTTGGCAAGATAAGGCATTTTCTGATTTTTTTATTGAATAACTTGATACCTTGTACCTGTTTCAATAATTGTTTTTTGAGGCTGATTAGATACAGAGAATTTTATATTCAATGAATTCCTTTATGAATCGAAATTTTCGGTGTACAACTTATATTTCGCCTAAAACATGTAAGTTTTTGGATGCATCTGGTATGATGATTATGTAAGTAGGTAGGTACTTGATAATTGTAAAGATTTTTTTTTCAAAATAATAGATCCTGATTATATTATTAATTAATATTTCCGTTTAGAATTATTCTAAACCTCAGCCTCTAACAGTTGAAAAATTGGGGACCATTATGAGTAATATCTTTTGGTTTCTCCAAAGAGTAGATATGAATATTTTTTTGTAGCTCATGCATTTACATAACTCCTCAAAATAATCTTCAATCTAAGCAAGATGAATTTCATTCAAAATAATTTGCATACGTTCTTCAAAACAGAAATTCAGTAGCAGAGAATCTTGCGTTTGTTTAGCATATTGATGAAATGTAAAACAAACGGGTTTATACTTTGACCTGGATTAATCTCATTATATGTCTGTCAGCAGTTTTTTTTTTCCAATAGAATGTATGTGATGAAATATAATTGGCAAGAGAAAACGAAATGTTTTAATAATAGATCAATATTAAACTATCCAGCTATAAAGATCCTTATCGATCAGAAAACTAATATTTGAACAGTTCTCTAATTTTATCTCGACTTGAATTGAATTGTATGACAAATTATTACAGATGTCTTCAAAACAATATTTTGATAATGCAATTAAGAAGTAATAGATATGGTTTTGAATAACTGGGAGTGCCACTTCTGCTTCCATTGATGTTTTTTTATACCCACCCCTCCACTCCCTGCACACAGTATTAGCCAATGCATTTTTATTGGCGGTTTGGTTTGTAGCATTACACAGCGCGTGTCAAAAAGTTTGCACCATATATGGCTAGCATTCTTATTATCCATTTGTTAGAAAATAGAAAATGTTACCTTCAAAAAAGTTGGCGCATTGCAAAAAAGATTTCATTGTATTCCCAAACCGTATATAGAGGAGAACAAAAAATAGTAACTTTGATCAAGAGTAAAATATCCTTATTTTCGATTTTATTAAAAAAGTTCGTTTTGAAAAGTTGTTTACAGTTGTAAACAATATCCATATTTGGAATCACAGCCTCCTAAGCGACAAACTTTTTTTCCTGTTTTTTTCAATTTTTGGCCTCTATTTTTGGACACGAAAAAAAAGTATATCTCCTAATATGCTTCAAAATACATAACGCATATATAAATGAACCCAGAAAGTATTTTTGGAGGCAAATTTCAATTATCTACAGCCCTTTCCTCATTCGTTTCTGAAAATCAGCAAACTTCAAAGCTACTAATATTGTCGCTCTTTGTGACGTAATCTCCCGAGCCCAATCACCCAAATGGCGTATTCTAATCGGGTTGATTGTGACTTGAAACGGAACGGCAATGCTATGGGTTGCTCGGAATTCTCGGGAAAGTACGTCACAACAATTTGCAATGGCGCGAGAAAGAAGCCATTTGAATTTTGTCGATGAAAAAAAAATGAAGATTGCCAACAGTTTTCACAAGCTGCAGAATCAATGAAAAATATGTTCAAAATTTCCTTGTTCTCGCCTATACAAGTAACTCAAATACACCTTACATTTCGATGGAAATTTGTTATTCGGACGAGATTATTGACGTTTGTTGATTTGTGCAAATTTAATATTTCACTCTGTATGTACAAAATAACTACCACTATGAATAATTTGAAGCAAATGAGTGAATGACTTAACTCATTTAATCTAAACAATTAAATAATACAAAGCTGCAAGTTTCACTTTATTTCCGAAATGCACATAATCTTACCGAAAACTAATGACTTATTAATCGACTAATTCAGAAACTCATTACCAACCCTGTAAGTAGTAAAAAAGTCTACCACTAGAATCGCATTTGTTATTTAAGTAATTAGTAGGGAATTATAGCCGGTTTAGGCCACTCCCCACCACTTTGGCGTCATCAGTGATCTTCTGGGGCCAGTCTGGTGCATAAGTGTCATTGTGCGGCTATGACCTTGTGATATCCTTGTAATTTTGTTTTTGTTTGACTCCGAAGCGCATATTGTGGTAGTACTCTCTTTCGTCTGCACTTAGTTCAGATCGCGATTATCACCATTATAGTCTATATCATACACACCTATTTGAATTAACATTTTTATTTATACTTGAAAGCTTTGTCGATAAGTTGAAAAACATTAAAGTATATTTTGATTTTGACTAATATATACTCTCTTGTGAAATTGATTGTAACGATGGAGTTCCTCAGGGTCCTGGGTCCCCTTTTATTCGTAATATTTGTGAACATACAGTTGTTTATTGATAGTGAATTTATAAACTTGTTTGATGATGAAACGCTGCTGATATGCGGTGATTATAAATTGGAGACTGCCACATAGAAAATGAATACAGTTCTACTCGGTGTCAACAAATACTTAAAAATGAATAAACCCAAATTAAATGTGTTAAAAACCAAAGCCATGATAATAACAACAAAATACATACACAACACCATAAATTACGATAACTTCAATCTTACCATTGATAATAAACAAATTGAAATAGTAAATACAACTAAATATCTTGGATTTCACTGGATAATATATCATCGTTTGTTACACATTTTGAATATATCCCTAAGAAAATTGGAAAAAAAAATCCGTAGAATATCAAATAATTTATCATATGATACAAAGATTACTGTTTATAAGTCTACACCAACCTCATTTTGATTACTGCTCAACTACATATATTTTGTCTTAACAAGCTGTCCCAACTTTAGAAACTACAAAATCGTGGCATGAGAATAATCTTGAGTTGCAAAAGATATATTTCCATTAGTACAATGTTAGATACTTTGCAATGGCAATATGTTTCTCAAATATTGTTTTACTTAACCATGACATTTGTTTACAAAGTATTAAACAGGTTGGGACCTTCTTATTTTCAGCAATACATATGCTTATAGTATTCATCAGCATTTTATCCGTGATAGCAACAATCGATATATTTGCAAAACAAACCAAAAAAACGGCATGAATTCTATTTTTTAAATTAAATTACCGAATGAAATGAAATGTATCCCCTCCCTGAATATTTTCAAAAGCAAACTATTAGAACATAAAAAATACGATATGAATACTCTTGTTGGCCATTTTATATTTTTTTAATTGTAAAATTTACAATCTTTTTTTATTTAAAATGTCAAATACTCTTCTAGCATAAATAAGTATAGTTATACATAAGTATCAGTATCGTTATTGTATTATTTATTTATTATCATTTATTGTAATGAATTTGTGTATTAGGATTGCTATTTACTAAAGATCTATCTATCTACAATAAAATTAAGATTTTGGTTGGGTACCTAACTAAACAAAACAATATTGAAAGTGTGAAAAGGGCGCTAGTTTTTGTAATTACAATTATAAAAACAAGGGTTTGCTCAAGGGTTGTAATAATGTAAACAACATACTAACCTGAAAATGGTCCTGAAGTGATTGACTGTGGCACACCTGAATGAACACCTCTTGTCATCAGGGCTAGACTATAGGAAGTAAAACAATCAAACAATCTCAATTTTTGAAATTTTATTCCATACAAATTTAACAAATAAAAATAAACTAAATCTGAAAATACTTCTTCAATAAATTAATTCTGTAATCGGGGATAATTTCAATAAATCTAATTTCAGCCTTATGCCATAAATTCTTTTCAAGTCCATTCGTCATCTGACCCAATCCCGTGATCGGTATTTCTCGCCAACATGTAATTGTCCATGTCTATCGACTTGCAGTTATTGATGGAATACCGCAGTTTCTCCGCCATGATTTCCTGAGATGTGTACATCGGCAACCTCAGTTGGAAAAAACAAGTTTGCGCTGTTGGCAACCCGTTGGGGGGCTTATCAACTTTCATAACCTGAAGAAACAGTTCATTAAAGTTTGAAGGTTGCAGAGAATGAAGAGCTTGAGTATGAAGCATATCCAAAACTTCCATTGTCTTCGCATAGTCTACTAGTGTATATTTATACACCATAAAATTGTTACTTTTAACTGATACATTAAAACCACGCTACCGCGCCTTCCAGAGAAGAACGAGGACTTAGGCATGTAACATAAAATGGTTAACATTGAGGAAGCAATCCTAGAAATTGCCCGATCAGGTACTTACGTGAATTGATAAAAATAAACTTTACTCATTCAACTCGATGACTCTTGGAGTCTAATTCCACATACCTCCCAAATAAGAACTGGAAAAAAACTCACCTGAAATCTCTGGGACACATCCGCTAAATTAGCTGGCAATCTCGATCTGCCCGAGACGAACCTCATAAATAAAACTCTCTCACTATCAGTAAAACTTTCTAAAATACTCCACAGCCATTGAACTAGTTCATGTTTTTCATCTAACTCCCTATACCTAAAAAATATCGATGGTTAAACGCATTTCGCCGAGGCCCAAGTACAGATCCTTGCGGAATACCCAATGTGACTGATTTTTCGAAGCTTACCTAACAATTCTCTTCAAAGTCATGATGGATATATGGGACAAGCCGCAGACCAGCTGTTCCATATATTCGGCGGTCATCAAGGACAACAAAGGGACAGGAATTATTCCTGCCATGCCCTCCCTAATAGCTGCCACTTGTAGGTCGAACTCCTGCATCCTAAACTTCACAGCCTGCTCGTAATACTGCGCTCGATTCTCGAATGTCAGAGGAATGTTACGCCCTCCGTGGACTATAGGTACGACCTGGGAGAGTAAAATAAGTGAATACATCGAAAAATTTAATTCCGCTGATGTCGAACGTAGATAATACGTTTAAATTTTGAGGTTATCCCAAGTTAAAAGTCATTCATTTTTGAAGTTGAGAGTCAAAATTAGGTAACGTTACCTTTCCTGTACAGCTGGTCCCTTCGAAATTTTCCAAGGGAATGATATCGTGAAAATATTCTTCCGTAACGCCTGAAAGATGGATATCGCGGATGCTCCTGAGACTTTGAATATACATACAGTCCGTATCTTCCAAGTCCTCTATGGTCAGAGGCTCTCCCACAATCAGCTTCCACATCATCGGAGCCAAGGGCAGAGCTAAAGGCTTTCTTGTGCGGACAGCTACTCCGAACAGTATACCTTAAATGACATTAATAAATGTAGTAAAATATTGAACCATTACCTCCCTTTCGTAAAATAATATTAGATTTTCACTAGTAATACCACTAGAGGTCAAATTATAGATACATATCTACAGGAACAGATTACATAATAATATTCAGTTTGTCCACCAATGGACTCTTAGCCTATAAACTGTTGATTACTACTGATTGTAGTAGCTCAAAAGTGCCATTTGGGGTCAAAAAATATAATATTCTTTTATTTTATAGTTACTTGAGCTTACTACAAGTGGTAGAAAATTATAATTTCAGAGGTTTTTCGGGAAGCTGCATGAACAGATTCATAGCGCGTCATAGCTTTGTCAGCAATTATTTAGGCCTTCAAATTGGTAATTTCTTCTCATTTTAGTTGCATGGGAATACCATTTCAAGATAGAAAATAGTATATTGTTCAATTTTACATAGGTTTTGAGTAACTGCAAGTGGTAGAAAATTGTTTTTTTTTTGGGTTTTTATTAACGTGCGTTACGCGCGTTATTTAATGGTATGGAATTCATAACCAGCGTAAGCAAGCATCAATCATAGGAGGCTGTGATCTTTGTATTTTGACACTTGAAAACATCAAAAAATCTTGCGTTTTGCTGCAATAAAGAATATTGCACAGCCAGTAAAACCAAGAAAATTCTATGTTTAAAAAATGAATCGATTTGAAAATATGCGTGAAATTGTCTGGTGTAATGATCAATCATCGTACCACGACTTATTTATTCGCATTAATAGAGGATTGTGGCTCCAACTTGAAGAAAGAAAATTTGTTCCGAATTGTCCACGAATATTTGCATCTAAACTACAAAAAATTGAAAGTACTGAATGGGAAAAAGATAAATAAATTAGTGTCTAAATATAATACATATTTTATTAGACATAATCGGTCAACGATTTTAGCAAGCCATGCGACTTTGCCAATTTCAATGTCCGTCGTATATGACAATAAACTGCCATCTTGATCGAATCAATAAATAACAAGAGTGACTGGATCAATGCACTGAAGCCGTACAAAGGGCTTTCCTGGCATTCACGACAGTATTATACAATATTTCTTTGGAAATACACATCGTTTGTTAAAGAATGCTTCATAGTAGATCGATCTACCATTATACTATTGTCAAAATATCATATAAAGCATTAAAAAATATCCAGTTAGAAAACCACTTACCTAGAAATTTGAACCAAACTTTGTTCTGAGTCGAAGTCAACTGAGGATTTAGAAGGTACTTATCCCTGTTGAAACCCTCATCGTTCAGAGCGTTTGGAGTCGGAACCAATAAAGGCACGACGCCAGAAGTTATTTCCTGACACATCTCGGTTATGGTATCGTCGAACACGCCCCCCGCGTCGTCCGCGCCCTCCCCCACCAATTTCACCTTCCACGCCCTCGAAGGTAACCTCAAATCCTGCGGCATTATGTCCACCACTTGCCTAGCTATTTGGATGAAGATCGGTTTGCATTTGCGACCTGGAACATTTGAGTGACTGTCATGTTGAATTTGAATCTAGAGTGTGTAGATAAAATGAGGAACAAATTCAATAGGTAGCTTTACATTCACGCGTGATTGGAGCACTACGTTCCAATCGCTTCCAAATGCTAATAATCACTAGGTTCTTAGCATTTACACTGACGTTCTTTCGTGCGCGATACGAACGTGGCGCTCCAATCGCGCATTATTTAACTATTCAAAAGACAATTCAAAAGTTGCAAACAATTCGGCTATCCTTAAACAATTATTTAACGTATGCTTTTTCACAGGCTCATTTTTGGTGTTACATAGATCACGAAAATTAAAAAGCATACTCTGCTCTCGTGTAGAAGGCTTCAAAATTAACATCTGAACATGTAAAGAATGTAGTATCTCAAAATGATTTTTTAACGTATGCTTTTTCACAGGCTCATTTTTGGTGTTATATGGATCCCGAAAATTGAAAAGCATACTCTTCTTTCATGTAGAAGGTCCCGAAATTATCTACTGAACATGTGTAAAAAAAAGGTATCTCAAAATGATTTTTAACGAATACTTTTTCACAGGATGATTTTTGTTGTCATATGGATCTCATATATTGAAAAGCATACTCTTCTCTCGTGTAGAAGGCCCCGAAATTAACAACTGAACATGTAAAAAAAGGTACCTAGTATCTAGGAACGATTAATTAACGTATGCTTTTTCACGGGCTGATTTTTGGTGTTATATGGATCACGGAAATTAAAAATCATACTTTTCCCTTGTGTTTGTAGAAAGCCCTGAAGTTATACCGTGTGACACAAATTCATGGTACACCCCCTTTTTCTCCATTGTTTCTCTGGCTATATTTCTGAAATTTACAACATTGAATATGCTCACTAGACAGCACTTTTTGGCATATTTGTAAAACAAATTCAACTTCCGGTTTTTCCGGAAATGACATCAACTTTCGATTTTCGAATGGGATACCCTGTATATTATTACATGATCGGTTAGGGATGATCATGAGGAATCCACCGATACCAGGTTTGATGGTGTTATCTCTACGGAGATATTACCATTTAATTTATCCATAAGCTCAATGAGTAGGAGAGAGAAACTTTTTCTGGCGGGTCCATCCAACTCTTTCTGGATGAGAGTAAGAGAAAATATATCTTCCTATGGTCGGCAAGTAAGTTGAAAGTGGCGAACCTATAATGATTCATATCTACAAACATTAAACGAATATAAACTTCAAAAATCATATTTTTTTTTTTGTTTTTACGAATTTATAATACAAGAAATAAAAATAGTGTTAAAAAACAAGGTCTCAGAAAAATTTCAAATATTTATTGCCACTTTACTGATTTAATTCCAAATTATATCCTCATTCAAAAAACAATGGATTCAAGAGTATCATCAAAATTTATTTCATATCTTTCACTTCGATTAACTCAGGTAGTTTATTTTTATCATCATTTTGTTGAATTTTAAAAGTTTAAAAAACATATACCTACATGTAATTCGTACCTGAAATTTCTCGCAACAAATTTTTAACATCGCGGGTATAATCAAACCGTTTATTCACCTTTTTTATACAAATTGATGTAATGCTTTTTCAATGAATTTTGAATAAACTTTATTATTATTATTAATAACGTATTAATCCGATTTTTCAGCTCCTTCAATTGAGGTGAAAGGACTAAGATCGCACTCTCGCCCATTTCAACGTGTTTCAGTATTTTTACGAATTTGTTACTTACATTACCTACACACTGTACAATAAAAACATTACCTTCCTGCGATATCCTCCGGACGGTAATCTGCGGGCCGTAATTCTTCCCCTGTATCATAGTCTTCCCGATGCACCTGACGAACGGCAAAGTGTACACCCTCGGCGCCAGGATGGGCCTCAACTTCGGCGAAATCAGGCCCTCTAGCGGCGGAACGAGCATATCGCTCTGCTGCGCGCAGAGCGGCATCAACGTCCAGCAGGCGTACAGTTTATCCGAGAAATTATAGAGGAACTTCAGTCTGGCCTGGATCGACTTGATGGAATGCGAGTGCAGGTGATCGAATTGCGGGGGGATTTCCCCGGGCAGCGCGAAGCTCAAGCAACCAGAACCCGAGGCACCGGGAACCCTCGCGGATTGCGAAGCGGCGGTCCAAGCGGCGCTGTGAGTTCTGCCCGTGGAAATCTGCTTGACGCCCTTGTTCGACAGCTCGGTGATGATCTCGGGCTCTCTGACTAGAGATACGTGCGGCAGCCCCAACTGGCCTTCGGTGTTCATGCCCCAGCCCAACACTTTGCCGCAGGAGGTCAGGAAGAGCACGTGTTCGGTACCGACGGCGAAATCTTCCGTTACGTAGTCGGCTAGACCCATTAGTTGATGGGGTCTGTAATCGGAACGTTCTCTCAGGGTGGTCTGCCAGGGAACGCGGTCTATGCCGCACACGTAGATTTTTCCGCTGTTCGTCAGGAAAATCGTGAGGTTAGTTCCACATCCGACCTGAAAACATGTGTGTATACCCTAATATTTATATCATTATTATTAATACTAGGATTCCGAACATTAGTTCAGAGGAACTTGTCGGAGAGTGACAAAATATTTGTTTCAAAGTTTTATACAGTGAACATATCACGACGGATATTACCTCACAGTTAGTTGTGCAATGTCAAACACGCCTTAAAAGTTCACTTATATGCTAAAACATTTCATGATACAAATTCACTGTGATTTAATTATATGTATACTTTTAGAATAGTAAACAGAACACAGTGAAACACCGAAAATGAAATTCACGATGAGCTCTTACCTTTTTGATCCCTATGTTGCACATCGTTTCAACCAATTGCGGGGTCGACTTGGTAGTCGTGTGTCCCAAGCCCAGTTTTCCGAAATCCCCCTCGCCAAAAGTCCACACACTCATACCGTCCACAGAGACGCAAGCGGTATGATTCAAGCCACACGCGACCTGACCGATTTTGTAACCGTCCAGGATGGTTACACGTTCGGGAACTTTCTTGTTAGACGTGGAACCCAAACCCAGCCTGCCGTAGTCGCCGTTACCGAAAGTGAACAATTTACCGTCACTCGTAATGACTGCGCTGTGTTTGAAACCGCACGCCACCTGAACAACTTCTTCAAACTGCAGTGCTTCGATTTGTCGAGGTCTGCGCAGGCGGTCGCTGTTTCCATGGCCCAATTTACCTAAAAGAAACGCAGATAACTCATGTGTGCGTGGTATTCCTCTTGAGCTTGTTATAGTGTCCTGGAGTCCGGAAGTTTCGTCTATAACTGCGGCAGACATTTTGAAAGACGTTGTAGAAATGAGCAAATTACTCGTCAGGGCGACAAAAATTCAACTCAAGATGAGAGCAGGGATTCCGTACTACCACTACGCTTTTGTGCAAATCGGTAACCCATTCTTTTACCCCCAGCCTACCCTTCAACCGACCTTAATTTACCCTGTCAGTTTCGTCTTTCCGTTTGTTTAACGCTCAGTTAACGTACGACCTATTGCATTTTTATTCTCACAAGCAAGTTTTATACTCACCTAGGACCAGTTGCAAAAAGAAAAGGTAATCTAAACTAACGTCACATAAAATTTGATGTTACGTTAAATTTCAGATGCGTTATTCAACAGTCAGCAGTGTGTTACTTTCTCGCCTTCTTCCTTGTCGGTTTCGTTGATGTACTGCTCTGTTTCTAAGCGGACTATTCCTTCTGCTCCCTAATGTATGGTTATTTGCTGCCTCCCTTGCATGTTCAAATGCTTTCGACAAAACTATCAAGATTTTACTTCTGGTGAGGTATTTTTCCCAAAAAATATCGACTCTAACAAACTGGCGCCCAACGTGGGGCCGACAATTATTCCCGTCCCGTATTAATTCGTTCATCCTTCAGTGGTTTTTGGATTATTCATATTCAGATGTTTTCTGCGTACATTTTGCGATTGAAATGTTCGTTTATTTTGTATTTGAATTGATTATTTGTGTATTTATATGTAATGGACTGTGGTTTTTATGCTCCTTTAAAAGCGTGTTTTTGCTACATGTTGTTTCAAAGTTTTATATAATTATGTAAATTGATTACTTTCACTTCAGACTTCCATTGTCTCAGTTTTAAAGCAATAATTTCAACTCCACAACGCCCCTTCGTGACATTCAATCCGTTGGCAAACTTGTGAATCATCTTGCTAAAGTTTTCGAAGATCTTTTTTCTTCTGCCTGTGATAATACGTCCCCAATTCCTATATTGCTTGCATCTATGTCAAAAATACCCTTTTGCTGTGAATAAGCTAAAATTGGGCTTGAGTAGAGCGCTGATTTCAACTTGTGGAAAGCCTTATCACTTTCGATAGACTTCATAATAACCAATAACGCCGAGAAACGTCTAAAACCTCGCTCTTCGATGCGCCCATGCTAGAGGAAAATAAAACACAGATAAAAGAGAAAACATCGAACAAAGCAAAAGTAATAATAATACATTTATTGCTTCAAAAAACAGTACGTTTCATAGCAAGGGTTCGAAAATACATAAGTAATGCCCTAAAAAATAAAAGAAACTAGAAAAAATAAATAATAAAGTGCAAATAATACTTCCAATATGAGCACAACAATGTAGTGGAAAAGAGACCTTAACTGCACAAAAAAAAAGACTATTGAAAAAATCTTAAAATATGCAAAAGACCCGAAAGCACGTATCGCCTTATAAAATGCGTTCATAGAGTATGGACACGCCTCAATATCTTCTGTATTAATGGAAAAGAAAGGTTGAGTTTCCATCGCAATTTTTTTGTCTGCCGCAGTTGTAAACGAAACCACTATAAATTTTCTGATAGGACCCAACATATACCACTAAACTCACCGTAATCTCCATCTCCCCACGAAAATACCTCTCCGCTTTCCGCCAGCGCCAAACTATGCCCGTCCGACCCAACGGACGTAGCCAAGTTAGTTATAACGAAGCCTTGCAGCGAGGAAATAACGCTCAGCGTGTGCAGATCGTCCGAATTCCCTTGCCCGAGTCTTCCGTAGCTGCCCTCTCCGCACGACAATACCGTACCGTTGGCTTCGATGACGAAAGTACAGTTCTGTCCGCAGATGATCTTTCTCGCCGGCGAGAAAGATTCTACCAAAGCCGGTATCGAAGCGCTGTAGCCCAGTTCTGCTAGCTGACCGTGTCTGTCGGACCCCCACAGATAAGCTTTGCACCTACCTACGATAATATCAGAGCTTGGAAATTCATATGTAAACGTATTCTGGTACATTCAATTCATTCCACCAATCACCAGACCAGAAACACATTCTACTCGACTCACAATTTGCCAATTATGCTAACTACAAAACATGATTATTTGTAATGGGTGTACAACACATTTTTCAGAAACAGTGATGTATTTTCTTTGTCTGCAAATTTCGGTTGATTTGCAGAACATCCATGGATAGACCTCCTTTTGTTCTAAAAGGGGTTATATTTTCAATCGTTTTTAGTGTTTCCAACGGGGAACAGATGACTTCAGTGCTGTCTGTGTTGACCTACCCTTTGCACTGATGAGAGGCAACAACCTCGAAACTAGTCTGCCCTGTCCAAATTAAAACATAATTCTGCTGTTTGGTCACAGAGGGCACTTGCAATTGCGTCCTCTGATATTTTGAGGAACGTTGCACAAGTATCTGTTAGATTTAATTCAACACCCGTCGTGGTCTTAGCCAGGGGAGTAGTTGTTTTCTGTCAGGTACTTGCCTTAATAAGCCTACTTAGTAGGTGTATATGGGAGTAAAGGGTTCATCATCGGTCGGCAATGACTGTTCGTTATTAAACGATCTCCCAAAGAATTCTGTTTTCTTCATTATTATTAACATTTTTCAATTCTGTTTTGCGTCCTCTTTTAGTTTTATTTCCAAAACTGATATTTTAAATCGCAAAACATAAAACTTATTACTTACATACTTCTTCAATTGTGTCAAGGGACTCCAAGGCTTTAAGGCGGACCAATCCAACATCCAACTGATGAACTCACAAACCCCTATAGACGTAACTTTCATTTTCGAAAAATGGAACAAATTACATTGGAAACCGCTGTCTAGAATTACAGTACAGTAAATATGACAGTGTCAATAATTCTGTGCAATACCTTATGGACAGTAGCAGATCTATTTTTGTCTTTTCGTTCATGTACTACAGAGGAATCACTTACTGGAGCGATTTACCGTTTTTGACCGAGGTTTTGAAAATCATTATTAAAAATATAAATCGTTCGATTTTATTTCTGAAAAAGAGTATGAATAGTTCCTCAAAGTCTTCTAAATTTCATATAAATATCTCTTGCAAAAACTATTCTTCTCAACTGTCTTTGATTTTATTACAAGATTTTCAGATTTTTTTTTAAATTGTGAGGGAACGTTGAAGTTGAAAATTCTGAAAGAAATCGTGATTATATTTTACTTTGACACTGATATGTCATATTTGAAATGGAATCTAATGAATGGTTTTTGGGAAAACTTAAAAAACCTCTGAAAATTAGGTTTTTATTTTTTGTCCCGAAATCTATTCATCAGATTTTCTTCTAACTCTCTTTTATTATTCAATTTGAATGCCAAAATGACTCGAATTTTTTTCAGAAATTTTAACCTTGCCGTTAATTTTTTCATGGGTTTATATGAACCTTAAACAAAGGTAGAAGTCAGTCAGTCTCCATACACATCGCGTTGGATAAAATCGCGAGCGCCATCTATGAGACTTTTATTGAAACTTGTTCCCGTAAAGTGGTGCCTGTATTTCTTTCCGCACCTACGATCTTGCTTCTTCGCCTGCTTTTTTGGTGGGCACATAATGCTCCCATAAGGTTTGCCAACTGCATAACTTTAAACAATGGTATAACCCCCAAATTGTATAATAATAATAAAAAGGCTGCTGGTCATCATTTTTTTAAAATTAATGTGTGTCGTCGCGTTAGGGAGTCTCAATTTTGGAGTTCAAGCGGAATGAATTGAATTGATTAGTACTCAATTAATTACACCACTCACCACCGATCTGCCAATCTTGCGGCCTCTGCGATGCCCACTGCATGATTTGCTCGTCTTGCTTCAAAGTCCAAAAAACGTTTTGTATCGCGGAAGGCGGTATGTCTCCATCGAGAACTTGACTCAAACCTATGACGGTCTCCGGCAACTCCGTTCTCTTGATCAAGCTGTCGGCCATTTGCGCGCCGAGACTGAAGGTGTGCAGCCAGTGCATTTGCGTCACAACCTCCGATTCCAACTTGTCGTTGAAGGGCCTGAGCCTGTAACAGACTACTTTGTCCAGTTCGAGAAGAACCGCTACGGACGCGAGACTTTTGAGGTAAACGGAGTGCATCAAGTGGACTCCGGTGTGGACCGGCATTTTTTCGGCGTTGTACTGGTTTTGGAGGACGTTCGGGAGTAGAGAAACGAAGACTTTGAAGAACGGGGCGAGTTTGAATCCTCTGATTCCCCGTCTCAGCAAAGCGCACCTGACAGTAGCCAGAGGGAGATTTTTTACATGATCCTCGTTACTGTATTCAAGAATGCTTATTGATTTCGACTTTGAGAATGCTATGGATAAATAGTTGTCGTTTAACCAGTACATCCCGTTTGAGTTGACCCCTCCACTGCCTGAAACAACAAACGAAAATATAGTAATTACTTATTTTAATAATAACAATTACAGAAAAAAAAATTAAGACTGGGAAACTAAAAGTCCAATGTGAGGAAGTTACGATTGTAAAGAAGCATTTCTGAGGCTCATTTTTAAACTCTTAAACAGTATAACAGAAAATATTGACAGTTATCCACAAATGTGCCTTCGCAGGAGTGAAGATTGTCTCGTTTGAAATCAGGCACAAGAAAACGTCTTATCGGAACTAGCTGAACTCAACGAGGCTACTTTTTGGAGGAGGGGTATCCAATTTTTGTTCTTCTGCCATCCGGTATTGCGTACCCACTCTCCTGTATCTCCACCAAAGACGTACAGCGCTATCTAACCCTGAAGGAACGGAGTTACGGCCAAAAGGGACAGATTTCGCTTACAACTAGTACGTAGGTCGCGATGATTAAATTACGCATTCCGAAGGGACCGGCCTATACGTCTCTCCGGAATCCGTTTGGTATCTATATTTGAAATATAATAGCCGGTGAGCCAGGAGTGGGTAAAACTATTATCGCAAAATTCTTGTTGTACGCTGGTCAAATTGAACTATCGTTAGTGCCTGGTGCTCATTGTTTTTGGAAATACATTTCTTTTATAATAATAATCCCTATAACTTCCATTCAGGTATAGGGGAAAGTAGGGTTATATTCTGAAAACCTTTCATAGAGGGTATTCTGACAGTGGTGAGGGCAATTAAAGCCTACCGCTTACCACCATTCGAAACATAGTCGTTAGAACTAATCCCTGGAGTACCGTTTCTTCACTGTTGCTGTCCTGAGCCTCCCATTAGCGTCATCTGGGAGAAAGTGGGGCATACCACTATAATATTACTGGCGCCCGAGGCTAGTATTGGGTGTTGCATCGAGTGTACCGTAGTCCGATACACCCGTCAACCGTAAGCGTCATTGTAACGTCCAGATATAGGATGAAAGTAAGTTACACGATAACTGGGGGGGACAAGTATCTTGGAGCTGACTTACTCTAAGCTTACTTGGAACCAAACTACTTAAAAACAAAAACCGACGTCAGTGCCTTTTCCTAGCATGTTTACTTACTGGAATCTATAACTTGCAATGTTGCCAATTAGCTGTGAAATTCCAGCGCTATGGTGAAAGTATTATCTTTATCTCTTGCCTTGCGTAGGGCCCAGGTATGTTACTGGGACTGAACAAATGAAGTAGAGGCAATACTTTATTCAACTGTGAAGGCATTTACTTCAAATGCGGGACTGCCGAAGAGCACTAAGGAACAATATGTCGTATATAAAGTACGTGATAATTATGACTTGATTGGTTTCGATGAAATGAAACCGTTTCTCATTTAAGCTCGATAAGTCATTGAAAAAAGGATGAAAATACTGGTATACGATTAAATCCTACCTGTTGACGTGTGGACCAAGCTGCCATTATGCAACGACCATATATTAACAACTCCACTGGGTCCTTTAAGACATCCACTGGCGAGCAACAATCCAGAGCTGTCGATACTGAGACTGGTTACGCTGTTATAGGCATGCCCTTGTGCGCTCAGCACCAATTCCGACACTTTCCCCTTTTCGTTGTTCTCATCTGCCAATCTCCAAACGCTCACCGTACCGTAACTGCTTCCAATCGCGAGAAGAAGAGGAGTGTCCCCTTCCCCCACCAGCGGCGACCACGTTAAACTGACGGGCTCTTTTGCCTGCACAATCGCGTGCAGGAGGAATAACTTGCCATCTTTTTCTTTCCAGACCTTGCAAGTCATATCTACCGAAATGGTGGCTAGCAACACGCCTCTAGGGTCCCACTTCAGAGCGGTTATGGAGTTCTCGTGGGCCTTGCAGGTTATAATGCTGCTTTCCTTACCGATCCAGCCCAAGGTTAGAGTTCCGTCTAGATAAGCTATAGCAAAGGGATGATCTTCGTGGTGCCAATCTATATGTACAACCGCTGAAAAAAAGTTTGAATTAACGATAAAAACAAAATGCAGTTTGGATGTACTGACCTCTCGAAGATGAAAAGTTCTGTAGGGTATCCAAGTGTCTACTTTCTTTGTGTACGGTAATCACAGAAACAGACCCGTCGATCTTACCGATCAACAAATAATCCTTGCCTTGTCCGGCTTCCGACTTGTTTTGAGCCCAAGTCATAGACGTTATGAATTCCTTCTGGTCTTCTATAAACCAGTCGCTGTAACAGTTTGAGTCTTCTGATTTCTTCAACGGCCAGACGTTTATGAAGTTATCCAGAGCCGCCGCCAAGAATTCTCCATTCGGCGACCATTCCAAATGACCGATCAGCCTGCCCTGAAGCTCGCTCCCAAACACGTCGATCGAAGTGTGAAAAACTAGGGTAGAGTCTAAAACCGGCTGTTTTTTTGGTTCGATTACCCACAGTCGTACCGTGCCATCGTAGCCAGCGGAAGCTAGCAACTGGCTTTTATCGTGCCAGGCGAGAGTAGACACTCTGTTGTCGTGTCCTTCGATGTGAGTAGCGTTAGGTTTGGGCATGCAGGAAGATAGATCGGCAAAATTGATCTGATCCAAATTGAGTCCTAGAGAAGGTTTAAGAACTTTCATGTATTTTTAAGAACGTTTAAATTAAATGTTGGAAAGTCATACCAAATTATCGACATGGCGCCCAACGTGGGGCAAAATGCTGCAGAACAAAAAATGGGACAAACTCTGGTAGCAGTGTGAAGACGTGGTTTATTCATGTGTGTAACCATAAATGTTCATCAAGAGAATAACAATAATAATAATTGATTTAATTGATAGTACAGCACACATGAAATATAATAAAACTATTAACATAATATTGAAAAATTTACCGGTTTTACCGGCTCTGATTCTTAATACTTTATTTACCGGACTGAAATTTACTAAAAAAATTATTATTTGTAGGTCAGTATGAACTAAATAACATTTACCTGTCATCATTTGCACTTTGGTTGCTAACGACTTGAACAGCTGCTGAGCCGCCCACTGCTTGTGTGCCGGATCCACTCGATTGGACATAATAAACGCCGATAAAGAGTTGATCAGCGTCAGAGGTCCAATATCGTAACCATCAGGTTGCTGGTTCAGCACACCCTCTTCCTTGGGAATATCCATCAAAGAACAACCACCGTGCGTTGAGAGAATATTAACCAAAGCTTGTGTAACGGCAAAAGCCGATTTCGGCACAGACACTCCGAAAGCGGACATGATCAGATCCTTGGTGCAGATATCGACAACCAGATTGGAGGAATTGATCTCGTTTAGAGCCAGTGCCGCGATGCCAACGCTCAAATAGTTCAAGCAGTAATTGGCTGCGCTGGATAAATGCGTTACCAACTGAGAGAATCCTTTGGGAAAGTTGGGGAAATCTTGCATGTTCTGGATGTCGCTTATTTCCACACGGTTCATGGCCGTTAAAGTCATCAGCCGGACGACTTTCTTGACATCGGATAGCCCTATCGACTGAAGGCACTTCACTAAAGTCACGTAGTTGGTACTCAGTGACAAAAGCGACAGCACTTTCAAGATAATCGTTCTCGATAACAGGATATGCATGGTAACGGTCAGATGCCTGAGGGCCAAGATCCTGTCCAAGGAGGAACACAGAGAAATTGCTTGGTTCCCGATATACCTCACTCGAGATTCAGGCTCGTCATCTGCCTCCTTGGTTATCCTCGTAACGGCATTCGACCCCAAGGGGTCGTAGCGTTCCAAAGTAATATTCTCCACCTTCAACTCGTGCATGCCGAAATAACTTTTCATTTTATCGACATCCTCGCAATTCGGAACTGTGAATTTCACCAGCTGGATGTCGGCTTCAGACATATCGTCTTCGTTGAATATGATATCGGGAGCTTGTTGGTGGAGGTGGTTTTCAGACCGATTGTTTTGGGAGTACTTGCTTTTGCAATTGAAGCACAAGTTATAACACCCGTCGGTACTGTACCCGCACACTCCTTGGCCCCACAAATGACCACACCCCGGGTGGCAGGCCATGAGATGTGTGTCGAGATACGGTGACAGCTGCTTGCAGTAAGGGCACACCGCGCAAGAGCTCTCTACCCCGACTAACGCCGGGTTTGGGGGCTGCTGTTCTTCGCTGGAAGTTGGGGTTGCATTTTCGCTGCTCGAGTCCTCGTACGAGGGGTTCCTCAGTAGTGGGTGAGCTTCGCCTCTGACGTGCTGTCTCTCTCTCAACCTGTCATGAAAAGCTCTATCCACTCGTTCCAAAAAGTTTCGCAGCTCCGTACACGGACGCCGTTTTATAGCCAGACCTAGAATTCACAAAAAAAAATGGAAACTTTCAAATCAACACTTTCTTCAACATACTTCTTCGTTGTATGTATTCTATGTCAGTGCTGTCCAAACTCTGGGGCCTCACCAAGTCCTGTGACCTCTCCATGAGCGATCTGAGTAAATTCGCTCTGTTGGAGGTACCTTCATCTTCGGTTTCCAGGTAAGGATGTTCCAGCATCCAAGTGGCCAACGTATTTACCGTATGCACATCCACTGCTCCTGAAGTTTTAGTTTCTTGCATGGCTTTCTGGATATGTTTGATGGTGAAGCCCATTTCTAGCAGCGGGGCAGTTATGGGGGGTGGTGGGGAAGAACTGGCAGCCAGGCGCCTTCCTGCCCACAGGATCTCTTCGGATTCGGACCCGGAAAATAAACGACTGCGAGGCGGGTGGCTTACGTTCGGAGTTGCACCTGAATTAACGATGAAGTATATGAAAGGAAAACAAAATAAGATCATAGCAGACGCTAGATTGAATCAGAAGGTATCGAGACGAGATCCCAGGATATCAAAATAACATTAGGTCTTATACGTTGTTTTTCTTCTACTATTTATTCACACATAGTTTTTTCTAATTTTTATTTAAGCGCCCCACATTGGGCGCCAAATTTATTTAAGATTTTTTTAAAACCCTTTTTAAGGTAAATGTACCAAAATCAGACAGTTTTAGCAGTTCTGCCAAAGTATTGGATCGTATTATATTGGTTTTAAACGTTTTGTTGAATTAAATAACATTTACATGCTCAATGGCTTTTTGAAAATTATGTATTTATTTCATACTTCCCCAAGTTTGAAGATAAAATAAAAAAGTGGAGTATTTATCTAGAACTGCATCTGAACCCAAATTCGACATATAATTCCCATGTTCTGACATAAATTCGACAGTCATTTGACCTATTTTCGACATAGGAGGGGGATATAATAATAAAAAACTGCTATTTCCTTCATTCATGCACATTTAAACATTCTACGATACATTTAAAAGCACTAAGGAATTTTTTTTGCGTTTCGTAAAAGGAATTGGAGGGAAGAAGGAAGGGGGTAAGAATTTTTTTAATAAAACAGCGTAATATTGTGCAACATTAGCAACAATGAAACAAATGAATATATTGTTACCGGATTCAAAAATAAATAGTCTAATCTGCGCAAGGGGTGATTTCAACGCCCCCTAGCAGCAAAACTGTTGATTCTTGCGGGGTCCTTTTCCACTAATTTTTTCAATAAGGGTGGTTCTTGGAACACCAAAAGTAGGGGGATGGGGGAGGGGAGGAATATTTTTTATTTTTTAAATTTTTTTTTTCAAATTTATTTTTTTCTTCAAAATTTTTTCACGTTTTTTTTAGAAATTTTTTTTTTGGTTTTAAAATTTTTTTTTTTAATTTTTTTTTTCAAAAATTTTTTTTTAATTATTTTTTTTTCAATTTTGGGGGGAAAAATTGGGAGGGGCGGAAAAGTGAGGGTTGAATTCAGTTTTTCAAAAGAAACACAATGGTGAAAATCCCATGTATCTAGCTCTCTCCGTTCCCGAGATACGTGTCGAAATTAAAACCATAGGTTGTCCGGTTGTCCCTAAATTCGTCATTGAGTTTTTTTCTATTTAGAGAAGTCAAATATCGAAAAAATATAATGAAATACCTAATTTAATATAACATTTGTACTATACAACAATTGGAACATTTATTTGACTGACGCAAGCATATTATTTGAAAGTTTGAAATATGGTTGATCGTCTCTTACGTTAGAGCAAACGTTGCACTATAGTCGCAATCACTGTTAGAGCAGCACTGACGATTTTTTAGTTTCCTGATTCTAATTACTATCTGTCACAAATATTCGGGGGATTTTTTAATATACCCGCCAAAGGTTTAGACCAATCATATCTTCAGATTTCATTAATCTTATAGCGACGGGATTCTTATTTTGTAACGTTTTATAAAAATACGTCGAATTTTGGGTAGGTGTCTGATTTATGTACAGTTAACTTAATAGATTTTCCTTCAAAACCTTATGTAAGTATGCAGAGGGCTGAATCTTTTTACGAAGGCAAGGGTCGTGGTACGATTGTTGGTGATGAACCAAAAGATATTCCCAGAAATTCAATTTATGGCAGAGAGAATGAAGTAAATAAAGTAAAGTTGTCATATGGACTCCATCTACAGAAATTCTGATGAAGTATTTCATTCTCGTAGACAGTCTTGATCACACTAAAATAAAACAATTACTGAAAAAATAGTAAATAAGTTAAAAAAAAAATCTGTTTGTTGAGCCTACTTGAGGGCTTGATGAGATTGTGAAATATCTATAACGGCCATAATAAACTGTTGTGTGACGAAAATTGGTCCTTTGAACTGTACGTTGTTCGTTATTCAAATGGTCATATCAACTCACATGTTTCTGAAATTTGACTGGATTGAATGAATTTAAACCTTACATACTTTTCCTGGCCAATAGGTTATTGTTAGAATGATCAAATTCGTCTCCTGTGGTTAGATGTAATATTTTTAATCCCCTTCTTGGATTTCTTGGACTCTACATTCGGTAACAGTCGCTCTGGAACACCTCTGATCCACCACCTGGTTCTGGACACGTGATTGTGTGACTAATTCAGTTGTTCATTTCATATTCCTTTTTAATTATTCTGGTTTATTCTATCCCGGCAATCGGCTATAAACAGTCATCGCTCATTCAATGGCGAGAAAAAACTCAATTCCAAACTGGCAGAACTAGTCACATTAAAAAAAAAGAAAACTTGTAAAGCATATCCTATATTTGAAAAATCATGAAAATTAATTGGAAAAATATTATGAATGACAAAAATATGTTTTTCGATAAATTTCACTTTATTTCTGAATATGTATTTACCTTTTAATAAACTGTATCAGTCGACACTAGTTCGATGAATATCAAATTAAAATTTCATCATCAGAGGAGTTAATTCAGTGAAGCCAGAAACAGAAATGGAAGTTTAAAATCGAAATTCAAATTTACTTCCTTTTTGAACACTTGTTACCAAAGATTAGCATTATAAAAGAACCAATGGCTCATATTCAAATACCAACATACTGTCTATGCAATAAGAACTTCAATTAAGGTTTCCCTAAACCAACGCGGGAACGCGAACGGGATGAATGCGAAACTAAATTCTATAGTGGGATATGTAAACATACATACCGGTGTGATTAGTCGTATTCCGAAATGCACATAAACAGTAAAATATATATGGTTTGCTACATATACTGTTTTTATAGCAATTCGAACGGTTTCCATGTTAAGTTCCCGCTTTGGTTTGACGGAACCTTTATACTCTCTGTTTGACAGTTACAAATTACATCTATGGTGTGCTCTTAGATCTAATCAATTATCCATGATACGAGAAGCAGAATTCAAGGTCACTTTGTCACTGATAAGTGACAGCCGTAGACATTAACCAAATTTTGATTTTATCAAACAATCAATCATCTACTCAGAAACAATCAACTAAGAATGTTTGAAGCCCAGGTGGAGTTTCAAAAAACATTGCAAGTCATTATATGAATGAACTCAGTTTTTATTATATTTTTATTCATATTGCTCAAAGGTAAAAATGAACGTATGTAGAAATGCAACTGTTATTAAGGTAAACTAGCACTTCCACCTGCAAGTTTATCAGATTTGTTTGCTTCTTTGTTGAGTTATTCAGAAGAATTCCTCTCTGATAATGAAAAAAATTATCTCGTTTTTTACGTCCATCTCTGTGGTAATGTTTTCTCACTTCCTGAGGACATTTTCTAATGTTAAGTTTATAGAAAGTATTCAAAACTTACTTTAAAAAGGTAACTTAATTCAGAGACCTAGTATTATTTTGATCCCATTCACAGAGTCCGACATTTCTGGGGCCTAGCCTCTGGACACCCTCGTAGATAAGTGATTCAAAGACAAGTACTCACCCAAAGAGGCGGACATTGTGGCGGCATACGGAAACGACGGATTGTGCACGTTCAAAGAAGACGGCGGTCTCAGAACCGAGCTGCTTGGCCTCGGAGGCCTCAGAAGCAAATCCCTCCTCGAAGTATCGCTTCCCTCGATCAAAGACGTCACGCTCGAAAAACTGTTCGAAGGATTGCCCTCGATTTCCGGCACGCAGTCCGCAAAAGCCTGGTTCTCATCGGAAGACTTGCATTTGACGTAACTCAGATGTAGGACCGTCTGAGCACGCTCTATATCGGAAACCTTGACTATATTACCAAGCTTGCACTGATCCGTGCTTTTATCTACGAGCGCGTGAATAATCTCCCGCATAACGTCGGTGTTCTCGGGCTGGCCCGTGTTGTTAGGCAGAAAAAGCTCGGTGAACGAGTTCGATGTCATGAAAATCCCCAGAGCCTTCAAGGCCGCGAACTGCAGGAACGCCAACCTCAAACACTCCCCTTCCAGATCGAGCAGCCTTTTCTCCAACAGTTTCGTCTCGGCGCTGTCGCTCTCCTTCCGCGTCTGCCCCTCGCCGCTATCTTTGATCGTCGACTCGCTCTGGGAGCTGGTGATCTTCTCCGAGCTTATTCGCGTCACTTCGCCCATTATACTGGAAACCATCTGGTTCGTCAACGACTCCATGGTTTTCGGTCGTTCGGCGGTGTTCTGGTTGTGCAGCTGGGAATCGGAGCTGCATCGAAAAGCGTCGACCTGAGAGGACCAGGACCTGGACGAGTTGGGGTTCAGCAACATTTGCTCGTTTTCCGTGAGGTCGCACGTCGGCAAAGCAGTTTCGTTAGTCAGGCCGCTCAGCCTCGCTATCTGCAGCAGCACGTTCGGTGTTAGCCCGCTGAATTTATTAGTGGCGAAAGGCGGAGGCTCGACGAATTCCAAGTTGGAGAGGCTGACGTCGGATACCCCGCCGTCCCCCTCCCACTGGACGTTCACCGTGGTGATTCCCCTCTTCAGTATACCCAACGCGATAGCTTTCTTTCCGGTGGTCTTGTGTCTGCAGAATCCCCCCATTCGCAGGCCTCGGTCCAGACCCCCGACGACGACCAAGGCCGCCCAAACGCTGGTGCACAACTCCTCCGCTTTGATATTGGACTTGAACTCGCTGACCTTCTCGTCCGACAGTTCGGACTCGTCCTCCAAGTTGTGCGTGTCGACTGCGGGGAAGAGGGTTTCTATCTTGTTGAACCTCGCCATCAGATCTTGGTTGACCTCTTCGGTCCAAGTGGGAGCGTTGTGTAGTTTTCTGATGAGGCTCACGTACGATTCCGTTAGAACGGCGTACAACGGAGCCAAATTGGGTTCGCCGGGCAATAAGTCTCGTTGGGTTCCGTGGACTTTCATGTCGGTTATTTTTACCTTCTCGCCGGGGTTCGTGCTGTAGAACATAACGCACGGGTAGAGATCGACCGGTTCCATATTCTCGAACGCTACCCGAGGTTCTTCTCCGTTTTTGCCGAAGCTCAACGTTTTGGCGTCCATATCCAGCACCACCGTTATGTAGTCACCTAAGGGCAAAGTATTAACACTATTACTACTACTCTGGGTTATGGATAGCCATGACTATACTTAACGTCGAACCTATAGTAGTCAAATCCACATTGAGAAGTCAGTACACGTAATATTCGCCAATACATTTCAAATGCGACATTTCACACCAATGTGCCAACGTTGCTTACAGGTCCGACCGAGCAATGAAGTTGAGGGACGAACTTTGGCAATGGTACTGGATTAAAGAAATTTTGTTTATGATCGGTATTATATATTATAGAGTGGTCAAAAAATAAATAAGTGCATTACGGCTGTATCACCTAAAAAGTTTATCGGATATTTCCGAAACAACGATGGACCATCTGTCAAATTCGAGAAAGGCTTCTTGAAAAGGATATTTATTTCGAAAAAGATTGTTTACACAGTGAACTCCTAGAAACGGCAAATGCATTCAAAGATTAATTCGATAAATATCAACTTGAGTGTATTGCTGAGACCACATCTGACCCGTGAGGAGTGAAGTGAAACGTTTCGGGGTTTCTCATAACACCACTTTCAAAGCAGACGAGGTGAAACAGCGAACTCACGATGATTACAAAAAAGTACACAACAATCATTGGAGAAAATACATCGAACATGCGATGAGATAATTTTTGAACGGGACGACAAATTGCAAAGCGATATTCCCCGTATTATAATTTCATTGGAAGATGACTCCGATGATTCAAATAATGAATGTTTTTCGTTCCAATCAACCTAATATGACGCTATTAAATTATGATTTTTCCTAACTAACGTAGCTTATTGAAGTAGTTTTCTTACTTTTCATTGTAACTCCATAGAAAAATTCATTCTTTCAAAAAAAAGTCGCCGAAGTAGTCAAAACAGGATATATTTTGATTGAAAAAATTGTATAGTTGAGTTTGACGTTATGAGAAATAATTATCAACATCATCCTTAATAGCTTAGCAATTTGGGATATTTAAATATCTGACTTCGAAATCAATTCATCTCCATGATCACATTTTACTACTATTGATTATCCTTGCAAAATCTTTGCAGAAGGCACGGTAATTCTGAAAGTTAAATCTAGAGGGATCCAGTACCCACTCGCAACCATCAACGGGGGTGATATAGCTGGTACATTATATGAGGTATGAGAAGTCCACACAGGATTCAACCCAATCGAGCTACGTAATTGAATTGGAACTCCGGCTCTAACTCGGAACCATAATCGGAAATTTCAGAATATCCCGTTTTATTATAATACTTTGCATGCTTTACGTGCATATAACTTCTTTAGTGTAAAACAGATGTTAGTTCAGAATATGCTACAATCAGGATTAGATGAAATAGCATTTTTACTTCAATTATAGTAGAACCAGAAATCTGAGAAGGTCGTAAATCTATATTAGCTGACGACCCTCATAATTACCTATTGTTCGAAATATAGATAAGCAATAAAAGTGTGTGTCCATTGAAAGATTCCCAGGTCCGGATTAAAGTATCTAATGAAATAGTTTGGCATTTCAATAATAGTGGGCTCTTTGACCCAATATCACGATACCTGAAATTTAATGGCTAGGGTAGATACAACTTTGCGTAGAATCCAACGCCTGACAGCCTACTGATACCTCAAGTGGTTGGTAATTACATTTCTGGTCGTACTATACATACCGTATAACGTACGGGCCGTATATTTAAATCTAATCAACGCCTCTTTCTGATGTATAAACTCCGACAACATTGTTATCCTATTTCGCAATTCTGATTTCTCAATATGAATCGGACTATAGGTGCTAATTTTTTGCATATTTCCCGAATGATGTCGATTATTATCATCAATATTCATAATAACCAGATAAAAATACTGTAAAAATTATTTCCGATATTGAACTTTAAAAGGGTGAAATAAAGGTATGATCAGACATGCCAAAGGATGATAGAGATGAATTCAATAAAATTAATCTCGGATTTGTTGAAGAGCAGTGAAGTGTTCTATAAGATCTACAGATTTGAGCCCGTTGGACTTCTCTGTGGAATCACGTTAACAGCCCACGCACATGTTATGCTATGATAAAACTTAAAAAAAAAACAGTACGAGATATTTATTTGACGGATCGAAGTCTTTTCTTTGAGAAATTCGAATAAAGTCATGTCCTACCTCGTGCACAAAATCACCTGAACTCACCTTGAGTGTAGCTCTGGAAACTCATATCCCTCTCTCCGTTATGGTACAAACTCCCGCTGTACGCTCGATAAAGCCACATGTCGTTGGTCGACCGATGGCTGAAATCCTTCACCGGAAACTTGGAAACGCCGATGCAAGTACCCTCGTTTCCCCTGTTCTCCCTGACGATGAGGATCTTCCACTGGTAAGACCCCGAACGTATCGGCTGCAACCCCAATCCGTATCCTCTGCCCCCAGTACCGTGCACTAGCGTCAGACTGCTCTCGATCGTGCAGTTGAAACATTTCTCTTCGTCGAAACCCATATCGTGGATGGGCACGATACCCTCCCCTTCCTTGAAGGGCTTACAAGCGTCCAGAAGCTCGCTGTCAGTAGATTCAAAACAGTTTGCCGATGGAGGCGGGTCGCTGGGAAAGTTCCACATTTCCCGCCCGATCTGGTTGAATAACTTATTAATAATGTGTTTTCTCAAGTCGTCGTCGATATGAACAGCCTGGAGACCCGGCAATATGACCTGCAGCAATTGCAAGATCAGCAGTTTTGGCCGCAGCGTCCTCAGCTGCGCAGCATACGACACGAAAGCGTTAGAGGTATCCAAAATGGCGAGAAACGCGAAGATCCACTTCTTCGAAGCCAGCAGTCTCTGGATAGTGTGACTCGAAGCTATGATTCTGAGATAGAGCAAGAAATCTCCTAGGCTCCTATCGCTATCCTGCGGAAAACTCTCGTTCGTAAAGTTGTCGCTTTCATCGAAGGCCTCTATAGTTTTGATGAAGTGATCGTGGAATATGTTGACGACGTTCTCCAACGAAGACTGGTCGACTTTCTTAGAATGGATGCAGCAGGATATGGCCAGTATACGCGTGAGTCTGAGAGCGGCGACGTGGAGGATCTCGGTTTTGCCGAGGAGCTTCGGAAAGTTGGTGTTCACTTGCACAAGCTGCATCAGTAGCTGCACCAGGTCGTTGTTGATCACTATGGTGAGATCGTTCGATTGGTAGCGCATACTCAGAGCGAATACGGTGACCAACAGAAGCTGTTTGTTATCGGAATTGTTCGCTATTTGTCGCTTCAGCGAACGAGCTAGAAACTGGTAGATGCGTTGGACTACGGTCCGGATTCTTTCTTGGACGTTTATGGGCGAGGAGCGTATTCCTTCCAAGTAGTGGTGCAGCGGGGTACACGATTCCTCGTTCTTGATGTTACAAAACCCGAAGCAGCCTTCGAGCAGCTGCTGCTGGATGCAGTTCAGCACCGTCGGAGATGCTTCCCGGGTTACTAGGTGGAAGAGGAGTTGGTCCAGGCTTCGGTATCGACTCATGGACCTGTTTTTCTGATCGACGAGGGCTTGGTGGATTACGGTGGGATCGGTACACCAACCGTAGGAGTCGCTGTTCGCGAAAATCCGGGTCTTTTCGATGGGTTCGTTCGTGATGAAACTCAAACACGACAAACAAAATTTTCGCAGGTCTGCGAACGATTCTGTTTCCCGGCTGTTTTTGTAGAATTCAATGTAGGCTTTTTCCGAGCTTACATCCTCTTCGGAATCGGTTTGGCCGGACGAGATTTCGACTTCTACCCCTGTTGACAACACAACGTTGATCAATAAGACAAATTATTAGCTGATGTCAGTGATTGTTTCAAACTCAGTCGGGATTATTGAAATATACAAAGTATATTCGAGTGAAGAGGAATTTTGAGAAATGACACCATCTGTTGCAACTCTTGTGATTTCATTCGTAAATGATTTTTGGAATGCTCAAGTTACCCGATTCTCCCATTCTTCCCTAGTGTTTACCGGTGATTGAATGCATTTTTTACAACCTTGCAACTCTTCGTCACACGTGGAGTTCTTTGCCAAGTTTTCCTATTATGGAAACTTTCATAAGAATTTGGATCCGTCAGTCCATAAAATATTTTTGAAAAGTTGACATATTTCTTTGCTTGTGATGGCAGCCTTTCGCAAACTTCGTTTTTATGTGTAGCGTCTTGAAACTTAAACCCTAATTAATTTGTAACCGCTTTACATGATTTTCTACAACTCTTCAAACTGATTTCTAAAGAACGCTCCTAATGGAATTCATGTATTACACAAGGTAATTTTTTTTCATCATTTTTCATTTTGTGTGTATTTATTTCTCTTCATTTGTTATAGGTTGTTTTAATTATGGGTTACTGTGGAGGATGCAGAACTCAGGAACTTTTGAATATGAAGATAGCGGATATTGAGGACAGGGATTTCATTACGTAGTGAACGTACCGGAAAGTAAAACTGGTGTATCAAGAAATTGTAGATAAAAAAAGAGTTTTCTGCTTTTCCTTCATTGAGACTTTATATGTTTCCTGCGTCCTGATGGTATCGAACGATTTTTTTTTCAACTTTCGACAAAATAAATGTACAGAACTAATTGAGGAGTTGCACTAAAAAATGTTAAAAGCGCGTTACTGACAAAAAAGTATGAATTTCGACGCTACTTGTCAAAGTTGATAAGAAGTTTAATAATTTAGATTGACAAGCCTGACTCACAATATTCTATAACTGCTGTACGACTTATTTATGCACACAACTGTACATTTCAGCTAATTGGAAAAAATATGTTTGGGAAAATCCCCAGCAAAATCGCAATGTATTTAGGATTGCCAAACCCATCTTCCTATACGGGACATTGCCTTCAACATTAATATTCGCTCTAGTCAATGCAGGAGCAACTATGACTAACTTGAAAAGACTAAGAGGTTAGAGAAGTTCCACGGTGGCGGAGGGGTATTTAGAGGATATCATCGAATTAGTTTTAGCATTAGCATCGACTGTAGTGAACAGAAGCACCAACCAAACAAAAGAAAAAATTGTTTCCAGTGGCGGAATTAATTTTCAGGGAACTTTTAAAAATTGTACATCTATTATTTGTAATGACTAGAATAACTAAATGAATTTAATAACCCAAGGGAGTTATAACCCTCTTTATTGATAGCGTGATAGTTATAAATCAGTAAGTCGGCTTACTGTCACCCTATTTGAAGAACAAACAGTAATAAGTGTTAAAGTGCAGGTTGTACTGATAGAGCTGATAGACGTGAAGTTGGTTATGACAGAAGATGAGTATACCTCAAATATTTGTGAAAATACAACCATAAGTTCCAAGTCTTCACTTCGCAGAGGTAGAAAGTTTTTTTCGAATTCGGATTTTGTTGAACATTCCCTAAATCAAATTAATAAATTCAAAACGGTTCGAGGCAGGTGTACTCAAGGTATAGAGAATTATCCAAAAGCAAATATGAGGTATTATTAAAAACCGCGTTTTACAAAAAGATAATTGAAATTAATATAAGAAACAATCACTTGCACGGTACGAAGAGAAAATGAATGCTAAAAAGGTTAATTTTCAACTTACTTTTAACATATATCAACAAAAATAAGCACCTCCTCAGTACCCTCTGACAGGCACCACTAAAACTGTATTCGTTTTCATCCTCGGCTACGTTAGATTCTCCAATAGAACCAGGAGATTGTTGGTTGTCTTTGTCATCTCTGAAGGAGTCATCTTCCTGTTTGAAATTCCCGCTGCACATCAAGTTTATCATCTTTTGTCTGAAACTCAAAACGATTTTGAACACCTCCTTCACGGCGGAGCGGGAGCCGAACTCCAACACCCCTGTTTGTTTCAAAACGGTCATTAGAAAACAGCGCACAATCACTTCTAGCAGTTGTTTATCGTTTTCCTCGAACTCCCAAGCTTCAGGTTCGATGTGTTCCATCAACTCTTCGAAGAAGCCGTTACTGCTTCTGTTTACTTGAGGAATTGCGCATGCCTCTTCGTACTGGAAAGGTAGATCGAACGCCATCCTGCACAGATTCTGAACTCTCTCGGGTAAATTTTCCAAATAAATCAGAATCGTTTCGAGATTGTTCGACGCGGCAAAATAAGAAACTTCCGACAAGGTTACTATTGGGATGTTTTCGTTTTCTATGCCGGAAGAGAAAATGTCGTTGGAGAGCCAGTTGCGGCAGCGAATTTCTTCCCTGGAAGGAGGGTCTCCTATTAGCATCCCACCCAAGCAGTTACCTATGACCAGGGAGCAGATTTTTTGCATATCTATTATCCAGATCCAAGATTGCTCAGCCAACTGGTCCAGGGTTGGTGTTTCACTTCCTCAGGAAAAAAATCACACTGTCAATATAGGCGAGTTATGAAACAGAAGTTTAATTAAATTTTAATTTAAGATTTAAAAAAAAACACCTTTGTGACCATGCGAAATACTGTAGGGTTCTAAAACCATAACAAAACTAAGTCCTTTGTCCTTTTATAGACAACTTCAGCTAAGGCCAAAAGGGCCTAGCCTATAAGGCTAACTGAGTGCTAGGATTATCTCCTCTACAGGAGTCTATTACTATCTCCCATCATTTCAATCATCTTATATTTATATAATGATAGAAATGTTTTATTTTCATTCGGTCAACGATTTATCAAGGCACGTGACTTTGGACAATTTCAATGTCAACCGCATAATGACAATGAACTGCCATCGTGATCGAATTAGTAAATAACAAGAGTGAATGGATCAATGCGCTAAAACAATTCAAAGGGCATTCCTGACATTCACGACACTATTTTTTATTTTCGTCTAAGAGTGAATCTCTCATAAGTAACATTTTTTATCCGATAGCAGCAAAGATTGGTGGAAAAGTCGCAGGGTGCTTCCAAATGGTTAATGTGCGAGTTCTAAATTGAAAAAAAATCAATGACAATGACATTTGGGCTATAATTCACATATCGAGTCATATCTATATGAATTTCAGAAAAAAAAATGTGTCAGACTAATTTCCGTATGAAAGCGTTTGCAATACTCTCTAGTTTGTGGAAAGTCGCAGAATACAAACATGCAACGTATTTTTACATATAAACCAAAAAGGCAGTCTCAATGGATCTATGCAATATTGTCTTCATTGATCATTTATCGTCCACTTATTCGGTTTGGAATTCTAATTTTTCACTTAACAAATGTTTAATCCGAAAACTAGCTCTAAAATTAATTTGCAAAACTAAAATAAGAAAATCTCAAAAAAGAAAATTGTGACATAAATATCCGTTTGCATTCATCTGAGATATTCAAATGGCAATGTTCCCTAGTCTGCGAAACGTAGTAGGTGGATCACAGAGACCAAATGGTATATATGTAAAGTACATTAAACTCCAAACTAGAGAAATCAAGAAATGGCAAATCTGCTTTGGTGGTTACCAATAACTTAATCAACACTCTATTCTTACACAAAATGAGCATTCATCAACAAAAAATGAACTCGGAGATTCATGATAAATAAAACACAAATCCGAAAATCCTGAAAGTTCATTTTCAACAACAATATTGCGATACTCATTTTTATATGCAAGCGCTTACAATATCGAGGGACCTTTTCCTCCGGTCTGTGAAAAGTCGAAGGGGTATTACATATTCCGAATGGCATAAATGTAGACTACTTCCAGTTCCAAATGAAAAATCGGCCAACCAGTCGCAAAATCTCCGAATGGCATAAATGTAGACTACTTCCAGTTCCAAATGAAAAATCGGCCAACCAGTCGCAAAATCGCTTTATTGGGGGTGTTACTAAGTCAATTTGAATTTGAAATTTTAATTTGGGGCTTTTAGAATCCGTTTTTACTTTAAAGTTTATTCATTATTCCGAATAGAAGTCCGATACTTAAAAAAAATTAAAATCAGAAAAAATTGGATGTCAAGTTTTCACCAATTTCCGTAGGTATGCGTTTGAAAAATAATGTTATCTATAGTGTAAGAAAACTTGCATCGGTATATTCCAAACGGTATATAATATAATCCAAACTAGGAAAGAAACTTTTTTGTGTAGTCAATCTTCATCGTTTCCGTCATCAATATTTGCATCAAAAACTACTTTCTGTGAAGACATAATACGTTGCGTTGTCTTTCAAAGAAATGGAATGTGTGATTTCACAAACGAAAAACACACGTACGAATTATTTTGTTGAAATCATATCACCGAATAGGCATGACTTACTTGATGATTCCTTTTCATTATTTGTCAGCTCCTTTGGCAGCAGCTGAGTGAACCTGTCCAGAGGATCCATGAACTCCAGAATGAATGGATACAAGGTTTTCAAATAAGGGGACGGCATCAGAAGCAGTGAGTTAAGAATTTTAAAAAGCATGGCTCCAGTAACAGATTCCAGCAGTACGTTGTACAACAATTCCAAACTTGAAGGGTACATTATCAAAATATTGGAAGCTCTGTTCAAAATTTTTATTGCGAGCTTAAAAATGTGAGAAAGATGATTTGCAAAGCAGTCAGTTTCCATAGATTTTAACCGATTCTTTGAGGAGACTGTATAATGCGCCAACATATGGTTTTGTAAGGACGACAGAAGTCTCTGCAGGTTGTTTATCTTTGAACTACCGGGGCTCTGCCATTTGAATTTGGTATTTATCGACATATATTTCAAGATGCTGTCCAACGTGTCTTCCTGAAAGATAAACATTCAAAAACTTAAATAGCATAACACAAAACAGTACTCACTGTGTTGTTACTATAGGCCTGCAACAGAGTATGCATCAGAGTGCCCGTCATTTTGCAATCTTGCAGTGTGTCGGGTGTAGTGCTATAACCTAGCAATGCCGCAATATGAATGGGGTCTTCGAGGCTATTCAAGATGATACCGAGAAGCATTTGTTGACCCTGAGATAACTGGTTGCCACTCGACAAGTGCGAATGCAAAAACTCAACTCTTTCAAGCAGCTGTGGCAGTAGTAGCGGAGCGCCGATATTGAGTACTTCTCTGGCAGTGTCGTGAACCTCAGTCGGCGCATCTATATCTACCAACCTAGAAATGTGTTTGCTATTGAGTTCTACATCCAAAATAAAGCTCTACCGTTACCTAAAGAGCGCTGTCCTCAGAGCCTTGGCGTGACTGTTCAGCACGCTAGTATGCAAAGTTCCGTTGATACACAGGTTCAAATGTGTACAAAGGAGTTTCAAGGTAAGCAGGACGAATTGGTTGTGTTCTTCGGCAGTCTTGAACGGAAGCGGAGGAGTATCGAAGGTGAATGTTTTGGTATATTTTTCTAAGAACCCCTTCAAACGGCCGAACGTTCTCTCGTGCAGGTCCAAGCAAAAGGGCTTGTGTTTGGTAACGTTCGGGATTTCTGAAGGAATCGAAGTCCAGGCGATTGAATGTGAAGTACCTGAAGAAACAAATTACAACACTAAGTCTTCTTGATTGAATTGACCGATACTTGATGGATATCCATAATTACTAAGAATTGAATGAAAAACACTTGTTTTTTGAAATATCCACAATATATTACTACACGTAATTTGTGACGCGTTTCGCTATTATTATAGCTTTCTCAAATAAACAATGGTATTCAGTAAATGTACAATCCTATTTGTAGTAATTTGAAATTGGTAAGTAGAAAGAAGGTATTAATTATAATAAACAGGCAGTTTCCTTAATATAGGAAATCATTCAGGGTAATATCACAAAGATGAAAAGATGCACTTAATTATTACCTCTCCTTAATCTCTTCAATAATTAAGTGCATCTTTGTGATATTACCCTGAATGAATTTCCTGTATTAAGGAAACTACCTGTTTATTATAATTAATACCTTCTTTCTACTTACCAATTTCAAACTACTATAAATAGGATTGTACATTTACTGAATACCATTGTTTGTTTCAGAAAGCTATAGTAATAGCGAAACGCGTAATATATTGTGGATATTTAAAAAAACAAGTGTTTTTCATTCAATTCTTACTACGTTTTCTGGTATACCAAATCAGTAGAAGGTTCTAAAACACCACGCGGGACCATATAAATATATATTATATACTTACTCTAGAATGCTAATCCCGCCAATCATCTCGACGAAAAGCGTGCCGCGTATGTGACCCGTTTACGAATTGTGCGCATGTTCGTCATCAGTGTAGTTTGGATAGATCGTTGCCAAGTTTGAAAATCATTTGGTGTTCCAATTCAGAGTTTTGTGTCATGAGGCAATAAAACCCATGTCATTTGAAAGAAAGAAATTTGACAGCGCATTCAGGCCTTTTTAAACCAAAAGAACCTTTCAGAGATAGATTCCTCCGAATTTTAGGCGCGAAAGAAACTTATTTAATACAATACCATATCCTACTGTAATTATAATGACCGTGCAACAGTGCTTTTTCATTCAACAGAGATCAGAGACGGTTTTTATAATTTCAGATTTTGTCTTGTCGTTTTGTGTAGTGTTTGTTGTCGTTGGTTCTTTCATAATTCGTGAATTTGCATTAATCTTGTTCCTATAAGATATTTTCTAATAAAACCGTTTCTTCCTACATTTAGTAAAGGAAAAATACATGAAATAAATTATTTTGGTAGATAATGACCTTTTTATGTACCTATGCTTTCCTCAAAATAGCAAAACAAAATAGCGTATTTTTATAGCTTGACACAAAAAGCATGATTCTGGTCTTTAGGAGAGACCCTAATGCAGAACATTTAAGTGAGAAAATTGTAATTTGTGGCAGACATTTTCCTCATGATTATTTATTTAAAAAAGGCAATCGAATCATTTGAAACCTAATGCCGTGCCAACACTGTGTCTGCGTAAGCATGGCGAGTGATACAACTGTTTGCAAACAAATTTCAAGTATTAGCCACACCACTTAATAAATTAAGTTTTCTTCTTGAATTAGTTCTTGATTCCTACAAAAAGTACTAAACTTAATAGTGTCTCCTCACAAAATAAATGTTAATATGGAAGTGCTTTTCTTTGATGATAAGAAAAATGATTCTGTTCTCACTTTTTCATAAACCTCAATTATGGAAATTGCACTAAGATAACCAGAAATAATCGTAGAAATAGCATGTTAATCTCTTCAAATTATTTTAATTAAAATTAAATGCATTTACGTATTTTAAAATGAATCGTTCTATAGAAAGAAAACCTTGAGTTTCTAAATGGAAGCATCCGATTTTATAAATACAAATTTAAGTTGAAATCATTCATAACATTATCTGAAATCAATTTTCATAGTTTCTTGTGCTTTCAATTTATTTTCCAATCTAGTGCCTGCTTGAAATTCGCACCGACTACTTGGGGTGGTTCAGAGTTTATCTACAGCTGAAAAGTGATTGCGATACCAAAAATCAATGAGTCGCTTCAGAGCGATAAATAATAAAAACCGTACTCTACTTTATGATGGCCTTTGCTGAATATTTGGGATCATAAATATGTGAAAAGATGTATTCAAATCGGCTAAATAGCAGGTATAAGTACATTGAGTTTTACAATACCTTATTCCCAGAGATTCAGAATTAACAACGTTTGTTAATTTTCACCAGTACCATACATAATATTTTACTAAAACCGGCCCTGTTACAAAAAACACTAATGACACACATGCGCATTGCGGACTAATCTGAACTTTTGACATAATGAGATTAGCATTCTATAGTATATTCCAATCCGAGGTTCAGTAAATGTAAACAAAAGCACGTGAATGTAATTTGTTACCAGGGTCGCAATGAGGACAAAATATTATTGCAATGTAGTTTCAATGTATTCAAATTAATAATTTTAGAAATATAAATTTGCAATACCTTAATACCAATGAAAATTGAAAGGAAATTATTAAAAAGATTATACAAGGTGACGCAAAAGTACATATATAATTAATCTGATGGTATGAAATAAAAAATAAAAATGAAGATGTTTGTTGGGAATTTGTTTAGTTTGTTTATAAAAGTTGTAAATACCACTAAGAGCTGTATTTATAAAGTCATGATACAAAATGTTCTAATTTTAAACAAATATTTTGAAAAAGTTGGGAATAGATAGACTGTCTTTGAACTGTTCATGCTTATACACGTTCAAAATCATTTCCTTGGTTTTTATGCCGAAATGAGACTTTTTCGACCTTTGCCTAGGAGACAAAGAAATGTCAGTAGGCTCATCAGTTGTATCCGTGCTAGAAATGTTCAAGTGTCCTGGATATATATTTAATATACCAAACAAGTATTTAAACAATACACTTAAACTTTCGGTATAAACTCGAGGAGCAAACACACTGTTATTTAATATACCTACTTCGAAAGTATTTGAATTAGACATAATATTCAAACTACAAAAAGATGCAATTTAAACAAATTAAACTCAATAAATTGGATGCAACGTCGATGCACTTCACTTCGCACTGAATCTGAGTACGCACCTGCATCGAAACAGTGAAGAGCAGTTGAAGGAGTTTATGGTCGTTTGACCAATACCGTTGCAGATTTCAGCAAGCCGGGAAGCGATCACGTGCTGATCATTGTTTACACGCACTGAATCTTGGATTGGAATATACTATAGAATAAGTATATAATATATATTTCTATGTGCAGGACCCGCTCACCAAATGGATATTTGTTTATCCTACCTGCACTTATCTGGCGGATGGGAACGCCTTCCAAACCAATCACTTTCAGGGGTCTGGTGATGGGACTCGAAGTATGACCTTGTCCGCACTGTCCCATGCTGTTGGTCCCCCAAGCAAACACCACGTGTTCCTCGGTCAGCGCTAGGCAGTGAGTGTCTCCAGCAGATATGTCCACGATCCTGTACGGGGTCAGATCCTCCACCAGTAAAGGTCGGAGACAAATCGCGTCTGCGGAACCCATGCCTAGGATGGGACCGCTTCCCCAAGTATAGACCTAGGGATGAGAGGCGATGTAGGCTTTCATGGCCAGTTATATGGTTCGTATACTAATGACTATAAGACTGGGGCACGCTAAGAACTTGAACGGTTGGAAAAAGCCTTGGGACAATGAATACGCATTTTGATAATCAAAAAGAGGCTTACGCCCAAGGAAACAACGTGAAAACATATAACGCATACCAAAAGAAAGGGCAAATGTACCATACATTAAAAACGTTACAAATCGTAAAGACAGTGGTCACTAGGGATCGACCGATACCGATATTTATATCGGTCTATCGGTGATATCGGCCTCATTGGCCGATTATCGTATCGGCCGATATCAAAAACCGATAGACCGATATATTTTTTTATTGGGAAAAAATTCAATTTGAAAAATGAATGAAAAAAATACACTTCCATCAAAAATACATCTTTATTGACAATAAAAAGTATGTAACGTAAAATCAACTAAATTCTTTGACTAGTAATTAAAAATTAATAAAATAAAACTCTATGCGGATTGCAACTGTAAGTTAAAATTATTTCACCTTACTAAAATACAAAAATATCAATAAGCTTTCTGCCCTATTAGGAGTTAGCCTGCTACGTTTTGAATCATAAATATTACCAGCTTCAGAGAAAACTTGTTCACTGGGGACACTTCCAGCTGGTGCAGACAGGTATATGGCAGCCTGCGGAAAAAGATTGGGAAATCTGAATTTATTGTCGTTCCACCACTGAACGGGATTTTCATTTCTGGAAATTATTGGATGACTTTGATTTAATTTAATTTCATCATCCTCAACAAAAGCAGACCTTTGTTTTCGTTTTCGCTTCGAACTTCCTGATGTGCCTTCACCAGCAAAATGTTCGTAAGATTCCCAAAACAAATCACGCACAGTCTTTGATGCACCTGAATCCCTTTCCATAGCTAGCAATTTTACTAGTGGCATATTGTCCTCCCCTTCACTTTCACCATCCGTAATAGTTTCGATTATGCCGCTGCCTCCCTCTTGAACAGTAATTTTTCTTTTTAATATTTCATAGATTGGTCCGCCTTCATTGTCAAAAAAACTGTTCTTGAAACGTGGATCCAACAACGTGGCCAGCGTAAAACTTTCTTCAGTAAAAATATGGTTGAATCGTTTTTCCAAGTTTTTTGTAGATCACTCCTCAATGTGTCTACACCAGAAAATATGGCACTTTTTGAACGGTTGCTCAAGTACGAATCTAATGTTTTAACTAGGGGTATCACCTCTGATATGCAACACTCCCTGTTACTTGAGAGTTTAGTTATTTCCTCAAAGGGTTGTAAAAGTTTGATAAGCTTTTGAACTAAATCCCATTGGTGGAATGTTAGGTCTGTAAAATCTGGATTATCCAAGATATAAATACTGATAACATTTTTTTGTTCTAGTAATCGTTCCAGCATGTAATAGGTTGAGTTCCATCTGGTTTGTATATCTTGGATAAGTTTTTTTGTTGGGACATTCATTTGTTCTTGTAGCTTTTTGAGTTTATCACAAGCAGTTGCAGAGTGATTGAAATGAGTCACAATTCTCCTTGCTTTGGCAATGACATCTATTATTACTGCCCTTTGGCAATCAATGGAGTCTTTTATTGTTAATTGTAAAATGTGAACAAAACAACCCTGATATTTCATTATAGCGCCGACGATCCCTTTTTTCATATTGGAGGCGTTATCTGCCAACAAGAGGTGAATTTGGCTTTTTTTCAATTTTCATTGGTCTAATAGATCTTGAAGCATCTCAGATATGGTGTCACCTGTATGGGTGCCTGGAAAACCTCTACAAGCTAGAACAAATGACTCTCGGTGACTAGATACATTTTTATTCCAAAAATGAGCCGTCAATGATATAAAAGAAGATATAATTGTTGTGTTGACAAGTCCATATATCTGATTTTTCCGATCATCTGATCATCTATTATTTTCTGTACACGAGATTTGCACTTTTGAAAAATGTCTGGCACTACAGTTTATGAATTTCCTTAGCCTTTTCTGAATTTATATCCCATTGTCGAATTATGGACGTACATGTTTTTACGGTTTCAGCTATGTTAGTACAACTGTACGAACAACGATGGAAAAAAATTAACGGCCGATAGACCGATATATCGGTATTTGAAATATCGGTATCGGCCGATTATCGGTATCGGCTAAAGTTTCTATATCGGTCGATCCCTAGTTGTCACGTGACGTAACGCGCTAGCTGTCAAACAATCAAATCAAATTATGCTTTAATATCGGAAGAAATACAATTCTCATTGTCAAAGCTTCAGGAAATAACCTTGATTTAACTACAATAGGTAATATGAAGTTCATGTATAGTATAAAATAGAATAAAAATAAGTTGCCAAATCTGACAAAAATACTAGATAAGAACTTAATTACAGCAAAGGCCGAGTCTATTCAACATTACAAATAAAATAAATAAGTTTATGTGGATAATTATTTCCCGTGGGAAAACAAACATTTATAGCCATAAATGATAACGGTAATTATCAGATATTGATAGGTTTCAACGGGGATTATACCTGAACATTTTGGGAACTATACGAATCAGAAGGTATAAATCATTAGATAACCTTGGAACTTGATTAATTGCGTTTGATTTTGTTCAATGGCTGATAAAATTCATTAGCACAATATGTTATCGCTGGGTTCCCAGTAAAGGTACTAGGAGAAACTGAAAAACCAACGGTTGTGATCCATATTTATTAAAATTTGGTGATTGTCAAAATATGACAAATTGATATACAGTGACCGCCAAAAAGTATGTACCATATGGGATTTTTTTTTATTATTGGAGTATTGGAAAAAATATTCTGGGGAAAAGTTTGTGCATGTCCGATAACCTAAAAATCGATTTTGACACATGTCACGTGATTGCTAGAATGGCGGCAAAATGAAAAAAATTGCAATGCAAAGGCAAAAAATCAAGATATCAAAAAAAAGTTATTTGAAAAAGTCACTTAGAATTTATTTAAAAATATTATTATTTTTTCTTATGAATAGCTTGACTATACTGAAACATTTGCATTTTAATGATAATGACAAAACTTTCTCATTTTCTCCACACCAGAGGGCACTAAATTAAAAAAATTGGTTTTTGCCAGAACCCTCGCTGTTACATTGGTTTTTATCTAACAGTTATATCAGAATTCCAAGACTGTTGTGTTGATATGGCAATCTAGAAACACCATGTTTCCTGATTTTAATCAAGTTTCAATAATAATGCTGTATGAGCGTTTTACTTTGCACATAAACTTTAAGAATCTTTAATTTGACGCACTATTTTCAAGTTTTTGTGCGAAGTGAAACGCTCATGCACAATTATCATCGGAACTTGATTATAATCTGGAAATTACCAAGTTTTTGGAGTGTCATGTCATCACAATGGTCGTGGAATTCGGATATAACTGTTAGATACGAACCGATATAACAGCAAGGGTTCTGACAAATTCCCATTTTTTCAATTTAGTGCCCTCTGGTGTGGAGAAAATGAGAAAGTTTTGTCATTATCATTAAAATGCAAATGTTTCAGTATAGTCAAGCTATTCATAAGAAAAAAAAAATATTTTGAAATATATGGGAAAATATTTTTAAAAAATTGCTATTTTCAAATTTTTTTAATTATCTCTTGAAACTTCGTTTATGTGTATAAAATTGAATTCTAAGTGACTTTTTCAAATAACTTTTTTTGATATCTTGCCATCTTACCCCTTTTTTTGCCTTTGCATTGCAATTTCTTTCATTTTGTCGCCATTCTAGCGATCACGTGACATGTGTCAAAATCGATTTTTAGGTTATCGGACATGCACAAACTTTTCCCCAGAATATTTTTTCCAATACTCCAATAATAAAATTTTTTCCCATATGGTACATACTTTTTGGCGGTCACTGTAGATACTTTAATTAGCATAAATTATCTAAAATACAAACACCACCCTTTGAATATTACAATGATCACCAACAACTTTATAACATAATCAAATATACTAGTTCTTGTAGTGTGTTAATGGTGAGCACGATTGAAATTGATCATGCTTTGAAGGTAGACTGGTGGAATTCCATATTTTTTCTTGAAGATAAATATTTTGGTCTGATAGGTAAAGAAATCTCTTCCAGATTGCCTGCCGTTGGCAGGCAATCTGGAAAGCTTGAAGTAGGTGGCGCTAGTTAGGCTGGAGTCTTTTAATTGTCATTTGTAAACGTGAGCTTATTTAAATATTCAAATATTGATGTTTGTCATTGTCACAGTATCACACACATGGGTGTTGATGTGCACAATATTTATTGAAGGCACAGTCCATGGTCCATGTCATCTGAATACTAAAACTGAATGAATCTTTAGGTGGCCATAGTATCTGCGAGACAGCAGTCTCATCACATTTTTCAACTATTAAGCTGGTTTCAAAATAACCGTTTCTGTCATACACATAAGATGCCAATCTTGAATCAAACAAGTTGAATTTATTCATTATTCCAATCTGAAAATGACAATTTATCATTGCTTGACTGAAAACTGTTAAAGGCTCTTTCACACCCTAGCAAATATTTTTTTGCGATTCGAAACATACGGCGAAAAAATTGCTGTGAATGATGAATCAGTAATGCAGTACCTAATAACTAACACCAAATACTGAAGAATTACATGTATAATTCATCATTCACCGCAATTTTTTCGCCGTATGAATCAAATCACAAAAAATGCGAAGGTCCGCAAGGGTTTGAACGAGCCTTAAGTCGTCTATTTTCCCAATAATTTTCGCATTCCTATTTCTCAACTCATTTTTCAATTGCTTTACTACCATATTTATCGCTCATTTTATTAAAAAAACTCCCAAAACCAACGAAAATAACTCAAAATAATAGTAAACACAATAATTGTTATATGAATAACATGGGCTGTCAAAAACGAAAGGACTCCAACTACTTCAGCGCCGCTATACGGGAGCAATTTCGTACATCCCTGCCATTTAACCACTTAATTTTGTAAATAGTTCGAAAATGGGATATTGGACGCCTGTGGTGTCACTCAGTGAGAACAAAAAGTATTTTACTCCTTCACCACAAAAGTAATTTAATTCCTAGATGCGCATTTCGATAACAAAGTTATCTTCATCAGTAGGGATTACTAAACTAACTGTAAATCGGCATACCAGCAGGCAAATCAACAGGTTTTATCAATTTTAAATTTTGATTATTAACTTGATTAATGAATCTGATTATATATTATATGGGTTGCAAGGTCTTTGATAAATTAAGTTTCGAATTGCAATATGATCCTAATGTTGGGATTTTCAAAGCCAAACTGAAACAGTATTTGCTTGAAAAAACATATTATACTCTCGAAGAGTATTTCAGTTGAAATTTTTAGCCTTTTGACTTTTTCTATGTTAATGTATTCTATGCATTTTAATTGTGAAAATAATTTCATTATTATTATTAATCAACATAAAGGCTGCTACTCTACTAGGAAACCTCCGCTCAGACATTTGCATTTGTTTTCCCACAGGCTGAATTCCTCAGATCAATAAGTATATTGATCAGGGGTGCAATTACGAACACTCGATCCGTAGTAAGTTTGACATATGTCAGATTTTATCAATTATAAAAACGAATACAATTCAAAATATATTGCAATTTGAGTCGATATCAATGGTCTATATGGTAGATATAATTCCATTCTATCTCTATTCAAAGAAATTTCATAATTTCGACTTCGTTTCGAATCGGGAACAACCATCGTTCTAGCCTACGTATCGTGACAGCTCTCTTATCGAGTGTTCATAATCCCACCCCTGAGGTGCGTTTCAATATTACGTCCGACGTGCGTCCGACGTCTAACTTTTCTTACGAAGCGTTTCGATATTAAAACGTCCTGTCCGAAAACTTCATTCCATCGTTTCAAAATTCTTGAGTGGAACGTCCGACCGTCAACTATTTACACCACGATTTAGGAGAGCGTTTCAAAATTCAATCCGAAAGATATCGCCCTACGAAACAACTATGACGTCATACATCGTCCGTTACCGGACGTCAGACGTTAAATTGAAACGCACCTCAGAGCTGAATTCACAGTCTGTCGACTGTCAGACGTGACCGCGGTCTATTACAATTTTGAGGATCATGCATAGTCAATCGCCAGCGACTCGCCAGAGTTTCGCCGTTCGCTGCACAAGGATTATAATGCACAGTTGAGCTCCAAAAACGTGAAATCTACGCGATAAGTCACATTTTGGCGAAACGCTGGCGATGTACCACTTTTTTGGAGCTCGACTGTGCATTATAGTTCTTGTGTAGCAAGTGGCGAAACTCTGGCGAGTCGCTGGAATTGAATATGCATACGGCTGTAAGACTATTTTAAGATTATTATTATTTATCGTGGCGCTTAATATTAATTAGAGATCAACAGAGAGGATAAATGGATTGATTAATGCCAGACCTATTTTTCATACTGCATCACTGTGAAAATCCGTTATGTATATAGGATTTGAAAAAGCATTACAAAAATCTACATGTCAATTGATCACCTAATTTGCATATTCAGTTCAGTTTGAGATTCTGGGAATTTTTCCATATCTACTTAGGAAACTTGACTAAAGTGATTTAACAAAAGAAAATCTTTGTTTGAATGTTTTAGACGATGTAGTAACTTGATTACTTATATTTCGGTCCATCATCTTAATGGTTGAAAGATTTCTATCTCTTTCAAATTTTTCACAACGTTTCAATTGCTTGAATCCGCAATCGTCTTCTGGTGAATAATGACAAAATCAGATGCTACGCGACCTTTTATAGGTCTATAATTAAAGTGTAATTACGGTGTAATTACGCGCGGTCTTGTGGCGCGCGTGGTTTCGAGTTTTTTCTCCCTCCAAAACGGTCCATGAGCGGTTTCCATACGTTTTTAATTTCCACGCTTGGTTGACTGAAGGCACCACTGGCTTCTATATAGGTGGTTTCCATAAATTTCCGGAATCGGGAATTGCTGACCACGCCAGAACAAAACACCACCGAATTCTTTGGGACGAAGCTAGTGTTCTTCATAGAGAGGAACATTGGTTCAAACGGAAATTTATGGAAACCACCTACATAGTGCCTTCAGTCAACCAAGCGTGGAAATTAAAAACGTATGGAAACCGCTCATGGACCGTTTTGGAGGGAGAAAAAGCACGAAACCACGCGCGCCACAAGACCGCGCGTAATTACACCGTAAGTACACTTTAATTATAGACCCATAAAAGGTCGCGTAGCATCTGATTTTGTCATTATTCACCAGAAGACGATTGCGGATTCAAGCAATTGAAACGTTGTGAAAAATTTGAAAGAGATAGAAATCTCTCAACCATTAAGATGATGGACGTCCGAAATATAAGTAATCAAAAGAAAATCTGTTGAGTTGATTGAATCAAATATAATTATGAACAAGCAGACGCAGATCTCTATTAAAATTACCTGTCCCAATGTGGTAACTGCCATAGAAAATGATGTTCCAGCACAAACTTTCAGTATCACCAGCCCCTGCAAGGCTTCAATAACCTTCGGCCTGTAAACTTTGGCAATTTCACCGTGCCCTAATTTACCGTTTTCCCCCGACCCGAAGGACCACACTGTCTTTCCATCCCTCGAAACCACCAAAGTATGAGAACTGCCGCAAGCTACAATTCCAACATCAACTTCAGCTAAATCACCAACAAGAGTGGGGATATGTCGAGCGTTGTTATCCAAATGACCAAGCCTCCCGTGATCTCCTTCTCCCCAAGTGTAGAGTTTACCATCTTCAGTAATCGCAGCACTATGTCTATAACCTAAAATGTCAGAGTGAGCAAAGGTGCTGATGAAGAGATTACTAGCATCACACACACTGGGCTGTGTCAAAATAAGGTACCTGTGTTGATGTATTTTATTGTTTTCCCAAGGAAGGGTCCAGTGATCTTCTCAGGCTGCTTGTGAGTAGCACAATTCCCATGTCCCAGTTTTCCATAATCACCATCTCCCCAACTATACACTTGCCCGTTTTCTGTGAGTGCCAAAGTGTGGCCGTCACTGCCTTTTGAACTTGATAGCTTCTTAATGACGGATTCCAAAAGTATTTTTTTTGGAAGGCTTTGATTCGATGATTCGCCTAACCCTAATCTACCGTAGCTGCCTTTTCCACAGGCACTGACGTAGCCGTCCCAATGGATGGCAAAGGTACAGTACTGACCTGCTTCGATCTGAAAAATATTAACAATCAGGGTGTGGCAATATGAAGCACTCAAGATTTATTTCAAAAGTGTGGCACATCTGTTTTCTGAGCCTTTGAGACATATTATGAACACTTCTTTCGTAGAAGGGACCATTCCCGACATTTTGAAGCTCTCAAAATTTTTATCCATATATGTATAAGAATAAACTTTTGAAGTCATGAATGGTTGTAGAATTTTTAGTAGCTATTAAAATAAAATTAAAAAAACAAGGTCTCAGAAAATTTTCAAATATTTATTGCTATTTTACTATGATTTAATTCCAAATCATATAAAAGGGATCAAGTCATTATTCTCATTCAAAAAACAATTGAAGAAATGGATTCAAGAGTCTCATCGAAATTTATTTCATGATATCTATCACTTCAATTAACTCAGGTAAGTAGTTTATTTTAATTATCATTTCGTTGAATTTTAAAGTTTACAAAACATATACCATATATACCTACATGTAATTATTAGGTACCTAAAATTTCTAGCAAAAAGTTTGTAACTTCGCGGGTATAATTGAACCGGTTATTCACCTTTTTATACAAATTGATGTAATGCTTTTTAGTTGAATTTTGAATAAACTTTATTATTATTATTATTGTAAGGATATTATAGAATTACTAGAATGTACACTCATTTTTTTCTAAGCTTTTTTCATATATAGAGATTTTATGAGCATTTCTATGGATTGAAAATGTTGGATGAAAAACATGAAGCTTTGGAATTGTTTTTTCACATGAGCAAAACATTGGACCTTGTTGACCATGCCATACTGTAACATAATATATTACATCTTTATGGAATTCGAGGATCTGCATAGAACTGGATTAGTTCCTACCTTTCAGATTGAAAACAGTTGGTTGGGGTCAATGGTGTTCTGAAGTAAAAAGCGTATCAATGGGAGTACCCCAAGGCTCAGTCTTGGGATCACTTCTCTTTCTAATTTTCATCAATGATCTTCCTAAATACTGTACAGAAGCTTCAGTCACTGTAACTTTTGCTGATGGCGCAAACATTTCAGTTTCTGCAGAAAAAACTCCCAGATTAGTTAGATTAGTTAGAATATTGCTAAAACTCAAATGCTCAGTAATGTTACAAAAAATGATTCAACAGATATCAAGTCAATTATACTAAATATTTGGGAGTTGTGATTGACAATAAACTCTGGAATCACCATATTGATAGTGTTAAACTCAAACTCAGTCAAAATATACAGGGTATTTCACAATAAATGCGCAGGACTTCCGGATGTGATAGCTCGTTCAAAAACATGGAAAAAGTTTCCATTAACTTACCCTCTAAAATTCAACATTTTCGAGATACAGGGTGTTGAAATTTAAAAAAAATTATAGTTTTTTGCGAATATCTCTGGAACCGTTTATCGCACAAAAACAGATTTTTATTGCATTTTCGACTCATAATAAGCTATGTTTTGTGCAGATTTTTTATTTTTTAAAATTCATAATTGGTGAAGATTTTGAAGGGGTAGTGGGTGTTTTTTCTCCAACTTCTACGCCACTGGAAAAAGTATGATTTTTTTTACTTGAACCGCCAATGTTTTCTACACAAAAAAGGTACTCTTGGTCATAAGCTCTAAAGTTGACCGTTTTCAAGAAAAATCAACTTTCATGTTGAAAAACATGGTAATTTTTTCCTAATCATACAAAATTTATTAAAACGTTAAAACAAGTAACAAAACCAAACGTTGACTTCTTAATTGCAAAAAAAAAACAATAACAATTATACTCAGTTGAATTTTTGGAAATGTCCGCCGTTAGCTTCAATGCACGCAGCAATTTTTCGAGAAAAAAAAACACTATTTAAACAACATGAAAGTTGATTTTTCTTGAAAACGGACAACTTTAGAGCTTATGACCAAGAATACCTTTTTTGTGTAGAAAACATTGGCGGTTCATATAGGAGGCTCAAAACTACTTTTTCCAGTGGCGTAGAAGTTGGAGAAAAAAACACCCACTACCCCTTCAAAATTTTTACCAATTATGAATTTGAAAAAATAAAAAATCCGCACAAAACATAGCTTATTATGAGTAGAAAATGCCTACGAAATCTGTTTTCTGTGCGATAAACGGTTCCAGAGATATTCGCAAAAAACGATTATTTTTTTTTTAAATTTCAACACCCTGTATCTCGAAAATGGTGCATTTTAGAGGGTAAGTTAATAAAAACTTTTTTTCATGTTTTTGGACGAGCTATCACATCCTGAAGTCCTGCGCATTTATTATGAAACACCCTGTATACAAAGAATGAACAAATACATGACCATTACACCAGGAATAATTAACAACTACACCAACCTTTTAATAGGTTGACAGTGTCACAGAATCATCCAATGTACACTCTATTGATTGACTATCTTTTACCTAGTGTTTATTTTGTGTTTTCGTTTTTTTTTTGATTTGTAGGAGTAGCTAGTATTTTCCAGTTTTGTTAGGTTTCACTTAATATTATTGTAAAAGAAAAATGGTTCAATATTTTTTTTATTGATTGATTTACCTGTTGTACTTGATTGAAAATTTTAGACTTGATGGGCAGCAGTATCTTCTCTTGATTTCCTTCAGCCAATTGATGTGACGAGTTACTCCCCCAAACGAATACATCGCTTTTTTCCAAAACTTGCATTTCCAATTCTGCTGAAGTAGATTCCATAGTGGAACAGGCCCCTCCATAGTCAATGGCCATAGAAACCAAAACTTCCATCAAACAAAGAGCAGCTTTGTAAATGACTATTTCCTCTCCTTCCTCTGATGACGTAGTTTTGCTACCCTCCAGATGAGCTATGGCCTTCTTGGCAAGTTTACTCAAAAGGGCAGAGCCTTTACTTGAGGCCTCTAAAGCCATGTCAATCCAATCTAGAAGATATCGAAGGGAGCCTCTTTGTAAAGCCAATTCAAGCAAAATTTCACAGGCTAGAACCTTTCCTCTATCATCAGCAGCATTGTCTTGCAACACAGCATTTCTCAAGAAGCTGCATACTTGCTCCAAGCTGCTAGTACCCAGGCTTGTGAGTTGAGAATCATTAGAAAGACATAGTGGTGGCAGTTTTTGTATTAAATCAACAGTCGTTTCCAGCACAGAGTTACACAAAGACGGTATTCCCAGGATGCCACTAACCTGCCAGTTTTGCTGTAGAAGCGAAAACAACAGACTAAGCCCCGTTTTTACACCAACTTCTAGTAGTGCCTGTGATCCAGAAGTGATATCTCTAGGAACTATTGGTAAAGTAATAGCACTAGTGCTTAGTTCGCAAGGCTGAGTGTCCACCTTTTCTTTGTCATGGTACTTTTGTAGCAATGCAAAATAAATTCTTTTCAAAATCAGTAGTCTTTGTTTCAGCATTATTGAAAATTGGGTGGAGGAACACACTTCTTTGGCAAGCTGCAGTTGTGAAGTCAGTAAAGTTATGATATAATGATTGAGATCATTAACAGAAGGTGGTTCATTTTGGAAGCCCGGTAGGACTTGTACATCATTACAAGATGTTACAGTGGAAGGAATTAGGCGAACTTCCTTATTCTGAAGTAAAATGTCATACATGGATTGGACATGATCTCTGATAGCTATATTGTCGCAATTCTTCAAAGCCCATGTTGAGTTGGTATGGTCAACCCACTCTAATTCGATATCAGTACCTGCACTTTCCATAGTTAAGTTAAATCACTTCAATTACATATAGTCATTTTGAAAATGATTTTTTAAGTGAAAATGTGGAAAAATATATAACTGTTCTTTTTTTTTATTTTCAATCACACTCACAAAATCTGTAAAGTAGTAATGAATTATTTAACATTTATGAACTTTCACGGAAATTTTGTTTTTATAAATTTGTTGACAGATCAGGTTGGTGAGTCAAATTTAATTTCCTATTTCCTTTTTTTTGCATTCTAAAAATTAATCCTAAATCCCCATTCCCCATATGAAAAAAGAGATTATAAACAAATATATCTGGAATCTGGAAATCACAAAAAATTATCTTCTTCTCTACTCTAGGTAGGTACTCAGGGTACACTACACGTCAGTGTATTTTTTCGTTGTGATCAAACTGAACTACGAAAGGCTCGTTCATACCCTTGCGAATATTCGCATTGTTTGCGATTCGAATGATACGGCAAAAACATTGCGGTGAATGATAAATCATTATGTAATTTTTGGGTAATGTAGTGATAGCTAACCCCAAATACTAAAAAAATGACATGTTATATTTACAAAAATGATTTCGCCTTATATGTCATCGAGTAACAAAATATTTGCGAAAATTCGCAAAGGTATGAATGAGCCTTGAACAGGAAGTGATCCGAGATCGGCGAGATGTTCCTTCGTTTCGGATTACTTTCCCAACCGAATCCATAATCACAGCTTATTAATCTTCAATTGAACTAAACTTTATTGAATCAAATATCACCTTTCCCTTGAGTTAAGTGTCTTTCCCTTCAAGGTCCCAGCATTTGAAAGTTTTATTTCGATCACTTGCTGAGCTTGATGGCTTGATGATGAAATATTACCTCAAAAACGTGTTTTTTTATGGAAATTCCGATATTTGCATCGATTTGACCCTAAGATTGACTTTCGTTTCATCTAAAATTAGCTCATTTGGTCTCTTTGATCAGTACGAAAGAATATACCCAACCATTATAGTCCCTAGCTGCGTTTTCTTGATGTGACTCTGCTCCCGGAATTGAAGTTCCGAAGTTCATGTCGAATAATTGAGCTCTCATTCCCATCCTTTTCATAACTTTGGCTGTCACTTGTTATTCTGATAATGCCGAATGAAAACAGATTAGACGCAACTTCTATTCGGTCTCTCGCTTTGGGATGAGTATTCACTGTGACCTCCGAGCAATACAATTGATCTCAGGTTTGGACATGTGTTTCGTCTTCACACTGAAATATAATTAATAACCACAGAACACATACATATCTATGTATTTTGTGAATCCACCTTATTTTTCAGTGACTCTTTGTACAAAAATTTGAACACTGAAAAGAAAGACAAAAGTCCTTATTTCAGAAACGAAAAGACCCTAGTTCCATTTGTCCGCGAGTTCGGTAAAAGCAAATATGACAGCTCGATTCAATCTGTAGGCTAGAGGAACATGGAGCAGACAGATTGAATCCAGCTGTCAGACCTGCATTTACCGAACGCGCCTAAAAAAAAATCAGTCAATGTCAATTGCCAATTGTCACTTGTCACAAAATTAGCAAATGGCGTTAGTATTGCTTATGAAAGTTTGCTCTAATTTTTTATTTTAAGTATTCCTAACAGTTATTTTTTTTGGAAAATATGGATTCCAAAAGTGGGCATAGCGAGGATGGTAATGTTGAAAAAATTAACAGTTTGATATTCACTAAATATTTTGATGTTTTTAGAAAGTACCCATTCAAAAACGTCCAAACAAAGTAACATCTTGCCACTTTGGGGCAACGAAAGGACGATGAATTTGAACCCTTTAATATTAACGAATATCCAGAGCTCTCACTATTTCAAGGGTAGGTATGTTTACTTCAAAGAAAGGAGTTTTTATCATTTCGAGATATTTACTGAAATTTTATTAATTTTCAGTGAACTTGTATGAACTGAAAACCTACCATGAGGTAGTAGACGAAATTTATTACAAAGTTAGTCATTTGGAGCCTTGGGAAAAAGGTTCTAGACGAACTTCGGGGCAGACAGGCATGTGTGGAGGAGTTAGAGGAGTAGGAGCTGGTGGAATTGTCTCAACTGCATACTGCCTTTTGTACAAACTCTTCACACTAAAACTCACGAGGAAGCAGCTAAACGGGCTCATCAGCCATTGTGATTCTCCCTTCATTCGTGCTTTAGGTTTCATGTACATACGCTATACTTTTCCTCCCGCCAATCTAATAGAGTGGTACGAAGATTATTTGGAGGACGAAGAGGTGCGTAACCAAAGGTAGAGTGATGTCTATCAATTTTTTCAGGTTTTTTCTGTGGAATACGACGTACGACACATGTATCTTAAATTTTGAGTGTTGCAGGAACTAGATGTCAAAGCTGGCGGGGGTCAGACAATGACGATAGGATTGATGTTGAGGCAATGGTTGGTTAAGCTGGAGTGGTTTTCAACTCTTTTTCCCCGGATACCTGTTCCAATCCAACAAAAAATTCAAAAACATTTAGAGGTAAGGTTGGTTTTGGGATTGAATTTGGGATTGAATTTGGATACATTCTATAGTTTTTTCATTCAAGTGAAAAATATATGTGAAAGAGAAGAACAATTTTTTTGTAGAACTTTTTATTTCAATTTTTTTTTGTTTGTTTTCTTATTATTGATTTGAAAGAAACATTTCTAAACAGGTCTATGGATTCTTCAGATAAAATAGAAGAAGAAAGAAAGAAGTCTATACATTGAAAACTGAACTGTATTCTTACTTTTCATATTTTGTAGTCTCATAGTTTAGAGTAGTAGTCACGTCTACAAGAACTATTTTGGTGAATTTCTCTTCAAGGGCACGGAAAATTATGATCCAGGGCTCATTTGATTCGGAATGACCTCTAGAAACTTTTTGAAAAATTTGAAGGTGCGCCGGCAAAAATTGCAAAAGTTATAAATAATTCAGTAAAAATAGGGGGGTTTGGTTGTTTGCAAATATCTCGGAATCTATTGAAGTTATCCAAAAGTTGAAAAAAGATCCTGTAAGAGGAGGAAATTTCCTAAAAAAGTCTCACCTCCCGGAACTCTACCATCATTATTTAGAATTTTAATTTAGAGGCGAAAATAGCGCTAAAAGCAGGTGATGCGAGTACCGCGTGCGATACGGACCCTTGAACAATGAAAATAATTTTAACCCATTAAATATCAATATTAAGAAATAAAAAAAATCACTTACCTTATACACGCCAGGAAAAAAATAAACTCACTTTACCACTTCCCACTTCAACCCTTACAAAGCAGTCGTTAATTTATAGAAGCAAGCAGATTTACAATCACCAAAACAAATCAGATACATTGGCGATATGAAAAGTTTCCGAAAGGCAGTTAAAACACTCCTGTTGGGAAAATGCTTCTACAATTTGGAGGAATACTTTATCTACATTTTCTAGTCGTTCTATATTCTATCTTTTATATCTATCTTTTGTGATACTGTGATATAGGTATATATATAAATATATAAATAAGGATGGATATAGCGAGGGGCAATATATGAAAATATAAGTAGAAAAGTTATTGGGTATAACCCTCAAAATGTTCTGATGAGAGCTTAAGCTCGAAACACGTGTCTACGGTTGCAGAACATTTTGAGGGTTATACCCAATAACTTTTCTACTTATATTTTTATAAATATATTTTTATAAATATATTTTTATAATATATATATATATATATATATATATATATATACAGGGTGGATCAAGGTCGATGGTACCTTAGACTTTTACGAAGAATGGGAAATAGGATCATAGATAGATAGATAGATATTTATTGATCTCTTCGAATCATATACATGACATGAGATAAGTCATACAGAAGTGGTTTAAAATAAATAAAAGATAAAAAAATACAATGTAGTACGACACAATTCCGAACAAAACATTACGAATATGTACACAAACATTAATATTAATATATAGTTAAGGACATAATGACGTATAAAATAACGTGCACAAGATTACAAACATTGGTTTATAAATTCATCCACAAGATTACAAGCATTGGTTTATAAATTCATCCAGGGAATAAAAACAATTGTCGATCAGAAATGATTTCAGAATGGATTTGAATTTGATTATATTTGTCATATCTTTCATTTCGTCTGGTAGCATGTTATAGAAGTATCCCCCTGCATACAGTGGAGATTTTTTTATTTTCATTCGATTGAATTTGGAAAGGTGGACATCGTTTTTTGCTCGAGTGTTATATCCATGGATATCACTGTTCTTTTGAAACCTATGTTTGTTCTGGTGAGTATAACTTAGGAGCTTGTAAAGGTAAATACCTGTAAAAGTTAGCAGCTTATTCCCCCTGAAGGTATCCCTACATGACTCCCTATAGTCCAAGTTGAATATTAGGCGAATGAATCGCTTTTGCAAGATAAATATCCTCGTGATTTCTGTCGATCTACCCCACACAATTATATTGCAGCTGATTGCGGAGTAAACTAAAGCATAGTATAAGTTAACTAGGTGACTTAGGTAAAAATTAGACTTTAGGCTATTGAAGGCAAAATACAATTTATTCAGTTTTTTACACAAACAGTCTATTTGTTTGTTGAAGTTCAGTTTGGAGTCCAATTCCATTCCAAGGAATTTGGTGCTTTTAGATGTACAAATTACACTATTATTGCTTGTAGTTATAGATATATTATTTTCTTCCTTTAGCGGTGCGGTAAATTGGACGATTACAGTTTTATTTTCGTTAATGATAAGATGATTTCGTTGACACCAATGTGCGAAGTTGCTCATGACTGTTTGTGTTTTGTTATTTAGATCATTTAGACTATCAGCTGAGACAATAATTGTGGTGTCATCTGCATAGATGAATACTCGTCCATGGTTGATATATGTGGGTAAATCGTTTACATATAGCAAAAATAATAGTGGGCCTAACACCCCACCTTGGGGAGTCCCAATGGGGGTAGTAAATTCGTTAGATAACTCATCCTCGATCCGAACTCTAAGCCTTCTGCCGGACATATAAGATTCAATCCACGACTGGATTGGTCTTCTGATGCCCATAGCTTCTAATTTTATTGTTAGGTATTTGGGATTAATCGTATCAAAAGCGCGAGTAAGATCAAAGAAGATTCCTACTAAATATTTGTTCTGGTCTATATTTTCATGGATGTATTGTGTTAGTTCCGTTGATGCAGTCTCTATTGAGAAGTTGGGTCGGAAACCATGTTGTGACGACGTTATTATATTATTTTTATTTAGGTAGTTGACTAATTGGTTATACACGGCTATCTCAATTATTTTAGAGAAACAGCTCAATATACATATCATCCTGTAGTTTTCAACAAATTGCGGATCGCCCTTTTTAAACACCGGAATGGTTTTAGCGATTTTTAGTTGGCTTGGGAAGATTCCTTGGGTGACGGATGAGTTCTGAAAATTTGGTTTCTAAAGTAGTTGCTCTTGGTCTATCGATCTAAAATATTTTCAGCAATGCAGCATTGCCACTTATACCAGAAAGTAGCAGCATCTTTGTTATTTTGAATGGGTCACCCTGTATATTACCGCATTTTTGAACTTGTCATTCTTTTCTGATTATTTCTGCCTCATACTCCCCTATACCTATCTCTAACGGTTTTTGAGATATTTGTTATTTTCCATATTTTTTATCCAAAACATAGCTCGAATTGAATGTTTATTTCTGCGGTATTTGGATTCTTAGGAAGTTGCAATTTTGTGTTTAGTTCATCAAGATCATGTACATTGATTCTGTATAGAGAAGTTTGTTCTGCGTTATACAGGGTCGTTCAAAATTCATGATCTTACTGCTAGATACGAAAAGGGTTAAAAGTGCGTTTTTTTAAATGGAACATCCTGTATATTATGAAATATCCTGAAAGATGACTAAATTCCCTTCGAATTGATATTTCATGTTCCTATACCTAAATAGCCAGAATTCCGAGATAATAGCAATTTTCACTTGTAATCTCCCAAGTGCTTGAATTATTGCCGGAAATTTTTCGAGTACATGAATTTTCTTTGAAAATTCATGTACGAGATAAATTTACGGCAATTAATTCAAGCACGAGGGGCATTCGGTAAGAAAATTTCACACCGAGAAATGAAAGTCATCCAACAATTCATAAGAAATAACTAACGATGGTTTCACCTGAACTATTTATAACCACTGAAATATTGATATGTAAAATACTTAACAAAATTTTCATCAATAAATGTGTTTAAATTTGGAACAAAAAAAATAAAAAAGTGGATAGAACGAACCATCGACCTAGCGACTCGTAGGCCGCAATAATCGTGGAGAAAATATTTTCAGACACATTCCAAATATCTAGTAAATACATAATTATCTCCTTTCATATGAAAACTAGACCTCATTTGTACATTAAAGCAAAATATCAACTTGTCACATGTCAAATGTCACATGTCAAACATTTATTGATGAAAATTATGTTAAGTATTTTACATATCAATATTTCAGTGGTTATAAATAGTTCAGGTGAAACCATCGTTAGTTATTTCTTATGAATTGTTGGATGATTTTCATTTCTCGGTGTGAAATTTTCTTGCCGAATCCCCCTCGTGCTTGAATTAATTGCTGTAAATTTATCTCGTACGTGAATTTTCAAAGAAAATTCATGTACTCGAAAAATTTCCGGCAATAATTCAAGCACTTGGGAGATTACAAGTGAAAATTGCTATTATCTCGGAATTCTGGCTATTTAGGTATAGGAACATGATATATCAATTCGAAGAGAATTTAGTCATCTTTCAGGATATTCCATAATATACAGGATGCTCCATTTATAAAAACGCACTTTCAACCCCTTTCGTATCTAGCAGTAAGATCATGAATTTTGAACGACCCTGTATAACGCAGAACAAACTTCTCTGTACAGAATCAATGTACATGATCCTGATGAACTAAACACAAAATTGCAACTTCCTAAGAATTCAAATACCACAGAAATAAACATTCAATTCGAGCTATGTTTTGGATAAAAAATATGGAAAATAACCAATATCTCAAAAACCGTTAGAGATAGGTATAGGGGAGTATGGGGCAGAAATAATCAGAAAGGAATGGCAAGTTCAAAAATGCGGTAATATACAAGGTGACCCATTTGAAATAACAAATATGCTGCTACTTTCTGATATAAGCGGCAACGCTGCATTGATGAAAATATTTTAGATCGATAGACCAAGAGCAACTACTTGAGAAACCAAATTTTCAGAATGATCCTATTTCCCGTTCTCCGTAAATGTCTAAGGTACCATCGACCGTGACCCACCCTGTATATATACTAAAAATATAAAATTTTACATATCTTTCTTTGTTATGTCCTCTTCAAAATTAGAATTAGTGTTTTTATCTATATGAGAATTTTTGTTCCCCCAACGTATATATTTACATTTACATTATATGTATTTATTCTATAAGGAATATGATAATTATGACTTTGTCGACAAATGTTTCATTTAGACAATAAAGCTTATATCTATCTATCTATAGACACTTGAATAAACGAAAATCCACGGAATTTTTTTTTCCTGTAATTATCTTATTACATACATATGCTTTTGTTAATCAACTAGTTTTTCAAATTTACATACAAACCCTGATAATTGTTATACTAAAAACCTCTAATTTGTTTCACTCCTTGGAGCTATTCTTGAAAAGCTTTAAGAAAGATCCCCACTTTGTTACTAACAATCTGAGAGACTAAAAAATGAAAATGCAAATAAAGCTATGAATTTTTTTTTAATATTCCAGTTTGTTCCTATTTTAATTATTTAAAGTTACATAAAAATGATTTTTTTAAATGTATTACTCTGATTGTTTAAATAATTGTTATAAACAATTGCATTGTTTATGAAATATTAGAATTTATGTTTTCGAAATTCATTCAGCAATAAATATTATGATCTTTAAGAACAAAATCATTTCCTAAAAAAATGTATTGCCTAAAAACTCATTTGTTGATTAAGTATTTTTTTGCTACCAAATATGAATATTTATTTTTTCTACACAACAAATGACATATGGTTGTTTTTGTTATTTTTTGCAGTATTTAAAAAAAAATGTATCGTGAAAATTCATTTGTTTATAACAAATTGTTTATTAAATAAACAAAGAAAATATAAATAAATATATATTTTTTAGAATATTGAAGAGCAATGGAAATTATGATTAAAAAAACAGATGGTTCCTCAATATTAATATTTGGTAGCAAAAAATAGTTAATCTACAAATGCGTTTTTAAGCAATAACATTTTTTTAAAGAAATTATTTTGTTCTTAAAAATCAATATTGGTGATTAAAATTCCAAAAACAAAAATTCAAATATCTTACAAACAATGCCTCTGTTTATAATAATTATCTAAACAATCAGAGTAAGAACTTAAAACAAAAATCATATTTATGTAACTTTAAATAATTAAAATACGAACAAATTTGAATATTAAAAAAAAAATTCATATCTTTATTTGCATTTTTAATTTTTTAGTCTCTTAGATCGTTAATAACAAAGTGGAAAATCAACATTTTTTAATTTTTCCAATGGGGATATTTTTTAAAGCCTCTCAAGAATAGCTCCAAGAAGTGAAACAAATTTGAGGTTTTTAGTTTAACAATTATTATCAGGGTTTGTATTTAAATTTGAAACTTATAAAAACTAGTTAATTAACAAAAGCACATGTAATAAAATAATTACAGGAAACATTTTTTGTCATGGATTTTCGTTTATTCAAGTGTCTAAAAGGTAAATGAATTTTTTTATTTCTTAATATTGATATTTAATGTGTTAAAATTATTTTTATTGTTCAAGTGTCCGTATCAGTCAGCGCACGAGGGACTCTCATCATCCGCTTTTAGCGCTATTTTCGCCGCTAAATTAAAATTATAAATATTGGTGCTAGAGTTCCGGGAGGTGGAACTTCTTTCAGGAAATTTCCTCCTCTTTCCAACTCGCCATTCGCCCAAACTCGCCATTCGCCCCAACTCGCCATTCGCCCCAAGTTGGAATATCTTTAAAACTTAAATAATAATATTGACTTTCAGAATCGGTTTCCTCCTCACGCGGTCCAGGCAGCATCGGAAAGAGCCAGACAACAAGACAGGAGCAACTATGAACGCGACAATAAAGGTGTAGGTAACAACAGAGAAGTTAGCAACAACAGAGAAATCGGAAACAACAGAGAAGTCGGCAACCACCGGGAAAGGGACCAGCGACCGCCTCGCGACGATCTGAGACGAGACTTTCTGAGAGACGACGACCGCAGGTTGGACAGGGACCCGAGATTCGACAGGCGAGACAGAAGCGAGGATTTCGAAAGGAAGGACAAATATCGCGAAGTCGACAGACGAGCAGGAGAGAGGAAGTTCCACGATCGCAGCCCGGTCAGACAAAGGAGCCCGGTGAGGCACAGGAGTCCGCCGAGGCAGAAGAGTTACGGCAGGGAGAGAAGTCCGCAGCGGTCTCAGTCGCACAGGCACAGGGAGAGGGACGACGAGGGGAGAGGTAGGAGGAATCGGTATTGAAGTCGGGACCGGTTTGAGTATTGGTCAAATTCTCGATTCGGTATTCTGTGAAGCGTTTTGACAGCGTTCTTTTTTTAACTTTGAATGGAATAGGGCTGGAGTAGGTTTACTAGATATAGTCTTTCCAATATCAATTGCAACAACTCGTATAGATTCAAAGGAAACGCCGCGGTCCACGTGACCTTGATTGACGTGCGGCAAAATGCAAAATATTTGGCTGGAGAGTCATAAATCATCATTTGAATGAGGTGTCGGCATATCAAACGAAATTGTCGGTAAGGCTTTGAAACGAGTTTTTATGTTCTGCAATTGATATTGGAAAGACTATGGTGACCAGGAACCAATTTATCCCCCCTGTATCTTTGTTGTTATTTGGTATGGATGTTTCAAATTTGGTACAGCGATCTGATGTCATGAATGTACAATTTAGCAAGTATCAGATCAAATATGACACTTCCGGTTTCACCAGAAGCACCATCCAATTTTTTAGTTCAGATAGAAAGTATATTTGTTAGTGAATTAACTGTTTAAAGGTATATCACAATCATACTTCAGGGTGCCCACCAACCTGGAAAACCTGGAAATTGACATGGAATTGATTTATGGGTCCTGGAAGTCAGGGAAAAACGTTAAAAAACGTCCAAGTCAGGGAATTCTATTTTCGGCTATCTGGGGAAATATGTAAATCTTGGCATCAATGTCAACTGAATTTCACCACTTCTGTAGTTTGAAAATACGATAGCAGAAAAATTGATAATTGAAGAAAAAATTCCAAAAAATTTGAAGGGTATAGCTAAAATTGATTTCAAAGATACTGGCAAGAATGTTTATAACTTCTTGCCTGTGAAATATAAGGATATAGGATTTTCAACAAAAATGATGTTGTTGGATTCTAAATGTAAAGAAAAAGATAAATTCGTTTTTTTGAAAGAACGTCAGAAGTTTTAAGTTGCAACTGTAAGCAAAATTTTGTTGTGGGCCCGAAAATATTATTAATGATAAAATGTTGAGGTATTGCCGTATATCAAATAAAAAGTATAAAGAAATTCTTAGGGCCAGTTTCACAGGTTCCAGTTAGAGTCCATAACAATTAAGTAATGGTTAGATTGTGAACCTGTCAACACCATTGAAATAATGTCATTCACCGTCTAAACTCTCAGTTAGTTAAATGAAAGTTAAGTGGTACCTGTGAAACTGGCACTCAAAGAAACAAAAAGACGACGTTAAAAATGATCGAAAAATTGAAAAACGAAATATTTAAATAAAAATGAAGAAACAAAGAATAAATAGTTCCATTACTAAAGAAAATGAGGACATTCAGGACACAATTGACAAGTTACAGCTCAATTTCGGGTTTTAGGTGTATTCTTTTAATTTTTGTTGGTGGTTATACTTACCTCTTATTGACATTTGAAATGTTTTACTTATTTGAATAAATTTGAAAGCCCTAAGACTTCATCATCGACATTTAACCTACAATTCCCTTCCTAACCATTCCCATTGGAAAATTAAAATTTCTTTTAACAAGAAATAATTTTTATTATTATTTTTTTTTAATAACAAGAAATTAGGATCACTTTACTCAATGGATATATATCTGATTCACTGAAAATAATTGAATTAACCATAATTATACACATAATTGGGCCTAGTGTCTGTTTGGACAGTGAAGGATTTTTTAACACATCCGTTATTGGTCATGGAAAACTTGAAAGTAAAACATGGAATACCTGGAAAAGTCAGGAAATTTCATTTTTCAAAATTGGTGGGCACCCTGTACTTCCATTCTACAAAACACTGATATATAAAAAATACTTTTTGTATTCCCCTCGTAACGGGACATTTTCAATGAAAGTGTGCCATGGAAAATCAAACAATAGCATGTAAGTAACAATAATTAGTAGAAGTAGTAATTTATTGTTATCCCAAGAAACAATTTTGTTTATAATAGGGATATTAAAAATTAATTACAAAATAAATATCCAAACTTATTTGACAGTAATACATAAAATTAATACAAGCATAATTCATAGCAAATAAAAATATAATTAATGCTACCTAACCTTTAGATTTTTTATCCAGAATAGTTAGATTGAAATCTAAGAGACAGTAACGAATGAAAAAAAGGTATTAAGAGGATCAATTAAGATTCAAGAAAGAAAATATTTTTTGATTTTACTCTTGAAAATCGTCACTTTTTTATATTTTTTATTTCAGATGGAAACAAATTGTAAATTACTGTACCATCATGGTATATTGATTTTTTTCCGAAGTTAGTCCTGAAATTTCCCAGGCTTAGGTAGTTTGCTTGAATTGTTTCATGATCGTGTATACTATTCACTTCCGTGAAATTTAAATTAGAAACTTTCTGTTAAATCTAATTAAATGAATGAATGAAGAAATTTTCACTTTAGATAGAGATTCAAATCCAGTAAACTCTTTAGCTTATACAAGTTGGCGGTTGGTTCTAAAAATGGTAAGTTAAAAATACATTTTAATGATTTATTTTGGAGTTTTTCAAGAGGTCTCAAGACTGAAATATTAGCAGTTCCCCAAATGGAAATCAAATACTGTAGTTTGGAATATTTTTGAGGTATTTGAAAGGAACGAATTTCCCAATTTTGAACAGAACACCAATGACTGGATTAATTTTCTTCCTTAATTTTTTAGTATGTTTATTCCATATTAGTTTTTCGTCCATATAAAGACCTAGGAATTTAGTAACTTTTGTATATTTAATAGATTCAGTTTCAAATAATAGTGGATCAATGACATTGTTCATGTTTTTTTCTTCTTAATATACATAAAAGTGGTTTTACTAAAATTTAAAGTGAGTTTCACAACTAGCACCCAAATTGAAATCTCTATCAGATCACTCTTTATATTTTCACGTATCTCGTTGAGATCGTTTGCAAAATATATTAACGTAGTGTCATCCTCAAAAAGTTTAATTTTTCCTTTCAGTTCCAAATTTGTGATAGAGTTATATATAAAAAATAAAACGGGTCCCAAAATCGATCCTTGTGGTACTCCACACTTTATGTCCATTAGTGAACTGCTAATACCATCAACTAATCCATATTGCTTTCTATTCATAAGGTTATTTTGAAACCATTCATGAATGTTTTCTCTAATTCCAATGGAGTATAATTTTGCCAACAAAATTTCGTGGTCGGCGGTATCAAATGCTTTGCCCAAATCAAGAGACAAAAGACCGCATTTCTGGTTGTCGTCAATTTGAATCTGAATATCTGAAACAACATCCAAGATTGAAGTTTTGACACAAAAATGTTCATGCACTTTTCGGTGGTTTTCGGATTTGGTGGTCGAAGTCTCGAGGTAATTCTACCTGACGTTTCGTCTACATCTGCGGTAGACATTTTCAAAGGCGATGTGGTAACGGACGAAAGCGTTCGAGTCATTCGGTGCAGAGTTGATCTTTGTTCGTAATAGATAAATCCATAAAAACGTAACAAAACAGTAACAGATTATTTATTTATTTATTTATTTGTGTAAATACCTTCCAGTCAGAACAAGTTCTGGTATAAGGAAGTTGTACAAATATAAAATTAACAAAAATGAATAACAATTTCAACAAATCTTTCATAAATCACTGATAAAAAATAATAAAAAGGATAAACATATTCAAAAAGTAACAAATCCAGTATTTAATTTTTTTATTTTAACTGACTTGGAATAAGTAAAATAAGTATACGGTAGTATAATCTTGATTAATATTGAATTATGGAGTCTGCAAATGAACCAGTTGCGCCTTGCACCACTGCATTGGTAATTGACATTTGACGATTTTACTTATTTACTGACATTGACATGTTCCATAAAAAAAAGTTGACATATCACAGGTTCCAAAAAACCATTAAACACAATATTAAACAGAAATTTCATTGTTTTTTTAATGTTCCATCTTCAGAAAATTTAATGTCTTCATCTTCATTTACCTGATAATTCATCAATCCAGCGCATGACTCAAGAAATGAGTAACATTTTTATAAAGACTCTTCCATTATAATAAATCCCACATACGTTTTTTGAGTAACTGTCACATTGTCACATGGTAATTTTATATTTTTATGTTGCCAAAGTCAAAGTCAAAATATGCTTTATGGTCTGAACTTAATGATAAACTCATTGACAAAGCTTCATTGCATTAAAGATAATGTTGAAAAATGTATGGAAATTAAATTAATACTTATTATTACTGATTTTCTCCAACGAAATTAGCAGCGAAACTACTCATCTAATAATAATAAATGTTCTTTATTGAATTATAAGCAGGTTATAATTCAAACGGCAATTGACGGAGGTCCTACAGCCTTTGAATGTACATTTGTATATAAACATAACTCATCTATAATGTAAAAAAACCACTACACACTATTTATTTATTTATTAAATGAATACCTTTTAGTCAGAACAAGTTCTGGTGTGAAGAAATTGTACATATAATAATAATAAAAATGATAACAATAATTGCATCTTGCAATTGGAACAAATATATCATAAAAAAGCCGCACTGTATAATAAAGATAAAACCATAATAAAGTCTTAAATTAGTGAATAAAGATTGATCTTTAGCAGCAGGATATCAATTCCGTAAGGAAATAATGTGTTTTTTCACAGATATTTTGAATTTGGAAAAATGTCTGCAATTTGTTATATTATAAGGTAATTTGTTAAATTCATCTAGAGCAGCGTGAGTGATTTTTTTTTGGCCAACGGTAGAGGTAGCAGAATCGAGGTGAAACAAGTTATATTGTCTGGTGTGATGACTATGAATTTCAGAGTTTCTCATCAAAATTAAATTTTTAAGGTATTTATTTTATACAATTCATCTAAAAAAATTTGACTGTAATTGCAAATAGTTTATTAGTTGGTGTGTCAAATGGGAGACGATACAGTACTTTCAAAAGATTTCCTATATAATGCTGATATTTTATAAAAATTATTTTTGGAACAAGATCCCCAAATGTTTTCAATTAGGTAATACGACTTAGTTTGTGAGAATATAGAATTATATTTATAATTTTTTTATCAAGTTTAGGACATCTTCTGAAAGCACCAATGATTGGAGAAATTTTGTTAGTCAAGAGCTCAATATGTTTCTCCCATTTCAATTTTTCATCAATCCAAATACCAAGATACTTTATTTGTTCAGTTCTTTTCAATAATTTATTTTTGATCTTGAGGTTAAGGGAAATATTCTGTTTGTTTTTTTGCTGGAATATTATTTACTCAGTTTTATCAGTATTTATCGATAAAAGGTTACAATAAAGCCATTTTTCAATTTTTTTCAGCTCTTCATCAATAGTGTTTCCTGGATAGAGAGTTTTTGTTTTCATATAAAAGTACTGTATCGTCTGCGTATATGGTATAACTTCCTGCTAACCCAATTTTAGAGATATTTTGAATATATAATAGACACAAGATGGGTCTCAAAACAGATCCTTGTGGAACTCCCGCATTTATTGGTAGTCTAATAGACTCAGAGTTGTTACATTTGTTACTGATTGTCCTATTTTCAAGATAGGGTTCCAAAAGATTTTTCACTGTACCCCTGAATCCCATTGTTTCCAAGTTTTCCAAAAGTTTTTTGTGGTTAACTGTATCAAATGCCTTCTTAAGGTCAATGAAAACAGCTACCACATAGTTTCCTGTATCAAGTCCATTTTGAATTCTTGTAGTACTTGTAGTACTGCCGCTTGTGTGCCACTATTTTCTTGGAAACCAAACTGATTTCTATCAAAGCCAAATCATTTGTTTATAAAATCAACAATAGGTCTTTTCAGAAATTTTTCAAAAATTTTAGAAAAAATGCTCAATAAGGCTATTGGTCTATAATTTGATGGATCTTCAGCATTTCCTCTTTTGTTTTTTTTCTTTGGTGTTCTGACATCTACTGCTATGGTCATTAGCCACGTGTTCTCCACTTTTGTATATAGCTTTTAGTAAAGCGTTTCAATTCAAGGGGGAAAATACCCAAGGTGAAATATTTATTGATTAATTTTGTTAAGGGTTCAGCCAGAATTTTTTTTAATTCAAATAAGTCTTTGGTCACTAAACCTTCATAATTAGGACATGTTTTTTTAAGGTGTAGATTATTTCAATAATTTCACTTTCATCAGTTGGAAACAAAAGCATTGTGGAGTCATTATATTTTAGACAGAAATTATCTCTCTTTTTCCCTCATCCTCACAGTATAATGTGATTAAAAGAGAAAGATGTTTACACTATATCATTATGAAATTCGCCAATAGATGTCGCTGTATACTCATATACACAATTAAAACCATGTCAAGAAGAAAAGGTAATAGATTTTGGCAAGTTTTGTAAAAAAATGTATAACGTAAAAATTGCACTTATGGTTATATCATTGTTACAACTGTAATTGCTGGAAAAACACTAATTTGGAAATTTAAGATTTTCCTTGCAAAATTGTACATTCATGACATCAAATCTACGTAAAATATTTGTAATATCCATACAAAATAGCATCTAAGATACAGGGTGGTAAATCGGTCCTGAGTCACCTGATGTACTATCAGAGTAAATCACTGTATTTTGTGACATGGGTTTTGAAATTTTTAGTTGTCAATACAAATTTATTTTTATTTTGCTGTCAAGTGTGCTACCGATTAATTTTGACCAGGGTATTCGTATGAAAATGAGCAAATGTTTTCACAATTAAAGACAGCGGCGGGGCAGTTGATATGAAAGTGTTTTGCGCATTTAATTTTTTTTATTGTTGTGCCTAACAATCGATTTTCCTCAGCATTTTCAGGAAGGGTTTGATCACTTTTCTCATGTCTGAGAAAGATTTACCTCATAGCTTAAAAGCTTGTAAATACTATTTAAACCAAAACTCGGAAAAGTTTATTAGATTAGATTAATTCGTTTGTTTATTATATCAATTCATTTGTTTTTTCCTTTTTGTAACTTGATAAAAATAAAGTTAGAGAAAATAAAATAAGTTTTTTTTTAATGACAATCGCATACTTATAATTATTATTGTTATAAGTTGTAGATAATATTTGGTAAAGTGTACAGGGTATGCTTTATTGTCTGAGAAAAATGTCTCATTAAAGTTAGCAAAAGCTTCTGATGGAATTGGCAACCATGTTTTTTGAACAATTTGAAACCATGGAAAAATCAGAAATTGTTACAGAGTTTAGTTAAATTTAAAAAAAAGTGTGTAATAATATGTCAATATGAAATTTCCAAAAATATTGTATTTTCAAGGTAATTTGGAAAATATGAAATTTTCGTTTCTTATTTTTTTTCTAGTGAGCTGAAAAATAAATACTGCTATATAATATTTCTTGTGGCGTCAGTTTACTGTCCGACGTTTCGTTATAGTTCAGCCATCATCAACTTTTAAATACGACCCTGTTTGAATAAATAAACTTTTTCGATGTATTTTTCATTGTAAATTCAATAATGTATCACATATGACAGTTTCATTACATTTCACGTCATTTCACGTATTTTATTCAATTGAAAAAAAAAATCGAAATTGAGAATCCTAGAATATCCTAGAAATATTTTCAAAACTTGGTGATGATGACCGAAAAGGATCTGAAACGTACTGATACCCGTCGAAACAGGCCCGTATTTAAAAAAGTAAGTGATGATGGTTGATTGACAACGAAACGTCGAACAATATAACTGATATCATCACGAGAAAGTTACTGTGACGAAGAGTTTTTTATTTTGATCCTACTCTGACAACACCAGAAATAAATAAAATGAGAAAACGAAAATTTTATATAATCCGAAATATTTTGATTTTTTTTTGAAAATCTGCAATCTTTCACTTTGTTTAGATCTACAGATCTAAATGTTTGAAGTCTGATTATCATCAACAAAAGTAGAAGGGAATCGAATATTTGAATGTTCAACAGACCATTTGGGATGAAAGAGAATAGGCCCTGGTATGAAACCCTGAGGAACACTACATTCATTTTTCCCGATTTAGGAACATCTTAATTTCCCTCTCTAATTGATTTTGCATTTTGACAAGCAGGATTCAAACCACATGAGAGTAATTTTTCCTGTAATTTTTTGAACTTTTGACGGCTCAATCAATACAAAGATAATCGGCCCAAGTATGGAACCTTGAGGAACTCTTATTCCTTCTTCAATCCTGTAATTTTAACTTTTTTTGCGAGATATAAATAACAAACAATTGATTCAACTGAATATATTCAAAAATACAATTTGAGATCATCTTAACAAAACTACTTTTAAAGAAATAGTTTCAGATAAAATCTTTGAAAAACTGATATATGTTCTTGATATGGCGAATTAGAAAAATAGAACACCAACAGAATAGTTTCACCAGTTTATCTTTCCAAAAATTAATTTGTTCCAAATACTTCTAGAACGTTGAAATGCATTTCCAGGTTCGGTTGAACATTGCTAAAATGGATTTTGTGTGAAATTGGAGCTCCAAGCTCTAGAAGGGTGCTTCTGAAGATACTTTCTTCTTTTTTTATCCACGGACGAAGCTTATCTTCCATTTGATACGGAGTGACGTGCACATGAATGCTTATTCCTGAAAAATATATACAGTTGAAAGACAGGTGAAGTGAAATTGAAAAATAATTTTTTAATTTTTTTTTTCATGTTTGTCTTCTAAGTATATGATTTTGTTCTCGATTTTGTTTTTGATTTCACCTCAAGTAAATGAAATACAATTACACAACTTGAAACAGTATTTTCAAAATTTTGCCATATACATCAAAGGTTTTATCAATAATTTCAAAAACATCCCCCTACATATATATTAATATTTATCATTCTTTCAATCATCTGACCATATTAATGTTGGATTGTTGTAACCATAGTATTTGTTTTGCCGACGTTGAGTTTAAGATTTTTTCTAGTTCATCAATGTTATAAAAAGTCTACAAACATCGCAAAATACTAAAAATAATATTACATAATAGTTATTCATGTATCAAGGGCGTAAAGTAGGCGTTTATGGCCTTCGGCGTGGATGATGGCCCGATGGCGTTAGCCGAGGGCCATCACACGCCGAAGGCCTTAAACGCATTTTACGCACGTGATACATACAAAATTTTATGCACTAGCGGTTTTATAGCGCGAATCACAAATACTGACTTGAATTGCAATGGTCTACACGTTTCATACGTTATGCATACAATAAATAAGGGTAACATAATATGAGGAATGTGAAACTATAGTAGCTGAGTGCTATATTGGAGAATCTATTTCAAATAAATAGATCATCACCGAAAAAATTGCCAACGATTATGAACAAATGTTAGAAAGAGTATTGTTCTATTGAACTGAAATGATTCTAATTCGTGTTGGGAATTGCATGAAATGATGTGTGAGTATAGACAATTTGAGAATTTTGTCTACTTTACGGCCCGCCGGGCCATAATGCGCCCACGGGCGGTAAAGTGCCACTTTAAGCCCGGCGAACCGGGCGTTAAAGTGTACTTTACCGCCCGCTAGTGCATAAAGGTTAATATCACTAGTATTCACTACTATGTTATCAGCAAAATTATATATTAATTTACATTATTCAAATATAAAATGAACGGTAGAGGCCCCAATACACTTCCCTGGGGAACCCCTGATTTAACACATCTCGCCCTTGGTATATTTAGTACATTTATTGAACGTATTTACTTGCCTACTGGACGTACCTAAATCTGTGAGTGTCTCCAACAATGGGCGGGAGGTCATCCAAGTATTGAATTTGCCGCTGTGGCCTCCGTCTAACCAGTACATATCTTTGATTTTGGAGATTATCCTCAAAAGGTTGGTATCGCTTGTGGTTGATGTTTTACTGTAATGAAATTCGTGAAGAAATTGGTTCAAAACAACGCAGCCTTTGCTAAAACCTACGAGCTTCAGATCATAATTTGTGAAAACATTCGGGTCAGTTTTAAGAGCGTCCACAGATTCTTCTTTGACTCCTGACCTTTCCTCCTAGAAAGAGCAGAGGGAAACTTGACCACTGGGTTTCATTATTACAAAAGAAATTAAAAATTTCAAGCTTAAAATTGTAAAAATAAATCTAATAAAAAAAAAAATGTTGATACAAAAAAAGATCCCATGAAAAGTTTGCCCGACAATATTGTCAATGGTAGAACTATGGCATTGAACCTACTATTCATTATTTTATACAATTTTTTATATTATATCTCATATTATTTGATCTTTGACCAACTGACGTTTCCACAAAAAGTAAATTTTCTGAAGGAGAATAAATTTATTATTGGTCATAATTGCACAAGTGCATAAAAATTACCGATAATTTTGCAAGAAGGCGTATTATCTAAAAATTGCACGAGTTTATTTTCATATTTTGGCGATTATTTTTCGACATATCTTGCAACCAATAAAAACCATCAATTTAAAGCTATGATGTACTTACAAACCAATCACAACATTATTATAGTGGGAATTTTCTACTTAGATTATTGCCTCGGGAATATCCGTGATATTTTGTTTTTATTGTGTGACAACAACTGATACTTTTGATTTGACGTCTGTCATCAGTTTGCATGCAAATTGAAAATAGTTATTTATGCAACAAGTGCAAAAAGTGAATGTTTATTGCACTCAACGTAAAATTGTCCGACGAGGCCGTTAGGCCGAGTTGGACAACACGTCGAGTGCAATAAACAATTTTTGCACGAGTTGCATACAACATTTTTTCTACGTTCATGCAAAAAGCAAAAAATGATTTATTGAGGTGCGGCACTAGGTGTAGGAAAATGAAAAGCGCAACTTGAATAATTTATTATTAATATCAATTTGCATTGAAACAGGAACTAATACGTTACGAACAATTTAACTCAAACTTTATTTTTACCCTCAATGTTGAAAGTGAATGAACAATTGGTGCAATTTTCAATATGAATATTTCGTAGTGAAGTACCTATTGCCAATCTCACAGAATATCTGCTAAATATGTAGTAGGTTTAAACGTTTATGTTTGTCATGATGACAGCACGTTGAAGTAGAATGACAGATGAGTGCAATAAAAACTTTATTGCACTAGTGCAATAAAGAACTTCTTTTTCCACTGAATATAGTTCAATAAAGTTTTGCTTTTTGCATGAATGAAGAAAAATGAATTTAGATAACCGCAATGAATAAAAATATTTTATAGAGAATGTGTCTATGATTGGGGCATTTTAAAATAATCTATCGAATACCACACGAGAGTTCGATAAAGTAGAAAATAATTCTCCACATTTTTTTCTCAAACTTGTTGCCATTTGGCAATAGCCACTCGAGCCCTTTGGGCTCTCGTGTCTATTGCCTGGCAACAAGTTTTCGAAAAATCTGTCGAATTATTTTCACTTTATTCTCACTCTCTTGTGGTATTACAACTGAAAATATGAAATAATCGAGTGCAATTTTTATAACACGATTGAATGTAAAATTATCTGGTAATTTTTATGCACTATTGTAATTTATTGAAATTTTATATATGAGGAAAATATTCATTATAATCAAAGATATCCTACCGAGTTCCTTATTGTGAGTTTTTTTTTGGAAAATTGTACAGCATTGAAGAGTTCTTGTTCTGTCATTGTCCTCAAGCGTTCTTGTATGTTGAATAGCAGATTCTCCAAGTGTACTAAGGCTTGATGCATTGGTGTATGGTTTGGGACTCCATATTTGCCGCATGGGACAAAATTTTCGTAACAGCTAAAAGTTTCGAAGTCCTTCCTAAAATAAGAAAAGTTTGATCGCATGGGAATATTTCAAAAATGCGAAATCCCGCGAGTATTACTTCATCTTATAGAAAATTTCCTTCTGAATCCGAAAGTGAACTTGATTTTCGAATCGGAAGGCTGATTCATTTAGAAAAAGTCGATTTTGTGGAATGGTGAATTTTTTCGTCGAAAAAATTGCCTTTTCCAGTTACCGCTTTGTCAAATTCAATTTTTGAAGTAATATTCGGAATCAGCTCGTGGAGTTACGTATGAGAGGAGTTTGCGATTTTTAGAAAAATGGAAAAATAAGAATTTTCGCAAAATTCGATTTCCTTCTATATTGAACATTGCATTTTTCGGATTTGATCAGAATCAGAAATCATTTATTCATCACAAAAGATTACACACTGTGCGGAGAAGACTACAAAATGCGTAAACTTATGTGACTAGTCAAAAATACAATATCAAGTGTAAAATGCATATAAAAGTAATATGAGTAAAATCGATAAAATGGTATAAATATAATGGGACAACACTTTATCACACAGAAATGTTTATGTCCTATTCCTAACTACTGATATGCTGCCTCTCATGTCTATAAGGTTTTACATCTTGTTAAAGCATTTGACACCAATAAATCTATGGGAATTTTGACCAATGAGCAGCCTGGAAAAGGACTGATGGCATTCTCCAGTTACCCTTATGTCGAATCAAATTTTTGAGGTGATATTCGGAATCAGCTCGTCGAGTTACGACTGAGGGAAGTTTGCGATTTTTCAAAAAATGGAAAATAGGATTAAATTTTTTTTTGGAAATTCTTCATCATAATTATTTTAAAAGTATATGTATCTAGACCTTGTTTTTGTTATTTTCTTTGTTTTTAGGTGTAACTGCTAAAACTTAATATTTTGCAAACAAAATTCTGATTCGTCAATTTTCTAAGAATCTTGACACTTACCTGGCAGAATTTACAACTACAATATGACTTTCAAGGAATGTTGACTGTAATAGTTGTGCCATATTTTCCAAGTTCCATTTCACATAGTCCTTATTTTTTGTGTGACTAAGCATATTTTCCGTAAAACCCTAGAATTTAAACATCGGTCAAATGTAATGATCAAGTTGATTTCATTGAAAATATCAAGTTTTCCATTAGACTCCAAATGAGATTATTTCTTCAGTTCACATATACCTGATCTGTTTAAAATACTCCAAAGAAAATGTTTTTACCTGTACATCTCCTCCGAAGAAAATTACAATATTTGGTTTTTCCACATTTTTCGTAGGTGTGCCATACACAATGTCATTGAACCTTTCTCCAAAGCCAGCAACTTTTGTCAGTCTCATTAAAAGAGGTATATTCTGACGACCATTCATTTTCTACTGAATCACTTTGTATCTAAAAAGTACACTATGTAATACTTTTGACAATCTGGTCATATACAGTGTGTGCCATTTTTTCATTACCAATATAAAACTAAAGAGGTCATTTTTGACTTATTAAAAAGTATGTTTAATTTTTTTAAATAAAAAAATGCCAGCAGTAAAAAAATCATCAAGATGTGAAAACTATATTTTGTAAATGTTTTCTGATGATAGCGCATTTCTAGTTTTTGAAGTAAATTTCATATTTTTTCATTCATGTTAGTTTTTTTCACAGTATTTATCAGATGTAGTTCAATGTCCAGCGTGGCTTCAGCTGGGGAAGTAGTTGTTTTCTGTTAGATATTACAAAGAAATAACTTCATTTTTATCGTCGGGTTTTTCCATTTCCAGAGGACTCATGTTTCCATTTTCAACATATATTCTGATACTGTTCCTAGCTTTCTTGTTCAATACAATACCACGAATTCTATAATATTCAGATGTCTTTGCAAAAATCGCCATAAGTAATTTTTATACTTTGATCTGAAATACCCATGATTTCTTCAGCTACTTCGGATATTTCAAATAGACTTTTTCTCAATATTCAAACCAATATAAGAATTTATATCAATGTTATAATGGAAGTGAAACTAGTGAAAGTGAATAGTTTAGAAAAATATAGAAAAGTTCAAAACACACAGGTACTTTACTATAATAAATAGTATTTCCAAAAATTGAATGAAATTATCTGAATTGAAAAGCTAAGAAAGAAAGGGTTTTTTTTTAGAATCGGCAGGTTTGAAATTATTCGATATTGTAAAACGCCTAGCAAATGTCACTCATAAAAAATTAGAATCATGTTTATAAAATTATACACTATAGGCAAAATGTTTTTATACAAGAAAAAGTACTTTAAATTCCTATTAAAAAGAAAAAAAGTGGTTGTGTTTCTAGTTTTTCTAGTAGGTAATTATAATACTAAATCTATAATTACAAATCTTTGATTTATGAGAGTTATATGTTAAACTTGTTGCCCATGCTTTACATAATTTAAGTTTGTTCAATAGAGTAGGTACTAAGAATTCCATCTAAAATCGAGAAGTTTCAAATGGTTTTTGTAACTGTTGTTTTTGCTCAAAGAAGAAAAACAACTATAGGTCCCATTTTGACTTAGATTTTTTCAATCATATCAATTTATTATCCTCCATTATATAGAACTCTTATGACATTAGTTTTTCTCTCCATAAATCCAAATATGTTTTCGTCAAGTATACGTTTAAAAAGCACAACTGACATATTTTTTTCGTGAGTATTAAGATTTAATAATATGTATTGACATATATTTCTGATCCCAAATTAAGTTAATATTTGCCCGTTTAAGAGCATATTACCTGATGACCTATCAAAAATCGTCGAATAAGAATCCTCCTTTACGTTCTGGCACAATTTTTTTTCGTCCAATTCACAATGTCCCCTCCCCCTTGTCGAAAAATTAGTACTAGATTATTGTTCAAGTAAAAAAAAACATGCACTGTTTAATAATACTCTTCCTCAGTCCCTCGTATACGACGACAACACCCCACCAGCCTCATCTGAGTGTCTTCTAAGCACTGTCCGAAATCCTCCTTGATCTCCTTAACTTTTTCCCTGATCTCCTCCCTCATCAAATTATAGCACATCGCCACTAGCGCCAACCCAAAAAATATATACACGTAACTGATCACCAGCTTTGTCTGATTCCCCTTGTCCCCCGTAGCATAGTTTGCCCCAGGAACAAAATCCCCCATACCGAGCTTGCACAAGCTGGTGACGCAAAAATAAATGCTGTCCAAGAAATCCCAGCGCTCCCAAGTGAAGAACATTATGGCCCCGGTCAGGATGTACGCTACAATCACCCACAGGCAAGCTGTGGAAGGCACGATTATTCGCTTCGGCAGGTCCCCTTGTTCTTCATCGATCTCTGTGGAGCACTCGTACAGTCTCCTGTACAGCCAGCGGAACCCCCCCGCCAGGGCGTCCCCCACGTTCAGGAAGTAGAGAACGTACAGCGGGATTCCTATCAGGGCGTATATTATGGTGGCTAGCTTCCCGTACTGGGTTTTTGGGACCAGGTTTCCAAACCCTATCATGGTGATGATGCTCAGCGAAAACATCAGAGCTGCTGGGAATGTCCACACTTCCACCATCTTCCTGTCGTCGTACCCGTGTCGGAGAATCTGCACTACAGTGTCCTGGTAAGTCTTCAGCACCATGCCTGCCTCATCGGTGAAGTTTTTTTCGTCGAAGGTGTTGCAGAATATGGCTACATCGTATAGTTTGTAGGCATATTCCGCTCTGATTTTGACTATCTCTTCCAGTTTGGGGTTGCTCCCGTCTTTTTCGATGTGCATGAAGCTGGCTGCGCCCACCAAGGTGTATCCGAATACTAGCACCCCCATGCCGATTTGGGTGCACATGAAGGCTACGATTTTTCTGCAGAAGTCTTTTATTTTCTCTCTGGGGTCGATGTCGCTCGCTGAGGACGAGCCCCGACTGCGAGAGCTGCCTCGTTGGTAACGATCGCGAATTTCCATCGTTTTGGGAATGTTTTATCCTGCAGGCATTGATGGAATGTGGAAAAACACGCTAGATAAAATGTAACAACTGACGCTTCATCGAAATTGAAATACATTTTGAGTATATAAAGAGTTATTTTTAGCTTATCCATATGTTTGGCAAGGCGCCAGGTGATCAAACACTATTTTCGACAGTAAGTACAGTGATTAAATCATTTTGTGGAGTATTGCAGTGATTCATTGCAACTATCTAAATACAGGACGTTCACCTAACAATTGAAAGGTGTTCAGCTAACATCTGTAATTTCATAAAAATGTTATAACTTTTGTTCTGGAGTCTTATTTTTTCAATCATCATATTTATAATCATGGTAAAATTTTTACATTCTGATGTGAGTTGAAAAAAGCAGGCTCATGCATCTCTCAAAATCAAAGAAAGTGCATCTTACATCACATCAAATATCTAGTTATAAAAGGTTTTCTGAGAATTTGTAGACCCTATTAAATATTACTATGACCATCTATGACCAAAAAAGGAATCATGAGCTACCACTTCAAGGCTTTCCTTTAAATACATTGATGAAAACAGCAAAATTTGTCAAGGAAACATGATTCTGGCATTCTACTTTCTGCATATCAACTGTGGTTCACTCATTTATCCTTCAAACGACATATTAACAATATTTCAAACATTCTAAGGGACAGACTAGTTGGTTTAAGGTTTCTATCCCAACAAAGCTGTCTATTTTGGGAATCAAAATGAATAAAAATGTATATCAATCTTCCAAACGTAGAAACATTGTGGTAAACAAATTCGAAGAGTTTACTTGTAAAAATTAGAATGCACATATGTATAAGTATATGCATTGGGTTTTGTAGGTTTCTTAACATAAATATAGACCAAAAAATCAATGTTCTAGATGTTCTTTTCATCTGCCTATTGCCTCTTTACGAGAAACTCTCATGTTTTGTAGGAACGAAGCCGAGGGGGACCTTACCTTTTAACATGCGATTTCAAGCGCAGTAAATACTTTCAGGCTAGATTTTGTAACAATATAGTACATTATTTACAGCCATGTGTCTAACTAATAAATTTATTTATAAGGATTTTCAACAGTGAAGAAAATATGACCATTCCATAACGATTTGCTTTGGAAAGGGACACGCTAACTTGTGGCTTTGACAAATCAAAGCCTAAAAAATTTTCGCCCTGAAAAAAAAAATATTGGGTTTACATAAGGGTGCACTTCTCGTTAGTATAAGGTAAGGAATAATTGCATTTTAATCCATCTTTTTTATAAATATTTTTAATTCAAGGATTTCAAAGGTTACTTTCTTATTCTTCCTTGTATTCTTGACAATTGACATCCGTGGTACATAGCCTGTACGGCTAACTGGCCAAAGTTTTTCATCAAAGCCTAGTGCCAATTCGTGAAATGCGTTCCCGTTAGATAGCGCTCAGAATTTAAGCGCGAAACAGTATAGTTGCGATAGGCTGCCAAATTCTATGAGAGACAAAAGTAATTAATTTCACTCATTCAAATGTGAATAGATTGCTGAATATATTGAAAGTTGACATAAGATTATCACATACGCAGGCTTTGTCACTTCTAACCACTGTTTTTGATTAGAAAATAATGTAAAGTTACTTTGCGATACGGTTGATGCACTCTGGGGTACTGAGCAAATATTTCCAGTAAGGGAATTTTATAATTCGGCCACCCTTTCAAGTTAACTTAAGGCTCAGTCATACCCTTGCGAATAATCGCAATTTTGTTGCGATTCGACTCATACGCCACCATGTACTTTTTTGGTAATGTAATGGAAAGCGCTTCATACCAAGAAAGAAAGTTCAACAAATTGAAATTTTCAATCAACACAAATAAGTTTATACAATAGTTTTATTTGCATAAATTCAATATTACATTAATTACAACTATACAAACATTTAACATTTCAATATTAAATGAACATATACATGTGAACTTCATGACTCTCACTTTAGTTCTTTGGAAATATTTGTCGGGATATCCTGCACTTTTTAGTTGACGGTATCACAATTCCTTCATACTCGTGAATAAGCCTATATATAAGTTCCAAATACATGTATAGATGGGTACGTAAATTTTTATTTTGATAACGAGTTATTGAAATCCATATATTTCGGTGACTCAGTTTTTGTGTTTTGTACTGCATAGAAGATACCTCAGGACAATTAGAACTCGAAAAGTGGAGAGTTTTTCAATAGGGTAACAATCAATAACGCCCAATGATTCTCAAATATCTAGGAAAGCACCAATGATTTTTCTCCTCCGGTGACATGATGGGTAGTTATAGGTTTCTTCAATATTTTCTCGCAACATTATGATTGAAGAGTGCAGTTATGTTGACAGATGCAATGACTCCTTGAAACTAGCATTATAATTTTCAATGAATTTCAGTGAGAGCCCACGATTTGTCTTCCATACTAACGATGATAGCTTGTTCAATTTTCTCATGTAGCCACACCAACATTTCTTTTTGTCCGGATATTTTTATTTGTTGGAGCCGTCCGGTATTCACGTCATTCTGAAAAATAAACGATATTAGAAGCGCCATTCTCATATCTCATCATCAGGTAAAAAGTACAGAGTTCATACCGTTGCGAATATTCGCAATTTTTTTGTTTCGACTTATTACGGCAAAAAATTGCAGTATTTGGTTGATGATTCATCATTCACCGCAATCTTTTCGCCGTATGAGACGAATCGCAAAAAATTGCGAATATTCGCTAGGGTATGAATGAGCCTTAAGGAGGTGGATTTTTCAAATCAAAACATGTAATTTTTCAGTATTCAGAGTTAGATTACCTACTACATTACCGAAAACTGACATGATGATTCATCATTCAATACAATTTTTTCTTCGTATGAGTCGAATCGCAAATAAATTGCAAAATTTCGCAAGGGTATGAATGAGCTTTAATAGCAAATGTGTTTACTCAAATACTTTGAGGTTAGCCAACGTCTTGTAATAAAGTTATGTTTTTATTTGCTTTCTCCATTTTCTTATAGCCCTACTTCTATTCACTTTGATTTTATTTTTCTGCTCTCTCAAACTATTGCTCAAATCAGAATTAGATCAATGTGAGCAGGCTCACGTTGAAAGTGTTTGATATGACGCATGATATGGAATTTTTTTCATTGAATACGGTGAAACCTTTTGATAAGAATAGTTTTCGTGGCAAAATCAATTTCGTGTGGCATCCTTGGTTATGTAATTTTCGTTAAAACCTCAAGCAGTAAAATATACATATATGCCTCTTCTGTCCTTTTCTTGAATGCTGCATACCTGACTTATTTATTTACATTGTAGCCTGGATCACATTAAGAAGAGGCATTGTCGAGTATCACCGTTTTCACCCGCGACAAGATTGGACTTTTCCATTATTTACTCTGACAAGGCACGCGCGTTCAGTATGAAGTATGACGATGAGTCGGACCGATCAGATGATTGAAAATATTGGTCACATATCAAACAGTTCTAATTAGGTCGTCAAGTCAACCAAATGACCGCGCTGGTCTAATCATATTGGTCAGACCGGAGACTTGACTCAGCCTGAAAGTTATGAAAAGGATGGGAATGAGAGCTCAATTATGGAATTTGGCAGCTGATCACCACTAGACTGCTTCGCGCCTTAAGCCTGATTCACATAATGGCAGTAGCAGTGGCGTCACCCCCCTCTATTGATAAGATAACCAATGGCAAACATGTTTAGACGACGCTGAAAATTCAAGGTCACGCTGCGGAAAGTTTGATTCATTTAAACTTTTCGCAGTAAAATCTAGCAGTGTTCGCATTTCTAACCTTAAAATTATCATGAAATCGATATTGCTGTTATGATTCCTTTCTACTGCTTTTAACAAACAATTAGTTGAAAATGTTCATCCCAATGTCACTCATTCGGATAACAGCGTCAAAAGGGGCGGAGTCACTGCCTTTAGTGCCACTGCTACTGCCATTATGTGAATCAGGCTTTAGGGTCACTGAATCTAGAAGGTCGTGCCGTCCTTACGGGTATGGCCAATCGGCGTGGTCTAGTTCTTGAAATAGATCCAGTGTTCAAATAACCCACAAAACTTGCTCTCTAATTGGTGATTTTGTGGGTTATTGGAATACTGGAACTATTTCAAGTATTGGACCACGCCCATTGGCCATACCCGTATGGACGGCACGGCCTTCTAGATTCAGTGACCCTATCGCGCCTATATTGTAAGCGCCATCTAGCGGGAACACAATTCACGAACTGGTAAAGCCCAGTTTACAAGTAAAATCTAGTTTACAGCCATCGATACTGAAGCGACCAGTCGAAAAGTGAATAGTTTGTAAAAATAGAGAAGTCGGACGAACCTTTTTGAGGAGACTATCCATAGCTACGTACCTGTCTCATATTTAGCACCAATTCAGTGGAATTTATTTTTGGCATGGAAACTATATCGTCTAAATCCGTCGCCCATTCTATCTCCCAGGGACCCCACAGCCTGCATTTGTTGATTCGTAAAACATGCCTGGAAAGAGCGAATTTACAGCTACAGATTAGAAAAAATTAACAACCATAATAATAAAGTTGATAGAATTTTGAACTAGAGAATGAATGATATATTATCATGTATCTACGAAGATATTTGTAGCTTTTCCAATAGTGTGATGCTGCAGGTCTTTCCGGAATTCCCTGCAGAGGTAAAAAAATGCGCCAATTAATCTCTGAGCGCTCATTAGTTTTTGGTTTGTTATTGTAGTTTAGTTTTGTTTTGTTGTGTTTAATTCTTTCGAGCACACAATTTAGTTTAGGAAGTGTCATTTTTTCGAGCCCCAATGGAAACACTTTAGGATAGTAATTAGTAATGATAATTATTTAAAAAAAGTATGAAAGTTTCAGCTAGTTTGCTTCAAAAGCAAGGAAGTTTGTTTGAAATTATCCAATAATTTCGACCATTTTTAGTGATCATAAAGAAATATTTAAATATATGAAAAATTATGTTTTTATGATTTGGTTTTCATATTTTTACTGAAACAGCTTATTGAATAGTTGAATTTCTGAAATTGCCACATTAAAGAGAGTACTTCATTTGTTGACGGGAAATCGGAATAATTTTGGACAAAGTTGACAAATCCAAACAAAAAATCGAATTGTTGGAAATGAAATTAATATCTAGATGGCGAGTTAATTTTGTTCAGAAATGATATCCCAACAAACACATCTGTGAGATGTCATCGCAAAGATATAACCGCGATATCACAAACGTTGCAGCGCTGCGATGTACACAAATGACATGATATCTCTGAGATGTCGCAAGGAGGTAACACTGCGATATCACATACGCTGCATCGCTGCGATGTACAGAAGAAAATATACAAATCAGGATGGATATATCGAGGGGCAATATATAAAAATATAAATAGAAAAGTTATATGTGTTACTTCTATAAATGAAATGAGTTTTCAGTTGCAACTCCAGTCATATCCTAAGTAAGTGGCGCTAGGAGTATACAGATTGCATGTTGTACCTCCAGATTTTTTTTCAATTAACTTGAACGTCTAGTTGAATATTACTTTTGAAAATTATTATGTACATAACTATTACTCACTCCAAGGACACTATTATTATCGACTTCCCTATTTTATCTATTGCTGCATGCGCCCAATAAGTGTCATTCGCAAATCTTGAATTTCCTATAGTTTCCAACAGATGGTGCCCCATGGATTCATGTATCGATAGCGGTCGAAGACCCTGAAATTTCAGTCTCATTACTACATGACTTGTGAATGAGCCACCTCTAACTTACTAAATACTTGTTCTTAAATCTAGTGAGTCTTTGATGGATCTTAATCGGTTCTCCCAAAATAGAGGCTCTTCTCAAGGCTTCTTGTGCCACTTCAACGCTGTCAGACTTTTCGTCAGGATGCCTTGTAATCAAGGATTGTAGCGCTTTTCCCGTTGTTCTGAAGAACATTTCACCGTCACAGTTTATACCTGCTTCAAGAAAACAAACAATTGTGTGCTATTTTATATAGAACGGTAAGGTACAAAGAACATGGGCAGTTTGTAATTCTCCAAAACCACTGTGGAACTTCCACCAATATTTCGCAATTCTTGGACTTTCGCCATTTTTTCGATTGACAAAGTGTTAGCCTAATGACCTTATTTATACAGGGTGTCAATTTGAAAACGAATCACCCTTTTATATTTCGGCCCTATAGAAAGTCTAAAAATATGCAAACACATTAAACTTATTTTCAAGGGGGGCAAAATGTTCAAAATCTTGAATGAAAAGGAGGTTGAGTAATAACACATTTTAAAGGTAGTTCAACTACCTTTTCAAAAATACCACATAATTGACCTTTCTTGTTAGCAGTTCGAGGAAAATCTGGTAAAAACTGTAGATATCAAAAATGAATCAAACTGGTGTCGTATTATAGAACGGTAAATTTTTAAAGTATTTTTTCTTCTAATATCCAAGAAAATAACAAGTAAGCACAAGATTTAGTTAAAAATTATTATAAGAAAGAATTTAATTTACCTAAGTTAGTACTTGTACGGTAGTCAGTTTTTTTGTGGAGGAGGGCGCATATTTAATTGTTTTCCTCAGTGTGCACAAAACTGAAGCCGGCCCTGGTGGTCCTTTGAATAGTTTAAACAGTTTCTACAGTAAATTGTGGATTGCGAGCAAAAAAAAACTGTCTTAATTTTATTACATTTGTAGCAGGTCCTTCAGAAGATATTTTTTTGAAATATCTATACTCAAAATAATATCACCTAGTTGAAATTATGATTAAAAAAGACAGTACATATTTAAAAAAAACAATAAAAAATCCAGTATGTCTTGTTTTGGGTAAAATACGATAAAAAAGGTCATTTATGTATAAAATGAGTCGGCCCCAAGATAGAACCCTGAGGAACCCCATGAATAATTTCCTCCAAGTTTGATTTCACACCGTCCGTCAAAATGCATTGTGCTCTCCCACATAAATATGTCTTTAACAAGTCTAGAGTAATCCCACGAATACCATAATAAAAAAGCTTTTTGAGTAAAATATGGTGCGACACGCAATCAAACGCCTTGGTGAGGCCGCAGAGCGTTAAAAACGAATGTTCCCCCAATTCTAAGCCTTCAACTACAGTAGAGATAACAAATAAATCAAATTGATGCGGCTTGGAAAATGATTTTGCAAGAAGATCTTATTCACCTCCGACAAGACGCAGCTCCGCCACACTACTATCGTCCAGTTAGACAGTGGCTACATGACAGATTTCCTGGCAGATAGATTGGCCGAAGAGGAGCAATAGAATGGCCTCCACGATCACCCGATTTATCGGCCATTGATTTATGTCTATGGGGAAATCTAAAAGAGGCGTGTAACAGCTGCGTGTAGAGAACTTCAGCCAGAAGTTTTTCGGAATGTTAGAGAGGAGCTTGAGAGCAGACTTTATCATTGTTTAGCAAATAATGCACAACATTTCGAAAATTTAATAAGCTAAAATACTTTTTATTAATTTTTTATGTTTTATTGCAAAACACTTAAAATATCTTCACGGTTTCACTTGATTTCTTTATTTTTGCAAAGTATTGAAAAGAAAGGTGAAGTATGTGGTATTTTTGAAAAGGTAGTTGAACGACCTTTGAAGTCAACCCCCTTTCGTTTTGAGATTTTAGGAATTGTGTCTGCCCCCGCTAGAGGGTTGATATAATTTAATTGAAAACCAGCCCACAAAATGCCCCCCTTGAAAATAAGTTTTTGGGTATGTTTAGATTTTCTATAGGAACCGAAATATAGCTGCTGGTAGGTTTTAAAATTGACACCCTGTATGTGTTATTGTTCAGGAGAAGATGTTAATGAGATATAAAAGTGCATGAGATACCTACAACAGTCAAGTAGGTTGGTTCTATTTGTGAGAAAGGACAATTGAAATATTGCAGTTAACAAGTGAAAAGAGAATAAATGAATATAAATACCACGACTTCCCCTGATGACCATGATTTTAAAAGGGGATATAAGGAAAAGGGTGACTTTGATCAAGACGATAACAAATGACTTCAAGAGAACTTTGACTTGATTGTTTCAATACTGTTGGGAAAGAAACTGTAATGGAATGTTGGAAAAAATAATTGTAGAAATGGAAGTGTGAGAAACAAAGTTGAGCTGATTCTCAAGTGGAATAATAATAATGATGAAACGAATAAGAAAAATACATAATCACTCAACCATTTTCAAGTGTCAATATTTACCATTCTGGTTCTTTACTATGAGTTGACTGAGCGCATTTGGAACTCCTGTGGCAAAATTCCGACTGGAAATGGTGATAGTCTTCGGCACTATTTCAGATTTGTGGTAAGAACCGTGGCGTCGAATTCTTTGGATGTTCTCAATATTCTGGTTAGCGAAAATGTCTACTACACAAGCTTCAACCGCCACCGGAGACATGTTGATGTGACCCAAGAGACAACGAGAGCCATAAAGGAGGAAAGTTGCCATTTTCTCAGACTCGAATTCGCCTATCTAGAAAATGATTGAGTCAGTACACAGTGTTGATCTAGTTGCATTAGATGCTTCAAAAATAACTGATAAAACAGTTCAAACACACTGTTCCCACGAAGTGAAGTAATTATAAACCAAAAGTAATACAGGCCCCAAGACTGATCCTTGCGGTATACCTCATTCGATGTTTAAGAGGATTTTCTAAGCATCTAATATACTTGTAGGAAGTTTTAGTTGAATGATCGGTGTAGTACCTCGATGGCTGGCTGTATTGCAAAGGTGTTGACTAAAACTTGTAGACCCAGTACATGAGAATAATACTGTTGCAAAAATTGTGTCGAGGCCTGGTCAATCAAGTTCAAAATCGACTTCCACAAAGTTGCACTGAGATCTACTTGTTCTATTGAAGATATTCTGAAAAAAAAATGTATAAAAAATTAAAAAGGATTTGTTTTCAATTTCATCAAAACTCACTTATGATTAACACCTTCTAGCGGCATGTAAGGCGACATATTGTATGGAAAAAGGTAATCTAACACTTTGAACGCACGTGCTTTATTTCCAGCTAGACCCATTTGAATTTTATTGGAAATATTCAACTGTACGTTGAAACTGGTCAGTGTTAGGTATTCTATGATAGTTCTGGTACCCTGTGAAATATCCTAAAACAAGTAATTTTATTTATTTATTGTAGAAATAACTTCCAGTCTGAAGTCAATTAATACAAATAATTCATAAAATTTATGATATTTTTATGAACATCATTTCAAAAGTAAACTTTTTTTCTAATTTTTGGAAAATGAAATTAAAGTTTTTGAATTTTTTTAATTGTTCTTGTAATTTATTAAATATATGAATGGAGCTGAAAATTTGATTTGCTTTTCCTTTGTCGGAATGAATATTGTCCAAGTGAAAGTGGTTCAACATCTCAGCATTATGACTATGTAATTGGGATTTTTCTGAATTGGTATGTTACTATCTTGAATATTCTTGGTTAATTTTTAGATGTCTGATATAGTACAGCATCATCTGCAAAAGACAAATGCTTACCAATTAGGTTGATATTAATAATGCTATTCACATAAATCAAATAAAGAATTGGTGCCAAAACGGAACCCTGCGGAACTCCAAATGAAACTTTTTCGTAACTTTTATATTGGTCAATAAGTGCATATTGTATACGATTTCGAAAATAATTTTGAAATATATTCAATGCATGTTTCCTTATACCCAGGTTATCGAAGATGTTTAATAGAATTGAATGATAGACAGTGCCAAAAACTTTTTTTAGATCAATGAATATTGTTACACCAAAATTACGTGAATCTAAAGTTTCATGAATACTCCTTATAAAGTCAGTCACTGCTGCTTGGGCATTGAAATGTTGTTGGAATGCATATTGAAATTTATCAAAACCAATACTAGCAGTGATGAAATCAACTAATTGGATTCTCAAAACTTTCTCAAATATTTTAGCAAAAACATTCAAACGTTCAAATAGACGATTATGGACCTCCTTTATAAATAGGTTTCAAAATGGCTCTCTTAAAATAGTCTGGAAAAACGCCATTTTGAAAACAATTGTTAATAATTAAGGACAGTGGTAAGCTTACTAGATCCGCAATATCTTTGAAACTATTCGAAGTAATTTGACTTCCACCAGGTTCAGAATGCGGTTTGAGAGTCATGATTATTTTATTAATTGCTTCTTCTGAAACTGGCTTTAAAAAATTTACTTTTTATATGGTGACAAATTCTTCAATATTTGAGTTTGTCCCAGCTTTTTCAAATTGATTATTCAAGCTATCTTTCTTCGAGTTTTTGTAACAAGTGGGTTTTTATTTAATTTTTTAATTTTTTATACGTATCTTTCAATTCGCTATAATTAGGATCTTTTTTCAAACTTTTATAACAATAATAATTCCTAATTTTCATTTTATTCATAACGTTTTGTGTTATCAAATTAATATTTTCCCTTGTCCTGAATTTGTTCAAAATGATCGATTTCTCTTTAGATTCTTCTATAAAATCAGCGAGTTCTTGAAATGTTGGTGTATCACATAAGGAATGTAGATTCTCTGAAAAATAATCTCGAAATTTGTTTTTATCTAAAATTTTTATAGACATTTCTATCATCTTTGATTTCCTCTTGGTGATTTTTTTGTTTATATATTTATTAATTTATGATCTGAAAGATGCAAGTCCTCATATTCAATAAGAAATGAGGAATGATTAGAATATGGTCCAAAATTGATTTTGTATAATTATGAATTTTTCTAGTGAAATGATGTTCATCGACTATGTTGAGTGATTTGTAACCATTAGGGTATATATGCTTTTGTATTCATTGACAACACAATGATATACAGTACGATGTAACTGGATGGAATAAATTCTGAATATAAACATATTTTGGAAAATTCCTCGAACACGTCGATGTTCTTTTCCGATTGGCCAATTTTTGAACCCCACCCTAAATATATAGGGTTATCTGCATTCGAGTAAAAATGACTTTAGTGATATTTTGAAATGAGATAACCCTATATATTTTGGGTGGGTTTAAAAAATTGGCCAATCGGAAAAAAATTTATGTGTTCGAGGAATGTTCCAGTATATGTTTATATTCAGAAATAATGAATTTATTCCATACATCTGCATCGTATTGTATGTATCAGCTAATTGTAGAAGACCAGGACGAATGAAGACTTACATTGTTTGTGGCAGTGATTGATTTATGCACGGACTTGATTTCGTCAACGTACGATCCCCCTTCATCGGAAAACTTTCTGATGTTCCCCAGCATACCGAAAACCTTCAAAAACAAGTCGTTTTCTATGTTCAAGAAGAAACTCCCGAGTCTGAACTTGACATGCCTATAAATACTAGAATCCTTCGAAGACATTTTGGAAATGGACACTTCTGCAAAAGGCGAAACTTCCTTCAGAGTTTGCGAGGTGAGAGAGTGGAGAACTATGTTGCTACTCTGTTTGTTGTCGATCTGGAAAGATTGCAGTCTCAAATTGTAATACTGGTAGTTGGGCGATTTCCTAAAGTGGAAATACACGGCGGGGTGATAGCTCCGCCGCAATTCTGCGAAAAACGGTTTGAGCATGAACATTTTCTCGAAGTCTATGTGCACATATTCCTTGAGCTGGCATTTTTTGTAGTGCAACCGGTATTTATCCTCGATCCAAGAGGCTAGCTCTAACGTCAAAGTTTTCCATTTCTGACCCACATTGACCTCCCATATAGCTGGCGTGTCTGCTAAACTGACATACACGTGTTCCCTGGTATCGTATTCCGAGGTGAAAATGGACATCCCTATTCCCGATAGAGCCACCAGAGTTTCCAGGTGGCAGCGCTCTTGGAATATTTTCAGAACCCCGTTGTAGATTCTGAGATCTTGGGTGAGAAGCAGGATTTTTTGCAGACCGTCCCTATAGCAGAGCCAATAGATAGTTATTTTGTCTTTGTGGACTTTTTTGTTCAGGTTTGGTTGGGTGCTGTCAGAACTGTCAGAATCTTCGCTACTGGAAGATTCCACGATGCTGGTCGTGGGGGTCACACTGTGTATCCTTATTTTCTCTTCTCCATACCTGAAAGGTTGGAGAAACGTTTTAATGCATGGACAGTTGTTTCACAGTGGAAGTTATGATTTTGGCAAATTCACAAATTCAAGCTGGAGACAATGTAATATCCGCAATCGTTGTGTTGAATTTTAAAACTAAACCAATAATCAGAAGATTTCAACAAAGCCTGTATGTGAACGCATCCTGAATGTTGAGGATATATTTACATTTATAAATTTAATTTCAAATTTGGAGCAATCACAATTTGTCCTGGCTATAAGTGAAACCATGAATTTCACTTACTTTTTGTTGATTATGAAAACAGAACAGCTTGCCAGAAAAAAGCAAATCTCACTTGATACAAATATTGCTTTGATCCCCAAAGCATTTAATTTTCTACCAGAAAACATACAAACGTCATTCCCAAGATTAAAAATGGCCATAAATACATTTGTTTCAAGTACTTCCTGTGAACAAATTCGTGAAATTTTTGACAGGAGAAATTAGATCGCCACAACATATCTGTCACTGACACGAGTTGTGTATATTCTATTGATGATGAAAAAAAAACGAATGTATGTAAATGGTTTCAGATGGTTTCAGTGTTATTTTACGATACAATATTCTGGTACTGAATATTCTGGAATTGAAACTTATACGTGTCTGGGGGAAGCTTGAGATTTTTGGAAAAATGGTAAATACATTTTTTTGCAAAATTCGACTTCTTTCTGCATAAAATATTGCATTTTTCGAATTTGATCGCCTGAGAATATTTGAAAAATGCGGAATCCCGCGAATATTCCTTCATCTTATGGAAAATTTCCTTTTCCTTCTGAATCCGAAAATGTACTTGTTTTCCGAAGCAGAAGCCTAATTCATTCAGAAAAAATCGATTTTGTGGATGGGTGCATTTTTTCTTAAAAAATTACTCTTTTCTAGTTACACTTTTGTTGAATTCAATTTTTGAGGTGATCTTCAGAATCAGCTCGTCAAGTTACGTCAGGTGGAAGTTTGCCATTTTTCGAAAAATTGAAAATAAAAATATTCGCAAAATTCAATTTATTATTGCATTTATATTGTATTTTTCGAATTTGATGACCTGGAAATAATTCAAAAATTGTGGAATCTCGGGAGTATTTCTTCAACTCATAGAAAATTTCCTTCTGAATCCGAAAATGTACTTGTTGTCCGTATCAGAAGGCTAATTCATTTAGAAAATATCGATTTTCTGGATGGGTTCATTTTTTCGTTGAAAAATTGCCCCTTTCTTGTTATCCCTTTGTCTAATTCAATTTTTGAGATGGTATTCAAAATCAGCTCGTCGAGTTACGTCTGAGGGAAATTTGCTATTTTTCGAAAAATGGAAAATAAAAATTTTCGCAATTTACATTTTTATTTAAACTTGAAAGCTTAATTTGACTTTGAATACTGGGTGAATGAAATTCGAGTAGATGCATGGGGATCTCGGAAACAGTAAGAGCTACAGAGAGGGTTAAATGAAGGCAAAGTTGCGTATTATGGAGCTCATAACTATGCTGTTGAAAAATCTGAGCTAGCCCTCTCACTTTCATAGATATAAAGGAAAAAACGAAAAATTCGGTTTTTGTTTTTCACTTATATCTGCTTTAATACAATAGATTTCCAGAAACTATTTGCACTTTGTAATTGCAACTTGCAATGGGCTGTAAAGATATGTAAACGAAAGCGTTATACAGGGTGTTGTTTTCCTTGGGCCACCTCTAACTATGAAATTTTAAATATGGACCTGGATTTTTTATCCCTTTATTCTACGCCTCCTTGGTCATATTTTATCATGATTGTGACTACCACTTGAAATTTTCAGTCGTTTCGATGGTATCTGGTATTAAAGCAGATATAAGTGAAAAACAAAAATCAAATTTTTAATTTTTTCCTGTATATCTCTGAAAGTGAGAGGGCTATCTCAGATTTTTCATCATTATATTAATAAGCTCCATAATACGCAACTTTTCCTCCATTTAACCCTCTCTGTAGCTCTTACCGTTTCCGAGATCCCCATGCATCTACTGGAAGTTCACTTCTGAATAAAAAATGTAATTGTTTTTCGAATCAGAAGGCCATTCAGATTATAATTTTGATTGAGTTATTTCAAACATTTTTATTCCTGTGATTGTATATTAATATTTCTTGTTTTTATAATTATTTCAGCTTCATAACTTTTAACTAAGTGATATTATTAATATGTTCAATTCTATAGATAAGGTGATTTTTAGTTATATCTCTGTAATTCGACATTTATATTTCTGTGTTCCTAATGTTATAGGTCCTACTAATAGTACCAAGACATTTGAATATTTATAGAATGAGTGATTTTTATTTTTTTATCCTAATTCAATTACATATCTGTGTTTTAATTTTATAATTCTATCGAAATTTTAGACTATATTTCACACCATACAGGCCACATACAAGCATCTGATGCTGTGGTCTTCCCAGCTTCAATTTAACTGATGTCATTCACAAAAAAGCATTTATTGCTTCTGTAATATTTCGTTTATTTGCCAAATTTTTATACTCCTATGCTTTACTGTAATTCTTTTTTAAGTGAATAAATGTTATTATTTTTACTATTTCTCAGTTGAAGTAATTACTATAGACCGCAGTCACGTGTGAGAGTCGATAGACTGTCAATCCAGCCCATCGGAAAACAAAATACAGGGTGACGATATCTTTGTGGGATACTCCTCGAAGAACCGATGTTGTGAATCGTTTTTAAGTGCACTTACCCATCTTTCGTGATGTCGATCGAAAATCCAGTGCCTTTATTATTATATACATTCCACACTAATTGTCTTGGTCTAGTAGGGTCATCCCAGGTGTACAACAAAGAGTGGTAGGGGTTCAAAAGGGTCACTGGACTGAGGTCTTGTTGCTGAATTTTCAGAAATAAGTCTGCGCAATAATTTTTCACCAGAACTGGCGCATCCCCATATTTGTACTCGTTGAACGATATCCTGAAGGAGTCATTGATTCCACCGGTGACTTCTACTGTCAGGGCACCCTAAAAATTGATTTAATAAAAATGTCAGAAGACTAATTATCGACAATGAGTATTGGGAATTTGTATTGAGTTGACATTATGACTTTGATAAGAAAGATTTTGCTAAGAAATGCGTATTTCTTACAATAAAGTATTTGATATTTTTTAAATACCATGCGTAGGTTGTTAATAATAACAAAATAACAATAGCAGAGTCTTGTACTTCAGGATTTCTGAATAATGAAATGTATCAACAACTTTCTTTCTTTAAAATTCACTTTTGTTGTAGATCAGGAGTTTTCCCGATCCCAGTTATCGTGGTGTTGTTAGCAAACATAGTTACTTGGCACTGTGGTCCTAAAGCTGAATCCTTTGGAACTCCAGGACACCCTTCAATATCCTCAAATAAATAACAATTGATAACCTACTCATATCTGTACAAAAAAGTTAAAAATCTGGAAACACTACAAGAAGTATGGATTTGAACCAAATAAAACCAGCCTCTTTCACCACATATCACAATAAGCGATTGTGTAGTTCTACATCCAATCAAGTCGAAACGGTAACAAGTGATAGAGAGCATCCCAACCAAAAACCATAAGAAATTGTCAACATAAGAAATTGTCAACATAAGAAATTGTTAACAAAAGAAATTGTCAACATAAGAAATTGTCAACATAAGAAATTGTCAACATAAGAAATTGTCAACGTAAATTGTCAACATAAGAAATTGTTAACATAAGAAATTGTCAACAAAAAAAGCATCACAATTGTTGTTGTTGTTGTTGCATCAAAAGGCTACGAAATATAACTCATACTACAAAATCTTACAGAAAATAAAAGTACTCAAAAGTCAAGTAAGTGATTTCGTAATTCTAAAATCAATCTTGTGGAAACGTTAAGATGTAATATCATCCCTACCAGAAAAAACAAAATATTATCAGTAAAAACAAGCATCAAAGTAAAGAAAACAAAGATGCTACGAAATACAACTCTTACTACAAGATCTTACAGAAAATAGAAACACTCGAAAAAGTGACTGAATGTGGAGCAAACCTGGCTCTTTCACCAAATATCATAAGAAACGACTTTTTAATTCTAAACCCAATCTCGTGGAAACGGAAAGAAGTAACGTAGAGCATCCCAGCCATAAAAAAACAAGAAATCAACGAAAAATGCATCAAAAAAACAAGTCAAAAATCCTAATTTCTAGGGAATACAAGTCGTGCTACAAGATCTTACAGAAAATAGAAGCACTCGAAAAAGTGACAGAAAGTGGGGCGAAACTGGCTCCTTCGCAAGATATATTAGTGAGCGATTTTGTAAAAAATCATCAAAATAAACAGACAAAGATCCGAAATACCACATGTACTAGAAGATCTTACAGAAAATAGAAAGAGTAACTGAATATAGGGCAAACGAGAAGGTTTCAAGGTGATGTGAATCAAAAAGGGACGTAGTTTCAGAGGTTCATGAATTCAGTAAATTCAAATAGTCTGGCAGATGTGAATCAATGGCCGTGACAGTACTTATTTTATAGTGTATGTTGATATTATTTATGAACTTCCAATCGTACCTCACTCTTTAGTTTTATGACATGGATACAAAACCAGGTTTGCATATGCAACCATACTCACCCCTTTATCGATTCTCAATACTGTTCTATGTTGGCTTGATATGAAGAAAGAATGGGAATTTAATTTGCTATCCCTGTATTTTACGTACATTTCCATCGTTGAGGTCTCGGGCCAGAAAACCAACGTTTGAAAGGGCCCTAAATCTACCCATAAGTCGGACTTCTCATTATGTTCCATAAACCTTGAAAATGACAGAAATTCAAAATTGCGTACTCGTGTTTGTTATATTGGGTAATAGGTGTATGACCGTCTTGATTTCAAAATATTTGACACATTTTTCTTTGTCAAGTTATTCGTTAAAATTTTTCATTTTGATTATGTTCATTGAATATCGAAGAAAACCCTACATTACAAACACTCGATGAAGCAAATAAAATTTAGCGAAAGCTAGGGTTAGCAAAAAAGAGTAGGTATATTTCTTTTCTTCAAACCGAATCCCCGATAGAAGTAAGTTTCTATATTATTTATTTATTGAAAATACATTTTCCATACAGAACAAGTTCTGGTATGAGGAAGATAATACATTCAGAATTTTCTAAACTAATGAAAAAATAACAAATTTAACAATTTTGGATATTTATAGATTGATGAACATCAGTATCATAGCAGATATTCTATTTTTTAAGAAAATATTTATGGACTTTGATTTTTTTATATCATCTGATAATTTGTTGTAAGTTTCTATAGAACTAGATATGGGATTGTTCTTGCCTTTATTTGAATGAATATTATTTAAATGGAAGTTATTTGCATTTCTGATTTTATAATCTTGTAATTTCGATTTTTTTTGAAATGACTATTACTTTTTTGTAAACTTTTTGTCAATTTGTATGCAAATTTTGCACTTTCAAATGTTATTAGTTTATCTAATGTAAAAGTTTTAATATCGTTGTATAATACTGAAGAAGGTGTATCCCAAGGTTTTTTAAAAATCACTTTTAGTGCTTTATTCATCAAACGATAAATTATACTCTTTTGGTTTTTGCTACATGATGACCATATTGTTATTAAATATCTAATATGCGAGACAATATGGGCATTATAAATGAGATTTTGTATTTTAATGTTTAGAAAATCAATTCTTCTTATTGCTCCAATTAAAGGAACAATTGATTTCCTAATTTTATTCACGTGACGTTCAAAATTTAAATCAGGCCTAAATATTTATGTTCTTCAACTTCATTTAACATTTTATTCTTTATTTTCATTTTTAATTTTATTTTGTCTGTATTTATTTGTTTGAAAATAATGTAAACAGTTTTTTCTAAAATGATAGTTGGATTCATCTCATCTATCCACTTTTCAAACAATTGAATATCTTTTTCAATATTACTTTCTAAAATTTTTGTATCTTTTGCCGAATAATAAATTACAGGATCATCTGCAAAAGAAAAATGTTTACCTATCAATTTTAATTTGGTTATACTATCCACATAGATCAAATAGAAAATTGGAGCCAATACTGAACCTTGGGGAACTCCAATAATGGATTGTTTTTCAAAACTTTTATTTTCATTAATAACAACATATTGAATGCGATTTTCACTTGTAATCTCCCAAGTGCTTGAATTATTTCCTGCAATTAATTCAAGCACGCGGGGGATTCGGTAAGAAAATTTTACACCAAAATATATCCAACAATTCATAAGAAATAACTAACTATGGTTCACCTGAACTATTTATATGCATAGTACAAAAAAGATGCATGAAATTATTGATATGTAAACACACTTAACAAAATTTCAATTTGATTTTTTTAAATTTAATCAAAAAAAAAAGTAAAAAAAAATGTTCTTGCTTCACTGGGAACTGAACTAGTGACCACACGACCACGAGGCGGACACTTTACCGACTCGCCACTAGTGTATTGAAGTGTTTCTGAAATTTGATTTCAGAATTTGCAAATTCTGCGATTATCGTGAAGAAAATATTCAGACACATTCGAAATATTTAATAAATACACAAATATGAAATATTATCTCATTTCAAATGAAAAATACGATTCCATTTGTACATCAAAGCAAAATATAAACCTGTCAAATATTTGACAGAAAAATTTCCACTTATTAATTTCGGCTAGGGTACCCAGGAGGATAAAAATTCCCGGAAATTTTTTGGGTTGCCATGGCATCTAAATAAGAACGAGTGTTTTGGTACTCTCTAAAGGTGAGGTGTGAAATATTCAAAATAATTTTCAAAAAGTTTATAAGATTTACTTTTAATTTGACTTATAGATTGATTCTTTTTCCCTATATTACTATTGATAACACCCTTAATTTTTTTTAGGTTTTTATCAGCGTTTTCAAATTATTTATTAAGTTCTTGTTTCTTAAAATTTTCACATAAAATGTTGACTTGCTTTTTAATTTTTTTGTATAAATTTTGCAAGGCATCATTATTTGGATATTTTTTCAATTGTTTGTATAGTTTGTCTCGAATTTTCATTTTATCTAACACAGATTCAGTTATCCAGTTATTGTTTTCTCGTCTTCTGAAGTTTAAGGTTTCACTGGATTTTTCTTTGCATTCTTTTATACAGATTGCAAGTCCTTCAAATGTTGGTATATCACTGAAAGAGTTCAGTTGTTTTGAAATACATTCACGAAATTTATCTTTGTCTAGAATTTTTAGTTTTTAATTATTGTTTCAGTTTTTATATTTATAACTTTATGATCAGAAAGATGGTAATCTGTATATTCAATCAGATATTTCTTACTTTTTTTTTCACTATTTCTCCAGTAATTTATTCAATAAAAATATATATAATAAATACAAAATAAGAATAGAACTAAATGTGGGAAGTAGTGCCTTCCTCCTCATAAAAGAGAACAACGGCCTCTCCGCTCACAAGCGATTCAGGTGAAATTGAGGACACTCGTCATCATACTCGTGCCACGAACCAGCATATGGATGTCTACAGTAAGCTGTGTAGTGTCCGCTATTGGTTGTCCCACTATGATTACACAATGCGTACAGACTGTAGCGACATGGATGCACGTTATTTGCTGCGTATTTACTCAAGTCTAATTCCCCTAAAGGAAAATCACTGGTGAAATTCAATTTCTCTCGGAATCTTTCTGTGGGTGAAAAACGATTAAAATGAATAACTAACATTTTCGGGAATTTATGAATTGATATGGATTTCGTGCACTTCCGTCTTTTGTTGCACTTCGCACATATCGGCTTCTCGTCTGCATCCAAAGTTTCTTCCTCTTTGAATGAATCTAAACAGTTTGATAGTTTGAAAATTTGGTACGATATGATCTATTATAGATTTTTTGTTGTTATGATTTTGCCTAGTATAATGTTCATCAATTATATTTAGTATTTTGTAACCATTCGTTTTATGAATACTTTTGTATTCAACGACAACACAATTTTTTTGTTATAAATTTAAATTCATATCATATATAAGGTTTTTATAAATTCCTGTAATGAGATTGATAATTTTGAAAAATTCTAAATAGTTTACATCTGATGGTCGATAAATAATACCAATTTTAGGTTTTGGATTCGAAGAAACCATTTCAATGATAATGTAGTTGCAATTTTCTATCGTTTTCTTTTCGAGGATGTCAAACTCCAAATCTTCTTTAATAAATATAAATACTCCACCTCCACGTCTAGTTTTTCTGCATCCATGAATTTCCAAATATCCTGGGATTTTTATGAATTGTATTTCATACGGATAAGCCATGTTATTTCACCATTCATATCTTAATCTGTATTAAAATGTGATTTGTTTAATAACTTCATCATTTTATTCATTATTTCTGTGAATTTCAGCAGTGGAAACTCTGAGCATTCCACAATTCCTATTCAGTTCCCTAAAACTTTTTCTTGGCATCAAGCTATCATCTTCTGAAAATCCGACCATCATACCCCTATATCACCCTGTAGTTCTAAACACTCACCTCAATGGCTTGTTAGTATTATTGGTAACCAAGAAACTGGGAAGGATGGTTACAATTTTCGTCAGTCTCGGACAGATACTGGACAGCCTCGTGTTCAAAAAGAACATGTACTTCTTCTTCCGTTCGACATCTTTACAAATGATCAGACCTGTTGTTCCCGCACATTCTAAACCGAACTCGTTGGACCAATTAGACTCGTATACTCGTACGCTGAGTGTTTGCTTCCCATGTCTCTTGTAGGTGAAGAGCAGGATATCTTCGTTGACGCAATTGTAGAGTGAATTGGAAGCAGTCGCCTGGAAGAAAGCCAACAAAGGTCATTTGAAGATTCAGTGAGGTGAGGCATTGACATAAAATAAAAATGAAAGGGGACCCGGAACAGAACCCTGTTGCACTCCAAGAGATACTGGAAATGTATCAGATAGCTCATTATCAATTTCGACAATTAGATGACTGTTTGAAAGAAATTATTTGATCCAGTACAAAAGAGAACCACTTATTCCAAAGAGCAAACAAATTTTCAACGATGAACGGTTCAAGTTTCCTTCTACAGAATGGATTTTTTCTTTCCGAAAGAGATGTTGGCTCAGTGTTATCAAATGAAAATTTGTCAAGGTGTTAGAAACTGAATATTGTAGTATTTTGGATGTCAGAGATATTTGACGAAAATTTTCAATATCCATAATATCGCATTTTTTATGCGAGTGAAAAATCAAAGCTGATTTTATCGGGCCTGGAAAAACACTAATCTCTATAGTAGTGATAAATTCAAGTGTGCTAGAGGAAAGACTGAGTTTCTGTTGATGTGTTTCAGAACTTTTGGTGATAGATCATCAACACCACAACAGTTTTACAAATTGTGAAAGGCTTTCGCGGCCATCGTTGAATGAATGATGGTTTTTCGGGTTTTTAGGCCGACGTTTATTTAGAGAAAATCTCGACGTTTCGCCAACACGAGTGGTTGGCATTTTCAAGAGAAATGTTTACAGTTTCGATCACTGAACACTACTTGTTTGGTATGCGTTGTCTCAGCCAGTATTTATGGGTCGACGTACTCGTACCTGCGTCCGGTGCCATCGTCCCTGCGTCGAGTACCCCCTCGGATTCATTAATTTCCCGGTATGGTGTTATTATTGTTTTCTTGAGAACAGGTAGCCATGCTTTATTCAATTGTAACCCTTCTTCAATTCTGTTGAAATTGTTGGGATGTTTTTTGATTTCGATTGCTTCTCGGAAGAGTCTTGGATAATATGCATGTGTTGTGGCAATTACTTGGGTTTCTTCGAACTTCACTCTGTGATTGTTATTGTTAAGCGCATGTTCTGCGACAGCGGATTTTTCTGAGTGTCCTAACCGGCAATTGGCCTTGTGTTCCTTTATTCTGGTATTTGTGAAACGCTTCGTGTTTCCGATATAAACGTTGCCACAGGTGCATGGAATGCGGTACACCCCAGATGAGCTTAGTTCATCACGTTTATCCTTCGCCGATCTCAAGTAATCCTTCAGTTTCTTTGAAGGTTTATATATATGGTTTTGATATCATACTTTCGTAGTATACGGCCAATCCGATCTGTGACCCTAGGAACATACGGCAGGAATGCTTTATTTTGTTCCTGGCAGCCATTCGATCCACTGTCGCTAGAGTTCTTTCTTTTGCGTTTTATACACCGCTCAATTTCGCTTTCCTTATATCCATTTGAAAGAAGTGCGCTTTTCAAGTGTTTCAGCTCCGCTTCCAAATATTCGGGTTCACATATTCTTCTGGCTCGGTCTACTAGTGTTTTGATAATTCCTTGTTTTTGGCACGGATGATGATTTGAGGTACTGTGGAGGTATCGATCAGTATGCGTTGGTTTTCTATGATAACGTCTAAGAAGGACAGTTCCCTATCCTTTTCAACTTCCATTGTGAATTGTATATTCGGGTGTATCCTGTTAATGTGCTCAAGGAATTTGTTGAGTTTTTCCAGTCCATGACTCCAAATTATGAACGTGTCGTCTACAAATCGCAACCATACCTTGGGTTTGTACTTTGCCGTCTCTATTGCTTGTTTCTCTAGCTTTTCCATGACAAAATTTGCAATAAGTGGGCTCAGTGGGCTTCCCATTGAGACTCCATCTAATTGTTCGTATATTTTGTTGTCGAAAACAAAGTACGACGATGTTAAACATATTTCAAAAAGTTTTGAGATATCGCTTGGGAACAGTAGTTCTATTCCCCTCATGGCTTCTTCTAATGTTACCTTCGTAAATAGGGACACCACATCGAAGCTGACTAGAATGTCACTTGGGTCAAGGGCCAAACCTTTGATTTTTTCGATCATGGATATTCAGAATTGAAGAATATCAATTATGGAGTACCTCAAGGTTCTATACTTGGACCAATTCTTTCTTTTATCAAACATAGATGATCTATTGAACATCCAAATATCAGTTTCATTTTGCTGATGACAGTACCATATTTTGGCATCATAAATAGAAGCATGATCTTCATTAAATGATACGTTTTGATCTGAAAAAAGTGAGTTATTGGTGCGATTTGAATTCACTGTCATTCATGAAACTGTTGTTTGATATACAAACATAAAACAAAGTTCTCTATTGGCAGCAGTTCCTCTGAATATTTCTGGGCACTTCGTTACAACAGAAGACATTTTCGAAATCATCCAGAGCATTTGGATGAATGAGAGTTGTTGATATTGCCAGCTACATATGACACCCTGTATATTTCAATGATTCAGCATTGAGTTCTGATGTTCTGGGACATTCCAAAACCAGGAGTTGTAAATTTTATATTTTCACATTTTTATATGTTTGCATTTTAACATTTTGACATTTATTCATTCATAGTTGGTCCAAACATATAATTAACATATTTTTCTTTTCTCTCTCTCTCTTCTCTCTCTAACTTAGTTATAAGTATATTTGCCCGTAATACTTTGTTTTATTACTTTTATCATTAGTATTATTATTTCTATTAACCTTAATCTAATTGATAAGAAACACGTCAAAATGTGATTTAGATGTGCATTCCTGTAATTGTTAATGTTGAATCATTATGTTGGAATGTCTAAACAATAAATAAATAAATACTTACATTTTTCACAATTTTCCATTTCTAAATTCTCATATTAATTTTTTACTATTCATTTGCTTTATAATTCATTTCGATAATTGTTAGTAACTTTTCAATGTTTCATTTGATCAATCAGTTAACTTGCTCATTCATGCACAGGGTCTTACCTCATATGGGCAGCAACACTATTTATTTGCTGAAATTCTACTTGTACTTTTTTAGAAAAGTTATTGGGTATAACCCTCAGAATGTTGTGCAACCGTAGACATGTGTTTCGAGCTAAAGCTCTCATCAGTACGGTAAAATCAAGTGCGAAGATGTACAACACTTGTGGCATCGGTTAGAAGAACTTGTACTCACAAGGCGACAACTAATGTCGCCACGGAGGCAGCTATAGCTACCAGCGTGACAATCCTACCCAGGAAAATACAAATAAGGATGGATTTAGCGAGGGGCAATATATGAAAATTTGCACTTGATTTTACCGTACTGATGAAAGCTTAAGCTCGAAACACGTGTCTACGGTTGCACAACATTCTGAGGGTTATACTCAATAACTTTTCTACTTATATTTTCATATATTGCCCCTCGCTAAATCCATCCTTATTTGTATTTTCCTGGGTAGGATTGTCACGCTGGTAGCTATAGCTGCATCCGTGGCGACGTTAGTTGTTGCTTTGTGAGTACAAGGTCCCGATGCCACAAATGTGTGGTTGGCTTCCTGTTGTTGACTTCCTTTGTTTCTATTTTTACATCCAAGTGTTGTACATCTTCGCACTTGATTTTACCGTACTGATGAGAGCTTAAGCTCGAAACACGTGTCTACGGTTGCACAACATTATGAGGGTTATACCCAATAACTTTTCTACTTATATTTTCATATATTGCCTCTCGCTAATCCATCTTTATTTGTACTTTTTTATATATTGTTCTTGGCAAATATATTATATACTTTGACTTTGACTAAACACTCGTAGAGTGCACCCAAATGTATGCGGCCATTGAAAAACAGAAAAAATAAGTCACTGATACTGAAGTATTTTTGGATAAAAATATGGCAAAAATCGAAATCACCCCTGCTTTGTTTTCGGTTTACTAGTAATTAGTTTAACTTTTTAATGTCAGATATTGTTTGTACCAATATTGAAACGTACCTTGATTTGTAAAGGAAGTCCAGTCTTATTAACAATCCAATAAGGCGTATAGAAAAACAAGTTACAACTGCACTCCCTGTCGCTCTTCACGTTGACTGCCATGTTGGTAACTTCTTCCTTATTCTCAGTGCCCAAAACGACAATTTTCTCTTCTAGATGAGGGGTCAAGTTCAGATTACCAGTCCACGTCGTCAAATTGTGCTTGACCCTTATCAGGACCCTCTGGTCTTTGGAGAAGTCGAAGGAGTAGACGCTGTTTTTCTCCCCAGGTTCGACTTTGATCACCTGCTTGAGGCCTATGTTGAGGACTTCCAGCGGGTAGGGTAGAAAGTTGTGGATTATCAAGGGGGGTAGAAGGTGGATGACGTAGTTTGGTATGGAGTGCGACTGCGAGTTTTTTGTTTCTATGTTGCGTCTCAACATGACCCTTAGAGAGAATACTTCCACATTTGAATTGGATTTTGGTTTGCAATGGAAATCGTGGGCGGTGTCCATTTCCGTTGCCAGGTCTTTCCACCATATACCTGTATCTGAAGCGTAGTGACCTCTGGAAAATGAATGTAAACTTTGATTGATTTCAAATGGATTAATAATTCCAGATGAAACGATGCAATTCTAGACTATGTTGTAAGAATAAAAATAGAGTTAATGGCTTTTACAAATTGGTTGACTTTGTGCCATAAATCTTTCAGAATAGTAATAATCGTTAGAATAATACTTATTTGGCTAATGACTATAGCAGTCGATGTCAAAACACCAAAAAAAACGCTTACATCAGTTGATAAAATTGCACAAGATACAATGTCTGTTCTTATCCTAACTTACTTCTATTTATACCACTATTTCTTAATGGACGTCAAATTATCTAACATTTCGAATCTACCTACTCTACCTACTACTTATCTGAGGGGCAACCGCACTCATCATCAAATTTGTCTACTTTTGTTGTTTACTAATTCTAGTTATTTACCTGCCCTAAATCAATTTTAATGTTATCCCACTTGTTTTGGATTTGATGTCACAAATTTCTTGGAAAAAACAATAACTTATGAATTTATTGTGAAGAAAAGAAAAGAAAACATTTTTGAATGTACTACGAACTTGAATAATGGGCTGCTAGGGGTAGGACCCTTATCAGCATTCATTACACTTTTTTTACACTTGGCAATTTCCAGACTCTCCAATGCATCGAGAAGTCTATGGTCATGAACCTGTCTGATTAATTTTAAGCTTGTGTCATCAAATCGGTGGTCGTGATCCAAAGCATGTTGTGCCACACTCGATTTTTCGGGTCTTAAATATCGGATATGAGCAATGTGAACCGTACTTTCATGGCCCTTCGGGTTTGACCCAAATACTTTTTCTCGCAGTCCTTACAGCTAATTTCATAAATCCCTAGCTTTTCTCTTTCATTTGTGTTATCTTTGCGGGTACGCAATACTTGTTGAAGTTTACACGAAGTTTTGTATACCACCTTCATATTGAGGGTTCTGAAACTACCTTCGAAACCTCGAGTAACTCGAGGTTTGAATGGAATGACGACATATTTAGGAGGGTTTTCCTCTTTTTGAAAAGTCGAAGAGCTACGAAGGGTTTCTTTAAATCTATGTTTTCTAATCAATTTGTCTACCAAGTCCACAAAATAACCGTTCACCTCAGCCACGTCCCTGATTATCATGTTCTCACTTTCAAATCTTCCGTTGTTGAGTGGGAACGATAAGAGTCGATTAACCAAGAAATATAGTCCCGCCATTTTGTGTTGTGTATAATGGTGGGAGCTCTCAGGGATGTATCTGAGTGTGCTCGTGTCCTTCCTGTAGACATCGAATTCAAGCTGAATTTGGTCATTTCTACTGATCGACAAGCGTAAGGATGCCTCTGACAATTGGTTGCGCAGTAGACAAAACCCTGGAGTGGGGCAGGAGCTCAATCGCTCTGCCTTATTAAACAGTAGTCGATCTTTGTCGCACATCTACTCAAGCTTTGTATCGTTTGCGCATCTCAGAGGCATCCTTACGCTTGTCGATCTGTAATTACTAACACATCTAAAAATGGCAGCTGTGTTTTATTCAATTCTGAAATAAAACTGTCTATATCGACCTGTTTCGTATCAAAGATAGCGAACACGTCGTCCACGTATCTAACCCAAACCCTAGGAAAATAGCCGAAGCTCTCTCTTGCTTCCATGTCAAATCTACTCATGGACAAGTTGGCTAGGAAGGGAGACAGAGGGTTGCCCATGGCTGTACCTTCTAGTTGTTCATAGAAGCAGTTATTGAACTGAAAGCAATTTTGCTTGACGCAAAGTCTGGCGAGTTTTAAGTACTCTTTAGATAGTAGAGCAATTATTGAACTGAGAGCAATTTCGCTCACACAATCTATCCCACAAAACATTGTATTTTTTGAACAAAGGATCAAATCTTGGAGGTCAAGTTCAGTTATAGACAAATATAATGTTAATTTACTCATACTTACTCTGCATAAGCGGGATGAATGAAAAGTTTGCAATGATACGCAATGTGCAAAGGCACATTGTATTCCTCATAAGCTTCCAGTACAGCGATTCTCATAGTTGTCTCGAAAGGATTCGTCATTTCTCCGACAGGTTCCAAGTTCAGCTGCTGCAGGATTGACGGTTGATAAAGGACACTTAGGGCGAAGCAAGTCTCGTTTTTTATCTGAAATAACGGCATTAGCTTCCAAGTTAAACAACTTGTCATCTTAGAATATAAAGGTTCTATCTGAGTTCTATCTACGATTTCTTATAATATAGTCAACATGTACCATTTTTAAAAAATATAGTATAGTCACCAGAAATTATGATCATGGTGTCATTGGATTCGTAATGTCATGTAAAAAGTTTAAGAAAAGGTGTCAAAAAAATTGCAAAAGTTATAAATAAAAATAATAAAAAAGTGGGGCTTTGTTTTTTTCAATATCTCGAAAAATATTTGAGAATTACGAAATGTTAAAAAATATCTGAAATAATCAGTATATTTGCTGGAAAAAAGTTCCTACTCCCGAAACTGTACCTCCAATATTTATGATTTTTACAGAGTCTAAAAATAGAGCCAAAAACGTCACTCTGACACAACAACAAAGAAAATATATTTTAACATATTAAATATGAATATTAAGAAATAAAAAAAAAATCTTATACTATAACAATAATCTGCGGTTCAATTTTTTTATACCTATTTCGCCATAAATTATGCATTTGTTATTTAACAAATTTTTCCAAACTGAATGTTAACATAAAAATCCCGGTAATTATTGAACTAAAACCCAAGGATTTTTTTCACTTAGTGAAGTTATTCTTACTGTAAATGGCAGTAATACGATTTCCTAGCAGTAGTAGATATAAACATGGGGTAAATTTGAATTTAGTCTTATTCTTCTCAATTCGGATCACAAAATTATTTAAAAAAGTGGTTTACTTTTAGCTAATCTGGACACGTGTTACAATTTGACGGCCATTTTCTCAAAACAGGCATTTGCTCAGATAGAATTGTTCTATTCTAATGTAACGAACTGTTGGGAGGAAATACCTTAAGAGGGGAACTGATGACGACAACCCTTCCCGATTTCCCGATGCTGTGTCTAGCCGCCAGATGGTAGGACTGTGGGGAGTTCACGGAGTTGAGCCTGATCAGTTTCTCCCACTCTCTTCGAGAGCAATTTGTTTGTACTGGCAGGAAGTTGGGAACGAATACTTTCATGAAATTTTTGTTTATTTTGTCGTAAAGCTGCGAAGTTGTTTCGTCGGGAAACTGTAAACTGGACAGTGTTTCAAAGTCGTACATCAGCTCGTAATCTTCTTTTCCATCGTCAGTGCAACTGAAACAGTATAATGGAAATTAAAAAGAATGCAATGCAATATATGAGGCAATTTTTTTCAGAGCCTATCAAAAATTGTGACTCCCGATGCACTGCAGCCAGGAAGACTTATTTTACTTTCCCTGATACTATTTGTTATGGTTCTATTCAACAAACTGTTTGCCACGTCGCTCAAATACGAATGACACGAATGTTTCCGAATTTGATTCGGCAGTAACATATATATGACAGTTCCGTAACCGTTGACAGCCACACTGCATTACGTAGTATTTCACAAAGGGCCATTGCTTGATTAATAGTTATTGCAGTTAATAGTGTGTATTCATCATTTTGGGTATATTTGAATCATAATTTCTTTTGTTTTTAAGTCATTTATATATGAATGACGTGGCCCAAATGAGGATTTTTGAGTAGGTAGCATACCATTCTTATGGCGAGGCTGAAATAGCTGCAATATAATGTTTATTTATGTGTTATGCTGAATTGCGAACTAAAAAAGTTCGCTAAGAAGCTAGAAAGTTCGGAAAAATGGTGAACAATTTTTGCAACACTTGTTCAAATAAACCTTATTTGTTCTTGGACTGTTTCAATACCGCACACAAATAATATTTATGTTTTGCATTTACATAGTTACAATTCAGTGTGAGTTTACTGATGATAAAATTTAATGAACCTTTCAGTTTCCAGATTGGTTTGAAATCATATTTTTCATTTATCTGTAATATCTGTAAAACCAAGTATACTCATATGTTCCCTGTGGGCAACACTCTCAACCATCCATTTGTAACTACATTCCCGTCATTTATATAGAAATGCCATGGCCTCTCACCTCCCACTATACGTCATACATTTATGGATGACGAATCACTAATCACTTTTGGAAACATTACCGTCATTCATATATGGATGACGCGGCATTTTAGCAAAAAACACATTTGAGAATATGGCTCGTTGAGACTTGTTACATAATACTTAACGGCAGTCAATGTGTTAAGATCTAGTTAGTGGGACTCTGGACCCCATTTCCATGGAAAGTTGGGGATTTATGAGGATAGTGTGAGGATTCTGAGTGAAATTGACGAAGCTTTGATGTTTGGGCAGTTTTCTGTTATATACGTCTCTGGAATTCACCCAATGGTTCTAAATATTCATACATCCGATTGTTTCCTTCATCTGTCAAAATTTATTAATATTTCATATCACAAGAATTATGAATTTAATAGATTAAACTCTCAAAATATTTTGAGCATCATTTTGTTTGGAAAATAGTTGAATGAACAATCATTTAATAAAAGCACGAGGTTTTTATTTTAAAATTATTGTGTATCAAACTATTTGCCAAAAACCAAAATAATGCAAAAAATATTTTGAGAGTTTAATCCATTTAATTTTATTGATAATAACATTTTACATTCTCTAACGATTTTTTTGCAAACAACGAATCCCAAATTTATTATTTTTGGACATCCCAACAATAAGCATCGAAGTAGCCTTTATGGCAGAATATTTGTATAAGAATTCTATGAAAAATGGAGTTTGTACTGATGAAAATCAATAATAGGTCATTCAATCGTTTACGAAATTTATGTTTATTTTATAAAAAGTTGCCAAGAATTCTAGGAATGAGTAATAAACGACAAAACGAAAACCAACATGGAGGACATTGCCTTTTGGACAAACCAAATGCAACAATGAATACAGCATTTTAACAGAACACAAATATAGAACTATATTTTGTAATACAGTTTCACATGTAAAGTACACATTATGCTGGAAAATAATGAAAGTATTTTAACTTTTTGAAATTTGTTGAAATGTCAGAAAGAAATAAAAACCAATATCGAAAACATAACTTTTTCAGAAAAAACTACAGCGATCAGAATAGCAAAGTAGTACCAGAGGTGGAGACCATACGAAAATACATCAGTACACTCTTGTATAGGTTTTCGGGGGCCGCTTACATCATGAGGAAAATCCAGTAACCAGGACGTCACACCTAGCCAAGACTAGGGTTTTTCTAGATTTTCTCTAGATATTATTCAGACAAAAATGATAACCCAAGCACAAGCACAAGCACAAACCTCGTATAAAGGCGGATTTAGCGGATTCACAATGCATAATTTAGTGCATATGCGTAATTTTAAGGCGACTTTTCCTGATTTAAAATGCGTAATTTTTCTGCATATTTCATAACAGTTCAACACAGGGATATCTTTATAAATTGTGAAACGGGTAAATCATTTCAATCGAGTCCCTGTATTGAACTTTGATGGATTAGGTGTGAATTAAAATTAAAATTATATATATATATATATATATATATATATATATATATATATATATGAAACTTTTTTGATCAACCGTTTTTGTGCATGTTGTTATTTTCAGGTTTTTGTTTTTTTAAATCCTGGTATCATGGTGGTGACTCACTAAAACGTGGAAGTTTTTACGTTTGTATTGCTCGATAGCTGCTTCTAAGAAAAGAAGGTTTTCCATTATCTAAGCTCTCTGATATTTTTGAAGTGAGTAGGAGAATGGCATCTTGCGTAGCTTTACCTTGCCCAAATCCATATTGTCGATCAGATATAAGATTATTTTGATTGAGATGTTTTTCTATTCTGAGTTTCAGTATCTTTTCAAGTATCTTGACAGAGTAGAGGTTATTGTGATTGGTCGATAATTTAAGACATGTGTTTTATCCCCTTTTTTGAACATTGGTTTTATCATTCCCACCTTGAATTGTTTTGGGTAGTACCCGGTTTCTAGTATTTTATTGAATAAGATGGTGAGAGGTTTTGATATCTCTTCCTTGATTTCTTTTAATGTTTCTGAGGTAATTTTGTCTACCGGTATTGATGAAATACCAATGACGCTAATTAAAAAGAATGACAAAATATTGATTAAGCCTCTGACTTTTCTTGTCAACAAATTTTAATTCACTGAAATGTTTCCTGATCCAATTAAAACTTCAATAATTGTCGTTTCCATTTACAAGAAAGATAATAAATTTAACACCAATAATTATAGGATTATACTGCTACCCAGCTTCTCAAAACTTCTAAACTGTTCTCAACTGTTGACATACCTTAGAAAACACAACATCTTGACAGATTCTGTTTGGTTTTTGCCAAAACTTGAATACCTCCGATGCTGCTTCGCATTATTAGAATAAGTAAATCGACTAGTAGAATCAAACAAACATCTACTTGGGATATTTTGTGACTTATCTAAAGCATTTTGTTGCGTTGATCATAGCATCCTTCTGAACAAGATGGAATATTATTGTATACGCGATATCCCAGAAAGGTGGTTTGCGACATATGTGGAAATGACAGATGTGAGAGAGGTGTTCGACAGGGATCTATCCTTGGACCCGCCCTATTTCTCATATATGCTAATGATATCGTGTGCAACTTTCCTGATGTGAACTTCTCCCTATTTGCAGATTATACTCTCATTAATGTAAGTGACTCTAAAAGACATATATGTTCTAAGGAAAAATTAAGGAGAATCTCTCTCTATTTTCTTCGTCTCCCCTTCTCTTTTTACTTTCTGGAATTTTCCTTACCTTTCTTTATCATCGTAGTTATTGTCCAGATACTCTGGCAAGAAGTACTGACTCTTATTTGGACTGTTCGGAGCGGAATCTTCGTTCTCGTACTTCTTCGAACACAGCAGTTTGTTTTCTTCAGCGTTCTGCTTCTCGTACAGCTCGACTCTCGTCTGGGGCCCGATATCGTTGGTCAAGCTGATCAGCTTCCTGTTGCTCTTGACCGAGATGATTTTGTTGGAATACTGAGTGACGAGTTCATTCAACAGTTTGATTATGTTCGGTGATACCGTGACGTTGAACGGTTCCTTGGCGTCCATCAGGATGTAATAGGATTTGTTGAAATGCATGTCGGGTTTGTCTTTCGGTCTTTCTGTTTCGTCGAGATCTTCGTCGCCGTCGCTAGAGTGAGCGCAGTCGCTATCTTCGTTCTCGTTCCAGTCTCCTGCAATCAGACAAAGATGGATGAAAAGGTGCGAGACTATTCAACACAAAAACAGAAGACAGAAACTCAAATTAAATAAAATTTTATCTGATGAAATCTCAAGCCTACAGGGAGTCCCCCAAGGTAGTATACTTGGTCCTTTATTATTTCTTATTTACATTGATGATTTAGTAGAAAATGATGGAAGGTGTTCGGTTCACTTATTTGCAGATGACGGTCTGATTCACTTCTCAAATCCAGAATTCTTGACAGTGGTAGAGAAAGTAAATGAAACTTAAGAAAATGTATTCAAATGGGCTGTGTAAAAAAACTTAAAAAAATAAATGAAAGCAAAAATAAATTTATGATGATAGGTAATAACAAGGAATATAACAAGTTTGAAGGAAGTGATTGTGAAATTTCATTTAAAATTAATTATTTATTCAGATGTTCCAGTTTTCTCTCGAAATGATCAAAAACTATCATATAAAATACTCTGGTACTTCCTCACTTCAACTACTGCTCTACAATTCCATATTTACTACAACAAAATAAAATGAGCCGTTTACAAAAACTCCAGAATTGGGCCATGAGAACTATATTATCCTGTTCCAAACAAATACCTATAAATGAAATAAGGTTATAGAAGTTGCTAGCAGTTGATATAATGTTCTTATATCAAACAATGATTTTTATTTTCAAAATAAGAACAGGTGATGCCCTAACTTATTTGATGGAAAAAATATTCCCCGTTTCTGAACACCTTAATCATAACACCAGATTTAGAAATAATATATTCATTGAGCCTGTTAAAACGAAGAAATCTCAGAATTCAGTCTTTTTGAGTAACTTTAATGACTTCCCTGATGCATTAAAAAATGCAAATTTATTGACTGATATGTTTCTTGCTGTCTACTTGTAATTAATGTATTTTAATCTATTTTATATACCTGTTCTGTAAGATATATGTTTAAGTGTTTTTATCTATATGTAAACTATTTAATTTTTCACACATGTACATTAGTCTTGGACTAAATAAAGGATTAATATATAATAATAATCAAATTGATCTTATTGAAAATATGATCAGTTCATAAAATAAGATGTGGGATCATCTACGCCTGAAAGACAAACTTTAGTCGCAATTTTCCATCGTTCAAAATAACTTCTTGGAAGGTATTCATGTTGAAAAGGGAAACATTCTCAATTGAAAATTAATACAAACATGACTCCTTTGGAAATGGATGAAACCTACGATAAAAAAGCAATTTTTTGTAATAACTAACAGAAAAGAACTACTTCCCCTGTTAAAGCCACGCTGGACATTGAACTACATCTGATAGATGATGCAATAATATTCGAAATTATAAAGACCCATCGAAATTCCTTTTTGGTCGAATAATGCACGTTGGTGACTCTCTCGAACGATATATCTAAAATCGACCTGATACCTGATATCTCATATAAAAAGGGTGTGAAAAAGAGCTTGCCAAACACTGTAAATGAAAATGTGCAAAATCTTCTTTATTTACCTACATTATCGATCCATTGGAAGCGCCAACAAAGACTCTATAAATTTAATTGGATATTCCCTATAGTTAAAAGCAATAGTTTTTCTTAAAACAGATTTTTCTCGTTTTATTGGTAATATCCAAAACTTAAATTTTTTATAGTCGAGTTTGGTTCTATATTGCATGATTTATGTGTAAAATTCTGCATCCAATAGAAAAAAAATAGGTTTTCCATTTATTATACAATAATGAAAAAAATGTTTGGCTACGTTATATGAAATGTACATAATTGAAACAAGACATCTTTTTTATATCCTATCAGTCGTCCCAAATGGATTTCGCCGTAAAAAATGTCGTTCTATAAGATTATGGCGAAGAAATAGGACGAATTTCCATTTTTCAAAAAAAAGGTTCTTTAAGAAAAACTATTGTTCAACCATAGGGTATATTTGATGAAATTTGTAGAGCCTTATGGATCGATAATTTTATTTTCAAATTTCGAAAAACTAGTTTAAAAAAAATGTCAATTTATTGTAAATCTTCTTGCCTATATGAATGGCCTGTTGTTGCATCAAAGTTGTAGAGAACTTTTCAGTTGATATCCAACCATCCATCTTAGTTTTTTTTTTAAAGCTTTATAAAATAGTTGTTCAGCAGTTGAAATCTCATATTGTTCAAAGATATTATGCCATTGGTTGAGATAGACTGAAATAGACTATAATTAATTTTCGTCTGACAATGTTTCTCAACAACCTAAATTTATGAAGTGTTTTCCTTAGTTTTTTCATCATTCCATTGATTTGTTTATGCCCTTGACGTTGCAATCTAATTGAATTCCTGTAATACTTTATTACATCAAATTCAGATTTTATTTTCAGTTTTTCATTTTTTAGTCATGAAATAGCATGGATCTTCAATTTTTTTTGGTTGCATATTCACATCCAATGTGAATGTCACAAAATGAGATTTTTTCAAATTCAAAGTTAGTAAATCGTGATTGAGATTATTTTTTAAAATTGAAAAATCAAATTTAGCATTTGATACTGTTTCTTCCTAGGTATTTCCACTAACTATATAAACTGCATCGTAGGCCTTTAATTTTCGTATTAAAAAAACATGAATATAAATAAAAAATTAAATAGGTCCAAGAACTGACCCTTGGGGAACACCACACTTTACTTTTCTAGAATAACTTTTGATATGATCAATCTGAATAGTTTGTTCCCTTTCACTTATAAGTGACATACAACTGTTGGTCGAATGGTGTTTTTGTTTGTTCTATTACCAGTTTTCACGTCTTAATCATATTTCTTTATATTGATATCCAGACTATAAAAGCCCTATAATTTATGCTCTTCACAACCCTATACCTGAAATTGGGATGTAAAATGCTCAAGGCTGTCAACCTAGGCCGTTTGAATGACGCTAAGACTTTATTTTTCACTTTTATAGAAAATTTGCAGAAATACTGTCCAACAAACATGTTTGCCAAAATTTGTGGTATAGCCTAAAGGTTATTTGAATACATACCTGTGAAAAGATCCGAAATAGCAGCAGCTAACCTCTCCATGGCTCCATCCTCATTCTCAGAGTCCGAATCGTCCAAAAAAGTCGATAAACTAGTTTTAACCCGCCTATTGTGCCCGACATTGATGAGATTTGGAGGCTCCAAATACATCATATCTTCCCCGGAATCCTCGTCTTCAGTCGTAGTCACCGACCTACTACCGGTCTTCTTTTTCATCGGCCTGACCTTCCGTTTGCATTCAGTATTATCCAGCATGGGTTGCGACTTGTCTTGGAACACTTTGATGATGATTTCCCAAGGTTTGTACTCCTTCTCGTCCATGACGATCGGTTCTATGAGAGGCTCCCAGCTCTGCACGTTTTCGTTGAAGTAGTTCATCTGTAGAGTGAGTTCACAGGTGCAGTTCAAGATGGAGGACCAGTCGTAGAGAGTGAGCTCCACGGTTGACTTGACGAGCAAGACTTGGACCTGCTCCAACTCGAATATGACCACGAAGTCGAATTTGGGTACGAGGAATATCTCGTGGATCACCACGGTGTTGTCTGTTTTGGTGTCCTCGGCTGTTTGCAGGTTCACAAACTCGTTCAACTTCTTCGCTTCCCAGAGATCTTCGATTTCCGGGGTTGTAGCCATAGCCAGCCTTTCTTGCTTGGTCAACTCGACCTCTGGTACTTTAAAGTGCTCCACGATATCGTTCAAGATGTCGGTGATCGAGTGGATGACTTCGCTGCACATCTTGATGTATATCGAAGAGATGGCCATGGTTATCTTCTCCCCGGACTCGCTGGAGAAGCATTTGCAAATTTCAAGATCGCACTGCTTCAGAATAACGTAGGGCTCCTCGGAGTACTCGTTCAGGTCGAAGAAGAGGCTGTGGAGGCCCGACAGAGACATCACCATGTTGAGTCTGTTGGCGTGCCTGGAGTAGTCCATCAGGATCTCGCTCTTGGTGATGAAGTACCTGTAACAGTTGGCACTGTTATTTACTTATGCTGTACCCTGTATACGACAACCTTCAAATGAAATCAAAATATACTTTTTCTACGACAGTGAGTAAACTGAGTCATAGATAGATAGATACTTTTATTGACTATGTGACACATACAGAATATGGTTCATAGTAAGTCAGTGGAACAGAATATAAATACATAATATACACATACATTTACATAAATAAAATAAAATTTGTATAACATACATACAAACATACACACAAATATATGTGTAATAGCTAAATTTAAAACAAAAGGAAATTATGAAAGTGAGGTCACAAAAGGGATGTTTGAATGTAATCATCAACAGAATAGAAGCACTGATCCAGAAGCACTTTTTTCATATTAATTTTTAAATATTTATCATTCATGGATTTAATTTGGCAAGGTTATTTGTTATAAAGTTTGAAATTTAAAGAGTTTTTTTCTGATTTTACTAATCTGTAGCGTGGCAATAGTAAATCATCAGAAGTAACGGAACGTGTGTTACGATGATGAAGGCTAGACATTTTTGGGATGCTCACTCTCTTGGAATTAATTTCTGTCAAATTTTGTAGAATGTAGATACGAGGAAGTGGTAAAATCCGTAACCTCTTAAAAAGTGATCGACAATGTTCATTATATCTAACTCCGGTTAATATTCTTATTGCTCGTTTCTGTTGTTAGCATTTTCAAGAGATATTTTTTCAAAGTTTTTGACAGCGAATTAAGAAACAAAAAACTTTGAAAAAATATCTCTTGAAAATGCTAATCACTCGTGTTGGCGAAACGTCGAGAACTTCTGTAAACATACGTCGGCATTACAACCCGAAGAACCACCATGTAAATCTCAGACTTTGTCATCATATGGAAACATAGGTTATAAATGTATATTATAAAAAGCAGTTGCCCCAAAACAGATCCTTGGGGAATACCGTTAATAATCTTTTTCATTTCAGATTTAGAGTTATTGGGTAGGTAGACATATTGTTGTCAGTCCTCTAAATATGATTTGAATAATTTCAATGGCGTGCCTCTTATGCCATAAAATGCAAGTTTTTCTAACAAGAGCTCATGGGAAACACAGTCGAAGGCCTTTGAAAGGTCACACATGGTCAATAATGAATTTTGTTTTAAAATTGTTTAAAATTGTTTTTCCGTTAACCAGCTATCGTCCCCTTACGAACGGCAGCCCTCAAAAGTCGAAACTTGTGCGAGCCAAGGATTAACGAGGTCTTACCTTTTTACGTGCGATTCCTAGCACGTTCATGACCTTCCAAATCCTCGACTATACTTTCCAAGATTTAAAGGAGTGCTTTTGTTGTAGAGTGAAAGAGTTTGAACCATTCGAAATAGTCCAATGATCTGACTTTCAATAGTACCTCAATTATTTTAGAAAAAATTACTATTATTGATATTGGTCGATAATTATCAACCTCCTTAACACCATCTTTTTTATGCAGGGGCACAACTTTAGCAATTTTAAAGGCACTGGGAAATTTACCCTGAAAAAAAAACAATCATTTATCAAGATCGTTAGCGGTTCTACTAAACTGTCCAAAGTTACTCACTTTTTCTTTAAGTGTTAGGTATCGTCCCTTATAATCAGCTATGCAAAGTTCGTAAACACCAACCTGTCGATATTTCTCATCAATATTTGTAATAATATTATCAATACATGTAGCCGTATGTTCAGTTACTCTAGTATAATCCCAAATGGTTGGAGTCATGCCAAATGACCTACATACATAAGTCCAAAAATTGTGTCAAATTCACCGATTGAATTTTAAAGTTCAAATTGAAATCTCCAACCAGTATAATTTTAAAGCTTAAGTATTACATACCTCTTCTTGTTCGAAGTGGTTTCTACCAGAAATATAAACTCTGGTCTGTTCACACGGATCGATAAGGTAAGGCTGGTGAGGTACGATTTCAGGGACACGGTGGAGTAGACTTCAGCTTCGTATCCAGGGTTTACAATACCGGCGTCTACGTTTTCTTTGGGGAGGCACTCGATTACAAAAAGAGCTAGTTTTTCGCAGAAGGGAATAGACAAACTCAGACTCAGCCTGCCTACGATGACATCAGAAGACTTGTCGCCATTTTTGTTTTGATGGAAAGTGACGTCGACAATCGGTGGATTGTTGACTGTTATGTTGCAATTGTTGTTCTTGTGGTCGTCTATTGGCGATTGGAGAATGCTGAAAATAAGACTGATAGCTTCTAAAACGCTTGAACCAGAATATACTTACATTTTATCGAATGCATTAGCTTCCGGGCCAATTTCTTCTATAAAAATAGTATCTACGGAAAGTTTACCATCTAAACTCTTATCGTTGTACACAAAAAACGAAATATCGATATCTAGAACTTCCAACTTGCACAATCCATGACTCAGATCTCTGATGGGCGAACTCAGTAGTTCCCCCGAATCGAAAAACAGCATCAGTCTTATTTCTTCAATTGTAGACTTGGCGGATATATTCTTTTGTTTGGGCTCGCTGAAAAATGCTTCCAGAGTTCTTACGCTATCATCGGTCTCGACTTGATGAGTAGGGGATTTGGTCTGAACAGGAAACAAGTCCAGCAGCTTCCCTTCTCCTATGTTGTCGGTATAAATGGACATTATAGTAGTGAGGTCTTTTTGCCCCAAAGTTATTTGTATGCTATCGATGATGCTGTCAATGTCCCAGGAGTTTTGTGCTGATCTGGAACTCGTGAACCGTTTGATGTCCATGTTGAGTGTGATTGGCTCTATGAGAGTTTCCTGAAAGTATTTTTCATTACCTAAATTACACTTACAATACAGAATTGAAACTACAGTCACCGGCAAAAAAACCGGCCACTCATAACTGGCCCCAAATTCAAAGTTGGCCTCCTCGCGAACCGTTCATTTGATTTTGATGTTTTTTTTTAATTGTAGATAAATTCCTCAGTAACGATGCTATGTCAGAAATTTTCATTCAGATTTGAATTTGAGCATTAACGGGGTGCAACAATGAGACCAAGTTTCTTTTCCGAAATGTTAAACACCCTATGGAGTGCAACAGCTATAGCAGCTGCTGTCAACTAAAATCACATTGAACTCTGATCATTTCTGAACATTGTCTCTGATTTACCAGAGATACACTTTTTGAAAGCGAACGGCTCGGAAAAAGGCAGAAATTTCTACGTGTGAATAATCAAGGCGGCATACGCGGAAACCGATTTGAGTTTAACATTGATTTGCACTGCCATTAACATTAATAACTTGTCAACGGTTTCGAAATCAAAAATGCCTTTATCTGTGACGGATGTTGCTAGTATTGTGGCCTTAATTGAAGATGGCCGAAGTCAACGTTATGTGTCCGATACCCTTGGTTTATCTCGAACAACAGTCCAGGATGCCCGGAAGAAAACGGAAGACGAGTACAATTGACGACCGCTTTATTGTCCTGAATGCTTTACGAAATCGTAGAACTACAGCTGTTCAGAGTCAACATCTTCTACAAACCGACGAAGACTTAAAGAAAACAACCTGTCTTCAAAGAGGCCTGCCACAGGACCTCAGCTGCTTCCAAGACATCATGGAGCACGTCTTAGAATTTGCGCGCCTACATTTGAATTGGGGGATTGAGCAATGGACTAAAGTTCTTTTCACGGATGAGTCGTGATTTTGCCTGCGATCGCCTGATGGTCGGAAGCGAGTTTGGAGACGTCGAAATGAAAGATTTGTGTACTGTACAATTTCAGAACGCGTAAGTTTCAATGGGGGTTCTGTGATGATTTAGGCGGGAATTTCGAGGGACGCCCGTACAGATTTAATCTTGGTTGAAAACGACGCCTTAAATGCGCATCGCTATATCGAAGATATTCTCCAAAACGCTGTTGTTCCCTACTCTTATTTCGACGAAGACGGCTTCGTATTAATGCAAGATAATGCGCGACCGCACGTGGCACGAATAGTTAAGGAATATTTGGACGAAGTGGGTATCGAACGAATAGTTTGACCAGCTTGCAGTCCTGATCTCAATCCAATTGAGCATCTCTGGGATCAACTTCAAGGCGCATTCGTCGCCGACCTGCTTTACCAGACACCCTTCATAATCTGCGAATTGCACTTCAGGAAGAATTTGATACCATTCCAAAAGAATTTCTTACAAACCTTATTGATTCGATGCAACATCGACTGAATGAAGTCATGTTGGCGTGGGGAGGTCACACTAGATATTAGCCCCTTGAAATGTGTTTATTGATTTTTGAATTTTTGTTAGTTTTATAAGGAAACTTACGTTTCGATGTTTATTTGTTGTGTTTTCACAGCTTCGTCTGAGGTGTTCGCTTTAAAACAGTGTATCTCCAGTAAAAACAGTGATAATGTGAATAAAAAACAAAATTTTCAGAAAAGATCAGGGTTCAATGAGATTTCAGTTGACGACAGGGTGTTTAAAATTTTGGAAAAGAAACTACGTCTCATTGTTTCACCCCGTATATGCTCAAATTCAAATCTGAATGAAAATTTCTGACATGAAAATCAAAGGAGCGATTCGAGTGGAAGACAACTTTGAAATTGGGGCCAGTTTTTAGTGGCCGGTTTGTTTGCCGGTGAGTGTAGTTTAGGAATTTTCGCAATACTTGAAATTAATAACGACAGGTATGAATACAAAATCACATGGGCACAAGAATTGTTCCTCATGTTGTGAAATTGACATTGATTAATTTTCTTGGAACTTGTGTGATCAATGATGGCCTCACCTGCATCTCTAGTGTAGATGTAAGCGTCATGACACCTCTAGAGGCAGTGACCCCACTCAGTTTCAGTAAGATATTTTCAGTAATTTCGCTTGAATAATCTTTGAAGAAGTTCTCAACCTTCAATTCTCCTGCAAAACTAGGTGATAAAAACATTCAAAAACTCAACGCCTTTTCTAAAATACCTGTGTCTACCACAAGAACATTGGGAGATGATGATTTTTGAGGGATCAAAAATACGGGACCACAAATGTTTATGGCTAGATTGATTTTTGTATCATTTCTCAAGTTTTTCGTGACGTCAGTTACAAGAAGTTGTAGTTTGGCAAATAGTTTTTCTATGAATGGCATCGCTTCTAAGTTTGCTACGAACCTCTGCGAAAAAATTGGTTAGTTTTTAATTTTATTGATTTCGGAGTGGACTGACTTGAAGTTGAACGATTAGTTTGTACAAAAAAGTACAGTGAATGCGTCCCAGTTGGAATTTGAAGCTTCCGTCAATGAAAGTTTCTTCAATGTTTGGGGAAATGCCATTGTTGTAACCCAGATGGGTAGCATTTCGGACATATTTTATGTCGAACACTTTATCCTCATCTGTATAGAGAACCTGAAAATGAAAAAAACAAATGTTTCAAATGATAGTTGACCACGATCAGTTTCAGTAAATTGACTGAGAAATCAATTAATATCGCGGCAAAACAGTTTTAATTGTTCCGATTGGTGCACAAATTTCAGTCTGGAGAATTTATGTATTTTTTAAAAATATATCCAGTTTTCTAGAACGGTTTTCAAGTTTGTTCTGCTTCACAGAGCCGTCGCTTTGTATTTCTTTTTTATACAGTTTTCTTCACTGTATCTAACATCAACTGAGAAGATGATACAATTTTGAGTGAATTTTAAATCACATTGTTATAAATCTTCAACACCAAGATATTCATTTCATTTTCATTAAGAACGATTCTAGAATGAGAAATTACTACACCGTGCAATATAATTCTGTTTTGGATTTGAACGAAACATATAAACGTTGGGTTCCATATCATTCACTCTCAGATTGTGGGCTGCTGAAATTTTGAATAAGTATAAACCTTTGCATTTCATCAGAATAATGATGAATCACACAGTCTCTTCGTATTTGTAGAAATCAGGAATATACATGTCAATTAGTAGGGGTCCAAGGAGTGATCCCTGAGGGACTCCAAATGAATGTTATAATAACTGTGGGTTCTAGTTGTATTGAATTCTACGGCAAATGGAGTACCAAATCCAAATGGTTTTAGATTCTTCACTGAGTTGATGTTTCAAGGTATCTTACTTTATTTCACCAAATTTACCATGATTTGTAGCGGATATAAATCGTCAGTTATACAGACCAGTGCTATTGTAGTGCTGTGATGATTCCTACATCCAGCAGGTTGTGATACCTTGTATATTAGACCATGATCTTCAAGTTTTTATACACTGCTCCGCACTGGTCATAAAATGGAAAACAAGTTTCCAAGATTTTCCAAAGATTTATTTGAGAGTGAAAATAATTACACAAGTTTCATTTCCGAGAAACTTTATTAACATAATGAATATAATCTGGTTGGTTGAGAAAATAATAATAATAAGTAAAATGTTTCGCATGAGGTACATTCAGAACCATTTTTTTCGTTCTATCGTCAAAATATACCGAAAATGTGCAGTTTTCCGAAAATGAAAGTAAGTTTTTTGCATGAATAGATCTGTGAATAATCTTCGAATTTGGTATCTCATTTTCTGGCCAGTTTGAATGGAGGAGTGTAGGAAGTGTGCAGTAAAATTCAAAATGTACATAAAAAGAGAAAAAAAAATTGTCATCATCTTAGGCTCATCCTTAAACCTACTTAGCTCTTATTAGATTTACTGAGTGATTATTAGTTTCCCGTTATATTTTTCGAAATATGAGTAACATCAGCATGATATTTTTCAATGAATTCATTACAACAACGAATGATATAAACTCTAAACTAAATTAAAAATAGCTTCTTTGTTGCATTAAAACGTTGATGTTAATAAAAATGTCACATTGTTTACAGGAGTAGTGTCTGAATGAAATAGGGCACAGTATTAAGAGAAAAAAGTTACATGAATCTATGCATGAATGTTATTGAAAATTGACATGCACATTGTTCACATATAGTAAAATTCGTTCAGAGAATAGAGAGACTTTACTAATAATAATGACTTCAGTCCGTTTTTGAACTTTTAGAATGTCCGTATGTCCTTTATACGTTGGGGCAGATTAAAAAGTTTACACCAATTATAGGAAAGGCCCTTCTGGTATATTCTAGTAACATTGAAACATTTCTCAACATGATTACTTATATTTCGGACGTCCATCATCTTAATGGTTGAAAGATTTCTATCTCTTTCAAAATTTTCACGTTTCAATTGCTTGAATCCGCAATCGTCTTCTGGTGAATAATGACAAAGTCAGATGCTACGCGACCTTTTATAGGTCTATAATTAAAGTGTAATTACGGTGTAATTACGCGCGGTCTTGTGGCGCGCGTGGTTTCGCGCTTTTTCTCCCTCCAAAACGGTCCATGAGCGGTTTCCATAAGTTTTTCCGGCAGTACCTTACGAAGCTTCCTCACCAAGACGAAACCAAAGAACACAACAGAATCCAGCAAAAACTGTATTTACAAAGTCCCATGTGAATCTGGAGATTCCTATATCGGAGAGACCAAGAGGCCAGTAAGAATAGCCGAACACAAAAAGTGGACTGACTCAACGAGGGGAAACATCAAAATCGGGAATTGCTGACCACGCCTGGACAAAACACCACCGAATTCTTTGGGACGAAGCTAGTGTTCTTCATAGAGAGGAACATTGGTTCAAACGGAAATTTATGGAAACCACCTATATAGAAGCCAATAGTGCCATCAGTCAACCAAACGTGGAAATTAAAAAACGTATGGAAACCGCTCATGGACCGTTTTGGAGGGAGAAAAAGCGCGTAACCACAAGACCGCGCGTAATTACACCGTAATTACACTTTAATAATAGACCTATAAAAGGTCGGGTAGCATCTGAATTTGTCATTATTCACCAGAAGACGATTGCGGATTCAAGCAGTTGAAACGTTGTGAAAAATTTGAAAGAGATAAAAATATTTCAACCATTAAGATGATGGACGTCCGAAATATAAGTAATCAAGTTACTACATCGTCTAAAACATTCAAACGTTTCTCAACATAACTTGCGAAACGTGACAGCAAATTCTCTTAAAAATCGCATGGGGTTAGATCAGGAGATCTAGGAGGGCATGAATTCACTGAATATTGCCCATTCCATCTACGAGGAAATAAATTGTCAAGAAAGTAAGGCTCATACAAAAAGTCGTACTTTACGAACGTATTATAAATAACCATTTTAAAAATCCTGCATTTTGTCGGAATATCTTTACCTTTGAATATAATGTTACATCAGACATATGTTCGACGGTGATGTTGCTAAGGAACGCCCTGAAAACGAATCTTTCGTTGGCTCTGAACAGAAAATCCATTTCGAGCCCGGACAGTTGAATGTTCACTATGTCAAAATCTGAATCGCAGACAGTAATATTTAGATCAGAAAGCCTCGCGGAGTGCGAAAACTTTATGGAACCTGGCGGTACAGGAGAGTCTGTTTTGGCGTGAAGAATGCTCTGGATTTTTTCCAGGCCGGACAACATTGTGGTTTTCAAAAATGGCGATATTTGGTTGTGGATCCTGCAAATGAAAGAGTGGTTGTATTACGTTGGAGAGACGGTTTAATTTTTGTTTACTTGTTGGACATATAGTTGGAGTACTTGAGGATTGTATGGATCGCTTCTTGATGTAAAAGCAGATGAAACGTTCCAAAATTCGCTACTAATGATGTTTCGACTCCGTGGAAGTGGGTCCAAAATTCTGGACAACTGGCGCTTACCTGTAAGAAATAATTGTTTCATCCCAATAAGAATAATATCAATAGGGCTTACTTTTCTGTAAAGGACCGTAACAAGATCCTGAGTACTCGAAACAGGGCTAAAGATGAGATCCAAGTATTGTCCACTGGGTGTCGTATGTAGTTTATCAGTGAGCAAAATGGAGTTGACAGATATTTGGTAAGCTGGCCCATAGGTCATTAGCGCTATATCCATTGTGAATATACCAAGGCGCAGCATCAAATACTGTCTATCCGTACTGTCGCTCGAGCGAGAAAAGACCAGGGAAAACTGAAAAAAAGGACAGTCAAAGTATGACAAATAAAACTAGGCAAACCCTGAAAGGATCCATAGACATTATTCCTTTTACTTCATTGCAATTTTCTAATATTTTGTAGTACATCTTTATTATACAAACGAGGATAGTACCGAAAAAGTTTCGAATCGCAGTATGTCATGACAGTAGCAAATTGTCAATGTAATATTCTTAAAATTCATTCAGATTTACCATCATTTATATCAATACGATCGTAGCCCATTCCTTCGATAGCCAAAATTATAGAAAAAATTTATTGAAAATCTTTGTTAGTAAATATAATTAGCAATGAATAGTTTGGATTCCAGTCCAAAAAGAGTACCCATGATGTCATATTTTCATTTTTTCATTAAGTTTTTTAAAAATTAGTAGTCGAGAGTTGACAGCAACAACTCAATCACTATGTCGTCGATGCAATCGTTCAAAAATGGTTCATATCATACTCAACTGGTAGAAGATAGATTATGAAAACCACAATACCGTCGGGGAAGGCCAATTCAAACAGCGGAGTTCCACAGGGATCAATACTGGGACCAACACTTGTTTCTGCTTTACATAAACGATTTGACAACTATAGATATCGATGGAAAATTTACTGCATTTGCGGAGGATACAAGGAGGGCATAGAAAAAGACAAAAGATCAGTTCAGATTGGTGTAATTCAAATCTTTAATAGTTCAAAATCTTGAAAACCAACGTAATATCTTTCCGATGCAATGTTGACGACATACTTCTATCCTCAACTATCTCCGTGATAGAAAACAAAACTAATTCCATATTTCTATGAGTATCTATAAGAGATAACTAGATTAGATTTGGAGACCACATTGTTGCACTCAGAAAAAAAGGTTTCTTCAGAGCGTTACGCAGTGAGAGTAACTTCTACTGAACTGGGATGGAACGGTAAAATAATTGTTTTATTTTGAAAATCTATGATTCCATGTACAGATCAAGGGATTGTTACGTATGAGGTTTCTTCATAATTTTTTTCATATTTCAGTCAAGAACCAACCAATGCAATGACAAACCATTTTGAGTATATTAAAAGTTTGAATATGTTAATGGAATAAATATCAGAGATATCCAGTGATATTTTCATTATGTTTATTCTACTACAAGCTTTCATGTATGGTTATGCCCACATATTTAATGGTAATTTATTTTTAAAATGTCGTAGCAAGAAGTTTCTATTTATGCACGTAAATGTTATGTAATGTATTTAATTTTCTCGAAATCTAATGTTAGTAAATTATAGTTCTCTTTTTCTTTATTTTCATTCAATCAATAACGGAGATAAAATTTGTTTTTGTCAAAATAGATGCATATTAATATAGTACATGATACTTTATATTTCACAAGACATAAAAACCGTGAAAATCGTATTTGCATTTCGAAAATTCAATTTATAACAATTGAATGCCCTCAATTAGAAAAAATGACAATAATTTTGGCATATTCAGGTGTATAGTGGTATTTACTGAGGAATTTTGAGCATCCATGCATTTCAGATCCTCAATCGGAAGAAAAGAGGGAGATGAATTGTTCGAAAATTGAATGAATGTTGAAAAAGTTATAATTTATCGTTTAATGAATGGAGCAATGAAAGTAATTTTCAAAAAAGCGTGGGTAACACCTTCTTCACAATTGTATAAGGATACTAAAAATTGTACACTAGATAAACTAATAAAATTTGAAGGAGCAAAATTTGCATACAAATTGACAAAAAATTCACAAAAAACTAATAGTCAGTTCACAAAAAAATCGAAATTACATGACTATAATATTAGAAATGCAAATAACTTACCATTTGAATAACTTTCATTCGAATAAAGGCCTTCACGGCACTAACTTTGAGTGGATTCGTTTTGATTTCGAGAGATCCATAAATCCTTTCTGATGAGTGGGTGACCACGAAACAGCTGTCAAAGGTTGGAACTCTCGGAATCAAATCGAATAATACTCTATTTTCACTTAAAACAATAACTTTTCTATTTATATTTTTCCTTTTCTTATTTTATTTTTTATAGTGATTGTTGTTTTGGTTTGTTTAGGATGAAGAGAATTTTTTCTGTTCAACTGCTTTTTTATTTGAATTTGCAATTTGGTAATTATTGCTTTGTGTTGAGTTGTATCTTCAATAACTCTTGGACGATGTCTTGATGTATGTATGTCCTCCAATCACGTTTTGAATCTTACCTAAGCTATACTGGTTCTTGAAAAAGCACTCTCCCAAAAAATTTTTCATGCAGATATCAAAAATTACACTTACGTCATTTATAACGAATCCAAAAAGTACGTCAATGTTATTATTCGGAGATATATTGTCCTCCAATCCTGGCAAATCCACACATCTTGCCCAAGCCTCGTTCATGTCTTTATTGTGAGCTTTAGATACGCTTTTACTAAAAAAGAAAATTAAAATAACTTTTTCTTCGAACAAATCCTTCAGCTTCTCACGATTTTTGTGTCCTCTGGGACCTGTTATTCTCCACCCTGTATCTCTTATACTTGGAATAGCTGTTGATAATTCGGATTTTGCCCTGTATTTTTTTCAGGTAACTGGAACTGTACCTCCGCGCGATAGCATCGTTTTTATATAATTTAGGCTGGGGATCCTCTTGGATAATATTGATTTTAATATGATCTATGTTGAAAAATTTCAACAGTAGTCCAATTTTTCTTTCGGAAATATTCAGCTTCAACATTTGGAAAGCAATATTGAATTTGTACCTATAAAAATAATAAATATAAAATAATTCAATACTTTTCAAATTTAAAATACATTATTAACTAAAGTAATGCAGGTAGGATTTTTTTAATAATTTTGTAATTCGCCATCAAAATGAACTTTTTTGGAAATAAAATCACATAGATTTTATAAAATAAGTAAAAAAACGTTTCGTATGTCACTTTAAAATTTATGAAAGACCTGAAGCATTATTGTTATATCTGAAATAGTTTAAAAGTTATTGTAATTCTAAAAGCAGAAAATCGGATGAAAAGGGTTTTAAGGCATAATAATATTAAAAATTGTATAAAACATAGAAAATATTTTTTTTTCAAAGAACAACACATGGCTATTTTCATAAAGTATTTAAAAAAAAAAAACAAAAAAAATAATTTTTTTATAACAAATTGTTTATTAAATAAAAAAATAAAAAATTCTTCAAGAATATCAAAGAACAATAGAAATTATGATTCTTAGAGGAAAAATGGTTTCTTAATTTTAATATTTAGCCGCAAATAACGACTGTTAATTAACAAACGCATTCTTTAGCAACAAATACATTTTTTTAAGGGGTCGTTTTTCCTTTAAAAATCATAATTTTCATCAATAAATATATTACAATAAAAATTATTTTGATTTGCTCACAATGTATTTGTTTTTAACTAATTTTTAAACAATGGTGGTAAAAATGAAAAATAAATCGTTTTTATGTAACTCAGATCCTCAAAAATCGAAACATTCAAAAATCGAAACATTCAAGATTACTTTTTCTTATTTTCAATTGTTAGAAGAAGTGGAAAATCAAAATTTTACAATTTTTGCAACTGTTACCTATTTGAAAGCCTATCAAGAATAACTTCGCTGAGTGAAAAAAATTAGTTCAATAATTATCGGGGGTTTCTGTTAACATTCAGTTTAGAAAAATTTGTTAATTAATAAATGCATAACTTATGGAGAAATTGGAATAAAAATTTGCTAACCGCGGATTATTGTAAATTGATGTATCCCAATAGTACATGAATTTTATTCCATAATAATAATATTTAATACGTTAAAATTATTTTTTTGTTGTAGTGTCAGAGTGACACAACGCGTGTGGAAGCCAGACTACCCGTTTTTGGCTCTATTTTCAGGGCTCCGTAAAAATTATAAATATTGGAGGTACAGTTTCGGGACTCAGAACTTTTTGTCAGCAAATTTGCTGATCTTTTCAGTTTTTTTTAATATTTAGAAAATCTTTAATATTTTTCACTTTTTTCCACTTAATTGTTTATAACTTTTGCAATTTTTTTCGGGGGTCGTACCTTGGTATCGTCTTTAGATTGGCTACAGAAAGGGCATATATTGAAGTGAAAGATGTCTTGGGAATGACGTGCATCTCGGTATCTTTCTCTTTGCGGGCATCCTTCCAGTTATCGCTAGTATCACAGAACAGTATTTGGACGTCAGTACAGTTCATTATCAGTTTCGTATATAATTGCTCCTCCAGCTCCATTTGGGTGGCGTTTTCTGCTATGTATTTCTGTTGGCATGATTCTGTAGTGACTGTGTATCTGCCCAAGTCGACTACCAGTAAATATTCCGCCCTGAAACAAATATTAGAGAATTTAATTCAGTGTTCATACTTTCCTCAGACCATACTATTTTATTAATAGTACTTCCATTCATCATCTTGACATTTTCTATCGTACTGAAAAGAAAAAAAGTTATCGAATATTTCATGGATACGAAACGTACTGAAAATCATCTTGCTGAGCAAAAAAGACAATTAAAACCATTTCTATTTATAGATATCTATTAAAATAACGCCAAAAATAAATAAAAACCAATAGAGCATAACTTCAGTAAAAATATCAAAATCTAAAAAGATAGCATATTTTTGCAAACTCATATAGAATATAATTGAAGTCCATCCATTTTCGAAATTCTGATGCTATCCAATCCAATCACTAAATTAATTCAAAATCTTCTTCAGTGAATATCAAATTAATTCTATATAGAGTGATTACCAAGTACTTTCCGAGTTAAACTTTTTTTTCCGTTTCCCAAAAATATGAACTATGTGTCATTCGATTCGAAATAGCGTTTAGATGATTTTTGAAAAAATTCAAGAGCCGTTTGCAAAAATTGCAAAGGTTATTTCAATTAACTGAAAAAGCTAAATGGGGTTTTGGTTTTTGCAAATATCTCACAAACTTTGACACAAACAGAATTGAAAAAATTCAGGCATCTACTGGATAGATGAATGAACAATACTAAATTTTTATCTCGATTTTTCTATTAATTATGCATTAGTGGATTAACAATTTTTTCCGACTTGAACATGCACATTGCAAGTGTGATAATTGTTAAATAACAAATCTGAGATTTTTTTACTTTTTTGGAGATATTTTTTAAATGTCTCCTTTTGGTAAAATTACAAAGAAAATATTTTTCACTTTATTATCAACAATTCACTTAGATTAAAACTTAAAAAGCTATAATAATCATTGATTATTTTTATGTTAGTATTGATCAGTTTTTTTAATCTGAAGCCGTATGAAAGTCATTCTTAAAATGTTTTATATAATAATAATAATAACTTTATTATTCCCAAGAAACATAGGCTGCTTATACTAGGGAAATATTTAAAATGAAAAATAGTAAATACATTAACAAACTAAAAAATAGTTATAATATAATAATTTGTCAAATTGGATTCATTTTAAAAAATACTGTTTCATTTTATACTTGAATTTTAAGGAACATTTTTTAAGGTGCTTGGTAGATTATTATAAATAAGTATACCATTATGCATTATATTTTTTTTTCCAATTTCAGTCCTGATTCTATCAGTCTGCAATTCATGAATGTTTCTTGTTCCATGATTAATAATTGGAATGTTGTCATGAAGATTTAAACTTGTATATTTCTTATTATTTATTCTGCTAAGATGAATAAATGAACACACTCCCAATTTATAAAGATACTCCAAATTTAATAAATGTTTTGGTCTATATAAATTTTCAGTAGGTTCTAGATGAGGTAACTTGTATACATTTGATTGATTTGTTCTGAAGTTTTTTAAGTAGTTTCAATACAGAATGTTTAGCAGATCCCCATATAGAAACTAAATACTGCAATCTGGAATATATGAAACTGAAATAAATGTTCATCAAAATTTGTCTTTCTTAGTACCCTCTAATTTTGTAAAGAATGCCAATTATGGGTGATATTTTTTTACGGATCATTTCTTTGTGTTTTTGCCAACTGAGGATTTCATTAATATAAAGACCCAGACATGTTATACAATTTTTTTATTTTATATGATTATTTTCAAATTCTATAGGTGGAAAGGTATTTCTCATTATTTTTGTCAATATGAATATGTATGAGGATTTAGAAAAATTCAGTGTTAATTTATGAAGTAACCATGAGAGTGTTCTAGAAATATCATACTTCATATCACTTTCAATGAATTTTAGATCTGGTCCAGAATAAATGATTGTTGTATCATCTGCAAATAATTTGAGAGCACCTTTCAATTTCAAAAAAGAAATGGAATTGATTTAAACCAGAAATAGCACAGGTCCTTACACAGATCCCTGTGGTACACCATAATTCACATATTCATGCACACATATTGATTTCTATTGGTCAAAAAGTTTTCGAACCAATAATAAACGTGCCCTCTGACACCAATTTTACCCAATTTTCTCAATAAAATCCAATGGTCAACAGTGTTAAGAGCTTTTCACAAATCGAGAGAATATGGCACATTTTCGACCACCATCAATTTTTTTTATACAAAATATATTACATCTTGTGCCGCTCTTTCTGTATCTCTGGATCTAAGGAATCCATTTGATGATCAAATAAAATATATTTCTGTTCTAAATACTCATAGAGCCTACAATTAACGACTTTTTCTAAAATTTTGGAAAAGATCGGAAGTATGGATATAGGCCTAAAATTATTTAAATCAGTTTTTTGCCATTTTCAAATATGGGTGATACTAGAGCAATTTTCATTTGATCTGGTACTATTGCCAACTCAAATGATTTTGAATATATGTAGGTTAATATTGGTACAATTTCAGATTTGACAATTTTTACAATTTTAACATCATTCTCGTCAGATCCGCAAGCTTTCCTAGGATTCAGTTCTTTAATTATTCTCAAAATTTCTTCTTCACTTGGAGGTGCTGAAAATATTGATGATGCCGTCGTTTTTTTGGGAGTCTTCAGTTGATATAGGAATTTTAGATGCGAGCCTTTGTCCAATATTTACAAAATTGTTATAAACAAATGCGTTGTTTATAGGATAATACTTTGTTTTTTGGAAACATAACCTTTGATGCAAGTAAATTGTTGATAACAAATAAAAATATTTTTTTGTAATATATCTAACGATAATCTCTTCTGAAACCTTTAAAAAATAGCTCCAAAAAAAGGAAAAAATCTCAGATTTGTTATTTAACAATTCTCGCACTTGCAATGTACATGTTCAAGTCGGAAAAAAATGTTAATTAACTGATATATAACTGATAGAAAAATCACGATAAAAATTTTTTGACGACGGTATTGTTCATTCATCTATCCAGTAGATGGCTGAATTTCCAACCCTCCGGGAAAATTATAAATATTTATCCTAAAGTTCTGGAAGGCAAATTTTATTTTGTAGAAATTTCATCCTCTTACCGAATCTTTCTTTAAATTTGAAAAGTTTCAAATAATTTTTGAGATATTTGCAAAAAACCAAACCCCATTTTGTTTTTTCATTTAATTGTTGATAACTTTTGCAATTTTTCCAAGCGGCTCTTGAATATTTTCAAAAATCATCTACACGCTATTCCGAATCGAATGGCACCTCGTTCATAATTCGACCCAAATAGGTTTGACCCAAAAAGCACTTAAAGACTAGTCTAATAGGGATGAAGAAATAAGCTTTTTTACTCACTGTAAGTACGAACTGACTTCGGGTATCACAAAATAAGGAACCTTTATATTGAAATTGAATTCCCACCCTTCTGATAATTTTTTTTTCATCTGGGCTATTATTTTCGGAGGTGCCTCACTAATAATATTCAACACATTTTTCGTAGGGTAGTTTTCTACACTCAGAAAAGACTCCAGTTCTTCGACAGAAGGCTGCAACATAATAGTAAAATCAATAAAAAACTTTTTTGGGTATGTTATGAATGACCAATTTAAATGAACGGAATCAAAGTAAGACTCCATTTTAGGTTATCAGTATGTTCTGTAGAGTTGAACTCATTGTTTTCCTCGAACTATCAAAAATTTAGGATAGGTCAATGTTTGGAAGGCAAGTTGTATGACTAGTCTACTTTTTTGACAGATTTGTCTGTTCTGGCCCATTTCGCCAAATTTGAATATATCGGAAAAGTATTGTCTGCATAAATGAAAAATGAGATGGGGCCTAGGACAGAGCCTTGGGGCACTCCAAAGTCTATTCTAACTCTTTAAATAAGAGATTCCTTAGAAAAGTTGCTTACCTTATTATAAATACATTCTACTGAATCCATAGTAATATTTAATTTATATTTACAGTAGGCCTTTTTCGCATTTTTTTCAAAATCTATCTTGAGAAAATATGCCGGACTGTCACTCAAATGTTCGGAAGAAATTATCGGCATCAAGTGATCCTCACTGCTGCAGCCCTCGACAATGATGCCCTCTACTTTCAAATTGAATTTGAAGGTTTCTTCAGAATAATTCGGAATTAAAGAAAACATCGTCTGAGTGAGAGTCATCACCATGATTTCTTTGGTGTTGTCATTCAGAACTAGGTTCAGATTTCCCAGGCGAAAACTGTAGTTGTGCTCTGGAAAAAACAGTGAAATACTCAATAGTCGTGCTCTTAATCTAGACTGCAATCTTCCAAGGTATTCTTTAGGCTTACAAGTTTAACTTACCAATAACCTCTTTTTGATTTTCTTGTTCTTCATCGAAATAACCGATTTTCTCGCATAAGATCACCCTTTCAGGAGATGGCAACATGGACCAGAAGCTTTTCTCGCCAATGCTTCGTTCTTGGACCTAAAAACTTTTCAAGTTTTCCACAAAGTATTACAAGGAACATGCAGGTCTTCGATGAGTACTGTCATTAATTCGAAATTAGAAGTTGATGACATTTCATGATAATTTGCATAAAACTCCCGAGTTTTCAAGATAGTGGATGTTGAATGAAATAAATTTCGTAAAATTTCTCAGAAACTACTGAAAGTAAAAACTTTAAATTTTGGACAGAAATATGCCCTACAGTGTTGTCAATTTGAAGAATACCGAATTAAAAAATTATCAATGACCAAGTTCTCTGGACTTGAATTGTGCAGCCAGTTGATACAAAGAACAAAAGTTTAAGGAGTAAGTAAATTTAAATCCATGACTCCGATTTTGAACAACTGCCTCTTTAGGTTTGTTCTGGTTTGAGAAACATTGGTTCTAGAACGGCAGGATCATGTGCTGTTGATGAGAAGAGCTCATTTAATGTTCACATTTTTGCATGATTATGACGTCCCAGTACTTGTATTTCTTGAAACAAGATATATTAGATAATATTGATATATAATCTCTTGTTTTCTAATTTTTCATTTCACACAATGAGAAGGCCTGTATTTTTCAAACCAAACAATGCTTTGGAGAATTTCTTATTGACGTTTCAAAGTTGGAAAAATAAGAGATTAGGTACGTGACTTTCAACAATCTATATCTCGGAAAAAATATAGACAAATGTATATGGAAACTTTTCTTAGCAATATATTGCTAGGAATTACTTCCTTAAATTGATGACAGTACTCGTGAAACACCTTGTAGATTGCAGCATATTCTTTGAGTATCTTCAGTGTTGTCTTATCATATATTTTCTAAAAGTTAACGGATAACTGAATGAGGATTATTCTGTGAAATTGCAACAAAATTAAAATGCCATAGACAGCAAACGATATTTCAGAAACATTCCGGAAACATTCCCTTAAAGTTGTAGGATCAACTTATTGCTATTTCATAATTATTATACAGAATATAAAACAGTGTCTTACAGTACAGTAAAAAAAATTACTGATGAAGTTAATTTGATTTTTTAAAGGCGCATCTAGGTATATGCTTTGAAAAAAGTGTGTGGGAAAGGGTAAAATTTCATTTATTCTCACCCTGTGCATTACCAAGAACCATATACGTTCTATACATAGTTTAAATCTTAGTTAACAGGTTGGGGTAAAGTCGTTAAAAGTACAGTATCGTCGGTGGTAGCTGATATAGATAACGTTGGGTCAGTATTTGGACCAATACCATTTTTCACATTACATAAATCTTATTTCCAGATACTACAGATGCAACTACAATAAAAAATTATAAAGTGTTGCTGTACCATAATTGGGGCTTGACCCTGTTTGGACAACAAACGTCTTTTATTTCTTTTTTTATATCATGTCAAATGAAACCAATCACCACAAAACCATTTGTTAAGATAACAAAATTTATTTAACAGGCTCGGGTCTAATCTATTATCATTCAATATATCGTAAACTAATACGGTATTTTTCCATTGTATTGTTGATGAAGTGCCTCTGAACAAAAATAAGAGCACGATATATTGGTTCAGCTATGTATAACAAAAGCTCTATTTGTGAGGTCAGTAGTCTTGTGAAGCATTACTTTTCAAAAATAAAATCCAAACATTGAATTTTCATTTATACTGAAAGTGTGCTAAATCAATACCATAAAGGAAACAAGTTTTTTTCTGACTCATTTCAGAACAATGGCAATACCCATTTTGAACCTTGATGAAGACTCATTTACGAGGATGTATTGATATCTAGTTAGCCTAGACCAGTTCCCTGCACAAACAAAATATTGCGTTGCCATAGCAACGAACAATAACTTATTGGAAGTGTCAGTGTAAAGTTTGACGTCAAAAAAGTAAACAAGAGTTACGAAATAAATTGAAAGACAAAATATGTCCACCGAAATTGTGAAAATCGAAAAATTGGAGTATCGAGCCATCATCAAGTACCTGTATTTAAAAGGGTTGAGAGGTAAGCAGATTTACGAAGATATGCTTAGTACCCTTGGTGATCGATGTCCTTCGTATGAGACCGTGAAAAATTGGACTGCAAGCTTCAAAAGAGGTAAATTTTCCATTGAAGATGATGACCTATCGGGAAGGCCAGTTTTTGTGTCAGTCCCCGAAAATATCGATGCAGTTCATGACATGATTTTAACAGACCGTCGAATTGGGCTAAAACGGATATCTAAAGCACTGACTAAATGTTTGAATGTTGACCAAAAGCGTGCAAGGGTAGTAGCATCGCGTTCGATCTGTACTCGATTTGAAAACGATGTAGATTTCTTAAACCGAATTGTTACTATGGATGAGACTTGGGTATATTTCTACGATCCAGAAACAAAGCAACAATCGATGGAATGGCGACACTCCGGTTGTCCAAGACCTAGGAAGTTTCGCGTCCAAAAATCTGCTGGAAAAGTTCTTGCTTCAGTTTTTTGGGATTGCCATGGAGTAATCATGATTGATTTATTGGATAAAGGTAGAACAATAAATGGAGATTACTATGCGACATCACTGACCACTCTACGGAAAAAAATTGAAGTGATAAGACGCGGAAAGCTATCCAAAGCTGTTTTGTTTTTGCAGGACAACGCCCCCGCACACAAATCTCATGTTTCGTGATTTAGGGTTTGAATTACTAGAACACCCCCCTTATTCACCTGATTTGGCTCCGTCCGACTATCATCTCTTTTCTCAACTGAAAAAAAGTTTAAAAGGTCGTAAATTTTCTTCCAACGAGGAGGTGATAAAAGCTGTGAAGGTCTGGTTTGCAGAGCAAGAAGAAATATTTTTTTTGAAAGGTCTAGAGACGTTGCAGGTTCGCTGTAATAAATGTATCCAATTAAGAGGAGAATATGTTGGGTAATAAAATATTTTGACATTGAAATTTTGTTTGGTTCTATACTTAGTAGGCTAAGAATTTTTCAATATATCCTCGTATATACAATGGACTCAAGATGTGTGTATAATCTTCCTCAGAGTCATTAGAGGACCGTATTAATTTTAGGAAGGCATTGAACAATCTCCTCTGTGCTAGATCCTATCATAGCCTGCATGAGTTTAATGTGGAATTTCTTTTTACATACAAACCTTGTCAATAAGATTCACTGTTTGTACAATAAAGCATGTTAATATTAAATGAAAAAATAAAAATTCGTTTCTTTACATTCGTATCTGACCGTTCCTGTATATGAAAAACAATATTTTTTACAGATTTTGCAAATATTCTAAAAGTCAAATTGCTTTATTGAAAGAGAGAACATCCCCGAAATAATGTCTGTAACCTGTTCTGAAATATCGTGTGCTACCTGTAATCTCCAATCAACTCACTATCAACCTAGCTTGCTGTCTAGCCAACACTACATTGACTATCGACAAGTTATCTTCGTATTTTTGCAAATCCAGCTTCAACTCCGTATCGTTCGGATTCAGTATGATCTGCTTGTACGTCTCGACATACTCCTTGTAATGCTCTCTGACCCTTCTCATTCTACTCCAAGTGCAAGGTTTCACCCTTTGTTCCAGAAGAGCGTAGCTGGCGTACCTCCACCAGATCTTAGCGTTTTCGGCGATTTTCTCCTTGGGCCTGATGGACAGAAACTGCCAACTGATCATCATTCTATCCATGGCGTCAGAGATGGCTAGGATGGAATCGTATTGGTCTTTGGATAGTTGGATGCTGCAGTCTTGTACGACGACATCTACGTGTAACTCAGATACTTGCCCGGTGGGAGTTTTGTTGATGACCATCTTCACTTTGGAGATCATTGGGTTCAGCACTGGAAAAAGATGAACTAATCATTGTTTCTGCAACTTCGGAGCGGAATATAGAAGATAAGATGAAGAAATAAAGATATGAAGAAATGAAGGAATAAAGAAATGAAGAAAAGAAGAAACGAAGAAATGAAGAACTGAAGAAATGAATGAATGAAGAAATGAAGAAATGAAGAAATGAAGAAATGAAGAAATGAAGAAATGAAGAAATGGAGGTATGAAGTAATGAAGGAATGAAGAAACAGAGAAACAAAGAAATGAAGAAATGAAGAAATGAAGAAATGAAGAAATGAAGAAATGAAGAAATGAAGAAATGAAGAAATGAAGAAATGAAGAAATGAAGAAATGAAGAAATGAAGAAATGAAGAAATGAAGAAATGAAGAAATGAAGAAATGAAGAAATGAAGAAATGAAGAAATGAAGAAATGAAGAAATGAAGAAATGAAGAAATGAAGAAATGAAGAAATGAAGAAATGAAGAAATGAAGAAATGAAGAAATGAAGAAATGAAGAAATGAAGAAATGAAGAAATGAAGAAATGAAGAAATGAAGAAATGAAGAAATGAAGAAATGAAGAAATGAAGAAATGAAGAAATGAAGAAATGAAGAAATGAAGAAATGAAGAAATGAAGAAATGAAGAAATGAAGAAATGAAGAAATGAAGAAATGAAGAAATGAAGAAATGAAGAAATGAAGAAATGAAGAAATGAAGAAATGAAGAAATGAAGAAATGAAGAAATGAAGAAATGAAGAAATGAAGAAATGAAGAAATGAAGAAATGAAGAAATGAAGAAATGAAGAAATGAAGAAATGAAGAAATGAAGAAATGAAGAAATGAAGAAATGAAGAAATGAAGAAATGAAGAAATGAAGAAATGAAGAAATGAAGAAATGAAGAAATGAAGAAATGAAGAAATGAAGAAATGAAGAAATGAAGAAATGAAGAAATGAAGAAATGAAGAAATGAAGAAATGAAGAATTGAAGAAATGAAGAAATGAAGAAATGAAGAATTGAAGAAATGAAGAAATGAAGAAATGAAGAAATGAAGAAATGAAGAAATGAAGAAATGAAGAAATGAAGAAATGAAGAAATGAAGAAATGAAGAAATGAAGAAATGAAGAAATGAAGAAATGAAGAAATGAAGAAATGAAGAAATGAAGAAATGAAGAAATGAAGAAATGAAGAAATGAAGAAATGAAGAAATGAAGAAATGAAGAAATGAAGAAATGAAGAAATGAAGAAATGAAGAAATGAAGAAATGAAGAAATGAAGAAATGAAGAAATGAAGAAATGAAGAAATGAAGAAATGAAAAAAATGAAGAAATGAAGAAATGAAAAAAATGAAGAAATGAAGAAATGAAGAAATGAAGAAATGAAGAAATGAAGAAATGAAGAAATGAAGAAATGAAGAAATGAAGAAATGAAGAAATGAAGAAATGAAGAAATGAAGAAATGAAGGAATGAAGAAATGAAGAAATGAAGAAATGAAGAAATAAAGAAATAAAGAAATGAGAAAATGAGGAAATGAATTGAGGAAAAAAGAGAGAGAGCAAGAGAGGAAGGACGTTCGTGGACAAGACCTGGTGGGGGAGGCAAAATGTTTACTTACCGAATTCAAAATCTTCATTGTTGATGGAGTAGTTCTGAAGACTGGCGGACATTGTATTTCTCCACTGGTAATACTGCGAAGGAAGATTCCACTTCTTCAGCGTGACGTTAGAATTCCAATATACAGAAAAAGCTTCCAATTTCACCATGTAGAAGCAAGTATCTGCCTGTTTGTCATACCGAGAAGGTTTCCATTTGCTGAAAGATGAAAAAGAGTTCGTTTAGTTGTCTACTTTTCAACGGAATTTTCATCGATTCAGTTTAGTTGTTCAGGTGAGTTTGTATGGGCGTCAAATTTGTTGAATGAGGGGCAGCAGAGTTCAACAAAACGCGAATCTGACATTTTCTTCAACAAACTTTGGAAACAACAATTTTTTTAATTATCTAACCATAGAGCTGTGACGGTTGCTATGGAACATCGTATCGAGTTTTCCATGCACAAAACCTTATTTTCTGAGGCAGTCGTATAAAAAGCAAGTTAAGGTTTTACCTACCTGTTCGTTGTTTCCGCTGTTATACTTCCAATGCACAATCCTCCTGCTACAGGCGTTTTCCAGTTTTCTTCGTCTTCATACCTTATATGTATATTCGTTATATTCAACTGCAGGTAGTTCAGCAAATTCGAAATCAAGTGCTCGGAAAATGAAGAAGGTCCTCCTGAAAATTTATCATCAATCACTTCGGAGTGAAAACAAAGAATACAGACAAAAGTCCTAGCAGTTTCCCAAAATAATAGGGATGATTTCAAGAACGTAAAAAAGTGCTTATTTTAAATCATATGAGGTAGAAATCTGATAGAAAACAATTACTTTCCTTTCCATTCCATTCGACGAACAATGAATTATTGACTCAGAACGGACATCATAGCAAGTACTTCTTTTAATCGAGTATCAGAATGTATATCTATGTGAAATATCTTTAGAAATCAATAATTTTTTCCAATAAGTTCGATCCTACCCTTTTTTTACAGTGTGGCTTTTTTTAGCCCCCCACTGTGTTAACATTTGGATCGTTTGACGTACCAACATGAAACAGAAACCATGTTGAATGAATTTTATCACCGATACAACTTTTTGAAATAAAAGACTTTTTGGTTACTCGAAAAAATAGTGGGGGAGCACATCAATTTGAAAATTTCAAATAACATGGGGGAAAAACAAAAGGTACTTTATTTATATCTTTTTCTACAAAGTATTGACGGTTTTCGAAATTTTCAGTAGAAGATTGTACTAATCTCGAACTATGATACACGGTGAGCAAAAAGTAGCCTGATTCGAAAATTGCATTTTTCTTTTTTCAAACAGAATATATATCTGTATATTATCCAGACATGAAAAGTGCCAACAAAGGCTGTACAAATTTCATTGCGATCACATATGGTTAAATTCAATAGTTTATCGCTTTTTCTTCGAAAAAATGTTAATTCTTTATATTTCTGCTCCATAATCTCAATAATCGACTTATATTTTACAATGAAATCCTTTTGAGATGACTGAGGATATGCAAAAGATGTCTTGTAATATAAAAGGCCAGACAATTTTTGTATTTTTGTGTTATTTCCCTATGTATCACATTTTTCTGAATGGAAAACTTAGTTTTTTCAATAGATGCCAATTTAACACAAACTTCGTGTACTATGAAACCAAACACGATTATAGAAGTTTGAATATTACTAATAAATCAATTCATTTTATGTAATGGTGAATATTCATGAAACAAACTATGCGCTCAAGATACAGGAAGTTATTTGAATTGTCAACTGGCAAACTATAAAACTATGATAGAAAAAGTTTAACAAATGTTGAAAGTGCAACTTTTACGAGACAATGTTCATGTCCATTTTCTTGGTGACTCAACAAAAACAATAATTTTTTTGTTTTCCCGTAAGAAAAAATCCAGTTTGGTCAAATCAGGTGATCTAGCGGGCCACCTGACAGGCCCATTCAGTCCTATCCATATTTATTGAGAAGTACTTCATTTAGTTGATCTCTCACTTATGCGGACTAGAGAGGAAAGAGCACCACCATGTTGTTGCCACATTCTATTGCGAAGATCAAGAGGAATATCTTCCAACAAACCTGGTTAATCATTCTATAAGAAATTGAGATACATTGCTCCATTCAGATGTCCATCCAAAAAGTGTGGATCAATTACATATTCTCCAACAATTCCTCCCCAGACATTTAGTGACCACCTATGTTGACAATCCACCTTTTTCAATAACTGGTGATTTTCTGTTGTTTTTCTGTTGATTATCTGTTGATTTTCTGTTGATTTTCTGTTGATTTTCTGTTGATTTTCTGTTGATTTTCTGTTGATTATGGCGAAAAAATACGAAGAATTGCAATTAAAAAAAAAAAGCTTATTAAGAAAAACTATTGGTCTCAACAATTTGTAGAGCCTATGTTGGCGCTCCTTATGGATCGATGATATACAGGGTGTTTCATTTGAAATGAGGAACTTTTTGCAAATTTTATTTTACAATGTATGGCAAGCTGTTTATCGTACCTTTTATATCAGAGGTCGAATTCAGCTATGTCATTCAAGAGAGTAACCAATGAGCAATATTTTACCAAAAAATTTAATGGGCCAACTTATGATTTCAAATAATAATATTATATAAATAATATGAACTATCATCTGAAATAAATTGATAAACCGCTTACTCCATAAAATATTACCTAAAACTTCAGCATCGTCATCTAGTCCTGCTAGCATTCTCCTCTTCGACGCCCTCGTCAGTCGTTTGTTTTTCTCCGCGTCGAAAGGATCGTTGGTGACCACAGGCCCGACGACGATATGCAAGTCTTCGATATTCACCACAATGGGTTGGTTCCATAGCGACGTCCATGGTATTTGAAGTTTAATTTTGCCGATGGTTCCCACTCGTACTTCTATTGGCAGATTCAGTTCGAACTGAAACAATGTTTTCAGTCAGTGATTCATACAGATGCGATATATCGTTAGGAATATGATACGAATTCCAACAGTATTCCTATAGAACAGGGTGTTCCACAGGGTAGTATTTTGGGCCCGTTATTGTATTTAATATGTATCTCTAACTTTTATTCCTACCTATCACATTGCAAATATCATCTTTATGCAAATGATACCCAATGATACTACTCATTCAATACCCTGGATACATACTAACAATTCAATGAATGAGGACCTCAGAACTCTGCAGCAGCAATCAAATAAACAATAAACAATAATACAAGGAGATCAGCCAAATCGAAGAAATAACGAAAAAATGTTTTGGAAGAGAACAAGATGTTCACCCATCTTGGAAAAAATCAAATATTCTGAAAAATCGAAAAAAAAAAATCGAAAAATAAATTTTGGAAAAAATCAAGGTTTTCATCCATCTTGGAAAAAAATTTAAATTTTCTGATAAAAAAATGTACACCCATGTCGACGTAAAATCGATTAAAAAAAATTTTGGTGAAAAACCCATCTTTGAAGAAACATTTTTAAAAAATCACCAAAATCGAAAAAAATTATTGAAAGAAAAATATGTTCATTCAAATCCGAAAAAACGAGAAAAAAAATTAATTTGGAAACAAATAAAAAATTCCGAAAAAAAAATGTTCACCCAAATCGGAGTAAAAAGGAAAAAAAATCAGAAAAAAAAACAGTGTTCACCCATCTTGAAAAAAAGTGAAAAATTATCTGAAAAAAAGTGTTCACGCAAATCGAAAAAAAATATTCACCCAAATAAAAAAAAGGTAAAAAACAAGGTATTTACCCATCTTGGAAAAAATGAAAATTTAAAAAAGTTTCATCCAAGTCGAAAAGAAAGAAAAGAAATTTTGGAAAAAAACAAGGTGTTCACACATCTTGGAAAAGAATGAAAATTTTGTAGAAAAAAAGTTCACCCGAATCAAAGAAAATGACAGTATGTTATTGTTAACCCTATAAGACATGTGATATTATATTTGGGACTGAGCTCATTGTGTTTCATAGTGGGTGTAAAAATTTGGGCTCATTACTTAAACAAAATTAGATTCAAAAGGCACATCACGGAAAAAATTGGGAGAGCCTATAGTATATTGAAACTGATATATAATCGAAGATATTATCTGAGTAGGAATATGAAAAAAATACTTTGTGATTCTTTGGTCCTTACTATTATTACCAATTATGACAAATTTGCAATGTTAATATAGGAAATTTTCATCGGTTGATGTGGAAGAATCGGTTAATGGACCTAACAGCAGACCATTTATTTACCAACGTTATACAGGGCACCACCATTGGGATCTCTTAAACTACATCAGGAGATACGTCGAAGCTTAAATTGGGGCAAAGTTGCGTATTCTGTTGCTTAACAAAATACTATTTTGAAACTTGGAAAATTCCGAGTATTTCCGGAAATATCGGGAAAAAACTGAAATTCGGAATTTTTGTTTTTATTTTTTTGTATCGTTATTTGACAACATAGCTCAAAACCAAAAGTACATTTTCATTGATACTTTTTTTCAGATACACGTTTTCATGTTCAGATTCACTATCCGACGTTTCGTCTTCTGGCATTCATCATCAACTTTTTTTTCTGTTATGGGCGACATATTGTTTTTTTATACAGAAAAATAGTGATTCTCATTCTGATTACATTGATGTATAATTTGTTATCATATGCACTTCTGAAACCACAGATAAAAAAAACAACTTCATCTGAGATGGTCATGACTCCATCGAAAAATTTTGTTTAATAAACACTAGTTGTCAGAACTCATTAAACATCATAAGTTTGCACAAATACTTCAGTCGAAATGTCCTCATTCTCAAATGAAGAGAAACGAGATATGTTGAAACTTTATTATAAATTTGATAGGAATAGTACGAAAACAGCACAAATTTATTTTGAATTATATCCGGGAAGACAACAGCCGGATAGAACATTATTCGGAATTTTGGACAAACACTTGGCTGAGTACGGTGCGTTTCAAAAACCAAGAATGAAATATGGAAGCAGAATGGAACAAAATATTAGACGTAACTTATTAGCCGAGGTAAAATAATTGTTCATTCCATATTCGAAGAAGTATAATTATTTTTGGTACTTTTTTAGATAAATGCAGATCCTTCCAAATCAACACATCAAGTCTCGGCAGAAATGGATGTGTCACAGACGAGCATTTGGAGGGAATTCAAAAAATGTGGTTTAAAATGTTATAAGATACATATTTCACAAAAATTACATCCAGGTGATCCTGAGAGAAGGATGGTATTTTGTAGCTGGCTCTCGAATAGGGTAGACCCTACAAACTTCTTGAAAAACATTATTTGGACCGACGAAAGTACTTTTTCGAACTGTGGTGTTTTTAATAGAAATAATGAGCACATTTGGAGTGAAAATAATCCACGACACTTCAGAGAAGTCAGACCACAAGTTCGGTTTCGTTTGAATGTGTGGGCTGGAATTTATGACGACCGAATACTTGGACCTCATTTCTTCTCTAATACTTTGAACGGGGAAACCTATCTTCGAAGAATATATGGATACGTTTCCCCTTGTTAAGTATAACAGCTGCTGGTTTCAGCATGACGGGGCTCCTCTACACAATAAAAGAGCAGTTTGCGAATATTTACACCAAGATTTGGTTAGGAAATTCTGGACCAGTGAGGTGGCCGGCAAGGTCACCTGACCTTACAGTTTTGGATACTTTCTTGTGGGGCACTTTAAAAAACAGAATCTAAGGAGAGCAAAAATATGACACAGTAGATGAACTAGAGACAATATCATCACGCAATTCAGGTCTATCAAAAGAAGGGATACTGTTAGGGCTGTTCTTAATTTGAGACGACGAGCTCGGTTATGTATTCAAGAGGAAGGCCATCATTTCGAACACTTGTTGTAATACTTTTTGTGCATTTTTCACAATCTCATGATTTCATTCTTGTTTTTTGAAACGCACCGTACTAAGTGTTTGTCCAAAATTCCGAAAAATGCTCTCTCCGGCTGTTGTTTTTCCGGATATAATTCAAAATAAATTTGTGCTGTTTTCGTACTATTCCTATCAAATTTATAATAAAGTTTCAACATATCTCATTTTTCTTCATTTGAGAATGAGGACATTTCGACTGAAGTATTTTTGCGAACTTATGATGTTTAATGAGTTCTCACAACTAGTGTTTATTAAACAAAATTTTTCGATGGAGTCATGACCATCTCAGATGAAGATGTTTTTTTTAATATCCGTGGTTTCAGAAGTGCAAATGATAACAAATTATACATCAATGTAATCAGAATGAGAATCACTATTTTTCTGTATAAATAAAACAATATGTCGCCCATAACAGAAAAAAAAGTTGATGATGAATGCCAAAAGACGAAACATCGGATAGTAAATCTGAACATGAAAACGTGTAGCTGAAAAAAAGTATCAATGAAAATGTACTTCTGGTTTTGAGCTATATTGTGAAATAACGATAGAAAAAAATAAAAACGAAAATTCCGATTTTCAGTTTTTTCCCGATATTTCCGGAAATACTCGGAATTTTCCAAGTTTCAAAACAGTATTTTGTTAAGCACCAGAATACGCAACTTTGCCACGATTCAAGCTTCGACGTATCTCCTGTAGTTTAGGAGATCCCAAAATGAATTCTGAATGTATCGTTATTTCCTATGGTAAATAATAAATAGTATTATTATTATTATTGATATATCGGGTGAGTCACCCATATTTTTGAGAGAATGCTCGAAAGTTCAGTGATTGTTGGGATAAAAACGAATTTTGTAGCACTTTTAGTTTCACGAGAAATTGTCCTAGTTTTAGTTTTTCAAATGTATATTTTTCCATTTTTAAAGTCTAAGAGCAAACTTTGAACATATGTGTATACAAGATAATTAACAACATTTTATTCAGTGAATACTTACCAGAGCTTCAGGCTTTAGTTTTAAATCAGTCAATTGGACCTGACCCGAGAAGATTCCTACATTTAAATTCTCTGTATCGAGATCGACAACATATTTGCCCAAAAACTGGTTCAACAATCTTGCAACAGCTCCTTCCAACATCTGTAACAGAATTATTCCTCAGTTTCCATTTGAAAAGTGTACGACTGTTCCAAATAATGAATGAATGAATATATTCACAAATATTACAATACATCAATACAATAATCAAAAGGTCAATGATGACAGTATACATTCAATATAATAATTAGATTAGGGATAATAAAATTAGGCCAATGGAAAAATTTGAAGACAAGCTTTTATTCAAATGCACTAAAAAGTAAAAAATATTTTGTTTTAGAATTAGGTTACTTTGTGTGTATACTAGATTCAAAAGCTTGCCGCGCAGAGTTTTTAGTTTGAATACAGAAGCAACAATATTTTGAATCTGTTACTCACAGAATATCCTACGTCACAAATCAAATAAACGATTCTCTTTTGGGCATTTGAATGAAAGCTTGTCTTCAAAAGTATTTTTGAGTAACAACTATTCACTTTTTTTCATTTCTTCAAAATGTATAGAATGTATAGAAATTACAAGTTAGGTAATTCTTTACTGCAGTGCAAAATGTCCATTAAAACATCAGAAAATATAAAATGAAAAGATTCATAAAAACATAAAATATTAAACCGTTGAGCAATCCAGTATTTTTAAATAACATTTGATAATTGTTGCAGGAAATATACAGGGTGTCCGGTAAACCTTGTACAATACTGAAACTGGTGATAGACCAGGTCATGACTGTTCAGAATATCGGAATTTCACCTCAGTAAAAATATCACCGTTTTCGAAATAATGGGCATTTTAGGAATTTCTGGAAAATCGCTACCTAACCTTGGATTTTTGAGTGCCATGTATACAAATTGGGACGAATCCAAATATCTTTGCTGCTGAAGATTACTGATGAGTGATGCTTCTAGACGTACAGAACAGTTTTTCAGAAAGTGAAAACATTTTTCAAGAAATGAGGGTAAAATGACAGATTTGAGTTTCATCAATTTTTTTTTAAAAAGTTTGACATTATTATCTGAAAGAAACATAACCAATTGGAAGTGGACATTCATTTCTAAAGAATGCTTATTTTGTCCAGTCTCTACCATGGTATAAAACAAACTATAATTATTTTTGGAAGAAGTGGTTTCCATTGAATTAGGCGTGGTATTAATCTAGGCTTCTATCAACTTTTATTCAAGAAAAAAAGGAAACTACCCAACACCAAAACTACGTCATAATCACACTCGACGCACGTTTCGCCAACAAAGTTAGCATCTTCAGGAGCTAAAAGTAAGCTTTCAAGATTTTAAGATTGTGACGTAGTTTTGGTGTTTGGGTATTTTATATTTTTCTTGAATAGTATTTACACCAAAGGTTCCAAAATATTCATTTATTTGATCAAATTTTATACGTACGCCCAAAAATTATTTTATTTAGATTTTATCAAGATAAAATGTGAAAATAATTATTGATAATAAAGAATAAACTGCTTGGTAGCATTAAATAGTATGTCAATAAAAGTTTTTTTTCATGTAATTAGGCCTAATAAAATTATCGAAATGAAATGTCGATTATCCGACATGGCACCGATTAATACGAATTCTTGTGATAAATGTCGCAATTGTCCAACATCCAGATTCCAACGAAGTTTCAGAGACCGACAGATATACAGGGTGTAACCAAATACCTAAGTGCAAACTTTTTTAAGAGATGAATCCTTGTCGAAAATTAAAAAGTTTTGTTTGAACAACTTGTGACTTCTATCGTAGTTTTTTAAAATTATTCTGCTTGTTTCATTCAGTGGTATTTATTTCATTGTCATGCCGTACATACTCTATACTCCCCGAGAATATGCGCCTATGCACAACATTTATTGTGAATGTGGAGGTAGTGCTACTGCTGCAGCAGCGCTTTATGCAGGACTATATCCGATTGCACAATGCCGCTCAAAGAATCGCTGATTTGGGGGCTATAACCTATAACGCATTTGAAAAGGTTCTTCTTGAAAATATGTCGTCTCTGCGTACGAGTGGATGGAAAATAACATTTTTGTAATATTATTTAGTGCGATGTTGAATAATCGTTATTGTGGTTTAAAGTGTATGTTGATTAAAAAAAAACCTTGAATTAGCATTTACTTCATTACATCTTATTGAATACTTCTAAGCAGTTGATTCGTTATTACTCATAATTAATTAATCATTTCATCTTGATAGGATAAAAATAAAAGACATTACTGACAAAGTCTAATGGAGTTGATCTAATATTATCGAAATTCTACTCCTTCCAAAATTAATGATCGTATGTTTTGTACCATAGTAAAGCCTGGACAAAATGTGCATTCTTTTGTAATGAATATCCAGTTCCACTTGGTTATGTTTTTTCAAACAATAATGATAAACTGTTGTTAAAAAAATTGGTGTAACTCAAATCTGTCATTTTACCCTCATTTCTTGAAAAATTGTATTATTTTCTGAAAAACTGTTTCGTACGTCTGAAAGCATCACTCATCAGTAATCTTCAGCAGCAAAGATATTCAAATTTGTCCCAATTTGTATACATGGCATTAAAAAATGGTGAGGTAGTGATTTTCCAGAAATAAAAAAATGCTCATTATCTCGAAAACAGTGAGATTTTTACTAAGGTAAAATTCCGATATTCTGAACAGTCATGATCTGGTCTATCACCAGTTTCAATATTGTACAAGGTTTACCGGACACCCTGTATTTTTCGGCAAGTCAATTTTAGCAATGAAAAAGGCAGATAAGATATACAGTATACATGTACATTCAAAGATTGAAAAATATATAAAAATTTTAACTGTTGAACAATCTATATTTTTTAAAATAAATTTGAGATTGTTTGCGGTTATTGATCACGCGGTTTCCTTATTAATTTTTTAGCTCAAATTCAACAAATAGTGTGTAGAAATATTCTTCGAATGTATAAAAATAATGGGAAGAATTATGTCTATTGATTCTGGATTTGAATTATCCAATAATGATTTGATAATTCTGGGTAAGTGATTGAATAAATTCAAATCTAGAGAATATTTTGTCGATTTTGTGAGCCTGTGATAAGGTAATCTCAAATGATCAACATTCCTTGTCAAATAGTTTTGGACATGTGCCTTGGTCTCTAGGTCAGCTGTTTTTTCATTGATTTCTATTATATAATGAAACAAAAATTGATAATGTTGGAAAGGGTATTATATTTGAACTTTTAAAAATTTCTTCACAATGTTCCCTGAAACCAGCACCGGCTACGATCCTGATAGCATGTTTTTGCAAGCGGAAAATGTTGTTAACCCACAGCAATGTTCCGTAACTGAGATGGGAATGAAACAGAGCGAAATAACATAGTCTCATATTTTCTATGGATAACTGTTCACTCAAATTGTGTAGCACGAATATAGAACTTGAGAGTTTTTGGCATAGTTGTTGGACATGACAGGACCAATTTAGTTTATGATCGATGAATTATCCAAGCAGCTTCACACTTTGACCTTGCACAATGTTATTGTTCTGAGTTTTATCGTCATTAAGTTTCAGATTATTGGAAGTAAACCAATTTCTAGCTCGAGTAGTAGATAGAAGACTGTTTGTTTTCAAATCTTCTATATATCAAAGTTCTGTCATCCGCATCCGTCTGGGATAGATGTTGTGAAACAAGATATTCACATGAATAATGAATAAGATAGGTCCTAACACAGAGCCTTGCGGTCCTCGATCTATTACTGGTCTATCAAATCTTCTATATATCAAAGTTCTGTCATCCGCATCCGTCTGGGATAGATATTGTGAAACAAGACATTCACATGAATAATGAATAAGATAGGTCCTAACATAGAGCCTTGCGGTACTCGATCTATTACTGGTCTATCAGATGATGAATCATTAATTCTCACACATTGTTTTCGATTGCTCGAATATGATTTGAAGAAGTCGAGCAGAAAACCACTGATTCCAAAAAATGTAAACTTTTCGACCAGTATTTCATGATAGACACAGTCGAAGGCCTTGAAGAGATCACATAATGTAAGTGATACACTTTTACCACTCTCCAGACCTACCACTGTATCACTCATTCTCCTGAAAACTGACTGAGTTGTACTGCATTTTTTTGATGCCGAATTGTCATTGGTGGATGAAATTATTGGATTCCATATAGGTACATCACTAGTCCATATTTTGGAATTATTTCAAAAAGTTTTGGGAAAATAGTTATTTCACGGTATAACTTATTGAAATTGGTAATTGTCCATTTTGGCAACGTTGCCTTTCTAAGGTATAACTTTCGTTAACTTGAAAACATCATACATAAGAAGCCAAGTAACAAAAAAATAATTCCAGTTTGCCCTTGGTGGGACAGTGAATGTGATGCCAAAATCAAAGAACGAAAAACATCACTTAATATATTTAAAAGTAACCCTACGATCGAAAATTATATTGAAACCAAAAAAATCATAGCTCAAACACGAAGATTTCTAAAAAGGAAAAAAAGACTTAGTTTCAGACACTTTTGCGCCACATTGAATAGGGAATCTAAATCATCTTATATATGGGGAGCAATTAAAAAAATTATTGGAATATATTAATTTGGGCTGCAACATGATGACATATCAGACTAAGTTGTAGCCCCTGGAAATGAACTGGCTCAAAGCGCCTCAGAGGAAGCCAGAGCCAAAACAAAGTAGAGAGAGAGAACATCATACATCTCCATTTGATTTTTTTGTTCTGGCTTGAGAAACAAAATTTTTTATATTTGAATAAATATTTTCTACTTTTACCTCTGGTTCTTCAATATTTGCTGTCATTTTGATGCCTACATTCACATAGTATTCATTGAAAATTGGCCATATCTTAATTCGCAAAATTTTGGTATTATTTGTAGCCTCATTTATCGTTTCATAGATCTTTCTCATATTATGATTGTTATTCGTAATCTTTTCAGAGTAATATTTCGTGTTTGCCTTAGTTATAATTTTATTTAAACTTCTTTTTGTAGTTAGTAAAGAGTTCTGGATTGTGATGGCTCTGGTGTTTTCAGTTTAGGTTCTATTTTATGTAATTTTTCATTTCGCATTAGAGTGAAATAAATATTCAGTGATAGTTTACAATACGAAATGATAAGTATTTGTAATAGGTCGACTTCATTTGTTAGATATGCGATGGCAACCTCAGTGGGTCATTTTTTTTAAGTCGATCTGAAGAGAATTTTGTTGTTTCTTGCACTGCACTGTTACGAAACTTTGATTTATTTATTTATTTTATTTATTTATTTAGTTCATTATTCTACTGCCAGGGCCTTTTACAGAATGAGGCTTTTCGCCATATTACACAATAAAAGAAAAGTAGAAAATCATATAGTAAAAAATATAACACATGCAGAAATTCCGTGTGTGAACTGAAAAAAACTCAGTGAGAAAAAAGTTCACACACGGCACTACAGCAGTGATAGAAAGAATTTGATATATAGTGCGGCTTTTTTTAGTCCCCCCCCCCCCCCTGTTAACTTTTGAACGGTTCAACATACAAACATGAAAAAAAAACTGTTTGGAGGGTTTCACCGATACTACTTTTTGAAACAAAAAATATAAAGATTGGTCGACAGGGGGTGCGAAGGGGTACATCAACTCAAAATTTTTAAATGGTATGGGGGTCAAGTGTCACATCGTTGAAAAGAGAATTCAATTCTCTTCACAACCATCTGAATATTTTTGAATTTTTTTAAGAAATTTTTTTCCAATTTCGATTTTTATGCCTTTGGAAATTTTCGAATTGATGTACCCCCAGCGCCATCTGTCGAGTAATTGCAATGTTTCTTCTGTCAAAAAGTAGTATCGGTAATACCCTTCGAAATGTTTTTAGTTTCATTATTCCACAACAAACCGTTCAAATTTATCGAGGTACGAGTAGTTTTCAGATCCGCTTTTATATTTGATATTTCGAATTTTAATTGCAAAAAAGTATTAACAAATTTCAAAAAAAATTTGATGGTTGTGAGAGAATTGAATTCTCTTTTCAACGATGTGACACTTGACCCCCCATGCTATTTAAAAATGTTGAGTTGATATGCCCCTCCGCGCCCCCTGTCGAGCAATCACCTAATTTTTTGTATCAAAAAGTAGTATTGGTGAAACCCTCCAGACGGTTTTCTCTTCAAATCTGTAGGACGAACCGTTCAAAAGTTAAAAAAAGCCGCACTATATAATAAAAAAGAAGAAAAATCATGTTAGAATAGCCCGCTTAGTGTCGATTGGCTTACAATGAAAAATGTCCTCATTACTCTGAATTGACAAGTGGTCTCAACATATAGTATACAGAGGCGAGAAATGAAGTACGTTCGTTAGTGGAGCGGGAAAGTAAAATGTAGAAATATTACGTACAGGTAGCCGAAGCACATGTAAATTTATTTTTGAGAGCAAAAATGGACAGTCAATTCGTGAGACAAGGATTTTATGCAAAAATATTATTCCTAAATATTCACGACGTTTATACAGAGAGTTGACTTGATATCTTGAGAGCAGTTGATCGTGTGGAACGCCACGATTTGGATAAACTCAATCACATCTAAAACTCCTGTACTTCAAAAATCGCCTCTGAATATTTTCTATGTTATTTATATAAGTGCTGTATTCAGGATTCCATACAACGCTGCCATATTCAAGTCAGATCACAAGTGCATCGAAGAGGAGTAAGTGAGTTTCAGTTTCAATAAACCATTTGGAATTTCTGATAATGAAACCAAGTATTTTTAAACCGTTTTTAGCAATGGTACTTACGTGATGTGAAAATGTTAACTTTGCATCGAAGACTATTCCTAGATCTTTGAACTCTGCCACTTTCAGCAGATGATGGCCATTTACGGTGTAGGTTGATTCAATTGCTGTTTTTTTACGAGTATAGGTGACGACATTACACTTTTTATATTCATAGGTAAGGAATTGACTTCGCACCATTCATTCAATATATTTATGTCGTTCTGAAGACAGCAACTATCACCCGGAGACGTTATTTGACGAAACAGTTTACAGTCATCTGCATATAGGAGGATTTTCGAGTCAATGCCCATACAAATGTCATTTATAAAAATTATGAATAATAATGGACCAAGTACAGATCCTTGAGGGACACCAGAAGATGACTATATTTCTACAGAGCTGAAGCCATGGTACTGATCTCTAAAACGCCTTCGGCTCAGATAAGACTCCAGAAAAAGAATGAAGTTGTTTGTCAAGCCAAATGATGAGAGTTTTCTAAGAAGTATACCGTGATCAAGCCTATCAAAGGCCTTGGAAAAATCTGTGTAAATGACATCGACTTGAGAGGACTTGTCCAAGGCATCTGCAATGAATTGAGTGACGCATGTTAAATTACTTGTAGTTGATCGACCCTTAATGAAACCATGCTGATTTTCTACGATCTGACATCTGACATGCGCAAATAAAACATCATATAAGACCATTTCAAACAATTTACTGAAGTTACATAGTATAACAATCGGTCTGTAATTCTCAACCATATTTTTGTCACCTTTCTTGAAGACTGGGCAAATTTTACCATCTTTTCATGTATTGGGAAAACGAAGTGATGCCAGAGCCAAGTTGAAAATGGTAGATAGTGGTTTAGCGAATATTAAAGCACAGTCTTTCAAGAGAAACGATGGAATGCCATCGGGACCTGTTGTCATTTTTGGTTTGCATTTCTTCAGCGACTTCAGTACGTCATTTTCAGTGATTTTGGGTACACTTAAGGTTGGTATATTAGTAAAATCGTTTGTTTCAGATTGCCGATACTTCGATGACTCAATGTAGGCAGATTCAAAAAAGGAAGCAAAGCCATCGACTACTTGTTGGGGATCAGTTAATTGGACATATTTATAATTCAAAGAACTAGGAATAGATGAACTATCACGAAGATTATTCACATGCGCCCAAAACTTAGATGGCTCATTTGCTAAGTTATTTTCAGTTTTACGAATATAATTGGTATGAGCAATGGAAATATCTTTTTTTAAGTCTCTGCGAAGAGCTTTGTATTTTTCGAGGTGTTCCGCATCACCCCCTGATTTATATTTTTTCGAATAACTACTTTTTGCTTTCAATTTCCTTATGATATCACCTGTAAACCACAGTGGGTAGGATGATTTTCTAGTAGTGCTTTTAGGAACATATTCTGTGAAGATGTTATTTAATAAATTGTAAAACTCATCACAAGTGATGTCGACGTTATTATGATTTTCCAAAAAATTCCAATTTGTTTTCAAAAGCTCATCATAAAGTGCAGGAAAATAAGATTTTTTGAATTTGAATTTTTTTAAGCTATTTGTTATACATTTTTTGGTTTCGGAAAGAACTTCAGAGAAAATTCCAGCGGGGGGTGATGCACGTCAATGGGAACCAGAGGAAATAATGACTGTTGAATGTTTATTGGAAGTCTACTACATACTAAATCTAAGATTCGATTGTTGATGTAATAATAAAAACAATGGAGTTTTATCCCAACATTCAAGGGTTGGTTAAAACAAATTATCAAAAGTAACAGAATTATTCACGGAATCCTATCGCCAAATAGTGACTGTTTCAAGCATTCCAACACTTACTTGACCTTTCCCACAATTATTAATTAAACTGTCATATACAGATTCAATTTGTCTGCACTATAGCGCTATCTTCTAACCAAAAAACGAATCATCACCTTATGCTCAATTTCTGAAAATGTTGAAATCAGGACAGAGACAGGCTATCACAAGAGTGATTTTTTCATCTTTGGGAAATTTAAAATTTGTCAATTATCTTGTAAACTGTTGCTCAATATTCACTTGTTTCTATAGTCTAGCACTAGAGATTTCACCCACTTACCTTGATGGGTTTTTATATACCGAAAACGCACAGTTTCGATTACATTTTCTCTGGATTTTCGCGAACACACGTCATGTCGGAGGGCGCGTATCGATTTCGTTGAAAAAGTAATGGTTGTTATGCCGGAAAGGTTGGCATCAGTGTTTTGCGCGCCGGTCCCCCGTCAGGCGCCTTTCCACGAATCGATAGTTCGTGACATTCAATCTTGTTTTTAAAATTTCATTATAGAGACGGAATCATCTCATTATTGGCTGTTCCTCCCACCCGCTAATGGAAACGCGGTGATTATCTCTGTGTTCCGGAGTCTGGAAATGAATTGAGGGGGGAAGGAATAGCGGAAGAAACCTCGGATGGAAGAATCTTTGATCAAAGCTCATAAGGAGCGAGAGTCTGATTTTGATGTTTTGGCGATTTTCTTAGCAAGCTAAAGAGATTTGAAAGTGATGATTTGTATAATGATAATATGAATTTACTGTATTCGTCATTATACAAAAACGTATGAGAAGTCATTGAAATAGTTATTAACGTAACAAGCGGATGATGTTGAATATTGTATTCCGAGGCGCAGCCGAGGATTATAACAACCGAATCCGTTATTTGCGTATCGGCCGTGTGTCGTTCAAGACTTTTCGTACTCCCACTGAAAGATTACATTTTTATTCTGAGGAAAAACAAACCACGTACCTCGTAATTCTACAGAAAAATCCCAACATTGTGTTGTCATGGAACAGCTCAACAATGTCAATAATATTATAAACAACGTCAGTTTTTTGTATTCGCGAGTTCGTTGACAACGACCATGGATGAAATTGAAGAAATTGAGGAACAAAAAAAAATTTCTTTAGAAATATAGGGAGAATCAGATGCAGCGAGTGTTGATTTACTGCCGAAAATAACTCAAGAGCGATATCGAAAAGATTATGAAAATTTTGAAGAGTGGCGTAAAAGCAAGAATGTAAAGGTGGTTAATACTACTAATAGAAACCCTTCCTCAACTTCGAATATAGCACTTGAAATAAATGATGATTTGACTGACGATCCTGAAATAGTTTCTAATCAATTCAATAACTATTTTACAAATATTCCACGCCTTCTAATCAACTAAAAAAATGAACCTATTTAAATAACTCTGAAAAATAGATATCCAAATACTTTCTTTATGAATCCAGCTACTGAATCAGAAATTTTAAGCATCATCCTAAATCTAAAGAGCTCCCACTCACAGGGAGATGATCATATAACAACAAATCTAGTAAAAAAGTGTGCCAATCTGTTGGTACAACCACTAACACTTCTATTAAATTGCTCTCTTGAAGAAGGTACTTTTCAGTCATGCCTCAAAATTGCCAAAATTATTCCTATTCACAAATCTGGAAAACTCTCAGAAATTCAAAATTTCAGACCAATTGCACTATTGAGTCCCTTTGCAAAAGTTTTTGAAAAATATGTTGCAAATACAATAACAGAATTTATGAATAGATTTAACTTAATGAACTCGAATCAATTTGGGTTTCAAAAAGGCAAATCCACTTCGAATGCAATGGTGACGCTTGTGAATAAACTTTCGGAGGAGTTAGACAAAGGTAACAAGGTGGTTTGTACCTTTTTGGATCTGAGCAAGGCATTCGATCTTGTCAACCATGAAATTCTCCTAGCAAAACTAGAACTGTACGATTGGCTAAAAAGTTATCTCACAAACATGATACAATATGTTCAAGCAAACAATCACACCTCGTTTAAAACAATAAATGATATAGGGATACCCCAGGGCTCTGTTTTAGGTCCTCTATTATATCTATTATATGTGAACGACATTTCTAATGAGAGTTGTATGATGTATGCAGATGACACCTCCCTCATAACTACAGGAAGCAATGTAAAGCAAACAGTCTTGAAGGCCAATGAAGGAATCAAAATATCTGAAAAATGGTTCTCATCAAATAAATTAGTTTTGAATATGGGAAAGACGAAATTTATGAGATTTAGTCCGTCCAATAATAAAATCGATCACAGCCTATTTCTAAGATCTGACGGCAGATCTTTCACGCAAGCGTCAACTATGAGGTTCCTTGGGCTCCATGTGAATGAACACTGTACATGGTCTACCCATATAAATGAAGTGTGCAAAAAACTAGCTCCAAAGTGTTATCTCCTGTACCAACTTAGGAAGACTGTCGAACAATCGGTATTGATTATATTATATTTTGCACACTTTTAGTCAGTCATGGCATATGGGATCATAGTATGGGGAGTATCCCATAAGGCCGATAGGGTTCTCAAACTCCAGAAAAGAGCCGTTAGAAATAGCGTTGGAGTTGGCAGGAGAGTAAGTTGTAAGAATATCTTTGTACAACTGAAAAACCTGACTTTCCATTCATTGTACAACTTGCATATCCTGATATATGCCAAAACAGAGCTGGCTCTTTCAGAGCGCTGGGAAACAGTAGATATCAAACAAGAAATTCTACAATACTGGAAGTTCCGAGCCACCGTCTCCAGAAAACAGAACGTTGTCCAAAATACATGGCAATAACCTTGTTTAATCACCTACCAAATTGTTACAAAGATCTTCCTTTGAATAAATTCAAAATTGTAGTCAAAAATATGTTACTGAAAAAAGCGTACTACTCAGTAAGTGAATATTTGGGAGATACAGATTTTAACTAATTGTATATATAGGTAGGTATGTACATATATTTTAATATTTTTTATTACTACTACTACTACTACTTGCATTTCTTGCATTTGAATATCTTTTATGTATTTTTATGTTTTATGTATGTTTATGTATAATGTAATCTGTATTCTGTATGTTATATAAGTCTCTTACCTGTATTGTCGAAATTTTTTTGTTGATATATTGATGTTTTTCAATCATACTTATTCATACTTTTATTAATTTTCTGTACGTTATATTTATATTTATAAATTGTTTTAACTTTTCTGTCACCTGACTTGTTCTATATTATGCTAGACATAATCTAAAGAACCAATAAACTATTATTATTATTATTATTATTATTTGCCTATACGAAAGGAAAATCAAAGGTTTAATCTCCTAACTCGCTGTGGACCAAGATTTCAATGTTGAAACTTGCTTTGAAAGTGTCTACGCAAGATTTAATTTTCATTAAAATCATAAAAAAGCATACAATTTCTAAGTTGGCCAACCTGAAGTACGAGATGCGCAAGAACCGAGCGTATCGAAACGACAAGGATCGCGAGAAGAACAAGTGTGGGCAGAGTTCGAAAATTTCAATTGTAGTGTTAAGAAACTCTTTTGCATAATTTCTCTGTGTGGTAGTTTGGTGAAGAGAAGAAAATTCAACACAACAATACGTCGCAGTGGGAGCTCTCAGGATCGAGTTTGAGAACCAGAAATTCACCAGGTGAGCGCCATAACGGTCTTGTATGTGTAGAAAAAGTTACAATTTCAATTTCTTAGTGTCACGTACATTTGCGCTTGGAAAAACACTCAAAATTTTCATTTCATTTCACGTGCGTGGTCAGAAAGTTTATGACAACATTGATATTTCAATATTAGTTATTTTAAATCGTACACCATATTAGAGTATTACCTACAGAAACGGTATTTTTAGATTTAGAAAATTATTTTTGTTCTTGAGACAAAAGTCTGAAGGATACACACCAAAGAAAGCAAAAATTTTGTCTGAATGATAGTAACTAAGTTTTTGTTGGAGGCAGATGATCACACAATATGTGGTATTTTTGGCACCTGTAGATGTGACGAACTTGTTAAGCTGACTGTAGATTATTTTGAAAGCACCAGTTCCAGAGTTTTGGTTACATTGAGGTATACTAAAAACAAAAACAGTGGAAGTAACTCTAAATGCTTCAACTTGAGTTAACTTCAGTGCGACTTCGGGTGACTTCGGACGCACTTTGATCAACTTTCAGTGATATTTTCAACACATTTTCCACCTCTCAAGTGAAAATCTGAAATATACAAATTGTACAGATCGACAAGCGTAAGGATGCCTCTGAGATGCGCAAACGATAGAAAGCGTGAGTAGATGTGCGACAAAGATCGACTACTGTTTAATAAGGCAGAGCGATTGAGCTCCTGCCCCACTCCAGGGTTTTGTCTACTGCGCAACCAATTCTCGAAGGCATCCTTACGCTTGTCGATCAGTAGATATTGATTTATACTTCCAGATGCCGTTCACAGAATTTGCATACGACGATTTCCCCTAAATCGGCGCATCCTGCAAGATGGGCCCTTACATTTTTTATAACGCGATTGTGCAAAAACTACACATCGGACAAAACAGGGAACATTTCTGTAGTTCTCGACGGCCGTAAATAGCTGTATCCAAGAATCTATTGAAATCCCCCAGTAAACACAGGATATCCTATGGATATCCATTTCATGTCCATAATTGGTCCTTGTGGACATGGACGTTAAATGGATATCCACTGGATGTCCATTTCTGCTAGTACAATGGATATCCGTTTAGGGACATCCAATGGACATCCATTTCTTGTCCAAATTGACTGAAAATCCAGATTAAAAAAGGGATGTCCTTTGGACGTCCATTGTACATCCTTCGCCCGGACCAAGTGCGCATATGTTGGTACCAATGTCCCTGTCTCAGTTGGCAACTACCGAAATCGGTAATGCAGACAATGCCAAATATGAACATGCAAATGAGAATGACGCTTGACGCTAGTTGCAAGAGGAAGAAACAAACAGACAATTTTTAATTGTTTGGGATTAAATTCGTGTCGTATAGTGCTCGGAGCCCTCGGAGGTGCTTTATTTATTACAGTGTTCACGTTCACTTGGTTGACTATTCAATACTCATTTTGACTCACAGTATTCATATCAGGTAAAGTCTCGCTGAAGTAACAGTAACTGTTTGCAAATTCCTGGGGGATTGAGAGGCTTTGAAACTGATTGTTGTTTGAATCCAAGGTGAAGGGTGTTTGAGTAAAGATAAGGTGCAAAATAAAACTGGAGGAATAAAATTTTCACGAAATATTACAGAAGAGTAAAATAGGAATTCAGTGCTACCCCATCCATTCGAAGTGGTGATTGACTGTCCTGTTATTGTTGTCCATTGCACAAAAATGGATGTTCAACTCATAAAATTCTGAAAACATATTTTTGTATCAAATACTCAACTCATTATTGATTGTTTTTCAGGCAATGCAACATATCTTGCACAAATTCCTGATGGAATTTAGAAACTGAATTCAGTTTCTAAATTTTGACCCCAGGAATACGCCCTTGAAATATTTGTATCGAATTAAATATATCCAGTTAATGTCCATAAAATATCCCGTTTATATCCATAACATATCCAGTTCATGTCCATTTCATACCATTACAGGTCCATCAGAGGTCCAATGTAGACCCATTAGAGGTCCATAAGCCCAGTTAACACAAACATCTAGGAGATGTAGCTTTCTTGATTATTATGGTAACAAAATGAGTTGTATTTAGATATCACTGTTACCACTTAGTGATGCCAAATGTTATGAATTGTTCACAATTTTCTTCTCGTTAGTATCGCTTCGAGGCACTTAATGTGAAGAAAATTGCAAAGCACATTAACGTGAATTTTGGGTTCATTGCGATTTTGTCGGTATAGAAGAAATTAGGTTGGTAACAAAATTGAGCATGACATCACGATCACGACACAAAATGGCCAGAGTTGTTTGTCGAGTTCAGAGACAAGTAGAATTTGTATTTGATTGACGCCATTCTTTAAATATTCTATAGGTACTTCTGATAGTGTGTAGTGTACTGTTTGATTCTTTTTATATCAATAGTTAAATCAAATGTGTTTACTAACATTTAAGGGCTAAAGCGACATTGTTTTAGTCACTGGCAGCCGGTCGACGGTGGTTCAAACCATGGCGACTGCAGAATTTTTTCTGATGGCCCGAGAAAGTGCTAGGAATCGCACGTAAAAAGGTAAGACCTCGTTAATCCTTGGCTCGCACAAGTTTCGACTTTTGAGGGCTGCCGTTCGTAAGGGGACGACAGCTGGTTAACGGAAAAAACAATTTTAACAATTTAACATTGCCCAATTATTATTTCTACCAAGAACTGTATTTCTTCAAAGACCGGAACGGTGAGTAGAAACTTAGAAAGGTAAATTCAGTGATTTTCAGAATTTGACATTTTCAGGATAGGTACTGATTTCGCAGCAAAGAAAATGCTGTCCAGAGGATTGGAGTTGAATTTTGAATTATAGATAATTTGTACATTTCCGGATATTGTTTTTTTTCACATTATTCAGTCGAGTTTGGTTATTTATTTGTTTGTGAAAAGTATATACTTCGGAATTAACTCACGCATTTGTTTTCTAGCATTCCATTCCATATGAAGCGTAATTCATTTGTAAGAATTGTAATATTGAGGTATTTCTATTAATGTTGAAACTTGGTGAGATTTGTTTTATTTTTGACACACAGGAGAATCAGAAAGTGAAGCGCATTTGAAAATAAGTACCAGTCCATTCAATTTCACATTGTTACATCGAAAAGGTATCAATGTGCATTCGATTCCGAAGTATAAATGGAATGTCACATTGGGATAATTTCGAGTCACATATTGCATCACATTATGATGTCTCGACATGACCATCGGGGCACCGAATAGACGTTTATGCGATAATAATGGAAGTAATTTTGCGATTCACTGGTGTGATCTGTTACATGAATGTGAATCCCACTACCATCTCTGAGACCATTCTGTGTTGACTGGGAGAAGTCCAATTTAGGTCCATCAAGTCCAATTTAGTTCCATCAAGTCCAATTTAGGTCCATCAGAAGTCCAATTTAGGTCCATCAGAAGTCCAATTTAGGTCCATCAGAAGTCCATGCTATATTTATCATGTCCAGTGAATGTCCATTTTGGTCCAATGAATATCCATCCTTAGTACACACTGGACATCCAATGGACGTCCAATTTTGTGGCATATGGATATCCAGTGGATATCCATAGGATATCCTTCTGGACATGAACGGACGTCCAATGGATATTCGTTGTGTCCATTGTGGACATCCTTTGGACGTCCATTGTATATCCATGTGTTATCTGGGCCCCTAGGAATAGTTCAAGTTCATCAATACATGCAAATATTTTTGAAAAATAGTTCAGGAATTTGAAATTAAAACACATGTTATATATTACAGATTTTTATTATAAAAAATTAAGTTATATGGTAGATAATTACAAAAAAACCTCAGTAAGCGAAGGAATTTTTATTACAAATTATATGCGACCATGCAATAGACGCCTTCTTATCAAATTCGATTAACCAATATTTTTGCTTACAATACAATAAGATCTATGAAAAAATGCTTTACAAAAATATTTACACCGATCAAAAAATATCCTATCTACCAATATCATTTCAACAGTATCGGACAATATCAGTAATTCGAAAAAATTGGTGATTTTTTTTAATAACGTGCATTAGAAATATTTGCAGTCATAGTCTTAAATAACTGGTATATAATTTGATTCTGAATTTTGAATATTTTGCGGACTTTCAAACATATAAGTGCAATATCAATTACCTCTGAGCTGTAACCTAATTAAACCGGTGCACAGTTCACAAAATGTAGATTAAGAAATAATGTACATTTTCAAGTAAATATTGAAACGAATATTCTTTAAGTATATCACAATGATAACTTTCGTTACACAACCTACATAACCTACCCAACACGGTATAGATCACATGGTGTTTAGATTACATTAATCCAATATAAAGTGACTTCAATCCAGAGTTTAACATAATCCAATTTGATCATTCGATTGTGGTAAAAGCAATTTTAGTGTAAAAAAATTCAGTGGCTCCAAAACATACACTGACATTGCTTTATTTCCCTTCATTATAAAAATATAAACTTGCATTCCAATACACACAATACATTTTTTGAGCTTGAAATATTTTTGTTAATTCTGGAAATTTCAATGAGAATTGAGATAAAACAGTATTTTGAATCTGAAACAGTCTCGTTATAGGTGATGGAAATGCCTACTTTCCAAACATTAAATCATAATGTAAAATGTCAAAATCGGCCTGCTTCAATGTTTCAAAGGAAATTATCATCTTTTCGAAAAAAATTTTTGAAATATGTAATTTTTTTTATACTTTATCTAATAATCGTAAGATCTTCTTCACGTTGTTTTGAAGTCACAGTAACATGTTAAATGCGTTTTCAGGGAAGTGTATCAAAAATTAAAATGGTGTACCTTAAAGTAAGAATATACTGGGTGGGTCACGGTCGATGGTACCTTAGACGTTTACGAAGAACGGGACATAGGATCATTCTGAAAATTTGGATTCTAAAGTAGTTGCTCTTGGTCTATCGATCTAAAATATTTTCAGCAATGCAGCGTTGCCGCTTATACCAGAAAGTAGCAGCATCTTTGTTATTTCAAATGGGTCACCCTATATATTACCGCATTTTTGAACTTGTCATTCTTTTTTGATTATTTTTGTCTCATACTCCCCTATACCTATCTCTAACGGTTTTTGAGATATTGGTTATTTTCCATATTTTTTATCCAAAACATAGCTCGAATTGTATGTTTATTTCTGCGTTATTTGGATTCTTAGGAAGTTGCAATTTTGTGTTTAGTTCATCAAGATCATGTACATTGATTCTGTATAGAGAAGTTTGTTCTGCGTTATACAAGGTCGTTCAAAATTCATGATCTTACTGCTAGATACAAAAAGGGTTGAAAGTGCGTTTTTTTAAATGGAACATCCTGTATATTATGAAATATCCTGAAAGATGACTAAATTCCCTTCGAATTGATATATTGTGTTCCTACACCTAAATAGCCAGAATTCCGAGATAATAGCAATTTTCACTTGTAATCTCCCAAGTGCTTGAATTATTGCCGGAAATTTTTCGAGTACATCAACGAGATAAATTTGCGGCAATTAATCCAAGCACGAGGGGGATTCAGTAAAAAAATATTTCAGTGGTTATAAATTGTTCAGGTGAAACCATCGTTAGTTATTTCTTATAAATTGTTGGATGATTTTCATTTCTCGGTGTGAATTTTTTTTACCGAATCCCCCTCGTGCTTGAATTAATTGCCGTAAATTTATCTCGTACATGAATTTTCTTTGAAAACTCGAAAAATTTCCGGCAATAATTCAAGCACTTGGGAGATTACAAGTCAAAATTGCTATTATCTCGGAATTCTGGTTATTTAGGTATAGGAACATGATATATCAATTCGAAGGGAATTCAGTCATCTTTCAGGATATTTCATAATATACAGGATGTTCCATTTAAAAAAACGCACTTTCAACCCTTTTCGTATCTAGCAGTAAGATCATGAATTTTGAACGACCCAGTATAAGGCAGAACAAACTTCTCTATACAGAATCAATGTGCATGATCCTGATGAACTAAGCACAAAATTGCAACTTCCTAAGAATTCAAATACCGCAGAAATAAACATTCAATTCGAGCTATGTTTTGGATAAAAAATATGGAAAATAACCAATATCTCAAAAACCGTTAGAGATAGGTATAGGGGAGTATGGGGCAGAAATAATCAGAAAGGAATGACAAGTTCAAAAATGTGGTAATATACAGGGTGACCCATTTGAAATAACAAAGATGCTGCTACTTTCTGGTATAAGCGGCAACGCTGCATTGCTGAAAATATTTTAGATCGATAGACCAAGAGCAACTACTTGAGAAACCAAATTTTCAGAATGATCCTATGTCCCGTTCTCCGTAAACGTCTAAAGTACCATCGACCGTGACCCACCCTGTATATTTCGAGGGATTCAATTGATATAAATACAAAGTAAGATTGAACAACATTTATTGACATTTTACTGATATGAAAAAAGTATCATTTTCGTTAGCTTCTTCCTCTTCAGTCCCTTCACTTCACTTTCTGTTTGTAATCTAGCAAAGCTGTGTAATTTACCATGGATTTTTACAATAAATATTATTAGTTTCAATTTGTGGAGTATTCAATACATGGATATATCATAAGCAGGGTCATCCATCTAACCCAGAAATAAATTTTTTACAAAAAGGGACAAACGATACACGGTTATATAAAAAACGCAGTTTCATGTCTTATGTAGATCATTCAAATTTCATTCCATTATTTTCAAAAACAAAAAAGATATAGGGGCGAGCCACTTTCCGCGGACACCCGGTATAAGCACACGTCACCGACAATTTGAAGCATGAATAATTCAGTTCGCTGTAATTGTAAAAAATGTGATATCGTCTCTGGTCAAAGGTTATTACAATGATTAATAGAAACAGTTATTACGGGATAATTAATTTCATTTCTGACATGCTCCAAAACAATATGTCCCAGTTAGCACTGTGTTTATCGCAAAAATGGGTTTTGTTTTGATCTACTTGAAATTCCGAATAATATAATAATAAGTGGTAATCTCTGATCATTGTTTTACCGAGTTACTGATATTGATCCGTTTGAACCGTTTGGAGTATTTACAGTCTTTACAAGCTATGTCTAATGCTAAAGTGTGATAGATTTGTACTCTAGGCTCTATAGTCCAGTCATTGGAGGTGTTTCCCCTACAAAAGGTGTTGTAGAACCAATTTTGTTATATGACCTTTTGCGTCTGTGGAAAATACAAGTTTTGTCCTTGGTGGGAGGTCTGCCTGATCCACCATGTTGGATTGAAGATGCAGAACTTTCTTTGTAGTTGTAGTTGAAATTGTAGTTGTAGTTGTAGTTGTAGTTGTAGTTGTAGCTGTAGTTGTAGTTGTAGTTGTAGTTGTAGTTGTAGTTGTAGTTGTAGTTGTAGTTGTAGTTGTAGTTGTAGTTGTAGTTGTAGTTGTAGTTGTAGTTGTAGTTGTAGTTGTAGTTGTTGTAGTTGTAGTTGTAGTTGTAGTTGTAGTTGTAGTTGTAGTTGTAGTTGTAGTTGTAGTTGTAGTTGTAGTTGTAGTTGTAGTTGTAGTTGAAGTTGTAGTTGTAGTTGTAGTTGTAGTTGTAGTTGTAGTTGTAGTTGTAGTTGTAGTTGTAGTTGTAGTTGTAGTTGTAGTTGTAGTTGTAGTTGTAGTTGTAGTTGTAGTTGTAGTTGTAGTTGTAGTTGTAGTTGTAGTTGTAGTTGTAGTTGTAGTTGTAGTTGTAGTTGTAGTTGTAGTTGTAGTTGTAGTTGTAGTTGTAGTTGTAGTTGTAGTTGTAGTTGTAGTTGTAGTTGTAGTTGTAGTTGTAGTTGTAGTTGTAGTTGTAGTTGTAGTTGTAGTTGTAGTTGTAGTTGTAGTTGTAGTTGTAGTTGTAGTTGTAGTTGTAGTTGTAGTTGTAGTTGTAGTTGTAGTTGTAGTTGTAGTTGTAGTTGTAGTTGTAGTTGTAGTTGTAGTTGTAGTTGTAGTTGTAGTTGTAGTTGTAGTTGTAGTTGTAGTTGTAGTTGTAGTTGTAGTTGTAGTTGTAGTTGTAGTTGTAGTTGTAGTTGTAGTTGTAGTTGTAGTTGTAGTTGTAGTTGTAGTTGTAGTTGTAGTTGTAGTTGTAGTTGTAGTTGTAGTTGTAGTTGTAGTTGTATAGTAGTTGTGATAGTAGTAGCAGAAATATGATTATATAAGGTATATCAACACGATCATATTGAGCATGAAGGGTACTTTATTAAAAGCATTTGCGGAAGTTATAAAAGAACTGTGGTCGATAGATTCGTTTGAGAGAATTTTAAACACCATTTTTTTGGAGATTCAGATTCAAAGATTTGCTCTGCTTTTATGGGTTACGCCCAACAGGATGCTTATGAATTTCTTATACATCTCCTCGAAGGCTTCATGAAGAGATCAATAGGATTATAGTAGACCCCAAACTAGTATTGCCAGAAATGATGAAAAACTGAGAGGTTATAATGAAGCCAAATTATCGAGATATCCAAGAAGTCAGCGAAGTTTGGCATTTTCTGCTACCATCATATGAATATTTTTCAAAAACAACGCTTGTATGTCGTAGTGTTTTCAGAGGTAAACACATTAGAGATAGATATTTTTGGTATGAAAAACTTTGAAAATATTACAATGTAATCTAACAAGAAAAAAGAAAGGAATTGTGCGATATTTTCGGCGGATGATCATGTTTCTGCGAATGTATATCGGAATAAAAATAAAAATATTCAAAAAGAAAGTGAGGAATTATTTCTTCTTCGAATTTGTTCTGAGCAATTTTGTCGTAGGATCAATTATTAAGGAATTATTTCGAAAAACTAAATTGTTTGCATCATTAGTCACAAAGACAAAAATTCAGAGTTTCATCAGAGCCTAGACCTAAATAAAATATACCATAAACATTTTTACCACATCTTTTGTAGGGCAAAACCCTTTTTCGTCCCCACGAACTGGTCCAATAGTATTTGCTTGGAAAATGTGTTTGTATGTCAAACGGAAGTTTTTCTGGAAATTTTGAAGATATTTCGCTATTACCAATAACGTTTTAAGTATTATGTTCTTCAACTAGAATTCAAACAATGTATTGGAAATCTATGTATCTGTAATATCTCATACACCGGTACCATATAATTATAGATATTTTGAGCGGTTGAAGTATTTCATGCTTAGTGTATTCTTCAAAGAGGTGTTGACAAACAAAAACAAAATTTTCCCCGAAAATAGAACAACATACACAAAAATTTGAAACGTATTTTTATTAATGAAAAAAAAGGCTTTTTTTGATATTGTCATTTCAAATATAATGATAACCATATGGTTCATTCAGCAACCAATAAAAATATGGTGGTCATAAACAAATGAAATAATATACAATGAGGACAAAAAGAATCGTAAAAGGAAGAAGAATTTCGATCAAAACTAATTTCATCCAGAGAGACACAAAACCTGACAGTTCTTTCGATTTACTCAAAGAACTCCTCAGGCTCCACCAAGGCCCTTATGTGTAAATAGTGGTTCTAATTATACAGGACCAGTCAGGCTTCCATAACGGCCATACTATAGATGATCAAATTGTTATCGAAGGTATATAACAAGAAAACAGTTTTAAATATACAAGGGTTTTCAAGAAAGTGTTGCAAATAAATTTTGATTTTTATTACTATGAACTGTCGACAATACACTTCCTCTGTAGAGCCCTGTGAATGGAATTCGAAAAAATCCTCCACAATTGAAAATATTTGAAACGATTTTTATTCAATTATCGGAAATATGTACGAGGCTATGAGAAAGAACAATTATTAATAACTCTTCTTCTTAAATTGACAAAAAACGGAGGAAAAATATGTTTTCTTCGAAAACTGCATGCAGTAGAACATTGGACTTTGCTCGAATTTATGGAATGGAGTTTGAGGAATCTAATACAACTTTAAAGCACTTAGTATGCCATTTCAAACTGTAAAGTTAAATCTCTTCGGGTATTTCCAAAATGATGGTGATAATTGTGCATTTGTTCAAAGCCTCAGTTTTAAATCTTCAAAATTACCAGAAATATCCGTTGAACAATTTTATATTGAAATGGTATTTAGTTCAAAATATTGATATTATTTCGCCTCGTGAATTGCGCTAGATTAAGAATCACAGGAGACTGATTGGCAAAAATGTCTTCTGTTTTTACAATTGTAATTGATCATGGTCATAAAACACTACCTACTATATCTAAAGTTAAGTACAAATAGCCTTGAAAATAAAAATACTTTGGTAATCTCTTCAACTAAATACAAAATACAGCCCAAATTACCCTACGCATGATTGGCGCAACTTCACCCACACCAACACGATTGTCGATATCCCTCAGGGATCACTACATGGACCATCACTGTCGTCATTCATAACGTTCACATCACGACAAGTTAATCGCTGCTTCTTCTAGTAACCACTACGAGAAGCAGTTGTTGTTTATCCTCTTTGTCTCGGATTGTTCTGCTATAGACATTTTCCGGCCTACTTCTTCTTCTTTGAGGGTATCAAGCAAGGGCACTCCGCCGGTTTCCGGAAGGAACAGAACCGACAGGCCTCCTATGATTCCGAAGAAAGCCAGCAAGGCCATCGGGATGCTGTTATGGAATGGTGCCTGAAACAGACGAAGAGCGTAAATGGAAGGTTTGTTATTCAATGGTTGTGCTTTATGGTCATAAAAAAAATTGTTAACAAAGCTACTTAAAGGACCACGCACGTTTCTTATGGAAAATGGCTTTCCGTGAATTTGTCCGAATTTTTGGTATGGTGTAGATCTGGATGCACTGATCAAAAGTGTCCATTGCCAAAAACTCCAAAAATGGACAGTTTTCGAGATATGGCTCTATCAATGTAATTTTTTTGTATTTTTTGGATTTTGACACATAATCAGTTCACTCTTATACTTAGGAAAAACCGAGTTTCAATGATTTCACTGCAGGAATCGAATGAAGAATAATTGTTTCTTCGTTTCAGATACTGTCATTTCAAGAAATTGTTATACACTGCTCCTCACTGACGATGTAACTGGACTATTATTTTCAATTCTATGGTCCAGTTTTTGTAGAAACAAAAACTTCTGAAATGCTCAAGGTATTACAGAGTCACATATATTCAACACCTAGAAAAATAATATTCGATACACACTATAGGAACTGAATCTGAGATACTTTTTTTAAAAATAGTTTCCTAGTCGTCAAAGGAATAATGGTAAATGCAAAATGAGCATATAGAAAATCGTTCATAATGTAGGCTGACGACATAAATACTCGTATCGAATGCAGTTTGTTTATACCGAGTGTTAAATATCAATAGAAACAAGGGAATACATACCCAATAATCATTTCTAATCGCTAATAGAACCGTTAAGGCAAACGGATCCGTGAAAATGTCTGAATATTTGATATGATGTGGATTTCGATGCACTGATCAAGTGTCTATTGCTACAGAATACAAAAATGGACAGTTTTCAAGATATGGCCGCATCAATATCTGATTTTTTTCGTTTTCAAGATTGTGGCCCATAATCGCTTAGCTCTTATACCCAACAAAAACGGAATTCTATCGATTTCTGGAATTGACTGAAAAACAGTTGTATTTCATTTCAGATACATTCATTTAGAGAAATTAGCATACACTGCTCGTCACTGGCGAGGTAGCTGGGCTATTATTTTCAACTTTTGTATTTCCGTGTTCGTAGAAGCAAAAACTCTTGAATTGTTCTAGTTCTAACAAACATACTTATATCCAACACAATTCAATTGTGGCATTTGAAAAAATAATATGCGATACACACTCTCCTGGCTATCAGGAAAATAGTGGGAAATGCAAAATGAGAAACTAGAAAATCGTATTTATAACGTACGCTGACGAGATGAATACTCTTATCGAATGCAGAATTTTTATACTAGGTGTTAAATATACATAATGAAAAATCAATTCTAATTGTTAATTGAACCGATAACTGATGAGAGAATGTAGGCTTTCACGGCCGGAGTCAATATATTCAATGTTGTCTGGTTCAAGCGGCCAGATTTTTCTCAGCCGAAAGCCTATATGCACAGGAGTGCTGTGGTCTCAGATGTTTAACGAACACGGCCATCAACTCTAGACAACAATGAATTTTGAAATAAATGAGTTTTCATGGGAAGAATATATAACTAATAATGGGAAAATTGTAAAACAGTAACAATATTTATTTTATGAAAAATATCAATTCTCCACCAAAATGATGATGATAGTAGTGAAAATAATAGTTCGTAAAAGAAAGTTGGTCCAAACGTTCATCAAATCATCTATTCGTAACATTTAACGAGGGTCAGTTGTTCAACAAACCAAATATTATTGTATTCACTCGAACTATTGCAAAATTATACATGGGGCAAATAAGATAACGTTATTTAATCTCAGTTCTATGTCTGTCTTCGGAGTAGCTGAAACAACAAAACGACGAAAAAATTTTTTGAAGAGTACAGACAGAGTCAAGGCACAAAAATCTGAAAGTGATCATCTTTACAGAAGTGAAATGTAGGTGCATTCACTAAATGAAGAACTATTGAACGAAAAATGTATAGTTTGAGCAAAATCGGGTAGAGTACTATACAATGATGTGGTTGCTGTTGTGATCTTATTCAATTTGTTAGAGGTAAGTTGAAGAAATTAATATATTTTTGCTGTTCACTGGAGATTCGAGTTTAAAAAATCTGCATTCGATACGAGTATTAATTCATCTCGTCAGCGTACATTATAATTACGATTTTCTAGTTTATTATTTTGCATTTGCCACTATTTTCCTGATGGCCAGGAGAATATTTAAAAAAAAATTCAAATCATATTTAGAGTGTGTATCGCATATTATTTTTTCAAATACCATAATTGAATTGTGTTGGATATAAGTATGTTTGTTAGAACTAGAACAATTCAAGAGTTTTTGTTTCTACGAACACGGAAATACAAAAGTTGAAAATAATAGCCCAGCTATGTCGGGGCGTGGCGCAGTGGTTAGAGCGTCCGACTCTGAGTCGAAAGGTCCGGAGTTCGAACCCTGGTTGGGCTGGGATTTTTTAATTTAATTTAACAGATTTAATTATTAAAATCTCGTGGCTTGACAAGGGTGAGTCCTGCACGATTCACTGTTGCGTTCCAATTAACAGTGCTGCTCCTAAGGTGGCGTATGGAGTTAGTAACAAGGCCTATAAAGAACACATGGCTAATGACCATAGCAGTCGATGCCAAAACACCAAAGAAAAAAAAAATTGCCCAGCTACATCGCCAGTGACGAGCAGTGTATGCTAATTTCTACAAATGAATGTATCTGAAATGAAATACAACTTTTTTTCAGGTAATTCCTGCGAAGAAATAGATAGAATTCCGTTTTTGTTGGGTATATGAGCTAAGCGATTATGGGCCGCAATCTTGAAAACGAAAAAAATCAGATATTGATACGGCCATATCTTGAAAACTGTCCATTTTTGTAGTCTGTAGCAATAGACACTTGATCAGTGCATCGAAATCCACATCATATCAAATATTCAGACATTTTCACGGATCAGTTTGCCTTAACGGTTCGATTAGCGATTAGAAATGATTATTTGGTATGTATTCCTTTGTTTCTAATGGTATTTAACACTTGGTATGAACAAACTGCATTCGATACGAGTATTTTTGTCGTCAGCCTACATTATGAACGATTTTCTATATGCTCATTTTGCATTTACCACTATTTCTTTGACGACTAGGAAACTATTAAAAAAAAGTATCTCAGATTCAGTTCCTATAGTGTGTATCGAATATTATTTTTCTAGTGCCCCTATCGAAAGGTGTTGAATATATGTGACTCTGTGATAACTTAACTTGAGTAATTCAGAAGTTTTTGTTTCTACAAAATCTGGACCATAGAAATTGAAAATAATAGTCCAGTTACATCGTCAGTGACGAGCAGTGTATAACAATTTCTTCAAATGGCAGTATCTGAAACGAAAAAAGAATTATTTTTCAATCGATTCCTGCAGTGAAATCATTAAAACTCGGATTTTCCTAAGTATGAGAGTGAACTGGTTATGTGTCAAAATCCAAAAAATGCAAAAAAAATTACATTGATAGAGCCATATCTCGAAAACTGTCCATTTTTGGAGTTTTTGGCAATGGACACTTTTGATCAGAGCATCCAGATCTACACCATACCAAATTTGGACAAATTCACGGAAAGCCATTTTCCATAAGAAACGTGCGTGGCCCTTTAAGATGAAAAAAATTCTACATACACAATTCAAGAAACAGCACACTGTATAAGTTTGAATGAAAAATAATAAAGGATAGTTATAAAAAAAATTAAATTTAAATAAAAAAAAAATCACTTGATTTAATATCGAAGTCATTGAAAACTGGCTGTGTCCCAGAAAAAATGAAGATTGCTAAAGTTTCACCAATATTCAAAAGTGGTAAAAAAGATGATATTAATAATTACCGCCCTATTTCAGTTTAACCAGTGTTTTCCAAAATTTTAGAAACAATAATGAATGTCAGGCTTCTAAATTTTTTTGAGAAAAATTGTTTACTGAGTCAGAATCAATATGGTTTTCGCAGGTCACGAGACTCAGAGACAGCAATCTTGGATGTTGTTTCAGATATTCAAATTGACAACAGCGGTCTTTTGTTTCTTGATTTATGCAAAGCATTTGACACCGTCGACCACGAAATTTTGTTGGCAAAATTATACTCCATTGGAATTAGAGAAAACATTCATGAATGGTTTCAAAATTACCTTATGAATAGAAAAGAGAGAGATTTCAATTTGGTTGCAAGTTGTTAAACTCACTTTAAATTTTCATGTATATTTTGAAAAAAAAAACATGAACAATGTCATTGATCCACTATTATTTGAAACTGAATCTATTAAATATACAAAAGTTACTAAATTCTTAGGTCTTTATGTAGACGAAAAACTAATATGGAATAAACATAATGAAAAATTAAGGAAGAAAATTAATCCAGTCATTGGTGTTCTGTTCAAAATTGGGAAATTCGTTCCTTTCAAATACCTGTAGAATATTTACTACTGTCTTAGTTACTCCAACCTACAGTATTTGATTTCCATTTGAGAAACTGCTGATATTTCATTCTTGAGACCTCTTGAGAAACTCCAAAATCAATCATTAAAATGTATTTATAACTTACCATTTTTAGAACCAACCTCCAACTTATATAAGCCAAAGAGTTTACTGGATTTGAAATTTCTGTATGAATTGAAAATTTGTTAATTTATTCATTTCATTAGAATCAAACAGAAAGTTTCTAATTTTAATTTCACGGAAGTGAATAATTTACACGATCATGAAACAAGACGAGAAAACTGTCTAAGCCTGGGAAATTTCAGGACTAACTTCCGAAAAAAATCAATATACCATGATGGTATAGTAATTTACAATTCACCTACATCTGGAATAAAAAATATGGAAAAGTGACTATTTTCAAGAGTAAAATCAAAAAATATTTTCTTTCTTGAATCTTAATTGGATTCATTGATCCTCGTAATCAAAGAATTTCATTATATCAATTTCAACATTAACATTCTTTTCATTCATTAATGTCTCTTAGCTCTCAAACTAACTATTCTGGATGAAAAATCTAAAGGTTAGGTAGCATTAAATATATTTCTATTTGCTATGAATTATACTTGTAATAATTTTATGTATTACCGTCAAATAAGTTTGGATATTCATTTTTTAATTAACTTTTAAAATCTCTATTATAAACAAAATAAGTATGAAATGGAAAACTCTTTCAGTAAACTTTATTATGTTCAAAAAATGTATAAACTTTTCAACTTCAAAATTATTAGTAAACAAATTCTTTTGTCAATAGATGACTATCATTCCCGACATACGATAGTGTACTGGGTCTTAACAGGATGCCAACATCTCCCCTTCTCAATTCAAAATCTTTCAGGTAACTTAAAAGTTGTTTGGTTCTACTCGGTCTCACTTCATGTTGAGGATATTCTTCTTCTTGTTGACTTTCATGTATAACTTTGTCTGGGATAACTTCGGGAATCAGCTCAGCTGATACATCATCTATCGGCTCGGCTGAGGAAGTCGAAGGTATCGGCTCGGCTGATCTAATCGAAGATGTAGCTTCCCTGGGATTTCTGGATATCTCGAAAGATTCCATCAAAATGTCGAGTGGTAGAGGGTAATTTTTGGTGTCAGAACACTCGATATATCTTTTCTTCAGCTGGTTTGCATGTGCTCTCAAAATTCTGTGGGAATTTATGAGTGATACCTTCATACATGACATTCCCAATCTTGCCTGTAATCCTTCCAGGTTTCCATTGGTATCCATTGTTACAATGTACTTGGCAATAAACCGCATCACCAATTTCAAACGACTTGGAAGATATAGCATGACAATAAGTCAAGAGTTGTTCTCACTTTCCTACCGATGAGTAATTCTGCTGGAGATTTTCCATTAGGTGTATAACGATTCGGAGTGGTTCGGTAAGTTGCTAAAAATAACTGAATCTGCTGTCCAAAGGGTTGTCTTCCCTTTCCTGCCCATCAATTTTCGAATATAGTTTTGTTCTCATGTCCGAGTCATTACCAGACTGAAGTCCACACACAAAAATGAGACATTTGAATTGATCGGCTGTTATTTTTCTGATGTCAAAATCTTCGCAAAATTTATTCACATTTGCAGCATATGCAACGAAATCTTCTGAACTATTTTTGGTGAGTTTCATACACTGATAGCGAGTGTTGAAGATTGAGGTTTTCTTTCCGAACATTTCTCTGAGTTTGTCTATTGTATCTTTGAAATTGATTTCTTTAGTTTCCTTGGGCAAAATCAAATTGATGTATTGTTGATGAACCTGTGTGTTCAGTTTCCTCAGCAAAAGTCTTACTTTGGCTGAATATGAGAGTTTTTGTGCATCCTCTATGAACAAACTTTAATAACGTTGGTACCATGCTTTGAAAGTTACATTGTTTTCTGGATCATAGTGGAATTCAGTGATTCCATTGCCCAGAGTTTCCATACGAAATTCTTCACTTACTTCTGCAGTTTTGGGTAGAACTTCACTTGACTTGAAGTTCTGAGACAGAAGTAAAAGGAACTCTTGCTGATTTTTCACCAATTGATCCTGTTGAAGCTGAGCTTGAACTTGCTGAGCTTTGATGAATTCGGTGATGGTTTTCTGGAACTGCTCTGACACGACTGTATCTGGTTCTTTTTCCAACTTTCTCGTCGCCACTTTTATGATGATAAGTATGATATGGAAAACTCTTCTTTATTATGTTAAAAAAATTTATAAACTTTTCAACTTCAAAATTATTAGTAAACAAATTCTTTTGTCAATAGATGACTATCATTCCCGACATACGATAGTGTACTGGGTCTTCACAGGATGCCAACAGTACTACTACTACTTTATTCCAGAAATTTAAAGTCTTCACTCTACCTTGCTCTTTACATACTTTATGAGTTACTAGAAATTCATCAAAATCAGAAGAAGTAAAAATTCAAATATTCATCGATATAACATTCGCTGTGATGATCAGCTGAGACAACAAAGATACAGATTAGATGAAAGAGCAAAAAATTTCATGGAAATTGCCCTTTATAATAAGCTACCCCTTATTGGACAATTTTAGATATGCACTACTTCAAAAAAATTGGTTAAAGTTATCTATTATAGTCTCCTGAGGAGTATTTGGTCACACCTACTAGTGATATTAAAATCTTTCATAGTAATAATTGAGAAAAGTGAAATAATGTTGCAATTTTACATTGCATAACTGCTAGCAGAAAATTTCCATTCCTTGAAGGTTTCTGACCTACTACATACAAAATATTGTAAACGTACTCAATAAAAATATATCTATGTCATAATCTATAACTCATTTGAATGGTAAAATATTCGTTTTAGAAATATTGAATGTTGATGAGTTTGCGCTGCACCACTATTTGACTTTTTCCAGATTATTTTCTAAATTATCTTGTAATGTGACCGTGCTTTTATTGTGCCATAGTACGGACGTATCATCTGCGGAGATGGTAAATTTCCCTTTAATGGGTTAACCGACTAAATCATTTACACATAGTAAAAACAGAAGAGGGCCGAGAACAGACCCCTGAGTTACTCCGTATTTTATTTCCTGTTCCGCAGATGTTACACCATTGAATGCCACATTTTGCACACGACCTGATGAATAAGATTTGAACCACAGCAGAATAATGTTTATAATTCTGATAATCTTACCATAAGCCACAAGTACGGGACCAACATCAACGCGATTCCGGCCGTGACGTTTGACGCCCCCACCCCTATATTCCTGATAGTCGTCGGAAACAGCTCGGCAGTGAAGACGGGCATGATGGCGTTCGAAGAACTGATGCAGAACTTGCTGATCATGGTCAAGGTGGTGACCACCCATTGCAGGTCGGCCGTTGACAAGTAGATGGGCACAGTGAGGCCGCAAGCCGCCCCGGAAATCGCCATCGTTAAGCAGAGGGGCCACCGTCTGCCGCCCTTCAGGAGGATGAAAATGCTGATGGCCACTGCTGGGATTTCGACAGCACCTTGAAGGACCTGGAAATGAAAACAATCAATCAGAATTTGTGACGAGTTTGGAAGCTTTCAACTATAGTCGAGTACCAAAGTACCAAAATAAATAATAATCACGAGAGCACGAGATAATGTAATGGAATATTATTTTCCATAATAATAATCTGTAGTTAATCTTGTAGGTAGCTAGTAGCTGGTTACACTTATCAGATACACTGAACCATTTAATTGAAAATAACACTATAAAAATTAAAGAGAGGCGCCAGGAAATTAAGCGGAAAGAGTGGATAACTCAAGGAATCCTAAATTCAATTAATCAGAGAAATAAACTACATGCAGAACATAAAAAAAATCCTGACAACTTAGCGAAGAAAGATGCATACCTTACTTATAGGAAAATTACAGATAAAGTAATCAGATCAAAAATAAAATTCCACAAGAAAAAAATCACTGAAAATCAAAATAATTCCAAAAAATTGTGGGAAGTGCTAAATAGCATACACGGAAAACAGAAGAACAATGATGTTTCAGAAATAATTTCAGATACAGGAGAAAAAATAACAGAAGTAAAAAAAATTACAGACGAATTCATTAGTTTTTTTACTGGCATTGGTGAAGACCTTGCCAATAAAATAGTTAAACCGGTTAGCCCTTCTCCAATACGAATCAAACTTAAAAATTCATTTTTTCTGAGTCCTATTAGAGAGAAAGATGTTATAGAAGTAATTAAAAACCTAAAGAACAAAAAAAAGTGCTGGTGTAGACGGAATACAAGCGGAAACGGTTAAAGCAATCAGTACCGACATTTCACCACTACTTACCCACCTCATAAATGATATATTTAAAAAGGGTGAATGTCCACTAGAGCTCAAAAAAGCTATAATTATACCCATATACAAGAATGGAGAAAGAAAAAATCTCACTAATTATAGACCTATTTCTTTAATAAGTACCTTCGCAAAAAATTTTGAAAAATTACTAAAAATTCAAATTACTTCGTTTTTTCATAAATATAATATCATACGCACTAGCCAGTATGGATTCAAGGAGGGTGTATCAACTACGGATGCAATCGCCTCGTTGACAAGTCTAGTATATAAAGAAATTGATAAAACGTCACCCTGTCTTTGTGTCTTTCTGGACATTGCAAAGGCGTTTGAAACTGTATCTCATTCACAGTTGTTGGAAGCCTTGGAGGATGCTGGAATACGCGGAACGCCACTAAAACTATTTGAGAGTTACCTGACAAATAGAACTCAAGCGGTGAGAATACAAAACGAAATAAGCAATTTTAAGAAGGTTAAGTTCGGAGTGCCTCAGGGAACAGTCTTGGGACCACTTCTGTTTTCCTTGTATGTTAATAACCTCTTCTCATTGCACACCACAGGCAAAATTATTAGTTTCGCTGATGATACTGCCATAATCTACGCCGACAGTACGTGGACAGCCCTTAAGCACAAAGCAGAAAAAGATTTGAAAAAAATTACTGAATGGTTCTTACATAAGCAATTAACTATCAATTACAATAAAACATTTTTCCTCCCCTTCACAAGCTACAAAAATAACCTTCCAACGTACCAGAACTTAAAAATAACCAGTGGAGATGGTGACTGTGAAATCAAGGGAAAAAACAATTGCAAATACTTAGGCGTCACTATAGACTCTCAGTTACGCTGGGATACACATATAAACAACATTACAAAAACACTAAGACCTCTAATGTACAAATTTAAGTACTTACGAAATATTTTAAACTCAACTTATCTAAAAATTCTATACTTCGCCCTTGTAGAGAGTCGTCTTCAAAACGGAATATTAGCATGGGGTGGAACAACAAAAAATCACTTAAGGAAACTAGATGTGATTCAAAAAAGAATTATCAAGATTATTTACAAAAAGAAAATCAGGTATTCTACCGATATGCTTTTTGAGGAAACCAAAATCCTTGATATTAGGCAGATCTATGTTTATAACCTTCTTATTTTCACATTCAAAAATCGACGAACTCTTGGAAAAGGTGGACCACACATATTGTACTCGCAGTAAACAACATCTAACAGTAAAAATTCCGCTAACCCAAAAATCCATAGGCCAACGTATATTCACTTACTTATTTGAAATTTGCAGAAGTTACTTAATCAATGATAGCGCTTCATTTGAATCTAACGACAACTTTTTTCAACTACCTGTTTGATCGGCAGTAACTCCAACTTCTTTTTTTTTAATGACACCCTGTATATTTATCTAGCCTATCTTATTTGTCTTAAAATTCACTATTAAACCGTGTATCACAAAGTGGCATTCGTTTCACAATTCGCAGATGAATTGCATTTTATTGAAAAACATCAAGTTGGCTGTTTCCCGAATTCGATAATCTTTCGATGCTTGGTAGGCTTGGAAATCCAAAGAGTATCAGTTAAACGATATAATTTCAGTTTTTTCCATACCTGATCACTTCCTACAAATTGTCAATAATTTCTTTAATAAAAATAAAAAAAACATCTGAAAATAACTCACGATATTGCGATAACTGAGATAGGAACATATTTTTTTCAATTTGGCTACTTGTGAAGAAACTATCTGCCTTTCTCTTTAGCCATGTAGCCATATCATTATCTTTCCATTTGGAAACTTAAAATTAACATTGTTCCCCTGATCCACCAATTCACAAGTCTATTAGTCTAGATATTTACAATAATATTTTGCCTAGTAGGCGGTGTATACAAAATGTTTTGTGTTTGACAGGTAAACATCATTTGATTGCAATGATTATCTCCGTCAGTTTATGCTGATTGAAATTGCATCGTTTAACTAGATACTAAATATGTATTCAAAGAACGAAAAGGTCGATATGTTGTTGATATTCGGAGAGTGCAAGAGAAATTGTAGACAGGCTGAACAATTGTATGTCGAAAGATTTCCGGAAAGACGCCATCCACCTGATAATTATTTCGCTGGAGTAGAATATCAGTTCAGAGCAGTTCTTTTCAAAACTCTTCTAGCGGTCTCTCGATTCACGCCGATTTCGTCCTCAATTTGTCTCAGTGATATCGTCGGATCTGCATGTACCATGGCCAAAACATTTACTTCCATTTCCTCGTCGACAACGTATTGGAGATTGTTTTGATTTTCCGGTTCTCTTCTGAACTGCTCTTCTACTCTAGCGAAATAATTATTAGGCGGATGGCGTCTTTCCGGAAATCTTTCGACTTACAATTGTTCAGCCTGTCTACAATTTCTCTTGTACTCTCCGAATATCAACAACATATCGACCTTTTTATTTTTTGAATACATATTTAGTATCTAATTAAACGATGCAATTTTAATCAGCATAAAACTGACGGAGATAATCAGTACAATCAAATGATGTTTACCTGTCAAACACAAAACATTCTGTGTACACTGCCTACTAGGCAAAATATTATTGCAAATATCTAGACTAATAGACTTGTGAATTGGTGGATCAGGGGAACAATTTTAATTTTATGTTTCCAAATGGAAAGATCATGATATGGCTATATGGCCAAAGAGAAAGACAGATAGTTCCTTCACAAGTAGCCAAATTGAAAAAAACATGTTCCTATCTCAGATTTTGCAATATCGTGAGTTATTTTCAGATGTTTTTTCTTTTTATTGAAGAAATTATTGACAGTCTGTAGGAAGTGATCAGGTTTGGAAAAAACTGAAATTATATCGTTTAACTGATACTCTTTGGATTTCCAAGCCTACCAAACATCGAAAGATTATCGAATTCGGGTAACAGCCAACTTGATGTTTTTCAATAAAATGCAATTCATCTGCGAATCGAGAAACGAATGCCACTTCATGATACACGGTTGAATAGAGAATTTCGAGACAAATAAGTTAGGCTGAATAAATATACAGGGTGTCATTAAAAAAAAAGAAGTTGGAGTTACTGCCGATCAAACAGGTAGTTGAAAAAAGTTGTCGTTAGATTCAAATGAAGCGTTATCATTGATTACGTAACTTCTGCAAATTTCAAATCTTCATCTCTTCAAATAAAAAAACTACAGGCTGCTACATGTCTGCTCTGTCACCCGGTATAGTAAAGCGTATAATGCACTTCCTGATATATACAAAGAGTTTATTCTTACCACTAACTCACTGCCACTCATTAAGAAGCAAATTAAAAACTATCTGAAGCACACTCCAAGAAAGGATGTTCATAATCTAATTGATTGATATTTATGTTATGAAAAAACACCAAGTTTCGCTATTAATTTCAGTTATAAATTGTCATTCAGCACTGATTGTTTATAAATTGATTGTTTATTGTTCACTTCTCCGAATATTTTAGCACTCTACTTTCACGAGTAATTCACTAATTATTAATATTATATTGATGTATAATTGATGAAGAATTGTAATAATATTAGATAGTTGTATGACAAGTTATTTTAGGTTATAAACCTACCTATCCTTGTAATACCAATTTACTATTACAACTAAACTCACTTATGCCCATGTGCAACCTTCTGGGGTCCTAAATGGGCTTTTCTTTGTTTTGTTCAACGTAAACAGGTATACAGGGTGTCAATTTGAAAACTTCCCACCCTTAATATCTTCCTTCCAGTAAACAATATGAGTAATCGAAAAAACAGGTCAATTTTATTGTCAAGGGGGACACTTTCAAAGACTATTTGTAGCCCTCGTGGTTCAACCCCCTAGGAGGGGTAGATGTTACCCTTAGCATTTTAAATGGGAAGGGGGGTCAAGTGGCACATCATTTTGATGGGCTTTCAATTCTTGTTCCAATGGTACTCTGACTTATTATTTTGTGATGAGCATTTTCCGAAAAATTGCGTTCTAAACTAACAGAAGTAATTATTAGAACGCCTATACTGAGATGCATGGTTTGGCCAGAACTGGTTAGAATATTAGGTGGTACCGTTCCAACCCTTTATTAGGGGTAACATTAGCCATTAGCTCCAAACACTTTACATAAAAAAGTAGTCTAATAGTAAAACGTAGATGGTAGTAAAGTTGTGTTTATTAAATGCTGAATTTCTAAGTGTCATCGCAGAAATTGTACAGATAGCCTTCCTTTTTTGCTACTTCTGCTGTAAAAAGTTTCTGTTTTCCGGCAAAAAATTGGTTAGCAAATTTGAACTATGTGGTAGTATTGTGAATACCGTTGTACCTGTTGGGCTGTTTAGGAATTACTTTAATAAGTGTATAAAAGTGTAAAAATGGTTTACATTCTTCAAGACAGAATTGAAATGATTGTAATTTATGGCGAAGTTGGAAAGTGCGCACGAAGGGCGGCCTGCCTTTTTAACGAAAGACATCCAAATTGTAATGTAAGTCACCGGTATGTGCTTGATTTGGTGAATAAGTTTTACGAAACTGGTTCAGTGACAAATAAAAAAAGAAATAACCCCAGAGTACTAAATGAAGCAGCTCAAATTGAAGTTTTGGGAACATTTGCTGCAGAGCCCACGAGCTCCTTACGATCAGTATCAGAACAGACGGGAATGTCACGCGAGACTATAAGAAAAGCATTGAAAATGCATAAATTTCATTCATATAAAATGCAGATTCTTCAAGAGCTCCACGAGGATGATTATGATAGAAGAATAGAGTTTTGTGAAATCATGTCTCATCGAGTCAATACCATCCCTAATCTTCTGTTAAACATCTGTTTCAGCGATGAGTGTTCATTTTTTCTGAATGGCAATGTTAATAGACAAAATTGTCGCTATTGGAGTGACGAAAACCCACATATTTTTCGGGAAGGGCATACACAACACCCACAAAAAGTTAATGTTTGGGCTGGTATTCTTGGAAATGCCATTCTTGGTCCATTATTTCTGGAAGAAAACTTGACTGGCAATCTGTACCTTGATATGCTTGAAGAGACTATCGATCCTCTTATAACTCACGAGCTAGAAACTCAAATTGATGCAGAAGGTAATGAACATTTGCAGGAGGATCTGTTACATTTCCAGCAGGACGGTGCTCCACCTCATTATTTTCTTCCCGCCCGACAGTGGTTAAACGAGAGATTTCCGGGTAGATGGATTGGCAAAAGGGGAGCAGTTGAATGGCCTCCGAGATCACCGGATTTAACACCCTTAGATTTCTTTCTTTGGGGGCATCTTAAATCCGTTGTTTATAAAACACACACACACACACACACACAACCTTCTGATATTGACGAACTTAAAAGACGAATTACAGCAGCATGCCGGTCAATTCCTAGTGAAGTTTTCCGTAATGTTAGAGGGGAGTTCGAAAACAGACTGTATTACTGTTTAGAGCAAAATGGACAACATTTCGAACAGCTAATAAGATAAGCGTAAGTAGATTTTATGTTGGAAATGTCTTTCTCGCAAATTAAATTTTATTGTGTAGAAGGAAAATAACCACCAAATAAAAAATCCCATGCGTAATAAATTTATTCCTGTCATTCAAGGGTTGGAGCGGTGCCACCTACTCTTCTAACCATTTTTATTAAAGGGAGTCAATACAATAATGCATCTCAGTATAGGCGTTCTAATAATTACTTCTGTTAGTTTAGAACGCAATTTTTCGGAAAATGCTCATCACAAAATAATAAGTCAGGGTACCATTGGAACAAGAATTGAACGCCCATCAAAATGATGTGCCACTTGACCCCCCTTCCCATTTAAAATTCGAAGGGTAACATCTACCCCTCCTAGGGGGTTGAACCACGAGGGCTACAAATAGTCCTTGAAAGTGTCCCCCTTGACAATAAAATTGACCTGTTTTTTCGATTACTCATATTGTTTACTGGAAGGAAGATATTAAGGGTGGGAAGTTTTCAAATTGACACACTGTATATGATGGTTATACAAAATTAATTTTTCTACTGATATGCTTGTTATATTTCTTGTTTTTCTTTCTACTTGAATAAAACGTTATTATTATTATTATTATTATTACTTCTATAAAAGTTTGCCTTATGTTGGTATTCTTGGAAACATAATTATTGCCTACACTGTTTTCGTTTGTGAATTGTTTGATATACTTTTTCTCCGTTCATGATTGAGAATAATAAAAGATTCCATCTACTGAAAAAAAATGACCGGGCGTTGGGAGAGAGTTGGGCTCTGCATTTTTTTATTAGAGGTCCTGCCGCCACCATATTTTGTCACAGCGTTCAATTGAGAATTATGAAAGATCCCATGGACAGAAAAACAAATTACCGGGCGTTGGGAGTGTTGGACTCCACATTTTTTTATTAGAGGTCCTGCTGTCACCATATTTCGTAAGAGCGTTCATGATTGGGAATAAGAAAACAATCCATCGGGAGAAAAAAAATTACCTAGCGTTGGAGGCGAGTTGGACTCACCAGTTATTTGTTACAGGTCCTGCTGCCACCATATTTCCTCAGAGCTTATATGATTGAGAATAATGGAAGATTCCGTCGACAAAAAAAACGAGCATTGGGGGAGAGTTGACAGATGTTTTGAAAAGAACTGTTGATTGTATCCTATGTGAAAGGTGTGATATGTGTTATCACCAAGAGTATATCACCACGTTAAATCACAAAGATTCCATCATTTCTATAGGACATTACATCTGTGTAATATGTGATATTTTTACGAAGTTTTGACTGAGTGTCAAAAATTGTACTACCTACTTCTTGAGTACTAAATACGCTCGATACAAGTTACATTCGAAAGTAGTCTGTGAAATTGTAGAAATATGTTTTTTTGCACTTCGTTTGAATTGTGATTTAGTGGAGATCTATTCATTAGGTAGTAAGGGTAGAATGATTTTTATTTTTTTATATATGGAATATTAAATAATCCACATTTCATGCGAATCTTTGAAATTAATTCTGCATACAAGCGACTATATCTCTATGATCCATGGATAAAATCTACCGATGACAATGTTTATTATTCCTCTTCAATGGCAAAATAATTTTGAAGGAGCCATTCATTATTCTCCTTCAAGAACGTGCTGAAAGATAATGGTGGTGGCAGCATCTCTATCCAAAAATTTTTATGAGCCTAACTAGCCCCCACCTCTTGTTATTTTTTTCTCTGTTGATGGAATCTCTCATTATACTCAATCGAGAACGCTCTGACGAAATATGGTGGTGGAAGGTCAACTAATAAACAAATTGCAACTATCCCCCGAAGCTCAGTAATTTTTTTCTGTTGATGTATTCTTTCATTATTTCCCATCATGAATGCTCGGCCAAAGAATAATGATGGCAGGACTTTTAATAAAAAAATTGCTACGCCCAACTTTTCCCCAACGCTCGGTATTTTTTCTGTGGAATCTTTCATTATTCTCAATAATGAACGCTCTGACTGAATTTGGTGGTGGTAGGACTACCATTGAAAAACTTTCCCCCAACGCTCTGTAATTTTTTTCTCTTGATAAGTTTTTCCATTATTTCCAAATATGAACACTCTACTAAAGAAAGGCGGTGGCAAGACCTTCAAGGACCTCCAATAAAAAAATTGCTGATCCCAACTCTTCTCTAACACTCGGTGATTTTTTTCCTGTCGATGAATCTTCCATTATTCTCAATCAAGAACGCTCTGAAGGAATATGGGGGTAGCAGGATATTTTACAAAAAAATTGCTGAGCCCAACTCTTTCCCAACGCTCGGTTATTTTTTTCTGTCAATGTATTCTTTCATTATTTCTTAACATGAACGCTCTGATGGTAATAGGACCTCTCATAAAAACATTTCTGAGACCAACTCTTCCCCAACGCTCGGTAACTTCCTTTTATCGATGGAATCTTCCATTATTCTTAATCATGAATGCTCAGATGGAATATGGTGGCGGCAGTTCCTCTAATAAAAAATTTGCAGAGTCCAACTCTCCCCCAACGCTTGGTGATTTTTTTTTCTGTCGATATAATCTTCAGTTATTCTCAATCATGAACACTCTGATGGAATATGGTGGTGACGGGACCTTTAATAGAAAAATTGCAGAGCCGAACTTTCCCCCAAGGCTCGTTATTTTTTGTTGTCAATGAAAATTTCACTACTCTCAGTCATTAATGCTCTAATAAAACATGGTGGCGGCAGGACCTCTAATGCAGGACCTCTAACGCTTGGTAATATTTTTCTGTCGATGGAATCTTCCATTATTCTTAGTCATGATCGCTCTGAAGAAATATGGACGTGGCAGGACTTCTAATAAAAAAATTGCAGATCCCAACTCTTCCCCAACGCTCGGTAATTTTTTTGTCAATGGCATTTTTCATTATTCTTAATAACGGAATATAATTCATTTTATAAAAAGAAGATATTAAAGCTCATCAACGGTGTAGCAATTTCTTCCTATAGATATGTTTTCAGTTTTCTCTTGAATATAGAAATATTTACTGAATCCTTAATAAAGTGTCTAACTTGCTATATAGTTTTGGTCCGAGGTAGAGGTGACTCTTTTGATAAAGAGAATTTCGATGAAGATTCGGTATTAGTAAACCTCTAGCTCTAGTTTGATATAGATGGTCATACATTTTTGTTTATTTTCGTAAACGTAGATACACTGTGGTATTTTCAGTTCTCCAAAAGAATCTTCGCATGTCTGCTCCCATCCTTTTGGCAATTATTCTGACTGCATACTTTAGTAGAATGAATATTGCAAAGCTCAAGTGACAGCTAATATTGGCATGATACAGATTTAACAGAACTTCGTTTCCACAATGATTTTACATAAATCTCAATGCATAACAGTTCTTTCTCAATTTATCACATAGTGAATCAATATGACAACTCCAAGTGAGTTTATAATCTAGAGTTAGACCAGGCATTCTCATTACTGAGTTGGATGTCTTCATAGATTTTGAAAGTCTCGCTGGTGTTTTGCATTGTGAATTTTATCAATGCTGTTTTGTTGATATTAAGTGCTGCTTGGTTTTTATCAGCCCATATCATCACTCTCTCATATATGGTTTCTATTGTTTCTGCAAGTGTTACTGCATTGTGATCAGTGACAAGAAAATTGGTCTCATCTGCATATGCCACTACATGTACCTTCTAAAGCCTATGAAGACAGTTTATCAAATCTTTTGCATAGATTAGAAAAAGCAGCGGCCCGAGTATAGATTCCTGTGTAACTACTTGTTTACAAGCCAAGGGCTGACTGAATATCTGGAATCACTATCCTGTAGGTATGACCTCATCAAGTCTTGAGCAACACCACGAACTCCATAGCGATGCATTTTCGGAATCAGTGAATAGCAATCGACACAATCAGATGCCATAGAAAAGTCAATAAATGAACCAACAGTTTGTAATTTGCTATCCAAAGCTGTTACTTCATGCTCAACGAAATCATTTCGGTGCTTTTATCTTGCATGAAACCATGGTGGTTTGACGAAAGAAGTTCACTTCTGAGGAAGAATGCTAGTAACTTTCTAGCACAGTTGAGCACGTAGTTGAACTAGATTAGTCTAGAACCAGTTGGACATACTCCAAATGTAATGATGATTACTCGGCTTAGTTGCTTTCAACATGACGCCCATCAAATCTTTTCTTTTAGTTAGCAAAATACACTGCGAATCGACAAGAGACAGACATCAATTAATAATAATCATGACATTGTTTGTAATGATAGTGTGAAATGCAATTATGGGTTTCTGCACTCACCGAATTCACATACAAATTTCCTCCAATATTACCCAGATTGAGCACCAGTCCGTAATACACCAAATAAACACTGAACCAAATGAGGAACAAACAGAAGGTCTTCTTCCTCATCTGAGGCGTTTTGAACAGGTCTAGCACGGTCACGTTTTCGGTTTCTTGTTCAACAGATTCGGGTTGAAGCTGTTTGTCCAAATTTGGTGGCAACTTCCGTTGGTTCATTTTGGCCGCATCTTCTAGAATAGTCATCACTTCTTGTGTTCTACCCATTGCCAAGAGCCATCTAGGAGATTCGGGAAGGACGAACCTGGAAAACAGCAATTTGTATTTATGGGGTTTTTCGCTAACATTAATTAATAATAAAAAAAGTTTATTCAACAACATTTACAAGAAAAATGTATGTGTAATTTTTGAATCAACAACGTGGTTAACTTGAGAGGTGTTTCAGGCAGATCTCATGACGGTAACCAGTGCAGACATTGTACTAAGAATGAAACCCTTCCTGACGTCTTGGGATCTTATCCACATGGCCATCTCTTGAGAAATACAAGACACAACACAATTCGCCATCTAATAGCGACTGAAATGTCCAAAAATGTCGAGATCCACCAAGAAATTAAATGTACAGCAACAACTGACAGTCTTCGACGGATTGATGCCATAGCAATAGACAGGAAGAAAAACCTTGCGTATATATTGGACCCAACAATAAGAATCGGAACAGATGAATCCCAATCTCTTGCTGTTGATATGGAAAATGGGCATATTTATGAACCCACGATTCCTTTCTTCAAGGAAAAATATTAAATAGCTAGTGAAATTGAATAATATATTCATTGGTGCTCAAGGAACAATCACTAAATTGTTTGTTGAATTTGCCAAAAAAAAATCTTTCTATGAAAATTGTTGATTTTTTAGCACTTGAAGTACTGAAATTCTCTATGAGAATGATGAGAGCTCCTAGTTATCGTCAATGTCAGCAACCATTATTTTTTAATATTCTTGAAATCTTTTGAATTTATTTTTCATTGTATTATTATACATTTTTTATAGTTTTCCTTGTTTCTATAAAAGGCCACATATGTTGGTAGGATGTTATTGTTAATATTTTTTACAATAAATATATATTTTATTATAACCAACAACAATATAGACAATGAAATAGGCAAGACAATAAATATGAAAACAGAAACCGAAGAAAAAATTCATTTACGGATAACCAAGGAAATAATGAGGGAAGGTACATTTTCATCGTAGAGCAAGAAGTATAGACAGAGTGAATAAGGAACAAACAAATCAAGATAGGCATAGGGAAACAAACACTATAAATGAAATACTAAATACCAGACAAAATTTTCAATAGATAATCCGTAATAAATAAAAAAACATGCTTTGAACATCCAACAGAATTTATAAGACCGGAAAATAATAAATAAAATTAACCAATGGGATTATTAATGTTAAAAGGAACATTGGCGAAAAACATGTAAAAATATTACTGAGATCTGAGGCATCAATGATGAAAGAAGACAGTCATTTAAATATAAATCAAATAGAAAAAAGAATTGTGAATATGCCAAAATCTAATTTAATAGGAATTAATGGGAAAAACAGGCAGAAACTTATAAATTTGAACTTAGATATTGAAAAAGAGAAGATAAAGCTAAAATTATTGATAGTGCAAAATATGTAGAGTGATATAATTTTGGGTACAGATCAGTTGGTTCGAAAAAATGCAAAGATCAATAATTATGAAAAAAAAGGTACAGAGATAGATGGAAATTGGTTAAAATTTATAGAATCAGATGATGGAGAACAGATAAATGAAAAGAGTACTATATGTATAAAACGTATGAATGTGAATAGTGTTAATGAAAATTAATTACATAATAATAAATATAAAACGAATTAAATAATATTGAATATAGATCTGAAGAAGATAAGGGTTATATAAATGAATCATTAATAAAATTCAAAAGGGTTAGTTATGAATGAATGGAGCATAGCAAATGAGTACGTACATGAAATAAAAGTGAAAGAGGTTGACAAATTCAAATCAAAGAATTATCCAATACCATATTAATTTAGAAACCAAGTGAGAAATGAAATAGAGAAAATGACAGAACAAGGAATAATTATGTTTAGATGCTAGGGAGTTGAATAAAATTACTGCTCGACGATATAAAGCAGCTATGAACATTGTAATTCTACCATAGATAGCTTCAATATTCAATCTCATAAAAATGTATATACATAGAATCAGTTCTGAATGTTGAAATACATCGAACACTTCTGATGATGCTAACTCAACTGTTAATATTACGAGGGCTGTTTGGTAACTCCGTGACTATTTGAATAAAGAAAAGAAAAATTGGCAAATAAGCGTTTTATTTTTCAACATAATCTCCTTTTAGATCAATACATTTAGTCCAGCGTTTTTCCAGTTTTTTTATTCCTTCCAAATAATAGGTTTTCTCAAGGCCCTCAAAATAGGCGTTTGTTTCGGTTATAACCTCTTCATTCGACCCAAATCTCTTACCACCCAGCCATTTCTTCAGGTTTGGGAAAAGAAAATAGTCGCAAGGGGCTAAATCTGGAGAATATGCTGGATGGGGTAGTAGTTCGTAGCCCAATTTATGAATTTTTGCCATAGTGACTACACACGTGTGCACTCGTGCATTGTCTTGATGAAGCAGCACTTTTTTTTTCGCTAAATGTGGTCGTTTTTGCCTCAAATCAATATCGAATCTGTCTAAAAGCTCTGAATAATATTCGCCGTTGATCGTTCTACCCTTCTCTAAGTAATCTATATGAATGACACCGCGTGCATCCCAAAAAACTGTGGCCATAACCTTGTTGGCTGACAGACGCACCTTAGCCTTCTTTGGTGCACGTTCACCAGTTGACACCCACTGTTTTGATTGTTCCTTGGTCTCTGGGGTATTGTGATGGATCCATGTTTCGTCTACGGTTATATAACGGCGTAAAAACTCGCCCGGATTGCGATTGAACTTTGCCAAACACTCCTTTGAAGTGGTCACACGGTTGCGCTTGTGGTCGAGTGTGAGCAATCGCGGCACCCATCTCGCGGATAGCTTCTTCATGTCCAAATATTCATGTAAAATGTGATGTACTCGCTCAGTTGAGATGCCTACAGCCTCAGCTACCTCACGTACTTTTATTCTCCGATCGTCCAATATCATTCCATGGATTTTATCGACGATTTCTGGCGTGATGACCTCTTTTGGGCGACCTGAACGTACGGCGTCACTTGTGCTGGTACGACCACAACGGAACTCAGTAAACCACTTCTTAACCATTGAAATTGATGGTGCAGAGTTCCCATAGTATTTATCAAGTCTTTCCTTGGTTTCAGTTATGGTTTTTTTACGCAAAAAATAATGCTTAATCAACACACGAAATTCACTTTTTTCCATTTTTGTTAAAATTCACGAGGTTGTCTGCTTCTAATTGCTGTCAAACACAAACCAAATGTCGCAGCTTGCTCAAAATTTGACAGTAGTCTATTGAAAGATGGTGGTTGACAGCAGCAGTGTTGCATTTAAAGTTACTGCGCGGGAAATTTAAAAAGTCACGGACTTACCAAACAAGCCTCGTATCTGGTGTACAATTTGAAGTATTATTCACTAGTCTAGAATGATTATCATGTGATTCATGTATTTGGGTTCGTCCTGTTTGTAAACCTTATCAATAAATAAACAAATAAATAACTAGTAGCGCACTTGGTTTTTTCAGTGTTTCAGTGACGTACTATAATCAGAAACAGTTTTGAAATCATTACAAAAATCGATTGTTGATCAATTGTACCGAACTTACCAAAGTATCAGGAACAGAAACCCAGGCAAAGATATAGCCAACTGCAGATGTCGCCACTCTCTGAGCAGCCAAGCGAATCCGGATATGAGCATATAACTCAAGGACACCGGAAATAAGTAGGATATTCCTGCTACTGTTCTCCATTCGCCTCCTACCAATTCTATACAGAGAACGAAGCCACTGAAGACGACCGACACGGAGATGAAACCCAGCATGGCTCGCAGAAGGGCATAGAAGAAGAACCACGGACTGAAAGCGATGAGAGTGCCTGGAATTGAAAGAGTTGCTCAAAATTACAGTATTAATGATAATAATAATAACACATACTGGCTAATGAGCAGAGCAGACGATGCCGCTATAAACACCAAATGAAAATAATAATAATAAAAACAATATAATTTATTTCGTTTTTTTAAAGGTACAGTTGTAAAATAACAAAGAAAATTTCTACATAAATTATGTATGTAAATTAAATTTAAAAGATACCTTCTTCGTCTGTAGCTCCGTCTGTCCGCACTTCAAACTTTTATATTTTCCGAACTTTAGGAAATTTTAACCATATCAATGACTCGAGGACAGTTGTTTTTTTTGCCATCGGAAAACCCGGAAACATTTTACGGGGTTTCGAAGTTACTTCTGAAGATAGCGGTTCTGAAACTGATTTTTTCCCTTCCATATTTTTTGGAAGTATACAAATGTCCTACAGGAGTGAATGATTCTTGAAAAGGATCTGAAAATGATAACAGTTTTTCCAGGCGATTTTCCGAAAAGTGAAACACTCAAAAATGCGTCAAACAGAAGATTGAAAGCAAATTTTGAGAAATGCAATGAGTTGAGCTTGAACAGACGAAGAAAATATAAACAGACTGTTCTTCAGGAAAATGATCAGAAACCTGGGAAAACTCGAGGAAACTGAAAATAAAAATTTTGGAAAATACGAAATAGCTCGAAAACTGTTGATATATTTCCAATTCACAGGACATCTTTTTTAACCGCCTTCAAAAAATCTACACAAAATATGAACTCGTTTTTTCAATAAAATCAATAGTCCAGGAATTATTAAAAAAATTGGAAAATAAAAATATTGATCGTACCAATGAAACAGATGAAAATATTAAAATTATTTTGGATACGTCTTCACAAGCCTCACTGATATTTCCAAACCGTTTCTCTCCAACTATATTAAAGAGTTGAAAAAATTAAAGAAATTAAGAACCTCAAAAACTCGAAAACAAAACAAGTTGTGGAAACATTTTATAGGGCCAGTTTTAATTTTTTGAACAGGTCTACAAATAGTATTCACAAAGTTTTTTCATATCATGGTAAATTGTATTTTTTTTTTATAAAAACACCAGAAACTCAAAAACGTCGACAAATTTTCCAATTTTGCAAAATACCTTTATTTATCGCCTTTTGAAAATTTACAATATCAATAGTCCGGAAAATATTGAAAAACAATACAAACTTATTGACAATTATAAAAAAATTTATATAAACACAGAAAACTCGAAAATGAAAAAAGATTTCGAAAAAGTGGACATGAAGTTTTATTTAAAAAGGTCTACAAATGTTTTCATGAAATTTTTTCACATCTTGGAAAATGAACAGAATATTGATTTTTAAATCTCACAGAATACCTTTTTTGACTGTCTTCTGAAAATATATCAGTAATATCAGTAGTCCAGGAATTATTAAACAAAACTGAATTATTATTTTCTTACTGGGAGTACTTTTCTGCAAATAGAGGAGATAGCGAAGTCCCCATATTTTACTTGGAACTACTATGCTTTGATATGAGGTCATAACACTTTTTATATCAATAACTTAACAGATATAATTCAATGGGCGTAGGGGGCATAAGTTGTTTTCTGTTGGAGAATGACCGACGAATATACCTACGGACTCGAGTTAAAGCGAAAGACTGGATTATGTAATACAATTTTCATTTCAAGGTTATGTATAATTTCGGATCTTTTAATTACTCCACTGATGAAATAATAATAAATAACATGCTTTTTAGTCAAGAAACAAAGATCAAAAAAATAAAAGTGCTGTTACTTAAGGTGCATTTAGTCAACATCATTTTAAAATTGTGCTTAAATTTACGTCAAATGCAAAAGTTGACTCTGTTATATCAAATGGCGCTATTTATACAACAATGTTAAGTTTATGCTAAAAACCTTTGATGTTACCGCTATGTTTATGATAATGCTTGTGCTAAAGTTGACTAAATCCACCCTTAATTGCCTACAGATACCGGATTATAAACTCACCTAATACACTTTGGATCAGAGCAGAAGCCATCAAGGTTCGCTTCCTTCCGTATTTGTCAGACAGTATTCCACAAACTAATCCTCCGATGGCTACTCCTGCAAGAAACATCATTTCTCCGAGGCTCGTCAAGTTCTCTCTATCGCAGACCAAATTGAAATCTGATAAGATCGTGGAACCTGTAAAAGGAGAACTGAAAAAATTTAAAAAGTTACCCACTGTTATACAGTATCTGTAAGAATGAGGAATAAAAAAAACTTATACCAGTTGAAAAGATATTTCACAATTTTTAATTTGTTGTGGCATTGAGGACGAAGTTTAAAATCTTGAAGAAAACGTACGGTAACTTCTTCTGGAAGGAAGAAAAGGTCGATTAAAAAGTTAAATGTCTTCAGAATCTTTAGATCTCATACTACTTGGATTGCTCATGAATTTTATTTTCAACAATAATGTCTTGTTTGTTTTTCTTGAACAAAAATCAGAAATTCTCTTCTCAACTTCAGTTGAAACCATAGAAATGAAATGTCAAAATCAGAAAGTGGTGATAGTTTTAATAATCTACTAAATTGGCTTGAATCTTATGTAACCGATCGTTGTCAAGCGGTAACAATCGGTAACAACAAGTCTGAATATCACCAAATCACCTCTGGGGTTCCTCAAGGATCTCATCTGGGGCCTCTCCTATTTAATATTTACATTAATGATATCTCTCAATGTTTCCGATTCGCCAACTTTTTAATGTATGCGGTCGATCTAAAAAGATACCACTCAATTTCTGATGCTGACGACATCTTACTCATGCAACAGGATATCAATAACTTCTATGTCTACTGCGATGCAAATAGTCTATACCTGAACTTTGATAAGTGTTACCATATTTCATTTGGACGCCGAAAAAGTATTCTAAATCACTCCTATCAAATATCTTCTCTACCCTTGAAAACCGTTACAGAAATAAAGGACCTAGGAATAATATTTGACTCTAAAATGCTTTTTGATAAGCATATATTTTACATTTCTAAAAAGGCCCACAGAATGTTAGGTTTCATTATGAGAACTTGTCGTGAATTTAAAAACACACAGACTCTCCGTACTCTCTATATGTCATACGTCAATAGTGTTTTGAGTTATGGTTCCGTAATATGGAACCCTGGATACGTCATTTACATAAAAAACTTGAAAGGGTTCAGAATATATTCTTAGAATATGTCAACAAAAAATGTTTTCCATCCAAACCCAACAACCGTATCTATGTTCGAAATGAGCTGAATATATTAACACTGGAGAACAGAAGGAAAATTTCAGACGTGAAGTTCCTCTTCAAAATCATCAACAATTTAGTTGATTCGCCTGCCATCCTTAGTAACATTTATCATAACGCTCTTACATATACTACTAGGCATCAGCATCTTTTCCATTACGAACAATCGCAAACAAATTATTTTTTGAACTCTCACATGCATAGATGCAACATATCATATAATGCGTTATCGAATTCCATTAATATTGATATTTTCTCTTACTCATTGTCAAAATTTTCCTA